>JAVANC010000009.1:11723937-13203937 GCA_033319125.1 Parnassius glacialis
ACAGCATTTCATGCCGGCACATCGCTTGCAACTTTACAAAGCGCAAGTTCGGCCCCACATGGAATACTGTTCTCATCTCTGGGCCGGGGCACCCCAGTGCCAGCTCCTTCCACTTGACCGCATCCAGCGCAGAGCGGTTCGAATCGTCGACGACCGAGTTATTTCTGATCGGCTCGATACACTGGCACTGCGTAGAGATGTTGCATCTCTTTGCGTATTTTATCGCATTTATCACGGGGAGTGCTCTGAGGAATTGTTCGGACTAATTCCAGCCGCTCAATTTCACCATCGCACATCGCGACAAAACTCGCGTTACCATCCGTACCATCTGGATGATTGGCGGTCCACGACTGTGCGATTTAGAAGAAGTTTTCTCCCTCGCACGACTTCCTTGTGGAATCAATTACCACCAGCGAATTTTCCGGACCGATACGACTTAGGAACCTTCAAGAAAAGAGCTTACACCTTTCTAAAAGGTCGGCAACGCATCTGCAATTCCCCTGGTGTTGCGGTTGTTCATGGGCGGCGGGTAGTCACTTACCATCAGGTGAGCCGCATGCTCGTTTGCCCCCTATTCTATAAAAAAAAAATGTTGTTGAAAAATCAACATCAAAAACAGCTATCGACGGGAAAATCTATAAAAATAAGGAAAAGTTATAAAATGACAACAGTCACTCACACATTCTGGGATACACTATCATATTAGCACTATAGCACAACCATGATCAAGAACAAACTCGTCCAACGCACTCAGATAGATATATATGTGTTTATATGATTTGCTAGTCGCTTTTTGAATACATTGAACGAGTCTACATTTTTATTTCCGAGGGTATCTTATTAAAAAGGCGCGCACCTTCGCATGTAATTGTGGTCTGGCCGTACTTTGTTCGAGTCTTAGGCAAAACGATGAAGCTCGCGCGTCGAGTGCAGATGCGCCCAACTTTTTTCCGCTTGGTGAATTGCAGATCCGTGCGTATCTTCTTGTTCATGGATTTACGAATAAAGATACAGGTGTTGTAAATGTATAATTGTTTGATATTCATCAGTTTCGTTTCTCGGAAAATTTTTGAAGTTGATGTTCGGAAATTGTAGTTGAATAGCATTTTATTATTCTATTTTGTAGGACTTGTAATTTGTTTAATCTAGTACTAGCAGCGCTTCCCCAGACCTCTATGAGATATGACAGGTGTGGTTTTATTAGGGCATTATATATAGAGAAACGTAGTTTCTGTGGTATGTATCGAAAATTAATCCGGAGGGAGGCGTGAAGTGACATTAATTTGGTTATTAAATATTTAATGTGAACATTCCATGTTAAATGGGTATCCAAATAAAGGCTAAGATATTTTTCATTGGTTTTTTCTTGCAATGGTATATTATTTATTTTGAGAGGTGAGTAATTGGGTATAGATTTATTTTTTGCTTTAAATATTATGTAGCTAGTTTTGGAAATGTTGATAGTTAGTAAATTGTATTGTAACCAATCACGAAGAATATCAAGGTCGTGCTGGGCTTGAGAGACAAGATTATGAATTGAAGAACCAAAGTAAAAAAGACAAGTGTGATATCGCCATGTAAGCCCAACTCATGCATATTATTAATATAGACTAAGAAGAGTATAGGACCCAGTATTGAACCTTGTGGAACTCCATAGGATATAGGTTGTGGGGGACTTTGGGTGCAACTGTTTTTTTTCCTATCTGGGATCTATTCGTGAGGTAAGACTCAAATATTTTTAAGGCTATGCCAGTAATACCAATGACTTCCGTAAATTCAACAATAAGTTTTGAAGGAGCGCACCTTTGTTTAGATTTGTTGTTCGTAAGGGTATTGAGTAAATTCCATAGCTTGTTGGGCTTTCCACTGTATTTGTCGAATTCCTTGTTATAATATGACTTCTTTGTTTCCCGGATCAACTTGGTTATTTTATGTTTTTTGGTGATATACTTTTCTCTCAGGTCTTCTTTTTCTGGGTTATTCTGTAGTTCTGTCCACATCAGGTTTCTTTCATTGATCTCTGTTATGATGCTTTTGTTTATCCACTCTTTTTGTGGTTCATTCATAATTTTGGTCTTTATCACTTTGCTTTCTTCCATACATTTTTTTATTAGTCTTGTAAAGTCATTGTTGGATTCTTGTATTCCTGCTTTCTCCATTGATTTACGAAGTTCTTTGTAATTTATGGCTTCGTATTAATTATATTTTCTCGGGGGCGGTTTTGTTTTCTTGATTTCCATATAAAGCTGTCTATGATCAGAAAAATATGAGTCGACATATGCCATATGAAAATTTTCTTCCTTTAAGTTGGTGCTTATACGAGTATGATCTAGGATAGATATTGTTGTAAGTCCTTGTCTGGTGTAATATTTTTTTGTGATTTTGTTTATGATCTTGTATCCAGTCTGTTTTAGCAGATGATTGTATCTTTTGGTTTCTGAATCTTTTGTGAGTAAATCAACGTTGTAGTCACCGAAAACTATTGCTCTGCTTCTTTCTTGTAATTGTGATTCGTAAACCTCGAGAAATTCTTTGAAATTAGTGTGTCCAGGGTTATATACCACTCCTACTTCGAGTGCATATTTTTCTAGTTTTATCCACAGATAGTTATTGCCTCCTACGTATATTGACACACCTATTCTGTAGTTATAGTAATGAAAGTAGTTCGGTAGTTGAAGGTGAAATGCTTGTTCCTCATTGCGAATCCAAGTTTCAGTTATCAGTATGATGTGCACCTTATTTGGTATTGCTTGTAATACACACTTGAGTTCATCGAGTTTCCCCACTTTACGTATACTTCGAGCGTTGAGGTAGAGAAAGGTAAAGCGTGACTTGTTTATTGTAAAATTTTGATAACTGTTTAATATTTCATAAGTATTGTTTTTGATAGGACTGTTGATTGCTGTGTTTACTGTGTGGAGTTTTTTGATATTTTTATGATTGACGGCGTTTCATTAACATATTTAATTGTAAGATTAGTCTCACCATTATCTTGTCGTCGCTTTAACTCTTCTCTTAATTTTTTCATAAAGTTTTGTTGAGTTGGTGTTTGGTCTGAGAACATTTTTAGGCCATCTTGTAGCTTATTTCTGTTGCGGAGTAGTTTTTTGGCAGGTTCTATTGTTTCGAAGCACATCTTGATACTGCGGTTGTTGCCTGGTTGGAGTTTGCCGATCCTAAAAACTTTGGTCGGTTTTGGAATGCCTACACTCACCATGTATATAGTTTTGAATACGTCAGCTTCGTCTTTTGATAATCTGTCTTCAGGAGTAGACGCAATTTGTTCAGGTAAGCCGACAAGCACGATATTTTTTTCTCTATTTTTGCGATACTGAATCTCCTGTATAATTTGTTCGCCGAGTATCAATCCGTTTTCCAGAGTTATTGGTGTAGGTTTTGAGGAAACTTTGAGTTTGTTTAAGTCTGATTCAAGTGATTCCATTTTGACTTGCATTGCGTTATGAGTTCGCTCGTTTGACAATTTCATATCAGTGATTTGGTTTTGTTGGTGGGTTTCAGTAATGTTTTCTTGCATGGTTTTTACAATCAGCTCATTAGACACGATGTATTTTTCTAATAGAGAACTGATACGACTTAGTTCTGATCTCATTCTTCCTAGTTCATCAGAGCATGCACACTCGACACCAAAAGGCAATTTTCGTTTTCGAAATGTTATTGATAAATCCGATACTAAATCACTCATTTTGGATATATCTGGTTGCGACCCTCCAGTTGGTGACCTCTGGATGCTCACATTGCTTGCGTTACGTCAGCCGACACACCGATGCGATGTATTGAGTGAGCGAGTTAAAAAATAGCAACCGTACGTGTCTCGCGGGGGTGAAGACGGCTCACTGATGACACATTAAACAAACAACTTTCACACAATTAAGATTTTTAAGGCTTCTTTGTCAAGGATCGAATTAGACTTGCACTGATTTAAAACATATTTAGAATTTACTTGTACATGTCTGCTTAGTACGACAACGAAATAGGTAGAGTAGATTCGAACCCGCGCCCCCCAACGCAGCAACTCATTGCTAAGCCACTGCGCCACGGACGTCAATTTTATCGAGCGGATTTTATCGAGCGGATGTACGCGAAGCAATTTTTTACTAACTTTAATATAATGGACTTCCGCAAAGTAATGCCTAATTCTATTAATTATCATAAATATTTTACTTACTTACTTATTTACTTAGTAGAGTAGGACAAAATTAAGGATTACTTTGGGCAATAAAAAGTGAAAAATAAATTAAAAATAAAACTTAAAAAAGGCAAACAAATCAATATGTTAAAGTTAATTTAATTATTCATCTTATAATAGCTATACTCACATATTTCTAACCAATGAAACTTAATAAAGTTTCCATTCATAATCATTCATCATTGTCATTTTCAAAAAAACTAAATAGATTATTTACGTTAAGATGCACTAAAAGGTTTCATTACACAACAATCCAAATAACAACAACTTACCAGAAAATAATTTATCGTAGTTCAATGTTAGTGAAGTGGATTATCTGGTACATTCCAGTTCATTAGCGGTGTTGTAACCTTTGTTAAATGGGCTCGCTTTACTAACGTTATGCGCTATTGACCACGGTATTTTAATTTTTCCAATAAAGTTCCGCGGTAGAGCCATGCTGCAGCGATATTAGTAGTATAGTTGTAGCACGAATGGATCAGCTCGACCGGGGAAGGACCACGCTCTCACAGAATACCAGCGTAAAATAGCAGCTTAACACTGCTGTGTTTCGTATGGTGAGTGTAGAGAACCGCATACCCATTTTACTGGAAATGAGGCATTCCATCTTAGCCCTCAACGGTGACAACGCATCTGCATTTTGATTCATAATCGAGGGTAAATGTCTATGGGCCACAGCAACCACTTACCAACAGGTGGACTGTGTGCTCGTTTGTCACCCTTATCCTATAAAAAAATCTTTCATATTCATTTTTCATTCCATCATCATCATGAATATTTGTCGAAGCCGTTGGTTCTTTCCGGATGTCAGATTTACGTCCCATCGGACAATAAGAATGAAGGAACAAAAAGTACATTTGTGTTTGTGCATACATACTCGGGCAGTCCTCGATGAAACCAGCCACCGCGACCGGAGTTCGGTCTAGATGACACTATTATTAAGTGGCGAAGCTTGCGAAGTCACTTATTGATTTCACGATGTCTGTCCGTCTGTCCGTCTGTCCGTCTGTCTGTCCGTCTGTCCCACGATTATTTCGAGAACGGTTTCGAATTTTTAAATTCTGTTTTCAGCAATCGATTACTGATCACCCAGGCATCTGAACCTCCTATTTTGATTTTTTTTTCCGTTAGAAACTGCTACAAAGCTGATTGCTTCGCCACTTTGCTATGCTGTTAGCTTGCTAGGTTTATTGTAATTACAAATGTTTTTTTTTACCACGGAAAGATAAATATCTATTTTTTTTTTACTATATCTATTTAAAATACACCCTTTTTGGGCGACGAGCATTTCATCTTAGTCCTCCGTGGTGACTTCGGATAACAATCAACAATCAACGATAAAGAAGCAAAATTGCGTATTTTGATTCTTTATCGTTGATTGTTGTTGAGATCTACATAGCACCAGGTGGATTGTGTGCTAATTAACATACTTCTATAAAAAATATTAAATTATAAATTGATCATATCTCACCATGTATGTTGTAAGCTTGGTGACATTTAATATACATGTCCTTTCACTTCAAAGGAATTAAATTGGCTTAAAAGCAACGCCAAGAAAATTAAGGAGTTAAGAAAATCAAAGTTAGTATGGCATAAAGTTTACCCAGAATAATGTATAATTTAATTTCACAATTTCAATAATTAAGGGCTGTGCATTAATTAGATCCTTTTAATTGAATTTAGCTCATTTTCTGGAAGCATTTCAGACTAAAACACCGAGGTAGCGCTGAGGATAAGCGATTACTTTGAAAGTGAGTAGCCCGGCTTCGATTCCTGCGAGTGCCAATGAGATTGTTAATTTAAATTCTTAGAACTGATTTTCTACGTGTTCGGCGGTGAAAATAAACTATTGCTTAGCTGCTAGAGACGTGTAGTCTACTATCGTGAAGTATATAAGGCCAGCCTAACCTGCTTCCTATCGTCAGGGTACTATGAAGCTGGTCCGCATCATATGCATCTGAGGGAAACACCTCATCCTCAAACATTCGTGAAGCACTGCAGGAGCGAGGCAGTCAAACCAGCACCCGGAACGTGTTATTACACTGGATGCGAAGAGCTCTTTAGACGGTTTGCGTGTAATCTCTTCACAAGCTGTATCTATAGAGTGACTTACAATACGCTTTGAATAATGTGAGTATTGTAATTTTTCTCGAACCAGTTACGTCCCACCTTAAACACCATATACTAACTTTTTATCGAGTATTTTTTAGCTCATGTTAAGCAGCGTATGCCTCATAAAGACTTAAATGTTTTTTCTTATCATACAGAGGCACTCAGCAGCACCATGTCATGTGCATAACTTATACTGTTCAAACATACTTCGTTAATATAGCATCCGACGTGCATACTGCTGAGCGCTACTGTCAGACCGTTCGCGCGCTTTAAGTAGTCCAACTAATCTTAAATCATGTAATTACGTGTACGGTTGAGACAACGTTTTTCACCATTTAATGCATTTGATGTCATACTCGTAGTACTGAAAAATACGTACAAGTTCAGTACGAAGCTTCAAGCTATCTTTCTTTTTGAATAATTACTTCATAAATGAGGTTTCTAATCTTCATAATTAAGGTTATCGTGTACTCGCGGTGTAAGACTATCCACTACCCCAAATCATCCCGTGGGATTCGTGAGAGGCGAGACAGGGAAATATATCAGGAGATGGACAGCTGCATCTTTCTAATAACAACTTAAAATATTTTTTTTTTAGTTGCAAACCCGTTTGAAAAGCGTGACAACTATAGCAAACATCTCCCCTATGAGGGAATCTATGTGGTAGGTCTATGTTTAGCAGTGGACTTTAATAGGCTGTGACGGTAAATAATGTTATTAGTGTCATAAAACACCTTCAAGTAAAAAATCTTCGTAATAATTGGAAAGTAAATATATAAAATTTTTATATCAGTGTCTTCTGAACTTGACTGCGACGATATTCTCCATTATTGTTCAATAATTATAACCGTTGACCTTCTTCATATACATAAGTGATTATCCTTCATTCAGGATAACGTATTAATTATTTTAAACCTTACCACCATTTTACATCAGGCGAATATTAAGTGAACCAATATTATTGATAAAAATATATCCATCATCTATCTACGTCTAAAGCTGAACATAGACGTCTCCTATATATTGCCTTATAGCAGGGATTTTGCCATAAATGCCAAGCTTAGCAGGCGGCTTGAATCAAATGCAGTTTTGATTATTTGAATATTTACCTTTATTATTTACTTCTTTCAGTTTAGCTCTGTCGCAATCCACGAAATGATATTATATGGGGTAGTAGATAGTGTTACACCGCCACTACACGGTTATAAAAATAAATAGTTAACAATTATTTGAATAACAGATGTATCTTTATATAATGCAGATATTTTATGCAAGCATTATACATTCATGATTCAGTAGGAACCAGATATATCCAAATGTTTATTACGTGAGGAGCATATTTCCTCTTGGTAAAACTCGTAGGAATAATACAATGTGATATAAAGAAAAGACTTCATGTCTTGGTCACAAAAAGAAATATATAGGATTGTTTTAGGGTAATTATTTAAATAATTTTTATTTTTCTATCCTTTTTATTCTCAAAAGCCTCCTAATATTTCACTGTCGGGCTTCACCATAAAGAAGTTACGACGACGTTTTTATTTAAATTGAGAGGAGACCTACGGATTCGATAAACTTTATTAAATTAACAAACAAAGGGTATAAACATTATTCCGCTTAAACCCATATAAAGTATAACAAGACAGAAGAAAATTGAATGAACGTCAGCCTTTTTAACAATAATAGCCCGCAAGAAGGTGCGGATAAATCCCTATAACATAATAATTTTAGTATTTTATTATGAACATTGTTTATGGTTTCTGGTTCATATTATAAGAAAACAAAATATGAATGATATGACCTGTGTTTTTGAAGACAATCAACTAACTATAACATATGTGTATTTTAATTGAAAAATGTTTTAAGATTTGTACAATTGAAACACAGCATAATTATTCGATAGTCATTTATGTAGTAAACGTATCTTTACGTGGTAGAGCCACGCTGCAGCTTTTTTATGGTTGTAGCAAGAATGGATCGGCTGAACGGGGGAAGACCACGCTCTCACAAACTTCCCCTTACTGGACTGTGTGCTCGTTTAATAAATTAAATTAAAATGTCTGCTTATGATATTGAAATAACTAGCTGCTACTAATCTCAGGGGGTAATCTGTATGCTATTAAGACATAAATAATGGGATGGATTGTTAACTTAAATTATAAATATAAAAAAACGACGGGTTGCACTCCGGGAGTACCGGCAGCAGTGAAATCTTGAATATTAACGTTGTGCATTTTTGATATTTTGGAATGGCGAAGATTATTTATTATTATCTTATTTCATTTATTTTCATTCGAAATTATTTGTTTGGTAAACCTACACCGCACATGTGCTTATTGTGATGTTATGAAAATATAGGTTAATGCTATAAAGTATAAACATATTACAAATATTACATCTATAGTGTGTAAGTACATATGTATCTATATTAATAATTTCGTCAAGCAGTAAGACTCGATCGAAACCTAATCTTAATAATAAAATTGTATTAATTAATAAATGAAAATTAATTAAACCTAACTTACTTCCTCTCCTATGCCGCGCCGGCTGTCTACTCTCCGTCCGTCTTACGAATTTTCGATCAGGACACGTGACCTGACGCGAGTTTAACATTTTTTACCCATTACAAAAAAGTGCACAACGTCGCTAAAGAAGTTTTCACTTCAAAAAAACTTCCGAAAGAAAAACACGGCCACACGGCTGAACAGATTCTCTTGAAGCATAACTTAGATCACTCTCGATCAAGTCACCATAAAAAAAAACTTGATCTAAATCGGGTCATTTGCTTGAGAGCTTACTATGCTACAGACAGATACACAGATACACTGAAACACAGATTCACAGAAACACAGATACACACATACACAGATACACACGTTAAACATATAACACCTCTTTGTTTGCGTCGGGAGTTAAAATGTATAGAGGTTTGTTTTTAGTTTAATTTGTAATGGCAGAGTGGTAAAAAGCTGCTTATGTATTATAATTGTTTGAGGTGCCACGGGGTAAGTTAAAAATAAAAGGAAAAATTCGTTCTATTTCTATAACGTTGTTCCGATGTACACCTAATAATTTAGTAGAAAAGTATTTTGTATGTCGTTTGAAACCTATTTTTTTGTATTAATAAAAAAATATATAAAAATTGGAATAAAAATTGAGTGCTATATTCTCCTTCGTCTATATATAATTTCTCTTACAATTTATATTAAGGTTTTGGAATATAAAGTTTTAGATATAGGTGGCAGAGTAATCTGACTATCGTGCCAAACAATGATACACTGTTCGATTTTCTGACACATTAATAAGACAATAACAATAAACTATATGTAGTACACGGGACAGCGAATGGGTGAACTTCTGACTTGGAGAAATAGAGAGCCCGGCCCACTCAACCATTTCAGGTGACTACTGTGAACAAGATCTAACAATAATTATTTTATGTCACAAAGACTTATACGGAAGAAACTCTTTATTTATTAGCCATTTTCGTGATGGAAGTTATGGGCGGTTGTGGTTTCAAATCAAATGCAATCCTTCGTGTTTTATTGAAGCACATCACTTGTAGTTAGGGCGATTAATTGTCGTCACTATTTAAATGATTATTTGAAAAAAGTAATTAATCCTGTCCTAGAAAGAAATTGATATTTTGGTTATCCTAAATCTTCTTATACCTATGACAGCGAAGCCATACGAGAAGTAGCATACTGACGTATTCTGAAAGCAAGGTGAGAGAAATTAAAATACCAATTATTTTATTAACCATTATCTCAAATAGGTATTTTTGATTATGCTGAGATCTTTACTAACAACAGGTAGTGTTGTGGGTATGACAACAAAATTTAAAATTGTTTTTTTTTCTATGCTTTTGCAGTCATATCCTATTGGACTTGAAAACCAACGCGGTTCCGTAGTTTGACCGTCCAAATGTAATAGCAATTCATTTGAATGTAGAACACAGCTTTACGATAGTTGTGTTTATATTTTTATTTTTATATTCTCACAGACTAATGACATCGTCATCAGATCCTATATTTATTACTACTCAATTACAGTTCATTATTGATAAGACGCTCAAGTTAATCGATTTATTATTCCAATATTTTGTATTACTATCTTTGTTTATCCTAGCCGATCCCATCTGAATCATGATATGATCACAACAATTGGTAAAATTAAGAATTTTGTACAACCGACTTCAAAATAAATTATTAAGGATAACTCAAAAACTACTGGTCAAACTTTGATCAATTTTATATGGGACCACAAGAGTAGTAGCAGCTTTCAAATAAAAAAGAATCATCGAAATCGGTTCACCTAGAAAAAATTATGAGGTAACACACATAAAAAAAACATACAGTCGAGTTGAGCGTCTCCTCCTTTTTGAAGTCAGTTAATATACACTCTCTGCTAATGATTCTATTTGCCATGTTTTATAACCATTTATTGCCTTTCTTGACTGTTACCAAAGTTTTGTCTTTTGTCCATCAAAATAAAGGCAAGCGCTAGTCAACGATCGTTAAAGCTCATAATCGTAGAATGTCCCTTGGCTGATGCCGCAGGCATTAGTTGATTACGGCTTAAGTCTTGTAAATCAGACCTTTTCTTTACTCTATGAACATAACTTTCATCTGAGATGTCTTACTAGCGAACTGTGAAAATTGACGCTTACTTATAATTGGATGTGTATAGAAAGAACAGGATATGTTCCTTTAAATATAAGCGATTTAAATATTTGCATTTACTTATTGAGCCGATCACATAAATTTTTGCGGTTATGTCTAAGTGAATATAAAAAAAAATTGAAGATAAAATAAACTAAAATCTTAATAACGCCACATTAATAGATCCTGTTCAGGCGAAGCCGGGGCGGGTCGCTAGTCCTTTGTGAAGCCGAAGTTGTACAAACAAATACGTGAACAAAATCTACTATTTGAACTTTAGTGGATGCGAAAGCTGATGAAAAATAAACATAACTTCTATTTATTTGCTGAATTGCAGTCAGCTTTATATTGTCACAAGTAAACAATTTTATTGCTATATTCTTTCATAGCAACTTCGTTGAATGACGAAGGGTATTGAAAGTAAGAGTGTTTTTTACTTTAGTACACCTCGTCAGTGAAGAAAGAAGACCTCGAAAAAAGAAAATTATGTAGGTAATAGAAGTAAAAATTCAAGTTATAGTTGAAACCTATACTATATACGTCCCACTGCTGGGCACAGGCCTCCTCTCGTTTCTGAGAGGGATTTAGAACCTTGTTGTGGAATGTTCGCCGCGTTGCTCCAATGTATGTCGGCGAACTTCACATGTCTTCAAAATATTTTTTTCTTATTTCTCAGATATGCAGGTTTCCTCACGATGTTTTCCTTCACCGGCGAGCACGTGGTAAATTAACAATTAAAATGGCTATTAACAATTTCATTGGTCCAAGCGGGAATCGAACCCAGGTTGCTTGCGTACTGTGAAACTTACAGCGAGCACTAACCATCTAAGCTACCACGGCTCAAAAAATCTTACTTATTTAAAATTGAAACAAACATTTCACTCGAAATTAAACACCAAACGAAATCATTTTAGCTTTACAACAGAATCGGTTGGCGCTGATTTTCAGTGGTAGAGCGAGAAAACCCCAAGTATGCAGGGATTTTATCATTAAAAAACTAGATTGATTTTTAAAACTAAAGAGACTGACTTACAGATCACCTGATAGTGACGATTGCAATCCATCGACACCTGCAGCCAACTTCAAATAAAGAAGATTACAAATGCGTTGTTACCTTTGAAGACTAAGCTGGAATCACAGCCTGTAATTACTTATAATGGCCCTCGTTACCTTTTAGACCGGAACGCAGTAGTGCAAACACTGTTATTTGGCAGCAAATAGGGACGAGGGTGGTAAAAGGAGTCCATTTAACTAGATAAATTATTGCAATTGCAAAGTTACTTAAAATTATTGTGCTAATATTTTAATTAAGCCAATCTCTTATAGGTGAAGATTAACAGAGTAGAGTTTATAGGTGAAGATTGACAGTGTAGTTTTGCACGTGGTAGGGCCATGCTGCAGCTATTTTAATAGTATGTTTGTAGCACGAACAGGTCGGCTCGACCGGGGTAGGACCACGCTCTATCTGAATACCAGCGTAAAATAGCAGCTTAACCCCGCTGTGTTTCGTATGGTGCGTGTAGAGAACCGGAGACCCTTTTTACTGGAAAAGAGGCATTCAATCTTAGTTCTCACGGGTGACAACGCATCTGCATTTTGATTCGCAAACAAGGATAGATGTAGATGCCTATGGGCCGCAGCAACCACTTACCATCAGGTGGACTGTGCGCTCGTTTGTCACCCTATCGTATAAAAATAGTAGGGTAAAGTAAAGTAACAGCCCACTGCTAGGCACAGGTCTCCTCTCATTTCTGAGAGAGTTTTAGAGCAAAGAAATGTTCACCGCGCTGCCCCATTGCATATTAGCGAACTTAGAATGTCTTCGAAATATTTTTTCTTATTTTTCAGACATGCAGATTTCCTCAAGATGTTTGCTTTTAATTGCCGAGCACGTGATAAATCAGGATTTAAAATTGCAATTAACAATTTCATTGGTGTCAGCGGAGGATTGAACCCGGGTTGTTCGTGCACTGTGAAATTTACAGCGAGCGCTTAGCGCTTAGCTAACACGGCTCTTGATTGCTCAAGCTTGACATAATTAAAGTTAAAATATAATGAAATACAATTTCATATTATTCTATTGTCATATTATTTAATTGAAAGTGACGTTGCCTTTCCGCCAAACAGCTCTGTCAAGTAATTTTAAGCGGAAATTGCGAAAACGCAATCTTCATCGTCGCAAGCAGATAATATGACACAGCGTCTTTTAATTTTAAGCTTAGTGGATATAAAATGTAATGTAAAATTTAGCAGCTATTATACTTGATTACAATAACTGAAAACGTTCTCAGTTTAATATTACACCTCATTTGTTAGCTTTAACACAAAAACCAAAATTGCTTGTTCAAAAGTTTTCGTCATTACTTGATTCTTTTTTTCATTTTTGTTCAATACATTTTCAACATGAACTCATATCTGTTATAGAACATGTCGCTAAAAGCCTGATGGGTTTATCTGTGACATGTCCGGTAAGTGTAGTGGATGGTGGCTCCACTAGATGGAGTGAAGACTTGGTAAGAAATGCAGGAAGTCGATGGATGCAGGTGGCTCAGGACTATGCTTTGTTACATTTCTTGGGTGAGGTCTATTGTTCAGCAGTGGACTTGTGAAATGGGTAAATTTTATAAACTACGTAATTGCTTAGGGTACAAGTCACCCTAAGCAACTAAATTATTAAATTACCCTAAAATAACGCTTGTAAGTAAGTAATTTAGTGTTATCAACATTAAAACGAAGATTAAGATCAATTTTTCGTGATTCAGAACAACACATATGTATCGTTTAGAAATCGAAATAAAAAATTGAATTGGGTCTAAAATATATAAGATTACTCTAACAAGTAAGTAATTCCGGCGAAAAAAATTCGGGCTTACAAAAGATCACAGAAGCTACGGCATCGTTACGAAAAGCCTATGTTTAGCGGCACTTTTGAGAAGCGGCAAAAAAAGCTCACTATTACCAGTGTCTTTATCGTCCGATACTATTAGTCATTGTCCCCTTAAACCTCCAATACTATAGATACATAGGCCCCTTAAAACTAAGAGCTTTTGGCATAAAGGCCATGGATTTGCGTTTGCAATACTTGGCACCGACCAGACGACCTTACACAGACCAGATGTAATGGTTGCAACTATATAAGTTATCGCTCGCTCTTATTAAATTTCATAATACGGCCATAGTTCGTTTCTTGCTGGCACTACTGATATTGTTAACTTACCGTCGTTAACGTGACCATCTGGGTAGTTACTACGCTCTTCCCTATTTCTGCCGCCAAGAATTAGTGCGTATAGCCAGTATGATTACATACTGTGAGGCATTCCATCCTCCTCCGCCTTAGCCCTTAGAAATGACAACACGTCTTTGCATTAACGTATCGGCTTGATTTTTTTGAAGTTGGTTGCACGTACGTGAATCTATGGAACGCAGTATCTACTCACCATCAATGGATTATTCGTCATCTCTGCAATTTGATAATAAATGTAAATTTTAATTTTAAGTCTTGTTATTATGTGCTCTGTGGTAAAGAGAAATATAATGAGTAGACCAACAAGTCTGAGAAATTTTTTTTTCAAGGACATGTGACGTCCGCCACCACGAAGTGTGCCCCAATCATTGTGTTAAAATTACGGCGGACGCTTTAATTTCCTGAAAACCTTTTAGAATTGTGTGGAAGCCTGTTCCCTACTTTTTAAATGGTGACTTTTTTATACTTCTTTAAACTGAATCATTTTCTAATATTTCTTTTCAATTTACATATTTTATTTTATTTTAACAGGATGTCTCTTTAATAATATTAGAAATAAGTTATTACATACTTAATTAAAAAGCGTTCTTTTGCTTGTTGTTTTGTATGTTTTGAGATAAAATAAAAAGTAAATTAGTAATTTTTTTGTAAATCTTCAAATTTACTTGATTTTTAATTTTTTGCTTCATAAGCAAGTATTAAATTTAGAATTAAATTTATTTAAAATAAAATAATAATAAAAAATTACCTACTAAAGCGATTGGCGTTGTGTTGCAAACTGTAAATTAATATTACTTTTTCTAGTTGAGAAGATTCCAGAATACAATATGTTCGATGACCTAATTCGTATTGCTTTATTCGTAATCGGACCTTACGACTATATGATAAGGATCAATATATTATTATCCTGTTGTGAACTAGCGAACCTGAATCGCACCCGAGTCGGGTTGAATCTCAAGTCGGGTCTGGCTTAGGTAACTATTTATCAGTTGTTTTCGAAGTGCCTAGAAAAGGCAAGTGTTGGTCTTTATGAAGAAAAAAGTCGAGGCGATAGATTTTCCCATATTCGTGCGTATCGTTTCATGTCTAATCTGTAGAACTTAAATCTACAGTGTTCAGCCGAGGAAGGCTATACTGATCATAAGAGTATACCACGCGTTATCCTTTAAATCGGCTACAGTCCTTGTGGTGGTAGAACCATGACTCCGCGTCCCATATGCTTGGAGCATGCCCTGCGAGGGAACGTGGACGAACAATCCTGGTGCGCCCGAGATGTTGAGCGAGGATTAGGCTTAGCGGATCGCGGCCACCTTCTATGAGTCAATAATAGTCCAGAAAGAGGTTGATAGCTGAGTGGGATTGGGAGATGAAAGATTCCAATTGGAGACAACGTCGCTAAGAATTGTATACTTTTAAAGATATTGCTACACTACCATAAACGTAGGTTTCTGGCGATTTTATACTGTCCCCAGAGCGTTAGGACGAAACCACGGCAACGTAACCATGGCGAATGAAGATTTCGGGGCCCATCGACTACGCTGATGGTAACCATTGTAAGGTTTGGGCTTGTAGAAGTCCGTATAACGTTGCCGTTGCCCCTGTAGCGAAAGGGATCCATGAGGATTTTTCCACATTATAAAAAATAGTCGAAAAAGTCGACTAAGAATGTCTTACGAAATTCCAAATTTTAAATTCTCTTAGGAAACGTGCGCCGATAACCGCGAAATTAATTACTTTGAATACGACTCTAAGCAACCTACGACATCTGCGAAATAACTTAGCAAATAAATAAACTGTATGGGGAATAATGTATCTATAAAATTGATGTCTTATTATGATCTGAATTTACCAAAGTAACACCAACTTAACTAAATTTTGGTGTCACACTAAATTCCGAATGGGTTTCGTAAAGCAAAAAATTTACTCGTAGTTTTACTACATTTTGTACTAAATTTACATCTAGAGCAAGAAGATCGATCTGAATTGTCTCATATAATACAATGTCAAAGGCTATATAAATGGCACGGCTAAACATGCCATAGCGTGAGTTTTTCGACTGTGTTTACATGCAATGTTTATTGCCAGTGCTTCAGCTATCATCATGATTGTTGAACGTACATTGTAAAAATATATACACGTCATATCAATTCCCTTAAAAGGACTTTTATTTAAAAATCTTCGCCTGTTCTTTGTTTGAATTTTATTAAAGGCTATTCACAGCCTGAATTATTTACTCACCATTCAGATGAACTGTTAGCTTTCTTGCTTGCTGATCAGTGGAAAATAAGTTAAAATGTCTCTTCACCATCATTAACTATATAGATAATTTAATTATTACCTTTAAGTCTTTACTTTCATCTGTGTTTTTTTAAAGAAAATAATTATATTAATTTAGTCTGCTATATTGTTAGTAGTAATTAGATATGATGGGATTGACATATCTCTTCGATAAAAAACATTAAAAAAAGAGAAAAAACTATAGAAAACATGTCAGTTACAGGAAACAGTATGTATTCTGTTATTTATGCTACTATTTTATATGAGTGTGATCCTTTCTAAGTCGAATCGACTCATTTGTGCCGCAACCGTAATACAGATTTTTTTTATAAGGGTTACTAACGAGCACACAGTCCACCTGATGGTAAGTGACTGCTGTGGTTCATAGAGATCTGCATCTGTCCACAACTATGAATCAAAATGCAGATGCGTTGTCACCCGTGAGTACTAAAATGTAATGCCTCTTCTCCAGTAAAAAGGATCTCCGGTTCTTTACACTTACCATACGAAAAACAGCAGCATTAAGCTACGTTGGTATTGCTGTGAGAGCGTGGTTCAACCCCGGTCGAGCTGACCCATTCATGCTACAACTATACTAATAATATATTTGCAGCACGTATAATAGATGAAGAATAGCTCTCTACATGAATCAGCCATAATTGTCACACATATCAGCCATATTGTCACAGGATATGTTTTGATGATAGCTGTACCAGAAGTTATTCAACTTTAGAACTGCTCTCTGCTCCTTATTATGGGTATATTAGTCTTACTAGCATTTAGAATCATTTGGTCATTGATAAAAAAGCCTTGCGGATAATTCATGCCTAACAATATATTCAGGTTTTTTACTAAATAGGAATATAAATCAAGAAATGGATGATAATAGTGCTTATAATGTCGATTTTGATTATAATTATATGAATAGAATAAAATTATATTAAGTAACAGTAAATTTTACGTTATATTATGGATCGACGTACAACATAGCAATGGCGTAAGCTTCTACTTCGTTCTCCATGGGTGTGGAAATGTCAACCAAGTCGTGTTTTAGAAAAATTGCATAATCTCCTTAAAATGTTAAAATTAATTAGCTCAATAAAACATAAAAATAAGGTTTCACGCCTAAAACTTAATGATTATATACTCTTTGGATTAACCTAATTTGAAGGGCACCCCGCCACTCAGTTAGTGATCAGTCAGCGTAAAAGTTTATTTCTGCTGCTAACGCCTTGTTTAGATTTAAAACACGCGGCGTGTTATCGACGGTGGTATTTATTTCTTAGTTTAAGGAATTTTTCTTTCGGAATTGCCTATCGGCCCAGCTCAACTTCTTGTGGATCCTTTCAGATCTGGCGGCGGCCTTTGCCACTGACCAACTCGACGAGCCGAGCCGCCCGAACCTCTTAAGTATGAGGGCCGGGATGGTCACTCGAAGCGATGGGATCGCTAAGCCGCCATCCTTGATGTTGGCATGGAAATACCCGATAGGCACGTCCTTCGGGAGCCTCAGCCAAGTCCTAACCGCACCCCGGATCTGGACGTCGAGCATGCACAACCTATCATCCGAGATATTACCCAGCACTAGGCCATGCAAAAATCTCGGAATAAGGTGTCCTCTCACGATTTCGAGCCGCTGCTGCGGCTTGAGAGGTGCCTTTGAGATGTTGGTCAAGGCAACTTTAATATCATGCTCTAACATTACGCATCCAGACGCCTGGAAGTCGATACCAAGATAGCGCCAACGTTCCACGCAAGAGGTTTGAGGCAGCCACTTCCGACCTATCCGGAAATTCTTCCCGGTCAGATAGTGGTGCTTCTTGCGCTTCCCGTCAGGCACCATCGACAAGACGGAGCTCTTGGAATGATTGACCGTGAGGCCCATCGACGACGCCACCTCGAACACACAGTCAATGGACTCCTGCATCCCTACCTTTGAGCCTGCAAGCAGGACTAGGTTATCGGCATAGGCCAGAGCCGAGACTCGCTCCAATTCCAGCCTATAGCCTACGTCACCGTCCATCGCCATGTTGAACAGGATGGGTGACAACGGGTCTCCCTGACGCACACCTCGGCCCAATTTAACAGGTTCACTCGACTGCCCGCCGACGTCCAACTTGGTGGTCGCCGTGTCGTACAGCCGGTGGATGTAATCACAGAATGCCACGGGTAACCCTCGAGCCCGAAGAAGCCCGACCAGTGCTCTATGAGACACTGTATCGAACGCCTTCGCGAAATCGAGAATCGCCATATGACACTCTCTTAGCTTTTTCCTGCTATCCCCTAGCATCGCGTCCAGCACGGCGGAATTCTCCAACGTGCCGTCGGCGCAGACGAATCCACGCTGTCGTGCATCGGGGGGCAGCAATCCAGAAGTCTCCTCGCCAGGACCGAGTGCATGTGCCTAAGCGGTATCGAAGCGATGGAAATCGGTCGATAGTCGCCCGGCCCAGCAGTATCGTCCTTCTTCGGCACGAAGATCGTCCGGCATTGCCGCAGGGGCTCTGGTACTACGCCAGTGGTCAACCAAGAGTTGAAAATTTCCGCTTTTCGGGCTGCAGGAACTAGGCGCCACTCATCCGGGCGGATACCGTCCGGACCAGGCGCTGTCTGCCAGTCAAACTTGGACGCCTTCACTTCGTCGGTCGTGAAAGGCACCCACAGCCGAGAGTAATCGCGTGCGCCCCCATACTGCTCCTCCCGCCGTAAGGCGTTTAGAGCAGACGGTGTAGGCCCTGAAGCGTCAGACACCCTCTCTAGGACCGGTCGCCAATAGGCTTCCAAATCTTCGAGAGAGTGCCGGATGCTCCTGTGCACTCCATCGATCACCTCGGCTGCTGCTCGACTGCGACATTTTCGAAATAGTTCTTGTACCCTGGCGTACTCTAATCTCCTTCGCTTGCGGCTCGACATCCCTGCCAGTGCAGTGTCGGCCCGAGTCACGTTCGATATCCGGTGCTGCCTTGCACTACGGGAACCCAGGCCGTGTCGCGACCTCCTCACCGCGGCCCTCTCAAGAAAATCCGCGACAATTTGGTCTGCACACGTGTTATCTGGGACACAAACTAAGTGCGGTGATGGGTCATCAGCGACAGGCGGTGCGTCTTCAGCTGGCAGAGGCTGGACCGGCATCTCGACACTCTCGGATTCCGGCCGCGTCGAACCCCTGCTCTCAGGCGCTTGGCTGCTCATTGGTGGGGATCTGTACTCATCCCGGCACGCTTGTACCAGGAGTTTATATTCCCCACAGCGCCTTCTTCCCTTGATAGCCTCTAGGGTCCGCTCGTACCCCGACAGGCTATTGAGCAGATCTACGGTCGTGCAACGACCGGTCTCTTCAAGTAGTCGCGCCTCTGTACGCGCCATCAATGCCAGCTCCTCATCGCGCTACCTGCGCGTCACCATATTAGGAGCGGCCTCCGCATTTGTTAATTCGGGGTGGGCCCTACGCTTGTGGACCCCCAACCCCGTTTTGGTGGTGAACGCACGCTCACACACCGGACACGTCCATTAAATGGCCGCATAAACTGTGGCCGGAGCCTCAGTTTGAGTGGCCGAAGATTGGGCCAAGCTTCCCGGCTCCTGTGGGAGGCCAGGGTGGCAAAATAATTCATTCTTTCTTATTTTGTCAGGTGCTTGTTTAATTGCCCAATGTGGCCGGGGTGCAAGCCCAGTCACCTGGTTCGCCTACCGCATCTCGTAATTGTCTCGACCGAAGTCAGCGGTTCGACTTGGCGGCACGTTTGCCACCCGATGGGACTATTTAGGGAACCTCCCCCCGAACCTCGCCCGGATTACGCCCCAAGATATAGGACGCTGCGCATACTAGACGAATCTAGCAAACCCGGTTCACAAGCCTGACTATAGTCTCCCGCACGACTGCCAACAACACGACTAAAAGCCGCGAATAGACAACCGAACGGGAGACTATAGTGGAAACGCGCTGGGCCTCGCAGGATTAGGAATGTGCCAACGAGGCGGTCACCCCGCAACAGCCGCCTCCGGGGCATACTAATTTAGGCACGTCCCCCCTCCCGTGTTAGTTATAAGCGGCGGCGCCACGTGCAGGCCTCGGGTAGGAGTTGAGTCTGCGTGTCTGGAAAGGGTCATCCAGGCACACAAACCCCATTTGCTAACTTGACATAGATCGTGTATAATGGTGACTGAAAAATGGCTGGCGGTTTCCCACTTTGCTCTGTCGAGAGAGGAGTACCCACTATCTCCTCCCGTTAGGGCCGGGACGCAAGCAGGCGACCCCGCTGCACCCCGTTAAGAGGCTATTAGAACCTTTTTAAGGATAGTAAAGTTAGGGTTAGTGATGCCGGGAGTAATGGTGACAGAGATAGTTTACGCAATTAAAGGGTGCTCTTTAAATATTTTATTTTCACGTGGGTCTTAGCTAATTAAATATAAAATCATTAATATAATGGATTTCTGCAAAGTAACGCCTGGTTCTATTTGTTATCCGTTACATCTGTTACAAATAGAATTACACATAATTAAATTAAATAGGAGATTTACAGCAGATCCTCTCTTGATAACAACTCTAAATAAATAAAAATATTTTTGAAAATATTTTTCTGTTACTTTTTTTTACATTTACTTTTCAAACACATCCAGGTAACTTATTATAAACCCCACTTCAAATAAAAAAGGACTCTGTAGTTAACTATTGAATATTCAACTCTGTGTTTTACTAACAACACTGATGATCTATTAAAAAAAGTGTTTATATACTTAATAAAAAGATTTCATTTTAATAAAAAGTGATATTAGAAAGGAACCAACATTACATGATTATGAGGATAGTAAAATATAATTGAATCATTTTGTCCAGTCGTTTTCGAGTTATTTTGGAAACATCATTGCAGCCTGATGGACGGAAATAAAAAAAATTATGGTATTTTTTTATGATAATTCATATTATAATATATATATACGTATAATAATACGTTTATAATAATAACAATACGTACATAAAAGCATCAGTTCTATTCCTTAGTATTTTCTCTTAATATTGATGGGCAGCTCTTCAAGTATTAGTTCGGTTTAAAAAACCTTGTAAGTCGCAACTTTTCTCGCTTCGCGTTCAAGGTTTGCAAAAACTGCGATTTCTAGCAAGACGACCAAGGCCATATATTTAAGAGGCAATCTATCAGCAGTGGACTTGTAATAGGCTGCAATGAATAAATTAGTGTAGTCTTTGAAATTAGGTGACAAAAATTGACAACTAATAATATGGAGGGAGGCATCAAATCACAAACATCAGTGATTCTGCCATTGATTTTGGATAAATATTTTTTTACTAAACAGTATAAATAACAAATTGTATACACAGCCTTAATCTCGAAATTCAACTCTCTGCCATAAAGCGAAACAGATTCCAATCGAATTTGGTGTTATTAAGTATTTTCGTGGGCGTGAGTGCGGTTTCTAGCACGCCGAACACGGGTGGTAAACTATCAGCAGTGGGCTTTTAATAGGCTGTAATGAGTAAATTAGTGTAGTCTCTGAAATTAGGTGGCAGAAATTGACAACTAATAATCGAGAGGGAGGCATCAAATCACAAACGTCAGTGATTCATGACGTCAGTCATTGATTTTGAATAAATATTATTTTTACTAAACAGTATAAATATATTAATCAATAACAAATTGTGTACACAACCTTAATCTCGAAATTCAATTCTCTGCCATAAAGCAAAACAGATGCCAATCGGATTTGGCGTTATTAAATTTTTTCGTGTGCTCCCAGGTGTGAGATCTAAGGTAAATATGTATCTTGAAGCACAGACGAATTATGATCTGTCAGATATTCGTGAAAATTAAAAGGATGGCATTCTTATAAAAAAGATTTATACGAATACTTTAAATCAGAAATAAATGTAGCAATTTAACTATACATAATGTTTTGTATTTAAAATATATATAATATATTGTGATCGTATATGTAAAACAAAATCTTCCTGAATCTTTAAATTAACAAAAGAACTGTCGACTCGTAATTTCTTTACGTGGTAGAGCCATGCTGCAGCTATATTAATAGTAAAGTTGTAGCACGAATGGGTCGACTCGACCGGAGAAGGACCACGCTCTCACAGAATAAAAGCGTAAAATAGCAGCTTAACACTGCTGTTTCGTATGGTGAGTGTAGAGAACCGGAGATATAATTTACTGGAAAAAAGGCATTCTTAGTCCTTACGGATGACAGCGTATCTGTATTTTAATTCGCAAACAAAGATAGGTGTAGATGTATATGGGCCACAGCAACCACTTAGCATCACGTGGACTGTGTGCTCCTTTGTCACCCTTATTCTATAAAAAAATTACAGCCTTGATGTCAATTAAAAAGTACACCAAACCACCTGATGGAAAGTATGTTATTACTATGTCACCTATAAGATTTACATTAAAAATAATTTTACACTACAATATATTTTCTGTGATGTTAATAATGTTATAAAATTGGCTGTTACGGCTTCATCGGACTTAAGTTGAAAAATGGTTGACTTGTAGTAAAGTTTGTACATATTTAATGTATTAATTCAGTACAGTGTAAAAAGTTACCAAGATTTTTAATAAATAATGTCCTCCGGATTCTCTCAGGATATGAATCCTAGTCCTTTCTCAAGGGACCCAACGGACTTTAAGTAACAAGATAGCATTTTCTTGTGTACCCTAGACAGTTCAACGTCCATCTTTTTGATTGCTTATTTTTTATATTTTATGATTTTGACATGTAAAAATATTTTAAACGACATACGCGTATGTGATGTTGCTTTGTTATTTATCTGTGGATGGATACAAGAGTCGAAGGAGGCCTAAAAAAAGCTGTTAGGGGTGATATGCGTAAGATAGGACTGAGTGTTGAAATGAAAGCTTATAGTGGAGAATGGAAGAGGAAGACATGCTATGCCAACCCAAATAAGATGGAATAAGGACACGAAGAAGATATTATAACATGTAATGTTGTCGATTATTTTTTTGTTAATCGACAACATGTTATAACTATGATGCCAATCGGAATCTTATAAGGTTACATAGTAAAAACTAAGATGTGATGATTTGTGTTTTTTTTTAAATATATATCTTTACTTTATTCTATTGTCTTCATACCTAACATTTAATTGTGTTTAGTAATAAGATTATCCCTTGTTTCATCTACCATCTCAGCTGTTTTCTTTGTTTATTGTGATTTAATCAAACAGTCTTGGTTATTTCTCTTTTACACTAATTTGTTTGTGTTTGTGAACTAATATTGTGTATTTGTTTTTAATATTTTCACTTCATTGTCAATCAATATATTATTTTGTCTAAAGTTTAACTTTATATTTAATAAGATTATCCTATGTTTTTCTTTATATTGTTTTGTGTATTCTAATGTCATTTTACTATTTGGTTGAGTTTTAAATTCTACTTGTTTATATTTGCTTAAAATTTTAAAGTTATTCTACCATTATGTCTTTAATTAGAATTAAGATAACATTCTGTTTTCTTCAATTTAAATTTTCTTTTGTTTTTAGTGTTTAACTCATATTGTAATTGATTATGTCAAGCGTTAAGCGCGAGACTACTGAAACAAAATACTTTTGTAAATTGACCATAATTTTATTACTTCCGAACCATACACATTGTAATAAATTAATAACAAACCATACTAATATATGGAAAGGAAAACATACTATATATCAAATCGCAGACATATGTCGCCTTCTCCATGTGCGTATTATAAAAATAAGCAAAATCGTATCTCAAATTAATAATATTGTGAAAATTGACAATATACTCCCGCCGGTGGGGGTGTACCTTCCGGCGGAAACCATAAATAAAAAAAACATGTTATAACTTGTTTCTATTTCATTTACTTTGTAATTTAATTAGAACCAGTTCGTGCTTATATCTGTAGGGATCAGTTTGTATTCATATCTTATTTTGTGTAAGTAAGAAGAAAGAATTTAACTCTACTCTATATTTTAATTAATAATTTTTTTTATTTAATTATCTCTACTTTTATACGTAGTAGAGCCATGCTGCACCTATATTAGTAGTATAGCTGTAGCACGAATGGGTCGGCTCGACCGGGGAAGGACCACGCTCTTACAGAATACCAGCGTCTAATAGCAGCTTAACGCTGCTGTGTTTCGTATGGTGAGTGTAGAGAATCGGAGACCCTTTTTACTGGAAACGAGGCATTCCATCTTAGTTCATACGGGTGGTAACGCACCTGCATTTTGATTCGCAAACGAGGATAAATTTAGATGTCTATGGACCACAGCAGCCACTTACCATCAGGTGGACTGTGTGTTCGTTTGTCACCCCATACTATAAAAAAAAAACTCGGACTCACTATAATATCAGGATTACAAATAATCCTCATCTCTCAGTGACTTAAGGTGCAGCAAAGCACTCGAAACATTGGAAATATAAAATAAGTTAGGTATGCCGTTAAAAAAATAGTTTTATATATGAATAATTAGAGAATGAAACCAGAGTGTTGGTTTATTTAATATTTAATAATGTGATATGTGAACGCAAAACATTCAGTTTTATTTTGCTATTGTTTAACTTTTATATAAGTAATGTAGAATTCGCCGTGTAATGGCGATGCAATAGTCTTTACTACCCCATAACATTCCGTGGGTGTTGTAAGAAGTGACAAAGGCAGTTGAAACAGGAGATAGGTGGAATGCACATAATAATACTCCTAATAAAAAACTGCGGTTTCCAACCCGCCTGTCAAGCGAGGTAATCTATGCAGGATAGGCCTCCAGCAGCAGCAGTTTGCCAGTGGACTTTTGATACGCTGTAAAGAATGAGAGAAGGAATGAAGTATAAAACAAAATTATGCCAGGCTAGCTGGACGTAACTTGCCTGTCAATTGCGATCATGCTACTGTAAAGGAGCGGAAAGGTATGAAACTAATAACATTTTATTATTAATTATTCTTACCAGTAGTCGCCTACTTCATTGAATTTTTAGGTTTGTATGTTTAGCAAGCTGTATTTCACTTTCACCTGCACATTAATATAAAATACACAATATTGTTCAAATTATATAAGAAACGCCTATTTGCCTTGACATGCACTCCCCACACTATTGAAAAAGGAACACTTAATATCACACAAAATTCACAACGTATTCAGTCAATATGTCAGTAATCAGGCAACATTTTGAATTTCTTTGGCGACAATCTTTACTCTGTTTGAGTACATACTTTTGAGTGTTTAACTTTGGCCTTAGAGTAAAAATATACCTACTTACTCTGAGACAATGGCATTATGAACGTAAAGATGATGATTATGAAGGTAGAGCCAAGTGGCGGCATTTGCTGTCGTACGGATGGGCCGGCTCGAACCGGGGTGGTACCACGACCTCACAGAATACCAGCGTGAAGTAGAGGTTTACCTCTGCGTTTCGCTTGGTGAGTGCAGGTGGCCGGAGGCCCTTTTTACTGGAAATGAGGCATTCCATCTTATTCCTCACGGGTGACAACGCATCTGCATTTTGATTATGCATTTGATAGATGTAGATGTCTATGGGCCGCAGCAACCACTTACCATCAGGTGGACTGTGTGCTCGTTTGTCACCCTTATCCTATAAAAAAAAACAATGTATGGTTTATTTAATTTATTTTAATGTATTTGTAACACATATTATATTAAATTTTAGCTTTCTGTACTCCTCTATATAAACCTTAACTATGCTAAATCTCCATCTCTTTTGAAATGCTGAAAAAGGCGTACAAAGATTGCCCTTCATGTATTAATATATAGATTAAGAACTTAGATGGGCACTAAAAGTATTTTACTTAAGGAACATTTGTAAACGTGTTTTATTTACGAAATATTCAAAATTTCTTGAAAATTCATCATCGTTAATCATAACAAATGAACAGTGAGTCTCGCACAGATTATTTCCGATCAAATTTCTAATTAGTCTTTTGGGTAGAGAGGTTGAGGCTTTTGCTTTTGAGCACTTATTGAGCTATTTCTATTTTGATTGAAATATACTAAATTCTGGGGCTTTGTTCATAATCATTGAACTATGAAACTATGTACATTCATTAAGTCATCATTTTACTTATAAGTGATTTCTATCATAAACATTTACTTTTGTTATAGTGCTCGTAAGTTTTGAAGTCATTTTAAATATAATTTTATATGTAAGAGACCGAAATTCGGCGATAGCAAGGTATATAATTTAATTTTTTCCCAAAATATACCCCTCATTAAATAGCATAATAGCCACAAGTCAATTTTTTTTAACTTGTGGCTTTACTTATGTTATTGCAAATATATGACCTAAATCGATAATATTTAATGGTGCATCAAAAACACCCATCGTTTCAGCTCAAATTATTAACCAAAAGTCATGGGCCTTAAAAACTTGTTGTTTTTAAATTTCATCCATTTTAATTTTCATTCCACTGCACTTTTGTGCAGGCTTGCAGTGGAATTAGATTGTCATTTCACCCTAACCTAGACTTTTGCTGTAGAACCGGTCATTCACCTATCATAATATCCTACCATTCGGGTATGGGTTCTAAGCCGCTCGTTGAGAATTAGCCACCCAATATTCACATATACATACAGCCATTTAGCGTGTACACTCCACTACAAAGCGTTGATAGGCGGCCCCTAGTGAAGATGCTCGGTTACTGTCCCGAAAAATGTAGGGCTTAGCAATGAACAAGAAAGTGTAGCCATAACAATGATCACAATAGATAATGCTAGTCACAGTGAAACTAGTATTGTTAGACCTGCATAGCCGTTCACACATAAAAATATTCCTAATTATAAGCTAACCCAGAACCATGAAAGAGAAACAGGACCAAGTTTTTGAGAAAATGTAGTGATGTGTGATTTAGAAGTTCAGAGGCAATTTATTAAAAACCACATGATAAAAATAGTGCTGAAGAATCTTAATGTTGGTAGCACTTGTAATATTATAGTATTAATCATGCATATTACTTACTACAAAATAATGAATGCATATAATTTTTTATGAATACCCTCACAATTTAGGATTGTCATAAAAACTGCACTTAAGAAGAATTATTGTTCTACAAGATTTCAAATGAAGACTGATGTACATTCTGTACACACTAGAAACATGAACCAGCTAGAAACATAAGTTACACGACACCAAAGATTCAGTAATTCCTTCATGGGAAAATTTGTAGTCCCAGCAAATATCTAACTATATAAAGCTACAGCGTGGCTCTACCACTGGTCTATATTATGTTTGTAGAATGTTGGCTCGACCGGGTAAAGATCACACTCTCTCAGAATACGAGAGTAAAAGAGTAGCTTAATGCTGTTGTGTTTCGTATTGTGATTGTAGAGAACCGAAGAACTTTTTTAATGGTAACGAAGCATTTTATTCTAGCATTAAGGTGTGACAACAAATCAATTTTAAGACTCTTGTTCGAATAAGAATGTACGGCTGTCTACAGACCACAGCATGCACATAACATCAGGTGGGGTGTGTGCTCGTATGTCATCCTTATTCTAAGTGTCAAAAATATGCAGAAACTATCTATTAACAAGCTTAAAATTTTAATAATCAAAGTTACTATACAAAAGTTCACTGTTAAAGAATACATGTTTGATAAAAACCCCTGAAAATGGGGTGATCGCTACCATGTTTTCATCTTTTTGAAATTCAGGGAAATTCACGTGATCAATAATTGATGTGCTATAAATATACTATGAAAGGTATCCATTTTATATATATTATAATATTTACTTATTGAGTCTTAAACATTTGACCGCGGCATCCCCCACGTAATATTCAATTTCCTCGTAGAGATATTCCAGTTAATATAATGTAATAAAAATTTAAATTGCGGCTTGTTATTCTGTTCTACCTTACGGATGTTGTAGTACCATAATAGTGTTCAGTGACGTCATCTACGTATTCTTCACCTAGTTTTTCTGTTTTACCATTAAGAGTTCATACTTATTTTGCAATAAAATGTAGGTGGGCCTATAATCATCGCCATTTACCTAATCTTAGATCTGTCGTTGTTTCGATGTGACGTGAAAGATGGACAAACAAGAAAAACAAATTCATATTTTTTTTATAATTTTATCTTCCAAGAAATACTCTATCGGTATTTATTCCGACATAGAATTTTATATATCTTTTTATTATACCTTTTAATATTTAATATAAATTTAGATTAAATTGAAATTAAATGAAATTACAGGCTACTAAAATTATTATTACTAAATTTTCGATATATATACACGCACACACACACAAACACACACACACACATATATATATATATATATATATATATATATATATATAAATAAATATATATATATATATATATATATATATATATATATATATGTGTGTTAAAACTCAATATATTAAGGCAACAATTTGGGATATTAGGATATAGATATTATTTAGGATTAGGAAGTAAGTATACATATTTTAATTGCGGCATGGTGTTGTATTTATATAAAACTCCAGAAGCCAGCTAATCGCTTTAAATATTAAAACGCCTTCTTTAAATTACCACAAAAATTTTAGACCGTATTTTAAATGTTCGCCATATGCACAACATTGTGGAGAAACCTGCATGTCTGAAACCATTGAAAATATTTGAAGATATGTGAAATCTGCTAATACTAAGTGGTAGCGTGGTGGTTCTTGTACGTCAGAGGAGATTTGTAAACCTTATTATTATTATTTTACTTTATTATACTCAGCAAATCGATGAGGCAACTTTGTATAAATTTCTAAGGAACGTGAATACTTCAGATCGTTTTTTGCACTAGTTTAAAAAGTATCTACGGAAGCTTTATTCGATACAGAATATAACTATAAAACAATCTTGGGTAGCTTTACTTTGTAAGAGGAAGCAACTAAGAATTCTTGGAACAGTCCTTGAAAACCGGAACATAATGTTGGCTGCGTTGAATATTGAATGTCATGATTCTGACTTGGGTTCTATTTTTACCTTAATTTTTCAGAAGTATAATATTTTTGTTTCTATAAATATTTTCTGCTAATAACGTTTTTATTCTTGCATTATGCATACGTGCATTGTGAGTTGCCATATGCTGCTAAGGGAGTCTATGGCTCGATCTTTGTTTCCCGTCCTCATCTTGTAGGTTTTTCCTCTAACTATCCTGTCCGCCTTCCAGCAAATAGGCAGAATGGTAAATACTGGGGGCTTTTTCTCGTTAGAATTGTGGAAAGGTCAAGAAGAAAATGTGTTTAACTTAGCAATTAAGACAAACTCTTTGTTTGTAAATAGAGTTCAAAAACTGTTGACGGCCACATGGCCAGAAAACTCTACATGTTTTGAGCTGGTATCCGGTCTATGTCGTAAATTGTGTAAAGTCACAATTTTTTGTTAACTATTTGTAGTCTGGGTGCAGTAGTCTGCATGGAAGCAGATTTGGGTGAGTTAGAACCAGTAAATGTTTTTAGGTGGACTCTTTTTCTCTTCTTCTTCTTCAACCAATAGATTTTTTTTTCATAATGTCATGCTTCGCGATCGGATTGACGACTGCAGTACCAGATGTCTTGCAAGTTTGGCGCTGCTCTTCGTGTTCGCTTCGGTCTGGGTCTGGCGTTATTGGGATGATTATATCGCCATTTAATTCTTTTTCATATAATAATTCCATTTAATCATAAGATCTTTGAAGCATTTCCCACTTTCGCCTTTTACGACACCCACGGGACGAAATGGGGTGGTAGGTTTTCTAACGCCGCCACTACTTACATTTTTTTAGTTTCCAATAAATCGGAACTTATAACCGTGGTCAAAATCGGTTAGGAATGTTATGATTTAAACACGAATACTTGATACCTACTTATATTGTACAATAGCTCGTTCGGCAGACGTTGTTCTAATTGGTAGCGCAATGAGTTTCGTTTACACTCATATAATTTTCTATAGACTTATTATGCGTATAGCTAATAATCCTCTTTATGACTAATAAAATAATCAGCAACCATTATGAGACTAAACATAAAAAAGAAACAAATAACCCTTCTTTTTTAATAATCTTATATGTTGTACACGATCATTTACTGCCAACACACCAAATTTCATGTAAATCCACCCAGTAGTTTTTAGCAATTTATCCAAAAGCGATTAACCCGCCGTGCTGCTCTTGTGTTTATTTGCGTAATAGAAATAAGTTTATAAAAAGCTAAGCAAACTTTAATTGAATAAAAAGCCTCTATTTTTAATTTAGCTTAATTTTCTTTTTTTTTCATCCAGACCCCGAACAATTATTTGTAGGCCATATAAATACTACTTACGTGGATTTGAACTTGAGGTTCTAAGCGCATTGCTAAAATTGCAAACTTTACTTACTTACTCGTATATCTAATTATATATATATTTATCGGCACTTGATAAAACAATGGATATGATAATTTTAACTGAATGTTAGTCAAGAAAAAATATGCCTCTCCCAAATATAATCGATTACAGTGTATATTACTCTGAAAATCTTTTAAATACCAGAATGATGGCATAGTGGTATATGTTCGTAAGGCCTTTACAGTTATTGCCCTTGAACCGGATTTATTAGAGGGTAACTGCCTTGTACTTGATGTTGATAGGTTTTCGGTTATCTGTTCATATCGACCACCTTGTTACGCTAACCCTCGACGATATCTAGAATCCTTAGATAACTTATTACAAAAATCGTCTAGCATGCACGTCATACTTACAGGTGATATAAACATTATTACGATGTCTTTTGACATTCATAATAGTCAATTAAATTAATATCTGGTGCATACTAGCTACTCATGGCTTAGAATAAGGTGTCACACATCCAACGAGGCTTAATAACTGTCTCGATCACGTTATGATAAAAACGACTGAAAAATGGCAAACCATGGTTTTTTCACCATCAACAGATCATAGTCCTCCATCTATTACATTACAAATAAAAAGTACTTGATTGTCCAAGATAAAAAACACATACACCAAACAGGTACAAGACTACGCCCGGGCGTTAGATAATCTAAGAGTCACAGACTGGTCAAATTATTTTACGTTGCGTGATGTAAACCAAACTGCGGAACATCTTGTCAATATTGTTACAAATACCATTAAAGACCGCACAAGCACTAGGTACATATCCAAAAATAAAGCACCTCTTAAGCCTTTGATTACGATAGGCAATGTGAGATCAATTAGCAAAATAGATAAGTTGTATAAAAAGGCCAACCTACGATCGAATGATGATACAATTAATACAATTAAAGGAACACTTGCAATAAAATAATAAAATCTTTGAAGCAGCAGTATTATCAAAAGGAACTACTAAAAAGTGAGAAAGATATTAAAAAGACTTGGAATGTGATAAAGGCATATGCAATATGAAAACAAAAAACGAAGTGCCCCCAGAGTTGCTTCAGATTGGGAGTACTACAAAAGAATTATTAAAGAAAATTAATACATACTTTACAACTATTAGTAAAAGTCTGGCGGATGTCATCCTATAGAAACTAAAAAAAAAACGGAGTTAGAAATAGCAAAGCAAGCATCTGTGCAATTAAACTCCCAACTTCACTCTATGTCTTTCGCACCCACAGACTCTAATGAAATTAATACAATTATAAATAAACTAAAATCTGACAGTGCCCGTCATGACGGCATTCCCATTAGGTTTGTCAAATTAGCAAAGTAGTACCTTGTTTATCCAGTTGCACACCTTTGTAACCTTATTTTAGAACAAGAAATATTTCCTGATTTATTCAAAACGGCTATCGTGTCTCCAATTTTTAAAACGGAGGACAAAAAAGATGTTTCTAACTATAGATCGATTTCTATGCTGTCTATGATGTCAAAAATTGTGGAAAGATTGGTAAACAGTAGGCTGAAAAAACAAACTGTTAACTGATTTTTAGAATAGGTTTCGTAAAGGAAGATCGACGGATGATGTCTTATTGAAGTTGACATCTTTAATTCACAAATATGTTGATAGAGGAGAGAAGGTCATTGGCGTTTCTCTTGACCTGAAAAAAGCTTTTGACACTTTATCAATTCCGATACTATTATCAAAACTAGAGGGCGTGGGTATCAGCGGTCATGTACACCAATGGTTCCGGAGTTACTTGGCGGGTAGACAGCAATATGTCAGAGTAAATAAAGACCACGCACGCACGCACGCACGCATGCACGCACGCACACACGCACACACGCAATCACGCACGCACGCACGCACGCTCGCACGCTCGCTCGCACGCACGCACGCACGCACGCACGCACCGAATATTTATAATATTCATTAGAACTAAGAATTAGGGAAGGCACTGTTTCCTGAGATCCAGGCGATAACCTAGTTCAGGAGAAAGAGCTCCTTTGTATGTAGAAAAATTTGGTTGCTAATAAACGTTATTTTATTTATTTTTAGTTTATATCATGAAATTTAAAGAACTATAATAAAGAAAAACTACAACTAGTAACTTAATTATTATACAGTCCTAATCCCCGCGGTATCCTGCCAAGAATGCTGGCTGCGTTTCCCCGCCATTCACTATACTTAACCTATGAGCGAGAATAGAACCAGCCCTCTTATCCAGCAGCAGCACCAGCAGCAACGACCAGCCGGGGATGGAGTTCCTTTAGGAACTTCACTGCAAGTGGACCCCACGGACCGATAGTCTTTACAGCAAAAATATGGCACAAATATGTAGGCATCTCTCAGAGACTCATATTTGCGCCACTTACTCAGTTCAGCTGCCTCTAATGCCGCCCCGGCTCTAAACGAGGTATCCGAGGAGGTTAGAGTGTCTACGCAAGTAACATCCCACACTAGGGCTTTACCTCTCTCCCAAGAGACCAATGTCAACGTCCGTAAAATGTCAGACCGTCGGGTATGACCTTTAAAAGTAACAACAATATAGAGAAAATTGTTCATTGCGTGTACATTTTAAATATGGCTAGTTATAAAATTTATAACATTTGTATGTACATATTGATGTTTTTAGAACAGCGAAATTCGTATTCCCGTTTATAATTGGACGGCTCTACTCTGGGAGTTTTACCAGAAATAAAATGTACCTAGGCTATAACGGCGTTTTTTTATATTTTTTAATTACAATAGTTCAAAGTTAGATTTTTCATGGTATTAAATAATTTATTTCAAAATTTAAATAAACTGAGGTGTAAGGGATAATATTATACAATACTATATATCGATGAGTACCAAGTATTCAACTGCTTATGATTTTTTTGTTGATCATTGAACATCCTTCTGTATATAATTTTGTCACCCAGAGGAGTAGTCATAGACTATGGACTTCCATTTGGTGCTACATGCTCTTTAGATAAGGGCACTCTTGGGCGATCTTCAATATATCACCAATTTGGTCAATCAGCTTCCGTCTGAGGCGCCCTTTATAGATTGTACTTCTTCGCTCTTTTCTCATTTATTTTTTCTTCACCTTACCCAAATTTTACTATCATAAATTAAAACAGGGACTAATACAGCTTTCCATGTCCTGTATTCACTCGTCGTTTATTGTCATGTCATAATCATTGTCATCCTTGCTAAACATACATCCTAAATACACAAACTCTCTCACTTGATCAACCAACTCCGCTTCTATTCTTATGTCACATATTGTTTTACATTATTCTCTCTCAAAATCATCACGTACGTCTTACTTGCGTTCACTTTCATTCCCCATCCTTTGTAGACCTGTTAAATAACTGAACCATCATTTGCAACTCGCCCGTCGATGGTGCAAATATGACTTGATCGTCGGCGTGCAAGTCTTTATAGTTAGTTAACTCACCCATTCCTAACCTACATTTACAACTTTCAGTTTCCCGTACGTACGTAAATAAATTGAACTACCACCAGGCAGCTACACAACCCTGTCTAACGCTTTCATAGATGCCAAACCATTCCGAATAGGCCCCGCTGATATTGGACATGGCTACTCTACTCCCGTCGTCACGTTTCGGATTATCGATCGCAGATGTATTGTACTACTGTCGGTACTTCCCATCGCTATTCATAGAGTCACTAATAATGCGGCATTTAATCTGTATTTTGATTTTCAATCAAGAATTGATGTGATTATGTTATTAAATGGTATTAATATATAATAGTATAATAGTATTAAAGTATCCGCATTATTACATAGGCTGCACTAAAAGTATCGGGAATGGAATATTTCCACTGTTCCTGTCATATTAAAATCTTTTTAATTGAAAACTCCTTGGTTTTAAAAATCGAATACCATTTATTTATTTAAAAAAAGATTCTCAGTGTTGTCACAAGGTTTTGTCAAACTTGTTTAGTCGTTGAGAAAATGGAATTGACTCGAGAAAATTCAAAAGCGATGATTTATTATGACTTTCGAAATGGTTTAACACAAAAACAGTGTATTGACCGGATGATTTCTGCATTTGGTGATGAAGACCCATCCAAAATCACAATTTATCGCTGGTTTGCTGAATTTCAACGTGGACGTGTCAAACTCAGTGATGATCCCCGTGAAGGTCGTCCAAAAACTGCAGTCACCCAAGAAAACGATGATGCTGTGCGTAAGCTGATTGAGCAAGATCGACATGTGACATACCGCGAAATTCAGGCAACTTTAGACATTGGCATGAGTCAAATACAAATAATCTTGCATGAACAATTAGGTGTAAAAAAGTTGTTTTCCCGATGGATACCGCATTCGCTCTTCGAAGAGCAAAAAGCGGCTTGCGTTAGTTGGTGCGTCAGAACTCTCGAAAAATTCGGTCGTTTCTGAACTCCGTAAAGAGAACTGCAACCACCGTATCATCCTCCATCACGACAATGCGAGTTCTCACACCGCACACAGAACAAAAGAGTTTTTAGAGCAAGAAAACATAGAATTATTAGATCATCCGCCGTACAGTCCCGACCTAAGCCCTAATGATTTCTATACTTTCCCTAAAATAAAGAATAAATTGCGTGGACAGAGATTTTCATCACCTAAAGAAGCTGTGGACTCCTACAAAACGGCCATTTTGGAGACCCCAACTTCCGAATGGAATGGTTGCTTCAATGATTGGTTCCATCGTATGGAAAAATGTGTCAAATTTCGCGGAGAATACTTCGAAAAGCAATAAATACATTTTTAAATAGTAATGTTGTGTCACTTCCTTGATTCTCGAAATTTTCAGTGCCGCCCTCGTATCAGGTGATATGTATGCCGTTACTTGTATTAAAAGTACGGATTTAAGCACTACGCGATGATATTAAGCAACCTAGAATAAATATAAAAGTAAAGTAAAGTTTCTGCCTATTTACGTCCCACTGCTGGGCACAGGCCTCCTCTCATTTCTGAGAGGGTTTTAGGGCAAGGAATTGTACACCGCGCTGCCCTAACGCGTGTTGCCGAACTTCACATGTCTTCGAAAATATATTTTTTCTTATTTCTCAGACACGCAGGTTTCCTCACGATGTTTTCCTTCACCGCCGAGCACGTGGTAAAATCAGAACTTAAAATTGCAATTAACAATTTCATTGGTGCCGGCGGGGATCGAACCCGGGTTGCTCGAGTACTGTGAAGCTTACAGGGAGCGCTAACCATCTGAGCTACCACGGCTCCCCTAAATATGGTATAGGACAATTTGTTTATCTGATATGGTTTTCATCGGGTCGACTACTACTATCCTCAAAAACACAACGATGACATCCACGTGAAAGTAGTGTTACTCATCATAATATTTTATGAAGTTTCAATTAAAATGCATGCCCTTTTTCACTCGCAAATCCAATGCAAATTCCCAAAACAGAAGCGCTTTAATTGCGAACAGGAAGCAGAAGCATACGGCCGAATGAACATCAATATACACGTGAAATTGAAAATTTTCAGGCATTCTGCATTCGCTGGCGTCGACCTCAATGTTAAACGGATATAAAACGTCAGCATTTCTTATAAATGTTCGTAGTATTGTATTTCAAATATTTATATATAACATGTAGGAAGAATTTTACATACGAGTACTATAGAAATTTAAATGATGAAGTATATAATTGTAAGCCTAGGCAAGCAACAAGGAGCAGTGATCACAAGCCGTCATGGTTATGGAAAATGATTTCCACGACTGAGAAACCCGTAAACAATAAAAAAATAGAATATAATAAAATAAATAATAATAAATAAAAAGTTTATTTCTTTAACAAGGTTTGTCTTAAATCTAGAACATAGGTTGACTCATTATTTTCAGTGCATTTGCACCTGTGCCAGAAGAAGCCACTCTCCATACTCACATTTTCAGTAGGTATTTACGAGTATCAATGAAGAATTAGGTAACAGAACAGGTAATGAAAATGAAGCTGGGTGCGAGCTAGATGATAGGACTCCTTTGCTGCTCTTATATAGTACTTATACTATTGTGTTTTGTTTTAAAAATTATAAACAGTCAGTATAATATCAGGTTGTGAGGAATGCCTCACAACCTGATATTATACTGACTGTTTATAGTTTTTCGTGAGGAAATCTTAGTCCTCATAGATAACAAGGCATCTGTAGCCTTCATTGTTTCAAGTTGGGTATAAATATCTATGAGCTGTAGTAGAGTTACTACCATCAAGTGGATTATTATTTGCTTAGTCACTTCAGTTTTATATAAAATTGGTTCAAGGTTTTAAATAAGAATAAAAATGAAGTATTAATTTTAACAAAAAGTTTTCTCTTCATTACAGCCTATAATAGTCCACTGTTGAACATATGCCTCCCCCATGAATTGCCTCATATGGTCCATATTATATCATAGTTGCCACGCTTGGCAGTACGGTTGGCAATCGCAGTTTTTTTTCATTTGTTATCAGGAAGATGCAGCATTTCCTGATAACAAATTTATTGCCTATCTCTTGTTTCAATTAATTGTTCCGAATCTGAATGTACCTACTTCCATGTGCAATTTGTTTGTGAAAAAGGACTCCAGTAAACAGGAAAAATTCCTAGTGTGTACGGCAGTTCTTTCAATATTACCATTACTCCTGAATTTAGGAAGAAACAATTCATTTTTATTGTGTAGTCTTGGGTAGAGTTATATTTATATAGGTGCGTATTATGAGTAAAGCGAGGATGAAGTCTATGATTAATAAAAGTTTTAACATTGAATAAACTCTTAAAAAAACGAACAGGTCATAATTTTTTCTAGTAAATTACATCCTATTATATAATCTGCGAAACATAAACACATGTCATTTACTTTTAGTGAATATTATTTCTTCTGAAAATATGTTTTAAATTTCGTCTAAAGTTTATTTATTTATATAAACTTAATTATTATTACAGAATATAATAACAATAAAAGTGTATCAAATGTTGATATTTAATTTATATATTACATATTTTGATTTCATACACACTTATATAACTAACACAGTGTTGATTAAAAAGAGAAAAAAATAACATCTTTTGTTGGCAAACATTTATTCCTATTTTAGTTTAAGTGGTCTTACATTTTAAAACGCATGTTTGACATGTAAAATACATATTACTATTAAAAATTCAAATAACCAAATTTGAAGTAAAAAAAAGACAAATTAGCATTTTCAATTATTTATCATCTAAAAGCAGGAAGTTTCATATAGGATATAAAGAGATATATTTACACACAAAAACAACAAAAACCACTCGAAATTATAAAATAACAAACGTAGCGTTCTCCAAACTTCAATTTTATACTATATCCACATTAATTCAAAAAACATACCTACATAACATAACATATAAATATAAATTGGTAACCTGAGTGGATTCGCTTTTTGGTAGCATTTTCAAATGTAACTTTTAATAAACCCAATTAAACCATGGAATATCTCCAAGAGAAAACAATTGTAAGTATGGACTTTTATCCATTAAAGAATTCCGGCACTTAAAAGTTGTCGAAATCAGTCAGCGAATTTCAAGCACATTTTCATAAGCTAAGGTTATTTAGTATTTTAGGACATTTTCATAAGTGAAGTATTTAGTAGTAAGGTATTTAAAAGTTTCGGAAAGAATTAATTGATTCATTATCACCGAGCCGAAACTACTGAAACATTTTTTACTGTAACTTTCTATTAGGTTAGCTTAGCTAGTTTAGATTAGCGTAGCTTCCCCCCCCCCCCTCCCGAACGGGTTCCCGCCTTGTCGTGGCGGGGGTGTTTAGTAGCCGTGGCTTGGTCACACACGGTGAACGAAGAGGAACCCCTTGCTGGTGTAGGGCCGACCCGAGGTGGCCACTCCGAGTGGGCTTGGCGAGCCCACTTCGGATGTGTGTCGGTGGGCTGCGGTGAGAGGGGTGTTCTCTCCCCCTACCACTGCAGCCGAGGTGGACTCGCGGAGGAAGAGGAGTGTTGGTATGGCAAAGCGCTACTTGCCCTATCCTCTGCGACTCAGACAGGGCTGCACCGTTGATGCGGTGGTGGTGGGGCTGCGGGGGGATAGGAGTGTCGGTATTGCGAGGCGCTGCTCTCCTTACTCTCCGCGACCGAAATTTGGTTGGCGGCGGAGCCAGAGACCAGATCCGCCGCTGGGGTCGGGAAAGCGGATGCTACTAAGCACTCGATTTTCCTGGCCCCATGGCCTCCGCGTATTGAACTGGGGCGGCTGGCGCTGGTGGAGCCGCGGCTGTTTGCGAAAAGCGCTCCTGTGGCCCTGCCAATATGCGGCAATGGTGGGACACCATGGGGTTTTAGTCGGTGCGAGTCCGACATAACCCGTCCTTGCCCCCGCGAGGCGGGTATGCGTAGGCATTACCCCATGTAAAAAAAAGCTTAGGTTAGCTTGAATAGTTTTGTAACCACCCACTACGAAACGAGTGTCTGATATTCTTTCCCTTAAGGGGTTAGATAGGCGATGTAAGTTTGTATGAAAATCTGTTATTTTTGAATGTAAATACGTTTGTAATTCTAATTATTAAAACGCTCGGGTAATTTAATAAAATAAAACCGAAAAAGTATAAACTTAATTATGTATTACTTAATTAACAATAATAATGTACTCCAGACAGAATTTCGGTGACGGCGGCCAGTCTCAACGGCTATTGCCATCTCCGTAGGACAGTTTCAATTGTATGCGTAAGCACAGGTGCACTCTCTATTCCCTCACTCTCATAGTCTGTATGGGACGGTAATCCGACACGACTGGAGAGATATCAGACGCAGGACTATGTGCTTTACGTGCTTTCCGAGGAACGGGGGTGAAACACTGCTAACTTCCTGACTCCGGGCTACTACTGAGAATTTCTTGACCGAAAAACACATTAAACTGATTTTGGACCGACCCGGGACCTCATGACCAGCAATCGCGTTTACGACCAACGAAGCAACCAATTAAGTTGGTAGAATATAGGTAAAGTAAATATCTTACATAGCTGTAACGAAAAAGTAAATCGGATTAAAGAAGAAACCTATCTTTGCAATGAAAAAAATGTTCTTTCATGTATCGCTCTACGTCACGATCGATGCTCCAACTGCATATAAGTTTTTATAGCAAAAACATATTTTTATGTAATATGTGTATTTATTTCATTTTTGTAATATATGTGGACTTTTTCTTTTATTTGTGCTGTGAGACCTTATTTTTTGCTATATCAATGAATCTTAGTCAACAATCGGGGTATAAGGGATTTGATGAGAGAGTTCGTGAGCATAATATGTGGCTATGTGCCGTATCTTTTAATTGCATTGATTAAGCTTAAATTTTTTACATCTCCAAGATAGAATAGACTTTTTCCAAATAGATCTTAGTATTTGATATTAATTTCAATTTGGCAACCCTAAAAGATCTTGAGAAAAAGGTCCTGATAGAGGGATATACTTTAAAATCCTAAAACACGTATTTTAAATATTTTGAAACATGCTACAAGAGGGTAACAAGGGCATGAAGTTCATTGGAAGTTCAATAGCTTTTTCAGTTAAGACTATGAAAATTGCCTTTTTAGTAGAAATATTATACAGGATAAAATTTAATATGCGTTCCGATTTCATCCAATTAGATTCAATAGTTGATGCCGAGCGGTTTTTAATTGATTGTTCCAAAATAATTTATTTTTGTATAAAAGTTATCTGGCCGTACCGTCCTTTTCTCGAAGCAGTTCAGGCCATTTTCGAAACCCTAAGTTCCTTCTGTTTTAAGTTATTACGTAATTAGTTGACCTAACAATATCTTATAGTGAGCATATTAATATTAAAATTCTTTTATGTTTTAAATAAATAAAGTGTAATGGTGTGGTCATTTCATGATATTTAACACTGTTTGTTGACCATGTCATGATATAGCTTAACCAAATCAATGAATAGAAATCGTTTGAAGATATTAATAACTAAACACAACAATGCTATTTCATGATATGGTAATATGAGAAAATCATTAAATACTTTTTTACCGCTAGCGGTGCTGATAGCGTAATTTAAACAGAAACAGAACTTTTAACAGAATTGACATCACGTGTAGTGGCGGGTAAGAAAAGAATACTCACTACCTCATACCTTCCCGTGGGTGTCGTAAAAGGCAACAGAAAGAAACTGAGGCAGAAGATGGGCAGCAACATCTTTCTGATAACAGCAAACCAACAATAAAAAATTGCGGCTGCCAACTCGCTTTTTATAGGATAAGGGTGACAAACGAGCACACACTCCACCAGATGGTAAGTGGTTGCTGCGGCCCATAGACATCTACATCTATCCTCGTTTGCGAATCAAAATGCAGATGCGTTGTCACCCGTGAAGACTAAGATGGAATGCCTCAATCCAGTAAAAAGGGCCTCCGGCCACCTGCACTCACCAAACGAAACGCAGAGGTAAACCTCTACTTCACGCTGGTATTCTATGAGGTCGTGGTACCACCCCGGTTCGAGCCGGCCCATCCGTGCGACTGCAAAAGCTGCCGTGTGGCTCTACCACTGTTATGTTATGATTGAAGTTTCGGTAGACCATGATTAAAGTTAGAAAGAGACGGCGCCTAGACCCCGGTGGCCCCGCTATTCCTGGCTACGGTGGTGACCATGGTAACAGCGGGGCAGTGGGTGCTAAGAGTCGTCGGTGGAGGTTCGATTGCCACCTAAATTAGCTAACCTAACAAAATCTTATAGATTACATTACATACATTGAATTTAGAAGACACTTATTAGGTTTTTAGTAAATTTCTTCAAAATTTTTACCTGAATTGTGCAACGGAATTAGGCTGAAAGTAAAAGCTATCCATAAAACGTTGAAGACTTGTTGTGGTCGTGGAGAAATAGTTTTATTCCAAGAATTCCCATGATCCCATTAGGAAAGCTGTTCGAGTTTGAAAGCATACAGTTCCCTACTAATTTGTATGTAGTCATTCGATAATTCGAAAGAACTCTTATTTAAAATGGCCAACATTGACTCGGAAAACTGCTTTTCTTACGGACAGTTTTATGTTGTATTTTCTTGGTTAAGCTCCAACAGTTCTTTTTTATAGGATAGGGTGACGAACGAGCACACAGTCCACCTGATGGTAAGTGGTTGCTGTGACCCATAGATATCTATCTATGTTTGCGAATCAAAATGCATATGCGTTGTCACCCGTGAGGACTAAGATGGAATCTGGGGGCACGGCAGTGCCCCCGCCAAGTCGAGCAAAAAAGCGGCACGGCCGTACCATCCTTTTCTCGAAGCAGTTCAGGCCATTTTCGAAACCCTATAACTTCATTGTGGTTAAAATTAGAAGCCTAAATTTTCACCAACCAAGTAGGCATTATATAAACTAAATTTTGTCACTCACTGACTGACAGATCATCATAACTTAAAGGCACTTTTAGCAGACATAGAAGCTTGAAACTTGGAATACAATTATTGTTTAGTATATAAATCAAGAAAAAATTTAAATCGTTTGCAATTTCGATCCAGTTTTCAAGATACACCAACTGCATAAATAACTTTGTAATCCCATATAAATATATAGGATTACAAAGTTACATTTGCAGTGAATGAATCTGTGTACCTCTGTATGTATAATATAATGGAATAATAGGGGTAGATAGGTACCTAGATATAACTATCTACAAAAAGAAATGATATACCATCAAAAACATAACTTGTAAAAAAAGCCAAGTCTCGCAACTCATTTCTTCTACCGTAAAAAGTTGTGAGATCCATGTAATACCAAGTCGGTTAATTTATTCAGTCCCTACTTAAGGGTCCTTCTGTCTTAAATTATTACGTAATTAGCTAACCTAACAAAATCTTATAGTGACCATATTAATATCAAAAATCTTTTATGTTTTAAATAAATAAATTGACTTGGCAATCGCATTAAATAATCTAATTTAATATAATATGTATTACTTGAGAGATACATTGTGATTTCATGCGATGGCCAAGTCGATCTATTTATTTAAAATATAAAAGATTTTTAGTATTGATGTGGTCACTATAAGATGTTATTAGGTTAGCTAATTACGTAATAAGTTAAGACAGAAGGACCCTTAAATAGGGACCGAATAAATTAACCGACTTGGTATTATATGGATCTCACAACTTTTTACGGTAGAAGAACTGAGTTGCGAGACTTGGCTTTTTTTACTAGTTATGTTTTTGATGGTATACCTCTTTTCCAGTAAAAATGGTCTTCGGTTCTCTACACACACCATACGAAACATATCAGTGTTAAGCGGTTATTTTATGCTTATATTTTGTGAGATCGTGGTCCTTCTCCGGTCGAGCCGACCCATTCGTGCTACAACTATAGGTACTACTAATATACCTGCAGCATGGCTCTACCATGTATAATAAAGTTCTGGCCTTCTTAACGCCAAAAAAGAAAGTTATTTCAAAATCCACGTGAGAAAGTCACGGGAAGAGAGAGCTAGTATATAATTTAATTAGCAGACAGCAAAAATAAAACAGTAAACGGATTATATGTAAGTACAGATCGAAAACATAAGGAGTTCGTATATGATTACTGTCGAGAACTACTTTTAACGTTCATATTTTAAGCTTAGTTGAAGTGATTAACAGGAATATTAGTAATGATGTAAGCATAATACAATTTTTTCAAATAATACAAAAGCAAAAATCAATAAAATTCAGATGAAAAAGATTTCGTGAGTGGTGTGTTATACCTGGGCGTCTGATATTTGCTCGGCGTTAGAATAGAAATATAATTTTCTCAGGGATGACATACATATCTAATATCTGGATAAAACTGAAAAGTAAAACAATGTTTGAAAAGTGGGATGCGGGAAGTAAAGATTGTGTAAGAACCTTTGATGAGGCGGAGTTATAGCCGAAATCAGAATTTTTTTTTTTGGTTTTTGGCAATTTTGAACCCCTAATAAGTACTTTTTGCCCTTCTTCAACCGTTATCCCTACGACATCCTCTACATGATAGGTTATTCAAACTGACTATGCTTAAAGTTCGAGCCAGCCCCCAAGTTTTGGCTTTTGGCCATTTTGATCCCCTAGGAGTGTAATGAGATTTTTTTGCCCCTATTCAACCATGAACCCCGTGACATCCTCTACATGATAGGCTATTCAAACTGACTAGGCCTAAAGTTCGAGCCCCTCCCCATCTCATTTCTATTACTTACAATTACTTCCAAATATAGAATTTAATCTTAATAGTTAGAGTCGTTTCTGATAAATCAAACACATACATTAGGCCTGTTTTACCCGTGGAGGAAGGTAGAGTCTAAAGAGGAGCTACTCGTACCATGTTTAGCAAAAATTTATAGATAAGTGTCCTCCAAATACAATGTAAACTTAAAGAAATATAATAGGCATATTTTTTTGTTATAATACGAACACAAACATGGTACATAGTTATAAGTCCCAGACCAATATGGGAAATACAAAGATATATATATATATATATATATATATATATATATATATATATTATAGGTCCTTACATATGAAATTGGCGTTTTGTACGGGAGTAATATAAAGTCAATTTTTTTGTAAAATATATTTAATTAATCATAGTATGCACCGTTGTTATTTATGCACTTTTGCCATCTCATAGGCAGTTTATTGATCCCTTTACTAAAAAAACTATGGGGACGAGAATCAATAAATTCTTTGAAGGCGGTTTGGACTAACGCATCGGAGTTGAATTTTTTGCCTTGTAAGAAGTTGTCCAAATTCCGGAAAAAATGTTAATCTGTTGGAGCAAGGTTCGGGGAGTACGGTGGATGTCGCAAACATTCCAATTGTAGCTCATCTAACTTAGTGGTTGTTTGTTGTACAGTCTGTGGTCTTGCGTTGTCGTCAAGCAGCAGTGGCCTAGAGCGATTGACCAATCTCGGTTGTTTAGCAGCTAGCGCTTCCTTCATGGTTTGCAGTTGCTGACAATAGATATTTGCCGTAATCGTTTAGCCAGATTATAGAAAGCTGTAGTGAACGACACCGGCGCTAGTCCACCAAACACTCACAAGTAACTTTTTCTGAGTCAATTTTCGTTTGGGGCAGGATTTGGCTGGGTCTCCAGGAATCAGCCATTGCGACGAGCGCTTCCGATTATCGTACAGTATCCACTTTTCATCACAAGTAATGATTCAATTTAAAATCCCTTCATTATTGCGTCGGTTGAGCAAAGTAACACAGCAGTTTTTTTACGTGGTAGAGCCATGCTGCAGCTATATTATGGTTGTAGCACGAATGGGTCGCCTCGACCGGGGAAGGACCACGCTCTCACAAAATACCAGCGTAAAATAGCAGCTTAACGCTGCTGTGTTTCGTATGGTAAGTGTAGAGAACCGGAGACGAGCCATACCATCTTAGTCCTCACGGGTGACTACGCATCTGCATTTCGATTCGTAATCGAAGATAGATGTAGATGTCTATGGGCCACAGCAACCACTTACCATCAGGTGGGCTGTGTGCTCGTTTGTCACTCTTATCCTATATAAAAAAAAGCAGTCGACGTGTGTTTGTCGGTTCGATTCACTCAAGTCATGAGGTACCCATCGTTCAAGTTTTTGTTTGTTTCAAGTGGATTAATACAGTTTTACCACTTAACTCGAAGCCTGCAGCTATCTCTGAAGTGCTTTGTGATGGATCCGCTTCCAAAATTGCCTTTAATTCTTCATTTTCCACTCTGGTCTCCGGCCGTCCACGGGGTTGCTTCTGAAGGTCAAAATTTCCAGAACAAAAACGTTGGAACGAAAAACGTACCGTGCTTTCTTTTGCGACATCAGCGCCGCACACATCATTAATCCTTCTAGCTGTTTCAGCAACGCTGGTGCCACGGAAGAACTTGTACTCGTAAATATACCGAAAAAAAAAATAATGAGGAAAAACAAATGAGTGACTGTTTTCAAAACTTAAATGTACCAGCTAAATGAATTTATAAATTTGAGTTTGGAATTCTTATCCAAAATTTGATCTGAAATATCTCCTATATTTCAGATCAAATTCGTCAGTACGACAAAACGCTTATTTCGTATGTAAGGACCTAATACATCATGTATACAAGAATTGCTCACTTAAAGAATAATAATAATGTCCTCCAGACTGAATTACGGTCCGTTTTAACTGAGACGAGCCATCTTGTGCAGCACAGGATAATAGTGTCCGAGTGTATCCGCAAGCACAGATGCCCACTATATTTTCGTATGATTTAGTAATCCAACCAGAGAGATATCAGGCGCAGGACTAACGACTGCTTGCTTTCCGAGACACGGGGATGTTATACCGCTAATTTTATCACCCTGGGCTGCTACTGAGAATTTCTTGATAGAAATAACCTATTATTGTTTCTTTGCCCGGCCCGGTATTCAAACCCAGAACCTCATATTCAGCAGCCACTATTGCGACAACAATTAGGCCTAGGCCAATGAGACAGTCAAAGTACCGTTACCCTTATAACCTACTAAATTCCACTGATGAACATAGGCCTCCCCATAGAATATCTTTTAGAGGGAATATTTGCCATAGATGCCACGGTTGGCAAGCGGGTTGGCAATCACAATTTTTTATTTTTAGTCGTTAGTAGCTGTCGGTGCTCTCTATCCGCCGATTTGTTTCCCTCTATCGCCTCTTACGACAAAAATGTTCAGTAAAAGTAGGATTATTAATCTATTATGTATATATATATATATATATATATATATATAAATTTTTGTATAGTGATAAGGTGATATTTGGCAAAAGGCATAGAATAATAAAAACATTATAGTCTGTTGTGTTTTTAGCAGAAAATAAATCTAGGTGTCTGTCCTACCAGCTATAGTGAGTCCCTGCTCATTCGTTAGTCTTACTTGTGTATAATTTAAAATTTGTATTTAAATATTTTCTGCCGACTTCCAAAAAGGAGACGGCACTCAATTCGACTGTATTTTTTTATGTGTGTTACCTCATAACTTTTTACTGGGTGAACCGATTTCGATGATTCTTTTTTTTTATTTGAAAGCTGGTACTTCTCATGTGGTCCTATATGAGAGATTTGATCAAGGTCAGACCAATAGTTTTTGAGTTCTTCTTAAATAACTTATATTGAAGTCGGCTGTACAAAATTTTTAATTTTAAATTATGTAATACTATCTTTGTTTATCCCAGCTGATCCCACCTGCATCGTGGTATGATCAAAACAATTGGTAAAATTAAGAATATTGTACAAACGACTTCAAAATAAATTATTAAGAATAACTCAAAAACTATTGGCCTGACTTTGATCAAATTCATATGGGACCACATGAAAAGTACCAGCTTTCAAATAAAAAAGAATCATAGAAATCGGTTCACCCAGTAAAAAGTTATGAGGTAACACACATAAAAAACATACAGTTGAATTGAGTACCGTCTCCTTTTTGGAAGTCGGCAGTAAAGTTAAAACTTACTAATTTAGTCACAAATTCTATATATTATACTCGAAAAACGTGTTTAAGTAATTCAATGTAGCTTACAGAAATTTTAAAACAACTTGATATGCGACTCACGTTCCAATCCAGGTGTTTCTAACTGTATTCAGGATCCACCGTACAAATGGCTGTATACATTTTACGTGACTCTAATGCTCATTGTCGTTCTTTACTAAAACCTGTTGCAACATACTGCTTTCTAAAATAAAATGTCGCTTAGTTTTTCATTCAACGTGCAAACATAGATAAAACCAAGTACACTTTTTAGAATATTTACGTGCCCTGTATAATCGGTTGCAACTGGGGAAAGACTACCCTCGCACAGAATACCAACGTAAAATACCAACACAATGCTCCTGTATTTTGTACAGTGATAACGAGAACCGGAAACCCCTTTTCTAGTGAACCCATCCTTAATACATACAGCCTACAGACCTATCAATAAAATTGAAGTGTCTGTCTGCAATATATAAATAACTACCTGCTTTTAAACTCAGGGGTTATTAGCATGCTATTAAGATATAACAATCATTTTTAAAAATGATGACCGTCGGCTTGTCTATCTGTTCGGGCTAATCTTTGAACTGATCAAAGTTATTGCCAAGAAACTTCAGCAACAGATGGAGAGAAATTCCAAGATTGATCTCGGCTATATATTTTTGACAAAAGTGAACATTTAGCTAAATAACTGCCCTTTACCATCCTCGGCTGCATCACTACTTACTATCATGAGGAATATCAAGCACTGGTCAAAAATTTTACAAAATATGGAGGATTTTAACAAGGGAACACATGATCGTAATATAAGATTTAAGGTAAAACAAATATTAAATCGACTTTATATTTTTAATAAAATGAAAAAAAAAACTGAAAAATTAATGATTTCATAAAGTTTTGACACAAAATCGATTTTAATCTATTTTTTTTAATCAAAACCATTTTACAACAATGTTAATGGATAAAATGATATAACCATATCAATTTATCCATTATTTTAAATATTACCCCATATTGCACATAGTTTTCGAGATAATAGCAGCTGACTTTAAAGTGATTTTTCAACATTTGTGCTACTTGCCTAAATATCACTATTATAGAGTTACTTTTAATTGTCTTGCTTACTATTGTAATCATCACCCTTTACTAATGGACATGGTCACCTCAGATTTTATAAGAATTTCTGTTATACGAAGGTAGTCTTTCCCATGCACTTTGATTGACTCAATGACGATATTAAATACCCGACTTGTAGATATCACTGGTGGCTATTTTAAGAGATAATAATGAATAATGAATAAAGAGATCTAGATTTGCTAAGCTGGCTTAGAGTTTTTTTGAGTAGGATCATATACTATCACCTGTAGGAGATAGTGTGATGGGGCCTTTACGTTACTACAAAAGGAATTTTAATTATGATAGTATTACTATCACAATTTAAATTCCTTATATTTTCCTTGCTATTATCTTATTATTATTTTTTTACTATTTGCTTTAAGCTTTTTTTGAACGGGAGATAGGCATAATTTTCCAAACACAAACTAATAATAGAATGCGGTTACCTACCCACATGCGAAACGTCGCAACTGTGGCAAATGCTAAGTGTATGTTCAGATGTGAACTTTTAATAGGCTGTTATGAATGAATGAAAAAAAACGATTTCTATTTTCGGTGACAAAATGAAAACTATTGTTACAAGATCACACTATCACGTCATGGTCATTACGTTCTGGAGCAGCGGGACAGAATATTTTCACCATCACCAGTGGAAAATTTTAGACAACCACTTTTTTTACGATTATTATGAAGGCATTTGGCATAAATTTAATATAACTAAGTTTTAAAAGAAAAGTGAACAGTAAACTAACAGTCCATCTGATGGTTAGTGGCTACTGTAGCCATGGATACCAATAACTGTCTTTGAACGAAGGCGACAATAGATTTTCTTCCTCACACAACTTCTTTGTGGAATCGATTACCACCAGCGATTTTTTCCGGACCGATACTACTTAGGGATCTTCAAGAAAAGAGCCTACTCCTTTTTAAAAGTCCGTCAACGCATCTGCAATTCCCCTGGTTCCCCTGGTGTTGCAGTTGTTCATGGGCGGCGGTAGTCACTTACCATCAGGTGAGCCGCATGCTCGTTTGGTCCCTCTTCTATAAAAAAACATGCATTGTCACCACTGAAGATTAAGATGGAATGCCTTTCAGCCTGTTTTTATTCTGATTTTCTTTACCCTTCGGATCAGAATACAGCACTTCACGCACTGCTGCTTGACGGCAGAAAAACGTAAGAAGTGGTACCTACTCAGATAAACCACTAGGCCTACCTAAAAATTTCAATTTTACCACTTGCCTACAAGTGGTAAAATTGAAATTTTTGTACAACCGACTTCAATATAAATTATTAAAGAAAACTCAAAAACTACTTGTCAGACCTTGATCAAATTTATATGGAATTTCATGAAAAGCACCAGTTTCCAAGTAAAAAAAAGAATCATCAAAATCGGTGCACCAAGAAAATAGTTATGAACATACTGTAATTGAGTACCTCCCCCTTTTTGAAGTCGGTTAAAAGTAGAACTAACACTTAGTAGTATTTTATATTTATATATGTACCTATTACATTTTCATAATTAACCTTTTTACGTATAGTAACACAAAAATGTGTATACCTACTAGTTATTCTGTTCTTATGCATAATAACAATTTTTTTCAACATATTAAGGAAACGTTAATCAGCAGGAAGTAGATAAAATGTTGAACACAGACAAATCCCAAGTAAAATACCATTTCTACAAAATATTATTGCTTTACAAAAAAAAAAAACCTTTTTAAAAGTTTCCTATGAATTAAAAGAAGCGTGGAGTTTCTGCTCACCTAGAGCTTTTATATTTCCCATACTGCCCCGTATATTTTATAAAAGGAAGTTGGTTCTTTGAAGTACCTCTATTTATATTTAATATCGGGTTGCAAGGAAGAGTAACAAATCTTTTAAGCTACAGTCGCTTGTTGCAACAAATGTTTTGCTTTACGATAAAATAAAATATTAATATAAATTCTTCTTTTATGAAATTTCTTACTAACGTGTTGAAACAACTTAAGTTTTGATAATAATTTGAGATTAAAGGGAAAATCTATTCGGGACAACATAAAGACATAATAAACACAAATTAAATAGTCTGTGCACACAGGTTAACTTTCTATTCTTTCACTCTAATTGCCTGATCCAACACAACGACACAATCGGAAAGAGATCAGGCGCAAAACCAATTGTTTTACGAGCTATTTGAGGCACAAGAGTTAAACACCGTCAACTTCTTGACTCCGGGCTGATATTGAGAATGTCTTGACAGAAAACACAACAACGGATATTTTCCCGACCCGGTATTTGAACAAGGGAACACATGACTGTTATATAAGATTTAGGTAAAAGAAAAAAAAATATTTTAACGAACAGTATTCACAGTTTTCTGCCGACTTCAAAAAGGAAACGGTACTCAATTCAACTGTATGATTTTTTTTATGTGTGTTACCTCAAAACTTTTTCTGGGTGAACAAATTGCGATGTTTCTTTTTTATTTGAATGCTGGTACTTTTCATGTGTTCCCATATAAATTTGATCAAGGACTGACGCAATAGTTTTTGAGTTACCCTTAATAATTTATATTGAATTCGGTTGCAGAAAATTTTTAATTTTAAATTATAATTTTTATTTACAACATTTACAACAAATTTAACTAAAATTACGAGCACACACACGACGACGATTTACGACACACGAGAAATATTCGCTAGCTGATCAGAGCGAAGATAAGACAGTACGATTACTGTCGTACAATAGAAAACAATTTTCTACTACGCTACCAGGTGAAACGCGCATTGGTTATTTTAGACAGGATAAGTGGGATGCCTGCTGGATGATATCAAGCCATGTCAAACTGCCTTCTGGCAGTTGACCCGAGCTCTGAATGCAGAACAGACCTCACCCATGCCACCTCTCATTAGGCCAGAAATTCCCGATCTCACAATTGACGATACTGAAAAGAACGAATGCCTCGCGAACATTTTAGAGAGCCATTACACTCCTTCTAGCGAACCCACAGATCCCTCTCACCGTATAGAGATCGAAGCGAATTTGAGAGTAAGTCTGCACTACCACCTGCAGGCGACTCATTAGATCCTGTGACTGTCGACGAAGTCATAGAATTAATCAAAAATTTCAACAAGAAATCAGCACCCGGCCCCGATGTCATAAGTAACAGGGTGCTGATATTACTCTCAGAGCCACTAGTCTTGTATACTTTATTAGACATTTTTAAAGCGAATTTTCCTTCCCGTACGTTTGGAAATAGGCTGAAGTAATAGGAATCCCCAAATCAGGGAAACTGCGCAACTTGCCGCCAGCTACAGACCCATTAATCTCCTCAGCACACTGGGGAAAGATAACGAGCAAATTATAATAAATTGCCTTTGTAAACACTTCTAGACGAGCAGTATTTTTTTATAGGAGAGGGGGCAAACGAGCATGCGGCTCATCTGATGGTAAGTGACTATCGCCGCCCATGAACAACTGCAACACCAGGGCAATTGCAGATGCGTTGCCAGCTTTTAAAAAGATTTAGGCTCTTTTTTTAAAGGTCCCTAAGTCGTGTCGGTCCGGAAAATTTGCTAGTAGTAATGGATTCCACAAGGAAATTGTGCGAAGAAGAAAACATCTTCTAAATTGCACAGTGGTGGACCGCCAACCATCCAGATGGTATGGATGGTATCGCGAGTTTTCTCGCGATGTGCGATGGTGAAATTGAGCGGCTGGAATTACTCCGAACAATGCCTCATAGCACTCTCCGTGGTACATCCGATAAAATACGCAAAGAGATGCAACATCTCTACACAGTGCCAGTGAGTCAAGCCGATCGGAAAGAACTCGGTCATCAACGATTCAAACCGCCCTGCGCTGGATGCAGTCTAGTGAAAGGAGCTGGCACTGGGGAGCTCTAGCCCAGAGATGGGAAAAGTATTCCATGTGAGGCCGCACCTGCGCTTTGTAAACTTGCAGGCGGTGTACCGGCATGAAATACTGTCCCACTCCGCGGAGCACGGCAAGCTTTTTAGAGGCCAATTTGACCTTCTCTTCCAATTGACCACGAAAGTGCACGTCACTCGATATGTCGATGCCAAGTGTTCCTATACTGGCTGAGGCAAACAGGGGAGTGTCTAGAAACTGAGGAGTTACGACAAAGGGGTTCCTTTTAGCGGTAAACGTGCAATTTTGTGTCTTCTGGGGATTGAACTGGACTAGATTTAGTCGCCCCCAATCCGAGACTATGTTCAACAAAGTCTCAACTTCAGACATAATTTTGTTCAGGTACTCAGCGACGATTTCCCAAGAAATACTGGCACCGCCGATGCATAGAGCCTCATCAGTGCTGTCATCCGCATAGCAATAAATGTTACTGGTTTGCAACATATCATTAATATGCAGAAGAACCAGCGTTGGTGATAGCACGCAGCCTTGTGTAACACCAGCGTTAATAGGATTGTATTCGGAGCACGCACCGTCTACCTTGATGCTCCAATTAGCCAGAAAACTGACGATTCAATTGCACAATTTTGCGGGAAGCCAATAAGAAGGAAGCTTCGAAAGAAGCGCTTTGTGTTAGACCCATCGCTACGTCCAAACTAACGGCCAATGCCTCCCCGTTGGACTCGATCGCCTGTGCCCATCTACGTGTTAGGTAAACAAGAAGATCACCAGCTGAGCGACGTCGACGGAAACCGTATTGCAGTCACTAATCAGCTGGTGCTCCTCAAGGTACCGCATGAGCTGGTAGTTAATAATGGACACCATTATTTGCGTGAATAAGGAGGTGATGGCGATAGGCCTGTAATTGGACGGATCAGAGCGGTTACCTTTTTTAGGGATCGAGTGCACTAAAGCTGTCTTACATAAATTCGGGACAACGCCTAGGGAATAATAGTACCGAAAAAGACGCGTTAGAATCGATGCCAACTCTGGAGCGCACGTCCTCATCACAATTAGCTGTCCTCTTTCCACTTCTCCTTTAACTCTACACGAGTGACATTTTGAATGACCCAGACGACAGTCTGTAATTGCCGATGACACGGCACTTTTCGTCGCCTATTAAAACAAGAAATTTCTCACAGAGATATTCCAAGGAGCCATCAATCATTTAGGCGTATATTTTTGCTTATGGACAATCGAAGTGAATTCTGAGAAACGTGTAGCAATATACTTTCAAAGGAACCCTTCTGTTAAGGAAGCTAAATTTGAATAAACCTTTAGAAACGATCACCCTATTCGGCCGCCAGATGCCATGGGATACGACGGTCAAATATATAGAGGTCACATTCAACCACGTAATGACCTTCGCGAAACATATTCACAATGTCCGCATCCGTGCCAAATTCATTACTAGTCCCCACTTTTTAATAACAAGAGCAAATCGTCCCTAAGACACAAGTTCCATCCTTACAAAGCTTGCGTAAGACCTATCATGTTCTACGCCAGTGTAATTTTTGCAATCATCGTAATTTGTGCGATCTCCAAGTCGTCCGAAATAGATTCATTCGCATAGCCAGTGGAGCTCGGAGGTACCAGCGAAATTCCGACTTGCACAGAGACTGTCTGTCTGTCTGTTCAAGGGAATGTATTGGCGATAATTTGAGATGGCCGAGACACATCTAAACCCGATAGTGGTATACGCAGCCACCTACGCTTCGACTTCGAACGTTACGGAAAGTCTCCGGAGGCCTCTTAACGTTTTAATTAAACTCCCAGTTTCGCTAGAACCTGACGACCCAAATGTCGCCGGCCCGTCACATACCAATACTACGCACTCACCATGTGTCACAAACACCATTAATACAACGGTTGGGATGAAGCGAGTTTGCAGACGGGTGTGCTGCTCACCCCTCACACCACGTACACACCATCCACTCGCGTCCCAGGACGGTTTCCACCGCTCAGAACATTGAGTTAGCCGTCAGAGCCGGGGCTCGCCGCCTACTGCTCGGATGGCCGTTAGATAACTCATCTAGGTACGTGCACTGTAAACTGTCGTAGGTGGACACCGCTACGTAAGTAACGTTGGGGATATTATAAAACCATCCTTTCTACAGCTTGGAGCCTTGCCGGCAGCGAGCCCTAACCCCGATGAAGCTGTTAAAAATAAAAAGGCGAACAGAACTAATATCATCAGAAACCAGATGTGCTACAAAAAACCCACACAATCTTTTAGTTCATTTAAGATATTGGCCTACAATTTAATGTGGGGAGAAACGTATTATTATTCCAAGAGCAAATCTTGTATTTCTTTTACATTTTAAAGTCAAAAAGTTCACTTATTGTAATATAATCTAAATGACTTAGTATGGACTACAATTTAATTAAAAATACTTTAAAATAAATCTAATTTAATCCTTCAATCCACTATTACAAAATATTTATTTTTATACGTTAATCAGCGTTTAAAAAACGAATCATTATATAAGAAGAGAAAGAAAAGCGAAAACAGTTCTTTGCAGGTTTTTTCCATTGCTTTTCGATCGTAAATATTTTTATTTACGATCCTTTTACTATCCATATTTTCCTAATTTATCCTTTTTGAATCTTAAGAAAAGAACTATAGAAAATAATTATATTGTACAAAAAGACATATGACAAACTTTAAGGATTAATTAAGATTTAATAGAGGTGTACCTTGTTAAAGGCCCATCTTCAACAGTGAACTGCCGCAGGATGATGATGATATGAAGATTAAAATATGTAATTTTGTGTAAGTATGTTAGATATGGTATTCGAAATCAGCGGAAACGGATTGCTCCTTAAAATAATCACTTTATTTTGCGTCTTACGGGTAAAAGCAATTAAATTCGCTTTTTTTTTTTTTTTTTTTATAGAATAGGGGGCAAACGAGCATGCGGCTCACCTGATGGTAAGTGACTACCGCCGCCCATGAACAACCGCAACACCAGGGGAATTGCAGATGCGTTGCCGACCTTTTAGAAAGGTGTAAGCTCTTTTCTTGAAGGTCCCTAAGTCGTATCGGTCCGGAAAATTCGCTGGTGGTAATTGATTCCACAAGGAAGTCGTGCGAGGGAGAAAACTTCTTCTAAATCGCACAGTCGTGGACCGCCAATCATCCAGATGGTATGGATGGTAACGCGAGTTTTGTCGCGATGTGCGATGGTGAAATTGAGCGGCTGGAATTAGTCCGAACAATTCCTCAGAGCACTCCCCGTGATAAATGCGATAAAATACGCAAAGAGATGCAACATCTCTACGCAGTGCCAGTGTATCGAGCCGATCAGAAATAACTCGGTCGTCGACGATTCGAACCGCTCTGCGCTGGATGCGGTCAAGTGGAAGGAGCTGGCACTGGGGTGCCCCGGCCCAGAGATGAGAACAGTATTCCATGTGGGGCCGAACTTGCGCTGTGTACTTTACTTAATACACTGCATTTTTACTCAACTTCGTCGTATACGTCTTATGTCTTCACTAAAATCGAGAGAACAGGAAAGACTCCAATCTTTCACTTCTATGTTCCTTTTTAAGCGTTCAAAACTATCATTCCCACATGATGAATGTGCGTACATTAATATTTTATTTGGTGATTTAAATGGTGAAGAGATTATGTATTTTCAATGGAGTTGTATAGAACTCAAAGTATATATAGTGTATTACTCTTACAAGCCTATCCTTGAACCTAGGCTTGAACGATTCACCCCTACTACTTTTTACTTACTTGCTTACACACTTTTTAGCAAAACGCAATGACTGAATCGAATGTTTGTTAGAGATTCTATATATTATTATTCAGTGCGTGGATACTTTGGCAGAATCACATCTTATCTCATAAGAGAGAATAGACATAAAGTTTATACTTTTAGTTTTTTTAATATATTTTTTTAATATTGTATATATTTCAATTTTACAGTTTGTAACTTTACATTTTATATTTAAAGTAGAGATATATTTATTCCGTGTCTTGTCCTTATTAGATTTTTGGATCATCTACTAACAAAGTGACAAATACCTAGCCGTTACAAGATATAAGCAAAGACTACTATTCAAAGCCAGCGCCTGACAGCTATTGCAACTGATTGTAATTGATGAAGTGATGTAGCCGAAGATAGTAAAGCACTTTGAAAAAAAAAGCCTAGGATGGAAGGACAGGTGCTGGCAACTTAGTCCTGTAAATTTTGAATATCAATATACCTAGTCAGGTCATAAATTCTGTCACATGTTTAATATAAAATAATTGAAAGTTCATTCATTATGTAACCATTTATATACCAAAATGAACTTAACCAAACGTAGATCCTTATGACACTAAAGTTTATTCAAAACGACCTCCGTGATTTTGAATACAGGCCTTCAATCTGCGCGGCCAGTCGTCTATCGCAGCAAGAACGAGGTCCATGTCAATATCGGCGGCTGCCTTAATCAAGGATGTCTTGAGTGACTCCAAATTGGGATGAGGCTTTGAGCACGCCTTTTCCTCCAAGTGTTGCCATATCTTGTAATCTAACGGATTCAAATCTGTACTGGAGGAGGACCAGTCTTCGTGCCGGATGAAGTCGATTTCACGCGCCGCCAGCCAGTCTTGTGTGCTCTTCGCTCTATGAGCTGGCGCCGAATCTTGTTGGAATACCCAGTGCCTGTTATTGAACATGGTATGAGAAACAGGTTCCACAAGGTTAGTCAGGACTGTATTTTGATACACAACAGCATTCGTTTTTACACCTTTCTCACAAAAATGTACCTCTGTTAAGCCCCAATAAGACACTCCCAACCATACCATGAGCGAGGATGGAAAATGACCTCGTTGGACACGCGGTTGCTCGCTTCTTCACTACTGTGTGCGTACACCTTATCATTTTGTTTGTTGTAGCTCTCTTCTACAGTAAAAATTTTTTCATGCGAAAAAAGAATTTCCCGATATATTTTTTATTCCTCAGGTCCATTAGACGAGCATTCAAACGATGTCCTATTTTTCTTCGATATGCCCGAAGCCCTAAGTCTTCATTTAACACCCTTTCCACCGTGGTTCTGCTTAACCCCATCTGAAGGGCCAACAGTTTCTGCTTACGTTTTGGGTTTCTTTGAATTCGCGCCTTCACAGCTTTTATCACTGCTGGAGTCCTAACAGACCGAGGGCGACCACTTCTTGACCTGTCATCTACACTAAAGTCTTCATTGTATCGTTTGATGGTACGATAAACGAATCTTTTGGTTATATTCAAATTTTTCAGTATGTCAAAAATTTGAATTGGCGCGTAACCGCAACGATGCAACGCAATAACTGCAACACGGTCTTCTTTAAGCGTCCACTCCATATTTAAAAATGAGTAAAATTCTAAAAAGTATACAGTTTTATTTTCATGAACAATTCGAAATTCGAATTCAATAAACTTTTTTGTGGCCAGCATTCTAAACGAATTTTTTTTACTGTGTGACAATACTTATGACCTGACTGTGTACATTTATTTCCCTCACACTATCACGCCCACATAGTATTTAATCTAGTATACGTGATATATTGCAGTTATGTTTGCCATAATGGATTATGTAAACTGAATATTTGTATTTATTTAAGGCGGAGAGGCGATAATCAAGTGTAATGTTTATTTTACATTATCTTTATTTTAAAAGCATTTTATAGGAATCTAAAGATACAAAAGATGGGTAATTGCGTAATAAATTCCTAAAAGGGTCAGCCCTACAGTAAAAATTAAGTCATGAGTCAAATTAATGAGGCCAAATTCTGTACAAAATACGCATATTTACGACTTCATAGCCCTTTTTAATACCACAAAATGTCTTTGAGCAAAAATATTAGTGGAGTGTGAATATACAAATTAACTGGTAAGCCATAGATAAGCATATTAAGGTTTCGCTTGCACCATTATGTGTGAAATAAAAAGTATCCACTTTATTAAACCTATTCTGATTTAGTGAGTTGGAAGATTAAGGGAACGGTGTAGTAGTGCCATAAGAATATCCACTGCCTACACCATATCGTAAGAGGCGATATAGAGAACTGAAACAGAAGATGGTAGCAGCATCTTCCTAATAACAAGTCAAAGTAATAAGCACCTGCAATTGCCAGCATATCTACCAAGCGTGGCAACTATGACAAAATCTTCCTGTGAGACTATCTAAAAATGAAAAGAGATAAACAAAAGTGAGTGTAGATCACAAAATTTCCACTCGTTCGGGCAGTTTAATGTACAGCGCAGGGAACTAGCAGGAAGCTATCATTCTACGAGCTATAAGTATCGTGATTCTGTCCGTTGTGGTAAAAAGTACCTGCAAATACATAAGATTGTGTTGCCGACAGTCTACATGTTTTACGTCGAGATTTCTTTTCTGAAAGCAGTTTTGCTGTTAGTTTGCAAACTGAAACTATTTAATATAACAAGTTTTACATCCGCTCTCACACTTTTAATATTTTAACAATAACATCTGTATGTATTTTCCAACATATACATTTGTAAGTATGATAAAGATCTAGAATCTATAATAGTCCCGTAGTTGTCGTAAAAGGTGACTATGGGGAATGTCACAAAAATCTTATAGTTTCCGATAGATGGCGGTACACTATCTTGCTTATGTCAGAAGTAAAATATATTGGTAAATCCAATTGGGCATACCTTAAGCGCATTAAAAAAATTACGTATAACATGATTATACGGAATTATTAAAGTAGTTTAAATACATTTCGACAGCACTATCGGCTTCAACACCCTCGAAAACCATGAAAATGACACCTATGATGAAAAAATTGATACCTATTGCAGCCGCCATCTTGGATTTACTTTTAGACAACACTATCGGCTTCAACACTCTTGAATACCATGAAAATGACACCCGAGATGAAGAAATTGGTACCAACTTCAGCCGCCATCTTGGATTTACTTTTCGACAGCACTATCGGATTCAACACCCTCGAAAACCATGAAAATGACACCCAAGATGAAAAACTTGATATCTATTGCAGCCGCCACCTTGGATTTACATTTCGACAGCACTATGGTCGAAAGCAGGTGCAGCACTCTGGTCAGCTGTGTGGCTGTAGAGTGTCCGCTCCGAAATTCGTGTTGTTCCGCCCGAAGTTGTATGCACGGGCGGACTCTTCTTAGTACGATGCGCTCAAATAATTTGGCTATATGCGGTAGCAGCGTTATCGGCCTCGTGCCGCGTTGAGGGCTTCTGTGATCGTTTGGGTTATTCTGGTTGCAGCGGCCTCTATCGTCCTCTGTGTTAATCAGTGGAGTTACAGGAGAGGTCTCTCCAGTAGATGTTGTTGGTAGAGCTTCCAGTTGATTTTGATCTTAAAAGCTCTGGGAGGCGACGTCACTGCCCTGAGGCCCAAGGTGATTAATAGCAGGAAGTGCTGTGTGTTCACGTCGTACAGCACCTCTACCACTATCGTGCAGTTGATGTTCCTAGTGAGCACGATGTCCAGCACATCCGGACTCCTCCGGTGATCGGCTGGAATGTGCGTCGGCTCTTCGGGACCTAATACGTCGTAGCAGTTTGTCTCCGCATCATCATAAAGTGCACGACCCGGCGGGGTGATCATTCTAGATCTCCATGCCGGGTGTTTCGCGTTTAGGTCCCTTGCTATAATGGTAGGTTTTTCACCTTTAATTATTGTCCGGATATCTGAGGAGCAGAATGGAGTCCCTGGCGGGCGGTATGCTGCGTAGATCCTTAGTTCCTCGCCCGCCGCCTCCATTTTTATGCCGATTGAGCGCATAGTTTGGTACTGAGGTGGTTCCAGCTCTAGCGTGGACAATGTCTGTTCTTACCAGAGCCGCCGTGCCTCTGTAGGCGGCTTCTTGAGCGTTGACCTCGTCCCTCTTGTATAAGAAGTAGTTTGGCAGCTCTGTGCGCGTCGCAGGTCTTAGTTTCGTTTCGCCCAACAGTATTACGTGTATGTCCTGCTGTTGGGTGATAGTGCGGAGTTCAGCTTTTGCTGGATTCCGTCCAGGTTGCAGTATGGGAGGCGCAGGTTGTCTGGATTACACAACACCACCGTAGTGCCGAGCTAGTAGCTGCGCCAGTGCTTTCATGATGGCGGTTATCGGATCCGTCCCGGCTCTAAAATCCGCCAGGACTTGGCTGCCCACTTCTGTTGCGATACCAACCAATCTCTGGATGGCATCTGTCATGTCTGGGGCAGCTGTAGGTCTTCTGGGTTGCGTCGATGTTAGTACTGGCTTCGGGTGTGGTGTCGGTGCTTCCGCCTTCCTTGGGTAGAGCGTGTTCTATGTGTAGAGCGGACTCTATTTTCAGATAGAGCCCTTCCTGGAGCTCTACCCTTGTTGGTTATCTGTTCCGTGACCTGCGCCTGGGCCATCGTTACCGCTGGGGTAGGAGTAGAGGTAGCTGCCGCAGCCTGAGGAGGTTGCTCCTTCTTCTTCTTGCTGCGCACCCGCTTCCTCTTCTTTGATGGCTGTCTCTCCGTAGCGTCATTGGCGGGTGGCTGCAGAGTCGCCCCGGTAGTTGCTCTACTTGGGGCTTCGTATGTCTTTGCCTGTGGTTGCGGTGCGGGGGGGGGGTTGCCTTCCCTCCCTCTAACTGTTGCCCACCCGTCTTCTTGTATTTCTACAGTTCGGGGGCGACTCTGCGGGATCCCCCTAGAGGCTTCCGGTTGTAGCCCCGGTAGGGTGATCCCTTGCTTCCTTGCGATCCTCCTCAGGACCGGGCAGCGGCGATTGTTCGCTGTGTGGTTTTGACCACAGTTGGCACATCTTGGTTTCTCGTCTCTACCCCTAGGGCATTGACTCGCTATATGATTCTCCCCACAGCGGACACACTTCACTGGCCTGAAGCAGTTTGTCGACGCGTGTCCGAAGGCCTGGCAGCGGTGGCACTGAGCTGGGCTAACTCTTCTCTGCCAGGCTTTTATAGTAACTCCTTTCATATAAAGCAGCTCATCTACTGAATAGAGCTCTTTTAACTGCTCCAGACTCAGGTGGTCCAGCTGGGCAAAGTAAAGGCTTCCAGGTCTGCCTCTACGTGGAGGGATTTCCTTCACGTACTTTAGTGGAAATCCCTTAGCCCTGATGGCCTCTCCTATCTGGGTTGCGTCCGTGCCCACTGGTAGCCCCCGGATGCCTACTTTGGTGGGCTTGTCTTCCTCAGGGGTGTAGCAGTACCACGACATTGATGGCAGCTTCTCCGATATTTCTATAAGGTACTTCTGTATAGTCCGAAGTTCTTCCGACTTTGAGGTGTAAATCTTACACCCTTCCCGAACGGACGAGCATTCGGAGGGTGGCCTTATTTCTTGTTAAGCACTTCAAAATGCTTCGTCCAATCCGGGAGGCATTCTGCAACTATCGGCGGAAAGCGTGCCTTCTCCTTGTCCGTTTGCGTGGTGGTTGCTTCCGGCGACTTGGGTCGTGGTACTGCCGGGGCAGCTACCAATTGGGCGTAACTTGTAGATAGCCTCTGTCCGTCATCCATAGACCAGAGGGGTTGGTAGCAGGCGCGGGGGGGGATCCTCCGGCGAAAGGGGCTAGGGTCGCATAAGTGGTCGACTTCGTGGACCCCCAGCCATACGATTCTTCACCTCCTTCCTCGTAGTCGGCCGTTTCCACAGTGCTTCTACGGTCCGGTGATACGGGAGGTGGGAGGGGGGGGGGGAGGGTCGGTTAACGCGGACTTGGCGATCTCTGGGTTTTGAATCTTCGTTTGTAGTTTTCGTCTTCATCCGACGATGCCGACGACGACGTAGCATATGTCGAATGGCTGGGTGATCCTACGCATTGCCGCTTCTCGTAGAGTGATGCTTCTGTCTCCGCGGGGGTGTGACGCTTAGTCGGTTTCTTCGCCCGCTGAGGTAGGGGCGACGGTTCCTTCCCACTCGCACACTCAGGTGCAGTGGGCGTGAGCGCGACGCTCGACGCGGGTCCTTGAGGCGACATAGGCTTCCTCTTGGGTATCTGGCTGAATGAAGCCACTACTGTAGATCGCTCCGGATATTGAAGGTAAGAGAGGCCGGTCCAAAATACCCAGGCGATCCGGGAGTTTTTCTAACATCTCCCTCTTCCCCTTGCCCGTCATGTTACAACTGTTCTGTAGTTACTCTGTTTTGGCTGATGCTGATTGTGTTTATGTCTGAGTTCCCTACCTACGAAGCTGAGTGACAAGCTAGTGACGCACGACGTACGATACGGAACGGGAGCGATGATGGGTGGCCGCGACACTTAGGCGTACTGCCTACCCCTTTCTTTACGAAAGGGTTAAGAGAAGTGCTAGAGAACACTCGCGCACGCAACTGACACACAAGGCACGGAACGCGCTTGAGTGCCAAGAATATGCCTAAGTGCCGGTGACCTCGACACCTCACGGAGTATGCGGACTCAACGATCGGTAGAGTATGTCGTACCGGCGGCTGTTTGGGACCACTGCTAATCCACAAACAACACACATTTAGGAGATCCTTACCCACAGACTGCTCGTATAAAAAGAAGTGCAGTAAAGAGCGTTACTTTTAAGGGGACCGGATAACGAGCGAACCTGCAAGTGATCATGTTCGCTCTAACAGACAATGCCCGGCGCTCTCTCTCTCTCTCTCTATATCAGAATCATCTTTCAGGTCAAAGGATACCGTATGACCCATGTACTTAAAACTGAGACACCCTCCTTAACGGGGTACCGTATAACTTAATGGGTGGTACATATTTTAACAGTGGTAGATCCACGCGGCAGCTTTTGCTGTCGCACGGATGGGCCGGCTCGAACCGGGGTGGTACCACGACCTCACAAAATACCAGCGTGAAGTAGAGGTTTACCTCTGCGTTTCGCTTGGTGAGTGCAGGTGGCCGGAGGCCCTTTTTACTGGAAATGAGGCATTCTATCTTAGTCCTCACGGGTGACAACGCATCTGCATTTTGATTCGCAAACGAGGATAGATGTAGATGTCTATGGGCCGCAGCAACCATTTACTATCAGGTGGACTGTGTGCTCGTTTGTCACCCTTATCCTATAAAAAAAATATGAGGGCAAGGTTTTGCCTTTAGCCTGAAAGAACATGCATTCGCTTTTCTTAACGTTATAAGTCAATCCGTGACTGCGGGTGTAGTTTTCATATATGCTCAACAGTTTTGCCAAGCCACAAACAGAAGCATTCAGCAACTTCCCACGCGACATAGAAGCTAAAGCCTTACTGACATCCTTCGCTGTAAATCGGATTCCAATCTCCTGGCCACACGTACCCTCGTCTCCTATGGTCTACGATGGCCACAACGGTGAAGTCACTGTATGCTCTTTAAACTTATATTTTAGACTTAGACTTTTAGATAAACTTATATTTATATTAGAGCAGATTGACATGTCGACACAATAAAATTTACCGCCTTATTTTTAAGGTGTTGTGAAATGTGAGTAGGGAAAAGTCAGTAAAATCTCGTAGCCATTCGTAGCCTCTGAAATATGGAGCAATAAAACTGTCAATATTGTCAGCTTTTAAATATCAAGATAAATAAAGGTATTATTTGGTGCGACATATCTCATCTTTCTAAATTCCAATTGAAATTAAAGAGGTATTGTAAAAGTAAGTGTATATATTTATAATATTATATGTGTATTTATTTTAATTTTCACCACACCATGGGTTGACTGGTAGAAAATACCTAAAATCTTTAAATTCGCCCGTTGTATCCTTTATTATAATTTGTTAACTTAATTATAAAGATTAAAAATAAATTAATAGTGCTATGGAATGGTTTAGTTGCATAATTCATAACTTATTTAATGAAAAAAATATGGCAATTTCTAAGAAAATTATATTAAAGTGACTAAAATTTAAGAAAAAATGCTTAAGAATATCACATCATGTAAATTATAACTATATAAATATTTATTCCGTTCGATCAACGGCTCGAAAATGTATTTTGATTTCAATTCACTTTAAGATGTCTCTTATACTCATATAATATATATATATCATATCGTAGAAAAACTCACAACAATATTTTCGTTGTCCATGGACCACTGGTGTTCTCTACTCCCAAGTGGTCCGCGAAAGCATTTCTGGGGATGAAAGAGTGTGCTGATACAGTTTCTGTACAATGTGTTGCTACATTTAAATATGAGATGCACAATGGTACTTTGTCACATTAACCTTTTATGTATTTTATTTACAGGACAAATATAAAAATCAATGTATTTTTACATCCAAAAGTTGGTCCATGGCAAGATAAAAAATCGATTAAATATCTGGAGTGCTAGATCAGTCGTCGTCCACTAGGCCATCATATTTAGCTGTATTTACGGTACCGTTTCTTTCCATTCCATGAAGACTTGCAACTTGATTAATCTCGATGAAGTATTGAAACGTGGTAAAGTCAGGCTGTAGCATGTTCTGGCTGCTACTGCTCCACGAGAGTAGGTTTTATCGGATAAAGCCTACTCTTGTAGAGAATACAGCGTAAAATAGGATATAATACTACCATGTTTTGTATGGTTGTGAGTAATGGGACCGGTAAACCTTGTTATTGGCAACGCGGCATTCATCTTCATCCTCAGGAGTGTCAACGTTTCCGCCGTGTTGTTTATTTATACGAGAAAATAAATCATTGAAATAAGCAAAAATAACGACAATCATTATTGAAAAATAATATTTAAGCAGAATACATTTTCAAATTCCGTTTTATTTATTAATTTTTTATTTATTAATACCCACTCCATTTTTAAGCTGTTTCTAGTTCGTGGATGCCTTTGCATGTGTGAAAAATTCCTCGTTCTTTTATTTTTATTTTAGTCTGTGGGATCTGTGGGATGTGTGGTTACTGAAAAGAATATCGAATTCCATGTGCGAGAGCTATTCCATATTCACTTTTTTCGTGTCTTCGCTTTCGTTTAGTCGTTTTGCAGCGATGTTTTTCAATTAGGAATGAAATGGACTACATAAAAAGGGAAGATTAAAGGATTTTGAGGATAACAAATTTATTTATAAAAGTACTGAATAATGAAAATGGTTGTAATTAAAAAAAACTATACACATTACAAACGAAATATTAATTTTGTTTATTTAATTTTTTTGTTTCACCGTCGAAAGCCGTGTTCTAATATTATAAATGCGAAAGTGTTTTTGTGGGTTTGTCCTTCTTTAATACAACAAAAGAACAACGGATTAACATGATTTTTTTTAAATATAGATTATGGGGTGGATGACTTTCAACCCTCAAAAATATGAAACAGATCTGGAGCATAATTCTGAAATTGAAACTAAAATTGAAAAATCCTCTTCATGCTAAAATGGATGAACGGAGTGTCTTAGGTCTTTAAATAACATACAGGATACTTTTTATCATGGAAAAATGCATGGTTCTTATAGGAGAGCTATGTAGCAACTAGCATAATTTTATAATTCTCTCTTTATGCTGAAATGTCGGAACAGATGTTCTAGATCTTAAAATAACATTATAATAATTTTATCTGAAAAAAATGCACAGTCCCTGTGGGATTTAAATTTACCTGAATTGAAAAAATACATATATCCTAAACATTAGCTTCGTGATGGTTCCTCTCCAGCTGTGGGAAAAATATAAGAACACATTTTCAAAAGGCACGCATAATTATTTAGTATCAATGAAGCGTTGAATGTCATTGAAAATAAAATTATATCAATATTTGCCCTGATTTCGGTTTGCCCACATCACGTGAAAGGGAGAAATGTCAAACGATACTGTGAGGAGCTCAGCTTTAACGCCGAGGATTTAGAAATTCATGTGAATGAAATGGCATCACGTTTTCTACCCGAACAGTGGCACGTGTTTTTCTTTATCGCATAGATAATAATAGCCTTAAAATAAAATTTTTACCTTATCTTGTAGGGGAAAATCACGATATAGTATTATTTGCTGACGATACCTCTTAAATTTTCAAACTCAAACGGCAGTTAATTAATTATGACGATGAAAATAATGCTCTATCGAAATTAGTACATTGGTTTAATGCCAACAATATGCTCTTAAACGGCAATAAGACAAAGTGTATTAAATTTACAATACCTAATGTAAAACATTCGAATACCAATGTGCTGTTAAATGGGGAGGAGTTGAGTCTTGTGGATACCACTGTTTTTCTCGGTATTACTATTGACGCGAAACTTCAATGGGGCCCCCATATATCTAAATTAGCAAGCAGACTTAGTTCTGCAGCATATGCTGTAAGAAAGATTAGAAGTCTCACAGATGTTGAGACAGCTAGATTAGTGTATTTTAGTTACTTTCATAGCGTAATGTCTTATGGAATTTTCCTATGGGGTAATGCGACTGATATTGAAGCTATATTTGTTTCGCAAAAGAGAGCCATTCGGGCGATTTATAATCTAAATTGTAAAGAGTCCCTCAGACAAAAATTTAAAGAAATAAACATATTAAATTTGGCATCGCAATATATTTATGAAAATGTTTTTTTAAGAATTTTTAATAAGAATAAGGACGTGCATACATTAAACACTAGGAACAAACATAAGCTTGTAATACCAGTTACTAGACTTCACAGAATCAGTAATTCATTTATGGGGCATTGTATACGCTTTTACAACAAAATCCCAGAACATATTCAAAGTTTGTCAATAAACAAGTTTAAAAGTTTTATTAAAGAGAAACTGTACAAAAAGGGTTATTATAATATCAAGGAATACATGAATGAAAATAACCCCTAGGAATAAGGTGATCGCCACCATGCTGGTTCTATGAAAAATCATTTAAAATTGTTTAAACGAAATTATTGTTAAGTGATGTTTGAAAAAAATCCCGCTGGGTTTCTTGCTGGTTCTTACCAGGACAGAGGTATTTTCCGAACCAGTGGTAAATAAAAAAATGACTTTCAATAAGAATTATGTAATAAACAATATTGAATAAAAAAAAGCTATGGAATGCTATTCTTCCTCGACGCACCACGCGCAAAAAGTTAGTGCTGAACTTATTGCTGGTCAATATTTGCAAGAACAAGAATGAAGATTTGGCTGTAGCTTCCTTAAGTATCGCAGCAATGTTGCTCAGTGTTGAACAGACTGCACACTGTTGAAATTGCCAATTCATATCAGCAGATAACCGCCGTGGCTGACATACATTGATAGGTTGTAAACACAAAAATATTATTTCTGACTACTAACTAGGAACCTTCAAGAAAAGAGCTTACACCTTTCTAAAAGGCCGGCAACGCATCTGCAATTCCCCTGGTGTTGCGGTTGTTCATGGGCGGCGGTAGTCACTTACCATCAGGTGAGCCGCATGCTCGTTTGCCCCCTATTCCATAAAAAAAAAATACTACGGACGAATTCATGTGTGAAAGTTAATCTATAGACGTATACATAAAATTTAAGTGTATGTCTGTAATATCGAAGTAAATGGAATTCAGATGGTTATTTGTACACTATTAAGACATGAATATATAACATGGTTTAAATTTTTTATCTTTCTGTCAGTTTGGGCTAATTATCGGAAAGGCTGAACCGATTGTAATGAAACTTCACCAACAGATAGAGAAAAATACCTGGAGTGATCAAAGTTTCATTTTATCTCAATAACATGTATATTTTTAGGAAATAGAAGAACTGGTTAATATTTAAATAGTTTTAGATGGTTATTTCATAAACTATTAGAGATATAAAAGTTTCAGACAAAAATTCTTTGGTTTGCAGTTAAACTAACACAAAAGAGTTCTAGCACTCTATCTATCTTAAGTTTCGATGGAAAATATTCTTTTTAATTAAAAAATAGACAAATATTTACTCAGCAACTTACACTCATAAAGATTTAATACAGAAAATTTAAACAATACGTAAAAAAACACAAATAAAAGTAGAACACAGTCATAAAATAATCTGATTGCATGAGTGAAGTGATACTGAAAAAGGCACTGACTCAACATAATGCTGTCGCAAGTTACAGTAGCGTTGGTTTTCAGCAATGCCAATAAAGCTTGGACACACCATCTTATAAAAATATATAAATAACAGGATGCAAAAGGAAAGGAAATTAAGATATTGTGACACTTCATAATTATTATTAATAAATAATGATTAAATTCATTATAAAGACATTTAAAATGTCATAGAAATTATATATTAAACAATAAAATGCAATATTAAGTATAAAGTTCAAATATACTCATTTGGAATATTGAATATTATAGTATAGTTAACGCATAAATTGTCTCTAAAAATCTCTAAATTTATTAAAATTCTCTTTAAAATATTCAAAATGTATTAAATCATATAAATACAAGTCAGTTATATTGCAACAATAAAGATAAATAACATTTGTAATATAATAGAAAAAATGGATCAAATGAAGGTGTTCTTGTAATGTTCTCTTATGAGGGAGCGTTGCCGGAGACACATACCTAAGGTTATACAAATATATATGGGGTAGTCGGCTGACCGACTGCTAGTAGTAAGGTTGATATAGTTTTCCCGAGAAATATTGGCACGGCCGGTATATAAGGCATCACCAGTGCTGTCGTCTGCATAGCAATGAATGCTACCAGTTAGCAACATATCATTGATATGCAGGAGAAACAGCGTTGGTGATAGCACGCAGCCTTGTGAAACACCAGCGTTGATAGGCTTGAAATCAGAGCATGCACCGTCTACTACGACCTTGATGCTCCGATCAGCAAGGAAACTGGTGATCCATTTGCACAATTTCTCGGGAAGCCCATAGGAAGGAAGCTACGAAAGAAGCGCTTTGTACCAGACCCGATTGAAGGCCTTCGCTATGTCCAAACTAACGGCCAATGCCTTCCCCTTGGTCTCTATTGCCTCCGCCCATCTATGAGTTAAGTAGACTAGAAGATCACCAGCTGATCGACCCCGACGAAAACCGTACTGGCGGTCACTAATCAGCTGGTGATCCTCAAGGTACCTCATGAGCTGGCAGTTTATAATCGCTTCCATTATTTTGGAGAACAAGGAGGTGATGGCGATAAGCCTGTAGTTGGACGGGTCTGAGTGATCGCCTTTTTTAGCGATCTGGTGGACCAAAGCTGTCTTCCATGAATTCGGGACTACGCCTTGGGAGTAGGAGTACCGGAAAAGACACGTTAAAACCGGTGCCAACTCCGGAGCACACGTCTTCAGCACAATGGGAGGGACTCCATCAGGCCCACTCGACTTGCTGACGTCCAGGGAGAAGAGTGCTTTGCGAACCGAGCGCTGTGTATATCGCACATCCGGCATGGAGCACTCATATCGCGGGATGGTCGGCGGTGTGTTCCCCCCGTCATCTAGAGTCGAGTTGGACGCAAAAAAGGAGTTCAACAGATCGACTTTCTCTTTTGCGGCATGGGCCAGTGAGTTGTCCTCTCTGTGCAGAGATGGAAGAGATATCTGACAGAAGTTCCCTTGGACAGCCTTGGCGAGAGACCAGAGTGCACGGGTTCCCAAAGGAAGGCGAACTTGCTTCTCGCCAATTCTGCCGATGTGCTCAGACCTTGCCTTGGCAATGACGCTTTTGAAAGACCTGGAGGCAGAATTATACTTCTTTTTAAGCGCGCTGGTGTTTACATCCCGAGACGTTGATGCGTCAGCCCAGGCCCGGTAGCATTTCTGCTTATAGCGTGATGCTATTTTTACAGGAGCGACCATACCATGGCTGGGATCTGCCTCCGATGGGCACCACAGAGGATCAGGAGCATCAGCAACAGAATCGGCAACAACGCTGGGATCTTCCGGCGAGAAGCAAACCAGCCCCCAAGGGTAGGACGCAAAAAAAGACCGCATCCCGTCCCAATCAGCTGACCTATAGTGCCAAACATGGCGGCAAGCTGTAGATCGCAACTGCGATTGGAGCGTGAGTGGCACCGTACACCGGATCAGACAATGGTCCAAAGAGCCCAGAGGGGCATCGACGGGGACCTGATATCCGTCCGGATGAGAGGTCAGCAGAAGGTCCAACAGGAAAGGTACATGGTCTTCCACATCTGGGATCCGCGTAGGCAAAGTAACCAGTTATGTTAGACCATATTCCAAAGCAAAGTCGTAGACAGATCTACCCGCATGATCGGTTAAACGAGAACCAAGCCATTCAAAGTGGTGGGCGTTGAAATCACCGAGTATCACGATCTCTGCGGATGGGACCTGTTGTAGCACGGAGTCTGTAGCCATTTAGACGTGGTCGATGAGTCGGTCTGTGTCGGCATTACCGCTATGGGACCTATAGAGGCACCCGTAGACGCGGGGATGGTCGTCGCTGTCTACGCGTAGCCAAAGGATGGACAGGTCCGAACCTTCAAGACTGCCGAGGCGTCGAGAACAGATGTCCTCTCTGACATACACGCAAACTCCAGCCCGAGGCACAAAGGAGTGCTCGAATTTGTACCCCGGGTAGGAGAGATACGAAATATCAGCCGGAGAGGAAACCTGCGTCTCGGTCAGGAAGAGCAAGGCCGGCTTCGCCGTCTCGAGATGGTAGTGGACGGCGTTTAGGTTAGAGTGAAGTCCCCTGATGTTGCAGAAATTCACGGATAGCGTGGCAGGGGTCGCCTTGGTATTGTTGCTCAGTTTGCCCCGAGCAGTTATGTTTTTGAGCGGAATTTTGCCCCCCCCCCCCCCAGAATACGCGGGGCAGCCTGAGCACCCACGCTCAGGATTGGAATAACATGGTCGTATATGCTCAGCGAGGGATTCTCCAGGGGTACTGGTACCCTCCTGGGGTAGTCTATTGTGTAATTCCGCTACCATGTTGATGGGGGGGGGGGGGATTGGGCCTCCGGCCACCTGCACTCAACAAGCGCAATGCAGAGGTACACCTCTACTTCACGCTGGTATTCTGTGAGGTCGTGGAACCACCCCGGTTCGAGCCGGCCCATCCGTGCGACAGCAAAAGCTATCGCTTGGCTCTACCACTGTTAAAATATGACTTTAAGTCCCATATGAATAAGACATACGATAGTATGGTCTATGAAATAAAGCAAATATGTGGAAGGTCTCAAATATGTAAAAGCAGTATATTGAAAGAAATGGGACTTGAAAATATTTATTATAGTGGCGTGTAGATTGCTCCACAGCGTCCAAGACCGAGGAAAACTTGGACTCGCTAACTGATGTGTCCTAGACATATCATCTTAGTGTTGGTGGTAAGCGGGTTTGTTGTAGCAATACGACCTGCCCGTGGACATCACACACTCCTCCCGTTTGTGGGCGGCGTCTTAGCGCATAGCGTTATGATACATCGGCTATCTTTCGGATTGGGGTGAGTGTGTTTGGTAGTACTTTTAAGTGCAGCAAGCATACTTAACTCCATGTCTTAGTGCAATAGCGCTATGATACGTAGAGTTTCGGCTACTGACGTATTAGTACCGTGCTACTATGATACGTTGGTGGTTAGCCGATGTGTCCTAGACATATCATCTTAGTATCGGTGGTAAGCGGGTTTTTTGTAGCAATGCGACTTGCCCTTGGACATCGCACGCCCCTACCGTTTGTAGGCGGCGTCTTAGCGCATAGCGTTGTGATGCGTCGGCTATCTTTCGGATTAGGGTGAGTGTGTTTGGAAGTACTTTTAAGTGCAGTAAGCATACTCAACTCCATGTCTTAGTACAATAGCGCTATGATACGTGGAGTTTTGGAGTAACGTGCTACTATGATACGTTGGTGGTATTTTTAATTAACAACATTATCAATTTTGTTACCAAAGTCGATAGTGATCATGTGGGTGTGTTGTGAGGGGGCGCCATCCGTATGATAGTTGCATTGATGCTTACTGCTACTTGCAGTATTGCATCTTGTGATGGATCTGCGGGTGTGCTGCACCTGATTCGACGCATCTTGTGGTTCTGGTCGATGGAGGTATGCGGGTGGTGATGTCTGCTGGGACTGTATGGGGGATCTTGGGATGGTGTAAGCCCGACGATAGTCGTATTGATGCTTGTTGCGTTCTGCAGCACTGCGTCTTTGCGATGGTTGTTTAGCGGGTCGCTATTCTCAATAGCGCTCTCTGCGTCTTGGTTTGAATCACAACCTAAGTAGCTTTGCCCAAGTCGGGTCCCTTTATTGCGGGGCTGCAGACTGTCTGTCTCCATGATGTTTTATATAACAACATAAAAATTATATCTCTATAAACTTCCCACCTTTGAAAGATTGAAGGCAACTTGTTGATGGGTGAGACAAACATAATCGAAAAATGCATATACTCAACGATGATGCGTTGTCACCCGTGAGGACTAAGATGGAATGCCTCTTTTTCAGTAAAAAGGGTCTCCGGTTCTCCACACTCACCATACGAAACACAGCAGTGTTAAGCTGCCATTTTACGCTGGTATTTCGTGAGAACGTGGTCCTTCCCCGGTCGAGTCAACCCATTCGTGCTACAACTATACTATTAATATAGCTGCAGCAGGGCTCTACCACGTACAAAGTACAAAAATACACGAGTCATAATATATGATCATCATATCATCATTCATGTCACACCCAAAAAGTCCAAGACGTATTCAAGTATAAATATTACATCCTACTTACTTTTAGTACGTACTACTATTATTTATTCTGTGCTTTTAAAATATTGTAATAAAAATCTCTGATTATTTTAATAATCAAGTATGTATGAAATTTATTTTTCGAATATTTTGTATTTATTTGTACAGCGATCTTTTTGAGCCGCTGGAAACAACCGATACAGTATCCACTCACAAGGGCGGTTGACGCCGAACTAAGCGAGTGAGGCACAGGCAGTCTCTATTTACTGAAATAAATTCTAACACAAGGCTGCGAAAACACCGAAAATTTCGACATTTAGCAGCCGAAAAAAATTAATTATAACTAAACAAAACAAAATTAAACTGCCATTTACATTCAATGGTTTCCCACATTAAAGATGAATAGTTTTAAAAATAGATTGAATTGAACAATTGATATTTTCAAAAGTTATCGTGTTTACAAAGCCATACGGTCTTAATAAATCCACACCATAAGCCACTAAAACCCCTTTTTATGTAAAAATAGCAATCAATCGATTTAAAAAAATATTAGTAAGTTCATCAATCATTTATCTTTCTGACAATGTGCTTTTTATATCATTTATATGTATAATATGATTGCTAGATACGATTTCATGCGACAAAACGTTGGAATCTTGATTTATAGGTGCTAGTAGAACATACCTATGCGGCATGCAAAACGGATTTAGTAAATAGTGTAGACCGGTAATAGAATCCAGCTATCCCAGTAGATGGACGACGACCTGGTATGATTTGGAGGAAGTCGATGGATGCAGGTAGTTCAGAATCGTTTTTTGTGGCATTCTTGTTGGAAGCCTATGTTCAGCGGGGACTTGTGAAGGGCTGTATTGATAATGTTGATGGATGAGTAAATGTTTAATGAGCACTATGTATTTTTTTATGTGCAATTTTATGGAAAATTTCTATAGTAGTGGTAGGTAAATAGTAGTAGTAAATAATAGTAGGGTTTTGAAACATAATTAATATGCTCGTTAATGCTTTTTTTTATAAAATAGGGGGCAAACGAGCATGCGGCTCACCTGATGGTAAGTGGCTACCGCCGCCCATGAACAACCGCAGCACCAGGGGAATTGCAGATGCGTTGCCGACCTTTTAAAGGTGTAAGCTCTTTTCTTGAAGGTTCCTAAGTCGTATCGGTCCGGAAAATTCGCTGGTGGTAATTGATTCCACAAGGAAGTCGTGCGAGGGAGAAAACTTCTTCTAAATCGCACAGTGGTGGACCGCCAATCATCCAGATGGTATGGATGGTAACGCGAGTTTTCTCGCGATGTGTGATGGTGAAATTGAGCGGCTGGGATTAGTCCGAACAATTCCTCAGAGCACTCCCCGTGATAGATGCGATAAAATACGCAAAGAGATGCAACATCTCTACGTAGTGCCAGTGTATCGAGCCGATCAGAAAGAACTCGGTCATCGACGATTCGAACCGCTCTGCGCTGGATGCGGTCAAGTGGAAGGAGCTGGCACTGGGAAGCCCCGGCCCAGAGATGAGAACAGTATTCCATGTGGGGCCGAACTTGCGCTTTGTAAAGTTGCAAGCGATGTGCCGGCATGAAATACTGTCTCGCTCTGCTGAGCACGCCAAGCTTTTTAGAGGCCAATTTGGCCTTCCCTTCCAAGTGACCACGAAAGTGCACACTATTCGATATGTCGACGCCAAGGATTCCTATACTGGCTGAGGCAGCAAGGGGAGTGCCTTGAAACTGAGGAGATACGACAAAGGGGTTCTTTTTAGCGGTAAACGCGCAAACTTGTTTCTTCTGGCGATTGAACTGGACTAGATTTAGTCGGCCCCAATCCGAGACTTGCTTAACAATCATGTACATGTTGGGGATACATACACATATTAAATGTACTTGTTCCTTTTGTGTGTTTGCTGTTAAAAGGTTATTAAATTGAAAAATGTCGACGGTTAAAAAATAACTTTATCGTGTAAATAATATTTGACATTTTCTATTTCAGCTGACTCTTGACACATTTTTATATTTGCATTTGTCAAGAGTTTTATTCATATGTATCTTGCAATATTTTGCACTTCACAATGTTAAATGAGTCTGAGTTTGGAAACGTAATTTAATTTTCTAAGTATATAATATCATGTAATGTGACAGCTTGTAAACATTCTGCTACAGGTTTCCCTTTCGTTCATTGTACGAGGGTATTGTAGATGGTGAAAGGCATCAGTTCCACATGACCCTGAAATATTTTTTATAGCACAGGATTGTTTCCTTTACGGGTCGTAAATCAGCAGTAATAATAATAACAGGGCGTTTCTCTTAAATTAAATAGTAAGGCCTATTTAATTTAAAAGAAACGCCCTGTTCCCGAAAATAATTTTTCAGGGCCGTCCTTAACCTTTAAATGTTTTATTTTTATTATAAATTTAAACAGAAACGATATTTAAAAAGAATTACGCGGTACATGGAAGTGTTCTTTAAGAGTCATGCATTACCATCTTTCATTACTTTCTGCTACATAGAGGGATTGCCGGCACTGCTGTGCTGTCTGAAGGGTACAGAGAATCAGTAATTATTAATAAGAGAGGCGTTCGTGCTCAGAGGTGACAACGCATATATATACGTCTTTGTTAAAAGGTGGTTGCAGGTATCAATACTCTGCAGTAGTCGTTTCCCATTAGGTGGACTGAAGTTCCTTTGTCACTTTAATGCTATACACATTATCAAACTGTGGTTCCTTATATTGAGGCATAATCTATTATCCTATCTCTTTCCGTGTACTACTAGCTGCTTGTGAAAAATATCTTAAAGACGTCGTGGTCTCCGGCAGATGTCAATAAAATAACGATCTGGATTGCATTCTTGTTATGCCAGCTCTAAATTAAACTGGCTGCCGACGACATCGAAGGCGCGTGATATCTGGTACTGTGAATTCTATTCCACCTGCCAAGAGTAGTAAAAAACCGTTTTTAATCATGTTTACCACACCCACAGCTAAATTTATACTTATTATGCAATCAAAATATACCGGATAAATAGGATATAATAGATGAACGAAGTAAAAGCTTATGGTATATATATATTTTTTAAATTATACTTTTTAATGTTGAAAAAAAAAGATATTCAAATCACGTGTACGTTATTTTACACGTGGCAATATTATTTGATTTGTAACGCCCTTGACCTCGAACCGGCCGCTAGGTAAAAAGTTTATTACAAAGTAATAGTATTTATTTTCTGATTGATTAATTTGATGAAATGTCAAAAAAAAAGCAATACATTTGAAAAATATTTATGCCACAGGGTTCTACTTCGTTGATGAAAACCATGGTAGTTTAAGCAATAAACGCTCGCTTTAGTCATAAAACACAAGCAAACCGAGATCGATCCCCCCCCGGCACCAATGAATTGCAATGTTAATTGTTCATTTATCACGTTCACTTTATTGAGGAAAACATCGTAAGAAGCCGGCCAACACGCAATAGGGCATCGTGGCAGACGCTTGACTAGTCTAAAACTCTCTCAGAAATGTAAGAAGGTCTGATCTAATGATGGGGTATACAGTATTACATTTATATTACTTTAAAACCACTAGGATTTCAGTAATGATGTTTAGATGCTATTAAAATTAGAACTGTTCATTTTTTCGCGTGACATTAAATAATTATCAACGTCCATAAAATATTTTTGTTAGTAAATATGAGAACACGTTGAATATTGATCTCTTAAAAAGCTTAGATCAAATTATTAATTTGCAACACTTACCGAATGATGTGGAGAATATCTTCATCGTTGAAATGATCTGAGGTTTTCATGCAGTCAATCGCTAAGGGCTAATTACTTACATAGATACAAATACAAGAGGAATTGCTATTTCTGAAAATATAGTAGGGTTGGGGACTAAATATTAAATGCACTATAAAATTTCATCATAAGTACGTGGCTTAAATGTACACGTACCGAACGATTCTACGAGCACTAGTCTCTATTGTTGTCAATATCTCACATTGTACTGTATTGTACGCTACGTTATTGTATCAAGATCAAAGGAAGAATAGTAACAACGGCCAATCTTGCAATAAAATCTTCCCTATATTATAGTTTATATGCATGTTATAAATTTGAAAAATGCCTAGTTTAAAATTTGCATATAAAAATAAAGATGGTATATATTTAATTAACCGCTGTTAATATTCTACTATGAGGTCAATTTTAAAATAGTCCAAAACGCTTATTATATAATTTATGCAGTTTAATAGCTGCAAAGTAACAGTATCCTAATGATTAATGGTACAGACTGAGAAAATAAATATACGTAGGTTTAAATTTGGAATTTAAAAACTATCATGAACTGCTATTAGCACAAGCTCTCACTGCTAAATTGTGAGTTAGAGGTGCTACCAAGATTCCTAGTAATAGTAATGACGTTGCTAACATTTTTTTAAAGGAAAAGTAAAAAATTAAATTCTACGTTGAAAATTTTTTGGTCAATAATAAGTGCGAACGTAATAAGTACGTTTCATAAGCTGTCATGCTAAAGATGTAGAATGACTTCGAATGGAAAAAGTTGAAGATAGATTGTATCAATAACTGAGTAATACACTTGGTTGCACAATATGGCGACTCGTCCTTTTATATTTGACATGGAATTCGTACAAAGTAGGACACCGATCGGTTAGCTTGATAAACTACTGTTCAACGGCCGTATCGATTGGCAACTAAGTGTATTATAATACATCTGTATTACAGAACTAACTGGAATAATAGGGGTTTCTATTGCTAAATAAATAAGTAAGGGCATATATTTCTATGTGAATGAAAAATGTTATGTAGCTATAATAACAGTCTGTGTTTTATGATAGTATATAACTGATTCGCTACTGGATACATGCTTATTTTAAAATATGAACCTTACTTTCAGACTGCGTTGTGAGACCTGGGAAATATCAAAACTTGTTAGTCATAAAATAAGCAAGATTTAATCTACATCAAACATAAAATTAGTTCAACTATTTAAAATTTTATGTTTGGCATTATTATATTTTCAATTGTAAAACTTAAATATTTTCATTAATTTGGATGTAATGTAATGGAACAAATTCTTATATATGTTAATACAATATTACGTTAACTTATTTTGTGAATAAGTGTGTATAAAGATATATAGAAAGATTAATTTATAAATGCAATAAGTATCTGTATGACCTACAAATATTTGTTCGCTGCTAATGGCTGCATGTTCTTGGAAAATTTATGTTCAACTTTAGATTAATAACATATTAAATAAAACAAAATTTTATTTTTATTAAAGTATGCTTCTTTAAAGCAATATCTACAGCAGTTTGCATAAAACACTGGGATCTCAGAACAATAACTAAAGTATTATTGTTCTGAGACTGGAATCTTTTTAATGCCATTTTACAAATGTATATTATTATTATATAAATGTACACTATTTTTTCAATGTCTATTTAAACAAAATCTTAGTAGTCAAATTATTTCCACAGATCATAGTCTGTAATATGTTGATCTATTTCCTAGTATAGGCGTCTAATAACAGTTTCCTTTAATTTATTGCATGCCTTAAGTTGAAAGCGCGTAGATGTGATCTACTAACGCCTAAAAATTGAGATTCCAACCTTTTTTCGCATAAAATCGTATCTAGCAATCATATTATTTGACAATCTGTTGCGCTATATTTTCAGAGATCTTATTCACTCATAATTTAATTCTTTGTTCAGTAAAGACTTTCTACTTTTAGCCAATCCAAATTTAGGATTTTCTAGCGTATCACCTCGACTCTTTATAGAGGACAGGTTTTTATTAAATAATTTATATTTTTCCTTGAGTTTACAATCTATTTAGAGATAATCTATGCTTGAAATAAATTTTTGACTATATGCAGAAAAATTACTTAATTCTGACTTATATTTCTTAAATCCATAGTATAATATGATATAGATTGAAATGTATTGTGTGTTACATATTATATGTTGAAGTATAACTCATATTTTTACAATAATATACTCCTAGATTTCTCAGTTATGATTCAAAAATAAATATTAATGTGATGGAAATAATAAATATGTGATATTTTTCTCTGAAATGTGTAACACTTTGCATAATGCATTTTTTTCCGCCTAATTGACTTACACAGATTTTATTTTCGATTCTTTTATTACCCATGAGACAATAAATAGTTCATAACCTTTCTTTTCCTCAAGCACAGTAAAGAATTGATAAGAAAACTTATTAATCAAACCAAATTCAACGTTAAAGAAGAATAGAACATTAATTTCATCGTTGCATTATTCAACGGCTTATCACACGCAGGGCGAGGGCGTTATCGTAGAATGGACGGTGAAATATTGCAAGCTACAATGAAATAAGAATTATTGATGATTGCGAGTGCAATCAATCACGACAAGAAGGACGAAGTGTCGGATTTCGCAATACATCAAACATGGTATATCCTACTCGTTTATCAAGCAATTGTATGTAGGCCACTACACATAAAATGCCAGCTACAGCACCTCTCGACACTTTTTGCAGGGTTATTTTAGGCACCTGACGGGTGACGTCCATAAATTACGACTGCAATACTATTTATTACCAATTACCATTTTTGAAAAGGAACAAAGTGTTGTTATAAATTAGTTACATTAAAGGAATTTGTTAAGTTTGAATGTTGTAAGTCTTTTCACGTTTCCCTATGGAACTTCTTGCATTACAAGTAAGAATAAGTGATACTTTTGCATAAATTAACATTTATTAAGTTACCAGTTTGTATACTGCTGGATACATTCCTCCATTCATGAAAGACGTTTTGGGCAAAATTGTCAGCCTCAGTGCTTCAATACGCGTTAGTGGATTTTAAATTATTTTTTCCTTACCGTCGAGTTCATGGCAAATCAGCAGCTTAATAACATATTCTGATCATTAAAACTTATTTATTTCTGCCGCATACTCTGCTTAGTTTTACATCTTATAGCGCTTTTCTGCCGACTTCAAAAAAGGAGACGGTACTCAATTCCACTGTATGTTTTTTTATGTGTATTAGCTCATAACATTTTACTGGGTGAACCGATTTGGATGATTCTTTTTTTATTTGAAAGCTGGTACTTCTCGTGTGGTCCCATGTAAACTTGATCAAGGTCAGACCAATAGTTTTTGAGTTATTCTTAATAACTCATATTGAAGTCGGCTATACAAAATTTTTAATTTTAAATTATTTAAGTTGTGGGAAAAGGATGTTCGAATATTCCCTATGATATTGGTCTCCAGACTTCCCATTGAGATCAAAATAATTATAAAAATAATAATTTAGACATTACGTTAGCGATGTTTGTGAATAACGAACATAAGGTTAACGTTGGAAATTTTTCTATATATGCAGTACATGTGAAATAAATTAATAACAAAAATAGTTTGCAATATACATTAATTTATATACAATATAAATTACCAATTAACAATTTCACTAGCGTTGGCTAAGAACAAACACGAATTCTTCGCGTTTCATGAAATTTGAGACGAGGGCTTAAGCCCTGAGCTACCACGGCTCAAGGCGTAGGGTAATGATTTGGAAGATATTGCTCTTAAAGTAATATATTGGTATGCTATTTATGTACATTACACTTGAAATAAAGTGTCCAAATTAATTTATAAAACTTTGTTCATTACGCAGCATGTAATAAATTATTTACATTTCCTTTTCAAGGAAAAAAAATGGCGTATTCTTCGTTTTTTATTGTGTCTATGACACATGATGCACACAGACATTAAATGCTAGTTATGTAGGATGTAGGTACCTATATAGAATGTTTTTTCGAGTTCACCTGATCTAAGAATTAAATTGATGCATTGTGGAAAAAATAAAAGCTAATATATCCAATAAATATAGTAAAATTAAAGTAGCTCTAACAAATAATGGGGATTAGTTTAGAAAATGTAAAGGACAAAAATACTCCAATAAGAATGAGCCGGCTACTCACGTTTTGGTTAAGTGGGTTTTAGTATAAGAAAACATTTATGTTTTCTGAAGCCCAAGATGAACTTAAGAGCCATTGATTAATAATATTATATGAGGTAATAGGAAGGAACCGAAATCTCAAGGGCCGGTCAAATGCAAACATAGGGAATAATTGACATGAATGTTTTTCTTTTGTAAGTTTAATCAACTTCGATTTTCGCATCGTATTCGTTGAAATAAATGTGTACATATTATTATTATAACTAAACGTAGTATAGTTACTGGACTGTTATATTTTTTTATAGGAGAGGGGGCAAACGAGCTTGCGGCTCACCTGATGGTAAGTGACTACCGCCGACCATGAACAACTGCAACGCCAGGGGAATTACGGATGCGTTGCCGAACTTTTAAAAAGGATTATTCTCTTTTCTTGAAGGTCCCTAAGTCGTATCAGTCCGAAAAATCGCGGGCGGTAATCGATTCCACAAGGAAGTTGTGCGAGGAAGAAATCTTCTTCTAAATCGTGCAGTGGTGGACCGCCAATCATCGAGATTGTATGGATGGTATCGCGAGTTTTGTCGCTATGCGCGATTGTGAAATTGAGTGGCTGGAATTAGTCCGAACAATTTCTCAGAGCATTCCCCGTGATAGATGCGATAAAATACGCAAAGAGATGCAACATCTCTACGCAGTACCAATGAATCAAGTCGATCGGAAAGAAATGGTCGTCGACGATTCGAACCACTCTGCGCTGGATGCGGTCAAGCTGGCACTGGAGAGCCCCTGTCCAGAGATAGGTACAGTATTCCATGAGAGGCCGAACCTGCGCCTTGTAAAGTTGCAAGTAGTGTGCAGGCATGAAATACTGTCCCGCTCTGCTGAGCACCCCAAGCTTTTTAAAGGCCAATTTGTGTGACCACGAAACTGCACGTCACTCGATATGTCGACACCGAGGATTCTGATACTGGCTAAGGTAATAAGGGAAGTGCCTTGAAACTGAGGAGATACGACAAAGGGTTTCTTTTTAGCGGTAAACGCGCAAACTTGTGTCTTCAGGGAATTGAAGTGGACTAGATTTAATCGCCCCCAGTCTGAGACTTTGTTAAACAAGTCTTTTAGTACTTATTATACGTGCTGGTAATTGTAATTTTAATTTACCAATTAGAATATCGTTTTAAAAAAATAAACCAGTTTAATGATTTAACTATTATTGTAGAAAACAAAATTTCCGAATTAAATAATTTAAATTCTAATATTGACTTAACTATGAAAACTTTTTTTAAATGTCTAAGACAAGTTGTTTTTTATTTGCATAAGATATATCGTAAGCCTTTGTGACGTATGGGCGTAATTCTTCTTCCATGCTAAATGCAGCGTGGCAGACATTTCTCTGCTCCGAAGGCTTCACAAAAATAGCGAAGTATTTCTTAATTCCTGGCCTTATAGTAAGGTGTTTTTTTTTTAAGTAATACCTTACTTTTAACGTGCATTACACTATACATGGCAGTAATAGAATAATCATAACGAAACTAATCTTGCTGAGAAAAAATGTGCAAAGATTTTTGACTTGACAGGGTAGTGGTAGTGCAAGAGTATCAATTAGCCCATATTGTCCCGTGGGTATCATAAGAGGCGACAGAGAAAAAGTATTATTATTCTTCAAAACAAATATGCACAAAAATGTGCTCATATTCCAGAAATATTAAAGCAACTATTAAAACGTAAATCAGCCTAAAAAACTTTGATAAACATATCCACTTCACAGACGAAACTCTACAAAGAAAAGCCTTCTAGCTAAAACTCACGACAAGTGGTCAAGGAAAAATATTCTTCTTTGAAATGATTTTATAAGGGGTGTTGAAGAGTTAATCTAGTAACAAGTAGCTGAATTGCAAAGCAGCATAATACTGGTTTCTTGTTAAAGTTGACATTGACTTAAAACCTGTTAAGCGTAAGTATAAAAATGGATAATTTAAGTCAAATAGGTAAGAAATTTCAATGTAGTGGTAATTGTAAACCTCTCTACACTTCGCTTACCAGTCCGAGGCTGCCATTTGAGAACCTTTCTTCCCCATCGGTTGCAAAAATTTAATATATTTTATTAATATTACAAGCGTTTACAAGTCCACTGCTGATCATAAGTTTTTCTAAAGAAATACCACAAAGCACGTTGCCTTAAGCTTATTGATCTGTAAGGCTATTTTATTTATTTATTTATTTAATATTCTTTATTGCACACCGTACATAAATTACAGAAATTATATATATAACAGAAGTATGCAATGGGCGGTCTTATTGCTGATAGCAATTTCTTCCAGACAACCAATGAATGGACAGGATTGAACGAATATGACAAGGGCAGGGCAAATTGGTGTGATAGAGAAAAAAGAGGTAAAAAAGAATTATATATATATATTGTAGGAAATGAGGGTAAAAGAAAAGAAAATATGAACAAAACAAGGTAGAATGGTAATCTTCCACTTGTTTTAGCAGTATAAAGTATCGCACAGGCGACTAAGAGACAACAGCCTGTATTTCTACGAGTGTCATAACGTTATTATGCCCGTTGGGCTAAAACATTACTTCTACACTGAGATTCTGCCCAAATAAGACAATTGATGTGGTTTTATTTGTGTAGTAGTTCTTCTAGTGTAAGCAAATGTGTAAGCATTCGTGTTGCTGAGAGGCTTCCCTGTGTTACATCGAGAGGAGTGGTGTAGCTGTTGCTTTGGATACTTTGGTGTTATCATGTAATTATGTCCTTCACGTTACACCAATGTGTGATTGTGTATGATACATGTTACGGTTGGTCTAACTGTATTTGCTCTATACTGAATGTGTAGTGCTGTACGCTGCCTTATTCCTCATAATAATTAATTGCGTAAGCTAGAAGACATCGTTTGAATGCTCGTCTAATGGACCTGAGACTGAAGAGATGCCGCGCTTTGTTGAAGCGGTACGCGGCAAAAAATAGCGGGAAATTCTTTTTTCGGATGAAAATTTTTTTAGCGTAGAAGAGAGCTACAACAAACAAAATGATAAGGTGTACGCACACAGTAGTGAAGAAGCGAGCAAACGTATTCCGCGTGTCCAACGAGGTCATTTTCCATCCTCGCTCATGGTATGGTTGGGAGTTTCTTATTGGGGCTTAACAGAGGTACATTTTTGTGAGAAAGGTGTAAAAACGAATGCAGTTGTGTATCAAAATACAGTCCTGACGAACCTTGTGGAACCTGTTTCTCATACCATGTTCAATAACAGGCACTGGGAATTCCAACAAGATTCGGCGCCAGCTCATAGAGCGAAGAGCACACAAGACTGGCTGGCAACGCGTGAAATCGACTTTATCCGGCACGAAGACTGGCCCTCCTCCAGTCCAGATTTGAATCCGTTAGATTACAAGATATGGCAACTCTTGGAGGAAAAGGCGTGCTCAAAGCCTCATCCCAATTTGGAGTCACTCAAGACATCCTTTATTAAGGCAGCCGCCGATATTGACATGGACCTCGTTCGTGCTGCGATAGACGACTGGCCGCGCAGATTGAAGGCCTGTATTCAAAATCACGGAGGTCATTTTGAATAAACTTTAGTGTCATAAGAATCTATGTTTTGTTAAGTTCATTTTGGAATATAAATAGTTACATAATGAATAAACTTGTTTCAATTATTTTATATTAAACATGTGACAGAATTTATGACCTGACTAGGTATATTGAATTATATAATTAATTAAATGAAATTGATATTCTACATCATCATCATCATCATTACAGCCTTTCATAAGTCCACTGCTGAACATAGGCCTCCCCCAAGGAATGCCACAAAGCACGGTCCTGAGCCACCTGCATCCATCGACTACCTGCATGTCTTACCAGGTGGTCACTCCATCTCGTGGGGGGTCACCCTACACTTCGCCTACCGGTACGAGGCTGTCACTCGAGAACCTTTCTTCCCCATCGGTTGTCGGTTCTTCGAGCTATATGCCCGGCCCACTGCCACTTCAGCTTACTAATCCGTTGGGCTATGTCGGTTACTCTAGTTCTACTGCGGATATCCTCATTCCTAAGTTTATCATGCAGAGAAACTTCGAGCATAGCCCTCTCCATAGCTCGCTTAGCCACCTTGAGCTTCCTCATACGGCCAGCCGTGAAGGACCACGTCTCAGTTCCGTAAGTCATCACTGGCAACACGCACTGGTTGTACAATTTCGTTTTAAGGTTTTGAGGTATGTCTGACGAGAAGATGTGTCGTAGCTTCCCGAACGCTGCCCAGCCGAGTTGAATCCGTCGATTGACCTCTCGGTCGAAGTTGGACTTACCTAGTCGGACTATTTGTCCCAGGTAAACATACTCGTCAACAACTTCGAGCTTAGTGCTACCAACAACTACCGGCTTAGGTGTGACATGGACATTAAACATAATATATGTTTTGTCCATGTTCATCTTAAGACCTATCCGTTGGGAGACACTATTGAGGTCAGTGAGCATAGTGCTTAGTTCCTCCAGCGATTCTGCCATAAGGACTATATCGTCGGCAAATCGAAGGTGAGTGATGTACTCGCTATTGATGTTGATACCGTATCCTTTCCAGTCCAGAAGCTTGAAAACGTCTTCCAATGCAGTGGTGAAGAGTTTCGGGGATATGACGTCACCCTGTCTTACACCTCTCTGCAATTGGATAGGTTTCGTACTCTGGTTCTGTACTCGGATAGCCATCATAGCTCTACCGTACAAACACTTCAGCATTTCGATATACCGACAGTCAACTTGGTACCGCTGAAGGGACTGCAGCACCGCCCAAATTTCGACGGAATCAAAGGCTTTCTCATAGTCCACATACGCCAGACATAGTGGCAAATTGTACTCTTCGGACTTCTGTACAGATTTCCGAAGGGTATGTATGTGGTCTATGGTGCTAAAGCACTTTCGGAAACCGGCTTGTTCGGGAGGCTGGAAGTCGTCAAGTCTGCGCGCGAGACGATTCGTAATGACTCTCGAAAACATTCTACATATAATATTATATTTAATGGCTAGTGTGGAAGTGAAGTTAGAATTTAAAGTGCAAGGTAATGATTCTTAACTAGTTTTTTAAATACCGGTAGGGATGGTGCGCGTTTTAGTGACAATGGGAGTTCATTCCGTAAATGAACGGCGTGTACAGTAAAATAATTGTTCATAAATTTTCTAGTGTATAGTGGCAAATTCAACTTCAAAGTATGTCAGTTGCACTGCTACCTTTATACATTATATATATATATATATATATATATATATATATATATATATATATATATATTTATGCATTATATATATTGAAGTATAGACTATAGCTTGCTGAGCGATTTTGGGCTTCTACACGCAGTGCAGCAGTGAACACGCAACGCAACTACGCTAGGCTCCTTAGGACTTAGTGGACCATCCACTCATCAAAGCAGAAATCATATCCATTTCAAGTTTTTTTACTGAATAGCCTACCAACCTTTGTATATAATAGGTACTTTTCAAATTACCATTTTACGTCAAGCTGAAAACGGACAAATCAAAGTGCTGTATAAAGTTTCATTCATTATTTTCAACAAATATATCTATTACCTATTTAACGTCCATTAATCACACTTGAGTGTGAATAATGAATGTGCTAAATACGCCATTTCCAATGTCACGAAGTTTCTCGTTATAAAATATTAATTGCTTTATTTGATGACATCGTAGCCTAACGGCAACCGAACAGTTAATGTATAATCCTGTTTATTGTTAAGGAATGTAGATTAAACTCTTTAGTAAATAAACTTTGACTTGTTATCTTTGCATCATATTTAAGTTAACTACAATAGAGTTGAAATTTCAGGACTTGTTGTATAATAAAATAAAATGAGGATCAAAAGAGATCGCTCACAACCATTTTTGCTGGTAAAAAGGTATTTTTGTCTTTAGGGGTGAAAAGTTAAATTATAATCTTATTACGTTATACGTATACGTATACGCATTTATGCATTATAATATAATTTTAAGTAATTACAAAATCATTTTTACTTTAAATATTGTTGTGTATATCACTATTCGCAAATTTTTGCTGAATCGTTGCGGTTGATCTATGAGGCAATTAAATTAAAATTCAGGGATGAATCAAGTGTGTAATTCTTGTAGAGATTCAGCTGTAAAGTTTACCGTTTGTATAATTAGGCATTCCATCATAGTTCTCAGTAGTGACGAGGCATGACAAGATTTTGATTCTTAATTCTTGAGCCAATAAGTATTACTTATGGCAAGCATTGGATAAAATTTATTCTATTTTATTCAAGAAAACACTTGTATGTAAGAGTCTTTAATTTTTTTATAGGGTGGGCCACAATATCCACTTTTCGTCAAGTGATCTGCGTAAATTAGTTTTCACTTTTACGTTTACAAATAAAAACATAATGATTTCTTATATGTACGCGAAATAAAAACTGTTTTACTTCGGAGCATTCGCACAGACTTCATACCATTTTTAAAAAATTGATTTAAGGGAGTCACTTGAAATATTTTCCAACAATGACTAAATAACAATTCAGTGATTCGGGCGAGGAATAAACTTAAATTATTTGTATAATATAACATTTTCAAGCTTAGATCTCTTAAACTCAATTAGTGCATCACGATTGCTTCATATCCCTAAGTCAAAGGTTATACATACGAAACATTATATTATGATAATATTTTAATGAATTTAATAATTAAGGAATAGATATGATACTTATATCAGAGAAGGAAATGCATTTCATTAGTAATTACCGCAGTCCGATCAAATTTTTATATTACCAAACTGATATAATTTACAAACTTAGTTAAAACTCAATATTTTCTCAATTTTAAATTCAATATTATAGACATTCTGCATTGCCAGTAAAGGTACTATTAGTTAAAAATTTTACTACCCTGTAAAATTTCCATTAAAAGGATGGCAAAGAGTGCTTTACAGCGAAATTGATGACGTGTAAGAATTCGATACAGCCATCAGGGTTTTATTATAATATCCCCTCTAGACTAAAGATCTCTTCAGAGGCCTCTTCATATTTTAAACATGGTGATGTGTTAATTTGATATCCACGTTTTAAATAAAATGATTTAAGAGTACAAAAATAAAATCGTGGATGTTATTATGTTTAATAAGGCTGGGGACATCCACTTGCTTGGGATCTTGTAATTAATAAAATTAAAACTAAACCCAAGCATACCACTGCAAGACTTCAAGACACAGTAAGTTCATTCTGCGTATAATAGACCAAAATTAATAATTAAAAAATCTGAAGGTACTCCGGGTTAACTCTTACATCGGGACGTCAACCACCTCAGCCCCCGTGACCATGGGTGCTTTAAAGCACCCGAAACGTCGGGAATTAATAAAAATAAGTTAATTAAACGCGATATAATCCGTAAAAGTAGTTTTATTCAATTATAATGATATGTAAGAAAGGAATATGCTACAGACTATATGAGACATTCTATCCTAAGGAGTTGACAATGCCTTCTAGGTTAGGAGTTTGGCGCATTCTAGTGTAATGAATGCCAGTGACCACGTATCGTAGATTAGTATATTACACTTTTTGTACACTTATTAAGATTAAAAAAAATTAAGCTCCTTTTTGTAAGATTTTTTTATATGATAAGGGTGACAAACGAGCACACAGTCCACCTGATGGTAAGTGGTTGCTGCGGCCCATAGACATCTACATCTATCCTCTATTACAAATCAAAATGTAGATGCGTTGTCACCCGTGAGGACTAAGATGGAATGCCTCATTTCCAGTAAAAAGGGCCTCCGGCCACCTGCACTCACCAAGCGAAACGCAGAGGTAAACCTCTACTTCACGCTGGTTTTCTGTGAGGTCGCGGTAGTTTGTTTAAATTTTCATAAAATTTGTCATCGGAATAACAAAATATATTCTTTGTAACTTCTTTCACTTACACTTTGTAAGATAGTTTTAATAAGATGTCCGATATCACCTTGACAATATATTAAGTTTCATAAAGGTCGCCTTAATTAAAAGTTTAAGTGGAGTAGATAGATGAGAGCAATTGTAACTTTTGCTTACGTTTAAGTTTGTGAATTTCTAGCTCCTTGTTATAACAAAGTTTATTGTGTATCTAAATTAGTAGAAATTTCATAACTTTGGACTTACATCGTTAATTAAATAATAATACTTATCTGATAAAATACGAAAATAAAGAATTAGCAATATATGCTTAAAAAATAACTTTATTATTTCAATTTATGTTTGAAAAAATTGCTTTTAACAAAAAAAAACAATGCTTTTATGTCGTAGATATTTACAAAATTTAACAATTTTCTCATATTCTTTATTTCTGATCATAACATTTAATACGCCATGAAGCACAAAGAGAGAGTTTTATAACTTAACGTTATTTTGTGAGACGAGGACCTACTCACATATAAATACTAATAAAATTATGTAGGTACCTTTATTTTTCCCAGTTCTTGTTAGAACTTAGAAGATGGTTGTGCATAATAGATATAAATGAATTTATTTTAAAGAAAACTTTCCTACAATACGTGAAATTTCGTGAAATTGTGTGATAAGAAAAAACTGTTGCTAGCACGATGATGTTGTAACAAGGATTAAGGAAAAAAAGCTTCGGTGGTTTCGTCTGTTGCAAAATTGAATGAGGAAAGAGTGACAAAGCAAATTTATATTGCAGAAGCAGCATAGTTGGCAAGGGCACCCTAGACGAATGTTTACCGACCAAATGAGTGATTTATAAGATAATGGGTGATAACTAAGATAGGCCAAATTAAGAGTGCCATTAACCGACGAGCATGTACGAGTATATGGATCTAAAGGAAGTGAGAGAGCTGTGTGATCTCAAAGTATGTCTTAAATCATTTGAAAAGACGGAAAGTAAATAAACTTTGCAGCGACTCTTGTCCTAGCCTTCATCGCAGGTTCAGGAGACTCGAGTTGTAAGTTTCCAACGGTTACGACTAGGCAACCACTGCTTGAAAGTTTCTTGAGTAGTTAAATTCAGATCGAATGCCATTGTTATTCGATTGATGCTCTTTTCGTCAATTCCTTCAAAGTCAAGATGAGGATTTATTTTTGTGTGATAAATAATTATTTATTTGATAATAGCTGGCTCGACAGATGTTATTCTGCCCTTTCTGGTTGGTGGTGCGATGAGTTTTATTTTCACACACACACACACAATTTTCTATGGATTTATTATATGTAGAGCTAAATCCTCTTTAGAAATAATAGAACTAACTATCAGCAGCCGTAATGACAATAAACTTAAAAAAAAAGGATAAACATGATCCTTTTTTTACTCTTCCGTAATCGGATAAAAAGTCGCCTGTGTATAACACGGTCATTTACTATCTACATATAAAATTACATGGAAATCCGTGCGGGAGTCGTTACGTGAATCGTGAATACACAGTTTTTCTACAGATTTGTTATATTGTAGAGATTGTATAGATTTAATATATGACAAACTATTGCAAGCCAAATACCCTAGATTTCTAAACTACGAGTACTAGATTTTTTCATTATCAGTTTTTTCAAAATTTATCGTTGTTGATAATTATACATATATTGTAAAGCATTAAAAAAGCACACTATTGACTTGGGAAAACTCTAAATGGAAAGGTTTTGGTTATACAAAAGTTGGTCTAAATTAGAAATTAGAATTAGAAAAAAGGTCTTGAGGTTTATGTAATATTGCGTAGACATTTCTTTTAAAAAAATCACACGAAATAGAGGTACGAGATACATCATGCAAAAAAGGTTTTGGTTATTCAAAAGTTGGTCTAAATTAGAAATTAGAATTAGAAAAAAGGTCTTGAGGTTTATGTAATATTGCGTAGACATTTCTTTTAAAAAAATCACACGAAATAGAGATACGAGATACATCATGCAAATTTGTCAAAGTCTAGAAATTTCCGCCACTAGCCCATTACTAAGAAAAATCATGTTTTTCTTTAGCTTACGCCAATGTGATGGATACCAGCTATAAATTAGGTGAAAGCAACGAAATGTACAATTCAACCGTGTAAAGCAAAATATATAATATAAATCATAGTTTTTTTAACGACGAAAAGGCTTTGCATTATGTATTTTTTTTTAATATCTCACATTTTATTCACAATTTCCGTTACACCCCCTATCAAAGTCAACTGCTGAACATAGGCCTTCCCCCATAAATTTTGCATCATCATAATATTTGCCATAGTTGCGACGTTTGGCAAGCGGTTTGGCAATCACAATTTTTATTTTTTACTTATCAGGAAGAAGCTGCTGCTCATCTCTTGGTTCAGTTTTCCTCTGTCTGTCGATATGGCGTAGTCGATTTTTTTTAATAGAATAGGGGGCAAACGAGCATGCGGCTCACCTGATGGTAAGTGACTACCGCCGCCCATGAACAACTAAAACACCAGGGAAATTGCAGATGCGTTGCCGACCTTTTAGAAAGCTGTAAGCTCTTTTCTTGATGGTTCCTAAGTCGTATCGGTCCGGAAAATTCGCTGGTGGTAATTGATTCCACAGGGAAGTCGTGCGAAGGAGAAAACTTCTTCTAAATCGCACAGTGGTGGATCGCCACTCCTCCAGGTGGTATGGATGGTAACGCGAGTATTGTCGCGATATGCGATGGTGAATTTGAGCGGCTGGAATTAGTCCGAACAAATCCTCAGAGCACTCCCCGTGATAGATGCGTTAAAATACGCAAAAAGATGCAACATCTCTACGCAGTGCCTGTGTATCGAGCCGATCAGAAAGAACTCGGTCGTCGACGATTCGAACCGCTCTGCGCTGGATGCGGTCAAGTGGAAGGAGCTGGCACTGGGGTGCCCCGTCCCAGAGATGAGAACAGTATTCCATGTGGGGCCGAACTTGCGCTTTGTAAAGTTGCAAGCGATGTGCCGGCATGAAATACTGTCTCGCTCTGCTGAGCACGCCAAGCTTTTTAGAGGCCAATTTGGCCTTCTCTTCCAAGTGACCACAAAATTGCACACTATTCGATATGTCGACGCCAAGGATTCTGATACTGGCTGAGGCAGCAAAGGGAGTGCCTTGAAACTTAGGAGATACGACAAAGGAGTTCTTTTTAGCGGTAAACGCGCAAACTTGTGTCTTCTGTGGATTGAACTGGACTAGATTTAGTCGGCCCCAATCCGAGACTTTGTTAAGCAAAGACTTCGACTTCAGACACAAGTTTGTCCCGGTACTTGGCGACCTTTTACCGAGAAATATTGGCACGGCCGGTATATAAGGCATCACCAGTGCTGTCGTCTGCATAGCAATGAATGCTACCAGTTAGTAACATATCATTGATATGCAGGAGAAACAGCGTTGGTGATAGCACGCAGCCTTGTGGAACACCAGCGTTGATAGGCTTGAAATCAGAGCATGCACCGTCTACTACAACCTTGATGCTCCGATCAGCAAGGAAACTGGTGATCCATTTGCACAATTTCTCGGGAAGCCCATAGGCAGGAAGCTTCGAAAGAAGCGCTTAGTGCCAGACCCGATCAAAGGCCTTCGCTACGTCTAAACTAACGGCTAATGCCTCCCCCTTGGACTCTACTGCCTCCGCCCATCTATAAGTTAAGTAGACTAGAAGATCACCAGCTGATCGACCCCGACGAAAACCGTACTGGCGGTCACTAATCAGCTGGTGATCCTCAAGGTACCTCATGAGCTAGCAGTTTATAACGGCTTCCATTATTTTGGAAAACAAGGAGGTGATGGCGATAGGCCTGTAGTTGGATGGGTCTGAGAGGTCGCCTTTTTTAGGGATCGGGTGGACCAAAGCTGTCTTCCATAAATTCGGGACTACGCCTTGGGAGTAGGAGTACCGGAAAAGACGCGTTAAAACCGGTGCCAACTCCGGAGCACATGTCTTCAGCACAATGGGAGGGACTCCATCGGGCCCGCTGGACTTGCTGACGTCCAGGGAGAAGAGTGCTTTGCGAACCGAACGCTTTGTAAATCGCACATCTGGCATGGAGCACTCACATCGCGGGATGGTCGGCGGTGTGTTCCCCCCGTCATCTAGAGTCGAGTTGAACGCAAAAAGAGAGCTCAACAGATCGGCTTTCTCCTTTGCGGCATGGGCCAGTGAGTCGTCCTCTTTGTGCAGAGATGGAATAGATGGCTGACAGAAGTTCCCTTGGACAGTCTTGGCGAGAGACCAGAATGCACGGGTTCCTGAAGGAAGACGAACTAGCTTCTCGCCAATTCTGACGATGTGCTCAGACCTTGCCTTGGCAATGAAGCTTTTGAAGGACCTGGAGGCGGAATTATACTTCTTTTTAAGTGCGCTGGTATTAACACCCCGAGACGTTGATGCGTCATCCCAGGCCCGGTAGCACTCCTGCTTATAGCGTGATACTATTTTACAGGAGCGACCAAACCATGGCTGGGATCTGCCTCCGATGGGCACCACAGAGGATTGAATAAAAAGTTCCATACCCGGAAGTACCACATCAGAAACAGAATCGGCAACAACGCTGGGATCTTCCGGCGAGATGCAAACCCGCTCCCAAGGGTAGGATGCAAAAAAGACCGTATACCGTCCCAATCAGTTGACCTATAGTGCCAAACACGGCGGCAAGCTGTAGATCGCAACTGCGATTGGAGCGTGAGTGGCACCGTACTCGGATCAGACAATGGTCCAAAGAGCCCAGATGGGCATCGACGGGGACCTGATATCCGTCCGGATGAGAGGTCAGCAGAAGGTCCAACAGGAAAGGTACATGGTCTTCCACATCTGGGATCCGCGTAGGCAAAGTAACCAGTTGTGTTAGACTATATGCCAAAGCAAAGTCGTAGACAGATCTACCCGTATGATCGGTTAAACGAGAATCAAGCCATTCAGAGTGATGGGCGTTGAAATCACAGAGTATCACGATCTCTGCGGATGGGACCTGTTGTAGCACGGAGTCTGCAGCCATTTGGACGTGGTCGATGAGTGGGTCTGTGTCGGCATTACCGCTATGGGACCTATAGAGGCACCCGTTGACGCGGGGATGGTTGTCGCTGTCTACGCGCAGCCATAGGATGGACAGGTCCGTACCTTCAAGACTGCCGAGGCGTCGAAAACAGATGTCCTCTCTGACGTATATGCAAACTCCAACCCGGGGCACAAACGAGTGTTCTTATTTGTACCCCGGGTAGGAGAGATACGAAGTATCAGCCGGAGAGGACACCTGTGTCTCGGTTAGAAAGAGCAAGACCGGCTTTGCTATCTCCAGATGGTTGTGGACGGCGTTAAGGTTTGAATGAAGTCCCCCGATATTGCAGAAATCCACGGTATGCGTGGCAGGGGTTGCCTTTGTCTTCTTGCTCCGCTTGCCCCGAGCAGGTTTCGTCTTGAGCGGAATTTCGCCCCCCCCCCTCAGAATACGCGGGGCAGACTGAGTACTCACGCCCAGGAGTGGAGTAGTTTGGTGGTGGATGCTCAGCGAGGGATTCTCCAGGGGTGCTGGTACCTCCTGGGGTAGACTTTTATTTAATTCCACTACCATGTTGATGGGGGGAGGGGGGGAATTGGGCCTCCGGCCACCTGCACTCACCAAGCGCTACGCAGAGGTAAACTTCTACTTCACGCTGATATTCTGTGAGGTCGTGGTACCACCCCGGTTCGAGCCGGCCCATCCGTGCGACAGCAAAAGCTACCGCTTGGCTCTACCACTGTTAAAAATTGATATTCTTACACTGCCAATACACGATAGTAAATAAAATCATAAGGATTATATTGAAATTACAAATATTCACTTATTTATATTATATCAGGTGGGTTTGTTTCATAATTACTAAAAAAGCTGAACACTAACTTGCGCTGAGTCAAAGTTCTAAAACGGAATATTTTGCGAATGTGGTTTTGCTTACAACAACTTTAGAAACTCTAATAATCTTTTAAGTTTAAATATAGAGAATCGCAGACCTACTTTACTGAAAATCTGGCATTCCAACTTAGACCTCAGAGGTGACAGAGCATTTGCATTTTGCATCTTAATCGGGGTTAAATGTAGATGTCTATGAGCCACAGAATCTACTTACCATCAGGTGGACTGTTTGGTACCTTTATTATATATAAAAAATATAATCCGCCTTTTTTATTAGCTGTTGAACCTGAGCTTCTACCATATCAGGACTTCCGTAATAACCACACTTGGCCCTCGGATTGGTGATCAGAGTAGGTACATTTAAATATCTCTTTTACGCTGCTTTCCGTTTTCAGCCGCAGTAATTGTGATTAAAAACAACTTTGGTAATAATGAAGCAATTGCTCATTTCCCATGTAGTAGTGTTTAGTGGCTTATACATTAAAAGTATTAAGAAGTAGCTTATGTTAAAAAAAACTCGGCTTATTCGTGTCGTGAAAGTAAAAGTTGGAAGAGTTTGTTGTAACCTCATAGTTATTACAACAAACTCTCCAAGCTTGGATTAGGTACAATGGTTGGCTCTAGGAAAATGACTTATTTTAAGACCCTTAGATCTTGTCAGAAATATTGCTTTGATTTTTTTATAGGATAGAGTGACAAACGAGCACACAGTACACCTGATGGTAAGTGGTTGCTGTGACCCATAGACATCTACATCTATCCTCAATAAAGAACCAAAATGCATCTGCATTTTGTTTCTTTATTTTCGTTGTCACCCATGGCACTAAGATGGAATACCTCTTTTCCAGTAAAAAAAGATCTCCGGTTCTCTACACTCACCATACGAAACACAGCAGTGTTAAGCTGCTATTTTACTCTGGTATTCTGTGAGAGCGTGGTCCTTCCCCGGTCGAGCCGACCCATTCGTGCTACAACTATACTACCAATAGTGCTGCAGCATGGCTCTACCACGTATAGTAATATAATATATATATATATATATATATATATATATATATATATATATATATATTTTACTATACGTGAATATACGTACTATATTGATGGTTATATTATTTCAATAAAGCCAGTTTAATAGCATTAAATTTCTTGGCACGGTTACATTACATCTGAGTTCCAAGTGTGTATACTCATGGGTGTAAAATACTATTTAAATAAAACATTGCCTCAAATAATTGGCATTGTTCAACTGAATATGTATTTATGAGCTTTTCTGATAATATTTGTATATAAGTAAGTATATCAACACAATGTCTATTTGCATACGGTAAAAGAAATTTTTTGCATAGCTGAATTTTTTTTACGAGCAGCTGTTAGTTTTTTAACTAGCAATGTCCAGGCAAAGCTCATGTCAAAATAAGTAGTTTCTTCGGATTAAAATCTTGAGATGAATTAGATTGATGTTTTAGATCAATCTTTAAATGGTTTTAATGGTAGAGGATTTCAATTGTCAATTGGGCCAGGCTATTAGAGATACCACAAAATGTTTGAAGTCTAAGTTGTTCAATATTCTACTTCACTCTTCACATGTGTGTTTATTGACTTGTTCATTGCCAAAAGTTCTCGTATTTCCCGGAACCTATTTCAGAATGACCCTCGTGTTGCATCCCTGGGCATTTAAACTATACATGCAGTCTCCCACCAGCTTTTAGGTCACTAAGTTTGCTGTTTCTGCAGATTTATGTTCACACAATATTAGATGACTTTAATCTCTGACCAAAAGATGAGGCGAATTTCCCTTTTAATGACTTTAAATATGAGTCGTTTTCCGTGAATACCAAACTCTAAGTTGAGGCACATTTTTGATCCGTAAGGTAAACCTTAAAAAGGTATAGGCTTTATAGATAGGTAGCTTTTTCATATAGAAAGTCTTCTCTGGATGATAGTTTCACTTTATAAATTGTAATAAAAGTATAAAAAAATTGCATAATATCGGAGATCATGCGAAAAATCGGTGTTTCCTTCAATGAATCAAGCAATCATTGCTTAGTCTATAAGAAAGCAAGCTCCAGGCGACCTGCGTGTTAACCCTACACACTAACCTTCGTCTCCTCATCTACATATAGTTGAAGAGATGTTAGGTATAGTAGTGCAATAAGTGCGCTCCAGGCGAGGTTCATCCTTTGTTACAGGCAGTTCATTGTAGTCAGCTTTTTATGAAATATATTACATTATTAGGGTCTATCTTGTACCGGCGCCGGTCTTCAAGTTTATATAAAAACTTAAAATAGTGGGCTGTTCCGTCCTTATGTACGATATAATATTTCACGACGCTAAGTTCTTATATTAGAAGTTAGAAGTGAGCACAATGGTAAGTAAGTAAAAATTAAAATGCAGATTGCTTTTTACTTCCAAGGACCGAGATAGAATACATCATTAGCAGTACAAAGAAAACTTTTAATAAAAACTAACAGCTTACTTTCAATTAATATTAAAACCACGACTTCGGAAGCAGTTATGTGAAAAGTTATAACAAGAAGAAAAAAGCTTTTTGTTCTTGTTATAAGTTAAATTTTTGACCCTTTTGAGTTTACTAAGGAATATTATAAGCTCAAGTTAAAAATAAGAATATCATCTCAATAGTTACATTAAAAATTTTATTTCCTATTTTACCACCATTGAGGGTAGATTTTTTCTCCACATTTATGTGGGACCACTCCCTAACGCCTTAACCCACTTATTTAATTATATTGATATATGAAAAAGGAATAATTATAATAATTATATTAATAACAAAGATTTTGATGAAATTCAAATTGAGTACTTCCTTCCTTATTTAAGTCAGCTAAAAAGCCTCATCGATTCTCGTCGCCATAGGAAACACTACATTACATTATGATGGTTAATTGCTTTTTACGATGGTATTCATGGTGGTTGCATACTTACCAGTTTTATATTTATTAAAATTAACTCTAATGTGTATTTCAACACACGTTTTTGTTTAACGTCAACAAATATATCGGTTATGACTATCGATTCAAGTAGGTTGCATATTTTATCTAGATATTATAATATTTTACGAATATTTAAACGATCTTTTTAAATTTATTCAGTTTATCTGAGATATTAAAAAAACACCTCGTAATTTATAAACTCTTCCAAAAGAACATTACATTCCTTATTTACTACGGGGATAAAGGACGTTGTAATCCAAAATCGTCTCTTTCATTTTAATTTTTAAATTCGACATTATGAATGTTAAAACAGATAATTGTACATTTGCAGTGACAGTAATTTATTTTAAACTAGCTGTTCTCCGCGACTTCGCCCCCGTGTAATTTAGGGTTTTAATTATATTGCGCGGAACTCTAATTCTTTTTCTAAAATATAAGTAGCCTAAGTTACTCCTTATAACATTATCTATCTGCCAGTGAAAGTCCCGTTGAAATCGGCCCAGCCGTTTCGGAGATTAGCCGGAACAAACAGACAGATAGACAGACAGACAGACAGACCGACAGACCGACAAAAATTTTGAAAATTGTGTTTTTGTTATAAGTACCGTATATACTTTCATATGCATTTAGTAAAAAGCTGGTATTTTGACATTACAAACAGACACTTCAATTTTATTTATTTGTATAGATAATGTCTTCCAGAACGAATTTCGGTCACGGCGGCCAATCTCAACGGAGACTAACCATCCGCGCAGGACAGGATTAGAGTGCACGAGTGTATGCACAAGCACAGGTGCACTCTCTATTCCTAGGGTATTCCGACACGACTGAAGAAAGATCAGGTGCGTGACCAACGGCTTTACGTGTTTTCCGAGGCACGGTGGTGAAACACTGCCACTTTCGAAACATCATCATCGATCATCAACACCATCATCAACAAAATCAAATTTAAGACTGTAATCACTATTTAACGCGCGAAACACAGGCGATATAAATTATACGAACGTGGTCATCGAGACAGTGTTAGAATTTAGGTCTGAATATATTGTGATTTGTTTTGCTTTTTACACATAAAATACAAAATATCTAAATGTATTCCAAATGTCCTCCAGACCTCCAAAATTCGTGCCTCGAAAAGCATGAATTTCAGTCTCGACAGCCAGTATAAACGTAAATTTGACATCTGGACATGACAGGATTCTATACGAGTTTGAAGGTTATTATTATATATACGAGTTGTCATGTATAATAAAGGGTTTTTTACTATATAAAAGTGTGTGCACAATCAGATGTGCGCTCTCTATTCCCTCACTCAAGGGATGAGAATCCGACACAACCTGAGAGAGATCAACAGTCGCCCTTGCGACCACTGGACTAACGAGTCAATCTGTGTATCACGTTTGTTTAAATTTTCTGGCGACTTCCAAAAAGGAGACAGTACTCAATTCGACTGTATGTTTTGTATGTGTGTTACAGTAACTTTTTACTGGGTGAACCGATTTCGACTATTCTTTTTTTATTTGAAAACTGATACTTCTCGTGTGGTCTCATATGATCAACAATTTGATCAAGGTCAGACCAATAATTTTTGAGTTATTCTTAATAACTTATATTGAAGTGGGCTGTACAACATTTTTAATTTTAAATTATACGCGGACGAGGTCGAAGATAAAAACTAGCCTAATATATGATTTCAGATTTACCTACAATACACTTACTTGCGATTTGTTTTAACGCAGTTACGGCGGATTTTAATGTGCTTAAAGTTCGGCGGCGTAAATTCTTCTTTCTTGAGAAATTTTCCATATCAATATTCACTGACATTGTAAAATTGTTTGTAAAAAAGCAAGCTTAAAATGAACGTTATGTTCGCGAAGTTGAGAATGTACTGGTTACTGCATATCAATATCCGACAGCCCACTTATGGAAACCGTAATTCATATTGAACAGCAGATTACATGGAGAAGACTAAACACAGTTTCTCTAGTATTTTTTTAGTAATAGTAAAACTTCATGTTATGATTAGATACATTTATATGTAATTTTATTATATAAAAATATTACAATTATACAAAAGTAAAATTTTAACAGATGCTACCTTTTCGTACTACTTGAATTATTTAAATAAATAATAATAAGAAAATATTTAGTTAGTTATATTAATTACACTTTTTTAAAGCGTTACGTTACACATATTTATATGAATGAGTAACGGGCACTTCTGGTTACTTTTTCATTTCTTATAAGTCCGTGGATAACTTTTTCAGCATCACTCTATTCTCCAAACATGCTACTTATTACCAACATACATTTTCTAAACTCTCGTATTAATTATTTTTTGTTTATTCATTTATTAGCGACTGTAGAGTCATACTTTCTGGGGTTTAAATCTGAAATAAAAATGGAAAGCAAAGCAAATTACCTAGCACTGGGATCGAAACCTCGCTTGCCATTCGGGGTATTATGACCAACTATTTTCAATGTCGTTATTGTAAATTCTTTATGTTTATGCAATCTAGTAGTTTGATTTTATATGAGTAGGTAGCAGGACTGAAATTAATTATATATGATCAAAGATGCACTAACTTTATAGCAAGGAGTATATTGAAATTTTCTTCATATTGAAATCATCTTCATAATAGAATCAGGGTTGCCAACATAGCCAAACGGATCAGTAAGATGAAGTAGCAGTGGAGCGTCCATGTAATTCAAAGAATTGGCAACCGTTGGAGAAGAAACGTTGTCGAGTGGCAGCTTCGTATTGGTAATCAAGGAAGGACGTGCGTGTAGCATTGCTTGCGGAAGGTCTATGTTTAACAGTAGAATTGTGTAGGGCAGTTATGTTAACCGCAATTGGCATGTTTTAAATATATTTAAATGAAATGAAAATAAGAAACTCCGTGTCTTCTTGTGTCTTAATATTATTTTAGTTTATGTTAGCACCTGATGAATTTAAGGCATATTTACTGCGGCACGAGTGTAATGCGCGTTGTGTACGCATTCGGACGTTTAGTAAACAGCGGAACTATTCTTGACTAGCAGCTGTAGGCGTCAGGTTCATTACCAAACTTAAACATTTACTGGGTTTGCGGGTGGAATTACAAGTAGATAAATTGGATTATAAATTTTCTGCGCATATTTTAGCCCAGTTGTTTTGACATGAAGGAAGTTTGCGTAGAATATTTTTTTAATTAAACTGTATGCCAATAAATTGCTCCTTCAATGCTTCCTTAGAATCCGTAATTGCTCTACGTCTATCCCTATTAGTTAATTTAAAATTAATTTTTAAAACATTCCATTCTCGCACATTTTATTTTTCTATTAAATATAAAATATCTACTTTTTTAAATTAAACTGTATACCAAATAACTGTTCCTTAAATGCTCTTTTAGAATCCGAAATTGCTCCACGAGTATTATTATTAGATATTTTAAAATTATTTTTTTTCTTAAATAATTGCTGTCAATTTGCTCTATTAATTAAAAAACAAAACTGTATTTTTGCAATATTTATAATAATTAATATAAAAAACAGTGTGTGTCGTGAACACACGATTGAAGTGAAACTTTTGTATTACAGGAAAACCTTTCAATTATTCATTAATGACTTTTCAAGAACACGGATTGTGTATATCGTTCACTTATTTACATAAAATTATATACATATGTGTCACAGTGCATCATATTTTACGATCTTAAGAAGAAAAATTATCGGTTTAGTTTGTTAATTAGGTAATTAGTAATTGTCTATTATATATGTGATTTTATTTTAATTAAACCAAAGTTTTATGTTATGACAACAGAAATTTATTTATATGAAAATTTACAGATTGATATTTTTAATTAAAAGCTGCTCTGCCTTATTGGGCTTTAAATTACCTCCCTTGTTCATTTTTTTAAATAGCGCCATCTACTTCATTCTATAAGGAAAAGCCTTTTTATAGAACCAAAATTGATTAACTGTCATGGTGGTACATAAGAAAGACGAAAGAACATAGAAAAGCTAGATGGCTAAAACACAAAAAATATTATCATGTTTGTCCAATCCATTCATAACAATCCATAATTTCAAAACTTATCGATTTATATTTTTTTTTTGGGTTCATGCCATTTAACATCTACCTTGAGAGTCAATCAATTTTTGTTCGATAAAATGACTTTACCTATAGAATGTTACTACATTCTATTGATGATGGCGCTATTACTCAAATGGGATAGACGGTGAGCAATTACGAATTTTAAGAGAGCATTTAAGGAGCAATTAATTGGCATACAGCTCAATTTAAAAAGATGATATTTTATGTTTTATAGCTAAATGAAATTTTAGGAAATTGTTTTTTTTTAAATTAATTATAAACTAACTAATAGTAATAGACGTGCAGCAGTTACGGATCCCAAAAAAACATTTAAGGAGCAAATAATTGGCATACAGTTTTATTTAGAAATGTAGATATTTTGTTTTATAGGAAAATAAAATTTTCAAAAATTGAATTTTTTTAAATTAATTAATAACTAATAGCAAGAGACGTGGAGCAATTACGAATTCTTAGAGAAAATTTAAGGAGCAATTATAATTATGGCATGCAGTTTAATTTAATAAAAGTAGATATTTTATATTTTGCAGCAAAACCAGCTGTTCTCCGCAACTACGCCCGCGTGTTATCTGGGGTTTTAATTTTTTGCTCGGAACCCTAATTCTTTTTCTTTTTCTAAAATAAATCCTAAGTTACTCCTTGTGACATCAGCTATCTGCCTGTGAAAATCCCGTCAAAACCGGTCCAGCCGTTTCGGAGATTAGCCGGAACAAACAGACAGATAGACAGACAGACGGACAGACAGACAGACAGACAGACAAAACTTTAAAAATTGTATTTTTGTTATTAGTATACTTTCCAATGCATTTAGTAAAATGTAATTTTGACATTACAAACAGACATTTCAATTTTATTTATTTGTATAGATTAAATTTTCAAAAATTGAATTTTAGTAAAATTAATTAGAAATTAAACAAAAATAAAAGACGTGGAGCAATCACGGATTCTAAGGGAACGTTTAAGGAACAGTTAATTGGCATAGAGTTTACTTACTTACTTACTTATCTTCACGCACAATCCCTGACTGGGTTAGCCAGAGAGAACAGATCGCCAAGTGTCACGATCCTTACATACCTCTTTCGCTTCTTTCAGATTCATTATCTTCTTCATACATGCACGTCTAGGTATCCGAGTACTCTTGACCCTCCCCTCTTCGAGCAATTTGCTCACATGGTCTTCGAAAGTTAGTGTCGGTCTACCTCGACACCTTTTAATATTAACTTTCGCGCTATATATTTTCTTCACCATTCGATCTTCACTCATTCGCTCATGGGTGACTCACATGGGTGACAGGTCATGCCCTACCCGCACACAGGCTGTACAGTCACAGTAAAGTGACTGCACAGCCCTTAGCAATCGACCATCCACACCGTACCCCGGCAACAGTTCCCACACTTTCTTCCTTACAACCTTATCAAATGCTTTCTCAAGATCCACAAAAGCACAGAAAATCTTCTGGTTAGCAGCCAGAACCTTTTCCGTGATCATGCGGAGAGAAAACATTTGATCCGTGCATCCTCTTCCAGGTCTAAATCCGCATTGTGCCTCCCATAGAAATCTTTCCGATTTCTCTTGCATCCTACGTGTCAAAACCTTCGAATAAACTTTACTTGCTATACTGGTCAAACTGATCGCCCGATAGCACCCGCAGTCAAAATGTGAACTTTACCTTTATATAAAGGCACAATGACTGCGGATCGCCAATCATCCGGGACATCCCCCGTCCGCCAGCACAAATTGCACAGCAGATGAAAGCTGTCCCAGACGCGAGGCCCACCATACTTGACCATTTCAGCAGTTACTCTGTCTAGTCCCGCAGCCTTACCACAATTAGGCATACAGTTTAATTTAATAAAATAATATTCTACGTTAACTTCTTGCCGGTGTTGTTTTGGAACAAACTTAAACTATAATCATACTCGTAGCTAACGTTACAAATATTTTTTACAAGATGCAACTGCTTGACTTTTTCTTAAAATATGTATGTATTCTGTATCTAATAATAAACTAATTATAAACATATAACACAAGTATTCTACGATTATAATATTTGCAGCTCCACATTAATTTAGTTTAGAATATAGTAAATACTTAACAAGCAATATGCGAAAGAATTCTACTAAATTTTATCCTTTATAAAATAGGTAATTGAGAACCATATATGTACACAATATCTTTCGTTTTAAATATTTCAATTTAAAGGTTAAGATTAAGATTTAAAATAAAACAAATAATCGCCTGCATGTAATCTAACGCAATTTGTCGCTAACACGAGTAATTTGTATAAGTTATAGTGATTTACTTTCTCTTTTTTCACAGAAAGACTTTATTTTGTTGCTTAGCCGCTTTTTAAAGTAGCAATCTATAAATCGGCCCGGTACTTACTCTACAGTTTAATTATAAATGTGTTAAGAATGTAATTTGATCCAATACAGTCATTCTAGTGACCTGTAAACAGTACATACAAGACAATTATATTAGGTAACTTAAAAGTTAAGAAGAGGAGTTGTCAAAATTATTCTGTTTAGTTGGAAAATTATGTTAGCAGTCAATAATGTCACGTCTTATTTTATACTTTTGTCTGCGCCTCGATTTTTATTATTAGGACGTTTAATTCGCTAAAGAAGCTATATGTGAATGAAAGTCTTCTACGAATACATTGCCTACAGTTACGATTACTATAATACTAATACAAATAAAAATTAACTGCAAATAGTAAACAACATTACGATACGATTAAATACACAAATTCAAAGCCATTCAGTAAGCAATGGAAAGGGTTATCAGTGTAAAAAATATAATATGTGTGGCCCATGGATGACTAATGAAGAAATCAATCGAAAAAATACCCATCTAATCAGAGGTTTCCTTAATATCCTCATTTTAAAGGCCATGGTATTTGTAAAATAAACCGAATATCGGTCTTTTTGACAAATACTATAGCGTGGGATTTTTAAATTGCACTCAAGTATCCTATAAAGATTTTAAAGGTTAAAGTAGTTTTTTGACTTTTAGAACATCTTTATTTATAGATATTAATTTTGCAAGGTTACATACCTGTTACAGTTTACATAATTATTTCTTATATATTATATAAAAGTATTTTTATGGATTTTATCGCATTTAATTTTACTAATTTTTAATTCTCTACGTTTCGAGTGCTTTGCAGCACCCATGGTCACGACTCACGAGGGACCGAGGTGATTGACGTCCGGATGCCAAAGTTGATGTTTCACGTAACGCTCCGTTCCGTGCTTCAAAGCACCCGAAACGTCGGGAATAAAAAATAAGTAAAATTAAACACGGCAAAATCCTCAAAAAAATTATTTTATTCAATATGTAAAGCAGTTATTTAGAGCTTTCTTTTTTCAAATCAATAAGGACTGTTAAATTACATTTAAAAAATTTAATTATTTGTTTTTTAATTAAACTGTTACCTCCATTTCAGTCCCACAACAGTATTAGACGCTAAAAAAGTTTTTTCAATGTTCCCTACTAGAATTACTAAACGGAACATTTATATAATTACCTCGGTGTGTATCTGTTACTCACAGACGTTTTTCTGAGATTAGCGTAGATGATTGAAGTTTGGCATAGTTATTATGCAGCCACCTGACATCAGACGTGACCTATATTAACTGTCTTGGTTGTTTAATCGTATTTACATAAACATGAGTTTGTTGTACAAGATGTTATAAGGAGTCTTTGTAATTCAAGGAGATGTTTATGAGAAAATTATTTAGCTCTTTCGTAGCTTGTTTGTATATCTGTATAATTTTGTTACACTTCTGCAGTTACCGTTATCGTTATTAAAAGACCACTGCTGAAAATATTCCTCCTTCGTGGATTGTCTTATATGGGAGTATTTACCATAGTTGCCATGCTTGGTAGGTCGGTTAGCAACCTCGCCTTTTGTGAAAAAAATATTTTCATTTTTAATAGCAACAGCTTTTGGAATCCGCAAAAATTTTATTCTGGAATAGTTTTTTATAAAGTGTATTGGTATATTGGTGCAGTAAAAAGTTCGGATTTATTATCGTTGTTAACAATTCTTATGCGCACGATGATAGTTTTTGTAATAATATGAATGGTGAACCGTATTCTAACGAAAAAAGAAAGAAAAAGTATTTGTTTATACAACTTTCACCAGCAGTATTTTGAAGAAAAGTTTATGTTACTTTCATGTACCTATAGAAAAGTGACCATTTAGTTAAAAAATAAAAATCTGATACGCTTTTTCTTACTAATATAAGCCAGTGCTAGTTTTCTATCCCACATGATGTTAATTGGTGATGTAGTCAAAAATGGTAAAGACCTTGCTTATTAATAACGATGAGAAAATGAGAATATTGACGTTTCCGTAGTATTATTAAAGTTATCGAATTCATAGCTACATTGAGTTAAGACAATTTTCCCTTCATATTTTATGATCTATATTATAATTACCTCCATTTCCCGTTATAGACCTCCCGACAGATCGGAGCAATACCACTCTCCCACAAAATTCTAGTGTAAAATAATAGTATAATGGTATTACGTTTCCTATGTGGTGACACTTTTTATTGGTAAAGACACACTCTTACATCTCAGGGCCGACAACGTATCTGCATATCGAGAATAGGTGTAAAATGTTTATGACCCACACCATTCCTTTGTCATTGGATGGGTTATCTGTACGTGCTAATTTTTATGCAATATTTGTAATATGCATTATTTATAAAAACCATGTTTTGGATTTATATTCCTAGCTCAACTTTTACGGGTGTTACATTCACTTACAAAATTAATCTTGTATAAGGCCTTATATTTAAACTGTTCGGCAATTAAGTGTCTTTCATATCCGATGTTCAATCAAAACATGTGAAAGGAAAATTTCATCGTGTACTATATAACAGTTTGCACGAGCTTGAAATCTAATAAAATTGAAAGGATGCTTTTTAAAAACATTTTATTGTTTAACCTTTTTGAGAACTGTGCACTAGTATTATTCTTAATGATGACATCGTTTAGGAAAACCATGCAAAGTTTTGTTTCCTATACTGAAAGGCCTGTCGCCTCGCTTTGAAGACTGGAATAATGCCATTTTTTCGAAAACAGATACACATTGTTTTTTTAAATGAAAATTAAACATTTATTTTTGACTATCGATCATGTATAAACTAATTAATTATGCCAAATTATTTGAAGTGTGTTAATGCCTGCTTTAGAAACCCGTTGATTTCGTCCTAACGCACTAAAAGCGTTATTTTTGTTCCATCGGAATTGAAGTTTTCGCCTTTTATGGAGTTATTCACATTCCAAAAAAACTTTGCAAGGTAAGAATAGAAAAGTGCAAGACGAATGTTTTCCAGTCAAAGTTCCTGTAATTTTGTGGTAGTACGGTGTGTAGACGAGCATATTCATGTAGAAATAGTGGACTAGAGCAAAGAACTGTCCGATAGCGACTCAATTTGCGCGTGGGGAATTTGTTTGTTTACCTACCTTTTGTCTAACCGTTGCAATGAACGTTTCCAATTTTGATAGAATTCACTTTTCATCCCAAGTGATATTTCAATTCAGAATCATATCGTTTGTGTACCTATTTAAAAAAATAAAGTAACCATCGATGCGAGTTTGCTAAAGTCAGTCAGTGAGATTAATATAAGGTACATTATTTTCGAGCTACTTTAAAGATACGTTAAAGGTAGTTGAAAACTTTAATGTAGTTTAAATTAAAACCCGTTTTCATTCCGTCGTTTATTGATTTTAATCTCTGGCGTCTGCAGAGCTCATTGCTGAAGTCGAATTTGCAGAACAGAAGCGATAAAAATAAAACTGATATATGTTCATTTACGGTAGTCGTCATAAAGTATGTCGTTGATATTGTATATCATCGTGCAGCATTGGCGCCATAATCATAGTTGCAGACATCATTTTAGAAGCAGACTTATTATGCTAATAAATACACCAAACTGATAAACAGTATTGAAATAATATACCAAAATAATAAGTATTGCAAAGCTTAAATAAATTATCAGTGTTGTTCATTAGTGTTTCCTCTTAATACTAATGTTCTTTTTTCCATGTATTAAAGCAGTTTAAAATAATACACTGAATTCAGTGAGAGTGGATGTGTGTGTCTTAGTGAATACATGGCGGTCACAGTTATATTTTTTCGATAAATTTAAAATTCCTACCTATATTTCTTGACGCAAAAACAGGAAAAATCTCCAAACGGTCTTATCTCTCCAACACGTTCTACTCGTTCTCTAGTCCTTAGATAGAATAAAGCATCGCCTTCTTTGTTTGAAATATATTGCAGGTATTCATGGGCTACAGTAGCGATAAACAGAACTTTGGATTCATCATAGTTATCATCATTATATATATATATATATATATATATATATATATATATATATATATATATATATATATATATATATATATATATATCATTATATTATACATATTATAGCCCTTCACAAGTCCATTGCTGTACATAGGCATCTCCCAAGAAATGCCACAAAGCACGGTCCCATACTCCAAAGCACTTTGAATTTTTTTTTTTTTATAGGATAAGGGTGACAAACGAGCACACAGTCCACCTGATGGTAAGTGGTTGCTGCGGCCCATAGACATCTACATCTATCCTCTATTACAAATCAAAATGTAGATGCGTTGTCACCCGTGAGGACTAAGATGGAATGCCTCATTTCCAGTAAAAAGGGCCTCCGGCCACCTGCACTCACCAAGCGAAACGCAGAGGTAAACCTCTACTTCACGCTGGTTTTCTGTGAGGTCGCGGTAGTTTGTTTAAATTTTCATAAAATTTGTCATCGGAATAACAAAATATATTCTTTGTAACTTCTTTCACTTACACTTTGTAAGATAGTTTTAATAAGATGTCCGATATCACCTTGACAATATATTAAGTTTCATAAAGGTCGCCTTAATTAAAAGTTTAAGTGGAGTAGATAGATGAGAGCAATTGTAACTTTTGCTTACGTTTAAGTTTGTGAATTTCTAGCTCCTTGTTATAACAAAGTTTATTGTGTATCTAAATTAGTAGAAATTTCATAACTTTGGACTTACATCGTTAATTAAATAATAATACTTATCTGATAAAATACGAAAATAAAGAATTAGCAATATATGCTTAAAAAATAACTTTATTATTTCAATTTATGTTTGAAAAAATTGCTTTTAACAAAAAAAAACAATGCTTTTATGTCGTAGATATTTACAAAATTTAACAATTTTCTCATATTCTTTATTTCTGATCATAACATTTAATACGCCATGAAGCACAAAGAGAGAGTTTTATAACTTAACGTTATTTTGTGAGACGAGGACCTACTCACATATAAATACTAATAAAATTATGTAGGTACCTTTATTTTTCCCAGTTCTTGTTAGAACTTAGAAGATGGTTGTGCATAATAGATATAAATGAATTTATTTTAAAGAAAACTTTCCTACAATACGTGAAATTTCGTGAAATTGTGTGATAAGAAAAAACTGTTGCTAGCACGATGATGTTGTAACAAGGATTAAGGAAAAAAAGCTTCGGTGGTTTCGTCTGTTGCAAAATTGAATGAGGAAAGAGTGACAAAGCAAATTTATATTGCAGAAGCAGCATAGTTGGCAAGGGCACCCTAGACGAATGTTTACCGACCAAATGAGTGATTTATAAGATAATGGGTGATAACTAAGATAGGCCAAATTAAGAGTGCCATTAACCGACGAGCATGTACGAGTATATGGATCTAAAGGAAGTGAGAGAGCTGTGTGATCTCAAAGTATGTCTTAAATCATTTGAAAAGACGGAAAGTAAATAAACTTTGCAGCGACTCTTGTCCTAGCCTTCATCGCAGGTTCAGGAGACTCGAGTTGTAAGTTTCCAACGGTTACGACTAGGCAACCACTGCTTGAAAGTTTCTTGAGTAGTTAAATTCAGATCGAATGCCATTGTTATTCGATTGATGCTCTTTTCGTCAATTCCTTCAAAGTCAAGATGAGGATTTATTTTTGTGTGATAAATAATTATTTATTTGATAATAGCTGGCTCGACAGATGTTATTCTGCCCTTTCTGGTTGGTGGTGCGATGAGTTTTATTTTCACACACACACACACAATTTTCTATGGATTTATTATATGTAGAGCTAAATCCTCTTTAGAAATAATAGAACTAACTATCAGCAGCCGTAATGACAATAAACTTAAAAAAAAAGGATAAACATGATCCTTTTTTTACTCTTCCGTAATCGGATAAAAAGTCGCCTGTGTATAACACGGTCATTTACTATCTACATATAAAATTACATGGAAATCCGTGCGGGAGTCGTTACGTGAATCGTGAATACACAGTTTTTCTACAGATTTGTTATATTGTAGAGATTGTATAGATTTAATATATGACAAACTATTGCAAGCCAAATACCCTAGATTTCTAAACTACGAGTACTAGATTTTTTCATTATCAGTTTTTTCAAAATTTATCGTTGTTGATAATTATACATATATTGTAAAGCATTAAAAAAGCACACTATTGACTTGGGAAAACTCTAAATGGAAAGGTTTTGGTTATACAAAAGTTGGTCTAAATTAGAAATTAGAATTAGAAAAAAGGTCTTGAGGTTTATGTAATATTGCGTAGACATTTCTTTTAAAAAAATCACACGAAATAGAGGTACGAGATACATCATGCAAAAAAGGTTTTGGTTATTCAAAAGTTGGTCTAAATTAGAAATTAGAATTAGAAAAAAGGTCTTGAGGTTTATGTAATATTGCGTAGACATTTCTTTTAAAAAAATCACACGAAATAGAGATACGAGATACATCATGCAAATTTGTCAAAGTCTAGAAATTTCCGCCACTAGCCCATTACTAAGAAAAATCATGTTTTTCTTTAGCTTACGCCAATGTGATGGATACCAGCTATAAATTAGGTGAAAGCAACGAAATGTACAATTCAACCGTGTAAAGCAAAATATATAATATAAATCATAGTTTTTTTAACGACGAAAAGGCTTTGCATTATGTATTTTTTTTTAATATCTCACATTTTATTCACAATTTCCGTTACACCCCCTATCAAAGTCAACTGCTGAACATAGGCCTTCCCCCATAAATTTTGCATCATCATAATATTTGCCATAGTTGCGACGTTTGGCAAGCGGTTTGGCAATCACAATTTTTATTTTTTACTTATCAGGAAGAAGCTGCTGCTCATCTCTTGGTTCAGTTTTCCTCTGTCTGTCGATATGGCGTAGTCGATTTTTTTTTATAGAATAGGGGGCAAACGAGCATGCGGCTCACCTGATGGTAAGTGACTACCGCCGCCCATGAACAACTAAAACACCAGGGAAATTGCAGATGCGTTGCCGACCTTTTAGAAAGCTGTAAGCTCTTTTCTTGATGGTTCCTAAGTCGTATCGGTCCGGAAAATTCGCTGGTGGTAATTGATTCCACAGGGAAGTCGTGCGAAGGAGAAAACTTCTTCTAAATCGCACAGTGGTGGATCGCCACTCCTCCAGGTGGTATGGATGGTAACGCGAGTATTGTCGCGATATGCGATGGTGAATTTGAGCGGCTGGAATTAGTCCGAACAAATCCTCAGAGCACTCCCCGTGATAGATGCGTTAAAATACGCAAAAAGATGCAACATCTCTACGCAGTGCCTGTGTATCGAGCCGATCAGAAAGAACTCGGTCGTCGACGATTCGAACCGCTCTGCGCTGGATGCGGTCAAGTGGAAGGAGCTGGCACTGGGGTGCCCCGTCCCAGAGATGAGAACAGTATTCCATGTGGGGCCGAACTTGCGCTTTGTAAAGTTGCAAGCGATGTGCCGGCATGAAATACTGTCTCGCTCTGCTGAGCACGCCAAGCTTTTTAGAGGCCAATTTGGCCTTCTCTTCCAAGTGACCACAAAATTGCACACTATTCGATATGTCGACGCCAAGGATTCTGATACTGGCTGAGGCAGCAAAGGGAGTGCCTTGAAACTTAGGAGATACGACAAAGGAGTTCTTTTTAGCGGTAAACGCGCAAACTTGTGTCTTCTGTGGATTGAACTGGACTAGATTTAGTCGGCCCCAATCCGAGACTTTGTTAAGCAAAGACTTCGACTTCAGACACAAGTTTGTCCCGGTACTTGGCGACCTTTTACCGAGAAATATTGGCACGGCCGGTATATAAGGCATCACCAGTGCTGTCGTCTGCATAGCAATGAATGCTACCAGTTAGTAACATATCATTGATATGCAGGAGAAACAGCGTTGGTGATAGCACGCAGCCTTGTGGAACACCAGCGTTGATAGGCTTGAAATCAGAGCATGCACCGTCTACTACAACCTTGATGCTCCGATCAGCAAGGAAACTGGTGATCCATTTGCACAATTTCTCGGGAAGCCCATAGGCAGGAAGCTTCGAAAGAAGCGCTTAGTGCCAGACCCGATCAAAGGCCTTCGCTACGTCTAAACTAACGGCTAATGCCTCCCCCTTGGACTCTACTGCCTCCGCCCATCTATAAGTTAAGTAGACTAGAAGATCACCAGCTGATCGACCCCGACGAAAACCGTACTGGCGGTCACTAATCAGCTGGTGATCCTCAAGGTACCTCATGAGCTAGCAGTTTATAACGGCTTCCATTATTTTGGAAAACAAGGAGGTGATGGCGATAGGCCTGTAGTTGGATGGGTCTGAGAGGTCGCCTTTTTTAGGGATCGGGTGGACCAAAGCTGTCTTCCATAAATTCGGGACTACGCCTTGGGAGTAGGAGTACCGGAAAAGACGCGTTAAAACCGGTGCCAACTCCGGAGCACATGTCTTCAGCACAATGGGAGGGACTCCATCGGGCCCGCTGGACTTGCTGACGTCCAGGGAGAAGAGTGCTTTGCGAACCGAACGCTTTGTAAATCGCACATCTGGCATGGAGCACTCACATCGCGGGATGGTCGGCGGTGTGTTCCCCCCGTCATCTAGAGTCGAGTTGAACGCAAAAAGAGAGCTCAACAGATCGGCTTTCTCCTTTGCGGCATGGGCCAGTGAGTCGTCCTCTTTGTGCAGAGATGGAATAGATGGCTGACAGAAGTTCCCTTGGACAGTCTTGGCGAGAGACCAGAATGCACGGGTTCCTGAAGGAAGACGAACTAGCTTCTCGCCAATTCTGACGATGTGCTCAGACCTTGCCTTGGCAATGAAGCTTTTGAAGGACCTGGAGGCGGAATTATACTTCTTTTTAAGTGCGCTGGTATTAACACCCCGAGACGTTGATGCGTCATCCCAGGCCCGGTAGCACTCCTGCTTATAGCGTGATACTATTTTACAGGAGCGACCAAACCATGGCTGGGATCTGCCTCCGATGGGCACCACAGAGGATTGAATAAAAAGTTCCATACCCGGAAGTACCACATCAGAAACAGAATCGGCAACAACGCTGGGATCTTCCGGCGAGATGCAAACCCGCTCCCAAGGGTAGGATGCAAAAAAGACCGTATACCGTCCCAATCAGTTGACCTATAGTGCCAAACACGGCGGCAAGCTGTAGATCGCAACTGCGATTGGAGCGTGAGTGGCACCGTACTCGGATCAGACAATGGTCCAAAGAGCCCAGATGGGCATCGACGGGGACCTGATATCCGTCCGGATGAGAGGTCAGCAGAAGGTCCAACAGGAAAGGTACATGGTCTTCCACATCTGGGATCCGCGTAGGCAAAGTAACCAGTTTTGTTAGACTATATGCCAAAGCAAAGTCGTAGACAGATCTACCCGTATGATCGGTTAAACGAGAATCAAGCCATTCAGAGTGATGGGCGTTGAAATCACAGAGTATCACGATCTCTGCGGATGGGACCTGTTGTAGCACGGAGTCTGCAGCCATTTGGACGTGGTCGATGAGTGGGTCTGTGTCGGCATTACCGCTATGGGACCTATAGAAGGCACCCGTAGACGCGGGGATGGTCGTCGCTGTCTACGCGCAGCCATAGGATGGACAGGTCCGTACCTTCAAGACTGCCGAGGCGTCGAAAACAGATGTCCTTTCTGACGTATATGCAAACTCCAACCCGGGGCACAAACGAGTGTTCTTATTTGTACCCCGGGTAGGAGAGATACGAAGTATCAGCCGGAGAGGACACCTGTGTCTCGGTTAGAAAGAGCAAGGCCGGCTTAGCTATCTCCAGATGGTAGTGGACGGCGTTAAGGTTCGAATGAAGTCCCCCGATATTGCAGAAATCCACGGTATGCGTGGCAGGGGTTGCCTTTGTCTTCTTGCTCCGCTTGCCCCGAGCAGGTTTCGTCTTGAGCGGAATTTCGCCCCCCCCCCACTCAGAATACGCGGGGCAGCCTGAGTACTCACGCCCAGGAGTGGAGTAGTTTGGTGGTGGATGCTCAGCGAGGGATTCTCCAGGGGTGCTGGTACCTCCTGGGGTAGACTTTTATTTAATTCCACTACCATGTTGATGGGGGGAGGGGGGAATTGGGCCTCCGGCCACCTGCACTCACCAAGCGCTACGCAGAGGTAAACTTCTACTTCACGCTGATATTCTGTGAGGTCGTGGTACCACCCCGGTTCGAGCCGGCCCATCCGTGCGACAGCAAAAGCTACCGCTTGGCTCTACCACTGTTAAAAATTGATATTCTTACACTGCCAATACACGATAGTAAATAAAATCATAAGGATTATATTGAAATTACAAATATTCACTTATTTATATTATATCAGGTGGGTTTGTTTCATAATTACTAAAAAAGCTGAACACTAACTTGCGCTGAGTCAAAGTTCTAAAACGGAATATTTTGCGAATGTGGTTTTGCTGACAACAAATTTAGAAACTTTAATAATCTTTTAAGTTTAAATATAGAGAACCGCAGATCTACTTTACTGAAAATCTGGCATTCCAACTTAGACCTCAGAGGTGACAGAGCATTTGCATTTTGCATCTTAATCGGGGTTAAATGTAGATGTCTATGAGCCACAGAATCTACTTACCATCAGGTGGACTGTTTGGTACCTTTATTATATATAAAAAATATAATCCGCCTTTTTATTAGCTGTTGAACCTGAGCTTCTACCATATCAGGACTTCCGTAATAACCACACTTGGCCCTCGGATTGGTGATCAGAGTAGGTACATCTAAATATCTCTTTTACGCTGCTTTCCGTTTTCAGCCGCAGTAATTGTGATTAAAAACAACTTTGGTAATAATGAAGCAATTGCTCATTTTCCATGTAGTAGTGTTTAGTGGCTTATACATTAAAAGTATTAAGAAGTAGCTTATGTTAAAAAAAAAACTCGGCTTATTCGTGTCGTGAAAGTAAAAGTTGGAAGAGTTTGTTGTAACCTCATAGTTATTACAACAAACTCTCCAAGCTTGGATTAGGTACAATGGTTGGCTCTAGGAAAATGACTTATTTTAAGACCCTTAGATCTTGTCAGAAATATTGCTTTGATTTTTTTATAAGATAGAGTGACAAACGAGCACACAGTACACCTGATGGTAAGTGGTTGCTGTGACCCATAGACATCTATATCTATCCTCAATAAAGAACCAAAATGCATCTGCATTTTGTTTCTTTATTTTCGTTGTCACCCATGGCACTAAGATGGAATACCTCTTTTCCAGTAAAAAAAGATCTCCGGTTCTCTACACTCACCATACGAAACACAGCAGTGTTAAGCTGCTATTTTACTCTGGTATTCTGTGAGAGCGTGGTCCTTCCCCGGTCGAGCCGACCCATTCGTGCTACAACTATACTACCAATAGTGCTGCAGCATGGCTCTACCACGTATAGTAATATAATATATATATATATATATATATTTTACTATACGTGAATATACGTACTATATTGATGGTTATATTATTTCAATAAAGCCAGTTTAATAGCATTAAATTTCTTGGCACGGTTACATTACATCTGAGTTCCAAGTGTGTATACTCATGGGTGTAAAATACTATTTAAATAAAATATTGCCTCAAATAATTGGCATTGTTCAACTGAATATGTATTTATGAGCTTTTCTGATAATATTTGTATATAAGTAAGTATATCAACACAATGTCTATTTGCATACAGTAAAAGAAATTTTTTGCATAGCTGAATTTTTTTTAACGAGCAGCTGTTAGTTTTTTAACTAGCAATGTCCAGTCATATCTCATGTCAAAATAAGTAGTTTCTTCGGATTAAAATCTTGAGATGAATTAGATTGATGTTTTAGATCAATCTTTAAATGGTTTTAATGGTAGAGGTCCTGGAGAGCCATTCTAATCTCGCTCAGACTGACGTCCGGGATATCTTCGGAATAGTGTCGAATAAGACTCGCTCTTGGATCGTTACTCACACTTGCGTGTGGCTCCAACGATGACGTGTACAGCTGCCCATAGAACCTCTCAATCTCAGTCAAAATCTCAGGTGCCCCGGAAACGATGCTGCCACATTCGGTCTTCAGCTTGGACAGTTGGCTCTTTCTGGCAGACAGATATCTGGCAAAGACTTTGGAGCCTTGGTTCCGCTCGATCGCTTCTTCAATACGAGCTGTATTGAAGTTGCGTAAGTCTCGCCGCATGCATTTAGAGATCTGAAAACGGCAAGGCCCCAGGCGAGGATGGAATTACAGCGGAGCTTCTAAAAGCGGGTGGAAGACCGGTACTTGAAGTCCTTCAGAGGCTCTTTAATTCCGTCCTCCATGGTGGCATTACACCGGAGGCGTGGAGCAGAAGTGCGGTGGTCTTGTTCTTCAAGAAAGGTGACAACGCTCTCTTGAAGAACTACAGACCGATTTCCCTTCTGAGCCGCGTCTACGTGGTGTTTTCGAGAGTCATTACGAATCGTCTCGCGCGCAGACTTGACGACTTCCAGCCTCCCGAACAAGCCGGTTTCCGAAAGAGCTTTAGCACCATAGACCACATACATACCCTACGGCAAATTGTACAGAAGTCCGAAGAGTACAATTTGCCACTATGTCTGGCGTATGTGGACTATGAGAAAGCCTTTGATTCCGTCGAAATTTGGGCGGTGCTGCAGTCCCTTCAGCGGTGCCAAGTTGACTGTCGGTATATCGAAGTGCTGAAGTGTTTGTACAGTAGAGCTACAATGGCTATCCGAGTACAGAACCAGAGTACGAAACCTATCCAATTGCAGAGAGGTGTAAGACAGGGTGACGTTATATCCCCGAAACTCTTCACCGCTGCATTGGAAGACGTTTTCAAGCTTCTGGACTGGAAAGGATACGGAATTAACATCAATGGCGAGTACATCACTCACCTTCGATTTGCCGACGATATAGTCCTCATGGCAGAATCGCTGGAGGAACTAAGCACTATGCTCAATGACCTCAATAGTGTTTCCCAACGGATAGGTCTTAAGATGAACATGGACAAAACAAAGATTATGTTTAATGTCCATGTCACACCTATGCCGGTAGTTGTTGGGAGCACTAAGCTCGAAGTTGTTGACGAGTATGTTTACCTGGGACAAATAGTCCGACTAGGTAAGTCCAACTTCGACCGAGAGGTCAATCGACGAATTCAATTCGGCTGGGCAGCGTTCGGGAAGCTACGACACATCTCGTCAGAAATACCTCAAAACCTTAAAACAAAATTGTACAACCAGTGCGTGTTGCCAGTGATGACTTACGGAACTGAGACGTGGTCCTTCACTGCTGGCCGTATGAGGAAGCTCAAGGTCGCTCAGCGAGCTATGGAGAGGGCTATGCTCGGAGTTTCACTGCGTGATAAACTTAGGAATGAGGATATCCGCAGTAGAACCAGAGTAACCGACATAGCCCAACGGATTAGTAAGCTGAAGTGGCAGTGGGCCGGCCATATAGCTCGAAGAACCGACAACCGATGGGGAAGAAAGGTTCTCGAGTGGCAGCCTCGTACCGGTAGGCGAAGTGTAGGGCGTCCCCCCACAAGATGGAGTGACGACCTGGTAAGACATGCAGGAAGTCGATGGATGCAGGTGGCTCAGGACCGTGCTTTGTGGCATTCTTTGGGGGAGGCCTATGTTCAGCAGTGGACTTGTGAAGGGCTGTAATGATGATGATGAATGAATGGTAGAGGATTTCAATTGTCAATTGGGCCAGGCTATTAGAGATACCACAAAATGTTTGAAGTCTAAGTTGTTCAATATTCTACTTCACTCTTCACATGTGTGTTTATTGACTTGTTCATTGCCAAAAATTCTCGTATTTCCCGGAACCTATTTCAGAATGACCCTCGTGTTGCATCCCTGGGCATTTAAACTATATATGCAGTCTCCCACCAGCTTTTAGGTCACTAAGTTTGCTGTTTCTGCAGATTTATGTTCACACAATATTAGATGACTTTAATCTCTGACCAAAAGATGAGGCGAATTTCCCTTTTAATGACTTTAAATATGAGTCGTTTTCCGTGAATACCAAACTCTACGTTGAGGCACATTTTTGATCCGTAAGGTAAACCTTAAAAAGGTATAGGCTTTATAGATAGGTAGCTTTTTCATATAGAAAGTCTTCTCTGGATGATAGTTTCACTTTATAAATTGTAATAAAAATATAAAAAAATTGCATAATATCGGAGATCATGCGAAAAATCGGTGTTTCCTTCAATGAATCAAGCAATCATTGCTTAGTCTATAAGAAAGCAAGCTCCAGGCGACCTGCGTGTTAACCCTACACACTAACCTTCGTCTCCTCATCTACATATAGTTGAAGAGATGTTAGGTATAGTAGTGCAATAAGTGCGCTCCAGGCGAGGTTCATCCTTTGTTACAGGCAGTTCATTGTAGTCAGCTTTTTATGAAATATATTACATTATTAGGGTCTATCTCGTACCGGCGCCGGTCTTCAAGTTTATATAAAAACTTAAAATAGTGGGCTGTTCCGTCCTTATGTACGATATAATATTTCACGACGCTAAGTTCTTATATTAGAAGTTAGAAGTGAGCACAATGGTAAGTAAGTAAAAATTAAAATGCAGATTGCTGGTTACTTCCAAGGACCGAGATAGAATACATCATTAGCAGTACAAAGAAAACTTTTAATAAAAACTAACAGCTTACTTTCAATTAATATTAAAACCACGACTTCGGAAGCAGTTATGTGAAAAGTTATAACAAGAAGAAAAAAGCTTTTTGTTCTTGTTATAAGTTAAATTTTTGACCCTTTTGAGTTGACTAAGGAATATTATAAGCTCAAGTTAAAAATAAGAATATCATCTCAATAGTTACATTAAAAATTTTATTTCCTATTTTACCACCATTGAGGGTAGATTTTTTCTCCACATTTATGTGGGACCACTCCCTAACGCCTTAACCCACTTATTTAATTATATTGATATATGAAAAAGGAATAATTATAATAATTATATTAATAACAAAGATTTTGATGAAATTCAAATTGAGTACTTCCTTCCTTATTTAAGTCAGCTAAAAAGCCTCATCGATTCTCGTTGCCATAGGAAACACTACATTACATTATGATGGTTAATTGCTTTTTACGATGGTATTCATGGTGGTTGCATACTTACCAGTTTTATATTTATTAAAATTAACTCTAATGTGTATTTCAACACACGTTTTTGTTTAACGTCAACAAATATATCGGTTATGACTATCGATTCAAGTAGGTTGCATATTTTATCTAGATATTATAATATTTTACGAATATTTAAACGATCTTTTTAAATTTATTCAGTTTATCTGAGATATTAAAAAAACACCTCGTAATTTATAAACTCTTCCAAAAGAACATTACATTCCTTATTTACTACGGGGATAAAGGACGTTGTAACCCAAAATCGTCTCTTTCGTTTTAATTTTTAAATTCGACATTATGAATGTTAAAACAGATAATTGTACATTTGCAGTGACAGTAATTTATTTTAAACTAGCTGTTCTCCGCGACTTCGCCCGCGTGTAATTTAGGGTTTTAATTATATTGCGCGGAACTCTAATTCTTTTTCTAAAATATAAGTAGCCTAAGTTACTCCTTATAACATTATCTATCTGCCAGTGAATGTCCCGTTGAAATCGGCCCAGCCGTTTCGGAGATTAGCCGGAACAAACAGACAGATAGACAGACAGACAGACAGACCGACAGACCGACAAAAATTTTGAAAATTGTGTTTTTGTTATAAGTACCGTATATACTTTCATATGCATTTAGTAAAAAGCTGGTATTTTGACATTACAAACAGACACTTCAATTTTATTTATTTGTATAGATAATGTCTTCCAGAACGAATTTCGGTCACGGCGGCCAATCTCAACGGAGACTAACCATCCGCGCAGGACAGGATTAGAGTGCACGAGTGTATGCACAAGCACAGGTGCACTCTCTATTCCTAGGGTATTCCGACACGACTGAAGAAAGGTGCGTGACCAACGGCTTTACATGTTTTCCGAGGCACGGTGGTGAAACACTGCCACTTTCGAAACATCATCATCGATCATGAACACCATCATTAACAAAATCAAATTTAAGACTGTAATCACTATTTAACGCGCGAAACACAGGCGATATAAATTATACGAACGTGGTCATCGAGACAGTGTTAGAATTTAGGTCTGAATATATTGTGATTTGTTTTGCTTTTTACACATAAAATACAAAATATCTAAATGTATTCCAAATGTCCTCCAGACCTCCAAAATTCGTGCCTCGAAAAGCATGAATTTCAGTCTCGACAGCCAGTATAAACGTAAATTTGACATCTGGACATGACAGGATTCTATACGAGTTTGAAGGTTATTATTATATATACGAGTTGTCATGTATAATAAAGGGTTTTTTACTATATAAAAGTGTGTGCACAATCAGATGTGCGCTCTCTATTCCCTCACTCAAGGGATGAGAATCCGACACAACCTGAGAGAGATCAACAGTCGCCCTTGCGACCACTGGACTAACGAGTCAGTCTGTGTATCACGTTTGTTTAAATTTTCTGGCGACTTCCAAAAAGGAGACAGTACTCAATTCGACTGTATGTTTTTTATGTGTGTTACAGTAACTTTTTACTGGGTGAACCGATTTCGATTATTCTTTTTTTATTTGAAAGCTGATACTTCTCGTGTGGTCTCATATGATCAACAATTTGATCAAGGTCAGACCAATAATTTTTGAGTTATTCTTAATAACTTAAATTGAAGTGGGCTGTACAAACATTTTTATTTTAAATTATACGCGGACGAGGTCGAAGATAAAAACTAGCCTAATATATGATTTCAGATTTACCTACAATACACTTACTTGCGATTTGTTTTAACGCAGTTACGGCGGATTTTAATGTGCTTAAAGTTCGGCGGCGTAAATTCTTCTTTCTTGAGAAATTTTCCATATCAATATTCACTGACATTGTAAAATTGTTTGTAAAAAAGCAAGCTTGAAATGAACGTTATATTCGCGAAGTCGAGAATGTACTGGTTACTGCATATCAGTATCCGACAGCCCACTTATGGAAACCGTAATTCATATTGAACAGCAGATTACATGGAGAAGACTAAACACAGTTTCTCTAGTATTTTTTTAGTAATAGTAAAACTTCATATTATGATTAGATACATTTATAGGTAATTTTATTATATAAAAACTATTACAATTATATAAAAGTAAAATTTTAACAGATGCTACGTTTTCGTACTACTTGAATTATTTAAATAAATAATAATAAGAAAATATTTAGTTAGTTATATTAATTACACTTTTTTAAAGCGTTTATACGTTACACATATTTATATGAATGAGTAACGGGCACTTCTGGTTACTTTTTCATTTCTTATAAGTCCGTGGATAACTTTTTCAGCATCACTCTATTCTCCAAACATGCTACTTATTACCAACATACATTTTCTAAACTCTCGTATTAATTATTTTTTGTTTATTCATTAATTAGCGACTGTAAAGTCATACTTTCTGGGGTTTAAATCTGAAATAAAAATGGAAAGCAAAGCAAATTACCTAGCACTGGGATCGAAACCTCGCTTGCCATTCGGGGTATTATGACCAACTTTTTTCAATGTGGTTATAGTAAATTCTTTATGTTCATGCAATCTAGTAGTTTGATTTTATATGAATAGGTAACAGGACTGAAATTAATTATATATGATCAAACATGCACTAACTTTAAAGCAAGGAGTATATTGAAAATTTCTTTTCTCATCAATATCTTCATTCGTAATGAAGATATCTATAATAGAATCAGGGTTGCCAACATAGCCAAACGGATCAGTAAGATGAAGTAGCAGTGGAGCGTCCATGTAATTCAAAGAATTGGCAACCGTTGGAGAAGAAACGTTGTCGAGTGGCAGCTTCGTATTGGTAATCAAGGAAGGACGTGCATGTAGCATTGCTTGCGGAAGGTCTATGTTTAACAGTAGAATTGTGTAGGGCAGTTATGTTAACCGCAATTGGCATGTTTTTAAATATATTTAAATGAAATGAAAATAAGAAACTCCGTGTCTTCTTGTGTATTAATATTATTTTAGTTTATGTTAGCACCTGATGAATTTAAGGCATATTTACTGCGGCACGAGTGTAATGCGCGTTGTGTACGCATTCGGACGTTCAGTAAACAGCGGAACTATTCTTGACTAGCAGCTGTAGGCGTCAGGTTCATTACCAAACTTAAACATTTACTGGGTTTGCAGATGGAATCACAAGTAGATACATTGGATTATAAATTTTCTGCGCATGTTTTAGCCCAGTTGTTTTAACCTGAAGGAAGTTTGCGTAGAATATATATTTTTAATTAAATTTTTTAATTTGTAAATTCTTTTAATTTGTATGCCAATCAATTGCTCCTTAAATGCTTCCTTAGAACCCGTAATTGCTCCACGTCTATCCCTTTTAGTTAATTTAAAATTAATTTTTAAAACATTCCATTTTCACACATTTTATTTTTCTATTAAAAATAAAATATCTACTTCTTTAGATTAAACTGTATACCAATTAATTGTTCCTTAAATGCTCTTTTAGAATCCGGAATTGCTCCGAATAATTGCTGTCAATTTGCTCTAATAATTAAAAAACAAAACTGTATTTTTGCAATATTTATAATAATTGATATAAAAAACAGTGTGTGTTCTGAACACACGATTGAAGTGAAACTTTTGTATTACAGGAAAACCTTTCAATTATTCATTAATGACTTTTCAAGAACACGGATTGTGTATATCGTTCACTTATTTACATAAAATTATATACATATGTGTCACAGTGCATCATATTTTACGATCTTAAGAAGAAAAATTATCGGTTTAGTTTGTTAATTAGGTAATTAGTAATTGTCTATTATATATGTGATTTTATTTTAATTAAACCAAAGTTTTATGTTATGACAACAGAAATTTATTTATATGAAAATTTACAGATTGATATTTTTAATTAAAAGCTGCTCTGCCTTATTGGGCTTTAAATTACCTCCCTTGTTCATTTTTTTAAATAGCGTCATCTACTTCATTCTATAAGGAAAAGCCTTTTTATAGAACCAAAATTGATTAACTGTCATGGTGGTACATAAGAAAGACGAAAGAATATAGAAAAGCTAGATGGCTAAAACACAAAAAATATTATCATGTTTGTCCAATCCATTCATAACAATCCATAATTTCAAAACTTATCGATTTATATTTTTTTTAGGTTCATGCCATTTAACATCTACCTTGAGAGTCAATCAATTTTTGTTCGATAAAATGACTTTACCTATAGAATGTTACTACATTCTATTGATGATGGCGCTATTACTCAAATGGGATAGACGGTGAGCAATTACGAATTTTAAGAGAGCATTTAAGGAGCAATTAATTGGCATACATCTCAATTTAAAAAGATGATATTTTATGTTTTATAGCTAAATGAAATTTTAGGAAATTGTTTTTTTTTTAAATTAATTATAAACTAACTAATAGTAATAGACGTGCAGCAGTTACGGATCCCAAAAAAACATTTAAGGAGCAAATAATTGGCATACAGTTTTATTTAGAAATGTAAAATTTATGTTTATGTTTTATAGGAAAATAAAATTTTCAAAAATTGAATTTTTTTAAATTAATTAATAACTAATAGCAAGAGACGTGGAGCAATTACGAACTCTTAGAGAAAATTTAAGGAGCAATTATAATTATGGCATGCAGTTTAATTTAATAAAAGTAGATATTTTATATTTTGCAGCAAAACCAGCTGTTCTCCGCAACTACGCCCGCGTGTTATCTGGGGTTTTAATTTTTTGCTCGGAACCCTAATTCTTTTTCTTTTTCTAAAATAAATCCTAAGTTACTCCTTGTGACATCAGCTATCTGCCTGTGAAAATCCCGTCAAAACCGGTCCAGCCGTTTCGGAGATTAGCCGGAACAAACAGACAGATAGACAGACAAAACTTTAAAAATTGTATTTTTGTTATTAGTACTGTATATACTTTCCAATGCATTTAGTAAAATGTAATTTTGACATTACAAACAGACATTTCAATTTTATTTATTTGTATAGATTAAATTTTCAAAAATTGAATTTTAGTAAAATTAATTAGAAATTAAACAAAAATAAAAGACGTGGAGCAATCACGGATTCTAAGGGAACGTTTAAGGAACAGTTAATTGGCATAGAGTTTACTTACTTACTTATCTTCACGCACAATCCCTGACTGGGTTAGCCAGAGAGAACAGATCGCCAAGTGTCACGATCCTTACATACCTCTTTCGCTTCTTTCAGATTCATTATCTTCTTCATACATGCACGTCTAGGTATCCGAGTACTCTTGACCCTCCCCTCTTCGAGCAATTTGCTCACATGGTCTTCGAAAGTTAGTCTCGGTCTACCTCGACACCTTTTAATATTAACTTTCGCGCTATATATTTTCTTCACCATTCGATATTCACTCATTCGCTCAACGTGCCCAAACCATCGAAGCACGCCCTTATCAATTTTTGTGATAAGGTCATCTTTCAAACCTGCCATATTGCGAATCTCTTCGTTTCGCTTTCGGTCGGCCATGGTAACGCCGCACATTCTACGAAGAGATCGCATCTCCACTGCATTCAACTTGCTTTTATGCTTCTTCTGGCATACCCAGGTTTCGCTGCCATATAACAAAGTCGTTACCAAAACTGCGTTATGTATTGCAAGGCGTGCACTCTTCACTACGCCTTGCCTTTTGACTAACGCAGTCAGGGCACCATTGACTTTGTTCCCGGCAGTGACACGCCTGTCCACATCTAAATCACATCTTCCATCCCGGCTAAAAGCACTCCCCAAGTATACAATTTTATTTACCTGTTCTAGACATTCCTGATTTACCCATATTTCATACTTCGTTCTCTCTTCGTCCTTTTCAAATACCAGAACCTTAGTTTTATTAGCATTCAAACGGAAACCTTTAATTTCACATTCCTCTTTCATACACGTGACTAATGCCTGCAGTTCTGCCTCTGATGGTGCAATAAGCACTGCATCATCAGCATACAGCAGACAATTTACTTTTATGTCACCCAATTTCACACCCAAACAGCTATCTTTCAGCTTCTGTAAACAGCTGTCGAGATACAGTATGAACAGCCAGGAAGACATGACACAACCCTGTTTTACACCCGTTTGGACGCTAAACATGGGTGACAGGTCATGCCCTACCCGCACACAGGCTGTACAGTCACAGTAAAGTGACTGCACAGCCCTTAGCAATCGACCATCCACACCGTACCCCGGCAACAGTTCCCACACTTTCTTCCTTACAACCTTATCAAATGCTTTCTCAAGATCCACAAAAGCACAGAAAATCTTCTGGTTAGCAGCCAGAACCTTTTCCGTGATCATGCGGAGAGAAAACATTTGATCCGTGCATCCTCTTCCAGGTCTAAATCCGCATTGTGCCTCCCATAGAAATCTTTCCGATTTCTCTTGCATCCTACGTGTCAAAACCTTCGAATAAACTTTACTTGCTATACTGGTCAAACTGATCGCCCGATAGCACCCGCAGTCAAAATGTGAACTTTACCTTTATATAAAGGCACAATGACTGCGGATCGCCAATCATCCGGGACATCCCCCGTCCGCCAGCACAAATTGCACAGCAGATGAAAGCTGTCCCAGACGCGAGGCCCACCATACTTGACCATTTCAGCAGTTACTCTGTCTAGTCCCGCAGCCTTACCACAATTAGGCATACAGTTTAATTTAATAAAATAATATTCTACGTTAACTTCTTGCCGGTGTTGTTTTGGAACAAACTTAAACTATAATCATACTCGTAGCTAACGTTACAAATATTTTTTACAAGATGCAACTGCTTGACTTTTTCTTAAAATATGTATGTATTCTGTATCCAATAATAAACTAATTATAAACATATAACACAAGTATTCTACGATTATAATATTTGCAGCTCCACATTAATTTAGTTTAGAATATAGTAAATACTTAACAAGCAATGTGCGAAAGAATTCTACTAAATTTTATCCTAAAATAGGTAATTGAGAAACATATATGTACACAATATCTTTCGTTTTAAATATTTCAATTTAGAAGTTAAGATTAATATTTAAAATAAAACAAATAATCGCCTGCATGTAATCTAACGCAATTTGTCGCAAACACGAGTAATTTGTATAATTTATAGTGATTTACTTTCTCTTTTTTCAGAGAAAGACTTTATTTTGTTGCTTAGCCGCTTTTTAAAGTAGCAATCTATAAATCGGTCCGGTACTTACTCTACAGTTTGATTATGTGTTATGAATGTAATTTAATCCAACACAGTCATTCTAGTGACCTGTAAAGAGTACATACAATACAATTATATTAGGTAACTTAAAAGTTAAGAAGGGGAGTTGCCAAAATTATTCTGTTTAGTTGGAAAAGTATGTTAGCAGTCAATAATGTCACGTCTTATTATATACTTTTGTCTGTGCCTCGATTTTTATTATTAGGATGTTTAATTCGCTAAAGAAGCTTTATGTGAATGAAAGTCTTCTACGAATACATTGCCTATAGTTACGATTACTATAATACTAATACAAATAAAAATTAACTGCAAATAGTAAACAACATTAAGATACTATTAAATACACAAATTCAAAGCCATTCAGTAAGCAATGGAAAGGGTTATCACTGTAAAAAATATAATATGTGTGGCCCATGGATTACTAATGAAGAAATCAATCGAAAAAATACCCATCTAATCAGAGGTTTACTTAATATCCTCATTTTAAAGGCCATGGTATTTGTAAAATAAACCGAATATCGGTCTATTTGACAAATACTATAGCATGGGATTTTTAAATTGCACTCAAGTATCCTATAAAGATTTTAAAGGTTAAAGTAGTTTTTTGTCCTTTAGAACATCTTTATTTATAGATCTTAATTTTGCAAGGTTACATACCTGTTACAGTTTACATAATGGTTTCTTATATAATATATAAAAGAATTTTTATGGATTTTATCGCATTTAATTTTACTAATTTTTAATACCTACGTTTCGAGTGCTTTGCAGCACCCATGGTCACGACTCACGAGGTACTGAGGTGATTGACGTCCGGATGTCAAAGTTGATGTTTCACGTAATGCTCCGTTCCGTGCTTCAAAGCACCCGAAACGTCGGGAATAAAAATTAATTAAAATTAAACACGGCAAAATCCTCAAAAAAAATTATTTTATTCAATATGTAAAGCAGTTATTTAGAGCTTTCTTTTTTCAAATCAATAAAGACTGTTAAATTATATTTAAAACATTAAATAATTTGTTTTTTAATTAAACTGTTACCCCCATTTCAGTCCCACAACAGTATTAGACGCTAAAAAAGTTTTTTCAATGTTCCCTACTAGAATTACTAAACGGAACATTTATATAATTACCTCGGTGTGTATCTGTCACTCACAGACGTTTTTCTGAGATTAGCGTAGATGATTGAAGTTTGGCATAGTTATTATGCAGTCACCTGACATCAGACGTGACCTATATTAACTGTCTTGGTTGTTTAATCGTATTTACATAAACATGAGTTTGTTGTACGAGATGTTATAAGGCGTCTTTGTAGTTCAAGGAGATGTTAATGAGAAAATTATTTAGCTCTTTCGTAGCTTGTTTGTATATCTGTATAATTTTGTTACACTTCTGCAGTTACCGTTATTGTTATTAAAAGACCACTGCTGAAAATATTCCTTCTTCGTGGATTGTCTCATATGGGAGTATTTACCATAGTTGCCATGCTTGGTAGGCCGGTTAGCAACCTCGCCTTTTGTGAAAAAAATATTTTCATTTTTAATAGCAACAGCTATTGGAATCCGCAAAAATTTTATTCTGGAATAGTTTGTTTATAAAGTGTATTGGTATATTGGTGCAGTAAAAAGTTCGGATTTATTATCGTTGTTAACAATTCTTATGCGCACAATGATAGTTTTTGTAATAATATGAATGGTGAACCGTATTCTAACGAAAAAAGAAAGAAAAAGTATTTGTTTATACAACTTTCACCAACAGTATTTTGAAGAAAAGGTTATGTTACTTTCATGTACCTATAGAAAAGTGACAATTTAGTTAAAAAATAAAAATCTGATACGCTTTTTCTTACTAATATAAGCCGGTGCTAGTTTTCTATCCCACCTGATGTTAATTGGTGATGTAGTCAAAAATGGTAAAGACCTTGCTTATTAATAACGATGAGAAGATGAGAATATTGACGTTTCCGTAGTATTATTAAAGTTATCGAATTCATAGCTACATTGAGTTTTAGAAGACAATTTTACCTTCATATTTTATGATCTATATTATAATTAAATCCATTTCCCGTTATAGACCTCCCGACAGATCGGAGCAATACCACTCTCACACAAAATTCTAGTGTAAAATAATAGTATAATGGTGTTGCGTTTCCTATGTGGTGACACTTTTTGTTGGTAAAGACACACTCTTACATCTCAGGGCCGACAACGTATCTGCATATCGAGAATAGGTGTAAAATGTATATGACCCACACCATTCCTTTGTCATTGGATGGGTTATCTGTACGTACTAATTTTTATGCAATATTTGTAATGTGCATTATTCATAAAAAACAGTTTTTTTAAATGAAAATTAAACATTTATTTATGACTATCGATCATGTATAAACTAATTAATTATGCCAAATTATTTGAAGTCTGTTAATGCCTGCTTTAGAAACCCGTTGATTTCGTCCTAACGCACTAAAAGCGTTATTTTTGTTCCATCGGAATTGAAGTTTTCGCCTTTTATGGAGTTATTCACATTCCAAAAAAACTTTGCAAGGTAAGAAAAGAAAAGTGTAAGACGAATGTTTTCCAGTCAAAGTTCCTGTAATTTTGTGGTAGTACGGTGTGTAGACGAGCATATTCATGTAGAAATAGTGGACTAGAGCAAATAACTGTCCGATAGCGACTCAACTTGCGCGTGGGGAATTTGTTTGTTTACCTACCTTTTGTCTAACCGTTGCAATGAACGTTTCCAATTTTGATAGAATTCACTTTTCATTCCAAGTGACATTTCAATTCAGAATCATATAGTTTGTCTAACTATTTAAAAAAATAAAGTAACCATCGATGCGAGTTTGCTAAAGTCAGTCAGTGAGATTAATATAAGGTACATTATTTTCGAGCTACTTTAAAGATACATTAAAGGTAGTTGAAAACTTTAATGTAGTTTAAATTAAAACCCGTTTTCATTCCGTCGTTTATTGGTTTTAATCTCTGGCGTCTGCAGAGCTCATTGCTGAAGTCGTATTTGCAGAACAGAAGCGATAAAAATAAAAACTGATATATGTTCATTTACGGTAGTCGTCATAAAGTATGTGGTTGATATTGTATATCATCGTGCAGCATTGGCGCCATAATCATAGTTGCATACATCATTTTAGAAGCAGACCAATTATGCTAATAAATACACCAAACTGATTAATAGTATTGTAATAATATACCAAAATTATAAGTATTGCAAAGCTTAAATAAATTATCAGTGTTGTTCATTAGTGTTTCCTCTTAATACTAATGTTCTTTTTTCCATGTATTAAAGCAGTTTAAAAATAATACACTGAATTCAATTCAGTGAGAGTGGATGTGTGTGTCTTAGTGAATACATGGCGGTTACAGTTATATTTTTTCGATAAATTTAAAATTCCTACCTATATTTCTTCACGCAAAAACAGGAAAAATCTCCAAACAGTCTTATCCCTCCAACACGTTCTACTCGTTCTCTAGTCCTTAGATAGAATAACGCATCGCCTTCTTTGTTTGAAATATATTGCAGGTATTCATGGGCTACAGTAGCGATTAACAGAACTTTGGATTCATCATATATATATATATATATATATCTATATATATATATATATATATATATATATATCATTATATTATACATATTATAGCCCTTCACAAGTCCATTGCTGTACATAGGCATCTCCCAAGAAATGCCACAAAGCACGGTTCCACACTCCAAAGTACTTTGAATTAAATTTCATAAATTAACTTTGTTATTTTTAATATATAAATAGTCAAACTTGAAATGCTGTGTTTAAGCAACGATAGATACAAATGCGTTAAACATAAATATGAAAACCGCAGTACAACGTGTTCCGGTTAAAGACTAAGGGGGCTAAAAATTATGAAATTAAAGAAATAATTTTACATTTATCTTAATAAATGTAGGTAAATGCAAATGAAAGTACTACTAAGAACTGATGCGCGTATGGAAGCAAATATCCTCGTTACTGGTTGCGGCATTCCTACTTGGTCCTCAGGGGTGACAAAGTATTTATAATTTGATTCTTAATCAAATATACATGTAGGAGTTTATATACCATTAGGTGGCTTGTCGGATCGTTTATAATTACTTTAAGGGCGGTTTATAGTAACTATTTATTTACTCTTTATTTTACACCAAAATATAAAATAACGAGTACAGTTAAATGTAAACTAGAATATGTACAGGCGGTCTTATCACTCTGAAAGTGATCTCTTCCAGACAAACTTAGCCTAGAGAACTGATGCAACAATAGTTAAAAATAGAGTGGGGCGTACAAAATAAAAATAAAAATATGAAAATACATATAAATAAAGATAAGTGCAGATTATATATGCTATCATATAAAAGACCAAATGAAGAGAGTACGAAAAAGGAAAATTATCATTCAATCAATCAAAGGAAAATATCAATTCATCTAAAACAAGACTTTTGAAAGAATGAAGAGATTGAGCACGACGAATGTGGAGAGGTAAAGAGTTCCACAAACGTACAGCAGTTACAGTAAAGGATTTTTTTAAAAAAGAGGAAGAGTGCAAAGGAGTAGAGAGACAGATTGACAGGGGATCGAAGGAACCAATTATGGGTAAGGGAGAGATACTGGAAACGGTATTTTAAATAATGAGGAGTGGTAGGATTAAACAGCACGCCATACAAAGCGGAGAGAATGTGAGTATTCCTGCCAAGGCGGATCGGGAGCCATTTGAGCTGGTTGCGAAATTCAAAGATATGATCATATTTGCGAAGCCCAAATATAAATCTAATACATAAATTTTGAATTTGCTCAAGCTTATTAAGCTGCTCCTCGGTAATGTCAAGATAGCATATGTCAGCATAGTCAAGGATAGGCAGAAGTAGATTCTGGGCGAGCGTAACTTTAGTTACAGTGAGAAGAAAATTACATAATCTGCTTAAAGAGCCTAAAGCAGCAAACATCAGTGTTAAGTTTCGTTTCGGTGTAACTATGAGGGGGACGAGCTTACCTTGTTTCTATAAAGAAAAAACATTAATTACGACGATTATTACGTCGAGGAACCAAGTAACAATCGAACGGAAGCAATCGAGTAGTCTGGAGGAGGCCTTTGTCAGTAGACATTCCGAAATCAGGGACTTTATTATAGTAAAAATATTTTTGACAGTGTTATTGTAATTAATTCAAATATATTATAATAATTTTAATAAAAATTATTCTGATTAATTGTATAATATGTCATTATATTATGTTGTATATATTTTAGTAATATTTATAATTGATAATAATATTTACGATAATATTAACTGAATTAGGTAAATTTTAAAAAAGAAACAAATCGTAATTTTTGGAAATAAAATGCTATTTTATCTATTATTTTTATTTACTTCGAGCAACCTGGGTTTGAATATCACTTGGTACTATCGTTTGAGCACAAGCAAAGGTTCATGGTTTATAGTTTATTTATTTCAATGTTACATCGGGTGAGTGATTCTGTGTTAGCACAAGTAATATAAACTTTTTTTATTCAATATAGATTATAATAACACTTATTGAACGTCATGCTTATGTTAAATTTATCACTGGTACGGAAAACACCTCTGTTCTGGGAAGCACCAGCTAGAACCCAAACGAGACGTCTTTTTGAAAAAAAACAGAACAGTTTACAATTACATATTATGTTACATTATTAACTACACAGATTAAATTAGAAATACCTTGGTAGCCATCACCTCGTCCCCAAGGTACTCTATTATCATATTATTATCTCCGCCGTAATTAACAGTGATTGACACCATTCAAAGTAGTTGCGTTTCGCTGCGCAAGTATTTTGCAAAAGCTTCTCTTTCCTAAACTATCAGTGCTTTTGCGTGCCAAAACTGTACCATTATTGCGTGATAGCATTATATTTTGCACTTCCTGTGCCAAATGGTGGCAGTATAAGAAAATCAATCACTCCATTCTGTCCCTTAAGTGTAAATTAGACCAGGTACACCAGGAATAAGTTAATAGAAAATATCTTTAATAGATAAAGAACAATTTGGTAAATAATTTGTGAATGAGTACCGAAACTATTGATATTGTCAACTTAAATTTATATTTAATTAATTAATAAATGAAAACTGGTTGTATTTTAAATGAAAATTATTATGAAAATTATTGTTTTTTAAATTATTCTTAAACATCAATCATTATTTATCGAATCATTTAAAGTTTATTAATGCCTGCTTTAGAAATCCTGAGAATCAATAAATTCTTTAAAAGCGTTATTACCGTCCGATCGCATTTGACATAATCGCATTTTAAGGAGTTATTTAAATGCCAAAAAAAAACTTTTGTTGCAAGGTAACAGTAAAAAATTCAAATACGATGGAAGCCGCACTGCAATAGTTTAAATTTGCATTAAAGATATGCAAAAATGAAAAGATTACTAAAATACATAGGTAACTAAAACAATAACGTTAACTAAACTGTACACTTACTAGTAATTTGCTTTAGGGTCATCACGGCAGTCTTCAGTGTGTTAAGTGTTCGACGTCTCAGGTTTTTCTTGCGCGAGAAGCTCCCCATATCAATATTGGCTGACATCCTTATTTTATGTATTATAATATTATTTCTTTCTATGAAATACAATTGCTCACGTTAGGAACTACCTAATGTTCGGAAAGTCGGGAATATACTATTCGCTAATCTCCTACATTATTGATCCGGAGGTAAATGAAATGGATAGAGAGATGCATAGAGATTATATTGATTTTCAAAGAACAATAATTGTAACGAATACACCGTAGACGGAGAACTATGCGTAATTAAGTTTATTGTTGCTTTAAGTAGCCTTATAACGGTTACAAATAATACATGCTTTAACTTGGTTTGATGTTATGACTATGATAACGTTATTAGTTAGAGATGTTTAAAGCCATTTAAGAATATATTCGTCGTTGACGCCGCAAATGATGATGATGAAAAAAAGCTAGTAATCGGGGAATAATACTTGTTTCCTTGCTGTCCTGTAATGTTTTGAAAAATTGAGGTTCGCCCCTTTGCGGCGTTAGTGACGTATTATGACAATAATCTTGTACGTAATAAGACACAGGAGATATGTATTATTGCGACATACTTTTAATATAGTTACAAATACATATAAAATTAATGTCAAATAATTTGTTCGACTCTATCTACATTGAAATATATTTACAGATTGGCACCTGACGAATTTAAGGCCTATTTACACGAGTTTAGTTTAGTGTGATGTGCACTGTAAACACGAACGGACGTTTAGTAAACAATTGTTCTATTTTCAAACGAGCGGTGGCGATCGTCAGGTTCATTAACGATGGCAATCAAAGTCTTTGTTCTATATATTTTAAATTATGAACGCTGTTTCAAAGATATTTTTACCACAATAAATTCCCAGAAAAATTCTTGTTTTTAACACATTTTTGAGTTAATATTGGGTCCTTACATATGAAATTGGCATTTTGTATGGGAGGAATATAAAGTCAATTTTTTTTGTAAAATATATTTAATTAATCAAAGTATGCACTGTTGTTATTTATGCACTTTTGCCATCTCATAGGTAGTTCATTGAACCCTTTACTAAAATAACCATCAATAAACTCTTTGAAGGCGGATTTGACTGCCGAATCGGAGTTGAATTTTTTCCTTGTAAGAAGTTGTCCAAATTCCGGGAAAAATGGTAGTCTGTTGGAGCAAGGTTCGGAGAGTACGGTGCATGTCTCAGACATTCCAATTGTAGCTCATCTAACTTAGTGGTTATTTGTTGTGCAGTTTGTGATCTTGCGTTGTCCTGAAACAGCAGTGGCCTAGAGCGATTGATCAATCAAGGTTGTTTAGCAGCTAGTTCGTCCTTCATGGTTTGTAGTTGCCGACAAAAGATATCTGCTTTAATCGTTTGGCCAGATTTTAGAAAGCTGTAGTGAACGACACCAGCGCTAGTCCACCAAACACTCACAAGTAACATTTTCTGAGTCAATTTTCGTTTAGGGCAGGATTTGGCTGGGTCTCCAGGGTTCAGCTATTGCGATGAGCGCTTCCGATTATCGTACAGTATCCACTTTTCATCACAAGTAATGATTCGATTTAAAATCCCTTCATTATTGTGCCGGTTGAGCAAAGTAACACAGCAGTCGACGCGTGTTAGCAAATTAGATTCACTCAATTCATGAGGTACCCATCGTTCAAGTTTTCTTTACTTTCCCGATTTGCTTCAAGTAGGTTAATACAGTTTTATCACTTACCCGAAGTCTGCAGCTATCTCTGAAGTGCTTTGTGATAGATCTGCCTCCACAATAGCTTTTAATACTACATTTTCCACTTTGGTCTCCGGCCGTCCACGGGGTTTGTTCTGAAGGTCGAAATTTCCAGAACGAAAACGTTGAAACCATAAACGTACCGTGCTTTCCTTTGCGACACCAGCGCCGTACACATAATTAATCCTTCGAGCTGTTCCTGCAGCACTGGTGCCACGGTAGAGCTCGTACTTGTTAATATACCGATATTTCATGTTTTCTATTGTGCGGTAATAAGCGACGCCAAAGAAAAAAATTATGAGGAAAAAACAAATGAATGACTGTTTTCAAAACTCAAATGTACCAGCTAAATGAATATATAAATTTGAATTTGATATTCTTAACCAAAAAGGAGATATTTCACAAATAAAAATACGACAGTACGACAAAACGCTAATTTCATATGTAAGGACCTAATATTATATATGAATGAAATGAAAAATACGATAGTACGACAAAACGCTAATTTCATATGTAAGGACCTAATATTATATATGAATATAGAGATATAATATGTAATCGTTTCATAAGGAATAATTAAAATGTTTTAGACGCATTTAATTTTTTTTGTAAACGTACTTTGATATCTCTTTATACCCTACTTAGGGATTTATTTTCAGTCTTAGTTTAAATATTCCAATATAGTAATATAATTTTATTATATTTTAACATAAACTTAAATTTTGAGATTTTATTTTAACAAATTATATGAATTTCAACTGCTTCCTTTTGGACTGTCATCTGCTCCTTATGTTTTTACGAAATTAATAAAACCCATTGCTACATGAGAAAATAAGGTTTTTAATGGGTTATTATTATATGATATTTTATTCGAAAATTTATTAGATAAATGTGAACAAAACGTCTAAGCTGTCTGTTAATTATTACAATCTTTAGGTTTTATTATTAATTTTATTAGAAATAAACTAATACCGGCGAAATATTGCTAATTCCTTGGCTTTATAATTAATGTAGAAAATAATGAGTTGGGTATACTCGTACCAGAAGATGAAATAACTACTGGTAAATCCAATTGTGCATGCCCTAAGCGCATTAAAAAAATTACGTATAACATGATTTTACGTAATTTTTTTAAAGTAGTTTAAATACACACACGTTTTCACTAATAACCTTAGCGCAAAGTAGCCAGCCAGGCTTTCGGTTTTCTACAGGATGTATTTTGAAGAGTGTGCGTAGGAAGATTAATTTAAGCAGATTAGGTTCACCAATATGCCTCTAAGCTCGCCTTTCCGTTAAGTCCAAAGCTGCTAAGTGAAATTTTGCAGCATTAGTCCATATATGGTGGCAATACTCCATGCTCGACCTGACTTGCGCTTAATGTAGAGTAAGCAGCTATCCCGGCATCAAGTACCGCCACAATTTTGCAAGGACTCTTAGCTTTCTTGCAGCTGCTTTGTACTTATACTCAATAAATCGCCAGAAGTTCAGGTATGAGGATATTTCAACTCCCAAAGAATTGAAAGTGGTCATTGTATTCCAGTAATACATTTCGGAAAGTAGGAGCCAAAGTACCATCAGGTGGACTTTAACTTCGTAAGTAATTTTTGAAGTGAAAACTTCTTTAGCGGCGTTGTGCACTTTTTTAGTGATGGGTAAAAAATGTTTAACTCGCGTCAGGACACGTGACCTGATCCAAAATTCGTAATACGGACGGAGAGTAGACAGCCGGCGCGGCGTAGGAGAGGAAGTATCCCCCTCTCTTTCTACGGCGCGGCGAAAATGTGTGCCTGCGCCTGCTGTTTCGTTCTATTAATTGAGTTTTTAAATAATGAATTTGGTTTAACTATGTCAAATGATCGCAATCTTAGCACAACGAAAAACAAAACTACTATTGATGCGGTCTTTATTAGACATTTAAATAGATTCGAATATATAAATTCGAAAAAACTGTTCGTTTCTTACTTCAGCTATCATAAACCGATCGTATCAGTTTTAGAGATTGGCGATGATGGTTCTGGTAATAATGATGGTGAAAAAGTCATCGAAATTATGGATGGAAGTTGATTTTTCTGAGAGATAAACGTTTTAATGTATTATAAATTGTCATGTTTGTGTTCATTCATTCATTCATTACAGCCCTTCACAAGTCCACTGCTGAACATAGGCCTCCCGCAAAGAATGCCACAAAGCACGGTCCTGAGCCACCTGCATCCATCGACTTCCTGCATGTCTTACCAGGTCGTCACTCCATCTTGTGGGGGGACGCCCTACACTTCGCCTACCGGTACGAGGCTGCCACTCGAGAACCTTTCTTCCCCATCGGTTGTCGGTTCTTCGAGCTATATGGCCGGCCCACTGCCACTTCAGCTTACTAATCCGTTGGGCTATGTCGGTTACTCTGGTTCTACTGCGGATATCCTTATTCCTAAGTTTATCACGCAGAGAAACTCCGAGCATAGCCCTCTCCATAGCTCGCTGAGCGACCTTGAGCTTCCTCATACGGCCAGCAGTGAAGGACCACGTCTCAGTTCCGTAAGTTATCACTGGCAACACGCACTGGTTGTACAATTTCGTTTTAAGGTTTTGAGGTATGTCTGACGAGAAGATGTGTCGTAGCTTCCCGAACGCTGCCCAGCCGAGTTGAATCCGTCGATTGACCTCTCGGTCGAAGTTGGACTTACCTAGTCGGACTATTTGTCCCAGGTAAACATACTCGTCAACAACTTCGAGCTTAGTGCTCACAACAACTACCGGCATAGGTGTGACATGGACATTAAACATAATCTTTGTTTTGTCCATGTTCATCTTAAGACCTATCCGTTGGGAGACACTATTGAGGTCATTGAGCATAGTGCTTAGTTCCTCCAGCGATTCTGCCATGAGGACTATATCGTCGGCAAATCGAAGGTGAGTGATGTACTCGCCATTGATGTTAATTCCGTATCCTTTCCAGTCCAGAAGCTTGAAAACGTCTTCCAATGCAGCGGTGAAGAGTTTCGGGGATATAACGTCACCCTGTCTTACACCTCTCTGCAATTGGATAGGTTTCGTACTCTGGTTCTGTACTCGGAATGTTTGTGTACGATAGCGTAATACTAAATAAATATTGTATTCTACCACATGAATGATAGTACTTTTATACTGATAATTAAAGCAATTCGTGCAAAATTATTTCCTAACCATTCCAAAATATCAAAAATGCAAAACGTTAATATTCAAGTTTTCGCTTCTGCCGGCACTCCCGGAGTGCAATCCGTCGTTTTTTTTATAAAGAAATGTTTCAGTATTATTTAATGTATATAGGCCGACAAAATTCCTGAGATATCTTTACCAAGCTACCTTAAAGTAGTTAAGAGATAAAACTAAGCTAAAACTTTTAGAGGTTGAATTTATATACTTTCTGTATTTTGCAGGAATTATATTATACAAACTGACCAGGCAGACATTGTTCTGCCCCTTTCGACGACCCTTCATATAAAAAATCTTTAAAATCGCAACAAAAAAAAATATTAAGGGTCATTTATCGGGATAAAACTATCCTACCTTGGATCAAACTGCACACAGTGTGCAAAATTTAACTGAAATCAGTTCAAAAGTTTAGGAGTTGACCGCGGACAAACAATGTCACACGTAATTTTTATATATAAAGGTTACACTTAAGTTGGTTATTTAACTATCAGCTGGACGCCATAAGATGCTCTTGAGTTTTTAGTGGACATTTACGACTTTATGGGACGAGATGAAGAGATCTATTTTCTTACAATGCTGATGTAACAAATATTTTCCCAAAGAAGCGTCTAATTTTATTTAATTCAAGGTGGAATTTGAGTGTGACTTAATTTTTTTTTGGTTTTTTTTATTGGACTTTTCGCATTTTATTAAATAATTTATGTTTTTTCTTTAGACTAAGGGTAACCAACGAGCATACATTCCACTTAATGGTTAACGGATATACATCTACATTTATCCTTGATTCTTCATATACGTCTATCTACGTCTATCCGCGATTAAGAATCAAAATGCAGATCCGTTGTCACACCTGAGCACTAAGATGGATAATGATGATGAATAAGAGGATGGATAAGATGGTATATGTCGCATGATAGAGAAACAAATCTAAAAGTATTTAATTAATTATTGCTAATTGTTTCCTCTTTGTTACTCTCGTCATTTGGGGGGTATTTGGGGGTACGGAACTGAGACGTGGTCCTTCACTGCTGGCCGTATGAGGAAGCTCAAGGTCGCTCAGCGAGCTATGGAGAGGGCTATGCTCGGAGTTTCACTGCGTGATAAACTTAGGAATGAGGATATCCGCAGTAGAACCAGAGTAACCGACATAGTCCAACGGATTAGTAAGCTGAAGTGGCAGTGGGCCGGCCATATAGCTCGAAGAACCGACAACCGATGGGGAAGAAAGGTTCTCGAGTGGCAGCCTCGTACCGGTAGGCGAAGTGTAGGGCGTCCCCCCACAAGATGGAGTGACGACCTGGTAAGACATGCAGGATGTCGATGGATGCAGGTGGCTCAGGACCGTGCTTTGTGGCATTCTTTGGGGGAGGCCTATGTTCAGCAGTGGACTTGTGAAGGGCTGTAATGATGATGATGATGATGATGAATTGTTTCCTTAACAACTTTTTGCAACGTATTAAAATACTTAATTCAAAACGCGTTATAAATATTTAAATGTAAAAATCCCTGAATATTTTGCTTACAAAACGGTAATTTCGTTCACCTGTTTCTATATCGAGCACATGTCGCGTAAATAATCAATATTCTGTGTCCTAAATAAGTTTGAACATTATTTACGCGAGATATATAAACGCTAGAATCTGTTGTTTTAACAGTTTACGTCTTATTTCCTTAACAGTAGAGCTTGAAATTATTTACAACAGCAGAGGTTTAAAACAATGAAATGTTTCATTTGGTAGTAAAATATATTTAAGAACGGAATAGTCTCTATGTTAATGAATCATAAAATCAAAATAATATTTACATGGAATTGCAGCTACCTTGTAAAACTGCTTCACATATAGATGAAGAAATGTTTACATGTATAAAAATGTCAAGTAAAATGATGAAATAAGTAAAATAATGCATATTTATATTTTTATTAAAATTTTATAATGAGAACTGCAAATGTCGTAAACAAATTGTAACTAGGTATACCGTGAGCTTAAATTGTTATTGGTAAACAGAACTATAATTCACTAAAGCATTGCTGGAACAGGAAGCATTTCTCTGAAATTTCGCGCAAATGTTTTTACCGACTTTCGAGTTTCATTACTCATAAAATGTGAATAGCAACCACCCCTTGAAAAATATAGAGGTAACGTGCTGTTACTACTGTATGTTAACAGAACGACTGTTTTAATACAAGTGTAAAAAGCTTAATAACATTAATTTAATCTTATTATTTTTAGTTGGATTAAAATGTTTTTTATTTTGCAAAAAGTTGTATATCGTTTTAACTATTTTACTAATTTTATTTTCTGTTATTAATATTCAATTCATGTTTGGTGCTGTTTTCTACCGTTTTGTGCAAACGAGTAGCCGACAATAAAACTTCGTTAAGGAGATTTATTATGAGTCAAAAACCCTGGCTGTGGCAGTTAGTAGTTAAATATCATTAAATTTCTGTATTTTAATAGGTTTTTGTTACAACATTTTTTGATAATGCGAAGACTAAATTTCTTTATTTTAAACATTTTGCTAATACCTAAATAGGTGGTAGTGTAATGTGCATCAGGATGTATTTCCACTAATTTAATGAATTTGATGTTTCAAGTCAGTTTTATAATCTTGATCAAGAACAGCCTTGCTGTATTATGGCGTCGAACGCTTTTTCAAGAACGTCTGAGAAATACACTGAGATAATGTGGCCATACGGGGGGTACACTGAACTTTATTTTAAATATATGATAAGGATCACATAGTCCACCTGATGGTGACTCGATTCTGTGGCCCATAGACATCTACATTTATCCTCAATTAATTAGTAGCTACATTTTCCTCATTGATCACAATTGAGGATCATATCCTTCACGAATTTAATCATATAGAAAAACAAAGCCATGATCAAATTTTGCATACCAACGCCTTATGGTAAACAATTGAGGTGCTTTCCTTCCTAAAGCGTTTTAAAAATGAGGTGTATAATCTTGTGTACTTTTTAAATAATGAAAAAACACTTAAAATTGTTTTATCTTTTTAAAAATATATAAAATTCGAAATTCAATTACTTATGTGCCTTCAGGAGCGCAGAACTTCAAGTGTACCATAGACTATTATATTATATACTTTGCACTTGCCGCGTGCGATGGTTTATTACTATAACGTGGGTCATTCGGAAAATTCCATACGTATCTTTAGTTCTTCATACGATTGCGTAATTCGTCTATTCTCTGCTATTAAATTTTTCACTGCTAGCACGTTTCCTTTTGTAACAGCCATCAAAGAGCGAACACTTCTTTCTTTATCTCTCAAAGTTAGTCGACCGTGCTCAAATTTGTTATACCAACGGTTGCTTTAGAACTGCCTTTATCCATAAAAGCCATTCGAAGTCGATAAAACGATTCGTCCGATTTCAGGCGACATTTGGAATTGCAAAAATTATCCATTTTTAATGAATCACGTTTCCTTTTGTCACTGGTAAATAATCGTATTTTCAACATACATTATAACTGGCCAGTGTCTGATACAAAAAAAAAAAACTTTATGCAAAATTTTCTGCGTGGTCTGTCTTAAGGTTGCTCTTTATTTACAGTTCAGAATTTTTTATTTAGCGTATTTGGATGGGATTTCCGTTATAATTCAGTTTCTCGGAGCCACGCCCGTCTATGAATAAGGTGCTGCGTGCAATTCAGGTAGGCGTACGGAAAAATATGGCATATTTCCCTCACCCTATAATTATTGGACATTACCTGTATTAACTGAATTTCTTACGTTTCTTTAAGTGTGTTTCATTTCTAATTCTTCAACAATAAATTGTTTAGGCCTATATTAACTAGAGTATTTGTGAAGGGCTATGATAATGATGATGAAAATTGAATGGTGACGATAATTAATAAAATTAGTTTAATTAAATAATGTAATATCAGGTACTTATATTTTAATTATTTTTTGGCAATTTTAGACAAAAAGAAATAAAATATTTTATTTTACTTTCCAGCTACCTTAGGATGTGTAATAAGTCATCACTTTTTACGGTCCATTTACAGACACAATAGTAAGATAATAGCAATAAACTATATGGAGGCCACAGGATGGAAAATGGGTTAAGATTAACAAAATTTGATTGGTGCCGAAAGCGTAACAAATTGTAAGTGTAGTAACTTATAATAAAATTGTGCCGGTAAGAATATCCACAACCCATATCGTCCCAAGGTTATCGTAACAGATGACAGAGGAAAACAAAGCAGGAGATGACCAGCAGCGTCTTCTTTATAACAATAAAAAATAAAAAATCTGCAATTGGCAACTCGCCCACCAAAAGTGGCAACTATAGTAAATATCTATGGAGTAGGCAGTCTATGAGGTAGGTGGTCTGAGGGGTAGGCCTATGTTCAGCAGTAGACTTTTAATAGGCTGTTATGGTAACACAGTGAGGTGGTGGTGTAATAAATTCACCTATCCGATATCGTCTTATAGATTTCGTAAATTTAACACTTTCACTGTCCGGTTTCCAGACACAATAGTAAGACAATAGCAGTGCCCTATATATAGTGCACGGGACAGCAAAAGGGTTAATAATAATAATTATAAATTTAAAATTATCAAAACTGTGATTCAGTGGCAAAATAACCCCTATAATAAATGAGGCAATCTATGGAGGAGGCCTATGTTCCGCAGTGGACATTAACAGGTTGTAATGGAGGGATGGATGGATTTAAAAATACATGCTTGTAACCAAAAGGTATTGGGTAATAATGGGTAAATTGATTCTTTAAAAATAACAACTAACATTTAGTTCTACACAAGATTAGACGGTAGGAAAATACCCATACCATTTGGCATTAGACACCCGTTATACAGTTTTTGTTCCAATAAAAGCATTTATACTAATACATACACATTGATAAATAAAACATCTTTTTCTTCCGGCCTATTTATTGTAAGAAAGCTTTTTCCACCTCAAAAGAGAAACATTTTCAAACTTTTGTCACTTTAGTTTACTGATATTTGGCAGTTTTTATTGATATTTATAAGTTGCAGATGTCCATAGATCATACCCTATTGTTTTCCTTATTCCTATTTGGGGAATCATTTATAAGGGGTTCTTTGGAATTGTACTTTATTAGGTTCCTCTATTGTCTCAGTATTGTTGATAGTATATATATATATATATATATATATATATATATATATATATATATATATATATATATATATATATATATATAAATTACGTGTCCCATTGATTGTCCGCGATGAACTCCTTAACTACTAAACTGATTGAAATACGAATAACAATGAAATACGATGATTACTGTATAGAACTGACAATAAATCATACCTATGTCTGAATTATTATGTATGCAAGTGCAGACTATGATGAAATGCGCAACCAATAATTGACTTTAAATTCGGTTGTCTTCACGTACCAGCTTATAGCATCTTAACCTTTTTCCAATTTCAAACCGACTAATTAATGATCTCATTAACACCTCAACTGCTTTTACATTTGAAAAAGAAAATAGACTATGTATTTATTTTATGACGACAGTTATTTTAATTAAATATTTCGAAATATATTAAATTGATGCTGGAACATTCCGTCGGTATTTCATTTATTGCAGATATTTTGAATGTATTTCCGGAACAATAGACAGTGATTCTATCTCCGCATGTTAGATTGTGTACTAACGAATGACTTGATATCGCATCAATTTGAGTGAGTCAGCAACGCATTTTGGCAACACATACGATAGAAGCATGTTTACATTTAACTCAACTGTACACGTTGTTTGTTTGGTAATCATTTGCATTTACTATCAACTCCCAACTGATTTCCTCAAATAAAGTTCAGAATCGTTTTAATATCTTGTTATTAATACGTCAAATATCCCCTTATAAATATTATATTATTATAATATTAATTAATAAATCATTCATAAAGGATAATATGGGATAGTGAATTTTCTTTACGCCACTCCTAAATGAAAATTATTTATAACATGAGTCTGTAATTCATAATTTTTGACATGTAACAATTTTGGTTATTTAACTTTTTTTATAAAGGAGGGGACAAATGCGGCTTACCTGATGATAAGTGTCCGACCCATGAACAACTGCAACAACAGAGTAAGCGCAGGTGCATTTCCGCTCTTTTAAAAAGAGTATACTCTTTTCTTGAAGGTCCCTAAGTCCGTAACGGTCCAACCAAACCGCTGGTGGTAGAAGATTCCACAAGAAAATTGTGAGAGGAAGAAAACTTCTGGTAAATCGCAAAGTGGTGGACTGTCAATCATCCAGATTGTATGGATGGTATCGCAAGTTTTGTCGCGATGTGCGATAGTGAAATTAAGCGGCTGGAATACGTCTGTAAAATACCTCAGAGCACTCTCTTTGGTAGATACAATAAAATACGGAATGAGACGCAACATCTCTTCGCAATGCCAGTGAGTCAGGCCGACGTCAAGGGCTCGGTCGCTGACGATTAAAACCGCGCTGCGCTGGATGCGATCAAAAGGAAGGAGCTGGCACTGGGGAGCCTCAGTCCAAAGATAGGAACAGTATTCCATGTGAGGCCGTACCTGCGTCTAGAAAAGTTGCAGGCGGCCAAGCTTTTTACGGGTCAATTTAACCTTCTCTTCATGACGCCATGAAGAGAAGGCTAAATTGGCAATCGACATATCGAATGAAAGTGCAGGATATTCGATATGTCGACGCCAAAGATTCCCATACTGGCTGAGACAACAAAGGGCGTGCTCTGAGACTGAAGAGATATGACAAAGGGGTTCTTTTTAGCAGTAACCGTGCAAACGTGTGTCTTCTGGGGATTGAACTGGACTTTATTTAGTTGCCCACCAGTCTGACACTTTATTCAAAAAAGTCTCCACTTCAGACACAAGTTGGTACAGGTACTTGGCGACGTTTTCCTGAGAAATATTGGCACGGCCAGTGAAAAAAATGAAGCATCACCAGATCTGTTATCTGCATAGCAATGAATGTTACCGGCTTGCAACATTTAATTAATATTATAGCAGCCTTGTGGAGCACCAGCGTTATATGCTTGTAATCGGAGCATGCATCGTCTACTATGACCTTGATGCTCCGAATTGCGAAAATACTGGTGATCCAATTGCACAATTTCTCGGAAATCCTAGGAAAGTAGCTTTGTACCAAACCCAATTGAAGGCCTTCGCCCTCCCCATTGGACTCTACTGCCTTCGCCCATCTATAAGTTAGGTTACAGAAAAGACCACCAGCTGAGTGATCCCGATGGATACCGTACTGACGGTCACTAATCAGCTGGTAATCCTCAAGGTATGAGGTACCAGTTAGCAGTTTATAATAGACTCCATTATTTTGGAGAAAGACAAGGTGATGGCTATAGGCATGTGGTTGAACGTATCTAAGCGGTCGCTTTAGGAATCAGGTGCACCAAAGCTTTAATCAGTTCGCGACTACGCCTACTGAGTAGGAGTACCGGAAAAGACGCGTGGAAACCGGTGCCAACTCCGAAGTCCCATGCCTTCAGCACAATAGATGGGACTCCATCATACTCACTCGACTTGTTGACTTCCAGGGAGAGGAATGCTTTGCGCACCGAGCGCCGTATAAGTAGCACATACTCGGTGGTCGGCAGTCGGCGGTCGGTGGTCGGCGGTCGGCGGTGTGTTCCCCCCGTCATCGAGAGTCCAATTGGATGCAAACAGAGAACCTAGTAGATAGGCTTTCTCCTTTGTGGCATGGGCCAGTGAGTCATCTTTCCTGTGTAGAGATGGCAGAGATGCGAAATAAATTCGAAGACGAAGATGGCTGATAGAAGTTTCCTTGGACAACCTTGGCAAGAGACAAAAACACACGTGTTTCCGAAGAAAGTCGAACTTGTTTCTCGCCAATTCTGCCGATGTGCTCTGAGTTTACCTTAGCAATTAAACTTTTGAAGGACCTGGAGACGGAATTATACTACATTCTCCCTCTTAAAGGGTAGGGGGGAATTTGGCCTCCGGCCACCTGCATTTACCAGGCACCGCAGGCAACGCAGAAGTTAAATTCTACTTCACGATGGTACTCTGTGAGGTCGTAGTACCACCCCGGTTCGAGCTGCCCCATCCGTGCGACACCAAAAGCTGCCACGTGGTTCTATCACTGTTACCACTGGTACCACTTATTCAAGATGTAATATTTAGTGTAAGATAGATTACAACATAATTAACATTTCGCGGCCGTAGTTATAATTGTTGGTTATCCTTTAGTCAAATTAAGTATTAATTATCTCTATATTTTCAATTTTTCATTAAATTAAAAACTATTTTCATATAGTCCTACTCCCAGTGTTATAGTGCTAAGAACACTAACTGCGTTTCCTCGCTAAGTGACTATACTAAGGTTTTGAGTAAGAAAAGAACCAGCCCTCTTATTTTAGGTACTTTATCCGCACGTCAACCCCACGGACAGATAGTCTCTACAACCAATTACACAAATATGTACGAGTAGTCATCTCTCAGAGATTCATATTTGCGCTACTTACTAAGTTCATTTGCTTCTGATGACGTTCTGACTCTAAACGAGGTACCCCTAAGATGAGAGGCTGCCAAAATGTCTACGCATTTATCATCCCACAGTAGGGTTTTACCTCTCTCCCAAAGAAGTAAAGATGTACCGTCGGGTCTCCTGCCATCGTTTCTAAATAATCCACAATGCTCTGAAATCGAGGGGATATTTATAGAGACAAGAGCTCTTTGGATAACAATGTTCAAAGAACCGTAATGGAATACCCCACCAGCACTTTTCTTACATGAAAGTCGGTGAAGCCCTACTACTGAGACTACTTTAAGAATTTCTTATATTTACGTTTCTTATCATACTTTAAGTTACAATTTGTTGTTTCGTTTCAACTAATCGTTTGTTTTAGTAAAATAAATATTTTATCTATTTATCAATATATAAACCCATAATACAACATTTGTAAAATTAAATCTCTATTTTACAAATGGGTTAGATGACATTTTTATCTATTTATCAATATATAAATCCATAATACAACATTTGTAAAATTAAATATCTATTTTACAAATGGGTTAGATGCAATTTTAATTAATTTATTTTTGTATTACAAATATAGTAATAATTGTAGTACAGAAATAAATAAATTAAAATTGAATAAATATAATAATAATGAGCAGTAGCTCATCCAAACAAATTTAAGCGGTCATAGTATATCTTTCTTTTATTATTTACGTTTATACGTTAATTTTTGCTTATAAAGAAATACGAGTTAAACCTGTAACATATCAGCATAATAAGAATTTTTGTGGCATTTAAATTTGTGATGTTATGTTTAACAAGTCAATATTTTTATTTTCTGTATGCGCCTTTGAATATTAAGACTACATAAACAATCATCATCATCATTATCATTACAGCAATTCACAAGTCCACTACTATAAAAACGAATTTCAATAAATCTACAGTTAGCAACAATGAAATTGATTTCGACGCTTTTCGTGTTTATTTATCATTTCGATTTCAATTAATATAAGAATACACAAAACGTTTATGTAAGCGACGAATTGGTTTATTGTATCACCTTTTCACAATATCTGTGGGGCAATATTCAAATGAACAATCTTTTATATCAAATGGCATTTTTTTAACATTCACTTGAAAGTCAGTCTTTGTATTTGCCATTATTTTTATATAAAACTGAAGTGACAAACGAACTAACAGCCCACCTGGTAAATGGCTACAGCAGCCCACGGAGTACCTATTTATAATTAGGTGGACTGTATGTTTGTGTATAACTTCAATTTAATTAAAAAAACATATAAGGGGATAGATGACAAAATACTTAAACGTTACTCAATTTTAAGATGAAATTAAGACTCTTGGTGCCACAGTAACGTTGACTTAAAGTGATAGAGACAGCACGAAAATTAACGGCATCTTAAAATTGAGCAACGTTTGAGTATTCGGGCAAGATTAGAATGGGATTGTCTTATTATTTTATAAAATATAGAGATACAAGAGCTAACAGTCCACCTGATGGTAAGTGTTCAATCCCCATAATATATATAATAATAGGACATCATAGTTCATAACCAAACTGGCTCTCCTAGTCCTACCCTTTAAGCTGGAACAAAATAGTGAATGTAAATCTGTTTGGCAGAAATATGCAAGTGGGTGATGTGTAACTAGAAGGGGAGTAAATTATTTTATTATTTTATTATAGTATATTACCGAGTTGGCAGTTGTCTAGAGTCTAGAATATTACTGTTTAAGGGCTGAAGGCAAAGAAGTTTTGAATTTGAGATAAGAAATATTGGAAAACTAAAATCGTTTGTTTTCTATTAATGTTCTCTTGGTTAGATTTAACCAAGTTGCATTTTTTGGTATATATCGATGCCTCTAAAAGTTGGTAAGGATATAATGCTAAAGTGTTATAAGTTGTATAGTGACAATTATTCCTCACATTCTTCTGTTAGTTTTCGTAACGCTTATACGATCAGATCGGATTGGATTATTTGGATATTATATAAAGGCACGTATGACAAACAATATTTTAAATATTGTTTATCGTGTTTGCCTGTATTTATTTAAAAGTAAGAAACACAATAATTTTTTTCTTTTTTATACTTTTAAAGAAAGGAACGAGGCGATACGTTAGAAAACGGAAAATCTTTCCGAGTAATAAAATCTCTGAACACGTAGTGCAACAATGCGACATTAAATTTACTCATTACTATTAAAAACTTTGCTAATGAAGTTATGTTCAAAAAGGGCCTAAATAAAATGAGGACAATGATGTATTAAAATAACTCTTTTTTTTTTGAATTTACAAGTCACCTAACCATACTACCATATTATTGTAAAAATTTACTTCAAAAGCATTATAAAATATTCAAATGATGTATGAAAATAACTCTTTTCTTTATTTGCATTTACAAGTCATCTGGTTACCGTATTATTGTAAAAAATGACTTCAAAAGTATAATAAAATATTTAAAAGTTAGTAAAAGTAGTGTAAAAATTTAAAAATATTAATATACAATTAATATTGTGTACGAATTTGTAATATGGCATTCAATAAAAAATCGAAGATCTGCTCATCAGATCTTGTTTTTCGAACCGGCGTAGATTTTGTCGTTTATAAGAGATCCCGACAAGCCTAAATGGAAAAGTTTTAAATTTGAATTTGAATATTCATTACAATTCTTTTTTGTTTACACATTTTGCAAATATTTTCTGTTGCAAACTTTTTACTAAACAAAGTTTTTTAATTAGGGAAGCTAAGTTCGAGACATAACGTTTAAATATAAAAATCACAGTTGAAGGAAGCTCTATGTTTGATTACAAATTTCCAATTTTCTTTACAAAACATTATGCAATACAAAATTATTGAGATATTTTTATTTAAAAAGATATCATTAACAGCGGTAGTATTTAAATCAATTAAATGCTTTAAGATAAGTACAAGAAAATCTGTGAGATTTTCTTGTAATAAAAATAATAATAACAATTACTATTAACTTATCTTAATTTATATGGCGTACGGAAGTAACGATCCCATCGCCCACTAACGTAACAGTTAAGTGACAAAACTGCTACGTTAGCGCAGTCAGTCAGCGCCTTGCCAAGAGGTGTGAGCGAAGTGCGTCGGCAGAATCGAGGCTGCAAAGGCCCGTTTGTGCTTACGGCCGCACGATGAAACGGTGTCGGGTCTGGGCGTCTCCCTTTAATTGACGCCCATTAATGGGTGATGGAAAAAAGAAGAGTGCGCAAAGGGCCGTTGCCTGGAGGTTGCCAGGGCGCGTTTGGAGCTGGCGCTGGATGCGACAGCATGCGGGCTGCCAGCCGAGCGAAGGCTTCAAGACAAACTAGCAGCCGTTCGCATCCATCATCCCCACCAGAGGGCTTGGTGTCGGTCTCTCTCTCAATCTCGAGCTGGTGCAGCACGTCGCATGCGTTGGATGGAAATAATAAACGCAAATGCATTACGAGCGTACTTTAGGGCAAAAGGGGAAGAAACTGGAATGTAGGCGTATCGGGCGCGAATGCATCGCTTTTTCGCAGAGCTGGAGCCATCTGTTCATGTAACGGAGCAAATCCTGGCAGACCGAGTTCGGTATATCCTGCGCTCAAACATATTTGGTGACGCCGAACTGGAACGACTACGACGTGAGGCTGTTCCCTCATCGGATGAAAATGCTACAGCTGGTAATGCGACACCACTAATTGCAGAGCAACCTGTACACGTGGATACCGCCGTGGATAATCCAGTTGTGGTTGATTCAGACGATGATGAATTAGTCTCCCACAAAGTAGAGCAAATGAGGAGCATATTGGAGGAGGCTATTTTGGAAACGTGCAGTACGCCTCTCGAAAATTGACCACGACTTCCCCGCATACCCCTACGCAAGCGGAATCGGACTGTTGTTAGGGCTCTCAACCCTATGTTGGTGACCTATTTGGAAGCCAGCCGGGACCTTTGCGAGACGGATTCAATTTTTTTTGGCACCGCACTGGCATTTGGCCGTATTATTGGCACCAAACTTCCCAGGGCTGGACGCACTACTAGACAAAGTAGCGCCATCCCAGCCTGAAGAAAAGGAATTAAGAACCGTGTCGCAAAGGCTAGAGCCCTAATCCGCAGACTTTTTTGTATATGGTAGAGCCATGTTGCAGCTATATTTCTGGTATAGCTGTAACACGAATGGGCTGGCTCGACCGGGGAAGCACCACGCTCTCACAGAATACCAACGTAAAATAGCAGCTTAATGCTGCTGTTTCGTATGGTGAGTGCAGAGAAACGGAGACCCTTTTCACTAGAAACGAGGCATTCCACCTTAGTCCTCACGGATGACAACGCATATGCATTTTGATTCGTAATCGAGGATAAATGTATGGGCCACAGCAGCCACTTACCATCTGGTGGACTGTGTGCTCGTTTGTCACACTTATACTATAAAAAAAGACTGATATGCTTCAGGTCGGATAATAATAGACTGAGAATTGTGCGCACCGTCAGGATGGCGTTTGCTAGGACAAATATAAGTTTGTACCAGCAAACACCATAATTATATTACGCAAAAACTGACGGAGCACATAGACGACCTGAAGCAGAAAATCGCTGCTTTGGGAAAGCGGATTTGGCAATATACCGAGAGGTTGACACGTTTCAATCAGAATTGTCTCTTCCAGAGTGATCAGAAGAGGCTCTATAAATCATAGGAGCGACCAATGATACGAGGAACGGGCCAATCACAGAATCAGGCTGACACTGTCGCATTCTGGCGCGGCCTATGGTCAGAGCCCGTTAACCACAGCGAGGACCCTTGGACAGAACTTGTGGTGAGTCAGTGAGCGAATGTTACGCCCATGGACCCCGTCATCACAACGCTGGACGATGTAGCTGAGGCGGTCTGAAGGGCCCCGAACTGGAAAAGTCCGGGGTTCGATGAGCTGAATCACTACTGGATGTTGTGGTTCGTGGTGTGTCACGATGTGTTCGCCCAAAAGTTTCAAGAGACTCTTGACCAGAAGTCGCTCCCAAGCCTCTTTACTACTGGGATTCCTCAATTGGTTCCTAAAGTTACATCACGTGTCTACCCACGATATACAAGACATTAACATCCATTTTGAGCGTGAGAATCATCGTCACCTGAACTCAAATCAGATGATGTCGCAAGCTCAAAATGGATGTCAGGGCGGTGGTCGTAAAACCAAGGAACCACCTTAACGCGCTTATTGGCATGGTGGTTAAACACAACCGTCGGAATCTCTCAACCGCCTGGATAGACTACAAAGAGGCATTCGACACGGTACCTCATACATAGCTGAAGAGGTTCCTCGTGCTGTACAAGGTTGACTGCACAGTTAGAGACTTCTTCGGGCAGTGTATGAGGCAGTGGAGTACGATTTTTTGGCGAGCGGATGACGGCTGCGGAGAACCACATTAGGATAAGAAGGGGTATCTTCCAGGGCGATTGTCTGAGTCCAATCTGGTTCTACCTCTATTTAAACCCTCTCAGTACCTTACTGGAGGGTTGTGGGAGGGGATTTCAGCTTTGGAAAGGAGGTACAAAAGTAACCCACCTTTTCTATATGGATGATCTCATATTATTCGTCTCCAGTCGCTCATATCTTGTGGAATTGCTAAATATCACTTCTGATTTTAGCAATTCTTTTAGAATGGAGCTGGGGATATGTGTGTGGTCCTCCATGTCGAAAGGGGTAGGGTTGCTAACTCTGAGGGCATAGACTTATCTATGTCTATCAACATAAGGACCCTGTTCATGGCTGAAACATACCGATACCTGGGTATGTCACAGAACATCGGTATCGATGAGGCGGGTACGATACAGCCAGTTTGCGATATGTTTTATGCATGCTTGACAGAAGTGCTCAACAGTCTTGTCGGGCGTTAATAAGACACATGCATACAATAGTTGGGTCATGCCTGTCCTCACGTATGCCTTCGGCATACTCAGGTGGATTTGGACTGAACTGAGCGCTCTGGATAGAAAGTCCGCACTGTTATGACGTCCCACAGGATGCATCACCCGAGATCGTCAGTAATGAGGCAGTAATTGCCGCGGAAATATGGTGGGCGCGGCTTTTGAGCGCTATCACTATGCATAATCGCGAAGGATGCAGCCTCCGTAATTACTTCCTGCGAAATCGTATGATCCATTCTATAGGGACGTCATTTCGTGTGAAAAAGGGCTTACTCCTCTATCCTTAGCCAACAAACCATTGCTCGTTTGCCATTGCAAGACCCAGCAGTACAGTACGCTTCCGAACGGGAGACAGTATCGAAGGAGAAGGAACTTCACGGGAGGTTCTACAAGGAGGAGGAGGTTCTTTCGTAGACACAGTCACCTGACTCCACTGGCGACGTTTCGGTGAATCTATGAAACCGAGGGTTTTGTCTGTGTAATACAGGATCGGGTTATTAAGACCAACAATTATCGGCAATACATCCTAAAGGATGGCGCCGTTGACATCTGTTGAGCTTGTCGCATTCCCGGCGAGTCACTTAGGCATGTCATCTCCGATTGTTCGGCGCTTACTAACTCTGAGTATTTGCACAGACACAACCTAGTAGCCAGAATTCTACAGCAGAAGCTCGCTCTGAAATACGGTCTCGTGGATCGGAAACTGCCATATTATAAGTACTTGCCAGTAGCCGTGCTCGATAATGACCGCGCCAGGCTCTACTGGCATCAGGCTATCATCACACACAGTAATAGTCTTGCGAATAAGCTTCATTTTGTGCTGATTGATCAGGCACAGTCAAGGATATTTTTGGTCGACATTAACATTCCTTATGATGAGAACCTCGTGAAAGGCGAAACAGATAAGCTGACAAAATATCTGGACCTGGCTCACGAGGTGACCGACATGTAGTCTGCCGACTGAACAGTATTCCTGTGGTCGTTTCTGCGAACTGGCTAATCTCGATCAGCCTCTCAGGTCATCTGAGGCGACTGGGACTCCGTGACATACCGCTCTAGGCTCAAATGCAGAAGGCGGTGCTCCTCAATACCGCCCGCATCGTCCACCGTTTTTTTTTCTCTTTCCCTCTTTAACCCTCGGCCGTTTGGTGTCCCCTAACGAGAACTTCCATTTTTTTTTTTATAGAATAGGGGGCAAACGAGCATGCGGCTCACCTGATGGTAAGTGACTACCGCCGCCCATGAACAACCGCAACACCAGGGGAATTGCATTTGGTTGGGTTTTATTTATTTATTTATTTTTATGTATTTATTTTATTTTATTGATATTTATTTTTATTTATATCTTTCGTTTCCAATTATATATTTATACAGCCCAACCAGATGAGAAAACTATACGGATAACCCAGAATGACAATTAAAACGTAATCTGTGTTAAAAAAAAAGTTGTACGGAAATAGCTTTCAGGCTTTGTATGTTGTTCACTTTATTCTAATTCCCGCTTCATTCCTTCTTTATCTTTCATTCCTAATAAGGAAAGAAGCACTTTTCGCATGTCTTAATGCGTGTTGGCAGATTTCATATGTAGGTAATATCTTGCTTTTAAGACGCGGTTTTATGTTGCCATTTTAAATAAAATGTTAGGGTGGCTATGCTGCACTGGACAGGTACTTACTTGCTAAATAAAAATTGGTTCCAGGTCAAGATTGGTTCCACGTATGCATCAGCCTTACCTGTGTATGTACCATTGTGCCGGTGCGTTAAAAATAATCTTGTTATCAGGGTAATTTACTAGAAATGAGTATAAATAAAAAATGTCATTCCTTAACGAGACTATGCAAGGGTATCCTAAACTCCGAGAATTATTAACTTGCTTTTATGACGAGATGTTCATTAAGTGACTAAGTAACCTTGTAGCGGTGGTGTAAGAAAATTAACTGATCCATATCGTCTCCTTGGTAAGAGGCGACAGCGGCAAACACATAGGGGATGAGCAACAGCGTCTTCCTATCAGGAACAAACAACTAGAATAAAACTGTGCCTATCTAGTGTGAAAAATTATACCTACCTCGGCTCTTGAGTGTGGCATCTATGGGAAATATAGGGGATGTTTGCCATTGCATTTGATTATCAGGCAATAATATTTGGAAGCCTATGTTCAGCAGTGGACTTTGATAAGGAGTAAAAAATAAATCAATAATTGAAAGTGGCTCTAAATTTGTAGTACATCATTTCATGCAATAAAGCCGTGGTAGCTCAGGGGGTAAGCGCTTGCTGTAAGTCTTACAGTATGTGCGTTGGGTACCATCCCCGCCGGCTCCATTGAAATTGTTTATTGGAATGTGCTCGGCGGAAAAGGAAAACATTATAGGGGAAACCCGCATGTCTCAGAAAAGATTTATTCAAAAACCTCTGAAGATGTGGGGTGGGGCACTGTGGCAGATAGAAATGTGAATAGATCCAGCAGAAAGGCGCATACATTGTGTAACTTAAATTTTATGAAATAAATTGTAAATGTAAGTTTGTAATCGCAAGTTATATTTTTTCTCATAAATATAAAATGAAATAAATATTTTATAATTAAGGATTTTCGAATTAAGGATTACGGATTTTCCTTGCTGTATTTTAACTATTTTTAAATCATTTACGTAACAGTGTAAAGTCAATTGGTTTTCTAGTGAATAAAGCTCCTCTCATATTTTTGCCTCACTTCTTACTTTATTTAGAGTTTACTAATACTACGTTTAAGACGTTAATTATATAGAGTATCTATGTTACTTTTTAATTTATTTTAATTTTGCTATATTTCTTTATTCTATTTAAAAATCAATTTCAATTGCTTAACACATCAAATCATTTACGTTATTCATCATTTACATTTATATCAACTTCTAACGTGCAATATTTGTAACTATAATAAAAAAACCGGCCAAGTGTAAGTCGGACTCGCGCACCGAGGGTTCCGAACAAATCTGTAGGTATATAAGTTTAAAATTATTAAAATTATTTTTATTATATGATGTAACTAAAAATTTATGCTTTTCACAATTTTTCTTTTATTTGTGCTATAAAACGTTGCTTCGTACCAAATTTCACGGTTCTGAGTTCACGGGAAGTACCCTGTAGGTTTTGATTCCCTTGCGAATGTCGAAAACTTGCGGCATAAACGGCTGTATCTTTTGATTGCGTTAGCTTAGAAGTTTGATTTTTTACAGTTCCCAAGGATACATCCCTTTCTTGTGGGTAGGCTTCTTGTTTCATTTGCATAGTTTAAGGTGATTTTTCTACCAGACAGATAGCTAGTAATAAGTCTTAGCATAGTTGGTTCGACTCGTTTATTTTCTAGTTCTTTTATAATAGCAGGCCACCATGCATTGTCGAATGTACCTTCTATATCTAGTGATACCAGTGCTATTATCTCTTTTCTGCGAAGTCCTTCTTTTATCAGAGTGATAATATCGTAGAGTGCGTCCTCCGTGCTGCGCTATGAAGTAAATCCCTATTGCCTCTGATTCATTTTTTCTTCGTTGCCCAACTGCTATTGTACTCTGTTTGTGAAAAGTTTTTCTAGTATCTTTCCCAATACTGGCAAAAGACCGATAGGCTGAGTATAGTCGTTTTTGCTCGGTTTAGGTATCACTTTTTTAGTCGCTCTTTTCCAGTTATGAGGGAAATAGCCCAACTCCAGACATTTGTTGTATAGTGAAACGAGAAGTTCTGGATTGCTTTTGTAAGATTCTTGGCATATGTCTGATGTAAGTGCATCTTCACCTGGTGCTTTCTTTGGGTCCATGTTATTCAGTATGTGTTCTATTTCGACTTGTGTAAATAGTCGCATGGTATCAGTATGTTGGTTATTAATCCGTGTAATGAGTTCTTTTACTTTTTCCCTTATTTCTGACTGCTCTTCTGTGTCTGTGTTACAACTGTCCTTTGGGTAAAATGTTTCAGCTTGAAGAGCTGCTGATTCTTTTGCCGATAGGATTTCTCCGTTTTGGTCCCTTAATAGTTTGTCTTCCACCCTGTTTGTACATACTTTTAGAATGCGATATGTTCGTTGCCAGATGGTTTCTTTTTCTTCTTTAGTGCACAGGTCTTTCAATACTTGTTGTATAATCTTCTCTGGCGATCAAGTATTGTTGTATGACATGGTCTCTGCGTCTAGAGTGTGCGTTCTTAATTCTTCTACGAATTCTGATCATTTCGTCTTTTTTTTATTTTAGTTCCGCGTTCCATCCTTTCGCTGCTTTAGAAATTTGCTTTCTTTTTATTGTAGGAATAGTTTTAATACAGGCTTCCAAGATACATTCTGTATAATCTACTACTGTTTGTCTAGATCTTCTATTGTCCTTACCTCTTCTATGCTTTCTTTGTTGATACCCTTTGTATCTATTGCTTTCTCTCATCATCATCTCTCATCAGCATTTGATATGAATTTCAGCTTGATACCTCCACGCGTTCCTGAGAAAAAGGGTCTTAACAGACAGATAGACAGACAGCCAGACAGACAGACGGACAACAAAGTGATCCTATAAGGGTTCCGTTTTTTTCTTTTGAGGTACGGAACCCTAAAAAGGTAAAACTAAAAACATAAATTATCATACAGTACTCCTCCTCGCTGATATAACTTCTTTACCACACGTGGACCCCAAGGACCCACAATCTCTACAGAAAATGGCACAAATATGAAGTCATCTCTTAGAGACCCATACTTGTGCTACTCATTTTTGCTTTAGAAGTTTAAGTAAACGGTTGCCTTAAAATTTTATACGGGAAGGATATAAAGAAATTTACTAAGATTTTATTAAGAAGCTTGTTGCATTTCTTCTTAAACCGCACCACTGACAGTGTTACTTAATAAAGTACTGATCTACGTACCTCGTTCTCGACGGTAAAGTTATCGAGAGAAATTGAAAAAAAATATTTTAAGAGACCGCTAAAGTTTCATATATTTTTGGCTTGGATGGTAGAACATAAAATTATTATTATTTATATTTAATGTTATAATTTACTGTAGATTTAATATTATACCTTGGAGTGGAGAAATAAGAGATTAAGTAAAAATGTTGTTAACAACAATGCACTCGCACTCTTGTATTTATTTATTTATTTATTTAATGTTTCATGCATAATAGTACATATGGCGGACTTAATGCCATAGGGCATTCTCTCCCAGTCAACCATAAGGCTAATACAGAGATATACAAACAAGAAGCGGTCCAGCAGTAATCAAAATAGAAAGCGCTAAAAATATTGTGTATACATATAAATATACAAATACACACACATACATAGACATATATACTTAAATACACAGAATATATACGTATTCAAATACATACATACACATTTTTTTTAAAGGATAGGGTGACAAACGAGCACACAGTGCACCTGGTGGTGAGTGGTTACTGTGACCCATAGACATCTACATCTATCCTCAATAAAGACTCAAGATGCAGATGCGTTGTCACCCGTGAGGAATAAGATGGAATGCCTTCTTGCCAGTAAAAGGGGTCTCCGGTTCTCTACACTCACCATACGAAACACAGCAGCGTTAAGCTGCTATTTTACGCTGGTTTTCTATGAGAGCGTGGTCCTTCCCCGGTCGAGTCAGCCCATTCGTGCTACAAGTATACTACTAATATAGCTGCAGCATGGCTCTACCACGTAGAAATTACATGTACATGCATACATTACATATATACGAGTATACAATACATATAAATATTATCTCTGTCAGAACAAATATGACATATACATATGTGTATGAAAATAAGAGCTGTGTTAGTTCCAACTTGCAACAAATTTTTTCATATGCTTACGGACTTGATTTTTAAAAACAAAATTCTTGAAAGCTTTTTTAATGTCAAGAAGGATGTCGTTCCAGAGTCTGATGGCCGTGAGGGCGAAAAATTGAGATAAATAACCAGTACGGTGTAAAGGAGTAAGCAAATTAAGATTAGCCGAAGAACGGAAAGAACGATTATGAGAATCTCCCAGGTATTGAAATTTGGATTTCAGATACTCGGGATCACATGGATCGTTCAGAATTGTGAAAAGGGTGCAGAGTATTCTGACATATCTGCGCTGACGGATAGGTAGCCAAATTAGCTGAGCACGAAAAGAGGATACATGGTCGGAGACCATAAATGTATCTGATACAGTTGTTAAGTAGACAATCCAATTTATTAATATGATGTTGAGACATAATCAATAATCGATAGGATAAGTGACTGGAATTTTTTTTAATCGATATAGAGATCGCAAAGTTCCAGTAGTTTTGCGACTCACCTCCTGTATATGTTTGTTCAATGTTAAGCAACCATCAACGTACAGACCAAGGTACTTTACATGGGGAGAGAATCGTATGACATTATTTTTAAACACAATTGATGGTAGAGTGGAAATATCAAGTTTCGATAATAATAGTGGGCTACCTAAGATTTTTGTTTGGCACTTAGATGGGTCCACGCTTATGCCATACACAGTGGACCATTCGGAGATGTATTTCAAGTCATCATTTAATAATGAGATAGCATTAGAGATGTTTGAGGGTTCCACTTGCACATATAACTGCAGATCATCAGCATACAGATGGTAAGAGCACTTGAGATTTAATGTGATGAGATTGATAAAAATTTAAAACAGAAGAGAAGAGACTATACTGCCTTGAGGGACGCCAGTAGACACATCACACCAGTCAGGGTGCCTAGTGCGAGATGTTGTTTTATGCGCTCGATACCGAGAAAGTTAACTAATTGTATGGAATAAAATCATCGAGACGTAAAATTTTACGCGGTCGATATCGAAAAAGTTTTCACCTAACTTTTTACAGTGAGATAGAAGAGTGAGAATAATTGTTGAAGAGTTAATTTTATTTCATTTTGTGAGAACGATATATAATTTAGGCAGGCCGTTTTTTTTTTCAATTGGAGGATGTTTGCAGCCACAAAGACATTAATAACTAATAATAATAGATGACTACTATTGTAAAGCCAGTGCTGAAGCAAGAGCTTGTGCATATTTTAGTCCGTTGTTACACCCCAATGACAGGTAGGTAATTTAAGGATAGATATCGCCTTTTCCAAGAAAGTATTGAAGTTTTTGTGTAAATAGCGTTTGATAAATCCAAGTTCCTAACATCAATATTTAATAATTAAGTCAGTAGTAAGTATCATAAGTTCACTTAACACTAAGTAACTAAATTACATTTACTGCTCCATAAATGTCAACATAAAATCATATTAGAATGAAAACACCTTCATGTTTTTTGCTTTCAATTTAATACTTTCAATAATTAACATTAAAATAAAATGGCTAATTCTCAATCTCATAATACTAACACAAACTGACGAAACCTTGATCAAATTACGAAACATAAACAAATAGCTAATAACGAATTGTGATTCCGATTATTGCTACTAGTTGGCGCTGATTTTATTCTATACAAATCGTAGTTAAGCCCGCTTTTCACTACGGGATATAATATAATATATATTACATCTCGAGATATAAATTAATATCGCTCACCATACATTTTATATGGAACCGTTTACACTGTGCTATAATATATATTACATTTCAAGCTATAAATATGTTTTCGATCGACCGAGCGATATTTTCATTTTATATTTCTCCCCCTGTACCCCGCACAACGTTCCGTGCCCCCGCAGACGGTGTACGGGGTAAAGGGGGGTAATCCAATGACCAATGACGAATGCACACTGGTTAAAAGATATATCTCACAGTGCGAAAGCCAATCACGGGATATAATTTATATTTCGGGATATAATATATATTATATCCCATAGTGAAAAGCCAGCTTTAACGTTCTCGATATCGAACGCGTAAATAAACAAAATCTCGCACTAGGCACACAGATAGTATATGTCCAGTACGCACGACCTGTTGGTGCCCTCGAATATATGATGAGAATCATTCCTGAGCTGAAGACGAGATATTCAAATGAGAAAGAAGGGCCAACAAGATATCTTGTTCAACAGAATTAAATGCGTTAGAAAAATCAATTAAGTTGAGGACGGTTAGTTTTGATATCTCTCGGATATCTTCCATCACCTTGAGAAGAGCAGTAGTAGAAGAATGATCAGAGCGGAAACCCGACTGATAAGGGGAAAGAATATTATTTGAGATAACAAAAGAAGAAATCTGTATATGAGCTGCAGCTACCAGAACCTTAGAGAGAAAACGCAGAATATAAATTGGTCTGATATTGCGTTATAGCGTTACAATCGCTGGATTTAGGAATGAAAATAATAAAGGCGTTACACCAGGGAGTTGGGAAACACCATTCTTTAGCAAATAGTTAATGATATGAGTTATCACGGGTAAAACAGCATCCAACACGTGCATAACCACTACCCTACGTGAGTCTTCACAACCAATGGCTTTCGATTTAATAGAAGAAACTGCTTTGCGTATCTCGCCTTCATCTACAGGAGAAAAGTGAAACTTTCGTGAGAATAAGGAGGCATGGAGGCTCTAGAAATATCAGAAACTATTTGAGAAAACAGAAAATGACGAATGAAATCGTGAGGAGAAAAGGTGATGCTATTATAGTTAAATTGCGATTTTCAATATCCAAGCGTTTTGAGAAACTTCCATCACGAACTAAGTACCTAAACGTGAATATATCGGCGTTTAGCAGCTCTTACCATCTGATTACATCGATTTATCGCAGCTTTATATGCCTGCCACTTTAGATCAGTGCAATGCTTGTAATGTATAGCTTGGAATTTATTTTTTTCTATATCTAAGTATACATTTTAGTTGCCTCCTATAGAAAATGTCATTTAGAGTATAACATTTCTAAATAACAAAGAAATGAAAACACCAAAACGCAAATGCATGTTACGAATCGAAATTCCATATGTACACGTTAAGTCTGTCAAAACTCTTACAAAATGTTTCAGGATCGGCACTGGTACATGGAACATGGATGACAGTGGTGATGTTTGCTTCATCATTTGGTGAAAAATCGCTTACTATCAACGCAACAAACCTTGTTGAATTTTTGCAAAAAAAAATATCTCTTTTGTTTGAAAATATTACATTTCTTCCTTCGATATCGTATACAAAATTTCTTAATGTCTTAAAATTTCAGATTCAGCTCCACTAATCTCACGAATAGATTATTCTGTATTTATATTAAAGCTTTGCCTCCATGATTATGTCATCGCATAAATGATAGCATAGCTTAGTTTGTAATTTATTATTTTTGCCCGAACCTTTACGGCTATAATTTATTAAGACGACCTTAATGTGCAAGATTACCTGACCTACCGTTTGTTATAGCTCTCGTAAAATAAGAAATCTCTCCCAACACTATTTACAGATGCTAAAGTAAATATATTGAAAATAATTTTTTGATGTGCAATCAAGAACTTCCACACCAGGAAATAACAATTTTAAAGGGGTTTGCGCTACCCGAATATGGTAACCAAAAAACTCTCACTTCTGGTATTTCTCTTAGCCAACTTTTACGACACCGACGGGATAAAATGAGTTTAACCTTGCTATTAATAAACACATTGTAAAACAATATGGCTACATAGTTAAACGGTTAACATTCTTGAATATTATGCTGAGATTCTGGGTAATAAGTAATCCTAGGCAGAGATAACATAAGTAAAACCTATAATTGTCTTAAAGAAATCAATGAAAACTATGGCATACAACGTACGTAAATTAATAAAAATTAGTCGCAAAACTACTAGCTACTACGTATACGACTTAATACTTCCTTATTCGTTTTATAAGATAGATGTTCAGAAAAGTTAGCACTAGACACACAAATTCAGTACATACACAAGTTTACGGTGGAAATTCGGAACAAACACGCATAATTAAATTACATTGCAGAATATATTACCCAGAGCAAATTTGACGCCAGTCCAAGCGTTGCGGACATAGTGGAAGAATCGGCGGTAGAGTGGGCGATGGCGATGGCGTCTCACAGGCGCTTCCGCGTCGGGCGCAGACGAGGGCTCGGGCTCGGCCTCCCCGCCCGCGCCCGCTCGACCCTCCACCGACGACGCCGTGGCGTTGCGCACCCAGCTTTACACAAAATGCTCCCTCTACGTTAATGAAACCGCGCCACTATCACATACACCGCATCACACTTCATAACTGCTATCACGCACTTGAATTATCGACCATTTACGAGTATTATAATGACTTTTATAATCACATACACCTTTGACAATTGAACATCACTTGTGGGTCGTGAATAGTCATTTAATGTTACACGAGATTAATTATGCTACAAAAGATAACTGCTACGTTTCCTTGTTACCAGATGATTGCTGGTTACGTAAATTTTCAGAGTATTTGCTTCTTACGGCTGCTTTACCTCAGTTATTTATTGTTTATGAGATGCACAAAATTAGCAGAATATGAATTGAACAAGTACGGGGAAATGCAAACACTTCAGTTAGATTTCCGATCGGGAAATTAGTTTTACCGATTTTATAACACACAAAGCAAAGTGCAAAGCAATAGAGTGGTGCAGAGCCGGAAATCTGTGAACAAAGAAATATTTTTGTTAGTTTAGTTAACAGAAAGAAGAAACTGCAGTTCATGAAACAGATGTTGAGGAATGAGTTAGTATTTAGTCTTGTGATTTGAATACCCGCCTTTGGTGAAAAAGCATTTTTGGAAAAAAAAATTGTATTTCAGCTAGAACTGTTTTCGGTTTGAGCGACAGTTGTGTCGTGTGTCTGCTATTCGCTCTTGCTGTTCACTTTATATGACACATATATATATATATATATATATATATATATATATATATATATATATATATATATATATATATATATATATATATATATATATATATATATTGCAGATTTGGCCGGCTTGTCACAGTTATGTAGTAAAAGTGATAACGACGATGTACAAAAATGCAGTAGAACGTCCGGTAAATGTGTTGTGACCTAGATTAATCGGATCAAACTTAATATGAATAATTTTATAGAAAGAAATAAGTATATAATTGTATCCGTCTCAACTAATATCCACAAGCACTCAGGTTTTGTTGTGCAAATTTCTCTCAGATCTTAGGAGACATCCCCATAGGGAGGTTTTAACAAACGAGTTCTTCTATTTTCACAGAGTACATTTGTATAATGTCATTGCGCGTATAGCACAGCACTATATTAAATCCTGCATAAGTAATTCGTCTTCACTGTTACAGAAAGTCGCTACATTAGACCGTGACTGAGAAAACATCATTTATTTAAATAAATATTCAGTTCATAAGAACATTTTAACTATAAAAAGGGCTCCATAAAAATTATAAAATTAAGTTACAAACTTTACTCTTATATTTTTTCGTAGACATATTTTACGTAGTTACTGTTGATGACCGCTGAAGCGCTCTGAATCATGTTTATAATACATAAAATTATGGGTGTTATGTAGTCCTTAATAAAGGAATATAGTCAAACTATAAATCTTTGTAGTATAATAGCTTTGTATTTCTGTATTAAAGAGATTGTGAAAACGAGTAACATTTACTATTTATATAATAAAATTAAAAAAAATATTTAATTAATTATAACACATCTTTACAGCTATTCACAAGTTCACTATTAAACAATGATTTTCCCCAAGGCACGCCTTCGTTATAGGTTTAACATTGTTTAACAGGTGGTTCAGGACTTTAGTCCTGAGCCACCTACATCCATCGACTTCCTGCATCTGTTACCTGGTCGTTACTCTATCTAGTGGGGGATCGCCCTATACTTAGTTTACTGGTAAGGTGTTTATACTCGAGAACCTTCCTTTCACATCGGTTGTCAGTTTTTCGAGCCATATGGATGGCCCATTACCACTTTAGCTTGCTAATCACTTGGGCTATGTGTGTGAGTCTCTAGTTCTTCTGAGGATATCCTCATCTTGAAGTCTATCACGTAGAAAAACTCCGAACATAGCCCTTTTCATAGCTCGCTAAGTGACCTTGAGCTTCCATATTGGTCAGCAGTGAAAGATCACATCCCTTCAGATCCATATGCCAGCACTGGTAACACACACTGATAAATAATATTAAATCATTTGAATAGAACTTGATATCCTCCCATATGTAGATCAATGTAATAAAATTATTCAGTGGTTGGGCGAAAAGTAATTTATGTAAAATATTAATTGTATCTGTGGATTATTCCACCAAAATAAGGTTATTAATAAAAACCATATTATACAAACTTAACCATTAGCTTCTAAGGGCAATACTAAAGTTCTCTAAGCAAATTTGAGATGTTAAATTCGGGCATAGTTAGTCATGAATAAAGACGTAGCGTTTGTTAGCTATTTGCTAAGTATTAGCATCAGAATTAAATTCAGCGAGAGGTTCATGCAAATGACTTACGTTGTACGCCGCCTCAAGACGGCGCACGTAATTTTGACTTGTGCTTACAAGTGGCTCATTCCATTGCTACAATAGTAAGATATTTGTTTAAATTTTAAGCAGGAAGTTTAAATACGATAATATGTTTTTTTGTATCATATATTATTATTATTACGAAATATACATCATATATTTTATTGTACGTTTTTAAACGATTGTCACGCTATCAATTTTAATCGTTAGCTCTTTGCATTAACCCAGTTTTTACAGACCGCGGTAACGAATACTCCAAATCAGGTTTTCTCTTTTTTGGGGCATTCTAAAGGAATTAAGCCGTGGTAGCTCAGGGGCCTGGGTGCGAAATTACTGATTGCAATTTTAAGTGCTGGTTTATAACGTGCTCGGAGGTGAAGCAAACCATCCTGAGGAAGCTTGGATTTCTGAATAATAAAATATTTCGAGAACATATGTACCGCCAACACGCACGGAAACAGAATGTGAACCCTCACTGCTTCAGTGCGTGTTGGCGAATATTCCATTCGAATTCATTTCTTAGTGGGTTTTCGCTACTGCTCCATAACCCACTAAGAAATGAAATGGAGGCCCGCGTCCAGTGTGAAACTTATTTAAGCTGTATGTTTACTTTTATAAACCCAAAAAAGTGTAAATGTAAGTTGCCACTACATTTCTTGGATACTAAAGCATTGCCTCTTTCTAGTAGTCGTAGTATCTCAAAGGAGAAGAGGAGAAATATTTTGAAATTTGAAATAATATTCATCATCATCATCATCATCATCATTACAGCCTTTCATAAGTCCACTGCTGAACATAGGCCTCCCCCAAGGAATGCCACAAAGCAAGGTCCTGAGTCATCTGCATCCATCGACTTCCTGCATGTCTTACCAGGTCATCACTCCATCTCGTAGGGGGTCGCCCTACACTTCGCCTACCAGTACGAGGTTGCCACTCAAGAACCTTTCCTCCCCATCGGTTGTCGAGATTCTTAGCACCCCCTGCCTCACCGTTACCATGGTCGCCACCGTAGCCAGGAATGGCGGGGCCGCCGGGGACTGGGGGCCGTTTCTTTGTTACTCTCATCATAGGGGGAACATTTGCCATATTTACCACGCTTGGCGAGCGAATTGGCAACCGCATTTTTTTATTGTAAGTTTTTTTTATACGATAAGGGTGACAAACGAGCACACAGTCCACCTGATGATAAGTGGTTGCTGCGGCCCATAGACATCTACATCTATCCTCTATTACAAATCAAAATGTAGATGCGTTGTCACCCTTGAGGACTAAGATGGAATGCCTCATTTCCAGTAAAAAAGGCCTCCGGCCACCTGTACTCACCAAGCGAAACGCAGAGGTAAACCTCTACTTCACGCTGGTTTTCTGTAAGGTCGTGGTACCACCCCGGTTCGAGCCGGCCCATCCGTGCGACAGCAAAAGCTGCTGCGTGGCTCTACCACTGTTAAAAAAGTTTGTTGTTATCAAGAAGATGCTGCTGCCCATCTCCTGCTTGTTTCCCTTTGTCGCCTTTTACGACACCCACGGGAAGATATGGGGTAGTGGATATTCTTAACCGCCACTTTACGGCAATATTCACTGATATTATATATTATCATATTCACTGTAAATAAAATAATATTCACTGTTACTGAAACACTACAATGAGTGCATAAGTACTTAATAACAGAAAACAATTGAGATAGTACAACCATTGATTGTAATACTATTTATTGATATAATATTCTCAATAAATATTTTAAAAAATCTTTATATTGTATTTTTTTATATTTTCATAATATTTTAAAATTGATCATTAATAAATTTATAATATAAAAAAATATTTTTATAAGCTTAAAATAATGATGGTCAAGTCTACATAGACCATGAAACAACTTTATAAGATTTGTAATTACGATGTTCTCATAAAGTATTAAAACAGAGAATAAATCTATTTCCAGGTATAACCTCATATAAATTACGTTGAGACTTGAAGATCTCACTTCACTATGAGAGCCTGTCGCAGTTTTATATAAGAGGGGACAATGGACCCGTGGAGTGTGCCATACAAACATGAACAATAGCATCTAGTACTATCATTTTTAGGATTATAGACCTTAAATTGAGGTTACGTAGGTGTTTCAAAGCGTAGAAAAACTTCCTTTGGTCTATTATATAGACCATACGTCACTGTCACAACGAAGTACGGTAGGAACGAAGGATGCCCCGCAATATAGCGAGACGAGCATTTGATGACCGCTTAACAAATATGAAGTAAAGTTTTTAAAAGGACAAGAAAAAAAGAATATTTAAAACAGTTTTTGCAAACTATTTTAATTCAGACCGATTTAACAAAATTGTCTCTTATTTTTATCCTTAATCTGTTGCGGAACATACTTTCTAAAGATTGTTTGTGGTTGCCACATTTGGTAAGTAGATAAATCCAATAAAGTAGGAATGCCTTTATCTTATATCTATAAATTTTATGCTACTCGTAGAAGGCTGAGGTAAAATGTTTCATAACCTGTGATGATAGGCTCTAGTGGATACACTGCTACTCAGCAACAGAAATAGCTAGCTACCCATACAGAATAATTTCATTATGGTAGTTGGTTATGAATATTGCATGCCTTAAGCGCAAAGCGCGTAGGTATGTTCTACTAACGCCTAAAAATCAAGGTTCCAACGTTTTGTCACATGAAATAGTATCTAACAATCATATTGAACCTACAAATGGTATAAAAAGTACGTTGTCAGATGGGTAAATAATTGTTGAACTTACTATTAATATTTTTAAATCGATCAATTACTACTGTTGCGCGCCATGATTAATACATGGCGACACTAGTTACCGCTAGCGCCCTCTAGTATCGATTGGCAAAACTAGGAGAGTCAAACATAAATAATAAATATACTTATACGTCTTGGACTTTATGGAGACCTGAAGGTGTACTTCGATATCTGCTGCTGGAACTCCTCGACGAGTAGAACTAGGTGTGCCGAGATTGTACTCGTTATGTCGAAGGTGTACTTCAGTGAAAGCTACTGGAACTCCTTGAAGAGTAGTAACAGTAATAGGTGTGCTGAGTTTGGGCTTTTTTTGATAGTTATGATAAGAACTTACCTTCGAACAGTGAAGGCAAACTAGGCACGTGCCTAGTGGCGCAAGGATAAAAGGCGCGTGCGGAAGTTTTCAAAGGAAAAACATCGTCGTATTTAATTACTTCTAAATCGCTCTTACTCCCTCATCACATTTTTCATTTATGCCCCCTATTAATGGTAATCGTATCCTAATAATTTTGCAATTATTAAACTATATTAAAATAAACTATAACTCAGCTTATTTGAAAATGAGTATATTCAATTTGTAATAGATACAATAAAGCGTCAGTATCCTAATGTCAGGTTGCGTTGCAAGGACCACCAACTCGAAAGGTCATGGGTTCGAATTCGCCATTCGACTACTGTCGTGAACCAGTTTTAACACAAGCATTTTAAGCTTACCAAAAGTGGTTCAAGAGAATATTAGTAATGTTTCATATCATTACTAGTATTTAAAATAATATGGCACCTAGAGGGGTGCCGATGAGGTACTAGGCTAGCCTAGGGCGCAGTTGACATTTAATGCGCCTCTGCTTCCAGACTCGATAGAGTGACCTGAAAGTGTATTTCGATGAATGCTACTGGAACTCCTTGAAGAGTAGAACTAGGTGCGCTGAGTTTGGCCTAGTTTCGTTAGTTATCATGAGATCTTACCTCCGGGCTGGCTAGAGTAACTTCAAGGTGGCCTTTGATGATTGCTACTGGAACTCTTCGACGAGGAGAACTAGATGTGCCGAGTTTGGGCTCGTTTTTTTACTTATGAATAAACCTTATCTCCGGACCTGACGGAGTGACTTGAAAGTGTACTTCAGCAACTGCTACTGGAACTATTTGAATAATATAACTACAATTTACATTTTTTTTCACTATAAGAAGTTAAGACATAAAATTATCGGAAAATTGTAAGTATAGTGATAAGGTTATTAGTGAAAACTTGTGGGTATTTAAACTACTTTAAAAATTTTAGGTGTAATCATGTTACACGTAATTTTTTTAATGCGCTTAAGGTATGCACAATTGGATTTACCAATATTTTTTTTATAGGATAAGGGTGACAAACGAGCACACAGTCCACCTGATGTTAAGTGGTTGCTGCGGCCCATAGACATCTACATCTATCCTCTATTACAAATCAAAATGTAGATGCGTTGTCACCCGTGAGGACTAAGATGGAATGCCTCATTTCCAGTAAAAAGGGCCTCCGGCCACCTGCACTCACCAAGCGAAACGCAGAGGTAAACCTCTACTTCACGCTGGTTTTCTGTGAGGTCGTGGTACCACCCCGGTTCGAGCCGGCCCATCCGTGCGACAGCAAAAGCTGCCACGTGGCTCTACCACTGTTAATATACATAGTTATTACATTAATAATAAAATAGTTTTTTTTAGTTCGACAGTAACTTAACGGTTAAGGATACGGAATGCAAATTAAAGAAGTCGTGGAATCGAACCATCCATTCGACTATTGTCGTGAATCATTCATATTACAAGCATTGTGGTGGTGTTGGGTGGTAATTATAGGATTACTTATATTCTTTTTTTTAATAAAAACAGTTATTTTCTTAAAAAGCACATAGGTCAAATAGATTTATCGAATTTATGCCCTAGTCAATTTATATGATGATTAATGTTTATGAAAAGGAACAATGTAGTGACGCCATAAACACACTCATCAATATCACAGCCTCGTGTTATATAAAATCTGTAGCTATTTTAAATTTTTAATACAGAAACAGTAGTCATTACCATTTTACTACGGTTCATACTAATAAGAATTGCAAACTGTCATGTTCTTATCTTGAAAATATATTACAAAGTTTTATATTTAGTGTTTTAAAATTTTATGGCTAAAATTTTATGCTGACATATGAAAAACTTCTGAAATATTTTTATTAACATGTTTAGTGCGCAGTTTAATGTTGGGAATTCGAATAAAATTCAAGTTTTATATTTCACTAAATGATTAAGTTATAAATTTTTATTATATTAAACAGTAATTTATTAAAGATGGCAAAATTATTTATGAAGTCCTACATACTCGTAATAAAGGGCTACGACTTTTTATGCCGGTACGGTTAGAGATATTAAATTTAGTAATATTGCACTGCTCAATAAACAAACCAATTTTTTTAACTCACTTCTAAACCTCTTACTAGGAATAATGCATGCAACGGAGGGAGGGAAGGTCCTCTTCTAACTAGGTAACACAAATAACTTTTATTTTTTGCGCGGATCTTAGCTAAAATAATTTGAACATCGTGTTGATATTGTCTCTGATTTCCACAAAGTATGCCTGATTCAGTTAATAATTTTAAATTGTTTTATTTTATAGGATAAGGGTGACAAGCGTGCAATCAGTCCGCCTAATGGTTAGTGATTTCTGTGGCCCTTAGACATCTACATCTATCCTCGTTTGTGAAACAAAATGCGTTGTCAGCCGTGAGGACTAAGATGAAATGCCTGTTTTCCAGTAAAAAACCTCTCCGGTTCTCTACACTCACCATACGGAACAGCAGCATTGAGCTGATATTTTACGCTGGTATTCTGTGAGAATGTGGTCCTTCCCCGGTAGAGCCAAACCATTCGTGCTACAACTATACAATAAAAATAGCTGCAGCATAGCTCTACCACGTTTAAATACACCACGTATAAAACAATTTGGCGTCTGTTCTCATCATTTCTGTTTTTCCGCTTACTTCTTCTAAATCACGCAACGGATTTTGATACGGTTTTCACATATTCTAATTAAGTTTTTGCAAATTACACAAAATTCAATGTTTTGTACTTAGTCTCTTCCTCTTAAAATTTGGCTTACGCTGGCCGAACCTTAGTTCTTCAAAAGATTTAGAGAAATGCTTCAATTGCATATTCCTTCCACGAGGAAAAAGAATGACTCAGTAACAGTTTCTATCTTTAAAATATTAATTAAAAATATCAGGTTACTTGTGAAGCTATTTTATACTATCGATCAAGTAGGTAAGATAAATGATATAATTCTCTCGAAAATCAATGCACCGATGTAAACATACTGTGCACGACCTGTAAGAAATTGTTTATTTTCGAAAATAATTTCTTAATTCCTTGCAGTTCTCTGGATTAGCCTCGCATAAAGTGGTTTTAATAAATATAAGAACTTGTAGGGTGTTCTATTATTTAATTATGGCACCCAATTTGTGCAATGGTACGTTTGCAGGTAAAACCTTTAAAAAATTCTTAATAGAGTGCATCAAGTCCAATACTGACCGAATGTGGAACTGCAGAAGTAGTATCAATTCTCCTGATTCCTTTTATACCAGCCTTTCCAATTTAAAAGACTGCAGTTTCCCAAAAAATGTAATTTTCATTTTTTTTATATGATAAGGGTGACAAACGAGCTTACAGTCCACCTGATGGTAAGTGGTTGCTGCGGCCCATAGACATATACATCTATCCTCTATTACAAATCAAAATGTAGATGCGTTGTCACCCGTGAGGACTAAGATGGAATGCCTCATTTCCAGTAAAAAGGGCCTCCGGCCACCTGCACTCACCAAGCGAAACGCAGAGGTAAACTTCTACTTCACGCTGGCTTCAATGACTATCAACAAATCATATGATCAAACATTCAACGTCCTTGAGTGTTCCCATGGCCAGTTACAATACAAAACAGGTCAATGTAGCCCATTCGTGCGTCACTTACAAAAAAACTGTTCGTATTGTGTAAATAAAAGACAGCTGTAAACATTGTATATCTAAAGACAATAACTGGCAGTAATGAAAAAACTTTGACACTGCCAGCTGAAATTACTCAAAGTTGTTAAATCTGTAAGTCGTGTATTAAAGGTTATATTAACTTTAATACGTTGTAAATATAATTTAATATATTCGTACTAAGCGCATTTTCGTAACGATGAACTATCAATTTCAAAGCGAGAAAATCTAAATCAATCGAACAGTCTGTTTTCTTTTTAAACATAAATGACACCACATGTAAATTGCACCCGTGCTAGGCCAGAGCGGTTCGCTTGGTATTATTAATTTAAAAAAAATGTTATTTTAAGAAACTTTTATGTTTATTCATCAAATAACTGTTAGAGATAATTTAAAAGGAGCGAAAATAAACATAACCTAGGATTTTTGTCATCAAAAAGAGCTTCAAAATAATTGGCATTTGATGAATTGATGAAGACGAGCACGCGCACGCGCCCACGCACGCGCACACACACGAGCACACGCACACGCCCACGCACACGCACACGCACACGCACACGCACAATTTCATCAATATCTGTCCAGCCGTTTAGGAGGAGTTATATAGTATATAATATGCATGTGTGATACATAAACCCTTTATTATTCTGTTATTCTGTTTATTAATAAAAACCACATCAAATTTTGTTGCGTAGTTTAAGAGATCTAAGCGTACAGACGGTGGCGACTTTGTTTTATACTATGTGGAAACGAGCGCCAAAAAAGCAACCAAGTAAGTATTATTTGTACTGGACAATAAAACTTATCGCAAAAATTTATTTAGTATAATAAAATATATGCCTGAACTTTTTAAGGCGTAGTGGACTTTATAAAATCATCAGTATTATATTTGCTGCATATTGGCGGCGAAAGGGAACCATTTCATCCAGTAGGTATTAAATGTGAGAAGGTCAAAAGGAGGTTGTCATGGCGTTCGAAGTTTTATTCAATGCGTTCGAAGTATTTTAAATTAAACCAGACCGGGAACGGGCAACAACGTCAAAGGTGTGAGACATAATATGGTCCTGCGGTCACATATCTGAGAATCCTTTCTTTTATGAGAAAGGCCAGTTCACTTTCAAACTGCAAAGGTACGATATAAAATACAACATAATTTTTATAGATCATTATAGTTTACTTCAGCGTTATTGTAAAAAAAAACACATTATAGCGAAAAAATGTTTAGTATTTTTAATACTTGTGCGTAGAAAATTTACTGCTTTCAATGTATTCAAAAATCGAATTCCCTGGCCTTACTTACTGAATTGAGGAATTCTTTAACACTTGAATTTATTGTTGGAAAGGTTGATATTAATAATTTACACAAAATCATACATAAGATATCGCTATGTTTAGCCAGTTTTAAAAGGAAAATATCACAAATATATATGGCCTTTTAGTTTTTATTTTTTTAAAAAAACGTTACACTACTAGGATTTTCTCCTGTATTGTGGAGGTAGTTTACAAACATAAATTGCACAAGGAGAAACATCCAGACCCGCAACAATTATTTTCAGGCCATAATTGTTCCGTGCGGGATTCGAACCCGCGGCCGCCAGTGCAGCAACTAATTGCTCATTGCACCCGGTAGGTGCCACTGCGTCACTAAGCAGTCAATTTTTTGTTCTTAACTCCTAGAAATAATAATTTGACGATGATGATATTAATATGTTATTATAAAGTGTAGGGCGACCCCCCACAAGATGGAGTGACGACCTGGTAAGACATGCAGGAAGTCGCTTTGTGGTATTCTTTGGGGGAGGCCTATATTCAGCAGTGGACTTATGAAAGGCTGTAATGATGATATATATAAAAAGGTTGGTATAACTTTTCTGCAACAATATTATCATGTAACGTTATAGTGAGGTGGTAAGATCTAAGTTTTTGGTTTATTATAAGATGTTATTTGTAACTTGTTGATAAATAAATAAATAAATCAAAAAAATTATAACGATCCCTATATAGTATTTTCTTATAGAAGAGGGGGCAAGCGAGCATGCCGCTCGCCTGATGGTAAGTGACTACCGCCGCCCGTGAACAACCGCAACACCAGGGGAATCGCAGATGCGTTGCCGGACTTTTAGAAAGGTGTGCTCTTTTCATGAAGGTCACTAAATCCTATTGGTCCGGAAAAATCGCCGGTGGTAAACAATTCGACAGAGAAGTTGTACGAGGAAGAAACCTCCTAGTAAACGCACAGATGTGGACAGCCAAGCATCCAGATGGTGAGGATAGTATCGTGAATTATGACGCGATGTGCATTCGTGAAATTTGGTGTCTGGAATTAATCCAAACAATTCCTCCGAGCACTCCCCTTGGTAGATTCGATAGAAAATGCTAAAGGATTCAACATCTCTTCGTAGCGCTTAGTGTATCGAGCCGATCAGAAAGAACTCGGTCGTCGACGATTCGAACCGCACTGTCCTGGATGCGGTCAAGTGGAAGGAACTGGTACTGAAGTGCCCCGGCTCAGAGATGAGAACAGTATTCCATGTGAGGCGGAAATTGCGCATTGTAAAGTTCCAAGCGATGTGAGGGCATGAAATACTGTCTCGCTCTGCTGAGCATGCCAAGCTTTTTAAAGGCCAATTTGGCCTTCCCTTTCAAGTGACCATGAAACTGCACACTATTCGATATATCGACGCCGAGGATACCGATGCTAGCTGAGGCAGCAACGGGAGTGCCTTGAAACTGAGGAGATACGAAAAAGAGGTCCTTTCTAGCGTTAAACATCCAAACGTGTGTCTTCTGGGGATTGAACTGTTCTAGATTTAATCGTCCCCAATTCGAGACTTTGTTCAGCAAAGACTCGACTTCAGACACAAGTTTGTCCCGGTATTCCGCGACATAAAACAAAGTCGCGTAAAATAAGCACCGGATTTTGACGTAATTTTTATTAATATACAGAATAATTCAAAGAAGAAGGCTTGTATGTATAAAACATGTATATTATATGTTATATAATTCTTCTGTCCATGTGTATGTGACTGAGGTCACATACAAATGGATGTGTATGTGACCTCAGGCCGTTTAGGAGGACCTAATGTAAAGGTCCTCCTAAACGGCTGGATCGATTTTTATGCAATTTTGTGTGTGTGTGATCAAGTTGATTAGAAAATCGTTTAGATTCACAATTGGACCCGGTAGGTGACGCTGTTGTAAAAGTACTCTGCTTAAACAATTGACACTGCCAATAGGACATTTTAAACTACTGTAGTGCACATATAAATGGTAAAGGAAAAAAGAGAAAAGCAACATTATGAAAATTGGGCCAATTTGACACTAAATGCGATTTTTCTTCAGACTTGGAGTTAAAAAAGAGTAAAAAAAATATAAATTTGCAAAATTAAAACTCATCAAGTGCATTATTTGGAATAACTTGAGGGAGGCCTATATCCAGCAGTGGATTTGTGGAGGGCTGTAATGATGATGATGATGAAGTTCATCATGAATGGCTAAATATAAAGAAGGATAATATCATATAATATTTACTTACCATAAGGTGGGATAATAAACAAGCACTGGCTTGGAATATTAAAAAAACAACGTACCCAACGATGTAAGCATAGGCCCCTCATCTAAGTTGTCAAATGCTTACAAGCAAATGACTATTAACATGGTGTTGAGTAACAACGTGAATGAATAAATACACAGAAATAATGAAAAACACATAAACTATATGTAACATCTGATTCCAATACACTTACACTCATAGTAGCAGTAACTCATTTAGGTAGCTTTTAAATCTGAAAATAAAGATGAAAATATTACGTATGAGTTGTTCTAAATAAATACTTTTTCCACCGTATTAATCATCGCAATCGTCTTTTCCCTCTTGTAATGAAAGATTCAAATAAGTAAAAAATATTCTTCAGTTTATTTGAATACTTTCTACATATTTTTGTATCAGTTGTAGATAAAACGAAAGACGGGAAAACATTACAGAAGATTTTCAATAATTTATGTTTCTTTAAGATTTGAAATAAAATATGTACAAATAAATTTAAAACCAAAATTATGTCATATAAAAATTCATCTCACTATGAAACTGAAATCAAATACCTTTAGTATAGTATTATATTTGTGAGATACAAAAATGTTTAAGTAATTTAAAAAATATTTTTTTAGATGAAATAAACCATTAAAAAGAAATCATTATGAATTCAAAACAAATTTTAATTATCTCTAATATTTAATTACTCATGTAGTGCCTCAGGGATGTTGGCGGCAAACCAAATAGATGGGTTTAATGCCATTATATGCAAAAAAACCGCATCCCTTATTATCAGGGTACGAGCCAGTCACAACAACATTCTGAGGACCGTAGCGGGTGGAAATGTCTTGTGCAAAGACTGATCACTGGGCCCTATCAACCCCCGTGATGATCTGTCTCGGCACAGGGTATTACTTTATTTTCCTCGATTTTAAGCAAACCATTGTTTTACTAACCCTTGTTATTATTGTTATTATTATTGAATTACTAACTCACATATGGATTTTTAATAATCTGAAATAAACGAATTTTATTTATTTATCTACTAAAATAATTTTAATTAACAATTATGTTATCCTGAAAATTTGCGTGTAATGCAAAAGCAAAAGTGGCAAAAGAGAAACCACTACCCTGTCTCATCCCCCGGGTATCAGAAGGCCAAGGCTTTCAATAGATGACGGAAAATCTATCCCATATTTTATCATGAGATGGGAAGAAGCGTCAAAGGTGCGAGACATAATATATGAAGATACGACGGCTCCGCGGTGCAGTGGCTTAGCAATGAGTTGCAGCGCAGGGAGCCGCGGGTTCGAATCCCGCACAGAACAAGTATTTAGATAGCCTACAAATAATTGTTTCGGGTCTGGATGTATGTCCTAGTGAAAGTTATCTGATATGTGAACTGCCCAAAGTTTTTAAGGCTTGTTTCAAAATTGAAATAAAGTTCTTTCTGCAAAAGTAATAATCTGATGGCGCAGTGAACTAAACATGAAAAAATTCTGTTGAAATATTATATATGTACTATGTAATGTAGAATGTATATGTGATTATCAGCTTTAAGAAATAATGATTTTTTTTAAGTTTTTGTCGGTTTTTATTCATTAATGGTACCGTTTCGCAAACCGGTCGTAGATTTTGACAACCATATGAGCTGGAAATAAACCTCAACTGAACAAATAATTTTCTATAGTCGTGGTTAACTATGATACCGGGGAGGTCAAACACCTTAGCCCCCTATGAAGGTTGAAGACGATAGACGGGGTGATAAGAAGAAAAGAGACCACAAAAGAAAAAAAATAGATTATGCTTTCGGTAAGATATACATACACGTGAATCGGTAATAATCGGATGATTAGAGAGTACCGTAGACGTTAATTTTAAAATTACAATACTTAGTATTAAGTGTATTACATTTGGTGCATGGTGGCAGTATTAGAGAATCCATAGCTTCCTTTTATCCCTTAGGTGTCGTTATAGGTGAGTATGGCGAAGGTCAGAAAAAAGGTCTTGTTGTCTTCTAAGTATTTTAAATTAATCTATACCGACAACCGGCAGCAGCGACAGAGGCGCGTGACATTTGGTTTTGCATTCGCATATCCGAGCATCTTTTCTTTCTTGAGAAAGACTATTATGCGATAATAGACTGTTACGGACTGCAAAGGTATGCTATAAAATAGAATATAGAGCACATCGGCAGAATTGGCGAGAAGCTATTTCCCTTCCTTCGGGAACACGTGCATTCTAGTTTTTTGCCAAGGCTGTTCAATGGAACTTATGTTAGGCATCTCTTCCATCTATGCACTGAGAGCCCATGCCGCAAAGAAGAAAGTTGATCTGTTAGCCTGTCTCTTTGCGTCCAACTCGACTCTCGATGACGTGGGGAACTCATTACCGACCATCCCGCGGGTGTGAGTGCTCCATGCCGGATGTGTGGCTTACGCAGCGCTCGGTTCCCAAAGCACTCCCTCCCTGAACGTCAACAAGTCAAATGGGCCTGATGAAGTCACTCCCATTGTGCTGAAAACGTGTGCTCAGGCGTTTGCACTGGATTTAACACGTCTTTTCCTTTACTATTACTTCCCAGGCGTAGTCCTGAATTCATAGAAGACAGCTTTGGTCCACCCGATTCCAAAAAAAGGCAACCGCTCAGACCCGTCCAACAACAGGCCTATCGCTATCATCTTCTTGTTCTCCAAAATAAAGGAATCCATTATAATTTGCCAGTTCATGAGGTACCTTGAGAATCACCAGCTGATTACTGACCGCCAATACGGTTTTTATCGGAGTCTATCAGCTGATTATCTTCTGGTCTACCTAAATTATAGATGGGTAGAGGCAATAGAGTCAAAAGTATTGGCCGTTAGTTTGGGCATAGCAAAGGCCTACGATCGGGTCTGGCGTATGGCGCTTCTTTCGAAGGTCTCTTATCTGATAAATTCTGTTATTAGATCACTAGTTTCCTTGATGATCGGAGCAGCAAGGTTGTAGTAGACGGTGCATGCTCTAAGTAAAAGTCTATTAACGTTGGTGATCCACAAAGCAGCGTGCTATCACCTACGCAAGAAAGATCTTCTACACATCAATGATATGTTGCAAACTGATAACCGTGCCAATATTTGTGCCAGGAAAACGGCGCCGAGTACCGGAACAAACTTGTGTCTCAAGTCGAGTCTTTGCTGAACAAAGTCTCGGATTGGGGTGACTAAATTTAGTCCAGTTTAATCTCCAGATGACGCAAGTTTGCGCGTTTACCGTTAAAAAAAACTCTTTGTCGTATCTCCTCAGTTTCAAGGCACTCCCGTTGCTGCCTCAGCTAGCAGCTGAAATCGACATATCGATTAGTGTGCAGTTTCGTGGCCACTTGAAGGGGAATACCAAATCGGCCTCTAAAAAGCTTAGCGTACTCAACAGAGTGGGCAGTATTTCATGTCGGTACATCGCTTGTAACTTTACGAAGCGCAAGTTCGGCCCCATATGAACTAATGTTCTCATCTCTGGGCCGGGGCACTCCAGTGCCAGCTCCTTCCACTTGACCGCATCCAGTACAGAGCAGTTCGAATCGTCGACGTCCGAGTTCTTTGTGATCGGTTCGATTTAGTGGTGCTGCGTAGCGTAGCGATGTTGCATCCCTTTGCATCTTGTGTTGCATCTAACACGGGGAGTACTGTGAGGAATTGTTCAGAAGGCGCCAAAATTTACGATACCTTCCTTACAGTCTGGATGCTTGACGATCTACCACTGAGCGTTTTACTAAGATTTTTCTTCGACGTACAATTTCTCTGTAGAATAGTTTACCACCGGTGATTTTTTTGGACCGATACGACTTAGGGACCTTCAAGAAAAGACCTTACTCCTATCTAAAAGACCGGCAATGCACCTGCAATTCCTCTGGTGTTACCTGGTGTTATCTGGTGATCCGCATGCTCGTTTGCCCCCTCTTTTATAAAAAAAATATATGTAATTATTATAGCTCCTTTCACCGTAGGGTGAAAAAGTTACTTAATTTTTTTTTCTTACAGTTTATTTCAGCGTTGCTGTAAAGAACTACATATTACTTAATAGCATAAGGTAACAATTGATGTTGTAGTCGTCAACATATTAGTTTTCAATGTTTGTTCGTTTGCTTTACTAAAAACCGTCACGTATAATTCCCTAGCTTTACTATTTGAAATAAGCGATTCCCAAATATGTAAACACTAAGTATTATATTTTTAAAGTTTACGTACTAACTTTTTCAATTTTAAAGATGTTGCACATAAAACTTTACGTATAATACCAAAATGAAAAGAAATGAATTTCACACAACATCATAGTATAAGTCGTAACGTTGAATTGCAGGCAGAGTTGGATCTGTGTCAAGCAACTTTGCGAACTCTCGAGCTTTACAGCGAACCCGCCAATTATCGCGCGAAAACAACTTGGCCTCGACAATGACCGGGGAAATGGAATTCTTTTGTGAGTACCTGCCTTAATGGGCGTGGCTTTGCTGTAATCGATTTCCGCTGAAATTTTTATGAAATTTCTTTAGAGTCAAATTGCAGTGTCTTTGACACGATGTTAAAAATCTGATTCGTAAGTTAATCTCAAAACGTTATTTTAAATGCGATGCTGAAATTTTTGAGCTCTTATAACTTAGCTTTAAATACAGCATGTAATGTTTCCAATAAATTTTACTTAAAATGACAGATAAACCAAGAGGCAAACTTAGTCATGTGATTGTCGTAATCATTAAATAATCTGGCTAACTTGTGTCGAGTCTATAGTATTTTTATTACTTTAATGAAGTGTCACCTAATAATGTTTAAAAAATCAACGATGCTAAATAAAATATTCTTTATTTATTTATTTATAAGGACTACTACATAACAAAATCTGGGCTCTGTGAATCCTGTACTAGTTACACCTGTCTTACAGGGTTCCAGACCTTCCTTATTGTAGTAGTAGACATTGGTACATTTTACAAAAAAACTTAAGTATGAATAATTTTCACAGTAAGAAACAAATAGTATATGGAAAAAGCCACTCAAATCTATAATTGGCAATTCATTTCACATCCAGACTTTTGTTGTAAGATTACATAATACATACATAAACACTCAGGCCTGTAACCCACAGGGCTAGGCAGAGAGAGAAAGATAAGAGTACATATACAAACAAACACTCACGCCTGTCACCCAGAGGGGTAGGCAGAGACTACGGACTTTCATTTGGCACGATAATGACACACTACTCTCGCCTTCTTTACATCCATATATCTACGCATACACGCTCGTTGGTTAAGGGTACTCCTAATCTGGCCCATTTTTAATGTATCGCCGATTTGGTCGATAAACCTTCGTCTAGGGCGTCCCTTCCCGACCCTGCCGTTCACTTCTGTAACATAAATTTGCTTTGTCACTCTTTCCTCGTTCTTTCTTTCTACATGACCAAACCACCGAAGCATTCCTTTCTTAATCCTTGTCATAACGTCATCTTGCAAACTACACTTTTATCTTATCACACTATTTCTCACCCTGTCATTGAGATTCAGCCCTAGCTTGCTCCTTAAGGACCGCGTTTCTACAGCATTTATTCTACTCTCATGCTTCTTCTGCCAGACCTAACTTTCACTATCATACTAATAATGATATATAAATAGATAAGAGTTATTATTTTATAATTACTATTCCTTCAGTAATTGTCATTAACTGTGCAGTGGCGGTCTAAGAATATCCACTACCACTGTTTGCGCCAAACGCTAAAATTTAAAATTTCTCTAACTGAGACTCGTTAGCGCGCTTCGTCGATGTACTTAGCTCGGCTGGCACGCGGCTAGAGGGCGCCACCCCGCCCGCGCTGAGCTCGAGGGAGATCGGATTTTTTGTCGTCAAGCTGCAGCCGGGCATTGCTTACTGTGACTCAAATCGAGCCGCGTGGCGCCGTATTTGTTAACGAATTTGTGCAGCGACGAATAATCGAGTAGTCTAGAACATTAAAAAGAAGAATGAAAAGAAGGTAGTGGTTAATTGTACCGTTGCGTTAAGCGCCTTAAAAGGTCGCGTTCGGTTTTTGAAACAATTTGTTGCGGAGTGAGCGAAAGTGAATTTTGATCCGACATGCCAAGGTTCTCCAGGGTCCTCTCCGAATGGCTGACTTTCGTCGGTCTGTTTGACAGCCTAGTGGACGCCCGGAGGGACTTGACATCCAGCCAGAAAATGGGGTACCACCTAGCGTCATTGGAGGGGAAGGCCTTGGGTGTCGTCAGCCACCTGAAATTGTCGGACGACGCAAACCAGAATGCTCGGGACCTCCTCGCCGGAAGGTACGCCAATGTCCGGCGGATTGCGGCAGAATACGTCCGGAAGTTGCTAAACCTCCCGGTGCTTAAGAACCGGACCAGATTACGTACGGACATCGTAAATCCAGTCGTGGTGGCTTGCAACTCATTGAGGCGGCTGGATTTACCTTTGGACGAATGGTCCTTTTTGTTGCTCCACATTGTGCTGTCCCGCTTGCCTTTCGATCTTCGGCTCCATTTTGAGGAGAGGTACGGCGGGGACGGCGCCTTCTACATTCCGCCCTTCAGGGACCTGCTGCGGTTCTTGGAGGAGCAGTGCCGGCAAATGGAGAACGCAGCGGGCGCCAGGGCAACCACCACGTTATTTTGTGCCATGGTCATGGGGTTCATCTTGTTAGGCGAGACACGAGCCCTGCAGCCCGATGGCTTGTCGGCCGTGCCACTGTATTTGGGCACAGTTTCTTTGGACCGGTTATGTGGTCTCCTCCTCCTCCGACGGCCGACCCGCTCTCTGTTGTGGGCGTGTCCCTTTCGGACGTCGTCCAGCGGTTCTGGGAAATTGAGGAACCACCACATGCGGCTCGAGCCAACCCTCTGGATCGTGAGTGCGAGTTGTTCTACCAGAACAATACCGGCCGTCGTGTCGACGGTCGTTTCGTCACTCGCTTACCCTTTCTGGACTCACGTCCCCCTTTGGGTCAATCTCGTGCACTGGCCGAGACGAGGTTGCTTTCCATGGAGCGCCGCATGCGGCGCGACCCAGCCTTTCGCGACAAATATGTCGAGTTTATGCGCGAGTATTAAGAGCTGGGTCACATGTCACCGTCCAACTTCGAATGGCGTTCACAGAAGCACTACTTCCTCCCTCACCATGCGGTCTTGAGGACCCCTGAGAGTAAGATTCGGGTAGTTTTTGACGGCTCCGCCCTCATGTCAAATGGTGTGTCCCTGAACCAGTGTCTCCACTCTGGTCCTAAATTAATCAAGGACATATTCGACATTTTGATCCGATTCCGTCGATACCAAGTGGTTTTTGTAGCCGACATTCGGATGATGTTTCGACAATCAGTGGTCCATCGTGATGACCGTCGATATCAGCAGATATTGTGGCGCGAGAAGCCCAGCGATCCGATACAGGTGTTTGAGTTGAACACCACCACCTATGGACTCCAGTCCAGCCCGTATATCGCCATGCGAACCCTCCTTGAACTTGCTGAGAGAGAGAGAGAGAGAGCGTCTAAGATATGCTCGGGGAGCTTCTCCAAAATAGACTTCGCTCTACATGGACGACATTTGTACGGGCGCCTCCACCAACGAGAAGGCTCTTGTCTTGCGAGACGAATTAATTGCCATCCTGAAGTCCGGAGGTTATGAGTTGCGCAAATGGTTGTCGAACTCCCCTCATATTTTGAAGGACCTCCCAGGAGAGGATCAACAAGACCCTCATCTATCCGAGCACCCTGAAAATCCAAATTTGTTGACTGTGCTGGGCATTCCATATCAGCCTGTTCAGGACACCTTCACGTATCGAGTAAAACTCGATCCCCCCTCCCCCCAAAGCATGGACCAAGCGCTCCGTGCTGTCTACCGTAGCTCGCACCTTCGATCCTAATGGATGGATCACCCCGGTCATCTTTTCGGCTAAGTGCTTTCTTCAGAAGCTTGGATGTCCGGGTTGGGTTGGGACGAGCCTATTATCGGAACCCTCTTACGAGAGTGGCTCTCCATGGTCTCCTCCCTTTCGGACATCAACCGGGTCTCCATGCCAAGGTGCTTCCTTCCTCCAGGGAAGTGCCGGGCTACCCTACATGGGTTTTGCGACGCCTCCGAGAAAGGCTATGCTGCTGTCGTACATTTGCGGACTGTGAGCTCTTCTGGTCACACTGCAGTCCATCTCGTACTTGCTAAAAGCAAGGTTGCTTCCATTAGGTCCCGCTTAACTAACCCTAAATTGGAACTGTCCGGAGCCGCTCTTCTCACGCGACTTCTCAACCACGTTCACTCGTCTTTGACGGCTGTAATCAACATTACGGACGCCTACGCTTGGTCGGACAGTGAGATAGTACTTTGTTGGCTGCACCTCACAATCTTGAGGTCTTTGTGGCGAACCGCGTGTCTCAAATCCAGAGTTCTGAGACTTCTCTAAACTGGAGACATGTCCCAGGGGAGTTGAATCCCGCAGACTGCGCTTCTCGCGGCTGCGAAGCCCCCTCGTTGGTTAACCACCCGCTGTGGTGGGGTCCCAGTTGGTTGACTGAGTCTCAGTCATTCTGGGCCCAGGGTAAATACTCCAAACCGATTGAATTGCCTGGCCTACGAGCCTGAGTAGGAGTGAGCAAGGATAAGCCCACTCGGGATCTCTCCCTTCTAGAACAGTACAGCTCTCTTGATAAGCTCTTAGGAGTGACTGCTTGGTTGCGCCGATTTGTCCGCAATTCGAGAGACCCGTCCAACCGAATCTCTGATTCCGTTTTGTCCCCTAGCGAACGTCGTGAAGCTTTGATGCATTGGACCCGTATGGTCCAAGCGGAGCATTTTGAGCCCGTGATTGAAAACTTAAAGCGGGGCTCCATTGTCCAGGGCGCTCTGGCCCGTCTGAACCTCTTCCTGGACGACGCTAGGATGCTGCGCGTTGGCGGACGTTTGAAAAATTCTCAACTGCCGTACGGGGCTCAACACCCGTTGCTGCTCCCTAAGGACGGCGCCTTTGTCCGGTTGCTGTTAACCCACCATCATGTTAAGAATGCCCACGCTGGGTGTAACGCTCTTTCGGCTATTTTGCAGCGGGAGTTTTGGATTTCGGCTGGCCGACGCACCATCCGGAGCATCATTTTTAAGTGCATATGCTGTGCATAAACTGAAGGCCACCATATCGCAGCCTATGGTGGGTGACTTGCCGCCCGACGGCGTCAGGGCCATCGGACCATTCGCTGGAGTCGGAACAGACTTTGCTGGCCCCTTCCTCGTCAAGTCCTCCAACCTTCGTAACGCGCGTTCACATAAGGCCTACCTGTGCGTTTTCGTGTGCCTCTCCACTAAGACCGTTCACTTACAACTGGTAAGTGCCCTCAGCACTGAAGCCTTTGTGGCCACGCTGGTCCGCTTTGTATCGCGTCACGGTCTGCCGGACCTGATCCGGTCTGATTGCGGAACGAATTATAAAGGCACGGATAGATATTTGAAAGAGGTCGTCGCATTTCTGTCCAACAACAGGGCGTATTTAGGTACTGCTATGTCCAAGAAGGGCATCCAGTGGAAATTCGACCCTCCGGATTGTCCACACTGGGGCGGTATTTTTGAGGCGGTGGTTAAGGTTGCAAAAACGCATCTCCGTCACGTTATTGGCGAAACTATTTCGACGTTTGAGGAGCTTGCCACTGTATTCTGTAAAATTGAGGCTGTACTCAACTCTCGGCCCCTCTGTCCCTCTCGTCCGATCCGAATGATTTGGAGGTTCTAACCCCGGGACACTTCCTGATTGGCCAGCTGCTTAACGCCCTACCCGAGTACCCCTTAAGGGAAGTCAACTCTTCGCGGCTGAGCAGATTTGACCTGCTGCAATAGATGAATCAGAGTTTTTGGCACCGATGGTCTCTGGAGTGCCTACATCTTTTGCAGCAGCGCATTTAGTGGTCTGACAAGACGGATACTCCTCGGGTTGGAGACCTCGTGTTAGTTAAAGAACCTAACGCTTTGCCTTTGTATTTGCACCGTGGGTGCATTGTTAAGTTATCGTATGGATCGGATGGGGTGCATAGGGTGGCCGAGGTTTTGGTTGGTGTAATAATCGTGTAGTCTAAAACATTAAAAAGAAGAATGAAAAGAAGTTAGTGGTTAATTGTACCGTTGCGTTAAGCGCCTTAAAATGTCGCGTTCGGTTTTCGAAACAATTTGTTGCCGAGTGAGCAAAAGTGAACTTTGACCCATGAGTCGTGCCGTGTGTTATGCTTTATAATTAACGGGATTTAGTTGCATCTTGAAATTATTTAAATGTACGATAAAGGTAATAGACTAACATAGTGAATCGAAGAAGGAAATAGTTCATTGCAGCCACCGCTGGAGAATACCAAGCCGGGAGGCAAGGTCGGAGTTAGGGTTGCTGCTGATTAACAAGGGCTAATTCGGGTTAAACACACATACACTTCTCATACACTACTCACATTCACGACAATTACGCCTGAACGAGCCCTGGGAGCCTTCTTCGCCTCTGAACAGGTACGTACTATTTATTCACCTAGCCTTCTCCCTACTGGGTAGTAGGATAGGACATTTTCCATAAGGCCAGTTGGGTCCCGTCCTTATTTGTCCATCGAACCTAACATTTGTATGGGGCCCTGTACGGTATACCTTTGTAGGGACAGCTAGGAGCGTGTACAACCACATATTATCACCCAGTGTGTGTTTTAAGAGTCTGGAGAGAGAAAAAAACCAGGAGATAGGTAGCAGCGTTTTCCTAATAACAATAAAAAAATAAAAACTAAACTAAACTAAACGCCAACCCTATAGAGGTAATCTATTGGGAGGCCTATGTTGAGCTGTGGACTTTTTATAGGATGAAACGGAAAGTCATATTTAGACATCAATGGTCAATTCAAAACGATCAAAAAATTAAATTATTAATGAAAGTAAAAGGCGTCTTCCGGGAACTATATATGCAAAATTTCAGCTCAGTTGATTGAGAATAACTGCTATAAAATTCAGTTCCAAGATTTGACAAACATAAACATTGCAAGTTAAATAAAAGCTTTTAATAATAATCAAAACAAGTTAAATTATCTGCGATAAAAAGTTTTATTTTATGTCAAGCATCCGTGTAATATATATGCATATAAGAAAACAATAGTTTATTTTGAAATAAGTTTTTAATATCTAATATAGTTTATAAATTATACTCATTAACATGTGTCACATCCTAATATAGCAGTAATATAGGCAACACTGTGACAATATTATACTTTACGACTACTTTGCGACAGTATTATTAAATCAGGTTTATTAGGTTTAAGTATGTAGTATAACGATATTTTTGTGAATCTGTTTATTTGAGTAGATATACTGAGCTTGATTTTTCAAAGTTCATTTGGTTAAAATTAGAACAAGACGCCATCATTTTATGAAGTGGTGAAATCCTTGTAATTGGCACAGGCGTAATGTTAATTAGTTAAGAGTAGGTTTCGTCATTTTCATTCATTTGTCATTCATTAAGTCATAATTGGTATCTTGATAGAACTATAATTATTGATAACAAGCATTTTGTGATATTATGTTGAAACAATATTAACTTTAAATATGGCATTACAGAGCATATTTTAAACTGAGTTCATAAAAACGGGAAAAATCGATATTCGATGTTTTTTTCATCGATTTTTAGAAACGTCTAAAAATTTTTATTAATACTTCAGGGACGGTCCCATATAAATTCGCAGAAAAAAAGTTATCTCTAAGGCTGGTAAAATAGAGTAATAATATTTTAAAGTAACTAATTAGACGACGTTTACTTATTTATATTTTTTTTATTGCATTCCTTTTTACAAAAAAATACAAAGTGATTTTAGGCGTTCTCTATCAGTTAACCCGTCTAGTTCTTGTTGCTTTTTGGAGTCTGTTTTTACTTCTTAAAAGTTTAGTTATTATTAGATATAATTTTTGCATGTCAAAGTGACAACTAATTAACTTGATAGTAACATGAAGCTGTGTCCAATACACATATACATCTATACTTGTTTAAAGAATCAAAATGAAGATTTGTTGTGTCGGGGATATAACGACAAACCAACACTAATAAATCTTTCAAGTTGGGTTCTAAGATTTAAACTAAGATTTTCGTTCTCTAAAAGCGCTAAGGCAGAATAGTAGGGCTAGTAGAAAATGACATCTCATTAATCGTTGTTACGTCGAAGTTAAACAACTTCAATTTAACTTCAGAATCCATCTTGTCTTTATAACTCGAAAGAGTAAGGAATGTGTCAGAGATTTATTTTCGACACCTCATTTATTTACTTCAATATCCGCTGACGGGATTCATCAATTTTCATTTAATTTCATTTCATTCCCTAAAATTAGATGAAACTAAATAACCTTTATTTTTTAGAAAGTTTATAAATAAAAAAGGATAATGTAAAAATATGTGTTGCTGTAATGTTGAGGTTGTAATTCAAGGTGAGGTAGTATTAAAACGTTCTTAAGAGAGTATTCTTTCAAGAACGGTCTTACACTTAATGAGTAATGACTATCTCCTTGGATTCATGTAATTTCAAAAAAGGTTAGTAAGCTTAAAATTGGATGTCAGTTCGGATTTAAAAATCTTATAAGGCCAAACAAATTTTAATAGGGATATTAGTCTATTCAATACATTGCAGTGCAATCTCTACTCCATTCTGTAAGCTCTGCATCTGGTTATATGAAGATATTGTATAATCGGATTGTCTCAAACGTTTGATGATACTTGCTGTAAACAGAATATGCATTTTCATTTAAAATAAACAAAATATTATCGCCATTTAACGAAGACCATAAGATCTTTTTGGATTTTCTCATAGTCAATTTCTGTGACACCCACAAGACGACATAGGGTGATTGATTTCTTTACACCGCCAGCACAAGCTAATCGCTACACACGAAAGCAGGTCACTAAATGAATTTATTCATTACTTGTTTAATGAAAAAACAACCAACAAACTCCATTTTGGCACCCGCCCTTTTTGTGTTGGAAAGGATTATGGAGCGGGAGCTTTCGTGGCATTGTTCCAAATTTACCGTTATATTTGTAACAGAATTATGCAAACATTCAGCTATGCATGTCAGAATTTCCTTTACTGCATGTCTTAAATTGATTATAAATATCAAAATATAATTGATGTTTTCGGGAGCCGAATTCAGGTTTCTAGCATACAGTGAAATTCGAGGTGAACACCCAGTCTCTGAACTAAAATAACGGTAATACTGTTTTTTAAATATTATTTGTGATAAATGTGCAACTTATGATGATGATGACGGTATGTAGCTACTGTAACTTATATAATTAGAGAACTACTAGAGCCCAAATAGATTGCTGACTAAGATCTTTTTCCATAGAATAAGGGTGATAAATGAGCATGCAGTCCACTTGATGGCAAGTGGATACTATAGCCCTTAGACATCTACATTGATCTTCCATTAAGAATCAAAATGAAGATGCGTTGTCACCGTTGAGAACTAAGATGAATTGTCCGTATCCAGTGAAAAGGATCTCCGTTTCTCTACACATAATTTGTGTACACTTTTTCTGTGAAAGCATAGTGTTTCCCCGCGTGAGCCGACCCATTCGTGCTGCAAGCATAATATAGCTGCAGCGTGGCTCTACCGCTTATAAAGAGATCTAAATTGGAATGCCTCATAGTCTGTTATTTTACTTTAAACGCAAATAGATACACTTTTGGATAGACAAAAATAGGAAAGGGCTTGTTGGAACTACCAAGATGTAAATCCCACGTAGAAAAATATCCCAATTCGTGAGAAATAATTTAAACATTTGCTATGATCATGTTGTGGTAAAAATTGTGGTAATCGAAAAACTTATTAAGAAACGATATATCTATTATAATGCAAGAAATTAGCATGATCGATTTTAATTATCATTGAATAGATTTTGTTTTTCATCAATTTTCAAAAAAAAAACCAGGTACTGCTTAATAAATTAAGAATTACCTTAGTAGAGTAGTCACCAGACACTTGCGTCTTCTATTATTATTTTGAATACCAAAAATAAGTTTTTTAGAACCGAATCGGCCAATGTTCAACTTTTGATTGGATCAATACACGCCGAACAGATGAATACTGGAGCTCACTGGACGATGAATTGAAATAAAATCCGAAATATATAGCTTCCTATCCGTTTCTTTATTACATTTGGCAAAAGTATAACGAGTTGTAAAACCAGTACTCTTGAGCCCACAGTATACGTACCATGTAGTTAGACGAAAATTTCTAAAAATGAATTGGCAAGAAAGATTCTGACTGATTTAATTTGCATTTGATAAAATAAAAGAGGCAAATCATATATATTCATATTGTTAACGAAAATGAGAAATAAGAATGTTGTTATGTAAGTAACATAAAACTAATGAAGAATTTTTTTGTACTAATATTTACATTTCATTTATTTTCATTATTTTAATGGTCTTTTTAGACGTTGGAGGCATCGGATATCTGTGTCTACCACTGCGTTACAGCGTATAAGAACAGAGAGATTAGAAGATGAAGGTGTGAAACAGAAGTTCAAATGTAGTTTAAGAGAAAATATAAGTGGTATGACTGAATTGTGTATGAAAGATTTAGACTTGTAAATTGTGTGGTATAATGTCAAGAAAGGTTTGGCGCATCACCAAACCTTTCTACCGAAGTATGTGGTGTAAGTAAGAGAACGAATGAAAGGAAAAATAACACGTTATAGTGGGATGATGAGGTACGGATGGAAGTTGAAGCAAAGAAGAAAGCATGGCTAGATTTACTAGCAACCAAGGCTAGTAATTCTAACGGTATTAATGATGATATTGAAAGGAAAAAGGCAGTCTTTAGACATATAAATAAGAGAGTAAAAGAAGTAGTTGAAAGGAAAAGGCAAGAACGAACGGATAAAAATGATAGAAGAATATCGGATAATTTTCAGGTAAACTTTAAAATGTTCTGGAAACTCGTAAGAACTGCCAGGGGACATTCAAAACAGCCTAGAATGAATGCTATACGAGACCAAAATGGCTATATTCTGAATGACGAAGTTTTGAGTTTAAGGAGATGGAAGGAATACTTTGAAAGCGTATTTATGAGTGATAAGACGTTTGAATTAAATGAAATAGAAATTCCGAAAGAATAGGAAATAGATAGAGATATAAGTATAGACGAAATAATGAAAGCAATGAAAAGTATGAAATCAGGTAAGGCAGCCAGATATGATAGAGTATCTCTCAAAATGCTAAGGGCTGGAGAAGGAGTGGTGGTAGACCTGCTGTGCACCTTATTTAATTTATGTTGGGAACTTAAGCGCGTACCGAAAACTGGTGCAAAGCCGTAATAGTCCCTATATATAAGGGAAAAGGATCACAGCAGAACTGTAAAAACTATCGTGGTATCAGCCTTCTTAGCATTGTGGGAAAACTGTATGCTAAGGTACTAATTGAAAGAGTTATGAAAGAAACTGATGGGAAAATTTGGGATGTGCAAGCGGGATTTAGAAAGGGATGGGATGTACGGATCAGGTCTTTTCCATGCGCATGGTCGCGGAGAAGTTTTTGGCTAAAAATCAAAAAGTTTTTTGTGCGTTTGTGGACTTGGAAAAGGCTTATATATAGGCTTATATAGACAAAATGGACAGGGATGTGTTATGGCAAATACTGAACTCATTTGGGTTGAGAAATGGGTTGATATAGGCATTGAAGTCTCTGTATAGGGACTCTAGTGCTTGTGTCAGGATCAACAGGGCCTTCTCGGACTGGTTTGGCATCCATAAAGGTGTCAGACAGGGCTGTGTGGCTTCCCGGTGGCTGTTCTACCTATTTATGGACAGTTGTTTGGAAAATTTGAAAGTAGAAGAATGCGGGTTAAGAATGGGTGAGCTAACCGTCAAATGCCTTTTGTACGCCAATGATCAAGTCATACTTGCGTCGTCGGCGACCGAGTCGCAAATGATAGTTACATTAATGAACAGGACATTAAAAGAAAATGGAATGAAAGTGAACGCAAGTACGACGAAAGTTATGGTTTTTGAAAGAGAAGAAAGTAAAACAATATGTGAAATAAGAATAGAAGCGGATTTGGTCGAGCAAGTATATGAGTTTATGTATTTGGGATGTGTATTTAGCAGGGATGGTAGATATACGACGAAAGTTATGGTTTTCGAAAGAGAAGAAAGTAAAACGATATGTGAAATAAGAATAGAAGGGGAGTTGGTCGATCAAGTAGATGAGTTTGTGTATTTGGGATATGTATTTAGCAGGGATGGTAGATATGATAAGGATATAGAACGACGAGTGAACGCAGGAAATAGAGTGAATGGGGCTCTACACTCTATTGTGAGAAGTCAGAATGTGGCAAAGAAGGCACGTATGGCAATTCATAATGCTGTGTTAGTCCCTACTTTAATGTATGTTAGTGAAAGTTGGGTGTAGCAGAAGAAGCACGAGAGTAGTATAAATGCTGTAGAAATGCGGTCATTAAGAAGTATGTTAGAAATAAATCTGAATGACAGAGTGAGAAATGGCGTGATAAGAGATGAGTGTGATTTGCAAGATGACGTTGTGACCAGGATTAAGAAAGTAATGCTTCGGTGGTTTGGTCATGTAGAAAGAATGAGTGAGGAAAAAGTGACAAGGCAAATTTATGTTGCATAGGTGAACGGAGGAGTCGGGAAAGGACGCCTTAGGTGAAAGTTTATCAACCAAATTGGCGATATATTGAAAATGGGCCAAATCAAGAGTACCTTTAACCGACGAGCGTGTATGCGTAGGTATATGGATGTGGAGGAAGCGAGAGAGGTGTGTCAGGATCGTGCCAAATGGAAATCCATAGTCTCTGCCTTCCCCTCTGGATGACAGGCGTGAGTGTTTATGTATGTATGTATGTATATTTACATTTCATTTTCTATACCTATTTATAGAAATCCTCAATATTTATACACTTCTACATATTAAATGGATAAAATAAACATTAAAAAAGTAACCTAGTTTCTATCATCAGATGAAGATTTAAAATATTGTTCAACATTTTTTTCTATTTACAAATTGGAATACAAGCGCGCGTCCGCTGCGTTATACGCGCCAAATGCCATGCGTGCAAGCACAAATATAAAGCCACTTTCATTGTTGCATATTGGCCTTTCTAAAGATCCTGGTATTGTAGAACAATTTTCACTACGCTGAGCTAGCAAGTTGGTGAGCGTTGATATGATATTGTAGAACTATGTATCTATGTGTGACTTATCTGACTATCTGACTGTGTGCTATTGGTCACCTTTAATTGTTTATTAAAACCTTCTCACTGGAAATGCTGCTTTCCATGACCACATTTTAACTTCAGACTCAAATTAAGTCCGTTAATCAACAGGGTGCATATCATTTGTAGGTTTACATTTATAAAAAAGGAAAATTTGGGGATATCCCCATATTTAATCAGTGATCATATAAAAGGTAAAGGTTAACATTTTGGCTGCGGGTACTACGGGGCGATCAGCTTGACCAGTTTAGCAAGTAAAGTTTACTCGAAGGTTTTGACACGTAGGATGCAAGGGAAATCGGAAAGATTTCTATGGGAGGCACAATGCGGATTTAGACCTGGAAGAGGATGCACGGATCAAATGTTTTCTCTCCGCATGATCACGGAGAAGCTTCTGGCTGCTAACCAGAAGATTTTCTGTGCTTTTGTAGATCTTGAGAAAGCATTTGGTGAGGTTGTAAGGAAGAAAATGTGGGAACTGTTGCCGGGGTACGGTGTGGATGGTCGATTGCTAAGGGCTGTGCAGTCACTTTACTGTGATTGTAAAGCCTGTGTGCGGGTAGGACATGACCTGTCACCCATGTTTAGCGTCCAAACGGGCGTAAAGCAGGGTTGTGTCATGTCTTCCTGGCTGTTCATACTGTATCTCGACAGCTGTTTACAGAAGCTGTTTGGGTGTGAAATTGGGTGACATAAAAGTAAATTGTCTGCTGTATGTTGATGATGCAGTACTTATTGCACCATCAGAGGCAGAACTGCAGGCATTAGTCACGTGTATGAAAAAGGAATCTGAAATTAAAGGTATCCGTTTGAATGCTAATAAAACTAAGGTTCTGGTATTTGAAAGGGACGAAGAGAGAACGAAGTGTGAAATATGGGTAAATCGGGAATGTCTAGAACAGGTAAATGAAATTGTATACTTGAGGAGTGCTTTTAGCCGGGATGGAAGATGTGATTTAGATGTGGACAGGCGTATCGCTGCCGGGAACAAAGTCAATGGTGCCCTGACTGCGTTAGTCAAAAGGCAAGGCGTAGTGAAGAGTGCACGCCTTGCAATACATAACGCAGTGTTGGTACCGACTTTGCTATATGGCAGCGAAACCTGGGTATGCCAGAAGAAGCATAAAGCAAGTTGAAAGCAGTGGAGATGCGATCTCTTCGTAAAATGTGCGGCGTTACCATGGCCGACCGAAAGCAGAACGAAGAGATTCGCAATATGGCAGGTTTTAAAGATGACCTTATCACAAAAATTGATAAGGGCGTGCTTCGATGGTTTGGGCACGTTGAACGAATCAGTGAAGACCGAATAGTGAAGAAAATATATAGCGCGAAATTTAATATTAAAAGGTGTCGAGGTAGACCGAGACTAACTTTCGAAGACCATGTGAGCAAATTGCTCGTAGAGGGGAGGGTCAAGAGTACTCGGATACCTAGACGTGCATGTATGAAGAAGATAATGAATCTGAAAGAAGCAAAAGAGGTATTGTAAGGATCGTGACACTTGGCGATCTGTTCTCTCTGGCTACCCCGTCAGGGATTGTGCGTGAAGATAAGTAAGTAAGTAAGTATCATATAAAATGCTTATCACAAAATAAAATTACACATATATTGCATATTTTTTTTCCCCATAGGGAATATTTTGTGTCTCATAGGGATATTGCCATAGAGGCCACGTCTGGCAATCGGTCAATCGGCAACCACAGTTATTTTATTATTATTTAGATGTTATCAGGACGAAGCTTCTACCCACTTCTGTTTCAGTTTTCCTTTGTCACATCTTATGTCACCCAATCTCAGTCTCAGTTTTCTTCTGTCACCTCTTGCTAATAGTGAGCATTCAAAATTCTCAATTTTCTAAAATATTGTATAAAGTAGATCTTTGTAAGCTTCGCTTACAAAGATCTACTTTTTAGAGTCTATGAATATAATTTGCAAGCAAAATACTCGATATCAATAATTAATGACAAAGCCAGATGCTATGATGATAGTTTGAGACGGCAAGTTGGGCAGTCACGTCCAGTAACTTTGTCTCTAGCTTAATGGCAAGATACCAAATTTAACGTTGAAGCAATTGTGAAATTCTATTATCTAAGAAAATTTAGTTATAAATTCAATTATATAATGCTGACGGATTGAACGCTTTGTTTAATTCATTACCATTAAATTAAAAACTAAAAGTCGTATGTATCAAAGGCACAGATTAATAAGCTTGTTTTTGTAGCAGGGTTGAGTTCGCCACGCTGCTCCAAGGCAAGTGTGTTGGACTTCACAATTCTTTAAGTATTTTCAAATTTATTAGTTATGCAAATTTAACAATATTTTGTTGAATTAAATTATTTCGACGAGAATTAAATTCGATCAGTATTTCATATGAAATTTAAAGCAAGTGCCCAGTTCCAGAGCTGTGTCGGTTTTTGATTACTCTCTTGTGGAAGTATATTTTAGTTTTTATAACGTTTTAGTTTAGGGTAGCGCTGCTGATAACCTATTCCTGGGTTCTAATCTAATCTTAGGTTGAGCCCAAAATAGTTATTGAGTTTTTCTGACAAGAAGTTCTTAGCACCAGCCCAGAGTCAGAAAGTTGACGGTGTTTCATCCTTGTATCTCGGAATGCACATGAAGCCTTGGAATCGGAATCGTATCGGATTGCCGTCCCATCGTACTATGAGATTAGGAGAACAGAGTGCGCATCTGTACTTACACACTAATTCTTTTACTATAATCATGTCCTGCGCAGATCCAAGAGACTAGTCCCCATTGAGACTATGACCAAAATAAAATTCGGTGTCGAGGACTTATCGTCGACTTATCGTTCAAAGAACAACTCACAATAATATTATAGATTAATGATGAGATTGAAGAATAAGAATCCTAGGAAAAAGATTTCCTATGAAAGAATTTTATTTGAAGCTTTAAGTAAATTATATTTTATACCGTTCGAGGTCTCATTTTTACCGGTGACTTAATATTCAAAGCAAGTCTGGCAACTTGAAATGTATTAGAGGTTTGACATAATTCAATCTGCAACATTCCTTAGGTTTAAAAAAATCGGCTGATTATTTCTGATAATTCAGAAAAGCAAAAATATATGATTTTTGAAATTAAAGCTACAAATTATTCGATTAGTAGTTTGTTTATTGAAAATAAAGGAAACTTATATTATTTACTTTTCATCGTTTTCCCTTCGATTTACTGCTTTTAGTAGTAGTTTATACGTTTACACATAAAATCATTTGTAAAAACTAAAGTATTAGGCACTAACGAAATTACAGTGCTATTTCTCAATATATTGATACAATCTATGAAGAAGCTGTCCTCCTACAACATTTTAGAATAGATAATCACTAATAGATCGGGAACAGTGGCGCGCCTTGGAAAAGGCCTATGTGCAGCAGTGGACTGCCGCAGGCTGATGAAGATGATGATAAATCATGACTTATTCTACAATAGCTAGTTATGTCTATCACTCTTAACTCTTTCACTCAAAGATTTTATATATTTACGCGAACACTATACATTAAATGAAACTAATTTTACGGATTTTATCGCGTTTAATTTAAACTTTCTAGTCTAATTTCAGTGAGGCTCTTCCAACTTTATGGAACTCAGAGCTCGCGGCCTGAAAGGCCGTAAGCTATAGAAGGGGGGGGGGGATTATTTATTTTAGTGCAACGTTGAGGACGTGACGTTACACTATAATCGATAATCTCTCTTGGATAATATTGCGTTCAATAATCACATTATAATTATACACTAGCTTCTGCCCGCGACTTCGTACGCGGATTCTGTTGCTTATGCCAGCGACAAGGGGGTCGTCAAAATCGAAGATCTGAAACGTCTGATGTTGAATTCTAAGAGCCCGGGGACGGGAAATCAACGTGATTTGCGAGACGATTCGAGACGTTCTAGATCTTTCATTTTTGTAAGTCAACAGGAAATTCCCATCAGACTAAACAACTTTTGCTAAGACGTCATTCCTATATATGTTATAGTGTCGCTGGGCTTTGTGTGGGCTGTGTGTTATTAAGTTAATATATTGTTAATAATGTATAGATCACGTTCACATAAGGCTTAAGTACTTATAGAACAAAAATACTTCAGCGCAAAGCTTCCGGGTAAACTATGTTGAAAGTTGACCCGTCCGGCACGTGAACATAAAGATTTCTAGAACTGCTAACCCGGGAAAGAGCAACGTACAACTGACCATGCGAGAAACAACTGACACCGAGATCTACTCCAGCAACACGAGAAGTCTGCCCTTGAGCTTTATTAATTGTCATTGCATAACACAATGATACTGGGAATTGCGTTCTTTTAAATTGGAATGGAAAATTATTTGGTATTATGGGAATTCCGGGAATAAAACGGTTTCTCCTGCACCGCAACCAGTTAAAATTTAGGCCTCGATTATATTTTGTTGCAACTGGATTACTTTTAGCCAAGCTCCATTGCAAAGTTGTGGTGGTCTTAATTTTCGGAGCAGAATAATCGGAATGCCAATTTTTAAACAAATTTCTGAGAAGGAATTCCGGGCATATTTAAAGAATTTAAAAATTCTATCGGGTAATTAGTGGCTTCTTGTTTATCGACCATTCTATTTATTGAACTATAAACTTTGCTTTTCCCCTGTATATTCGACAGTATTTTGTTATTAATCTCAGGTGCCTGGTCATTGCGAGGAGTTAAAATGGATCTTTCGCATAGCCAAAAATTGTCCCTATTTAATATAATTGTTACGTCACCGTAAACCGACAATGTAAGATGTGGTTGGGATAGCACTGTACAACATAACCCAGGCGTCAGAATAAGTTTTCCTTGGTGTAGTTGTGGATAAGTACCTCCCCCAATCTTTAATAATTTATCAGAAAATTGACGATCATCCGGGTTATCTCCAGTTCTCACTCGCATGTTTATAGTCAAATGTACCGATTGTATATCACGCCACAAATAAGAGCTTTTTAGGCAAGCCCTAACCTCATCAGCTCGGGTTCCCCGTGGTATTACCGGTTTTGTTGGAAATCACCACAAAATAAAACCGTGATACCGCCCATTGGTCGATCATTTTGTCTTATATCCCTTAAAGTTCTGTCTACTGCTTCTACTCCTTTTCGGTGGGCCATCGTACATTCATCCCATATGATTAAATTACACTCACATAATACCTTAGCTTTGTCGCTATTTCTTGAAATACTACAGGTTGGACTTTCCGTGCAATCTAAATCAATTGGTAATTTAAACATAGTGTGAGCAGTTTTACCTCCTGGTAGCAATGTTGCAGCTGTACCTGATGAAGCCACGGCAAGAGCAATTTTACGCTGATTTAGAACATAAGCTAATATTAATTTAGTCAAAAAGGTTTTCCCAGTTCCTCCAGGTGCACCTAAAAACCATATTGTTACCAAATTATTCTGAACACTCTCGAACACGCGATCATAGACTGAACGTTGTTCTTCAGTCATCATTGGGACACCGTTTTCGAATGTTGCCAGCAGTACCATTGAGTTGTAACTGATCTCTGCAGAATATTCCCTATTGGTAAACTCTCCGATTGAGGTTGGTATTGGCAAACCATATTCACAGAGTGATTTACCGCCTACTGCTGTTAAGTCTTCCTGAGGAGCTAATAAGCACAGATTTATGGCAAGATCACGGAAATTATCATTAGTTACGCCTTCATCATTGTGAGATATATTTCGAAAAAACTCTTCCGCAAATTTTTCTTTATATTTTTCCCATAATTGTACAGCATCTGACAAATTACAAAATGTAAATAATGTTACAAATAAATGATATAACCGTCGTGGATTATCACTAACACAGGATTCTGCTAAAGCGTCATCCCAATACTGATCACTTTCAAGCAAACGACGCGCTTGAAAAGCTGCATGATATCATCGTCTACTTCTCTCAAATCTATAAATGATGTTGGTCCTCGCACTGTATGTAATAATAATCGCAAATAGAAAAACTCAGCGTTGTTAGGATGAACGATATACATTCTACCAAGAACATGTTCTTTGAAAATACCTGACTCACCATCTACAGGCCTGTCACGGCGTCTATGATTAAAGACACCTCGTTCTTTATCGTAGATATAATACGATGGAACTTCCTCATACAAAGGAGATTTTGCAAAATCATCAGTTTGGCAAAGTCGAAAGAATGCTAATAAATTTGTTTGTCTAGGGTTCTCTAATCGTTCTGTAACATTTTCGGCGTTGAAATATATACGTTGACCGCCTTCAAGATGAACACCCAGATGAGTCACAGGTGGATATCTTTCGTGAATGTTGAAACTTAAGATCCACCACACAGCTTCTGAAGAGCTTATATATCTGCCTGACTGAAATCTAGTAACTTCATCATGTTAATTTCTCAACTCAAATGTAGCTTGGTCACTGCCCTTGTTAATATACTTACAAATATATTTAAATTGATTCTACACTAATACACATTTCAACATTTATGTGAACTTGACATGCCCTAGACATCACAGGCGAATACGGAACGACCCACCTATTATCTAAAGTAACCTGTTGTCCAGACACTCGCTTTTCAACAGTAAAACCACCATAGTCTCTTGAACGGCGACGATATAATGGGTATACATCATGTCCTGTTACAGTTTCATCCACTAATGCTTTTGGATATCTTTTAGTGCAACGACCTTCTTGCATGCAAGGAGCATTCTCGTTAAATGCACTATATGGACCATGTATCATATGAGTTTTAACAATGTCGTATAACACGGGATCTGCAATCGGATCTGGAATTTCAGCACTGATTGAACTGTCTACATCATTAGGTCGAACCTTATCTTTTAACCAACGCAGGATATGTGCGTGAGGTAAGCCGCGTTTTTGCCACTCAACACTATACATATAACACAATAAATCTCCAAAAATGTTATCTTTGGTAAGTAGATCTACCATTGATTTTAATTTTAAATGAAAAACTCTTGCGATAATATCATGGCGGTCATGCGGTGCTTGACCCTCAATAAGCTCCCGAGTGAATTCTTCCCACTTGGGATTGGTAGTTACAGTAATAAATAAGTCGGGACGTCCATATTTTCTTACGTAACAAAAAGCATCTTGAGTACGTTCGTGCATGTAGCGTGAACCACCAGTAAAAGAAGAGGGTAAAATAACTAAACGGCCCATATTCACCGTATCATTATCTTGCTGCATGGCGTCGCGAAGGTGCACGTATTCTTCAGCGCGCAGCTGCCTTTGATTAGATCGTGTATAAACTAATCTTTCGGTTTCAATTTTTGCGTACATGTCAACAATAAACTGACTGAATAAGCCACGAAAACGTTGAAAGTATACAAATCTATTCCGTCTCACTTGCAAGTGGTAACAATAAAATTGCAAGCATGACATCTTTTTATTATAACTAGGTGTGCCTGTACGCGAAATAGTTTGGTATAAAGCGAAATCATAACCATCTTCCCCTCGAGAGTATATCAAAGTATATTGCAAAGTGTCGTAAGCCTTGTGGGTTTCGTAAATACGTTGTAAACGATTGTCTCTGGAACGGATAACGATATCACGCCTACCACATTCCTGGTCGACCTATACTACAGCAACTTCATTCGTAGATGGAACGTTATAACACCCAGGGTGTTCCTGAGTTGGACGCCTATCGGCATTTATAGCAATTTTATAATTGTTATCACCATCTTAAGGAAGAGCTTCTAATGCCGATTTAAAACTGCATACATACGAATTAACCTGATGCAACATGTTCTGAAGTTGTGAAATATGTTCAGTATTTAAATTCGGGAAATATTGATTTCTTATATTCGACTGTTCGTTGTAGTCGGATACAAAATATATTTGAAGAAACTTAGGTTGGTCTTCAGGCAAATGGGATCCTATCAAATGGTAAACCTGACCTTGTATCTTAAAAGTAGGCATGAAAGGACCTTTTGAGATTTGATGAGCACCAAAGGATGTCATTTGAAACGCACTATTATAAGTGCGAATATTGTCTAAGAACTGTTTAGATTGCACATGTTCCCTTAAAAGTAGTGACTTCAAAGGTACTGGTGGATCTTCGAACGAAGTCAAATTTATTTTACCTCCAGAAAAACAGAAACCAGCCGACTTCTTACTCCAATTTGAAGCATTACTAAAAGAACATACTACGTTCATATCGCCTATTACAGAAGATGATCTGTAATCAATTGTGAGGTGATAAGCAAACCCACTTTTATATTTGTCGGACCACGCCACCGAATTTTTAGATTGATCTTCTATGTGTACATCTAAGTCATTAAGACTATGTCGAAATCTATCTGCAGTAAGACGGGCCTCTCGCTGTTCTTCCGTTTCAAGAGACCGAATATTTTCAATTCTTAATCTTTCATTAGACAAACTTATTAATCGTTATTGTCTCAAAGAATTGTAATATTCGCGTCCCGACTCTAGTCGTTGTTCATGCTCATGTTCATCTTCAAGAGATCGAATAATATTATGGTGCACCCTATCATTTTTTCAAACGGTTTTCATATTGAGTAAAAGTTTCAGATTCTCGAGATAAAATATGACGTTCGCGATCAGCTGTGAGACGTAATTCCCTCTCAGTGTAGGTTTCGGATTCGCGAGATAATGTATGCCGTTCGCGATCGTCAGCTGTGAGACGTAATTCCCTCTCACTGTAGGTTTTGGACTCACGGGAGAGTACATGCCGTTCGCGATCAGATGTGAGATTTAAATCCCTCTAAGTGAAGGTTTCGGACTCACGGAATAGTACATGCCGTTCGCGATCAGCTGTGAGACGTAATTCCCTCTCAGTGTAGGTTTCGGACTCGCGAGATAATGTATGCCGTTCGCGGTCGCAGCTTCTCGAGATAACACATGTTGTTCTCGATGAATGTTAAGCATTAGCTCTCGTTGAGAAGAACTTTGAGACGCCCGTGATGTAGCTCGTCTCGCTCTGTCAGCTGCTAATCTCATCTCTCTTTCTGGAGAGCTTTCATTGGCTCGAGAAGTTGAGGCACTAACTCTCATAGAGTTTAACCGATGTGTCCTTTCCTCTGCCGATTCTTGAGAACGCACATTTCTAATTCTCTTAGCTTCTCTCGAATTTCGAGATAAAGATAATCGTTTTTTAGGTGGCATTGTGTATTTTATTTTTAATCGACGGCATTCAGTTACCTAACAAAATAATCTACGTTAGAGGTCCTAACTATAGCTACCATACACTTCAAAAAATCTAAATGCCTACTTAAATAATAAAACGGATCCTAAATAAATCCTTAAATCCAAAATCAACTTTTTAAAGATATATAAGTAGGTACCTAAACTACGTCTAATAAAATGAAATAACCTATTTGATACCTAGGTACCTATTTAAAACTACAGTTAAATAAAAAAAGTTAAATTTGTAATTAACCTAATACTAAGAAATATTTAAACACTGCCAAAATAACTAATGCCTATTTTATAAAATAACAACCAAAGAAATCTAAAAATAAGTTATTAAACGTAAGATTAGACTAAAAGTCGCGCTGATAAGCACGGTTTGTTAAAATCAATTATTGTCTGTCAATAAGGTCGAACACTCTGAACGTCTATTCGCATCAACAGCCAAATATTGTATGAAGCTCGCACTCGGACCCAAGTGGGGGGCCTTTTATACCTCCCACCGCGAGCCGCGTCGCGCACGGCGACCGTTACACAAAAATAATCCTTATAGCATGATTCAGTATTCACGCGCGATGGCTTATTTGCGTATTTCATGTATAAATTTGGTGTTCCTATACCGATTTCTATGATTCTTTTTTTATTGAATAGATAATAATGTTAACTTTTTTTAATTAGGGATGAGTGGGAGTGTTTTAAACGTAAGAGTAGACAAATATAATCAGAAAGCTCCGAACTGCTAAGCTATCGGGAGTTACACGTGTTATTGTGAGTCAACCATAAAAGATAGACATATGCTGTCGTGGGATATTTTTTATATAATTTTAAGGAGCACATTTCCGTTATACATGATTTCTGTGTAGCTTTAACCATTAAGGCTGCACACGCGACGGAAGCTTAAAAAATGGAGTAATTTCTCCCGTTTCCCCAACATTTACCTTCACTGCTCTGCTCCTATTGATCATAGCGTGATGAAAAGTATACTATAACCTTATGTTATTACGGTGTTTCTAACAGCTCACTTAGCTTACTTAAATCTTACCTCACTGATAGAGTACAAAAAGTCAATATTAATGACACTAACTCATCTGGCGCCCCATTACTCATGGGAGTACCCCAGGGCTCGATATTAGGACCCCTTTTATTCTTGATATATGTAAATGATCTTCCTCACTTCACTAAAAATCTTTGTGAAATAGTGTTATTTGCTGATGACACATCATTAATTTTTAAAACTGATAGACATAAAGAATTACTTGACGATGTGAATAACACCCTTTCTAAAATAGTGCATTGGTTCACAAGTAACAACTTGCTGCTCAATGCGAATAAAACGAAATGTGTAAAGTTTACTATGCCTAATGTAAGACAGATAGATACTCATATTACAATGAACGATGAATCTGTTCAAATAGTCGATACCACAGTTTTTCTTGGAATGACTCTAGATAGTAAACTGCAATGGGGTTCTCATATCTCAGCCTTGGCAGGAAGATTTAGCTCAGCTGCCTATGCTGTTAGAAAAATAAGGTCACTGACTGATGAGAAAACGGCACGATTAGTTTATTTTAGCTACTTTCATAGCGTTATGTCGTATGGTCTGATGCTGTGGGGCTCAGCTGCCGATATTGAGACTATTTTCATATTACAGAAACGAGCGATTCGAGCTATCTATAGCCTCAGACCCCGCGACTCGCTGAGAGAACTATTTAAAGAAATTAATATTTTAACAGTTGCTTGCCAATACATTTACGATAATGTCTTATATGTACGCAAGAACCTAGATCTCTTCAAAAAAAACTCTGACGTACACAATTATAATACGAGAAATAAAAATAAACTTGTAGTGCCAAAACTCAGACTTCATAAGGTTGGTAATTCGTTTGTAGGTAACAGTATAAAAATGTTTAATAAAATTCCTCAGGACCTGGTTGACATGCCACTAAATAAGTTTAAAATAGAAGTAAAAAAGTGTTTAATGAAAAAAGGATATTATAAAGTAGACGAATACCTCAAAGATAAAAATACATGGTCTTCCTAATCTTTTTGCTTGCTCGCACAATATAAATCAGTTAAAAAAAAACACATTGTTTAAAAAAAGAAAGAAACGATATATAAAACTGTTCATTGAGTTTATTTAATAGTAATTTTAAACCAACTTACCGAACCAGCGAAAGAATCATTTTCAAATGATTTATTTACTTTATTTAATATTATATAAATTGTTTCTTGACATGATTGTAAAATTTTGACGTTCATATGTGCTCTTTATGTGCCTAAACTGAATAAACGAAATTGATTGATTGATTGATTGACCTGCTCAGGAGTATGAAAGATGATTGTAATAAGTTTTGTTAAAATCCGTCGAGTGGCTTTTTTTTCTATAACGAACATACAGACAGACAGACAAAAATTTTACTGTTTGCATTTTTGGCATCAGTATCGATCACTAATCACCCCCTGATAGTTATTTTGGAAATATATTTCATGTACAGAATTGACCTCTCTACAGATTTATTATAAGTATTGATTATTCATCATTACATCAACATCAAATACTCCATGATGTCGCCGAAAGCCGTAACATGACATGGGTGAGTTGTTTAACCGCCGTCCGAACAAGGGAGCTGACCTCGGCTCTGGCGGTTAACTCGTATCGTTCGATATTCTGGACAGTGATAACCGCCCAGGAACGCGGGTGTTCGGTGTGTACGCGGTGTGAAGGGGTGAGCGGCGCGCCCATCTGCGGACTCGCTGTATCCCATCCATTTTTGTCCTAACAGTGTTTGTGTCACTAGGTGAATGTGTAGTGTTTGAGTGTGGCTGGCGACATTTCGGCCATCAGCATCTAGCGGAACAGGGAATTAGTACATTGCGGGGCCTCCGGAGGGTAAGCGTAACGTTCGGAGTCAGAGAGTAGGTGGCTGCGTTTACCACTTGCAGATTTGGATGTGTTTCAGCCCTCTCGAAGTAGCGCTGAGACATATCCTTGAAATACTCAGAGATCGTCGGAAGTTGACAATCTCTGTATAAGTCAGAGTTTCGCTGGTACCACCGAGCTCCGGTGGCTATGCGAATGAATCTATTTTGGACGACTTGGAGGTCTTTCGAATGATTATGGGTTACGTGCGCAAAAACTACGCTTGCGTGAGATATGATAGGTCATACGCACGCTTTATAAAGATGGAGTTTGTGTCTTAAGGACAGTTTGCTCCTGCTGTTCACTAGCGGGTGGAGACGACTAGTGACACATTTGACACGGTTGCGGACATTATAAATGTGTTTCGCGAAATCATACCGTAGTCAAATGTGACCTTTAAATATTTGACCGTTGATTGCCAGGGAATCTGGCGCCCGTACAGGATGATCATACCGAAATTTTTCTTGGGGTTTCTGATTTGACGATTGAAAGTGGAAAGAAGAAGAAGTCCCTTGAAAGCGTATTGCTACACTTTTCTCCGAATTCAGTTCGATTCTCCATAAGCGGAACTAATCGCCTAGGTGGTTGACGGTTTGGACGGTTTGGAAATTTTGTGTGATTAGTCAGAGAGCGTGGTAAACCACACTCTCTGACTAATCACACAAAATCTCGGTAGACCTACCAGGCGGTCCCATAATGAACTGGCCTGATATAGTTCAACGCGACATGTCGCTACATGTTATGTTGCATTAAATAGTACGTTTATCGTGCACTTAATATAAGAAACATGCATCGACATGAAATGCTTAGTCTTAGTTTAACAGGCATTTGAATAACGAGAGTCGCGTATTTTTTCAAAATGTCGAAAACTGAGTATCGAAGTGTCATAAAGTTTCTGTTTAAAGAAGGTTTATCCCCTGCCCAAATAAAAGAACGATTGGATGGCGTGTATAAGGAGTCTGCCCCCTCCTATAGCACAGTGAAAAATTGGGTGAAAGAGTTTCGCCTCGGGAGAGAAACCGTCGAAGGCTTTGGCCACGACGGTCGACCTGTGGAAGTGCTCACTCCTGAAACGATTGCTCTTATCGAAGAGGAGGTTCTGAGTGACCGCCGTTTGAAGATTAGAGAAATTGCAGCAAGGCTTGGGCTCTCTAAGAGTACCGTTCATCGCGCGATCCATGAACATCTTCACATGAAAAAAGTGAGTGCAAGATGGGTACCGAAACTTATTTCAGCGGTACAGAGACAGGAAAGAGTGCGCTGCGCTTCGGAGTTTTTGGATCTTTGTGGCGAAAATCCAAAGACTGTGATCGAGCGGCTAGTGACTGGTGATGAAACTATGATCTTGTATTATGATCCACAAAGCAAGCGCGAGTCAATGGAATGGCGTTATAAGGGTGAAAAGCCCCCTAGAAAGGCAAAGGTGCAACAATCGACTAAAAAACTGGTGTGCACAATATTTTGGGATTTTCAAGGCATTTTGATGGTGGATTTTAAAGAACGTAATACAGTCGTGAACGGCGAATATTATGCTTCTTTAATATATAAATTACGAGACAAGATAAAGGAAAAACGAAGAGGCAAGCTGTCTAAAGGTGTCCTGTTGCTCCATGACAACGCCCCTGTTCATACCGCTGGTGTTTCGAAGGATGCAGTTCGTCAATGCGGGTTCACAGAAGTTCAACATCCACCTTACAGTCCAGACATGGCCCCGTCCGACTATTATTTATTTCCAAATTTAAAGCGGGACTTAAGAGGAAGAAAATTTTCAAGCGATGAAGAGTTGTAGGCGGCCGTCTTCAGTCATTTTGAGGATAAAAAATGTGATTATTTTTATAAAGGTTTAGAGATGTTGATTCACAGATGTCAGAAGTGTGTTAGTATTCATGGTGATTATATTGAAAAATAAAATTGGTTTCGTTTCATTTCCTTTATTGGTTCATAGTTAGGCCAATTCATTATGGGACCGCCTACGTATGTGGCCATTCTGATATTTAGCAGAGGTGATTAGGCGCTCTGGAAAGACCAGAATGCGTCGATAAGTCCTATGTGCGTAATCGTAGCGTTGAGCTTGTCTTGAGTTGGGGTGGCTCCACGGAGTTTGCGGGCCAAGTAGGATAACTCAGCAACAATGATGTTACTGATGAAGCCGCAGATTAGTGAGAAGTCGGCGACGAAGGAGGATGTGCCTTGTGGGACGGGCTTCAGTTTTAGGGCCGGTTTTACCCAAACGTTCGGTTTTGGTGCGGAAGGTGTGGGAGGGTTAGCACCTTGCTCGGTCACCCCGGCGACTAAAGCGATTTGAGGCGAGGAAGTGGACACCGTGGATAGTGTAGGTTTGGGTACAGGCAGCCGAGAGCGAGACACACTGGCTTGACTCGCGCATCCGGGACGGCTTCTACCCCCGCGCTGCTTCCTTCGCGGCACTTTGGAACACCCGCGCTAATTCGCTGGATTTCCCTCTTCGCGGCAATTGACGCATCTCGGGGATTCAATCATCTCGGGCAGTGGTGCCGTAGTCACCAAGGCACTTGACGCACGTAGTTCTGGAGTAACAATTTTTGACTGAGTGGCCGTACAATTTGCATTCGTGGCACTGGCCAACAATGCCCCTGTAATGGTGGGCTTCAACTGCAATCGCCGTTAGGTTGCAGATGCGCCGAACGTTAAAAATCCTCCTTGCCGTCCGGAAACAGGTCCAGAATGATAAGTCACAGATCTAAGAAGCGCTTTTTATCGGTCTCCTGGACCGGGAGATTTTGGGCTATGAGGTCGTTTAAAATGTGCTCAGTCTCAAGCTCTGTAGGGAGACCGAGGACAACCACACGAAGGTTACGCTCCTGTGGGAGGGCGTATGTGTGGAAGCTTACTTGTTGAGCGCGCAAGTGATTTGTTACAATGCCCCGGTCGAGTTAACAAACATGCGAATGCCCTGACCGGCGTTTTACGCCTTTAGACATATATTTTTTTTAGAGTTCGACAATTGCAAATGTTATTCCATTTGGTTTTGTCTTGAATTATGGTAGGTGGCAGCGGCTATTCCCTACGTTCAGGAGGAGACCCATTTACTGCGGGATTTGTCACAGGCGTAGGAGGATGAGCGCGCGCCGCGGGGGTAGGCTTTTTGCCGGAGTGGCGATGGGAGACGGGGGGGCCGAGTTAGGCTCGGCTGCCTTTTGCGGGCCTGCACATTTGCGCTTTTTGCCCTGAACGAGGGTGAAGCCTTCTTCGTCAGGCTTGAGCGGGACGCGCAGTTCGGTTTTCATGTCGGAGCCTGATTCGGCATCCGAGAAGGCCGGAGACGTGCCGCAGGCGCGGGGGACGCGGCGTCGTAAAGAGTGTCGATGGACACGGGGGTCGTAGGACCGGTGTTTGGCGACATCGGGTCGTCAATCCGCACAATCGGACGGTCATGCTGGGTAGAAGGGCCGGGTAAAGGCGCGCGTTCGGGCGCTGATGCGGGCTCGGGCTCGGGATGGGCGTTGCGTTGTGTGAGAAACAGATCCCAAATGTTGGGGCAGACGCGACATAGAAATTCGGTGAGTTCATTGATCGTAATTGACGCATTCTTGTTAACTATGCTAACACAAGCACAGATATATACCAAGCTCGTGTCTCTCAAGGTGTGTGCCTAAAACGAACACCTATACACCTAGCGCGTAGGTACGCTAGGGTGTGTATCTAGCTGTTGCCTAATGCAACAAGCAACACAAAAATTAAAAACGATGACCACCTCTGAGGCGTGGATGAGTTGCACTCTACGTACGATTGCCGATACCAGTACCAGGAAGCCAGGAAGAAGAGTAACGCACAAACACACTTTGCACTGTAACAAGCGTCCGATTCACTTTACAACAATACTGTGAGACCACTGTTTCCCGGTAAAGCGTGTTTCGCACACCGTAGTGAGAATACCAAGGCAGTAACCAAACACAGAGCACCGATCGAGGCAGTGTATAACGGGAGTAAATTTTAATATCAATTTTGCACAGGAGCAATGAGAGTAGAGTGACGGGAGCGAGCACAACTGACACGTCCAGAGTCTACAAAGCCCCAGCGCAGAATGTTTAATTTTTTAACTCCCGACGTCAAGGGTCAGACTTACCTTTACTGCACCCATTTTCACGGAGGGGGGGGGGGGGATTGAGGTGTTTGACGTCCTGATGTCTAAGGCCAGTATTAATAAACGTTACTCAACGATGAACTCAAGTGCATTATCAATTGATACACCCTCATTACGATTATATCAGCATCTCAAGAAATTTGCTAACTAATAAACACATAAAAACAGTATATCAGTTACCAAGATTAGCTCCTCAAGACGTTGTACTTAGGAATACTGTTCTGTGACTTGAGGGCTTGATCTTGTGAACGATAACATCAAGTAGACTGAACAAAAACCTTAAATTGTAAAAACTGTTATGTATGTATTTCTAAATACGAACTAAATATTTACTACTTAATTCAATATGTACAAGTAACCTAACGTATTGAAGCGACTACAGCGTCAGTGTCAAATATAAAACTGATGTATCATTTTTGACACTGGAAAACTACATTTTTATTACTTTAAACATCTTTGACCACGCAGAAAATTTGCTGGTTGGGAAAAAATAGAGAAGTTAGTTTTAAATAAAATTTTATCAGTTTCTAGAGTATTATATTAAGACACAAAACAATGCCTTAGTGGTTTGTTGTTTAACATTTTTTTTTGAATTTTTCTACTTTTATGAATGTCTGTGGTTTAAAAAGTTGTGGTAATGGGAGCACCATTACCTACTTTGAAATTTAATACAGTATATTAATTTAAGTAATGAAGTAAAGTATACTTACTTAAATAAATATACAATAATACAAAGTCTTGTACATACCAGAAATGATGCTGTGGCATAAAAGCTTAAAATAAATATGACAGCTATTACCACCAATGAGTCTAATATTACTGAATCAATATAATATATTACTAACTTTTGATTAAATTTGTATCGTTTTCTAAAATTTTCACTTGGTAACTAAGGATCGGAGGTATCCCTTATATAAATTTTTGGTAAACTATATCGGGAAGCCCATGATATATCGTCATCGTACTCAATTTCTCTGATGATGGTCCGTTTAGAGGCAAAACACGTGTCGTATATTATCACTGGTAGTGTGACTTTCGTAGCGTAGTAGTGTTGGGATTAGTTGAGGCAGGGATAGTGCACGCAGTGGAAGGAGGGCATGAGGTGCTCTTCAAACAAGCTAAGACACACCGTATTATTTTATTATCCGGATTATAGCTATTTTTTTAAAATCTTTAATTAAATATTTTCATTAATTTATCTTTCAATGTTTTAAATATACAAATGTATATTTTTATTAATTTGGTATGTCTTTATTCTCCTTTTTGATAACTAAATAGTATTTCACTTTTAAAATAAATGTTTATTAAATAGCAAATCGTCATTCTTACAAACTTGAAATGTTTGTTCTCTTTTCGCGTTCCACCAATGCAGCAATCAATAAGCTATTGTGTTCAATAAAACCTGCCGCTGTTGTTGAATATAATAATACCGAGAACGTTTTTATCTGAAAGAAAATTTTATGCTTTTGCACTTTGTTGACTGGTAATGTTTCTACATTTAAATACCTATTTATGATTTTCAAAACCCATAATTACTAATTAAGAGCTCCATGATAAGTAAAACATTTAATTTACTAAAACAGTGCCAAAGCATATCCTTCTCGTCTGTCGGTTATAATTAATCAAATTTCATAGTAGATTCGTAGTTACCCCAAGGACCAGGCAGGAACCGCGTTAACAATCTAATTTCACACACCATGCCGTCAATAATTGATGATGATATTGATATATGATTGATGATATTAGATGTGTAGCCTAAGTAAGAAATGTTGTAAATCTATAAAATACGGATATAACATACGGACTCTATATATATATACAGGCTGTCCCAGTATTGGTGGATAATCTGGTACGTACGTATTCAAGCGAGGGTAAGATGGCCTCGATTCCCTAAAAAAAAATTCTATCCCGAACGGTTCGTGGTCTACGCCATGTTTTATAAAATTCCAAAAATTCGTACTTCTGCTCACATTTGTGGTCATCACGTCCGCAGTTTAATGCCTAGACCGGATTTTTTTCTTTTAATGTGTTCCCTAATAATGATGTTTCTAAATTACCTTTAAAAGTTTTCAACTACTATGGGTAGTATTTTACAAAACGGCACTAAACATAAGTTAAATTTTTTTACTTTATTTAACTGCTAAGTTTGAGCACCTGTGGTGAAAAAAAAACGTATAGGATCTGTGTGGCCAATCATTTAAAAAGTTTGCCTATATCATAAGGCTTCTAAAACATTAGCATACCATGTACTTAATGTCATTACTTACTGAGCTATAGCCGTTAATGTGTAAAAGTAGGCATTTCATTACAAAATTACAAAATCATTGGCAGATAGTTTTTTTAAACATTGCATGTCTCTATTACGTAAGTACATTTATCGTCCTTTAAAATTTTACTTTACTACCTGCTCGCCTTGTTTGGACGAATTCTAAGCTGTGTGAGCGAGACAAACGGTGCTTAAGATTAATGTGAGTAAAAAGGATCGACAGATTCTCCATTGTATGAATTCGTGTTTGGTTATTGTTAAATATAGTTAGTGCGTATCTCGATCTTCTTGACATCGCATGTGCAGTCGAATTGAGTATCGTCTCCTTTTTGGAAATCGGCAGAAAACATTCGTCTATTTCGATGCGAGATATCGAACAACGCACTGGAGTATCGCACTCTACAGCACATCGGATTGTCAAAAAATGGAGACTTCACCATTATCATGTTACACGTGTGCAAACTCTTCAACAACGTACATATATATTTATATATTGCATTCACACTCGTTTCCGCCCGTTGACTTATAACACATTAACTGCCAGAGTAATAATGACAAAAATCACAAAAAAATAAAATTGTGTCAATACATGTTATGGGTCTAGATATACATAGTATTAAATTAAGGGGTCAATCAGAGGCAGGGTTCCGTAGAAAATTAAAAAAAAACTTCACGAGGTCACCGGTACCCTACATGGCGCACAGAAGTAATTATGTTGATTTCTGTTACCAAGGCGCCGTGCGGTCATCTCTCCGGGCACCCGCGCACCTTAGTCGCTTACACGCGCTATCACGGAACGGATGTTACGTTATGTCATTTTGCGATTACCACTTTCTTTTGTCGTACGTACTTAGTAAACAATGTCCGAGTTAGATATAAACTCTGAGGACTTATTTTTTACCCAGGATAATTTATATGAAATTGATTACTGGAAAAGTCATTCTTGAATAAAGTAGACACGTTATGTGACAATGTATACGATTTAGAGGAAGATTTGTGTACGGAGAGTGGGGATGAGAATATCTCTCCCCTAAAAAATCGAAGGCGTCTTTGTATAAGAAGCGATTCGGAAAGTGAATGTGATTCGGTGGAAAATTTTGTCACTCAAAATGTGGCTCTTATGTCGTCAAGTAGGCCACAAAAATGGAGAGAACCAAGAGGACTCCAACCATCAGTGATTGCATTTACGGAGCCAACAGGTATTTATAATGATATTAATATAATAATATATCATTTATGTGCTATAAGTTTGTGTTTTATTCATTAACCGACTTAAAAAAGAAGGACGTTCTCAATTCATCTGTATGTTTTTTATGGTTAATGCTCAATAGTCAAGAATATTTTTACTCTTATTAAATAGTCTACTGTCTATTTATGTCCTTTTATAACCAAAGTACGGATTTGTTCTAGGTATCAAGAAACCGTATGATATTGAACTACGAAATGCAGACCCAGGAGCCTATTTTTCATTATTAGTCTCAGAAGAAATTTTTGAGGAAATAGCTGTGCAAACCAACTTGTATGCTGAGCGACGCGAAAGCTCAAAGCCGTCATCGCGTTTGAATAGTTGGAAGTCAACAAACAAAAATGAAGTCAAGGCTCTTTTTGGACTTATTATGTACATGGGACTAATCAAACTCCCAAAAATAAGTTTATATTGGAGCACAGACAAACTTTTGCACCTTCGATCATGAGTCATAATAGATTCGAACTGTTGTTGCAGAATCTGCATTTTGTTGACAACGAAACTGCAGATACCATCGATAGAATCTATAAAATACGCAGTCTGATAGATACGTTAAATAACTCATTTCGATGGTACTATTCGCCTAAAGAAGAAGTTTGTGTCGACGAAAGTCAAGTGCCTTACCACGGGCGATTGATCTTTAGGCAATATAATAAGAGCAAACGGCACAAATATGGTATGAAGCTGTTCAAACTGTGCACAATACCAGGTTATACTTGTAAATTAGAACTTTACGCTGGTAAAAACCACGAACAGCTGTGTACAACGCCTAAAAACGTTGTAATGTCACTGTGTAAGAAATACTTGATTTGGGGCACACCGTAGATACGGATAATTGGTATACGAGTTTGGATTTAGCCAATGAACTTCTAGATAGGTATACTCATTTAGTAGGCACGCTGAGAAAAAATAGAAAGGGCCTGCCCAAACAAGTTATTGATGCAAAACTCAAACCAGGCGAATCTGTAGCAATGGAAAACGAACGCGGTATAACAGTGTTGCACTGGAAGGATAAACGAAGTGTATTCATGCTCTCCACTAAACACTCTAAAGGATTTGTTAGTGTGCATAAAAAAGGAAAAGTGATTCGAAAACCGAAGATGGTTATAACATATAATAAAGCAAAATGATCTGTAGACATGAGCGATCAGATGAGCGCGTATTCATCACCATTAAGAAAAACCATAAAATGTTATAAGAAATTAGGCATCGAATTAATTTTAAATACGGCTGTAGTAAATGCCTGGATCATGTTTTGCGAAAATACAACTCAACAAGGAATTGTAGAATTCCGACGTCAATTAGTGGAATATCTAGTAGACTCTGGTAAAAATGAAACCGAAAATTAATCTATTTCTAAGAGACCTAAAAGACTGAAACATACATTAAAAGCAAAGGAAGGCAAAGTAAGGCAATCCAGACGCTTCTGTGTAGTATGCTACAAAACCAGTGTCACGACGTTTGGATCAAGACTTGCTAAAAACAAGGCAAAAAAAGTGGCAACCTATTGACCTGAATGTCCTGGACTACCCCACTATTGTCATCAATGTTTTAATAAGTGCCATCGGTATTTGTAATTGTAAGAATGTGAACTTCATTTTCAGATATATTGTTTCCTTTCTTTTTTTGTTTTTTTTTGTTCAGATTAGTGGGCAATTTTATACTAAAAGGTAAAAAGTTTAATTTTACTACTCGTTTTATTATTCTTCCCATACCATTTATAAATACGTTTGGATTTAAAAAAATGTTATGTTCTGGGATTTTTAACGTTATTGAACGTTTATCTTCAATAATTCAAAATATTTTTACGTTACATAGAAACCATGCGAAAGTATTACTCCTGAGAGCCATTCCGGTCACTTACTAATAGGAAATCTATAGAAAACGCGTCCTACGGCGCGTAAATAAACTTTGAAAACAGGTTTACCGTGAGGTCACCGGTGTCCTACGTGGCGCCTTAATACAAGACCGCCTCCGGTCACCGGTGCCTTACATGGCAGTCAATGTGATAAAAGTCACCTTGGCCCCACTCCCGTGCGTCGTCGGGTAGAGGGCGCGAGCGCAGAACGTGAGTGCAACAGAGTTGCTCGAATGCAGTGCTGTCGATAGCACGTTGTGAAGTCGCCCGGGAAACCTCCATTTTTGAGAGTCGGTTTTGTTAGGTCTTTTTTTCTTTTTTTGTTAAGTCTAGACAAATAGACACCGGTTTGATTAATTATTTAGAATTAATATTGATTGCGACCAACGTCTGAATTTGTGGATTGTGCGCGCCTAATTTACCGCGAATTTGGTTATTCTAATTTGATAGGGTAAATAAGTGCATTTGACAATATTAATTTGCTCGTGCGGCATTTGATATAGTTCGGAGACATTTTCCGTTGTCGGTTGAACACTGAACTTTGTGACACTAGAGAAGGTCGTGTTAAGTTCTAGAAATAATTTGTTGCCACGCGAAACGGAAGTGAACTTTGATCCGAACATTCGTATTCGTGCGGTGTGTTACGTTTTTGCTTATAAGTAACGGGATTTAGTTATAGACTGAACTGAACTGAACTAGAATAAGGTTAATAAACTGACATCGTGAAGAAGAAAGAAAGTGACTGTGGGTGACGCCGCTGGAGATTACCACAATTTGGAGCGGTGCCGAAGTCCGGGCTGCTGCCGACTTCAACGGTTCAGTCAGGTCTATCACAACCCACACCACAAAAACACCACTACACGCAACACATACACACCTTCGGCCTGACCAAGCCCTGAGACAGTCGTCGCCTCAGATACAGGTAAGTACTCTCTATTCGACTAGCCTTCCACTTAAAGTGTAGTAGGATAGAATATTTCCACCAGGCTCGAACCCGCGGCCCCGTCCTTAGTTGTTTGTCGAGTCTACAGCTATGGGCCCCTGTGTGATCGACCTTTGTAGGGACAGCTAGGGGCGTGTACAATATATATATATATATATATATATTTATAAAATAATATTTGAAATTATATTGCTATTTTGATTTGAAATAAACTCCGCAGACAATATATAAAGTAACATTGGAAAACATCTTAGTGTAATAATATACATATGAATTACTCTGAGGAAATCACACAAAATACACAGCTCAGTATAATACTTTATCCTTAGAATAATTACAACAATTTAAAATTTTTTAACAATTGATACCAATATCTTCTTCGTATGTTCATCTGCCAACAGTATGAACATACGAAGAATGTTTCATTATATTTTAGCTTTAGAGTTAAATGATAATTGTTGCTTAAAAAAACGTTACAATTGCGGTTGAATTTCGACTACTGGATTGCTGATTTGTGTAATAATGTTAAGTGAGTTAATATTAATAAATAATATAACAGCGCTTAAAATGTCTTTCATAGGTCTATTGTCTACAAATTGAATGAAATTCAATCAATAATCACATATTGTTACGTAGAAAATGGAACAGTATTTGAATGAAAATTTAACACAATGGATTAACCGATTCCATTGGTTCAGCTTTGACCTATGATTTATCGTGTACTAGATAAAGTGCATGGTCATTCATTCATTTTCAAAGATAACAGTAAATTCATAGATTCCGATTTAGCAGACCCGTGACTTAGTAAGCATTTGGTTATGCAGATTACACAAAATATGTATATTGCGGATAACCCAGATTCCAAATTGAATTATGAAAATAATAAAAATCTTAATTATAAATGTTAAGACATTAATAGCGTCAATAGCATGCAGTTTAAGTGTGTGGTGTTTCTGCTATTACCAATTCGTGGGGAAACCATGGTGACGGCGGTAAAAGCGATTGAATATATTGTTCTGACTGAATTTCGACCAGACCATATATTTCAAATTTTATTATATCGGAAACTACGGGGGAATGTGGGTCCCCATTTAGTTGTGACTTCTGTAGTAACTGCGACTCCATACGATGTACACCAAGCTTAAATGCGGAAAACAGTGCTCCTCGTTACCATCCACATTTTCCGCCGATTTCTTTGTTATTCTCCCTAATCTTGACCGTTTAGTCATTTTTTGCCTAGGGATGATTTCCATTTGATTGTTTAATATTGTTTCTTATTTATTTTATAATACATATGTTTATCCTATGAACAAACAGTGCTAAATAAAACCAACTTTGGTTTTGTTGCTGATCATATTTGCAAGCCATAAAAGTAAGAGCATGTATATTGTAATAATTGTTTATGGTATATTGCCACATCATCGACTTACGGTCACATAACACTACATCGTCGTCATCATTCGTATTATTAAGGATATTTCTGTTGTATATTCGTCCGGTTCGCATAATTAATATGAGGTTGGGTATGAAGAAAAGAAGTCTTCTTCCAAAACACTTACATTTCTTACAGGACAAATATGATCTTTCTTACAATTAATCGTTCATCGTGATTTTAATTATAATCAAGTCGCCCCTCCATTCTACCCCGTTGCTCACTTTTATATCTAATGCCATATATATTATATTTTATTACTATCTTCTCTTTTGTTGCGTTCTAAATTATTAGAATGATTACAGATTATCTTTGTTACTCCATTATACAATTTTTAAAGACAACAGAAAACAAATATTACACTTTATAATTAAATCCCTACATAAATATATGCAAAATGATAAATAAAATAATCAAATAATGTTAAATAAATAAACAAATAAATAATAAAAAACCAGACGGAAACTCTATTCAATAGAGACGAAACAGTCGAGGGTTTGGAGGAAAGGAAAAGATATCGGCAGATGATGCGTGTGGCCTCCGACCATCTTCTGCTTTTGAGTCCAGAGTGGTCCGTCGCGGCGTCCCTGTCGTTTCAGATTAATATTATTATTATTTATTTAACATACATAATGTACATTCAATATAAAATTAATAATATAATTTATAATACGTTTTTAAAGCTTTGCGTTAAAGACAGTGTATTAATAAAAACAAATAAGTTAAACTATTCATTTTGATTAATGAATATTACGTAGCAGTAAACTAAACTGTATTGCATATCGATGGTTATGCGGCGTATCACGTTCTCTTATGATTACTGCAAATAATTTGTTACAGTTTTTTGAACAGAAATAATGATCACATCTACCTTTGAGATGTTTCTCAGTGAGGTTTTAACATCTGCATAAATATTTTGGAATAGTGCTTAGAAATAGAGTAGATAATATTTAGTTTTATCAAAAAATTCTATAAATACACTGTATTTTCACGAACAAATATAATTAAAAGAAAGGATTCTATTGTTTTAATTAAATCTGATCCACTTCCAAAATCTGCCAGTGGTAATATAAAATATGTTATCAATAGCAAGTTTTATTTGGATATAGGAATTTTAACGTGTCAAGCAGAAAAAATTATCAGTCTATAATTCATTCTACTAAATAAATTAATATTGAAAAGCGTTTTTTTTTAATTTGCATTTACTTATAAAAAAACTATAATGTAATAAATATAAAATGTAATAAATGTTTTTCTTTATAAACAAACAAAATATGAAACATCGGTTTGATTAGAAATATGAACTGAAGAAACGACAACCTTTATACTTTCTATAATATCAGACTAAGCATCAGAGACTTTTCTTCTAAAATAGGCAAGTATTAAATAATAACGGGTTCAGTTAAGTCACGCTCGCTTTTTATGCCTTCTGAGAGAATAATTACATGAAACTAGAGCATTGTGTTCTTGCTAGGAATTTTCAAATGTCAAAATCACAGAGTAGTTTCTTGAAAGTAAAATGGCACTTGGGTAGTATCTAAAGTAAGCTTTCTTTTTGTAGGATTTTATAAAATGTGTTTCAATTATCTTTTTATATTTTCACTATTTATATAACATAACATTATAACGAATGAATTTGTAATTTTGTTTAAAATTATTCATAATTTTTGCACCATATCTTGTTTCAAATTAATTTTACATTACCTATCTCAGTTTTTTACGAACTCGTAATTTATCGCTTCAAATCGTGTCGTTTTTATAACACTGCTTAATTATTGTTAAAATGTATTATAGGTCTTAAGTTACAGTCTTATTTTTGAATAATAACATTAATGAAGCCTTTTGAAATAATGTATAATGACACATTATACATTATTTCAAAAGGCTTCATTAATGTTATTATTAAAGAATTTGTAATATTATCAGCAGCTATTATTCAAATTTGTAATAATGCTATTATTCATATTCATTTTATAATTTGTAATATTATCAGCAGCTATTATTCAAATTTGTAATAATGCTATTATTCATATTCATTTTATAATTTGTAATATTATCAGCAGCTATATACTATATCTAGTATTTAGCTGCTGATAATATTACAAACGAAACAAACCATGTGTTGCTTTATTAATAAATGACTCCTTTCATAATTTATGCGCATATTTTACAAGTGTCACAACCACGGTACGTTTGGTGTACATTATGAGGAGACGAGCTCTACAATTAGGTCACCGGACTTCTCTCAAAATCGAACTGAATTCGAAGGCATTTATTTAGGTCTAATTGGTTTTAGACGCAGTAATCAAATTCACTTTATTTAACAAAGAACAAAGTAAATTTGATTATCTACTTGTTTAAAGTTCGCGCTTTTAGCCATTTGAATATATAGTTCAGCAAGATATCGAAATTTTGTTAGACTTTACATAAAAGTGTACTTTTATTAAAAATAATTCTACAAGACAACACCATTAAGACAGCTTAGAGAATGTCAACATTAAGTAAATTGATAGACATAAATAGCTTATGAAAATATTAAATACACAAAAAAAAGCTTTCTTAAAAAAATATTTGACTGAGATACCTTTGATAACAAGTTAAAGTTGAAATTTATTGTCATACTTGAAGTGTGAAAACGAAATTTTCAAAGTAAATAGCATTTTACGCGCAAGTCTAAGTAATGTTAACTAAAAACATGAATAAGAGTTTCTTTTCCAGAAGATACCAAAATAATGAAATCGTCAAATTGTGGGAATACTTACATGCCAATGCCTTATGAAGTGATCCCATACCTGGTGGTGTCATAACTTGGTCGATAACGAGTGTAACAATATTTTCATTTTTTTTTATGGAATAGGGGGCAAACGAGCATGCGGCTCACCTGATGGTAAGTGACTACCGCCGCCTATGAACAACCGCAACACCAAGGGAATTGCAGATGCGTTGCCGACCTTTTAGAAAGGTGTAAGCTCTTTTCTTGAAGGTTCCTAAGTCGTATCGGTCCGGAAAATTCGCTGGTGGTAATTGATTCCACAAGGAAGTCGTGCGAGGGAGAAAACTTCTTCTAAATCGCACAGTGGTGGACCGCCAATCATCCAGATGGTATGGATGGTAACGCGAGTTTTGTCGCGATGTGCGATGGTGAAATTGAGCGGCTGGAATTAGTCCGAACAATTCCTCAGAGCACTCCCCGTGATAGATGCGATAAAATACGCAAAGAGATGCAATATCTCTACGCAGTGCCAGTGTATCGAGCCGATCAGAAAGAACTCGGTCGTCGACGATTCGAACCGCTCTGCGCTGGATGCGGTCAAGTGGAAGGAGCTGGCACTGGGGTGCCCCGGCCCAGAGATGAGAACAGTATTCCATGTGGAGTCGAACTTGCGCTTTGTAAAGTTGCAAGCGATGTGCCGGCATGAAATACTGTCTCGCTCTGCTGAGCACGCCAAGCTTTTTAGAGGCCAATTTGGCCTTCCCTTCCAGGTGACCACAAAACTGCACACTATTCGATATAACGACGCCAAGGATTCCGATACTAGCTAAGGCAGCAAGGGGAGTGCCTTGAAACTGAGGAGATACGGCAAAGGGGTTCTTTTTAGCGGTAAACGCGCAAACTTGTGTCTTCTGGGGATTGAACTGGACTAGATTTAGTCGGGCCCAATCCGAGACTTTGTTAAGCAAAGACTCGACTTCAGACACAAGTTTGTCCCGGTACTCGGCGACGTTTTCCCGAGAAATATTGGCACGGCCGGTATATAAGGCATCACCAGTGCTGTCGTCTGCATAGCAATGAATGCTACCAGTTAGCAACATATCATTGATATGCAGGAGAAACAGCGTTGGTGATAGCACGCAGCCTTGTGGAACACCAGCGTTGATAGGCTTGAGATCAGAGCATGCACCGTCTACTACGACCTTGATGCTCCGATCAGCTAGGAAACTGGTGATCCATTTGCACAATTTCTCAGGAAGCCCATACGCAGGAAGCTTCGAAAGAAGCGCTTTGTGCCAGACCCGATCAAAGGCCTTCGCTACGTCCAAACTAACGGCTAATGCCTCCCCCTTGGACTCTACTGCCTCCGCCCATCTATGATTTAAGTAGACTAGAAGATCACCAGCTGATCGATCCCGACGAAAACCGTACTGGCGGTCACTAATCAGCTGGTGATCCTCAAGGTACCTCATGAGCTGGCAGTTTATAACGGCTTCCATTATTTTGGAGAACAAGGGGGGTGAACAAAGCTGTCTTCCATGAGTTCGGGATTACGCCTTGGGAGTAAGAGTACCGGAAAAGACGCGATAAAACCGGTGCCAACTCCGGAGCACACGTCTTCCGCACAATGGGAGGGACTCCATCGGGCCCACTCGACTTGCTGACGTCCAGGGAGAAGAGTGCTTTGCGGACCGAGCGCTGTGTTAATCGCACATCCGGCATGGAGCACTCACATCGCGGGATGGTCAGCGGTGTGTTCCCCCCGTCATCTAGAGTCGAGTTGGACGCAAAAAGAGAGCTCAACAGATCGGCTTTCTCCTTTGCGGCATGGGCCACTGAGTCGTCCTATCTGTGCAGAGATGGAAGAGATGGCTGACAGAAGTTCCCTTGGACAGCCTTGGCGAGAGACCAGAATACACGGGTTCCCGAAGGAAGGCGAACTAGCTTCTCGCCAATTCTGCCGATGTGCTCAGACCTTGCCTTGGAAATGACGCTTTAGAAGGATCTGGATGAGGAATTATACTTCTTTTTAAGTGCGCTGGTGTTTACATCCCGAGACGTTGATGCGTCAGCCCAGGCCTGGTAGCACTCCTGCTTATAGCGTGATGCTATTTTACAAGAGCGACAAAACCATGGCTGGGATCTGCCTCCGATGGGCACCACAGAGGATTGAATAAAAAGTTCCATACCCTGAAGTACCACATCAGCAACAGAATCGGCAACAACGCTGCGATCTTTCGGCGAGAAGCAAACCCGCCCCCAAGGGTAGGATGCAAAAAAAGACCGCATCCCGTCCCAATCAGCTGACCTATAGTGCCAAACACGGCGGCAAGCTGTAGATCACAACTGCGATTGCAGCGTGAGTGGCACCGTACTCTGGATCAGACAATGGTCCGAAGAGCCCAGAGGGGCATCGACGGAGACCTGATATCCGTCTGGATGAGAGGTCAGCAGAAGGTCCTACAGGGAAGGTACATGGTCTTCCACATCTGGGATCCGCGTAGGCGATGTAACCAGTTGTGTTAGACCATATGCCAAAGCAAATTCATAGACAGATCTACCCGCATGATTGGTTAAACGAGAACCAATCCATTCAGCGTGGTGGGCGTTGAAATCACCGAGTATCACGATCTTTGCGGATGGGACCTGTTGTAGCACGGAGTCTGCAGCCATTTGGACGTGGTCGATGAGTCGGTCTGTGTCAGCATTACCGCTATGGGACCTATAGAGGCACCCGTAGACGCGGGGATGGTCTTCGCTGTCTACGCGCAGCCATAGGATGGACAGGTCCGTACCTTCAAGACTGCCGAGGCGTCGAAAACAGATGTCCTCTCTGACATACACGCAAACTCCAGCCCGGGGCACAAACGAGTGTTCTAATTTGTACCCGGGGTAGGAGAGATACGAAGTATCAGTCGGAGAGTACACCTGTGTCTCGGTTAGAAAGAGCAAGGCCGGCTTAGCAATCTCCAGATGATAGTGGACGGCGTTAAGGTTTGAATGAAGTCCCCTGATATTGCAGAAATCCACGGTAAGCGTGGCAGGGGTTGCCTTTGTTTTCTTGCTCCGCCCTCCCCGAGCAGGTTTCGTCTTGAGCGGAATTTCGCCCCCCCCCCCCAGAATACGCGGGGCAGCTTGAGCACCCACGCCCAGGAGTGGAGTAATTTGGTCGTGGATGCTCAGCGAGGGATTCTCCAGGGGTGCTGGTACCCTCCTGGGGTAGTCTTTTATTTAATTCCACTACCATGTTGATGGGGGGGGGGGGGGGAATTGGGCCTCCGGCCACCTGCACTCACCAAGCGCAACGCAGAGATAAACCTCTACTTCACGCTGGTATTCTGTAAGGTCGTGGTACCACCCCGGTTCGAGCTGGCCCATTCGTGCGACAGCAAAAGCTACCGCTTGGCTCTACCACTGTTAAAAACATAAATTAACTGTCATAAATTAAGATATGCTCTATACATTAAATATGCACTAAATGGAAATAATGATACCTACAGTGTGAAAAAAGTCTTTGCATCCTGTTAATTAATATATTTTGTTTTATTATATTAGTATTAGTTTGTACCTTTATAGTACCTTTAACCGACGAGCGTGTATGCGTAGGTATATGGATGTGGAGGAAGCGAGAGAAGTCTGTCAGGATCGTGCCAAATGGAAGTCCATAGTCTCTGCCTACCCCTCTGGGTGACAGGCGTGAGTGTTTATGTATGTATGTATGTATTAGTTTGTATGTAAGTAGCTTTTATTTGATGTTATTTTATTTTTATTTATAATATCATTTAATATAATTTACCTAACATTTTGCATATTATTTACAGTAGTATTAGTATTGTACGCACTAAGTTTGCCTTTTTATTATATTTTCGTTTGTGGGCCTACTGGAAGATATTTCAACAAATTATGGAATAAGTAGAACCTTTGTACAAACTCACTATTTCCGTATCTTATTGTGTGTACATAAATAAATTTAAAAAAATATAGTGCTTGTATTTTCTGTTTATTTTCAACTATAGTCCATATCCCTGGTTAGATGACACTTATAACAAAATAAAAGGTTTTAAAGCGAAAAGCGATATATTGTATAAGTATTTGATATGCTTTTAAAGATAAAAGCCAGTACCTGCACCGTTTTTGATCCTTAATTTCTTACATGTTCTAAAGAAATAAGGAATAGGATTGTTATAGATTTATTACAGATTAATAAATATATTTAAAAGAAATGGTATGTCTGTTGGTATTGTATAATATTAAAAATATTTCGCGTGTGATCTTTAAAATAAATTTGGAAATTTATTGTAGCCTAATTAAACACACAATATTTTATTTTAATATATTTATGAAAACGTAATGTATGTACATAAAAACATAAATAGCTTTCATAAGAATAAAGACGTTCATACTTTAAACACTAGGCACAAACTAGTAATACCAGTTACTAGACTCCACAAAATTAGTAATTCATTTAGGGAGCGATGTACGCTTTGACAACAAAATCCCAGAAATTTGTCAATAAACAAGTTTAAATGTTTTATTAAAGAAAAATTGTACAAAAAGGGTTATTATAATAACAAAGAACACATAGACGAAAAAAAAACTCTGGGAATGTGGCGATCGCCGCCATGCTGGTTCTATTAAAATTCATTTAAAAATTGTACAAACAACTTTATTGTAAAGTGAAATATGTATAAAAATAGTCCCGTTGTGTTTCTTGCTGGTACTTCCAAGGACAGAGGTATTTTCGAATCCAATAGTAAATAAAAAAATGACTTTTAATAAGTAATAATCTATATTGAATAAAAATTATTCTATTATATTCTAAATAATAACTATACATATTACAATCATCAACCAGTATACAAAAGAAAACATCATTTTAGTCTCATCTCGTAGGTATTGTCAGAGGTAACAATTGTTTTGTTTCCAAGTGAACCTCCAATAGACGCGTAGTGACGGCGTAGGAAGATTTACTACCCCATATCATCGTGTACTTGTCTTAAGAGACGACAGAGGGAAACTGAAACAGGAATTAGGCAGCAAAATGTTCTTGATAAATAACTAAAAGGTTGTATCCCGCCTATGAAACGTGACAACTATTGCAAATATCTCACCAATGAGGCAATTTATGCGGGATAACAACCTCTAATAGAAAAACCATCACGTATGTTATATGAGATGAAAAATATCCAGAACAGTTGACATACTGCGTAAAAGGTGAAAAACATCGGGTACTGAGATTGTGAATCCGCGTATCAAGGCTGACGATTTCAGGAAATTCTTTCAGTTGAGAAAGAGGTTCATGTTTCGCAATATTATTTCTTCTAGTTTCTTATAAAGGATAGTATACTATAAAGTAACGCCTGATTCTATGAAAAAATAATAATTATATAATTAAGTGAGAGCTATGGGTAAGCGTCTCCCTTAAATTTATTTATTTATTTATTTATTTATTTAAGCTTTTATGCACAAAGTTGTACATATGGCGGACTTAATGCCATAGGGCATTCTCTCCCAGGCAACCATTAGGCTAAACAGAGATAGACAAACAAGAGGCGGTGCAGCAGTAATCAAAATAGAAAGCGCTAAAAGAAAAGAAATTGTTTATACATATATACATATAATTATAAATATACACACACATACATAGACATATATACTTAAATACACACAATATATACATATATAAATACATACATACACATATACACGCATACACTACATATATACACAATACATATAAATATTATCTATGTCAGAACAAATATGAAATATACATATGCGTATGAAAATAAAAGCTATGTTTGTTCAAACCTGCAACAATTTTTCATATGCTTACGGACTTGATTTTTAAAAAGAAACTTGTTGGAAGCTTTTTTAATGTCAAGAGGGATGTCGTTCCAGAGTCTGATGGCCGTGAGGGCGAAAGATTGAGATAAATAACCAGTACGGTGTAAAGGAGTGAGCAACTTAAGGTTAGCCGATGAACGGAGAGAGCGATTATGAGAATCTCCCAGGTATTGAAATTTGGATTTCAGATACTCGGGAGCACATGGATCGTTCAGAATCGTGAAAATGGTGCAGAGCATTCTGACATGTCTGCGCTGACGGATAGGCAGCCAATTTAGCTGAGCACGAAAAGAAGATACATGGTCGTATTTACGGAGACCATAAATGTATCTGATACAATTGTTAAGTAGACGATCCAATGTATTAAGATGATGTTGAGACAGGTCTGAGCAACACACATCGACATAATCAATAATCGGTAAGATAAGGGACTGGACAAGTAAAATCTTGGTATTGGTGGGAAGAAAATTTTTTAATCGATATAGAGATCGCAAAGTTCCAGTAGTTTTGCGACTCACCTCCTGTATATGTTTGTTCCATGTTAAGCAACCGTCAACGTACAGACCAAGGTTCTTTACATAAGGAGAGAATGGTATGACATTATTTTTAAACATAATTGATGGTATGGTGGGAATATCTAGTTTCGATAATAATCGTGGGCTACCTAAGATTATTGTTTGGCACTTAGATGGATTCACGTTTATACCATACACAGTGGACCATTCGGAGATGTATTTCAAGTCATCATTCAATAATGAGATAGCATTAGAGATGCTTGAGGGTTCCATTTGCACATATAACTGCAGATCATCAGCATACAGATGGTAAGAGCATTTGAGATTTAATGTGATGAGATTGATAAAAATTGAAAACAGAAGAGGAGAGACTATACCGCCTTGAGGGACGCCAGTAGACACATCACACCAGTCCGATAGTATATTATGTCCAGTGCGCACGGCCTGTTGGCGCCCTCGAAGATATGATGAGAACCATTCCTGAGCTGAAGACGAGATATTCAAATGAGAAAGAAGGGCCAACAAGATATAATGATCAACAGAATTAAATGCGTTAGAAAAATCAATTAAGATGAGGACGGTCAGTTTTGATTTTTCCATCCCCTCTCGAACATCTTCCGTCACCTTGAGAAGAGCAGTAGTAGTAGAATGACCAGGGCGGAAACCCGACTGATAAGGAGAAAGAATATTATTTGAAAAAACAAAAGAAGAAATCTGTTTATGAGCAACAGCTTCCAGAACCTTAGAGAGAAAAGGCAGAATAGAAATTGGTCTGAAATTGGACATAGCGTTGCAATCGCTGGATTTAGGAATGGGAATAATAAAGGCTTTACGCCAGAGAGTTGGGGAAAACACCATTCATCAGCGAAAAATTAATGATATGAGTTATCACGGGTAAAACAGCATCCAACACGTGCATAACCATTACCCTACTCACATCATCACAACCAATGGCTTTCGATTTAATAGAAGAAAGTGCTTTGCGTATCTCGCCTTCGTCTACAGGAGAAAAAGTGAAAGTTTCGTGAGAATAAGGAGGCATGGAAGATATAAATGAGATAGCATTAGCTCTAGAAATATCAGAAACTGCTTGAGAAGACAGAAAATGACGATTGAAATCGTCAGGAGAAAAGGTTATGCTATTATAGTCGAATTGCGATTTTCCATATCCAAGCGTTTTGAGAAACTTCCATATATCAGCCGAAGACGAATTAAGTACTTGTTCGTGAATATATCGGCGTTTAGCAGCTCTCACCATCTGATTGCATCGATTTCTCGCAGCTTTATATGCCTGCCACTTTAGATCAGTGCGATTCTTCTTAAAAGCGCGAAACATTCTGTCGCGTTTTGCCATAGCCATTCTTACCCCAGTCGTGATCCATGGAACAGGAGGACGCTTAAGTCGAACGACACGTTTAGGAGCATGTTGATTATACAATCCTAATATGTTACTGTTAAAGAAGTCGACTTTTTCATCAACTGTGGAAGCAGTATACACAGATGACCAGTTAATAGCATCCGCATCACGCTTGAGCTTGTCTATATCTAGTCTAGCAAGACTTCGAATAGCGATAGACACAGATAAAGGCTTGGGAGACTTTAATTTATATGACAGGAGAAGCAAGTCATGCCGTGAAAATCCAGAAGCAGGGAATTGTCTATAATTGACAACAAATTAAATTAATAATTTGATGATAAATTTCGTAATCTTGCATAAGTGTTGCACCAATACCCTCCCACAAATATGAGGTCTGTGCTCAATGAAGAGACGGATATACTGTTAGTTTAATTTTAAGAAATAGATGCAAAATTACTGTTACAGGGCTTGCCACCTATAAATTCTTTCACAATTTTCAGATCTATATCCGAATTTTTGGACGAAACGTTGTATGGGTAGCTTGCTTCCTTATAAATCTACCGATCCTCTCAAGAATAACAGGTTTAACGTACATATGTGCAAAATTATCAATTTAATTCTTAACTTTATTTTGCATTTGTTTTTACCGCTAAGTTTCTGTAGACTACTGATATTACTATAAACCTTTTACTACATCAGTGTTATTAATATTACCGAGCCAATTACTCTCTAAGATTAAACGGTAACGGTTCCTGTCTTCTGACCCACCGCTTTTGATCTCCTGCGGCCACATCATATTTGTCGTTGCTCGACTACCTTTGATTACAATTTCTGTTTGGACGCCGTTGTACACGTAAAGAGAAAATTAATGCACACTATGTTGCATTAAAATCTTTAGGACAGCATTATTGCTATTTCCATTTTAATTACTTATAAACACATTTAATAGTCTTACCACAGATGATATTTTAAAAAGAAACATGAATTAAATAACAGAAAATTGTTACGAGATTTTAAACATGCATGCATTTATTCCAAATACAAAATCAGTTACCTTTTAAAAATTGGGGTGTTCTTAGTAAAGTGGCAAATAAAAATTAATCACTTTAGTTTATTGGATGAAGTAAATATCGACGAAAACTGATCAGAAACTGCATTTAAATGTCTTACCACAAATAAAATTTTAAAGAGAAACATGAATGAACTAACAGAAAATTGTTAGGAGATTTTAAACATGCAAGTATTTATTCCAAATACAAAATCAGTTATCTTTTTAAAATTGGGGTGTTCTTAGTAAAGTGGTAAATAAAAATTAATCACTTTAGTTTATTGGATGAAGTAAATATCGACGAAAACTGATCAGAAACTGCGGTAGTCAATCTACTAGCCAAGTGTGACGATTATTATAAATTCTCTCAGCCAGGAACAGGTACATATTCACTAGAGGACCGTTCACAAGCTGATGTAATTAAAGGTTAAATAAAGGACCGTCAACTCCACGAGGGGGCGATTTTAATTTTTAACATCTGCGACCGATACAAGCATTTTTGTCGAGGGGCTTATTTTTTTTCAGCAGTGTTTTCTAAATGATCGTGTATCTCTGATAGATATATGTTTAATTTTTTAAGCGTTACTTTATATGAGAAGTGCTTACTCTTAAATCAAGCGCAGGTTAGAACAAGTGATTTTCCCTGTATTGGCATATATTCTCGAGGCATTAGAATGATATTAACCCTGTGCCATTGATAATATTTACCGTGAAATTGACCAGAGGAAAGTAAAAAAGCAGGTGTAAAAAATAGTGTTTGAAACAAAAAATCAATTATTTTTAGAAAGAAGTTTAAAACAATATGGTGCTGAAGCAGTTGAGTATCCAGCAACATATTAAAATCTTTGATTAATTATTTTTTATAGAGTTAGGGTAACATACGGACACGCAGTCTACCTGAAGTGGATACTATGCCCCATAGACATCTAGTATATCTATCCTCGTTTAAGAATCAAAATACAGATGTTTTGTCACCCTTGAGGACTAAGATGGCTCATCCGTATCCGTATCCGGTTCTCTACAATCATTGTAAGAAATACAGCATCATTGAGCTGCGATTTTACGCTGATGTTCTGTGAAAGTGTTGTCCATCCTTGGTCGAGTCGGATTTCATATTGCAAAATATATATATATAAATAGATGAATAGGTTTTTAATGGTTATTTTGAAATATCAAAAAACCTATTACATTCAAAACTAAAAAGTCGTTGATAGAGATAGAGGTTCAGTAAAAATGATTATGGTATATTGCTAAGCTGTCGCTATCAGACTCTTACTCGAGGAATGTCATGAATGTGATTTGTCTTTAAATGTGACATATATAAAAATCCACCATCGGATTAAAAAGGGATAATCCAATTTATTTAAATAAATTAACTAATGTAACTCAAGGTCTAAAAATAATTTGCACAAACAAACTTATACTTACAAAGTATTCCACAAACTTATTCAAGGAGTTAAACATATGAATGCTAATACAGGACAAGTGGTGAAAATATCTTCGGATGTAAAGGCCGTAAATGTGACTTCCGTCAAAGAACGATTCGTCAGGTGATATAATAAATTAAGATTATTATATAACCTGACGAACACAATTAATAAAATTAAATCCCAACCCAAGCATACAACTGCAAGACTTCATGATACTGTAAGTTCATACTGCGCAGATCGGAACAAAAATTAATAATTTTTAATCTGGAGGTAGCCGTGGTTAACTATGACATTGGGACGTCATACACCTCAGTACCCCCCGTGACCATGGGTGCTGTAAAGTGCTTGAGACGTCGGGAATGTAAAGTAAGTTAATATACGCGATAAAATCCGTAAAATTAGTTTTATTTAAATGTGTAGTGTTCCCGTAAATATAAGAAATCATTATGATTAGTTTCACTTTAGGGCATTCATTAACGGGCAAAACGTAGACCCTCTCTAAACCCTGCAATGATATAGCGAGCTTTATTGCTGCATTAGAACCATTTTGGAATTCGTATTCGAAAATTGCAGACTTTTTTAGGTCCCCATATCTTACTTAAATACTGAACGTGGAAACACTTGAAAATAAAAATAAGAATTTGTGATTTTTATAAAATTTAGAATGTTATATTTTAGTGCAAAAAAAGTTATAATCCCGAATCTTGGACCGTGCAGGTTAAATATTAATTTAATCCATTAAAACAGCAACTTCGAACTTTAACCCCTAATACTATATTTACTATATTTTTGTAAAACTGAAATTAGTCATTTTTGGAGCTATATATCAAGACTTAAAATATATTTCGTTATTAGTACTAACGCGAATACTATACATACATTGAATAAAACTACTTTTATAGATTTAATCGCTGTAAAGCTGTTAAATGTCGAAAGTTAGAAACAAATTAAATTAAACACGATAAAAACCGTAAAAGTAGTTTTATTCAATCAGTTTTAAATTCTGTTAAAATGATTTGTAAACCGCATAGAAAGTATAGTTCCGAAATGAAATATTGAATGGATGGGATTAGGGCGGGTGGAAATTTTATGAGAGCTCGTTATGTAGTGAAAATCCGCGTGACTCGTTCCTTAACAGCCATTAGGGCCTTGAATTTTAATGTTCTTCATGAATTCAATAGATTGCTGAAATTAAATTACAGGATGAAATTTGATCTTTACATTTTAAGTTGTGATGCAGATCGTTTTCGATTGGCTTAATTTTTGGTACTTGTTTTCAGGTATAGCCTATGTTATGTACTTTTTAACCGATTATATACTAAGAATCTTGTCATAGTAATCTTTCAAAAACAAATCAACTGATAAAATTGTTAGGCTAGTGCCCGTTTTAGCCAATAACTTGGTAGGCAAAATTTTACCAAGTTACAGCTAATATAAGAATCTGCTTGACTAAGCTTACAGTCCATCAATCGTTATTTACTATGTCATCTTAAGCGAGATACCTAATTATAATATATTATATTTAGTCGTTTCAGTTGTCCTTTAATAAATTGATATATCGCAAGTATTATTAATTACTATATATTGATAGCTTTGCTCAGCGTAAGAAAAAAATACAATACTTTTATTAACACAGTCAATAAATATGCATAGATACATAAATGAACGTAATTAAACAAATATTTTTTTAGTCTTTAATAATTTATAATTGCCCAACTGTTGACCGTGTAGTGACGGTGTAATTATTTACACTACCTTAAATCATCTCATGAGTGTCGTTAGGGGCGACAGAAAGAAACTAACCAGGAGATGGGCAGTAGCGTCTTTCACTTGCCAGCATCTATGGCAAAAAGCCCCAAAAAAAAAGCCAAAAAGAAAAAAGGTTCTCGAGTGGCGGCCTCGTACCGGCGGACGAAGTGTGTCCCCCCACTAGATGGAGTGAAGACCTGGTAAGATATGCAGGAAATCGATGGATGCAGGTGGCTCAGGACAGTGCTTTATAGCATTCCTTGGGAGATGCCTATGTTCAGCAGTGGACTTGTGAAGAGCTGTATGGTGATCATGATGATGGAGAGTCTTTTGATAAGCTATAACGGTAACAGCAAAGTTGTGAGTGGCTACAATACTAAAATAATTGACGTCGTAGACCTACGCTCTAGCTATTGGGCTAATGAGAAGCAGATCTCTGTGGCGGAATCACCAATCATATTTTGCGGGAATGTTAAGTTTGTTGCTTTGTGCGTGAGAAAACGTTTTCTCCAAAATGAGACCAAGCGAGATGGCTTGGACAGGGTTATTTTTCAGAGTATTGAAATTTTATATTTAAGTTTTTTTTCACTCAACTTTTATATATACTTCAATATATACCGTCCAATATATACTTTTTCAATGTGATATATGAGCAACAACCACGCGTAGCTGAAGCTTTTTAAAAACAACAAATATGTCTCGATTATATTTATTAACTATTATTATTAATACGATGAGGACTATAATTTATATAATATAAATGCAACGAAAGAAAGAAAGGGGTATGAAAGTGAACGCAAGTAAGACGAAAGTTATGGTTTTTGAAAGAGAAGAAAGTAAAACTTTATGTGAAATAAGAATAGAAGATGAGTTAATTGAGCAAGTGGATGAGTTTGTATATTTGGGATGTTTATTTAGCAGGGATGGTAGATATGATAAGGATATAAAACGACGAGTGAACGCAGGAAATAGAGTGAATGGGGCTCTACACGCTATTATGAGGAGTCAAAATGTGTCAAATAAGGCACGTATGGCGATTCATAATGCTGTGTTAGTCCCTACTTTAATGTATGGTAGTGAAAGTTGGGTCTGGCAGAAGAAGCATGAGAGTAGAATAAATGCTGTAGAAATGCGGTCCTTAAGGAGTATGCTAGGGCTGAATCTGAATGACAGGGTGAGAAATAGTGTGATAAGAGAAAAGTGTGGTTTGCAAGATGACGTTGTGACAAGGATTAAGAAAGGAATGCTTCGGTGGTTTGGTCATGTAGAAAGAATGAACGAGGAAAGAGTGACAAAGCAAATTTATGTTGCAGAAGTGAACGGCAGGGTCGGGAAGGAGCGCCCTAGACGAAGTTTTATCGACCAAATCGGCGATACGTTAAAAATGGGCCCGATTAGGAGTACCTTTAACCGACGAACGTGTATGCGTAGATATATGGATGTAAAGGAAGCGAGAGAGGTGTGTCAGGATCGCGCCAAATGGAAGTCCGTAGTCTCTGCCTACCCCTCTGGGTGACAGGCGTGAGTGTTTATGTATGTATGTAATAAATGCAACGGCTTTTATAGGACGGTCAAAACAAGTCTGTTGACTGAAAGTATGAATGATATTTTGGTTGACTAGCAATAAGTTTATACAGCGGAGTCAGCGTCTTCTGTAACGTTATACTTCATAACATGTTTTGAGTAATCTAATATCAAAAGCTTAATCGGCACAATTCGTGATCAACATGTTATTGTCAAATTATGGTTACTTGCAAATATCATGTTTACGAGCAATCTCATATCAAAAGCTTAGTGAGGAGATTTGTTGGATCAACAGGTTGTTATGATATTACTTCTACTTCCAGACTGTATAACTTACTACACACAAATAAACAAATATATAAATATTGCTACGTTTTCAATAGTCCAATTTGTTTTTTTAATAATTACGATTTGTGTTTCAATATGATTTGTTGACATGTTTACAATAACAATGTATATGTACTTAACATAATTAAATATGAAATAATTATAACTATAAGAATAAGCACGGTCCTTAGCCATACAGGGGACTTATGACCGTGCTTTGTGGCATTCCTTGGGGAAGTCCACTGCTGAACATAGAAGCAGTGGACTTGTGAAGGGGTGTAATTATAATGATTATGATAAATAAAAATTGTCATTATACGAGTATAATACTATTCCCCGCTGTATCATATGAAAGGTCGCTGCATTGAATTTTGGCATTAGAGAATCTGTCACCAATTTAGTTCCATGGCTGCCTGGAAATATCAGAATAATATCACGACATGTGGTAGATTGCTACAAATTCATCGTATATTTCACATCAACTGCCTCTTCAATTTTACTGCTGATCATAGGACTTTTTAAGAATGCATTATTTTCTAACCATTACTTCGCACCCAGTGACAGAACTTTAAAATGTTACCCTGAATTTTTTTAACAGGTATCTTCTGGTCAGAAGTGTACTGTTTACTATCTGGTAACTTTGAACTTTCTTAAATTTTCAGTTTCCATAAATTTCTTTTCTAGATGTTTCGATGGCTCTTTTAGTAGTATTTCTTTAGATAAACTTACCTTGGCTTTGTACATAAGTTTGATATCATCATCATCCTTAACCCCATATTATTTTAATACCACCAACAAGCCTTTTGAAAGAAGCAGGAACAGAAACTTGTCTCAAAATGTGCTATTCATTCTCACCACGCTAGGCAATCAAGCGGGTAGTGGAGCAATCACACAGTGGCGTTTCTATCATACGAGTATTTAATCGATCGTCAGTATACTAAAAATGATTTTTCTTTAAAAAGAAAACAAATTCTTACACATACCTACATCCATAGAAACTTGTATGCGCTTACGAAACTAAGATTAAAGAATAGAAAATATTGTATTCTATTAGCATACTTATTAAAACTGAAAAATACCCCTAATGAATTTTGAAAAAAACCAGCAATAATATCTTACCAGCATATTTATATGCTGAATCTTTAGCTATTTTCATATTAAGGTGAAGTTTAAAGGTTCTATACTCCAAACGTGGACACACAGTCAATATTCTCAAATTGGACCCGTTTCCATTTTCTGCCGACTTCCAAAAAGGAGACGGTACTCAATTCGAGTGTATGTTTTTTTTTTTTTTTATGTGTGTTACCTCATAACTTTGTACTGGGCGAACCGATTTCGATGATTCTTTTTTTATATGAAAGCTGATAGTTCTCGTGTGGTCCCATATGAATTTGATCAAGGTCAGACCAATGGTTATTGAGTTATTCTCAAATAACCTATATTGAAGTCGGCTGTACAAAATTTTTAATTTTAAATTATCATAACCCGATACCGCGACCATTCGCAACTACGATCATTCGGTCCGGTCATCTGTTCGTCAGAGCGTAGTCATCAATATAGAATGCAGCCACCACACTCTGCTTAGCTTTGGGCCAAAGTCCTACATCGTATTAGAATTTATTTAAATTAGCTGTTAATAAAATCAATTTGTCCTAGTTAAGAAAATATTACTACAAATTCTGATATGTCATTTAATAATTACAAAAAAGGAGCACATCTACTCCAAATAAAAATATCCAAATACTAAACTTACTTTTATCACGGTAAGCTTTTAACTAACGGACAAGGTTCTAATGTCCGATAAATGGCAAAAATCGGTGCCTAATAGGAGTGTCTGAGAGTGACACTCCCGTTTTAATCCCGTTCATAAGCAATATTTGTGTAATGATACAAATCGATGATTTTCACATTTGGTTTATGGACACAAAATCCTCTTAGTAAAATAATAACAATAATAAATTTATTTATTGAATAAAACCATATTGACACTACAGAGTTGAAGCCCTGACTCCCGAACTAACAATAGCTGTGTGTCGGGATTCAGTTCCTTCCCATATTCACAAAGTTACAATTACAAAATGGCTTATCAGCTTATCACAAATCAGAACAAGGTAACAAAATACATAAAGATTTTACAAATTAAAGAAAAATAAAAATTAGAAATAAAAATTAAAAATATGCATACGTATGTGTTGCACCTATGATGCGTATATGTTGTACATGTGTAACAAGGTAACAAAATAAATAAAAAAATACAAATTAAAGAAAAATAAAAAACAGAAAAATATGCATGCGTATGAGTTGCATCTATGATGCGTATATGTTGTACGTGTGTAACAAGGTAACAAAATAAAAAAAATTACAAATAAAAAAAAATAAAAAATAAAAATATGCATCCGTACGTTTGTTGCATCTATGATGCGTACATGTTTTGCGTGTGTTTGTGTGTGTGTGTGTGTGTGTGTGTGTGTGTGTGTGTGTGTGTGTGTGTGTGTGTGTGTGTGTGTTTGTGTGTGTGTGTGTGTGTGTGTGCACGTGTGTGTTTGTATGTGCGGGTGAGTGTGTGTGTGTTTTTATTTTACTCGATAAGAAATGACTCGTACTATTGAGTTATTTTTAATAGATTTTCCGTCTCGTATGTCAACTTACGCAACCATAATAAAACTTTGGATTTTAGTTGGTACATAGATAGGTTTCTCACTTTATTATTTATACTAAAGTAATTGTAAAGTCTTGGTCCTGAAATTGATAATGCTGTCGAGCAATCTTACGTCTCACTCGCTTAACTGTGAAACGTTCTCGTCTTATTCCAGTGGAGGGAAGATATGGTACCGTAGATTTATGGTATTTTTTATACAATTATAGATATATAGTTGGCGCACAGAAAGTAGGTTTGCCGTTTTGAATAATGCAGCACTTGGATGCCTAAATGGAAGGTATAATATTACTTTGAGGAGATATCTTTGTGCTCGATCAAGTTCTATTAAATGTGTTTTAGCTGCTGCTCCCCACGAACATATACAGTATGTAATTACACACTAAACTAACTAAACTAATGTAACTAAAGCAGAGGTTTTTGAACGATCTACAGTTTACAGTATTGAAAATGTATTAGGTGTCGTAATCTTAATGTTTAAAATATTATGCCGTACCACTTACATAGAGACACTTCATAATCAAATTATATCCTCAGAATCGAATTCAGCGGCGCTTACTTACTCAACTTGAAGCTTCTCCGAAGGTAAGTCGAGGTCGAGAGAGAGTCGAGAGAGAGTCGAGGATTAGCTATTCAAGCTGTTATTTTGCTAGATGTATGGCTCAGGACCGTGCTTTGTGGCATTCTTTGGGGGAGGCCTATGTTCAGCAGTGGACTTGTGAAGGGCTGTAGTGATGATGATGATGATGGCAGTGACCTTGAATTTGTGAGTATTAAGCAAATGTAACCATAGTTTTAGAAGCTTTTGATGAACAAGATATTATTCATCATCAAGTCGAATAATTGTCGTAGTTAGGTTGGAATCGAGAAACATTTTATGTCATACATAATCTGCTTATTTATCTGTTAAATCAAGAAACATACTGTGCACGCTCCTGTATGGTTAACTGGTTCGACTTTTTTGGACGTTTTTTTTTTCAAATATATGATCTTGGAAATGCTCGTCCACCGCCTTTCCCTCCTCTCAGTGATATACGTGGAGCAATTACAAATAAAATGCCTCGTTGGTCTAGTCGCCGTAAACGCGGTTGCTGATCATGAGGTCCCGAGTTCGAATCCTGGGTCTGGTTAAAATCAGTTGTTGGGTTTTCTGTCAAGAAATTCTCAGTAGCAGCAAGGAGTTAGGTTAGGTAGTCGGTGGTGTTTCATCCCCATGCCTCGGAAAGCGCGTAAAACCGTTGGTCCTGCTCCTGATCTATCCCTAGTCGTGCCGATTTGCCGTCCTATCTGACTATGGAAGTGAGGGATTAGAGAGTGCACCTGTGCTTACGCATACACTCGGGCACTATAATCCTGTCCTGCGCAGATGGCTAGTCTCCGTTGAGACGGCAGCCGTGACCAAAATCAGTCTGGAGGATATTTTGTTACTATTATTACAAATGAAATATAAAATAAATCTCTTGAATTAAATACTGTTTAATTTCTTTTAAATATCTACTTACCTACTTGTATTTCAAATGATGTGTTTAGCATATAATTCCTCAGAAGCATAATATAAAAAATTATGACTTTAATCGCATTTAGGGACGAGTATTGCTGATTTTCACTTCATAAAGATACCCTTTTAAATATTCACCCAACCTTAACCGAAACCCTCAATATTTCATATCTTTTCTTGGGTCTAGAGACTACAGATAAGATATTTCAGCAGAAATAAACGATTGTAAATGCTGGGAAGAAAAAATTCAACCCAACAATTTCAATCTTCATTTTTCTTACGTTATACAATATATATTTATTAAGGATGCGAAATATTTTAAAGAACTTGACTGTTATTTTTCAGAATCTTTTTAATTAGATAATGTTTTTAATTTGAAGCAAAATATAAATTTGATTTCTAATTATAGAGGTCGATAGAAAGAGATAGAAGATTTTAATTACCTAAGACGTTTGGTATCCAACTAAAGGTCAAGTTTTGTCCGAAGCCGAAAGTTTAATTGAGGTAAACATGACAATGCCAATTCTATTCTTTCTTTTATGTCCTAAAATTATGAACATAAATTGCAATTACATAAATATTATCTTTTATTTACAATAAACTCAGGTAATTACATAAATTATTTTTATATCAGTCGAATTTAATAAGAAGTATAAATATTTGGGCAATAAAATTCAGTTAAACATTTGTTGTTATTTACTTGTAAGTAGTTATATAGTTGTTAGTTGTTTTTTATTCAGTTAAGTTTTAATTAGGTAAATGATAAAGCGGTGCGAAACCACTGGTCTCTTCAAGCATCGTCGCGTCGTGTGGTGTCTCTGTGTAACTGACCCTTAGCGGAATTCACATGCCTTCGAAATAATTTAATTCCTCATACATGCAAATTTTCCGTGTAGTGGCGGTCAAGAATATCCACTACCCCATATCCTCCCGTGGGTGTCGTAAAAGGCGACAATGGGAAACAGGCGGGAGATGGGCAGCAGCATCTCCCTGATAATAGCCAAAATTACAATAAAAAAAACTGCGGTTGCCAACCCGCTCGCCAAGCGTGGCAACTATGGCAAATACCCCTCTATGAATGTAACAAAGAGACGGCCCCCAGTCCCCGGCGGCCCCGCTATTCCTGGCTACGGTGGCGACCATGGTAACGGCGGGGCAGGGGGTGCTAAGAATCTCCGGTGGAGGTTCGGTTGCCACCTACGACGACTCGACCTGGCAACGTACAACGCACGCACCCTGAGGACTGACGAGAAGATCGTTGAGCTGGAAGAAGAGATAGACAAGTTGCGCTGGCATATTATAGGATTATCCGAAGTCCGAAGAGAGGGGGAGGACACGGTAATCCTCGAATCCGGCAACTTGCTCTATCACCGGGAGGGCGACCATCTGTCCCAAGGAGGTGTCGGATTTATCGTCCACAAGTCTCTCGTTAACAACGTTGTAAAGATCGGGAGTGTGTCGACGAGGGTTGCGTACCTTATACTCAAAATCACCAAACGGTATTCGCTGAAGGTCATACAGGTTTACGCACCAACCTCGGCACACCCCGATGAGGAGGTGGAGGAAATGTATGAGGATATCTCTAGAGCCATGCATTCCTCCAAAACCCAATATACGGTGTTAATGGGAGACTTCAATGCAAAACTAGGCACAAGAGAGAACGGTGAGCTGAAAGTAGGGAAATTTGGAATAGGGCAACGGAACCCAAGGGGCCAGCAGCTGGCCGACTTCATGGAGAAAGAGGGACTCTTTATGATGAACTCTTTCTTCAAGAAGCGGCCCCACAGGAAGTGGACCTGGTCGAGCCCCGACGGTTCGACAAAAAATGAGATTGACTTCATTATGACGACCAGACGACAACTGTTCAGTGATGTCTCAGTGATCGCGAGGGTGAAAACCGGCAGCGATCACCGAATGGTTAGAGGCACACTGAACCTAAATGTTAAGTTGGAGAGGTCTCGTCTGATGAAGTCAACGCTCCGTCCCCCTCGTGCTCTAATCCAAAGTCCCGAAACCTTTCAGCTCGAGTTACAAAACCGTTTTCAGTGCCTAGAAGACTGCAATGAAGTGGACGATATGAATGACAAGCTCGTGGAAACTGTCCATGCGGTCGGAGCTAAGTTCTGCAAGACCCGCCGCAGAAGAACACAAAAACTCTCCGATCACACTCTTAATCTCATGGCTGTTAGACGGGAGATGAGGCTACATTCTTCAACAGATTTGACAGCATACAGGCAACTGAACAGACAGATCTCCAAATGCATGCGGCGGGACTTGCGCAACTTCAATACAGCTCGTATTGAAGAAGCGATCGAGCGGAACCAAGGCTCCAAAGTCTTTGCCAGAGATCTGTCTGCCAGAAAGAGCCAACTGTCAAAGCTGAAGACCGAATGTGGCAGCATCATTTCCGGGGCACCTGAGATTTTGAGTGAGATTGAGAGGTTCTATGGGCAGCTGTACACGTCATCGTTGGAGCCACACGCAAGTGTGAGTAACGATCCAAGAGCGAGTCTTATCCGACACTATTCCGAAGATATCCCGGACGTCAGTCTGAGCGAGATTAGAATGGCTCTCCAACACCTTAAAAACGGCAAGGCCCCAGGTGAGGATGGAATTACAGTGGAGCTTCTGAAAGCGGGTGGAAGACCGGTACTTGAAGTCCTTCAGAAGCTCTTTAATTCCGTCCTCCATGGTGGTATTACACCGGAGGCGTGGAGCAGAAGTGCGGTTGTCTTGTTCTTCAAGAAAGGTGACAACGCTCTCTTGAAGAACTACAGACCGATTTCCCTTCTGAGCCGCGTCTACGTGCTGTTTTCGAGAGTCATTACGAATCGTCTCGCGCGCAGACTTGACGACTTCCAGCCTCCCGAACAAGCCGGTTTCCGAAAGGGATTTAGCACCATAGACCACATACATACCCTACGGCAAATTGTACAGAAGTCCGAAGAGTACAATTTGCCACTATGTCTGGCGTATGTGGACTATGAGAAAGCCTTTGATTCCGTCGAAATTTGGGCGGTGCTGCAGTCCCTTCAGCGGTGCCAAGTTGACTGTCGGTATATCGAAGTGCTGAAGTGTTTGTACAGTAGAGCTACGATGGCTATCCAAGTACAGAACCAGAGTACGAAACCTATCCAATTGCAGAGAGGTGTAAGACAGGGTGATGTTATATCCCCGAAACTCTTCACCGCTGCATTGGAAGATGTTTTCAAGCTTCTGGACTGGAAAGGATACGGAATTAACATCAATGGCGAGTACATCACTCACCTTCGATTTGCCGACGATATAGTCCTTATGGCAGAATCGCTGGAGGACCTAAGCACTATGCTCAATGACCTCAATAGTGTCTCCCAACGGATAGGTCTTAAGATGAACATGGACAAAACAAAGATTATGTTTAATGTCCATGTCACACCTATGCCGGTAGTTGTTGGGGGCACTAAGCTCGAAGTTGTTGACGAGTATGTTTACCTGGGACAAATAGTCCGACTAGGTAAGTCCAACTTCGACCGAGAGGTCAATCGACGGATTCAACTCGGCTGGGCAGCGTTCGGAAAGCCACGACACATCTTCTCGTCAGACATACCTCCAAAACCTTAAAACGAAATTGTACAACCATGGCGTGTTGCCAGTGATGACTTACGGACCTGAGACGTGGTCCTTCACTGCTGGCCGTATGAGGAAGCTCAAGGTCGCTCAGCGAGCTATGGAGAGGGCTATGCTCGGAGTTTCTCTGCGTGATAAACTTAGGAATGAGGTTATCCGCAGTAGAACCAGAGTAACCGACATAGCCCAACGGATTAGTAAGCTGAAGTGGCAGTGGGCCGGCCATATAGCTCGAAGAACTGACAACCGATGGGGAAGAAAGGTTCTCGAGTGGCAGCCTCGTACCGGTAGGCGAAGTGTAGGGCGTCCCCCCACGAGATGGAGTGACGACCTGGTAAGACATGCAGGAAGTCGATGGATGCAGGTGGCTCAGGACCGTGCTTTGTGGCATTCTTTGGGGGAGGCCTATGTTCAGCAGTGGACTTGTGAAGGGCTGTAATGATGATGATGATGACATGCAAATTTTCTACCGAAATTTTCCTTCACCGCCAAGTACGAGTTCAAATCACTAAATAAAATTGTAATTCGAGCCAAATCGTATCCGGGTTGTATACTGTGAAATTATCTAATATCTAATCTATAATTAATATCTTGTTATTATTCAAGTGCTGTGAAATTTTCGGCAAGCACTTAGCCAAGAGTCATAGTATCTCAGATGGTTAGCGCTCGGTGTAAATTTCAAAGTACACGGGCGACACGGGTGCGATCCCCACCGGCTCCAATGAAATTGTTTATTGCAATTTTTAGTGCTGATTTCCTACGTGCTCGGAGGTGTAAAAAAATAAAATACTTAAATAATAATTCAAGGTACATTCCGAAAACTTAAAAAAAATCTCGCCGTGAATTCGTGAATACCATCATGTACCAAACTACCGAGGTTGTATGCGTTACCGAAAATACACAAACCAAACGCTCCACTACGTCACATAGTAAGCCAGATCGGTTCACCAACTTATAAGTTGGCTCAACACTTGGCAAAAATACTGTCACCACTAAGAGGACATACCAGAGCACACACAAAGGATTCATACCATTTTGTTAGTGAGATAAAATACTTACATCTTGCTGACAATGAAACTATGGTTAGTTTTGATGTTCAGTCGCTATTCACATGGGCTTTCTCTCAAAGTCCTCCATGAATAAGTCACCGACATATTTATGGAGGACTTTGAGGAGAAAGCCCTTCTTACTGCCCATGTAAATCCAAGATTATACAAGCGGTACGTAGACGATACTTTCACAATTTTACCATCTGATAAAGTAACTTAATTTTTAGATCACCTTAATTCCACAAACTCACAATGGAGTTAGAGGCAAACAATTCTTTAGCTTTTCTAGATGCTTTAGTCATCCGAAATCCTAATAACACAACTGGTCACACTGTGTAAAGAAAAAAAACCCATACCAACCGATATTTAAATGGTCGATCTCACCATCATCCTTTACAGTTAATTGTCGTGAGAAAATCTTTGTTTCAGAGAGCACGAGGGATCTAGGGAAGAAAACATCTGGCTGCCGAGCTTCAGCACGTCGAGCAAGTATTACAAGATAACAAGCTTCGGGTCCATCCGTCAATGGTTATAGCCCTCTACAAGATGCAGGAGTGTACAAGCTGGATTGTCAATGTGGTCTGTCTTAGATAGGACAAACAAAAATATCTAAAAAAACCCGCGTGAAAGAACATATAGCTGACTTGAATCACCGTAGTTCCGAGAAGTCTACAGTCTGTGAAAATGTTCAAGATCGTACCCGCCATTATATTAGATTTATAGACTACAAATCCTCGTAAAAGAACACCGATTCCTACGAAGGATGATTCGTGAGGCTATTGAAATTAAAAAAAACAGCCTTATTTCAATAGAGAAGATGGATCTGCTCGAAATATTTTAAAATTGTAGTTATTATTTCATTGGTGCCGACGGGAATAGAACTCGCTACCCGGGCTCGCCTTCTAGTCTTACTCTAGATAGTAAAACAATTCAATAATGTTTTTTAAACACTTCTACAGGAAAAAATTACGTAGGTTTTATTCGTGTATGAATAAATTAAAAATAATTATTGCCATACTTTTTAATAGGGATCCATGTTATAGAATAATTCTTTATTATAAAAAAGATGAATTAAAGCTGAACGCACATTTGTCCGCGCCGTTGGCGCCGTATGCACCGTACGTGCCGAATTTTAGAATTCGTTGTATGAAACCATATGAAACCTCACACATTACACCCGCACCGTACGCGCCGAATTTTATAAAATGCGGTAGGTATACGATATCGAAGGACGAATACTGATGAAGTCATATAACGCGGTGCGTGCTGATACTAAGTGTTGTCTAATGTTGCCAACTTAGTGGATTTTCCACTATAACTGGTGGTTCGACTTACATGATATTTTTTGTATTTTTATAACTTTTAATTCATTCGTAATTAATTATACATATTTTGAATTTTTTTGCATCGATTATCAATATGTATACTTAGCGATAAATTATTTATATACTGAACTAACAAAAAAATAGTTTAATTTAATTCAAAAACCCAATTACCTTAAACATGCAACAAGTCTTTTCTCTGGTTCAATTGGCCTTCTAAATCTTGAGTTTTCCATAGAAAGAAATGGTTTTAGTATTAAACTTCTTGAAATTTCTTGTATGTTAAATGCAAATATCTAAAAAAAATCGTTCACCATCATCTAATAAGTCTTTAAATAAAGTATATCCCGTTCATATTCTTCATGCAATTGCCTTTTTAAATTAATATTATGAATCCAGTCTTCTTTTTCTTCGAATTTTATTTTCTTCTTCCTCTACCAATAAGCAGGCTATTACTATATTTCTTTCCATAGTGTTTTCGAGCGATCATTTACACTGTACCGTTTCACACTAGTGGTTGGAAAAAACTACAAAAGTTGTTGGTAATAAAAAAGATTTGCTTACGGCGCGGACTATGTATACGGGCAAATGTGCGAGGCCATCAGTAAAACTCGGCGCGTACGGCGCATACGATTCGTACGGTGCGGACAAATATACGTTCAGCTTTAAATTCAATTCATACATCTGAGTGCAAATTAAAATACAAGACAGAAAGAACAGTAAGCTTAAATACACATAGGTAAACAAAGAAAGTAAGGAGTTTAATTAATAGACAGACTGATTCACGACGAAAGGTCAGAATATAATTTATAAACATTTTTTTTTTTGATAATTACCTAATTTTTTAGTGATATCGTGCATTTCGAGAGCTTCCAAGGTATACGCTGCGTTTATATATGAAAAAATAATAATAAATAATAAAAAATAATAATACATTATATGAAAATGATATTAAGCTAAGTATATCAAAGTTTCTTATTTTAAATCTTTTATCCTTATGATAGACATTCTCGTTCTCCACGTGCTTCCATTACAAGCCACACATCACAACATTGAAGGGAATGACACTTGGCTCGACTTAATTCCTACATCTTCTCCTAACCTCGTGTCCTCCCATAGTCAACACCTTGCATATGGCTTCTCCCATCATGATCTCATTTTCCTTTCTTATGTTCTAAAACCCCCTAAATATCTACCTAAAATCCTACACATGCTAAATTTGGTCGTATAGATTTAGAAAGTTGTGTTTAGATGCGTCTAAACTAAAATGGGACAGATTGGTGGCCCGTCCCCACTGTGGACGAAAAAGTCGCTGCATTTAATGATACTGTTCTCCAGCTATATATAATTATTACGTGCATGCCCCAGTCAAGAGGATGAAGATCAAGCAACTATCTAGTTCATGGATAACGTGAGCTGTTAGCTTAGCCATGATTCGTAGGGATCGGGCTTTTGAACGCTTTAGAAAATATCGGAGTGATGAAAAATGGAACTTCTATAAACTGCTAGGAATTGGTGTAATCAGGTGATACACAACTCTAAACGACGATATATGCTTGATAACATTATTTCTACTTCATCTGCCGATATTTGTAAATTTCTTGGGACTCTCGGAATGGGTAAACAGTTTCGTTTTGAATTTCAGAGGACATTTGTTTTGGATGCTACTATATGATAGTCATTTTATTTCTTATACTCCTCTGGATCACCAAATCACGTATCATATTGTTATTTATTTAAATGGCCTACCTTGTTTAAATATCGATCCCTTCCATTTTTCTCCAGTTATTTCGAATCAAATTAAAAAGATAATCCTTTTCATTAAGTCAAACGCTTTGGGCTGTGATAACATCAGCTTTTCCCTAGATTTCGGAGTTTTCCTGTCACTGTGGCGCACAGCCAACGTGATTCCCTTGCCGAAAACTTCCAATTTAACTTTACCAATCACTTCAGACCTATATCTATTCTTCCTTTCCTACCCAAAGTATTTGAAGCGTGTATACATAGGCAACTATCTCTGTTAGTTTATAAGAACAATTTATTAAGCCCTTTTCAGTCTGGCTTCAGGCCCGGATACAGCACTATTTCCGCTCTTCTTAAGGTAATATTAAAGCGGGCATAGAGGACACCAAAGGTACTGTGCTGGCTTTATTTGACTTTTCGAACGCCTTCAATACCATCAGTCATTACATCCTACTTTCTATCTTTTCCCATTCTATGATTTGTTTCGAAGCACTGGATTGGTTCTCAACTTATCTTCGGGGACGTCAGCAGTCGATCCGCATTGATGAATCTGTATCAAGCTGGTATGATATAAATGCTGGTATCCCTCAAGGCTTAATCTTATCACCCACAACCTTCAGTGTGCGTATTATCTATATGCCGATGACCTAGAGTTGTACGCACAGGCGAATAATGATAGTGTGTCCGTCGCGGTGGATATGGTCAACAGGGACCTTGAACATATTAAAAGCTGGCCTGACAAGTTCGATTTCACTGTTATTCCATCCAAGTGTCGACAACAATACTAGGTAGCCATCGCACAATTAAAAAAGTGGACACTAATACCCGCAATCATTTTCAACGGCTCTATTTTGAAATTATGTTCCTCTGTTAAGGATCTTGATTTAAACATTGACTATTAAAAGCTGGCCTGACAAGTTCGGTTTAACTGTTATTCCATCCAAGTGTCGGACAATAATACTAGGTAGCCATCGCACAATTAAAAAAGTGGACACTACAACCTCCAATCATTTTCAACGGCTCTATTTTGAAATTATGTTCTTCTGTTAAGGATCTTGATTTAAACATTGACTTCAATTTGAGCTGGCATGCCCAAGTGACAAATGTTAATCAGAAAGTCACCGGTATCTTGCGGGATCTTTACCGCCTGAAAACTTTCATCTATCCAAGACCAAAGCATTAATTATGCAATCCTCAATTCTTCTCCTAATTGACTCATCATCATCATCATTACAGCCCTTCACAAGTCCACTGCTGAACATAGGCCTCCCCCAAGGAATGCCACAAAGCACGGTCCTGAGTCACCTGCATCCATCGACTTCCTGCATATCTTACCAGGTCATCACTCCATCTAGTGGGGGGATGCCCAACACTTCGCCTGCCGATACGAGGCTGCCACTCGAAAACCTTTTTTCCCCATCGGTTGTCGGTTCTTCGAGCTATATGGCCGGCCCATTGCCACTTCAGCTTACTAACCCGTTGGACTATGTCGGTCACTCTGGTTCTACTGCGGATATCCTCATTTCTAACTTCATCACGCAGAGAAACTCCGAGCATAGCCCTCCATAGCTCGCTGAGCGACCTTGAGCTTCCTCATACGGCCAGCAGTGAAGGACCTCGTCTCAGTACCATAGGTTATCACTGGCAACACACACTGGTTGTACAGTCTTGTTTTAAAGTTTGAGGTATACCTGACGAGAAGATGTGCCGTAATTTCCCGAACGCTGCCCAACCGAGTTGAATCCGTCGATTGACCTCTAGGTCGAAGTTGGACTTACCTAGTTGGACTATTTGTCCCAGGTAAACATACTCGTCAACAACTTCGAGCTTAGTACTCCCAACAACTACCGGCATAGGTGTGACATGGACATTAAACATGATCTTTGTTCTGTCCATGTTCATCTTAAGACCTATCCGTTGGAAAGCACTATTGAGGTCCTAATTGACCTAACCTAATTGACTACGCGACCTGAATGCAGATCTCGACAAATATGATCGTCTTTATTATAACTGCCATCGATTAGTTTTCAGTCTTCTTAAGTATGACCCATGTGTCTATTTATCGTTTCCCAACTTAGGTGGCCACCCATTTGTCGCAACGAAATATGCGCGCACTATACTCCATTCTGATGTCTTCTACTCCCCTCTCGTACCTGAAATAGAAACCTGCGCTCTTAGAATAACCTTTTACTAAAGAGTCCTTCTCATAAATCTGGCTTTCTGCATTCTTCCTTCACTGTACAGTATGTTCTCCTCCGGAACGCACTCCCGCTTTAAATTAGAACGGCTAATAATCGTTAGGCGTTTAAGAAGAAAGTCGTGAAAATTATTTAATTAAACAGGCAAAAAAAATCTCATTAGTAGCATGTCATGTATAGTTATATAATGTATGCAAATTATTTATTTAATGCATAACTTAAATATAATAGTATGCATGTATTAAATAATTTTTGATATGTAAGTTTATGTATATGTATTTTTTATATATTTATATACTTTAATTTAAATTCCTGTCTTTTAGCGTTTCACACATATACTTCATATTTTTTTCTCATTATTAGTTTACTTTTGCTGCATTACCTGCCATATGTTTATCTCTGCTAAGCCTAATGGTTGACTGGGAGAGAATGCCTTAAGGCATTTTTATTTTATGCATAAAAGTTTAAATAAATAAACAAAATAAAATGGTAGAAAATATTTCAGGCATTAAGTCCGTCTTGTACGTACGTACGTATTGTACGGTAAATAATATCATGTTCGTTATATATGTAAAGAGTTTACTGCAAAAACCGTGTAAAGTTTGTAGCATAAAAGTATAGATATTTTAATTTAGGTCAATAGGGAAGCGAACCTAATTAGTTAAGTGCTACTGGTTTTCAACGACAAAATAAAAACAGAGTATTGATTAAACACGGTCTAAAATAAGCATCAGATATTCAGCGAAAATATTGTATGTGATACTTTTTGTTTAAAGTTATAAATATTAAAGTTACAACTATTAAAGTTTTTTTACGTGGTAGAGCCATTCTGCAGCTATATTACTGGTAAAGTTGTAGCACGAATGGGTCGGCTCGACCGGTGAAGGACCACGCTCTCACAGAATGCCAGCATAAAATAGCAGCTTAACGCTGCTGTGTTTCGTATGGTAAGTGTAGAGAACCGGATACCCTTTTTTACTGGAAACGAGGCATTCCATCTTAGTCCTCACGGGTGACAACGCATCTGCATTTTGATTCGTAATCGAGGATAGATGTAGATGTCTATGGGCCACAGCAACCACTTACCATCAGGTGGACTGTGGTGCTCGTTTGTCACCCTCATTCTATAAAAAAACGAACTAAGAGTTTACTCTATGGTAAGTGTTTGCTACAGCACATGGATATCAGCAATCAACATTAAATGTTTGTAGAAGATTGGGAGAACTATGTTGAAGCTACAACGATAATATTAATGTTGATGACATTGATATATTATAAGTAGTGAAATTATATTAGGCGATAATATTTTCTAGAATAGACAATAAATAAAAGGTTATATTTACTAGTAAATGTTATTACCATCACCGTTGTCGTAAAGGCCCGGGTACACGCTAAATCTTACTCGCGCAAATTCTAATTTGCACAAGCAAGCATGTGCGTTAAGTTGGAAAAATCGTATACCGTGCGAATGGCTTGCACGCATACTTAATTTGCCCAAACTAACGTTGCACAAGCAAGCATGTACGTTAAGATGGCGTAACCGTATATAGCACAAACGATTTGCACAAACTTTATATGATTGCTTGGGGCTTGCACCAACTGGTTGATACAGGTAAGATAACCTGGTTTGCGCATGTAAATCGCTAGCATGTGCACGCTACACGAGTTCTTTGCACAAACTGTTTGCGCATGCAAGACGCTATCGTGTGGGCGTTGTGCAGTGCAACTTATTGTTTGCGCAATTTTTTTGCACAAACTGTTTGCGTATGCAAGTCACTGGGTGTAGGTGGAGCTATACAGCCTATCAAAAGCCGCCTGCTGAACACAGGCCTCCCTGCAGATTGCCACATAAGGGGTATATTGACCGCTTGGCAACAGCAGCATTTTATTTTTTTGATGATGACTAACTTTAATATAGATGAAGGTTGATGCTGCTATCCGTTTCCTAGTATGATACCTACGGAATAATGTGGGGGGGGGGGTTAGATATTCTTACATCGTCCCTTCTTTTATTTTAATTTATTAATATTAAAATAATTAAAGAAAATATTAGTTTGACGGGGCACGTACAACTCATGAAATAATATTTCTAATTTACTTCGTAAGACTTAAGCATTTGAGTTTTATCTATGGATACATTTTTCATAACTAAAATATAATATATAATATATAATATATTATATAAAAAATATAAAATAAATAAAAATTTAATAATATTTATAAATAAATGCAATTGTATAACATTTAAGATTAACTTAAAAGAAAAGTTCGACAGTTTTACCGTTTGTTATTATGACTATTGTTCCTGATATCTTTTATGAACAGTTTGTACGTACTCCAGTAGTTTCTGAAGCATAGTTAAATAATTAAATATCCCCTGTAAAGTTTTAATGATTGTTATAAAATTACCTGCACTAATTCGTTTGCATATTTTATTATGGAATAAATTATGAAATCTGCAGTGCGCCCTTTTTTATAACGTAGCTATATTATAATAAACTTTGTTGAGCACCTGGCTAAAAGGCTAAGAGTGCAGGATTCAGATCCCAGCTGGAAAAAAAACATCAGAATTTGCTTTGTAGCACTAAATCTCCTACACAGTTGATTGTGTATAGCAGCTATCAGTTTTGTTCATTAAAATGTAATTGTGAGTATGTCTTTTATTTTAAATAAAACATTGGAGGTACATGTTTAGTGAACGTATCTAGTAATGTAGCATCACGTAACTAATTAATTTATAGACATTTTGTGTTATTTGTGATAACGCGTATTTTGTTAATAACGCATTTAGTAACACGAAGCATAGTACCTATCAAAGGAGATTTGTTTTTATAGGATAAGGGTGACAAACTAGCACACACTCCACCTGATGGTGAGTGGTTGTTGTGCCCCATATACATCTACATCTCTACTCGAATTCGTATGAAAATCAGTCCTCACGGGTGAAAACCCGTGACGACTGAGATGTAATGCCTCGTTTCCAGTAAAAAGGGTCTCCGGTTCTCTACACACACCATACAAAATACAGCAGCGTTAAGCTGCTATTTTTTAACAGTGGTAGAGCCACGAGGCAGCTTTTGCTGTCGCACGGATGGGCCGGCTCGAAGCGGGGCGGTACCACGACCTCACAGAACACCAGCGTGAAGTAGAGGTTTACCTCTGCGTTTCGCTTGGTGAGTGGCAGGTGGCCGGAGGTCCTTTTTACTGGAAATGAGGCATTCCATCTTAGTCCTCACGGGTGACAAACGCATCTGCATTTTGATTTGTAATAGAGGATAGATGTAGATTTCTATGGGCCGCAGCAAACCACTTACCATCAGGTGGACTGTGTGCGCGTTTGTCACCCTTATCCTATAAAAAAAATTACGCTCTTATTCTCTGAGAGCGTGGTCTTTCACCGGTCGAGCCGACCCATTTGTGCTAACAATTATATCAGTAATAGCATGGCTCTACCACATAATAAATTATATTTATACACAGTATGGACATTTTGACTTTAGCGCGATTAAGGTGGTTTCGGTAGGTCAACTTTGGATCCAATATTAGCCATATATATTTTACTCTGATTGAATTTTATATTAACTAATTTTTTATTATAAGCTTTATATAGTGTGAACTTTTCTGATTTCTTGACGCAAATAATCTTATTACGAATTGTTATTTGTATTTATAGCTGACAGGTTAAATTTGAACTGTTTATAAAATATTCAGGTGAGTTTGAGCCTCTATAGTTATGCTAATACTGAAATATAAAGGTAAGTATGGTCTATGAAAAGTTTAATATTCTCAGAGATATTAACGCGTCGTATTATACACTGGGAATAATAATTCTCCAAAAATTGAGCCTTCGGGGACTCCTTTAGTTAAATATAATTCGAGCATTTTGTATGCTAATAATAATATTCTTACATATGTGAGTGTTTGCTATAGTAAACTGGGCCACATTGTATTAAAAATCTATTTAAGTTTATGGAGATAATAAAAACAGGTCTTGTCTTTTATAAATTATTGGGCATTGAAGAGAATTGAAAGTTTTCAATTGTCGAAAGCCATACTGTTGTTTAAAAAGAAGCCTATTTCTGTAAGGTCTATATTTTGTAAGTCTGGAGCTGAATGATCTATTAGAAAATTGGAACAACACAGATGGAACAGATGTGAGGGCGATGAAAACCAGGATCATCCATCTTTTTAAATAAAATTCAAGCAATCTCACTAGTACCGACTGGTATCAAAACAGTGTTTCCTCGTACTATGAAAGTCAAGGCGAGCGATAATATAAATTAAAACAGTTAATATTAATTATGTAAGATTTTAGATAGTAGAAGAAAACAAGGTTTGAAATTAATCAATTTGTTAATAAAAAAGTCATCATTGTATTCAAACTGCCATGTCATTACAATCAGAATATTAAGTGCGGTTTCAACCACTGTTCCATTTGCATATTCTATCAATGAATAATGAAACATTTCAATCGAGCGCATTTCGCTCTCATTTTATAATGACTGAATATTTTTTTTAAATAAAATAAGATTAGCAAACGACGATTTGCATACATGCCATTAGACTACAGTATCCTAATGGCAGGTCGGTTACCAGTTTTGCTGAAAACGAGGTATTCCTTCTTAGTTCTCAGGAGTGAAAATGCATCTGCATTTTGATTCTTAACTGAGTATAGATGTAGATATCTATGGCCTACAGCATCTATTACCGTCAGGTTTGTGTGAACTGTGTGCTCGTTTGTCACTGTTTGCTATAAAAAATTAAATCTGGCAGTAAAGTATTTCTTTTATATAATAAGGCCAATGACGCCTTTACTTGTTCAAATTCTCCTATACGAGCTGATGCGCGAATTAAGGATTTGTGTACTTAAAACATTATTGGAAGTAACAAATTAGACATTTAACTATTACTGGTTAAATTAAAAAAAATGTATAACCGATATCAATATACTTTGTTTTTTTTTTTTTTATAAAACGTTACCCCCCCTTACTAGGATTTTCTCCTGTATCGTGGAGGCAGTTTACAAACACAAATTGCACAAGGACAAACATCCAGACCCGGAACAATTATTTGTAGGCCATACAAATACTTGTTCTGTGCGGGATTCGAACCCGAGGCCCCCAGCGCAGCAACTCATTGCTAAGCCACTGCGCCACGGAGCCGTCAAATTATATTAAGGAAAACTCTAAAACTACTTGTCAGATTACAATGAAAGCATCAGATTTCAATTAAAAAAAGAATCGTCAAAATCGGTCCATCTAGAAAAAAGTTATGAGGTAAACACATAAAAAATATAGAATTGAGTACCTCCTCCTTTTTGAAGTCAGTTAAAACAAGATGAAAATATGTGAAACAGATATGTTGCAGGATCAAGTGATCTGATTTTAATCTAATTACACAGAAGCGTTTCTAAAATAAATCTAAAATTCAAAGTGAAATCTGGTATGGACGTTTGAATGCAATAAATTAAGAACAGATAGAAACTTCATTCAGCACGAGGACAAAGAATTCTCTAATCCGGATTTATAGTTTCGGTACGATTGCTCTTTGTAAGCCAATCGGAAGACTTAAAGGATTTTGCCAAGTTTCGACGACTGATGTTCAACTTAGTTTCATTTAATGCCGATGACACTATACATATGTAGAAATATTTTAAGAAAAGTTTTCTTTTCATATAAGAATTTGTTTAGCAATACGTTTCTAAGCTTAGTCAATATGTTCGTTTTTTTAAATGTGTTTAACAGAATATTTTATATATAGAGTAGTTTATGGTTAATCGATACTTAACCCTTTCGCTGTCCCGTACACTACATATAGGTCATTGCTATTGTCTTACTGTTGTGTTTGAAAACCGGACAGTGAAAGTGTTAAAGTTGCCACTACTAAATTTAAAGCAAGGACTTATTTTCTCTAAACTACTACGGATATAATATATTCTCATCATAATCATCATCATTACTATTATCAACATTATAATTAATTTTAACATATTTTTTTATTAGATATGGGTGACAAACGAGCACACAGTCCACCTGATGGTAAGTGGTTGCTGCGGCCCATAGACATCTACATCTATCCTCTATTACAAATCAAAATGTAGATGCGTTGTCACCCGTGAGGACTAAGATGGAATGCCTCATTTCCAGTAAAAAGGGCCTCCGGCCACCTGCACTCACCAAGCGAAACGCAGAGGTAAACCTCTACTTCACGCTGGTTTTCTGTGAGGTCGTGGTACCAACCCGGTTCGAGCCTGCCCATCCGTGCGACAGCAAAAGCTGCCGCGTGGCTCTACCACTGTTAAAATAATATAAAATAATGTATAATTTTTTATTAAATAACTCATTTATTTATTACAGCCCATCAAAACTCCACTGCTGAACATAGTCCTTCCCCATAGATTGTCTCATAGGGGGCATATTTGTTATAGTTGCCACGTTTGGCAGACGGGTGGGCACAGTAGTTTTTGTTATTATTATTATTGTTATCAGGAAGATACTACTGTCTATCCTTCGTTTCAGTTTCCCCCTGTCTCATAAGACACCTTCGGGATGATAAGGGGTAGTAGATTCTCTAAAGCCGCTTTTATATTGCATATCTCAATTTAATTATCGTAATTTTATGCTGGGTCCTGTATCACAGGCTTACTTTTCGCACGACACAAATTATAACGAAAGATATTTATCATTTCACCCTTAAGAGTAATTACCCTTATTTATTGCGAGGAATGTTCATTATCGTTTTAAAAAGAGAGCGAAGTGGATAAATTAATGTAGCCATAACGCAGACTGTCATAAAATTTGTATTATAAGATAAAAATATAAATTATTGTGTTTTTATTTTTTTTAAACGACGAAATGGAGAAGTTGTATGCGTTTATTAGGATAGGAGGCTGTTTGTGTGTCCGGTTTTCTGTAAAGGGTTTGTGATTTATCGGCTCTGGTTCTTAGAATACGTGTGATAGTGTTCCCTCGCCAGGAGGCTCTGCAATAAACATTTTTCGCTCAATGATGCTTATATTTACACGAACACCACACGTTAATCTTACAGATTTTATCGCGGTTAATTTTAAGTTTCTAATTTTCGACGTTTCGGGAGCTTAACAACACCTATGGCCACGGGGGGAACTGAGGTGTTTGACGATGTCATAGTTAGCCTGGCTACTTTCAGTTTATTCAATAGTTTTCGAGCATAGAGATTATTCGAGTTATTAAAATATATACATTGCACTATTAGAAATAAGAAGAAATTTCGCTGGTCTATGATAAAAGAAAGCCTAAATTGCCTTAATAGTTCAACGTTGGGTCGATCAGAGTAAACTAATGGCTGCAAAGTATTTATATTCTTGCTATGCGTGAAAATGACTTTGCAAATTATTTTGTGCCGCGAAAAAAAATCCTCACTTAATTTAGTTCATCTTAATTCGCAGTTACTAAGCCACATACTCCTTTTTATAGTAAAAATTAATGTCCATGGTTTGTAATTAGATCGTTACATATTCACATTGATGAAAATAATGCTCTACTGATTGCTTTCAATCACGACGACATGTTAGATGTTATGCAGGAAATTATAAAAATGAAAATTATTATTTTATTATTTTACCATAGAAACTATTATTACTGACAGTAGCGTCGTTACGTCTTTAGAAGGGAGTTAGGCTAAAATTCGAATATACCTTGCGCTAAGCACATACATATTGTGCGCAATAAAGCAAATTTTGTCAATAATCGCCACCGTTGGCTAGTAAATCGTAAAAGTATATTATTACATATTATATTAATTTATTAATATATTATTAATATTATTAAGATAAAATAAAATACATAAGATCTACATCAAATCTATAATATCTGAACTTTCGTTTTCCTGACCGAAAAGAAAGCTAAAAGAGGACGTATTACAAACCTGATTTGCAATTATTGCAAAATATTTTCATTCGCAGAGCCATCCGAGCGATGATGTATAACACAGCTCCGACCTACAAAAATATTGTCTATTACCGTCAGCCTCTCGGATATAGGATATAGGCAAGTGGATATAGGCAAAGTAATTTTTACTAACTTTAATGTAATATTTCGTAAACCTGACTTGGCAAAGTTACCACACTAGTGATGCCACGATGTTATGACGGTTACTTTGCCATATCTTGATACAACCAAGGGTAGTCACTTTCAACCCATATTTTTACCCAATTATGGCATTGCCAAGAAACGGTTCTGTACTTTCTTTTTTTTATATGATAAGGGTGACAAACGAGCACACAGTCCACCTGATGGTAAGTGGTTGCTGCGGCCCATAAGCATCTACATGAATCATCTATTACAAATCAAAATGTAGATGCGTTGTCATCCGTGAGGGCTAAGATGGAATGTCTCATTCCCAGTAAAAAGGGCCTACGGCCAACTGCACTCATCAAGCGAAACGCAGAGGTAAACTTCTACTTCACGCTGGTTTTCTGTGAGGTCGTGGTACCACCCCGGTTTGAGCCGGCCCATCCGTGCGACAGCAAAAGTTGCCGCGTGGCTCTACCACTGTTAACTACTTACTTCGGTCGGTCTAATAGGCTGCTACGGTGAACATACCTACTTGACATTCTATGTATGTATGTTCACCGTAGCAGCCTATTAGACCGATTTTACCAAATGCGTTATCAATCGATTCAGCTTTATCAACAGTGAAGAAAAATAAAAAAGAAATCTGTATTATTTTTATTACGTTTATCTTGTTTCCAAATTAGTGTATTGCTATTAATTGGCACTCAAAGAACAGTGTAATTAATGATGATTGTGAATGTTATGTTATTGTGGGAAAACAATATTTAGGTTGGTTATAATATTTTTTTTTATCTAATTGTAATAAAATGATGATGATGAATAATAAAAAAAAAACAAATACTTGTGAAAAACTATTGTAACAAGCTTTATTTTTGATGTTAACTACAATACATTTAAGCTTATTATTGCACTACTTTTTAATATTAATAAAGTCTTTTTTAAATTATATTTTAGATTTTCGCCTAAGAAATTATTGTGACAAGATTTTATTAAAAAAAAAGGAGTAAAATACGTAACTTTACGTAATGTACCAAATTTTTTACAACCCCGACATATATTTTCAAGTTTGTACGAAAAATTTAATAATGGGGGAGCAACTTTACCACTCACGTAAACTTTTCCTTGCAACTTAATTAAAGGAGAAATCATAAACTCTGAGTGTTGTGTATTGTATTATGTGGTAAATTTACCGTCATCCTTGAAGTCAAATCCTATTATTTTCATTAAAAACCCTTATGGCAGTTGCCATAAAGTAAAGTAGCTTTGCTATTTTTATTTTTGTGTATTTGGTCTTTTCTGCCGACTTCCAAAAAGGGGACAGTACTCAATTCGACTGTATGTTTTTTTTATGTGTGTTACCTCATAACATTTTACTGGGTGAACCGATTTGGATGATTCTTTTTTTGTTTGAAAGTTGGTCCTTTTCGTGTAGTCTCAAATAAATTTGATCAAGGTCAGACTAATAGTTTTTCAGTTATTCTTAATAACTAATATTGAAGTCGACTGTACAAAATTTTTTATTTTAAATTATTGATGTTAGATTTAGTATTTATTAGTGATTTAAAAATACACTATATACTTATAAATCTAGGATCAACTTCCAACAAAAAAGATGCTCTCAGACTGGGTGTCAATGTTAAATGTGACCTCTTGATAGAGAGTAATTGTGTTCTGTGAATGTGACGTTATATTCTTCGTAGATTTGGTATTTATTGTGATTTAAAAAACTACTATGGCACCCAAAAAGGCAGAGTTGCTAGGTTTTAATGAATAAATTTAAACAGATGCTTTTGAAGATTGCGGTTAAAAATATTTTACGCAATTAGAATAAGAAAATGTTAACATACTTTATCGCTTAGTGCAATTTGGAGAAAAAGATGACTGTTAATTATTTATCTATAATTTTACCAATGAAATATACAGACATACCAAGTAGCATTAAGATTAGCGTTATTTCTGTTAAGTCAAAAAATAAAAACTAAAAAAGGAAGAAAGAAAAATAAAGGTTAGGAATTCGGATTAAATGTTTATCTTAGTCCTTTACAATACAAAACATTCCTCAGGAACGTCTTTATTAGTTAGATATACCGTTCTAATTTTTTGTGGTTAAAATTTCAAAATTATTCTTTTATCAAATTATACATTGAGTTGGCACGACCTAGCTGGAATAAATTTAATTTAACATGTAACTAAATATTGGACTACTGTCTAACTTACACTTTGTGAACCACTTCTTACGAAACCAATTTAAGCTTACCAAAAGTGGTTTAAGGGAATATTAGTAATGTTTAATAGGATTACTAGATTTTTTTTAAGAAAAAAGAATATATTATGATTTTAGCTTAATTGCTAAAAGAGTTAGTTCGTGCCTGCGGAAATGGACCAGCTATATAGTTTGAACCAATGATAGATGTGGATAACAGATTCTCGAGGCAGCCTCTAGCTGATGGAGAGAGTCCGAAAATTTGTGGCATTTATTATCCTACAACTATTTTGCAATAACAATAAATAAATGGAAGAAAGTTGTCCTTGTTCGAATTACTTAAATATCATATAAACAGATTAGAATACGGCTTCATTGGCTTCATCAACCTTTAAAGTTATGTATTGTGAATCTAGGCTGTAATTAAATAACATTATGAACATAAACTTACTAAAATTTTACACTTATTTTTTATATATGATATTTATTTTATAACAAAAATCTGAAGTAGCAAAATTTCTTTTCATCTCTTATTTTAATCATACATTGGTTTTTGTAGGTCGGTAGAGATACATTGACGCACGAATGGATCAATTCAATCGGGGAAGAATCATGCTTGCCTGAAATACCAACGTAAAATATCAGCATAGTGCTACTGTGTTACGACAACCAGAGATCCTTTTTACTGGTAACAAAGCTTTCTATCTCAGTTCTCAGAGTCAGTAAACGCATCTGCTTTTTGTTTCTTAATCTAGGATAGATATTGGTGTCTATGGTCTACGAGTATCATCTCACCATCACGTGGACTGTGCGCTAGTTTGCTATCGTTACCTCTTTAAAAAACATATAATATGTTATTATGATTATATAAACGTAAACAATACCTCCCGTATATATCGACGACAATTATCAACCACATAGGATAAATATTATGTACACAGTGTCACACTATCCTGCACATACAGAATTGTGACATAATTTATAATATTTAACACAGACTTCTTATTCATCTATTCAAGTTCGAATGCTAAAACGACAAAATTGGAAGACGTCCGATTTGGTTAGGATGCAAACTTAGTACTATCGTCTTAGTAGTCGATAAATTGAGTACTAGAAAACGCCTTTTGCTTGTATTTGATTTTTGGCAGCTCCGAAAAAATCACAAATGCTACGTCATTTACCCATTATTTACGTAGGCACTGGAGTTGTTATTTCGGTGAAAGCAAATAGCAATCGCTGCGAAAGTCGTTGATCCCGCTACTTGCAAAGTGATTGCTATAATTTGATTTCTTTTGTGCAAATGGTAGACCATCTGGTCAAATTCTTAAAAATGTATTATGTATTGGCTTTATGTAATAAAGTTTTTCATTTTATTAATTGTTGTCACGTTGATGCCTGTTATAGGCATTAGTTTGCTTACTAGGTGACTTCGATCACTGATCATATAATGTAACTTTAAAATCTGATGAAATAAATAATTTGTTAATTTATTATTTTATCTTATCACGTAAGGAATGGCTAGCAATATTTATTGGCTGCCATTATTTTTTTCTTCACCAATAATTTTATTTAAGTTGAATCACTATCATCATCATCATCATTATAGTTTATCAAAGTCCACTCAACGTCCGCTGAATTAAGGCCTCCTTAATAGACAAGCATTGAAAAAGCTTAGCAGGCAATTTGCAACTACAGTCTTGTTATTATTTTTAGCTACTATCAGGAACATGCTGCAGCCCTTTTCTTGTCGCTTCTGTCGCCTCTTACATTACATGTGGTAGTGAATTTTCATACGCCGCTATTAAAACGGCAAAGTTTAGATTAGTATAGATAACTAAAAGAAAGAAAAGAAAAGGTTTTAATTATAAAAAAAAACATAATTTGAATATGGTAGCAATGTAAAACGCGGCTTTTATAGTTGATTAGGAATATCAGCTCTGGGAAATTCAATTTACTGTATAAAATTGCCTCCACACCCAGTTGTGACGCCTAAGTAAGGTGTGTTCGCTTAAAAAAGAATGCGGAATACAAATTATATGGGTGTGATAACAAAAGTACTTAATATTAAAAATGTTGATAATATTGAATAAAATTTGTTACACTAAAAGCATGCGATTTAATTCATGTAGCACCAATGGATTTTAGCCAAGCACTGGTTTATAATAAGTAAAAAAAATGTTATCACTTAAAAAGTGTCCATAATCTTACCCTTTTAATGAGTTTCTGTTGTATTAACGTGTCACAGCATCATTACGGGTAAAGATTATCAGGTAGCGATTAAACGAAAAGGTTATCAATTTATGTTATCCTAATTTATCGTAAGGTGGCACTGTACGAATATTATCCATTCCGCCTCATGGATGTCGTAAAAGGCGACAGAAGGAAACAAACCAAGAGATGGTCAGCAGCGTCTTCTATATAACTACCAGATAACAAAACTGCGGTTGCCAACCCGCCTGCCAAGCGTGACAACTATGGCAGAAGGAGGATCCCTTATGAGACCACCTATAGGAAGGCCTATGTTCAGGAGTGGACTTTGACAGGCTGTAAGAATGAATGATCTTAATTTGAAGATAAGAAACTGTAACAAATACGTGTCGTTAAATTCGTCTTCCTTGTGAGAATTGTATGCGGTATATTTTTTTCTTTTCAGTCAACTTCTACTGGCAATCGGGTTTATTAATATAGTTTTAACCATTGGGTTAGTACAGATATATTAATTTGTAGTTACCATATCAAATATACATACAAACATAATGAATTTTTAACCTGTTTGTTTATTTATTTTTTCAAGTCTAATTAATATTTGCCGTTTATTGATGGAACTCCATCACTCTGTCTCGCCCCGCGGGTGTCGTCAAAAGTCGTCGTCGATAGACCTCATTACCAACTAGAGAGAGATTCATTGGATAAAGACCCTTCCTAAATAATTGAACACTCATAAAAATTTACAAACCTCCTGCCTCTGGTATTATACAGGTTGGTCCAAATAGTGACGTCCAAAAGAAAAATTTAAATTCCTCTCAACCAGGGGTATCCGAAAATACATCATGTATGTTATCCGATTTTTTGTAGTATTCGAGTTATAATTTTTTTTGTATTTCTTTCTCCCGATGGAGATACAAAAATTCAAAAAATTTTTTGTAATGGTTATTTTTCTGATATTTTTTGACATATGTCTTAAATGATACTTTTACACATAAAATAATAAACTTCTTAATATTTCTGCACATTACTCAAAATAGTATCGAAATTAAAAATTTCAGTTTTTAGTAGGGTAGACTTAAATTAACAACTTCAATTTAAAAATACAGAAACTAGTTTCCATAGGTCTAGCTGACTTTAAAACTTTGCAGATTTCAAAGTTACCTGATCATCATCATTACAGCCCTTCACAAGTCCACTGCTGAACATAGGCCTCCCCCAAAGAATGCCACAAAGCACGGTCCTGAGCCACCTGCATCCATCGACTTCCTGCATGTCTTACCAGGTCGTCAATCCATCTGGTGGAGGGACGCCCTACACTTCGCCTACCGGTACGAGGCTGCCACTCGAGAACCTTTCTTCCCCATCGGTTGTCGGTTCTTCGAGCTATATGGCCGGCCCATTGCCACTTCAGCTTACTAATCCGTTGGGCTATATCGGTCACTCTGGTTCTACTGCGGATATCCTTATTTCTAAGTTTATCACGCAGAGAAACTCCGAGCATAGCCCTCTCCATAGCTCGCTGAGGGTCCTTGAGCTTCCTCATCCGGCCAGCAGTGAAGGACCACGTCTCAGTACTATAGGTCATCACTGACAACACGCACTGGTTGAACAGTCTTGTTTTCCAGTTTTGAGGTAGACCTGACGAAAAGATGTGCCGTAATTTCCCGAACGCTGCCCAACCGAGTTGAATCTGCCGATTGACCTCTCGGTCAAAGTTTGACTTACCTAGTCCGATTATTTGTCCCAGGTAAACATACTCGTCAACAATTTCGAGCTTAGTGTCCCTAACATCTACCGGCATAGGTGTGACATGGACAGTAAACATAATCTTTGTTTTGTCCATGTTTACCTTAAGACCTATCCGTTGGGAAACACTATTGAGGTCATTGAGCATAGTGCTTAAGTCCTCCAGCGATTGTGCCATAAGGACTACATCGTCGGCAAATCGAAGGTGAGTGATGTACTCGCCATTGATGTTAATATCGTATCCTTTCCAGACCAGAAGATCGAAAACGTCTTTCAATGCAGCGGTGAAGAGTTTCGGGGATATAACGTCACCCTGTCTTACACCTCTCTGCAATTGGATAGGTTTCGTACTCTGGTTCTGTACTTGGATAGCCTTGGAAGCTCTACTATACAAGCACTTCAGCACTTCGATATACCGACAGTCAACTTGGCACCGCTGAAGGGACTGCAGCACCGCCCAAATTTCGACAGAATCAATGGCTTTCTCATAGTCCACATACGCCAGACATATTGGCAAATTGTACTCCTCGGACTTCTGTACAATTTGCAGAAGGGTATCTATGTGATCTATGGTGCTAAAGACTTTTCGGAAACTGGCTTGTTCGGGTGGCTGGAAGTCGTCAAGTCTGCGCGCGAAACGATTCGTAATGACTCTCGAAAACAGCACGCAGACGCGGCTCAGAATGGAAATTGGTCTGTAGTTCTTCAAGAGAGCATTGTCACCTTTCTTGTAGAATAAGACCACCGCAATTCTGCTCCACTCCTCCGGTGTAGTGCCACAATGGAGGACGGAATTAAAGAGCTTCTGAAGGACTTCAAGTATCGGTTTACCACCTGCTTTCAGAAGCTCCGCTGTAATTCCATCCTCGCCTGGGGCCTTTCCGTTTTTAAGGTGCTGGAGAGCAATTCTAATCTCGCTCAGACTGACGTCCGGGATATCATCGGAATAGTGTCGGATAATACTCGCCCTTGGATGGTTCTCACACTTACGTGTGGCTCCAACGATGATGTGTACAGCTGCCCATAGAACCTCTCAATCTCACTCAAAATCTTAGGTGTTCCGGAAACGACGCTGCCACACTCGGTCTTCAGCTTCGACAGTTGGCTCTTTCTAGCAGACAGATCTCTAGCGAGGACTTTAGAGCCCTGGTTCCGCTCGATCGCTTCTTTTATACGAGCAGAATAAAATTTGCGTAAGTACCGCCGCATGCATTTAAGAGTATATCTGTTAAGTTGCCTGTATGCTGTCAAATCTACTGAAAACTGCAGCTCCATATCCCGTCTAACAGCCATGAGATTAAGAGTGTAATCGGAGAATTTTTGTGTTCTTCTTCGGCGGCTCTTGCAAAACTTAGCTCCGACCGCATGGATAGTTTCCACGAACTTGTCATTCATATCGTCCACTGCATTGGAATCTTCTAGACACTGAGAACGGTTTTGTAGCTCGAGCTGAAAGGTTTCGGGACTTTGGATTAGAGCACGAGGGGGACGGAGCGTTGACTTCATTAGACGTGACCTCTCCAACTTAACGTTTAGGTTCAGTGTGCCTCTCACCATTCGGTGATCGCTGACGGTTTTAACCCTCGCGATCACTGAGACATCACTGAACAGTTGTCGTCTGGTCGTCATAATGAAGTCAATCTCATTTATTGCCGAATCATCGGGGCTCGACCAGTTCCACTACCTGTGGAGCCGCTTCTGTGAGAAAGAATTCATCATAAAGAGTCCATCTTTCTCCATGAAGTCGGCCAGCTGCTGGCCCTTTGGGTTCCGTTGCCTTATTCCGAAATTCCCTACTTTCAGCTCACAGTTCTCTCTAGTGCCTAGTTTTGCGTTGAAGTCTCCCATTAATACCGTATAGTGGGTTTTGCAGGAATGCATGGCTCTAGAAATATCCCCATACATTTCCTCCACCTCCTCATCGGGGTGTGCCGAGGTTGGTGCGTAAACCTGTATGACCTTCAGCGAATACCGTTTGGTGATTCTGTGTATAAGGTACGCAACCCTCGTCGACACAGTCCCAATCTTTACAACGTTGTTAACGAGAGACTTGTGGATGATAAATCCAATACCTCCTTGGGACAGATGGTCGCCCTCCCGGTGATAGAACGAATTGCCGGATTCGAGGATTACCGTGTCCTCCCCCTCTCTTCGGACTTCGGATAATCCTATAATATGCCAGCGTAACTTGTCTATCTCTTCTTCTAGCTCCACAATCTTCTCGTCAGTCCTCAGGGTGCGTGCGTTATATGTTGCCAGGTCGAGTCGTCGTAGGTGGCAACCGAACCTCCACCGGAGATTCTTAGCACCCCCTGCCCCACCGTTACCATGGTCGCCACCGTAGCCAGGAATAGCGGGGCCTCCGGGGACTGGGGGCCGTCTCTTCGTTACTTTCATGGGGGGTATATTGCCATAGTTGCCACGCTTGGCGAGCGGGTTGGCAACCGTAGTTTTTTTATTGTTGTTTTGTTGTTATCAGAAAGATGCTGCTGCCCACCCTCTGCCTCAGTTTCCCTCTGTCGCCTTTTACGACACCCACGGGAAGACATGAGGTAGTGAGTATTTATTCGCTGTAATCGGCCTTCAAAGGTGAATACGCTAAAATTCACAATTATTTTTGAACCTTTAAATAATTATTTCGCCTATTTTTGTCATTCTTATGTAAGTAAAAGTAATAAAATGTAATTTGTTATTACTTTCACCCAAATTCCAGTAATATAGCACGAGGTAGATTGTAGATTACAATTATTCATAATTTGAGCTTTGTTAAACAGATTTCGGATCCTGCGTGGCCAGTTAATAATTCCACTGAGCAGATAAAAACCGGTCTTATTATAAATATATAAGTAGTAGATTGGGTAAAAGTCGTCATTAAAATATATAAACTAGCTGTCCCTTGCAACTTTACCCACATGGAATTTACTACGATTTCATAGGTTTTAATTGTTTTGCGCGGAACCTTAATCCTTTTTCTGAAATAAAACTTACTCCTTATAACATCAGCTATCTGCCAGTGAAAGTATTACCAAAATCAGTCCAGTTGTTTCGGAGATTAGCCGGAACAAACAGACAGTCAAAAATTTTAATAATTTTTTGTTATTAATATTAATTTTCATATGTGTTTCCTAAAAAGTTGTTATTTAAACATTACAAACAGACACTTCAATTTTATTTATTTGTAAAGTTAAGGATAAAACCAAAGTAGGAATAATGTGGTCTAGTTTGTGGCGGCGTTACTATTGCATATTTTCACATAGAAAAGTAGTTATTGTGACATAACTGTAATAGTTAGACATTTGGTCTGATCAAATTCATATGGGACCACACGAGAAGTACCAGCTTTCAAAAAAAAAAGAATCCGCGAAATCGGTTCACCCAGTAAAAAGTTATGAGGTAACACACATAAAAAACATACAGTCGAATTGAGTACCGTCTCCTTTTTGGAACTCGGCAGAAAATGCAGGTGCGTCGTCACCCGTGAGAACTAAGATAGAATGTCTCGGTTCCGCTAAAAAGGAGACCTTGTTCTTGACTCTTGTTCTTCTTGTTCTCTACACTTATCATACGAAACACAGCACTGTTAAGCTGCTATGTTACGCTGGTATTCTGTGAGAGCGTGGTCCTTGATGTCCATCAGGGATAATGTAGGATTCTAATGGTGAAAGAATTTTTCAAATCGGTCCAATAGTTTCGGAGCCTATTCAATTCAAACAAGCAAATATTTTCTCTTTATAATATTATAAGGTATGGAAAAAAATGAAGAAGAAAGCGACAGAAACCTAACAAACTGGAATATATTGTTATAATTTATTTTTCAGGAATTTTAGTAGACTTAACGATAGCGAATAAAATCTAAATTAACATAAAAGAAGCGTTCAAATATAGTAATTGGATATATATCCATAGCAAACATTTTTCTAATAAATTTGCTACATAATATACTACAATAAACAAACTCCACGACGGTCCTTATATTGAATAAGGGTATAAATAACTTTAATCCAATGACGTACGTGTATTGTGTTGTTCGAAATAAATATGGAACGGAATTGCTATACTTTACCTTAACGTACGCAACGTGAACGACTATTGTTTACATGATGATGAATGACATTCATAGAAACGAGCACGAATGTTCATGACAACGCAAATAAAATACAATCTGCTTTTGCCACTCTTATAAAAGAGTTTTGTGAGTCTATTCGTTTATTATTCGTATACAAAATGAAAACATTTTACAAACATACTTTTTCATAATTTTAGCTGCCGGAGCTGCGTCGAAATATTTAAAATTATTTTCTAAAAATATTCATAAATCACTAGTTAATACCTTAAAAGGAACTTAATTTTTTAAGTTGACATTGACAGTAACAGATATACTCGACCAAAGAGAATATAATCACTACGTTTATACTCGACTTCGCGACTCGCGTCATAAGCGTCATTCCGTTCCTTCCGAGTTTACGTGAATGTGCTCCTTATTGTTATTATCTGCCTCCTGTTTTGCGACGACTTCGCTACCCCTCTGGAGACCGATTGTTTGCTATTTTACGACGTTTTTGGAAATGGTGGAAGTAATAAAATATGTTTACTTATTGCAGTAATTATAAAAGTTAACATTTTGGTGATTTATTTGGTGCAAGAGCGAGCGAAGCGAGCTCGGGACTTCGGGCATCCTGACTTGGACAGATTAGGTTAGACTGGGATGGTGGAGTAGAGTGAGCGAGCGAAGCGGGCGAACGGACCCCTCCATCCCCTTCGTGGTTATTTTTATATAAACCATCCAGAAATAGGAGCCCCGCTTAGTGGGGTTCCGTCGACTACATTTTAGTATTACTTCGGTGGAGGGGGGACGCCCCCCCTTCCCTATTAAAGCGATTTTTTTCAGAAATCGTTCAATAAAAATTATAATATTCAACATTTAATATAAAAAATAGGCACGTCCGGCAGAGGAAAAATGTGGGGGCGACTACCCCTTCCCCACCCTTTTCCCACCACCTACCTACCCAACACCTAAGGCGACTTGATTCTAAACCTTAACCGGTGCTTTTGCTTAGAAAGTAATAATTCAGTTTTAATTTCACATGGCTTAGCAGTTTAAATGCATTCAATAAATTTCAACAAACTAACGCTTTTTCAATATTTTTAGTAAAGCGTAATAAACACTCAAATATTTATGGCTTTTTCTTAAAAAATGCACAGCCACTTACATGGGAATAAAATATTATATGGCAAACGTATTCTAAAAACATTATTCATAAAAAAAAATTAAAACTTACATTTGCGTCATATATTAAGTTATTAATACATATAAAGGTATTGTGTAAGTTATGGACAATAATAACCTAGGCACAAAGATTTTATCAATTACTAACTTACGCATGTATTTTATTCTACTTAAATTCACTGCATTTTGGTTTCGTACACTACTAAAATATTTACAAGTACATGAGGAATTTTGTGAGGAACTAGACCTAACAATTCACTATAATACAAACACAAACAAAGAAATGATTTTGATCTTTCAATTTTCAGCTGGCTGTCAATGTCATGCATATGTCTATGGGCCGTAGCATCCGCTTACCATAAGGTTGACTGTGTGTTCGTTTATTACCTTTATTCTTTTAAGTAAATACCTTTGCGACCTTGAAAATATGTGGGTATTCCCTGTAGGTCATTAATATATTAAAACTGACTTGTTTATTTCTATTAAAAACATAGTTTAAGTCCTTTAAAATGTTAGTTGCTACTAGATTTAAAACCATAATCCGCAACTAGAGTTAAATATTAGAAGTTAATAATACATCAAGCATAACTTGTTTTGAAACTGCTAGATTGGCTTATATTGAACGACTGATATTGAAACTATATTTTTAAATTATTTTTTTTGAGAAATATATATATATATATATATATATATATATATGTAGAAAGGGTAATTGAGTATAGTACAGAGACTAATTTTGTAGTTAGGAATAATAATTAATTCGTTTACACGAATTAATTATCCAACGAGTCGAGCATAGACTAGTAACGGAATACGACAAGCGTACCGTTCCACGTCAGAGCCAAGACTGCCCTAACGGCGGCCGCGCCGTCCGTTTTATACAAGCAAAACGAGCGCCACTGCAGGTGCAATGGTGCAGGTGTGCGGAACACGTGTTATTTACATGAATTCTGTCTAACTGCACCGAAGGCTACCGCGCCGCACGTGCAATGGTGCTGCTCCCGTCACGGCCATACTGACATGCGTGCGTCCTCGCACGCGTTCCATCACAATTTTAGTTATCTTTAGACAAAAAAAACATCGTTCGACTATCCTGACATAACAGCGTCTGGTCCGGTCTATATTGACCCTTCAGACTTGGGTGACAATCAGTTTTGTTCCGGCAGTAAGCCCTACAAAACTTTAATCAACTTTATGCGAGATCGGAATGATTAGTCTGTAGCTTTTTCTATTTTCTCTCTTTTTTTTTCAAGTTCTGTTTTTGCTAGTCCGGAATCACTATTCCCTATAGCCATATCATTGGACCGGCAGAAAGCCCTGCAATGATATTCCTCTTTTTTTTTCAAGTACTATTTGCTAGTCCGGAATCACTATTCCCAGTAGCTATATCATTGGACCGGCAAACGCCCTGCAATGATAGTAGGAACCACTTTTTTTCTTACTCTCTTTTTTTCAATTCAGTATAGAACAGTTACAGACCAACCATACCACAAACGTGTCCCTGTCACAAACACACAAAAGTGTATCATGAGGGATGTAGTGACATGATAACACCTAAATATGTAAACCAACAGCAACACGACACATCCTAGCCTCCCTGCAACTCCATGTTCCTTTCCTGCACAATAATAATTACTTCGCTAGAGTGTTGCAACGTCTCTAGTATTTTCTAGATGCACAGACACGGCTACCTCTGACTTGTCGCACGTCCTCGTGCGGTTGACAGTGAACAGCATACGGTCTATCAGTTATCACCACCTGCTAACAGATATGAAGTCTTGTTAAATATTACAACGGTCCACCATCCCAGACTTCATTTAAGTCATGGACGCGCCAATATGGCTACCTCCAGGCAAACGCACGCCAGCTTTCCGTTCTACTGCGTTCGTGCCACATTCGCGCCAGTGAGCCGTCGCGCCGTACTAGCGCTAGCGAATCGTCGTACTGCTTTGCGAAATTAAAAGAAATAGAGATAAATGTATTGCAAACCATGGAATTCCGAGCTTCCAAAATTCATCACATATTCTCTTATGAAACGGCAACTGTATGACATTTCAAAACATTGCAAAAAAACGTAAACTATGTGTAGAGACAGATACCACAACATATTTCAAAGGGAAGGAGGCAACTGCGCAAAATCTACGAAAGCCGACCAAGCCTCAGACGTCCATTTATAGCGCCAAAGCACAATTTGTTTGGCGGCCGCTTGAATTGCCCTGCCGTAAGATCAGCCGATAAGTTACTGACTGTAGCAGTGTAGGCTCAATCTTACCAGCGCTCGGCCGTACTTGACCATGTTCGATTAGCCGTCACAACATCTTCCTCATTGATCATTGTTGCAGAGACTTCTACGAACCTCTCGACACCACACAATATTCGGAGCAAACTGAAACACTGATCAAAACATTAGAACACAAAAGTGTCACTTATTATTTTTCATTCAAAGCATGTTAAAGTTAATCCTTTATTTTGGTACATTCCTTAAACGTTTTGAACTTCAAAATATAGCGAATGATAATCATGTTTCGCGTGAACTATCAAATTACAACAAAACTTGAATAAGATAATTAGAATACCTCTAACATTTCTTTCGACATTTGTTGACATATTTAGGTACGTCAAGAAATAATGAAAATTCTTGCGGGTACTTTTAATACAAATCGAACAAATTAAAAAAAAATGGCTGAAATAATTTCACTTTATCTTTTCTCTAAACTTTAATGATACGACAATATCGTAAGTAGCATAGAAAATTTCATTACGGTATTTAACATAAAAACTGAATCATTAATGCGGAATGCATTATAGTCTTCCACATATGTAATAATCCTCATACTATTCGAAGATTATATGTGGGCGAAAATGGGGACTTTATTCCACTTCTGATGTAGAAAGGTAATTGAGTATAGTACAGAGACTAATTTTGTAGTTAGGAATAATAATTAATTCGTTTACACGAATTAATTATCCAACGAGTCGAGGATAGACTAGTAACGGAATACGACAAGCGTACCGTTCCACGTCAGAGCCAAGACTGCCCTAACGGCGGCCGCGCCGTCCGTTTTATACAAGCAAAACGAGCGCCACTGCAGGTGCAATGGTGCAGGTGTGCGGAACACGTGTTATTTCCAAGAATTCTGTCTAACTGCACCGAAGGCTACCGCGCCGCACGTGCAATGGTGCTACTCCCGTCATATATATATATGATAATTTAATTTAAAAACGAAAAAAGTTTAAGTTATGTATATTTTGGAAATATAAGAAACAAGCGTAAGCTAGTTATATCAGTTACTCGACTTCAAAGAGCTAGTATTTCTTCCAAGGGCAAAGTATTCGCCTTTATAACAAAGTCTCAGAAAATCTACAAGGTCTACCTAAGAATAAGCTTTAATTTTTCTAAACAAAAATTATTTATATAAAAAGGTTATCATAAGGTTAAAGAATTCACTACTATAATTCAATACTGTTTGAAAATGTGGAGGAAGTTACCATGGTGTTTCTAAATGTCCTTATGATTAAGAACTACATACATTGTAATCTTTTATTTACAAAAATTTCTCACGGGTTTCTTGTTGGTTCTTCCTAGAACAGGGATTTTCTAAACCAGAAACAGAAATAAAGTAAAGCAGCTGCTGGGTGCGGGCCCTCTTCCATCAATGAGAGGGTTTTGGGGTAGTTAAAAGACTGTTAATTTGCTACAAAGCGTGTCGAAAGACTTAACATGTCCGCGCAATAATATTCAAATCTCAGACATGCATGTTTCCTAACGATTTTTCTTTCACCTTCAAACACGTGGTGAATGAGCAGAAAACATACAGCTTACATTAGATTAACCGAAACGTGAAAATATTATTAAAGCTGGGGAACGCGGGTTCGAATCCCGCACGGAACAACTATTTGTATGGCCTACAAATAATTGTTCCGGGTCTGGATGTTTGTCCTTGTGCAATTTGTGTTTGTAAACTGCCTCCACGATACAGGAGAAAATCCTACTGTGGGGGTAACGTTCTTTGAAAGAAAAAAAAGTGGTAGGATTCTTTTTCTGCCTAGGAATGTATTCCCGTCTGGGAATGTAATACCTTTTATCTATTGCTGCCGCCGAACAGGAGTGCTTGAACTGCTGTATCCCGATCTGAAAGGTATATCCAGTATTATTACAGATTCTGAGGCATTCCATCTTAGTCGTCAAAGGTGACAACGCATCTCTAGTCTTCTTTGTTCGAAGTAGGCTACAAGCGTCTATGGACAGTAGTAGCCACTGACCATCGGTTGGATTATAAGGTCGTTTTAGTTCTAATAAAAAAGTCTGAACAGTTTTAATTAACGCAATTAAATCCATAAAATTAATTTGTGTGAAGAAAGAAGTGTAAGGCAGCCATAACTATTTCGTATGTTCATGGAGTGGCGACCTGTGGCTGTAGTCTTGACAACTCGATCGCTAACAACCGATATCGGTCGTTAAGTCATAACGATATTTGGTAGTGTCTTCTGTCAAAGCTTTCGATTAATATCGGTATCATAACGAACACTATGGTAAACTTTACGATTTTACGTAATGATAGCGAATATCTTAGCGACCATTTTTGACAGCCCGCTAAGTGTTCCTTATGATCGTAAGCAGTTGAATTGATGTTTTAAGATTTTTTTTAAATCTACGGAAGCATATTTAGCATGGAATTTGTCAGTGTCAGTGTCAGTCAGCGGTAAATCGCACGAAACCGACGCGAAAGTGAAAATCCCTTGTATTTAGAGGATAGTCAAATTTTATACCTTCACAGAATTATTAAAGATATGTTTACCGAGATTGTAGGTGAATTTGGGCAATTTCTTCAAAACACAACAGCCGTACGGACATTCTGTGGATTCCCAAATGAGTTTCATCATGTAATTGTCTGTACTATATATAAATACCTTTAAAAACCTAACACTATTTTCCGTTTGTATAAACTTTTACTTTCATTTCCTTCTAAATAGGTACCTACTGACAGCACTTCTATTTTATGGTAGTGGGTACTAACAGTTGGCCTTCTGTGGGGTTGCAGCATGAGTTAAAATAATTAGCCGAGTAATACATGTTGTTAATGAAAAGTTATTGAGAAAAAAATTAAAATTCTCTATGACCCTTGAAGAGAGGCGAGCAGCTAAAGAAAAAATTTGATAACCCCAACAGCAATTTGCAGACGAAATTTTTTCATTTCTTTTATTTAAAATAAACATTACCTCCCCACTAGGATTTTCTCCTGTATCCTGTAAAAATGTTATTAAAAACATTTCACTCAACAGTTTAGGTCAAATTTTAATTTTATTAGCTTAACACTGCTGTATTTCGTATAGTGAGTGTAGAGAACCGGAGACCCATTTTACTGGAAAAGAGGCATTACATCTTAGTCCTCACGGGTGACAACGCATCTGCATTTTGATTCGCAAACGAGGATAAATGTAGATGTCTATGGGCCACAGCAACCATTTATCATCAGGTGGACTATGTGCTCGTTTGTCACCCTATCCTATAAAAAAAATAAACTTATTAGTCTTAAGGTTTTACATTATAATTTTAATGCAAGTACCAAGTTCCACTCTGGAACATCATTAATTATTCATAAATCTATTTACTTATTTAGCACAAAAAAGTACACATAATTAAGTATATTTTATATTATTTTAGGTATGTGACACAGACTTATTAATTTTAAACGTTAACACTAAATGGCCAGGTGCTAGGCACGATGCTCACATATGGGCAAATCACCTATTTGCTCAACCATGAGGTGATATTATTAATAGCATTGTTACACTATCGTATTAAGATTACCTGTAAAGATAGTTGTAAGTGTTGAAATAAATAAATATTTTGACAGTAGGCATCACCGTACATTTACTAGGCGAGTTTCAGGTAATCTGAAAGAAAGATATGAGAGCCAGAAACTTAAAAAGATTCGTTGGTGTACTAGTCTGTTTATAGGTGTCTGTCTTATCAACCCTACAAAATTTTTAATTTTACCACTTGTTCTATTTAAAATAGGTAACTGTTATTTTCTGGTCTCGGCACATATCCATCTAAAACTACACGTAAATCTTCTGAAATTTACTTTTGTTAATCCTGTGCAAAAAAACTTCAAAGCGATTAGAAAACCGCTCTGCGACAGCTGCGTTTTATAAATAAATACATTTATCGTTTCGGGTTAAAACCGAGATCCTCTCCTTGTACATCGTAAAATAAATCCTATTCTCTGTTTTTCTAAAGTTATATTCAAAAAGTAGAGATAAAATATTAATCTTACGGCTCTAACGGCTTAATATTTTATGTCATCTGCTTCTAACCACAAAATTTTTAAAGGAGAAAAATTTGTGAAATGTTTTGATAGTGTAATTCAATTAATTGAGTTTACATTTAATTCATGAAAAGGAAATATATATGTTTCAATTGCTCGGAGTGGAAGAAAAACAAATGCTATCAAATGTTGTTTAATAATAATATATATTGTGTTTATTGTGGCGGCCAAGAATATGCACTACCCCATATCCTCCCGTGGGTGTCGTAAAAGGCGACAAAGGGAAACAGGCAGGAGATGGGCAGCAGCATCTTCATGATAATAGCCAAAATTACAATAAAAAAACTGCGGTTGCCAACCCGCTCGCCAAGCGTGGAAACTATGGCAAATACCCCCCAATGATTAAAGCAACAAACAGACGGCCCCCAGTCCCCGGCGGCCCCGCTATTTCTGGCTACGGTGGCGATCATGGTAACGGCGGGCCAGGGGGTGCTAAGAATCTTCGGTGGAGGTTCGGTTGCGACCTTAGACGACTCGACCTGGCAACGTACAACGCACGCACCCTGAGGACTGACGAGAAGATTGTGGAGCTGGAAGAGGAGATAGACAAGTTGCGCTGGCATATTATAGGATTATCCGAAGTCCGAAGAGAGGGGGAGGACACTGTAATCCTCGAATCCGGCAACTTGCTCTATCACCGGGAGGGCGACCATCTGTCCCAAGGAGGTGTCGGATTTATCGTCCACAAGTCTCTCGTTAACAACGTTGTAAAGATCGGGAGTGTGTCGACGAGGTTTGCGTACCTTATACTCAGAATCACCAAACGGTATTCGCTGAAGGTCATACAGGTTTACGCACCAACCTCGGCACACCCCGATGAGGAGGTGGAGGATATCTCTAAAGCCATGCATTCCTCCAAAACCCAATATACGGTGTTAATGGGAGACTTCAATGCAAAACTAGGCACAAGAGATAACGGTAAGCTGAAAGTAGGGAAATTTGGAATAGGGCAACGGAATCCACGGGGCCAGCAGCTGGCCGACTTCATGGAGAAAGAGGGACTCTTTATGATGAACTCTTTCTTCCAGAAGCGGCCCCACAGGAAGTGGACCTGGTCGAGACCCGACGGTTCGACAAAAAATAATGAGATTGACTTCATTATGACGACCAGACGACAAATGTTCTGTGATGTCTCAGTGATCGCGAGGGTGAAAACCGGCAGCGATCACCGAAGGGTGAGAGGCACACTAAACCTAAACGTTAAGTTGAAGAGGTCTCGTCTAATGAAGTCAACGCTCCGTCCCCCTCGTGCTCTGTTCCAAAGTCCCGAAACTCACCTTTCAGCTCGAGTTACAAAACCGTTTTCAGTGCCTAGAAGACTGCAATGAAGTGGACGATTTGAATGACAAGCTCGTGGAAACTGTCCATGCGGTCGGAGCTAAGTTCTGCAAGACCCGCCGCAGAAGAACACAAAAACTCTCCGATCACACTCTTAATCTCATGGCTGTTAGACGGGAGATGAAGCTACATTCTTCAACAGAGTTGATAGCATACAGGCATCTGAACAGACAGATCTCCAAATGCATGCGGCGGGACTTACGCAACTTCAATACAGCTCGTATTGAAGAAGCAATCTAGCGGAACCAAGGCTCCAAAGTCTTTGCCAGAGATATGTCTGCCAGAAAGAGCCAACTGTCAAAGCTGAAGACAGAATGTGGCAGCATCGTTTCCGGGACACCTGAGATTTTGAGTGAGATTGAGAGGTTATATGGGCAGCTGTACACGTCATCGTTGGAGCCACACGCAAGTGTGAGTAACGATCCAAGAGCGAGTCTCATCCGACACTATTCCGAAGATATCCTGGACGTCAGATTGAGCGAGATTAGAATGGCTCTCCAGCACCTTAAAAACGGCAAGGCCCCAGGCGAGGATGGAATTACAGCGGAGCTTCTGAAAGCGGGTGGAAGACCGGTACTTGATGTCCTTCAGAAGCTCTTTAATTCCGTCCCCCATGGGGGCATTACACCGGAGGCATGGAGCAGAAGTGCGGTGGTCTTGTTTTTCAAGAAAGGTGACAACACTCTCTTGAAGAACTACAGACCGATTTCCCTTCTGTCCCGCTGCTACGTGCTGTTTTTGAGAGTCATTACGAATCGTCTCGAGTGCAGACTTGACGACTTCCAGCCTCCCGAACAAGCCGGTTTCCGAAAAGGCTTTAGCACCATAGACCACATACATACCCTTCGGCAAATTGTATAGAAGTCCGAAGAGTATTATTTGCCTTTATGTCTGGCGTATGTGGACTATGAGAAAGCCTTTGATTCCGTTTAAATTTGGGCGGTGCTGCAGTCCCTTCAGCGGTGCCAAGTTGACTGTCGGTATATCGAAGTGCTGAAATGTTTGTACAGTAGAGCTACGATGGCTATCCGAGTACAGAACCAGAGTACGAAACCTATCCAATTGCAGAGAGGTGTAAGACAGGGTGACGTCATATCCCCGAAACTCTTTACCGCTGCATTGGAAGACGTTTTCAAGCTTCTAGACTGGAAGGGATACGGTATCAACATTAATGGCGAGTACATCACTCACCTTCGATTTGCCGACGATATAGTCCTTATGGCAGAATCGCTGGAGGACCTAAGCACTATGCTCAATGACCTCAATAGTGTCTCCCAACGGATAGGTCTTAAGATGAACATGGACAAAACAAAGATTATGTTTAATGTCCATGTCACACCTATGTCGGTAGTTGTAGGGGGAGCACTAATCTTGAAGTTGTTGACGAGTATGTTTACCTGGGACAAATAGTCCGACTAAGTAAGTCCAACTTCGACCGAGAGGTCAATCGACGGATTCAACTCGGCTGGGCAGCGTTCGGGAAGCTACGACACATCTTCTCGTCAGACATACCTCAAAACCTTAAAAAGAAATTGTACAACCAGTACGTGTTGCCAGTGATGACTTACGGAACTGAGACGTGGTCCTTCGCTGCTGGCCGTGTGAGGAAGCTCAAGGTCGCTCAGCGACCTATGGAGAGGGCTATGCTCGGAGTTTCTCTGCGTGCTAAACTTAGAAATGAGGATATCCGCAATAGAACTAGAGTAACCGACATAGCCCAACGGATTAGTAAGCTGAAGTGGCAGTGGGCCGGCCATATAGCTCGAAGAACCGACAACCGATGGGGAAGAAAAGTTCTCGAGTGGCAGCCTCGTACCGGTAGGCGAAGTGTAGGGCGACCCCCCAAGAGATGGAGTGACGACCTGGTAAGGCATGCAGGAAGTCGATGGATGCAGGTGGCTCAGGACCGTGCTTTGTGGCATTCCTTGAGGGAGGCCTATGTTTAGCAGAGGACTTATGAAAGGCTGTAATGATGATGATGATGATGATGATGTGTTTATCATTTGTGTTTTTACACTGACATCAGTAGCTATTGAATTATGTAGAAATTATTTCTATTTAAAGTTTTTTAAAGGCTACAGATGCGTTTTAACCTCTGAGGATTACTATGGAATGAATGCTGTTATTGATACACACTTAAAACAGCGATATAGATCTAAGAACCGACAACCGATGTGGAAAAAAGTTTCCTGAGTGGCAGTCTCTTACCGGTAGGCAAAGTGGAGGATGGTGGTAGATGGAGAAATGACCTGGTAAGACGCAGGATGTCGATGGATGCAGGAGGCTCAGGACCGTGTTTGTGGAGTTCCTTGGGAGAGGCCTATGTTCTGTAGTGGACTTTTAAGGGTTGTAATGATGGTGAATATTGAGGTTGGTGCTAAAATAGTTTATCTAAGAATTAAAGCTCCATCTTTGGAGTCTATTAAATTATAAAGAAATGTTTTATTCTTTATAACATTTTAGTGTTCCGTACCTCAAAAGGAAAAAACGGAACCCTTATATGATCACTTTGTTGTCCGTCTGTCTGTCTGTCAAGACCCATTTGCTATAAACATGGAGGTATTAAGCTGACATTCATATCAAATACTCAAGTATACTGTCCCTTAGAGCTGTGAAAAAATCAAACTTCTAAGCCAATGCAATCAAAAGATACAGCCGTTTATGCCGCCAATTTTCGTCATTCGCAAGGGAATCACAACCTACAGGGTACTTCCCGCGAACTCAAAATCTTGAAATTTGGTACGAAGCAATGTTTTATAGCACAGATAAAGGAAAAATTGCAAAAAGAATACATTTTTAGTTACATCATATAATAAAAATATTTTTAATAATTTCAAATTTATATACCTACAGATTTGTTCGGAAACCTCAGTGCGTGAGTTCGACTCGCACTTGGCCAATTTTTTTTTAATTTGGTTTTTAATGCTCCGTCCGTCAACGCTTCGTTTCCCTCGTGCTCTAATTTAGAGTTCCGAAACCTTCCAGCTCCAGTTACAAGCTTACACAGCTTACAAGCTCCGTTTTCAGTGCCTAGAAGATTGCAATGCAGTGGACGATACAAATGACAAGCTCGTGGAAACTGTTCATGCGGTCGAAGCTAACTATTGCAAGACCCGCTGCAGAAGAACACAAAATCTCTCTTATTACACTCTTAATCTCATGGCTGTTAGGCGAAAAATGAAGCTGCAGTCTTCAGTAGATTTGATAGCATACAGGCAACTGAACAGACCTACAAATGCATGCGGCGGGACTTACGCAACTTTTATACTGCTTGTATTGAGAAAGCGATCGAGCGGAACCAGGGCTCAAAAGTCTTTGTCGAAGATATGTCTGCCAGAAAGTGCCAACTGTCGAAGTTGAAGACCGAATGTGGCAGCATCGTTTCCGAGACACCTGAGATTTTGAGTGAGATTGAGAGGTTCTATGTGCAGCTGTACACGTCATTGTTGGAGCCACACGCAAGTGTGAGTAGCGATCCAAGAGCAAGTATTATCCGACACTATTCCGATGATATCCCGAAAGTCAGCCTGAGCGATATTAGAATGGCTTTCCAACACCTTAAACGCGGCAAGTCCCCGGGCGAGGATAGAATTACAGCGGAGCGTCTGAAAGCGGGTGGAATACCTGTACTTAAAGTCCTTAAGAAGCTCTTTAGTTCCATCTTTCATGGAGCTACTACTTCGGAGGTATGGAGCAGAATTGTGGTGGTCTTGTTCTTCAAGAAAGGCGACAATGCTCTCTTGAAGAACTATAGACCGATTTCTCTTTTGAACCGCGTCTACGTGCTGTTTTGTAGAGTCATTACGAATCGTCTCGCATGCAGATTCGACGACTTCCAGCCTCCCGAACAAGCCTGTTTCCGAAAAGGCTTTAGCACCATGGACTGCATACATACCTTGCGGCAGATTGTACAGAAGACTGGGGAGTATAATCTACCACTTTGCCTTGGGTATGTGGGGAATGAGAAAGCCTTTGATTCCGTGGAAATTTGGATGGTGCTGCAGTCCCTGCAGTGGTGCCAAGTGGACTGTCGGTATATCGAAGTGCTTAAGTGTTTGAACAGTAAAGCTGAGATGTCTATCCGAGTACAGAACCAGATGTCGAAACAATCTACCTGCAGAGAGGTGTAAGACAGTGTGACTTAATATCTCCGAAACTCTTCACCGGTGCATTGATAGATGTTTTCAAGCTACTGGACTGGAAAGGATACAGTATTAACGTCATTGTCGAGTACATCACTCACCTTCAACTTGCCGACGATAAAGTCCTTATGGAAGAATCACTGAAGGACCTAAACACTATGCTCAATGACTTCAATAGTGTCTCCCAACGGATAGGTCTTAAGATGAACATGGACAAAAGAAAAATCAGGTTTAACGTCCATGTAACACCTATGCCGGTAGTTGTTGGAGGCACTAAGCTTGAAGTTGTTAGCGAATATGTTTACCCGAGACAAATAGTCCGACTAGGTAAGTCCAATTTCGACCGAGAGGTCAATCGACGAATTCAAGTCGGTTGGGAAGCGTTCGAGAGATTACGACACATCTTCTCGTTAGACATACTTCAAAACCTCAAAACTAGATTGTTCAACCAGTGTGTGTTTCCAGTGATGACCTATGGAACTGAGACGTGGTACTTCACTACTGGCCATATGAGGAAGCTTAAAGTCGCTCAACGAGCTATGCAGAGGGCTATGCTCGGGGTTTCTCTGCGTGATAGACTTGAAAACGAGGATATTCGCAGCAGAATCAGAGTAACCGACATAGCCCAAAGTATTAGTATGCTAAAGTTGCAGTGGGCCGGCCATATAGCTCGAAGAACCGATAACCGATGTAGAAGCAAGGTTCTCGAGTGGCAGCCTCGTACCGGCAGGTAAAGTGTTGGGCGTCTCTCCGCTAGATAGAGTGACGACCTGTTAAGACATGCAGGAAGTCGATGGATGCAGGTGGCTCCGGACCGTGCTTTGTGGCATTCCTTGGGGGAGGCCTTTGTTCAGCAGTGGACTTGTGAAGGGCTGTAATGATGATTATGATGAACCGAGCTCCGGAGCCGCATATGTATTCCGAAACTTTACCGTAAAGTGAGCCGCTTACCATTACTTGCCTCTTTATTTTTACTATCTTTGTTATTAAAATAACACATTTCACAATTTTTATGGTATACGGTTATTTCTTATCTACGCTCTCTTAAGACGTTATATATGTATTATGTTGTTGTCTTAACACTATACAATACAGTTATAAATAATACTCTATACTATACACTAAAATTGTAAATATGTTATAAATAACTTTATTGCTCTGTGCACTTAATTTCGCCTCTGAATATACTTATAATTTAATTTAATATTGTTTTTTAAACTCTATGTTGCTTTTACCATTTATATCGCTGCGAACACAATTTATCAATGTCAATCGTGGATTCATATCTGAACCTAAAATATTATATTCTATGTACACGTAAATATCAATCTTATAAATATCTAAATTATATACACAAATTTACTCATTTACAATAATTTCGATTAATAAAGAGCGAGCGGGGTTTGTAAATCTCCAAACCATTTTAATCGTGTGGGTTGTAACCGAGTCGAGTGTAACTTTGCCTTCTATCGGGAGTTATCAAACTTTTAACAGTGCTCATCTGTCCAACATTGTTGTTTTATTCTGAAAATTATGGACCTCATAACGATGATCGTAACCCAGTTTGTATACTAAAATAAAATTCCCACGGCTTACTGATCTATTCCCTATTTATAAACAACGATTTTCGCAGGAGAGTTTACAAGCTAATTATACTTTATTCACAAACAATTTTATTTAATAAGTAACAGTAGTAATGACCGTATTTTACTAATCGTGCGGAAGCAAAAACAAAACTCACGGTTTGAATTTTATTTTTTGTATCTAGTACACCATACCATACCGGTGACGGAGAGAAGCTTGAAAGATACGAAACATCTGGCACCGCAATCATATCAGATCATCTCTACATCGAGATAGGTCAATGTTGAGTTTGAGTAAGAAGGTGAAATTAAATATAATCTCACCTGCACACAATGTAGTCTCTTAAAGTACGAGATTTCAGCAACTGTCAAAGGTGAAAATCCATTACGTACGCTCACACGTACACACGCACGCACCCACGCATGCATGCAAAGAAACATTCCATCTTAGTCCTCAAGATTGATAATGCATCTGCTTTTTACCTTCAATTATGTATAGACCACTGTGTATGCGCCTCACACTTACTATTAATTGCTTGCCCGTTTGGCATTTGCTTGTTTATAAAATTATGGTACAAACGCACATATAACAAGAATTTTTTAAATATTAAAAGAGGAAAGCATCGTGATATTTATACAGTCACCACTTGGCTTTGCTCTACATTTGTCTTTTGTTAGTAACAGTTCGAATAGAACGATTCAATAGCATAAGTGTTAGATGCCCGGTTAGAAAAAATATTTGATTTTGAGATAACGAAAGCTCTTATGAATTACCTTCTATAAAGTATAAAGGTAAGGTATTCTCTTTCTAACGGTATTTTTTCTAAAAAAGTGACTTACTGGACAAAATCGCCCAAAGCTTGGCAGGCGATTTAGATATTCAAAAAGTCCGAAATGAAACAGTGAAGTACCCTGTCCTATTTTGACAAAACCTTTCAAATTATGCATGCATATTGTAGTAAATAATGAAAGGATAATGAACATGGATATTTTATACGTTGTAGAGCAATGGTCTATTATTGTTGTAGCATGAATGGGTCGGCCCAACCAGAGGAGAACCTCTCAAAGAACACCAGCATAAAACAGCAGCTTAATGCTACTGTGTTTTGTATGGTGGGCAGACAGATTGAAGATCCTACGTCAGACGTTTAATATCGTTGGTCTGGATATTAAACGTCTGATGTAAATAACGGGATCCGCAATATCTTGGCGGCATTTACTCATAGTCATACGTACGTGACAAAACTTGATTCTCTAGCATGACAAGTTAAATTATTTTGAATTTAAAAATGTTAACTATACCGTAATATATAAAGTTAAAACTTAGTTTAAAAAGAAGAATAAGAGTGACAAATGAGCACACAGATCACCTGATGGTAAGTGTTGTGTCCAATAGACCTACATCTATTCTCAATAAAGAATCAAAATGAAGATACGTTGTCACTCCTGAGGATTAAGATGGAATGTCTCGTTTCTAGTTAAAAGGAGTGAGTTAATTAATATTAAGTCGTAATCCCTCGCACTATAGTAACACAAATAATTACTATTTATCCTCACTGAAAGTAAATATTTTCACTAGAAATACTCAGATCTTTTGTTCTAATAACAATATTAGGGCAGATTTAAATTATTGAGAAGATTTATATAGGCAAGAATCATACAAACCGATCTTTTTTAGTGCAATAAGTCAAACTTTAAATTTGACCACAATCGATATTGTATACAGATATTACATTTTTCGATATAAAATTATTGTATATTTCTCTGTAAGCTTTCAACAATAAATACAATAAATTGTGAGACAAATTCCTGCTGTCGCACGAAGGACGATCAAAACGATTGATTATTTCTAATATCAGTACAATAGAGCTATTTAGTAGACTGAAATTCCCTGACTCAACTCCTTATTTCTTAATGCCTTCCGGTCCATTTGTCACAGTTACTTAAAAGCAATCTAATGCGATATTATTTAATTGTATCGTCCAATAGTGTCTTAATTTTCTTCTTCAATACATTCATTATAAGTGCTGTTAATTGCTGAATATTCGTACGTTATATACACAAAATCAGTCGTATTTCGTGTCGCAACAGAATCTACTCTATATTATTCCAAGGAAGCCATAATACGCCACAGAAAACCTAAAACAGAAGATGGGCAGCGGTATCTTCTCAAAAACACCTTTATAATAATATAAAATTTCAGCTTTCAAATGCAGAAGGCGGTGCTCCTGGATACCGCCGACATTGTCCGCCAGTTTCTTTCCCTCTTCGTCTATCTATACATATAATAAATCTGTAGAAAATTCGTGTCTGTAATTCTAATATATTCTTGAAAAAACAAGTCCAGGGGACTAAATAAAGGGTTCTGAAGCCAAATTAGCGGTTTTTCGAATCTTTAGTAGTCTTTCTGTCTGTGTATTCCGGATTCACGCATAAACTACTGAACCGATTTACATGAAGTTTTGTATGTAGGTATTGAGTAATCCGGGGCAACTTATAGGCTACTTTTTATCCGATTACGGATAAAAAGTTCAACTTCAAAAAAGAATGCAACTGTAGCAAAATTTTCATTATAATGATAGTTTTATTCAAGAGATTTTTATATATGTCGTGACCAGATCGTAGAATTGATCATATATCATAAATTAGTCTATGATTTTGTGAAATGGTGTGGTCATTTCATAATATTTAACACTATTTGTTCACCATGTCATGATATAGCTTGACAAAATCAATGAATAGAAATCGTTTGGTTATATTAATAATTAAACACAACGTTGCTATTTCATAATATGGTCATATGACGATATCATTAAATCTTTTTTCACCGCTAGCGGCGCTGATAGCGTATTTTTACAGAAACTGAACTTTTTGAGAATTGACATTACTTTATCCCTTATTAATATAATAAATAAATGTTCGCTTCAACTGCTGATATTACTAGATGGTATGGTTTTGGTTTTCATTATTTCATCTAACATTAGCGCATCCTACTTACTTCTAAATAAACTAAAAAGTCATTGATAAAATGAAATATGTAATACAATGCTACTGAATCAAAGACATTTAAGTAGTAGTAGTAATAGACCGGACATCAGTAGCAAAATTGTCGTCCGTAACTTATGTCCTATAGGATATATCTCTGATTTTTGTCATTTAGTCTTATTGACATCGTCAAAAAGTCAAGCCGCATTCGTTTTATATATTTAAAAAATGTTTTAAAGAAAATATGCCCGGTTGTGCATTAAGATATTGTAAGTCACGATATGGAGCAAAAAATGAACGTGATTTCGGTTTATTCTCGTAAATATAACATATATTTACCGAATAATATTTAAATTTTATTATTTCTAGTAGATTGTTCTAGAACATTTATTTTTATTGTAATAAATGCCCTCTGTTATCCAGTAAACGTCACTATTTAATTACCAATTTTAAAGTTAGCGATTGACGACGTTTATCGATTGGGATTATCGATAAAAATATACAGTATGCTGATTTAATCCTTTACAATATTTAAGGAGGTAAAACAGTCAAGATACTGTACCCATACCAGCAAAAATGAGTAGCATATACCAACTATGTTAAGTACCCTACTTCATGTGGAGCAAGGGTGGGAATTTTTTTTAGGCATGCTCATAAGATTTTCTGTGTTGCTTATGAGTATGCTAAGGATACTGGCTGTGTTGATGTTTAGCAATATAGCAAGTCTTCTCTTTTACATACCAGGCTTCACCGCCTGGTGGTTTTACACCGGGCTTCATTGTCTGGTGGTTTTCAAGTCAAAGCCATTATAGATCCTCGCTTACAGTGATAGGAGAGGGCAATAGATTTCTTACATTAAAAACAATTTGTACTGTTAAAGATAATAGATGCAAGAAGTTGTAGGTTAAACCTGAGTTAGAAAATAAGATAAAAACTTAAAATAATAATTTTGATTGATGTGGGTAGTGTCTTTAAGTACTGCAGCTGATGAAACGAAAAATTGTGAAACGGCTTTTAAGTTCAGTATTTTCCTAAAATATTTTAGATTTGGAGTGTATTTTTGTAATAGAAACGAATTTAAAAACACAGAGGCGCTCTCTTATTGGATTTGGCGTTTCTCGATGTGTCTTTAACGCCGACCGATCAATCATATGCTATTATTATAGCAGATAATGGACCGAGTGACGTCATGCCACCAAAGTGGCAACCAAAGTGACTGCTGTTTGAATTGATTCTTAGCTATTAGAAATTAAATATTTTATTAGATGACACTAAAGGGGCGTAATAAGTAAATATGATTTTTTTCGTGTGATGGAAGTCATGATAAATAGATTTATACAATAAAACAATCACGTATATTCCCTATTATTATATCGAAAAGCATGTCAAATTTAGTAATCTTCAATGACATTATCGATACTTTGATATCGAAACGGTAACATTCCTAAAACGAGGTTGTATTTATTAGCGTCACCTACTGGGGAATAGCTAAAATTTTGTCGTAATAAATGCTTAGCTTTGCTTTGCTATTTTTATCTAGAGGGTGCCACACGCGCACTAGCTCAAAGTCTTTGTATATAAATGTTCCCAATATCCGCTCTGTAGTATACCTATATATTTAAATCTCTTTGTACTGAATATACGATGTAAATAATTGAATCATTAACATTACATTCATCCCGCGTTGGAACCAGCGCAGCGAACACTTTTTTGGCCAAAAACTCTGCGGCCTGTGCCCATTAGTAACATGTATGTAAGCTGCAATTTTTTTAGTTTTCGTAGGGCAATATATGCAGTTTTTATTTCATTCGTGTTATCGGGTATGTTACTTCTTTTTATAGGATATGGCGACAATCGAGAAGACAGTCCACCTGATGGTAAGTGGTTGCTGTGGCCCATAGACATCTACATTTATCATCGTTTACGAATCAAAATGCAGATGCGTTGTCAACGGTGAGGACTAAGATAGAATGCCTCTTTTCTAGTAAAAAGGGTCTCCGGTTCTCTACACTCACCATGCGAAACACAGCAGCATGAAGCTCCTATTTGACGCTGGTATTTTGTGAGAGCGTGATCATTCCCCGGTCGAGCCGACCCATTCGTGCTACAACTATACTACTAATATAGATACAGCATGGCTCTACCATGTAAAGACGACTTTTTGTTTTCACTCTACCGTAAATATTAAGGCTTGCATAGATGAGTAGAACTCATTATCGTCAGCCTATCAAAAGTCCACTGAAATGAACATAGGCCTCCCCCATAAATTGTCAAGTAGCTGGATATTTGTTATAGTTGCCACGCTTGGTAGGCGGGTTGGCAACCGAAGCTATTATTATTTTGATCTGTTGTCAAGAATATGATGCAGCCCATCTCATCTCCAGTTTGTTTTCCAGTGTCGCCTCTTACGATGGTACGATATGAGGTGGTGGATTTTCTTTCACTGCCACAACAGGGCGAACATTTTTCTACTCCCGTTCATGAGTGTAGTGATCCTCACGTTCACTGTGAATAATATTTATAAGAAATAAAACTAATTTTAAGGATTCTATCGCGTTTAATTTTAACTTTTGAAATTTCCGATGTTTTTGGCACTTCACAGCATCCATGGTCACGGGAGCGGCAGAAGAACTGAGGTATTTGACGACCTGACGTCGTAATTAAGATAGAATAGAATGAATGCAGAAGTGGTTTGAATTTAATTTTATTAATTATGGGGTTCTTAGCAGATGGTAGCACTCAGCCATCTTCCCTATTAAAATTAGGATATTTTTAATTTCAATAGCCTCGCGAATCATCATTGGTAGGATTCAGTGTTCTATTGCAAGGATTTGTTGTCTATCAGATCCGATTTAATGGTTGGGATGATACTAAACATGTTGACATACTTTAAACTTCCCGGAGCTTCGGTGCTTCACATCAACGATATGTTCTTTTACTCGGAACTTTCACTCAAAATGCGTAAAAGAACCCGTAACATAAGTTTTAATCAATGTGTAGTATTAATTATCATAGAACTGTATTTAAGAAATTTTCAAGTCTACTCGAATTAAAAAAAATCAACATCTATTTTATGGTGCCAAGTAATATTAAAAAGGACCAATAATACGAGTATGAATAAAATGTCTCAAATAAACATTATATTACTTTGTTAAACCTAAATTAACTTTAACTATGAATATGATATATGATAAATGCAAAGAGTAAAATGTAAATAATAATATACATTTTGATTTCAAGACTATTTACCTTTCTTATGGATACATCGGACACGGAAGGCACGCCCGATATAAAAAATAGTAGGTGTTTCTAGACATATATATTCACGTGCATGTTTTGCGTGCATTCTGTAGCATGTTACCAACCATCTATGTCTAATAGTATTTTAGAATAAAAAAAAATCTTTTTATTTTTATTTTATAGGATAAGAGTGACAAACGAGCACACAGTCCACCTGATGGTAAGAGGTTGCTGCGGCCCATAGACATCTACATCTATCCTCGTTTGCGAATCAAAATGCAGATGCGTTGTCACCCGTGAGGACTAAGATGGAATGCCTCATTTCCAGTAAAAAGGGCCTCCGGCCACCTGCACTCACCATGCGAAACGCAGAGGTAAACCTCTACTTCACGCTGGTATTCTGTGAGGTCGTGGTACCACCCCGGTTCGAGCCGGCCCATCCGTGCGACAGCAAAAGCTGCCGCGTGGCTCTACCACTGTTAATCTATCTATGTATCTTTGACAGACATAGAGACATAGACACCGAGGTGACTCTAAAAGTGAACAATTTTTTTCTAAATTTGGCACGGAACAGCTTTTAATGATGTTTCTAAATTCAAGCGCACGCGAGCGAAGCCGCAGGTAAAAAGCTAGTAAATAAATACTCGTCAGAGGCCGTTCTCGATTGTGACCACACAAAGCACTATTGCATGTACCCGGCACTAGCAGGGTCCATCGTCATCATCACGATCATAGATAGGACTATTCTTGCGAATAAACTTGATATTGTTGTGATGAATCAGACACAATCAAGTATATTTTTGATCAATAGTAATTATTCCATTTTAAGAGCACCTCTTGAATGCGGAAGCAGATTATGAAGACAAAAATATGGACCTGGCCCATAATGTGACCGTTATGTAAGGTGGTCTATCGACGACTATTCCAGTTATTTATTTCTGCGAATGGGTTAATCTTGGTCAACTTTTTAAGTTATTTGATGCGACTGGGATGTGACGGACTGCTCCAGGCTCAAATGCAGAAGGCAGTTCTACTCGATACTGAGGGCATCGTTCGCCGATTTCTTTCCCCTTCCCCCTAACCCTCGGCCGTCTGTTCTGTCCTGCTTTTTTTATAAGATAGGGTGACAAACGAGCACACAGTCCATCTGATGGTAATTGGCCGCTGTGGCCCATTAACATCTACATCTATCCTCGTTTGCGAATCGAAATGCAGATGTGTTGTCACCCGTGAGGACTAAGATGGAATGCCTCATTTCCAGTAAAAAGGGTCTCCGGTTCTCTACACTCACCATACGAAACAGCAGTGTTAAGCTGCTATTTTGCGCTGGTATTCTGTGAGAGCGTGGTCCTTCCTCGGTCGAGCCGACCCATTCGTGCTACAACTATACCAGTAATGTAGCTGCAGCTTGGCTCTACTACGTAAAATTATTATTTCTATTTATTTAATTATATTTTATTTCGTATATATGTCATACACATATTGTGTATATGTACGTATTTATTTCATATTGTCTTATTTATATTTGTTACAGGTTTAAATTTTTTGTAATTATTTATACGTACCAACAAAACGGGAAAACAATAGTAATATAGTCTAAGTAAATATCTAATCATACCAAAACTGCCTTAACCGCCTTCTAAGCGTGTTTACATCATCTATAGCAAACATTACCACCTTTGAGGAAATTTATGTGGGAGATTTATGCAGGGTGACTGTTATGAATTAATGAATGAATATAAAAAATATTTATTTAAATTTATACTCGTTATTCATTCGTCGTGTATATGCGTCTTTAATAATGTTTAATAACAAAATTATAAATGCATAGAAGTGGTCCTTGGTCTTAATTACGTGTCTTCTAATATCCTTGTATCTTCTTTACAACGATATATTTGCATTTTCAATTAACTGTAGCGCTAACAAGAAAATTTAAATTTTAAGAGAAATATCACACAGAACTGAACTGCACTTTAGTTAAGCCGTGTCTTAATGGAAAAATATAAATTTCTTATATATGTGCCTTTACACACTCATCAAGACTTACACAAAATAAATTATTCTAATAAAATTTTATGATATTTTCCAATTACAGGAAATCTGAATTAAAGACTTTTGTATCGTGAATAATCGGAGCATGAATTGCCCTCATTAATAAAAGAATTATAATTTGAAAATACACTGCAGAAGTTCTAAACAAAATATAACGGACATAAAAATTCAAAAAGGCAATTCTGGTTTCAAAATCGATTAGATCTTGAATTAAAAAAAGAACCATTATCGTATTGTTAGCCTAAATCTTAAGTTTTTATTAATAATTAAGATAAGCATTAATTATGAAATACAAATAACTTTTACCTATTCTTTAGAGATAAAATTATATATACATTATTTATTAAATCAACAAAGTACTTATGAACCTAAATTAAGGAAGAAATCCTAATCCAATATAATTTATGAGAATGGCTAATATTTTCCTTATCTTTTTTAGCAGACTTTAACCGCTCTTACTAAAGCGTTCAACTTATTACTATTACTAAATTATTTCAATAATGTTAGGCATACATTTATTTAAACATAGATTTTACAGATATAATTTATATCCGAATTTCTTTGAATATTCTGTCGTGTTATAATTAAATAATAAAGTTAAAAAAACATAGGCATCGAATATAAAACATTCTCCTTTTTCTGAACTTGGTTAAAAAAGGACCAAGTTTGGTACAAAGGACGTTTGGTGTTAACTCAATTTTCATATTTACAGATTAAGGCTTACAAACGAGCACATTGTCCAACAAATGCGTGAGTGGATGCTGTGGCCCATAGATGACGACTAAGATAGAATACCTAATTTCTAATTATAAGGGTCTGCGATCCTCTACACTCACCACACGAAACACAGCGGCAATTGAGTTACTATTCCAAGCTGGTATTCTGTGAAAACGTGGTCTTTCCCTAACTGAGCTGACCCATTCCTGCTACAACCATATTATACCTGCAGCATTTTTATAGGATAGGATAGGATAAATATTTTATACGTGGTAGAGCCATGCTGCAGATATATAAGAAGTATAGTTGTAGCACGAATGGGTCGGCTCGACCGGGGAAGAACCACGCCCTCACAGAATACCAGCGTAAAATAGCAGCGTAACATTACTGTGTTTTGTATGGTGTGTGTAGAGAGCCGGAGACCCCTTCAACTGGAAAAGAGGCATTCCATCTTAGTCTTCACGGATGCCAAACACATCTGCATTTTGATTCTTTATTGAGGATAGATGTAGATGTCTATGGGGTACAGCAACCACTTACCATCAGTTGGACTGTGTGCTCATTTGTCACCTTATCCTATGGAAAAACCTGCGGCATAGCGCTTTCATACATGATAGCGCTAGGCCGTAGTTTATTGCTTGGTACCGCAAGCAAAGAACGATTTAAATTGCTATCGCTACAATTAAGGAAACTGCTATGGAGCTTGGCACCCGGTCAGGTTATTTTAATGGCGAAAATCCCAATCGTCGTTTGTTGGCTAAACTTGGCCCCTTTTCACATTAATGCTTGAAAATACACATCTTTTTATTAGTCTAAGGTTTCCACAACGTTATGCTAAGTTTAAAGTTTTTCAGTCAACTAGAATTGGTCTAGATTTTGTTGAGTGAGTGAGTCAGTAAGTGACAAAAATGGCACTTTTAAGACCTTAATAACGCGAGAACTATAATATGTTGCTACATTAAATTTGGGATCCTATCGGGCCTTACTAGACATGTTTTTCGAAGCTTAGCTAACAGAATAGTGCGTAGATACTCTTATCGTTACCTACCTGTTGATTCAAGGTTCGTAAAAAAACTGAGCCAAAATGTACGAATAATATTTTCCCTTCACTAGTCTGTTATCTTTATAGGCACTTTCCCAGTATATTTGAAATTACATTAGCTTTTCCCGTGGTTCCAATGCGAGGACTCTAGCAACACAATGATATAGCCAAGTATAGGATAGGTTGTAAAACTAAAAGAAGACTTTGCATGATTGTAGACTACAATATATGCTAATTATTATAGAATACATATTCGGACAAATAAGGTATACATTATTAAGAGCTCTATGCTATCCCACTTAAGACTTATAGAAATTAAATGTTAAAAAGAAACAAAAAAATACTTCCTTATTGCACTACCTCAGTTGATTAAAACGTCCTATAAAAAGTATACTTTTAATATAAAGTAAAAACCTACTTCAATAACTAAAGAGTAAAACTAATTTTCACGTAATAGTTTTTAAATGCAATTTTTAACCTTTTGAGTAGATTACAAACTATGACAAACTAAAGGTAACAACAAGAATATCGTCTGAATAATTAGAATAAAAACATCGTACCTTATTTTTCTATCACTATGAGTGGAATTTTCCTTTCAATTTAAATGAAACCACCCTCAAAGTATAACCCTATTTAATAAAAAAATATTTGTATTGGTTCAGCCGTTTCCGAGAAATCGGTCAACAGAAGTATACTTAAAAAACATACGCATCGAATATAGAATCCGCTGCTTTTTTAAGTAATTTAAAAATAAACCTGATGTAGGTTCATGATAATCCGTATAGTAGTTTTTTCATGATTTGTGTGTACAAAGACGGACCAAAAAGTTCTAAAAATTATAAGATTTCACTGAAGAATTCTATATAGATATGGACTTAATTATTTTCAATAATATTAGAATGACAAATGCATACTTTTTACAGATATATATTGTGTATAGATAATAGAAGAACTAAAGGTGAAGGAAGGTAAGGGTGACGGTAAGCCTAAAACCTCAATGGAGGGCCCTTAGCGGTGTATGTAGTGTCATGGTGAACTGAGTACACTGTACACTTCACTAAGTCAAAAAGATGCCTGATTGATTCTTTTACTACATAAAATCACTTTAGATCTGGTTTTATACACCCGGCTTAAAACATTTGAGCCCGGTCTGAATATTGCTATTTAAAAAAGCACATAGCGACATTGATTCTAGATGTCAGTTTTATAAAACTTGACGCCATGGATACTATAGTATCCAGGACGTACAACGCTACTTTTATTTTGGATAGCGTAGCATCCATGGACGTTTCGGTGGCTAAACAACTCAATGATGTACCGATTCTGTTCCTTAACTTAAGAAATCTCTGCACATCCTTACTGCTTGGGGACCCTTAATACGAAAAAGTAACACTCATTTGGGAAACTATTAACTTAGTCCAAAAAAGCCCATAGCTACGCAACTCCTTCAATTCATTGAAGATATAGGGCTAAGCAGTGAACGATAGCCATAGCAGCTATCATAATATCCAATTACACTTAGCAAGAGCTCAAAAATCTTAGATTTAATTGGCAACAAAGAGATTGGCCTATACATTTTAGGATCTAAATTCAAACCCTTCTTATGTACTGGCACAATTTTGGCGATTTTAAGTTGGTCCGCGAATATACAATTTTCTAAACTAATTAAAGAAACAGTTCAAAGGTCCAGCCAATATATCAATATTATCCTTATTATTAGATCACAATGAACGTAGTGTTGCTGATCTTGCTAGACCTGCATAGCTCAATAACAAGTGGTAAAAGTAAAAAAAAATGTACAACCGACTTCAATATAAATAAAAAAAATATGGTTGATTTAAAAAAAAAAACACTAGACCGATTTCGATAAAATTGAAATGCGACCACCTGGGAAGTATCCGCCTTTGAAATAAAAAATGAATTTTCCAAATGAGTTCAGCCGTCTTCGAGTAATTGGTAAAAATACATTAAAAAAAGATTCCGACGAATTAACAACCTCCTTCTTTTTTGAAGTCGGCTAAAAAAGACCGGGTATCTACCAATAAATTTGAAAATGGAACACTTACTCTTACTGGATAATTTTATTAATACTTTTGATGAATCTACTTGTTGTTAACTCAAAATAAGTCAGACAGTTTAAATATAAAGAGAGGAAAGGTCAGCCACTAACAACGGTTATCTCCATAAATGTTGTTCTAAAGGTGTGCCACATAAACTTACTGACGAACATAAAGACCGTGGAGCGGTTATATTTCTAGTAGATTGCCATAAAATACTTAAATATGAGTGGTATGTGACAGTTTGTGGCCTAAATGTTTCAAGTTGGTGTGATAAGAGCCCACAGTAAACAACCCGCCTCTTTTTCTGGCACAACGACAACGCCGCACACGTGTATTACTACAAATTTTTAATTAAAAATATATTAATCAAAAAGCTGTTTACAAAAATCAAAGAAAAATCAAAAGGCAAGAAGTTGAAAAGCAAAGTAAACACAGCTTTTCAAGATTTATCAAGTGCAGGTGAGAGTTTATCTGAGATAGAGTGAGCAGATAAACGATGAAATGATGAGTTCAAGTAGTCTAGACAAACGTAAACGTGTAAACATTTGTGCTAAAAACTTCAAAACAAAAAAGCAAAGACAAAGTTCATTCAACGATCTATGGACTCTCCAAACTCCAAACCATAACCCGTATTACGTAAGAATATTATTAATCAACATTACCAATGGCATTATGTTCGTAAGAGAGGGAATATTTCAACTTTTTCTTCATATCTCAGTGTGCATGCTCTGCGTCCTGCTGGAGAAATGCCTTAAAGTAACGTTGAACACAAATTTCACAAACTGGAAATGAATAGTAGCATTAACAATTCAAGGGTATTGGCTCTGCACTATCCCGCTTGCCCAAGATCACGAGTAAATATGTTTTTTATAAAACTCAAGTGACAAATTATCTTACAGTCACCTTGATGGTAAGAGACTACTACGGCCCATGGATACCTGTAATTATTTGAAACAAAAAAGGCTACAGGTAGACTTTTTTAGAAGTTACAGCGTAGTCACATCTGAGGATTCAGATGGAATGCCTCACAACCTATAGTTATAATGGCTCCATATACGCTTTAGACTGGAACACAGCAATGCAAACACTGCTATAATAGAAATACATAGATAAGAGTGTACCTCAGAAGGACTATTAGGAAAAAAGGAGTTCTAGCATAAGGTAGTAAATCCTTCAAGAATGTGCTTTGATGCACAAGCCGACAGAGTTGGTGAATTTTAAGAAAGCTCATGCTTAGCTGTGTATTTATAAGCTGCAGCTTATAATGAAATATATTCTAAGTTTTATAAAGCAAAGGGAAAGATCTCAATTCAAAATAATTTTTAATGTATGTAATAGAATAACATCACATACTATCATCGTATAGTGGCAGCGTAAGGAAATCTACTACCCAATTACATACCGTGGGTGTCCGGGTGTCGTAAGAGGCGACGGCGGTAAAGAAAAGAGAGATGGACCGCAACATTTTGTTGGTAACCCGCTCGTAAGTATGGCAACTGTAGCGAATATCCCCCATATGATTTGAGACAATCTATGGGTTAGCTTGTGTCCAGCGGTGGATATTTTAGTGGCTGTAATAAAATCTTGAAATCCGATAACTGATTTTATTGACTGTTTTTTCTGAAGAATATGTTTTTAAAACAGTTCCTTATAAATTGAATATGAACTAAATAATAATAGGAATTATAATAATAGGAACTAAAGAGAACATACTATTTTACAAATTCTATTTTCTTAACACCCAGAAGTGAATTTCTAACCGGTTTTCTTAAGTAATTTATAAGGGTTCCAATAAAACTGTCACGATTACAATTTATGTTTTTGTCTTCAGGTAAAGATATACATGAAGTTTTAAGATTGTATTTCATTAAATATGTAAAAGTGTATGTAAATATTGATACAATAAACGATATCAATGTTTCGGTTTTATTATTCAAGTTAATATCTAATAGATTATAATAAATAATCACGGTATAAATGAGATGTGTCTGAAAGTTAATTAAAAGAATCAGGCGTTACTTTGCGGAAATTCATTATAATGGGGTTGTTATAATCTAATTTGCTTAATTCCGCGTAAAGAAAGAAATAAAATGATGTGTCCTGCCCAGATTTAAGGGGACCTCCCACCCGTCGCCGGGGATGTTGCTGGGGATGGTAGTGCTGAGATTGACGGCGACGGGTATAGTGCGCGCGATTGAGGGAGGGTGGGAGGTCCCCTTAAAACTGGGCAGGACACATCATTTTCTTTCTTTCTTTACCTGATATCTGAAAGTGTCAACAGCAAATGGTACACTGTGCCAACTAACGAATGAGAAGATTGACAATGACTGATGACAGGAAATAGATTTAGATAGGCTAAATTCAAATCCCATAGACTATTGATTGGGAGTGATATACTTTTCCTGCGTAAAGTTTAATGACGGCTAAATTCTTCCACGCCGCTATCGCAAGCACACTGATACGGTTGACAAATCGCTGCTCTTAATTGGTTTCATGTAGCTATGTACAAGCGTCCGTAGCCCTTGAGCTATTACGATCCATTAATTTTAAAAAATATATATAGTTCTTTAATGTGCTTCATTTGAGAGGATCTCCGCGAAACAATTAAGCTAGTCTATTAGTATATTATTTCAACGTCAGTTCATTAATGTTCCTATAATGAATATAAAGGCCTGTTCTATTACTATCACTAGGTCAATGATGTCATTCAATCGCTCTTTGAGATATAGTTCACATTATGTTCATAGTATTTTCTACAAATACATAGGCTGCACTAAAAGTATCGGAAATGGAATATTTCCACTGTTCCTGTCATATTAAAATCTTTTTAATTGAAAACTTCTTGGTTTTAAAAATCGAATACCATTTATTTATTTAAAAAAATATTATCGGTCTTGTCACAAGGTTTTGTCAAACTTGTTTTGTCGTTGAGAAAATGGAATTGACTCGAGAAAATTCAAGAGCGATGATTTATTATGACTTTCAAAGTGGTTTAACACAAAAACAGTGTGTTGACCGGATGATTTCTGCATTTGATGATGAAGCCCCATCCAAAACCACAACTTATCGCTGGTTTGCTGAATTTCAACGTGAATGTGTCAAGCTCAGTGATGATCCCCGTCAATGTCGTCCAAAAACTGACAAAGAACGGTTAATGCAGAATGGTATGCTAGCATTTGTTTGCCACAGGTCGTTTCTGAACTCCGTAAAGAGAACGGCAACCGCCGCATCATCCTCCATCACAACAATGCGAATTCTCACACCGCACACAGAACAAAAGAATTTTTAGAGCAAGAAAACATAGAATTATTAGACCATCCGCCGTACAGCCCCGACCTAGGCCCTAATGATTTCTATACTTTCCCTAAAATAAAGAATAAATTGCGTGGACAGAGATTTTCACCACCTGAAAAAGCTGTGGACGCCTACAAAACGGCCATTTTGGAGACCCCAACTTCCGAATGGAATGGTTGCTTCAATGATTGGTTCCATCGTATGGAAAATGTGTCAAATTTCGCGGAGAATATTTCGAAAAGCAATAAATACATTTTTAAATAGTAATGTTGTGTCACTTCCTTGATTGCCGACATTTTTAGTGCCGCCTGTACATATACACATTGTATACCGTGTAAAGTCGTGGTAGCTCAAAATTTGAATCGTCTTTGTTAATATGATGTTATAATATAAAAATCTTGGTTTATATTTAATATCATGAAATATTATTATAATATCCCCCTGAAAGAATAGAAAACTGTAATAGTTGGAATATTATTTTTAATAAAATTTTGATAATAAACTAAATATTGCATTAAAGAAAAGACATTTTGAGCAGCTCATTATTAACAAAGCTTAAAAAAACAGTGAAAATTATGTTAATAGAAGAAATTTCTTAATCAAATTATTTTTTTCCCCAAGAATACTAAATGAATAATTAATAAACAAAATATTTTAAGTAAATGATAGTTCTTTGTCTTGTAAATATTATATATCTATGAAAACAAACACTAATCTATTAAACAAAATAATCCTACATAAAATAACAAGACACCCTCCGGAGTTTCTTTCGTAATTTCTATTTCGATAAAAAGAATCTCACTGAAACGTATAAAATAAAAAGAAAAGACGTTTCACAAACTAAGATATAATTTGTATGTCGCAAAATAAAGAGCTTTCGGTTCAGTTTAGTTGCATAGTATTATATTCTTAAAAAATAAATAGAGAGAAGCGTAATGATGTACCCCATTCAGTCCCATTAGTAGCGTATATGCGAAATGCTGGAAATATTTCATAGAGACCATGAAGTAAAATTATTGCGATGTAAGGAGATATAACCATCTCATATAAATCAATTGTAAAATAAGCAGATTAGTAACTAGGAAGATCGTTAAAGATGTAAAATTTATGGTATTGCAAACTAACTAAAATTGTAGAACCAGAGTATCTGACATAGCCCAACGGATTAGTAACCTGAAGTGGCAATGGGCCGGCCATATAGCTCGAAGTACTGACAACCGATGGGGCAAAAAGGATATCGAGTGGCGGCCTCGTACCGGCGGACTAGATTGAGTGTCGACCTGGTAAGATATGCAGGAAGTTGATAGATGCAGGTGGCTCAGGACCGTGCGTTGTGGAATTCTTCGGGGAGGCCTATGTTCAGCAGTGGATTTGTGAAAGGCTTTAAGGATGATGATGCACCATGCTCAATGACCTCAATAGTGTCTCCCAACGGATAGGTCTTAAGATGAATATGGACAAAACAAAGGTCATGTTTCATGTCCATCTCACACCTATGCCGTTAGTTGTTTCTGCGTTGAGTATGGAGTAATGTAAATAATGTATTATATAAATATATAATGTATTTTAACGATGCGTTCGAGTGTCGGTTAATCTAATTATATTAGACTTCGTTATCAACCCGAGTGTAAATCAATCTGTCTCAAATAGCTTATTTATTACATAGCTGACGTAATTAACTTATTAATGTCAATTATTATTGTTCAGTGCTATATAAGATTAAAACTTGCCAAGACTTTTTATAATTATCTTACAATTACAGTCGGATTATGACAATATATTACTTATTACTTTTTGTCAGTGGAATGATAGCGTAATCTAAAGACATATGATATAATGTATATTCTCTTCACTCAATCATTACCGCCCATAACAGTCCACTGCTAAACATAGGTCTGCCCATAGACTGCTTCATTTGGGGGGAGGGGGTAGCCATAATTAACACGCTGGCAGGCGGGTTGGCAACCGCAGTTTTACAACATTTTCAGTTTTCATAGATGACAGATATATGATGCTACTGCCCATCTGTTTAGGTTTTCCATTATCGCCTATTACGACATACGGCACCTATATATATAATGGAGAATTTAGTCAATACTAATTTTAGGTTGCATAGAAGAAAAATTATTTCAAATTGATATTCATTATCACAACAGTCTATAAAACTCCATTGTTAAAGGCCTCCCACATAAATTGCCTCATAGGGCAACCGAAATTTTATATAATTTTACGTTGTAACTACTAACTTTCAACTAAATTTCCAGTTCCTAAATATTGCCTTTTATGACACGCGCAGGGTTATATGGGATAGTGGATTTAAGAGTATTGTCCTTTAACTTTACATTGGTTGCAATTTCATTGAGTGAAGATTTTTAAAAAAGTTTTTTTTACTTTTGATTACTAGTTTCGAGTTTATATCGCAATAAGATTGGTGCATAAATTATTGTCTTCCTTGTTCGACAAGTGGTTATAAAGGCGATTGCAGATCACTAGATCCTGAATTCGAATCCAGGCTGCTGCAAAAACACATATTGGGTATTTTTGCTAAGAAATTATCAGTAATACTGTCCCATCGGACTTTGAGATTGAGGGGATGGAAAGTGCAACTGTGTTTGCGCATACACTCGGGCACTATAATCCTTTGCACAAACGGCTGCTCTCTGGGGAACATTATTATCATTATTGTTACATAATTAATTCCTCACTTCAAGTACCTAGTAGAATCGTTGAGTAGAGTCAGTAAGTAGTAAAATCAGCCCAACAAACCAATTAAAATTTTTATATTTTTAACATATCTACGATTTCGGGTGGCACTTTTGCTACGCCACCGATGTTAACTTTTTACCCTGATGAATTTTAACTAGGTTAGGTTTAAGATTTCTCTTTTACACATTAAACACGATAAATATTTTCTTGATATTTCAATACAATACATAATATATTCCTTATGAAAAATTATCATCATCTCTTTTATAAACGATAAGGGTTATTCAATATTACCAATTATCTAATAGTAGTAAAATAATTTATTTAAAACACTGAAATTTCTTACGACCTTGATAGCAACGATTAAACAAAGTACGAAAGGGACAAATCCAACATAATGGAAAATGATGAAGTTATTATCTAAATGTTAGTTCCAAGCTCAAAAATTGATCAATATACCGTGTAGTAGAGGTGTAAGAATATCCACAACCGCATATCGTCCAGTGCGTGTTGTAAGAGGCGACAGAAGGAAATTTAAACAGGTGATGGGCGTCCCAATGTAATAAGAAACGGCGGTTGACAACCCGCTCGCCAAGCGTGTCAACTATGGCTAAATCCTTCTTATGTGGCAATCTATGGTGGAGGCTATATATCTATTTTTACACGTGGTAGAGCCATGCTGCAGCTATATTAGTAGTATAGCTGTAGCACGAATGGGTCGGCTCGACCGGGGAAGGACCACGCTCTCACAGAATACCAGCGTAAAATAGCAGCTAACACTGCTGTGTTTCGTATGGTGAGTGTAGAGAACCGGAGAGCCTTATTACTGGAAAAGAGGCATTCCATCTTAGTTCTCACGGGTGACAACACATCTGCATTTTCATTTACAAACGAGGATAAATGTAGATATCTATGGGCCACAGCAACCACTTACCATCAGGTGGACTGTGTGCTCGTTCGTCACCCTATCCTATAAAAAAAGGCCTAAGTTCAACTGTGGATTTTTATAGGCTGTAATGGATGATCAATATTTTTTGCATAAACTCATTTTAAAACAGGCTATAATTGAAAAATCTAAGAAAAGTTGTAAAGAACGCCTCTTAAATTAAATAGCCAAGATCGCAAATTCAGTTAAATAAGTAGCATCATGAAATGTTAACGTGGGCCAAATGCTTTCTTACCAAAAGGGTAATGGCGCTGTTTGCCCTTTTAGTTGTATTCCCAAAACAATTATTTTTCAACTCTTCTGAGCCGAGCAGCTGAATGCTATTATGTAATGGATACACCCACATCTGACTTTATTTCTTGATATAGAATGATTTGAAAAAAAAAGTAATCTTATTACAAAAAAAAACATATTTTTTTGTTTTTGGGTAGCATGTGTTTTCGGATATTTTTTTTATAGGATAAGGGTGACAAACGAGCACACAGTCCACCTGATGGTAAGTGGTTGCTGCGGCCCATAGACATCTACATCTATCCTTTATTACAAATCAAAATGTAGATGCGTTGTCACCCGTGAGGACTAAGATGGAATGCCTCTTTTCTAGTGAAAAGGGCCATTTCTGTATAGGTGATGGTATTCAAGATTATATTCAAAACTTTGACTAACGTTTAAGGTTAAATAATAATCGAAATGAATAGACGAACTTATAATAAGAGTAGTGGGTTCAAGTAGTAAGCAAAGTATATTAACGCTGCATTCAGGCCAAATGAGACAGACGATCGTACAGCGCATTGTTGCTTGTGGGGTATAATGAATAGAATAGAATAGAATGATTATAAATTCAATATTGATTATTACATAACACTTATTAAAAGTCATTTTTTATTTACCACTAGCTCGGAAAATACCTGTCCTGGGAAGAACCAGCAACAAACCCAGCGGGACTTTTTTTTCAAACATATTTCACTTAACAATATTTTTTTATACAATTTTTAAATGAATTTTTATAGAACCAGCATGGTGGTGAACACCTTATTCCCAGGGTTGCAGGTATGCTTACTGGTATACTGGTACTTACAGGTATGCTTGGGTTTGCAACACATTAACTTTAAGTTTGCGTGTTTTTTGTTGAGTAATTTCATTATTCTTAATTTCATTATATTTATCTTAGCATGTTATAGCTAAGATAACACATGAATTCATTTCTTTTTCGTTCAAACTAGAAACTAAAAATTATTTTTGTTTTTTTACGCGGTTTTTTTTTTTAAATTAATTTCAACATATTTATTATGGATTTCTACAAAGTGACGCTTGATTCTATTAATTAAATCAGAAAGAATATTGTATCATTGACCTTAAAATAAAAGAAAAAAGGTGATACTTAGCAAAGTCAAATTTTTGTCTTTTCGTCTTAGGACAGACAATCATTTGAAAAAGTAGCAAATAAAAAAAACGACGGGTTGCACTCCGGGAGTGCCGGCAGGAGTGAAAACTTGAATATTAAGGTTGTGCATTTTTGGTATTTTGGAATGGCGGAGATTATTTATTATTATCTTATTTCATTTATTTTCATTCGAAATTATTTGTTTGGTAAACCTACACCGCACATGTGCTTATTGTGATGTTACGAAAATATAGGTTAATGCTATAAAGTATAAAAATATTACAAATATTACATCTATAATCTGTAAATACATATGTATCTATATTAATAATTTCGCCAAGCAGTACAGTAGACGCGATCGAAACCTAATTTATATAATAAAATTATATTAATTAATAAATGAAAATTCATTAAACCTAACTTACTTCCTCTCCTCCGCCGCGCCGGCCAATATAAGGGTACTCTGTGGCGCCGGCTGTCTACTCTCCGTCCGTCTTACGATTTTTCGATCAGGACACGTGACCTGACGCGAATTTAACATTTTTTACCCATTACAAAAAAGTGCACAACGCCGCTAAAGAAGTTTTCACTTCAAAAATGTTGAAGTTTGACGAACAGAAATTTTAATTTCTTATCTCGAAAAATTAAGAGCTTTGATTTTATTTTTTCAACAACGGTTAAAGTTATTAAACTCCAAAACCTCCAATGTGGGCCGTACACCAGTCATCCAATTGCATACGACAAGTTACGGTGCTAGATTAAGCTCAACCCAAATTTCCTTCAGCCGGGATTTATAGAAGAAGCTAAAGTGTTACTATAGGATCTTCGATCGTCACGTTTGTTGACAGATTTATCTTTTTTGACTGACGACATTAAGCTTGCAGCACGCGTAACTCGCAGTAATAGTCTGATGTTGTCTGATGATGTTTGCCTGGATACTGTGATAAACGGAAAGTAAATCTTGCACTCGCACTCGCACTCTCGCAAACTGTTCCATTTTCTGAGATTTTCAACACACGTTCTTCTAGGTACTGCTAGATGTAACCAAATTATCTACTAGATCCAACCTCAAAAGCTAGCTTATGCTATGCGACAAGAAATTTATTGAAATGCTTTCAATTAGAACTTACCTGGCAGACAATGTTGGGGTGGGCTTAAAGTTCACCCATTATTACCTTAAACTTTTAAAGATGTAGCAGTTAAGAGTAAAAAATTATAAAAAATAATAAATAAAAACTACGCCACTAATGAATATTTGTCCAAAGTTCTAACAGTATATGATTGCGAGTATAAAGTGGTAGCGCTTCTAAGTATTAATTAACGAATGACTTATTATACAAAGGAGGTTACCAAGATTGGTCTTTAATATGAATTAGTATTAAGATAGAGTTCATAAATGACTTCATTGTGTCTACGGAATAAGTAAGTTCTAATAGTGCAGCATGATAGGCTCTAGTGAATCATGTGTCACTAGAGTAACTATAGTTACAGTGTATACGTCCCACTGCAGGGCACAAGCCTATTCTCATTTTTGAAAGGGTTTATTTATGGCAAGCAAATGTCCACCACAACGCGTGTTGGTGAACTTCGAATTTCTTTGAATTTTTGAAGTGTAAACTTCTTTAGCGGCGTTGTGTACTTTTTTTGTAATGGGTAAAAAATGTTAAACTCGCGTCAGGTCACGTGTCCTGATCGAAAATTCGTAAGACGGACGGAGAGTAGACAGCCGGCGCGGCGTAGAAGAGGAAGTAAGTTAAGTTTAATTAATTTTCATTTATTAATTAATATAATTTTATTATTAAGATTAGGTTTCGATCGAGTCTACTGTATTGCTTGACGAAATTATTAATATAGATACATATGTACTTACACATTATAGATGTAATATTTGTAATATGTTTATACTTTATAGCATTAACCTATATTTGCATAACATCACAATAAGCACATGCGTGGTGTAGGTTTACCAAACAAATAATTTCGAATGAAAATAAATGAAATAAGATAATAATAATCAATCTCCGCCATTCCAAAATATCAAAAATGCACAACGTTAATATTCAAGTTTTCACTTCTGCCGGCACTCCCGGAGTGCAACCCGTCGTTTTTTTTGTTAATATCTTAAGCGTGCAGATTGTCTTACGATATTTTCTTTTTGTTGTTTTTATTTGGTCTTGTTTCATGACAATTCTTAAGTCGATTTCAGGGATCGAACTCGGTTTGCTCGTGTACAATAAAAAAATTACAGCACGCGCTTAGCTTAGACAGTGTAGCTAAGTGATTAAGCAAACGTTTAGAATTATATAGAAGGCGACCTTCCCAAGTTTAATTTCTTTTTGAGTTAACGCAATTTGGCAGATTTCACGAGTGTCACAAGACAATATCGCATTGAGAATGATATAAAAGGCAGCGCCTTATAAACGTTTCTTCCTGCTCAACGAGCAATTTTGTTCTTTAGGCCAGGCTAAAATCCATCAAAAAAACACAAGACTTTTCGGTAATTTTCCTTGCTTATTTTTGCGACGAAGTCATTTTTGTCTAGTAGTTTGTACATCTGAGTCAAATTTATTTTGTGACAAGCATAGCATAATGTATGTTTATAAAATTTAAATAAATAACTTGTAATTTCTGATTAATTAATTTTGAGAATTTCTTTTGTCTTAAATAACTTACAATTAGTACAGAACGAATCATCTCTCCGTATGACTATGAATACAACGCAGAAGACAAGCTAAATTTCATTTAGTACCTCACCAAAGTCTATCGCGCAATCGAAATCAATTCGCATTAAACATTCTAAGAGGCTGCGGTCTTTATATTGTGTAGTCGAATTTGCATTAGAATTGCGACCTTTAAAACATTTAGCAATAAAGCCTTCTGTCTACAGAATCTTTGGACTCTATAGTAAATTGGATAACTGTAAAAAACTTCAATTTTTAAATAAATGTTGTAATGAAAAGCAATAATATTAGGAATATAATTGAAATTTTCAAAGAATTTCACACTATTCACTTTAACTGTATCCAAGGGACAAAAATATAAGTTTGTGTAACTCATGCTCTGGTCTTCTAATTATTGGTTTTGATATGAACTTCAGACAAGACAAATCGTTTTTTAAAGTTTAGCTGAATATCTGGCCGATTGCAATAAATCTAAAAAAAATCTGGTATATACTGTGATTCGTCTAAAATTCAAATCAGTATAGGAGTTGTAAAATAGGGACTGAGCGAAATACCAGTAGATATACTACACGCACATATAACAAAGTAAATAATTTAAAAAGCAATTTGCCTCACATTGAAGAAGAAACCCCTCACCAGTTCAATAAATTAACATAAAATAAATATAGAGGCGTCGGGAATTAAAAAATTAAATTAAACGCAATAAAGACCGTAAAAATTAGTTTCATTTAATGTGTAGTCTTCGCGTAAATATAAGAAATCATTAAAATAGATACAAATTTAAAAATAAATTAAGGCTAACGTTATAAAACAAATTTAATGGTTGGTTTAGCCCTTAATATGATGTATTGAAAACGTTTAAGAAAACCTTTACTCATTAATTAAGGCTAACGAAAATTCGTTTTGTATGTAAATTAGATTTTAAAGTGATTCTGCTAACTCGGCTTTCATGCCACGTGTAAACAAAGATGGAAATAAAATAAACCTCATGGAACCTTACAATAAGCTGTAATTAAAATTAGATTAGACGATAAATGGTAAGTTCATGGTAATTAACGATAAAGAAGCACATACATGTAAGCCATATTGACATGAATATATTTACTAATAAAGTCAGAAACAAAAATTTCATATAAAGCATTATAAAATTGTTTAACTAAATAGTGAAAATTTTCTTTTATTCATTTAAAGTAGAAAATTTTACTGCTTGATCTAAAGAAGAATATTAGTAACATTTCCACGCCACTTTTTTTTTCTTATTACAAGCCAGTGCTTGACTACAATCCCACCTGATATTAAAATGGTGATGGAATCCTAAATTGTAAATCGCACTATCTTAGCGTAACAAAAGCCGCTTGACTACAATTCAACCTGATAATAAATTGGTGATGGAAACCTAAATGGTAAATCGCACTATCTTAGCGTAACAAAAGCCGCTTGACTACAATCCTACCTGATAATAAAATGGTGATGGAATCCTAAATGGTAAATCGCACTATCTTAGCGTAACAAAAGCCGCTTGATTACAATTCTCCCTGATATTAAAATGGTGATGGAATCCTAAATGGTAAATCGCACTATCTTAGCGTAACAAAAGTTGCTTGACTACAATCCTACCTGATATTAAAACGGTGATGGAATCCTAAATGTTAAATCGCACTATCTTAGCGTAACAAAAGCCTATTCACTGTTTCCTTGAAGACGCTCAGGTTGTAATCGGATGGAAAGGCAGACGCCGGCACATTATTCCATTCCTTTGCTGTACATTTTGTTTTAAATCTGGTTTGCACAGCTTAATATACATTCGTATAAAAATATGATAAGGTAAATATATGTTGAATATAATACTTATAAAATAAATTATAATAAAAAAAGATAAAATTGATTGAAGCCATGAGTAGGACAGACCAAATAGCCGAGAGTTAGAGGGAAAGGGAAAGAAGCCGGCGGATGATGCAGGTGGTATCGAGGACCCCCCTGAACGGGTTCACGCCTGGTTGTGACGAGGGGGGGGGGGGGCTGGCCTGAGGTGTAGGGTTGGCCCGAGGTGTAGGGTTAGCCCGAGGTGGCTACTCCGAGTGGGTTTGGTGAGCCCGCTTCGGATGTGTGTTGGTGGGCTGCGGCGAGAGGGGTCTACTACTATCACTGCAGTCGAGGTGGAGTTGCGGAGGAATTTGAGTGTTGGTATGGCGATGCGCCATTTTCCCTATCCTCCGCGACCCTGACGGGGCTGCACCGTTGATTGATACAGTGGTAGTAGGGCTACGGGGAGAAAGGAATGTCGGTATTGCAAGGCACCGCTCTCCCTACCCTCCACAGCTGAATCTTCGGGAAAGCTAGTGCTTCCAATTGCTCGTTTCGCCTGGCTCCATGGCCTCCGCGTATCGGACTCGGAGGAGTCCGATTCGCAGTTGCAGTAAGAGGTCGTAGAGGAAGGCGCGCCTTGTGTTCCTGGTGCGCTTTACCTGAGAAGGAAGGGGGAGGGGAAGTCCACCCCAAAGAGAGGCTGCCATGGGGCGGCCGGCGCTGGTGGGTCTGCGGATATGTGCGAAAGTGTTCCCATGGCCCTGACAATATGCGGCAAAGGTGGAACACCCAGGGGTTTTAGTCGGTGCGAGTCCGACATAACCTGTCCCTGCCCCCGCGAGACGGGTATGTGTAGGCATTTCCCCATGAAAACAAAAGAGCACGAATGGTCTGTCATGGAGACCAAGTCACCTCATATGAGCCGAGAAGCTGACCGGGATTAATCCGTTCTCGGAAACTACAAATCATAAATGACATTAACGAGGTTCTCGTAGTACAGAATGAATAAGACGATATAAAAACACTATTGTAAGTTTTAAGCCATCTCAAACTATTATTTATTTATATAATAAATTAGTCCGGAGTCACCTTGCTATGCATGCATTACATAGGACCCTCATTATAATGAGCAATCTCAGCAAATCGATTCTATTCAGCGACGGTTTGCAAAACATATTGCGTTTCTTGTACCCAATTTTTCACACAGCTCATACTACGAATAGAAATAGAACTTTCTAGGAAACAGAGAGTTCTTTTTGCGTACAGTCAACGTAACCAATGTGTTTTTTTAGGTTCATATTTTCCCAAAAAGATTATAACTGTTCTATAACGTGTGATTTACTTGATAGGAAATATTACTTTAGTTCTTTTTTTATAGGATAGGGTGACAATTGAGCACACAGTCCACCTGATGGTAAGTGTTTGCTGTGACCCATAGACATCTACATCTATCCACAATAAAGAATCAAAATGCAGATGCGTCATCACCCGTGAGGATTAAGATGCACAGCAGTGTCAAGCTGCCATTTTACGCTGGTATTCTGTGAGAGCGTGGTCCTTCCCCGGTCGAGCCGACTCATTCGTGTTAAAACTATACTACTAATATAGCTGCAGCATGGCTCTACTACATATAAATTCTCTAGTCGTACCATGCTATGTATATATATGTACTAGGTAATAAACTCATATATTCCACCATCTCAAAGCAGTATCGACTGTTGGTCTTCACTCTCAAGAATGTTGTCAAATTACAATGGAATTTGTACGCACAAAGAATGACCTGGTCTGGATGTATTTCACGATTATTTTCATAGCGTAGCGATAAAGATTGTTAAATTTTATTGTAAAACTAGCTGTCCCAGCGACTTCGCCCGTATGGAATGGAATTTACTACGATTTCATGGGTTTTTTTTTGCGCGCAACCCTAATTGGTTTTCTAAAATTCAAGTATTCTAAGTTACTCCTTATAACATCAGTTATCTGCCAGGGCAAGTTCCATCAAAATCGATCCAGCCGTTTCGGAGATTAGCCGAAACAAACAGACAGACAAACAAAAATTTAAAATATTGTTTTTTTTTGTTTTTAATACCGTATATACTTTCATATGCATTTAGTAAAAAGCTGTTATTTTAACATTACAAACAGACGCATCAATATTATTTATTTGTATAGATATAGACTACAACTTAGTACAACTCCTGAGCTCAATATAAAAGTTAAAATAAAGTTACTGTTCATATTCGTCCCACTGTTGGCATCGTGTTGCTCCAGTGTGTATTAGCGGACTTTATATGTCTTTGAAATATTTATATTTCTTAGACATACAGCTTACCTAACGATTTTCGTACATCACCGACAAAATGGTAAATCAGCAATTATAATTGCAATTAACAATTTCGTTGGTTCCGAGGGGAATTGAATCTGGTTTGCTCGCGTACTGTGAAATTTACAGCAAGCCCCTGAGTTACCACGCTTCTATATTATTTATTTAATTAAAATACTTTATATTAATTTAGTTTGTTTCCAGTTTTTATTTCATAGTTTTTTATAGAAGAAGGGTCAAACGAACATGCGGCTCACATGATGGTAAGTGACTACCGGCAACCATGAACAACCGCAACACCAGTGGAATTGCAGATATAGACAACTTTGTTAATTTCCTAAATTAATGCTATCTACACCAAAATAGTCATACATTATTATCATTCAGTCATTGACTAATAATATGCCTCATCTAAAGAATGCTACACAAATTGTTATACATTACTTAGATAAACCTATATAGCAGTACTTGTACAAAAAAATTGAAAAATATAAGAAAATTTATAAAAATATGATAAAAGCTTGAGTGACAACCTTCATAGAAGGTAATCTATTGGGGTTGGGTTTAGAATCAAGTCGCCTGAATTTGAGGAGTCTTATCAACCAAAAAAGTCAAGGGGGCTTATCTCAAGCGCCCCCATGCAATTTTAGCTGCCGGAGCTGCGTCGAAATATTTAATATAATTTTCTAAAAATATTCATAAATCGCTAATTAATACCTGAAACGGATTTTTTTAAATAGACAGTAACCAGTAACAGATACACTCAACCAACGAGTATATAATCACTATGTTTATACTCGACTTCGCGACTCGCGTCATAAGCGTCCTTCCGTTGCTTCCGAGTTTACGTGAATGTGCTACTTATTGTTATTATCTGCCTCCTGTTTTTGGACGACTTCGCTACCCCTCTGGAGACCGATTGCTTGCTATTTTACGACGTTTTTGGAAATGGTGGAAATTAACATTTTATGCTTTATTTGGTGCAAGAGCGAGCGAAGCGAGCTCAGGACTTGGGGCACCGCGACTCGGACAGGTTAGGTTAGAATGGGGTGGTGGGGTCGAGTGAGCGAGCGAAAAGAGCGAACAGACCCCCTCAAGCCCGCCAAGGCTGTCCAAGGGAATTTCTGTAAGCCATCACTACCATCTCTGCACAGGGAGGACGACTCACTGGCCCACGCCGCAAAAGAGAAAGCCGACCTTTTAGGCTCCCTTTTTGCGTTCAACTCTACTGTTGATGACGGGGTAACACACCACCGACCATCCCGCGGTGTGAGTGCTCCATGCCGGATGTGCGGTTCTCACAGCACTCGGTACGCAAAACACTCCTCTCCCTGGACATCCACAAGTCGAGTGGGCCTGGCGGAATCCCCCTAATTGTGCTGAGGACATATACTCCGGAGTTGGCACCGGTTCTAACGCATCTTTTCCGGTAGTCCTACTCCCTAGGCGTAGTCCTGAAATCATGGAAGACAGATATTGTCCACCCGATCCATAAAAAAGGCGACCGCTCAGACCCGTCCAACTACAGGCATATCACCATCACCCCCTTGTTCTCCAAAATAATGGATTCCGTTAAAAACTGCAACCTCATGCGGTACCTTGAGGATCACCAGCTGATTAGTGACCACCAATACGGTTTTCGTCGGGGTCGATCAGCTGGTGATCTTCTGGTCTACTTAACTCATAGATGGGCGGAGGCAGTAGAGTCCAAGGGGGAGGCATAGGCCGCTGGTTTGGACATTGCGAAGGCCTTCGATCGGGTTTGGCACAAAGCGCTTCTTTCGAAGCTCCCTTTCTATGGGCTTCCCGAGAAATTGTGCAATTGGATCACCAGCTTTCTTGCAGATCGGAGCATCAAGGTCGTTGTAGATGGTACATGCTCCGACTACAAGCCTATTAACGCTGGTGTTCCACAAGGCTGCATGCTATCACCAACGCTGTTTCTTCTGCATGTCAATGATATGTTGCAAACCGGTAGCATTCATTGCTATGCGGATGACAGCACTGGTGATGCTCTATACAACGACAGTGCCAATATTTCTCGGGAAAAGGTCGCCGAGTACCGGAACAAACTTGTGTCTGAAGTCGAGTATTTGCTGAACAAAGTCTCGGATTGGGGGCAACTAAATCTAGTCCAGTTTAATCTTCAGAAGTTACAAGTTTGCGCGTTTACCGCTAAAAAGAACTCCTTAATCGTATCTCCTCAGTTTCAAGGTACTGCCCTTGTTGCCTCATCCAGTATCGGAATCCTTGGCGTCGACATATCGAGTGACCTGCAGTTTTGTGATCACTAGGAAGAGAAGGCCAAATTGGCCTCTAAAAAGCTTGGCGTGCTCAGCAGAGCGGGACAATATTTCATGCCGGCACAACGCCTGCAACTTTACAAGGCGCAGGTTCGGCCTCACATGGCATACTCTTCCCATCTCTGGGCAGGGGCTCCCCAGTGCCAGCTCCTTCCACTTGACCGCATCCAGCACAGAGCGGCTCGAATCGTCGACGACCGAGCCCTTTCCGAACGGCTCGACTTATTGACTCTGCGAAGAGATGTTGCATCTCTTTGCATTTTCTTTCGCATTTACCACGGGGACTGCTCTGAGGAATTGTTCGGATTTATCCCAGCCGCCAAATTTCACGAACGCATATCACAGCAGAACTCCCGACACCATCCACACCATCTGGATGATTGGCGGTCCACCACTGTACTATTTAGAAGATGTTTTCTTCTTCGCACAACTTCCTTGTGGAACAGTTTACCACCAGCAATTTTTCCGGACCGATACGACTTAGAGACCTTCAAAAAAAGAGCCTACTTCTTTTTAAAAGCAACGCAACGCATCTGCAATTCCCCTGGTGTTACGGTTGTTCATGGGTGGCGGTAGTCACTTACCATCAGGTGAGCCGCATGCTCGTTTCCCCTCTCCTATAAAATAAATAGGAGCCCCGTCCCGGGCTCCGTCGACCGAGCTTCCCTCTACTGGGCCACGTTGAGTGGCGTTGGGCTACCTTCCTCCAACTCTCTGCCCTCACAAGTCACCCTTTACAAATCCTCTCCCCCTCCCCCCACCACCCCCACCATCAAAATTCAGGCGACTTGATTCTAAACCTTACCCATCTATTGTGTAGCTCTATGTTGCAACGAAACGTGGAGAGCTGAATTGATGATGATTAGATGAGCGTTGAGCTATATATTCTCTTTACTAAAACTGTTAGGCAGAAAAATATGCCTACTGCTAACTAAGGCCGCGTTCCGACGTCACGCACCCGCTACGCGCACGCCACGCGCGTCAGTACCCACGTCTAACTCGTTTAGAAATTTGTTGCATATAATTTGAATTTTATGACAAATCAATAAATCTGAAATTGCATTTATCGACGTTCAACCACACACGCCTCGCACATGCCACGCGCCCGCTTCGTTCCCGCCTCGCACTGGCCCCGCGTTCACCCCACACACGCGCTGCACCCACCCCGCTTCGCCTTGCGACCGCGCTTTTTATACAATTTCAGATTTATTGATTTATCATAAGGCTCAAATTATATGCAACAAATTTCAAATCCAGTTAGACGCGGGTGCTGACGCGCGTGGCATGCGCGTAGCGGGTGCGTGTCGTCGGGACGCGGCCTAGAGTGTCTTAGTCTAAAATAATCATTTATACATGAAGCTAAAGTAAAATATGAGTTGCAATCGTGTGAATTACTCCACAAACCGTTATGGTTACAGTAAAAATGTTAATGAACTTGCAGCCTGGATTTTTTATTATGTAAGACTAATGATCTACCCCGGTTTTACCCAAGGAAAGTTTCGTCAAAATCTTTCGACATGCATTCGAGTTTTAACGAGAATAACGGATAGCAATTGATATTTATGTATAAATTTTAAAGCGAGAAACCGTGAGTAAATCGGGCGAGCACTATGCAAATAAAAGAGTTAAATAATTCATTAATTCGATGAGTCTATTTTATAATCATACTTTACAGTATCGATGTAGCGCCGACTGTGGATTATAGCATCCAATTACAAACAAAGGGCGCTGGCAAAACGGCTTAGGGAATTAACATCGGACTGTACATGGGTGACCGTAATAAAAGAAAACTGGACAGAATACAATTATATTTTATTCATATAGGTCTACTTTCATAACATGCGATGATATGATATACGATTTATCTGTTTGTGTTATGTAAAACTTTAATATTTTGTTTCTTAATAATTATTTTGTAGTAAAATAGAAACAATTTTTACTTTTTGCTTCTTTTTATGAAAGTTACTTAGTTAATATCTATTTTACATAATAAAGAAAAGGTGAAATCATAATTTAAATAGTAAGGAAAAGTAATCCCTCGCCTTTGTCATTGACTAAAAAAATCAATCATCAATCAAAATTGGATTAAAAAAATTCAAAATAATGAAGCTCTATGATTAAAATTGTTCGATGAATACGACATAAATTTTAAATTTAACTTTTTAAAAGATGGCTCTACAGAAAAAAGTAAAGTAAAAGTAAGTAAAATTGCAGCCTATTTACGTCCCACTGTTGGGCACAGGCCTCCTCTCATTTTTGAGAGGGTTTTAGGGCAAGGAAATGTCCGCCGCGCTGCCCCAATACGTGTTGGCGAACTTCACATGTCTTCGAAATATTTTTTTCTTATTTTTCAGACTTGCAGGTTTCCTCACGATGTTTTCCTTCACCGTCGAGCACGTGGTAAATTAGCACTTAAATTGCAATTAACAATTTCATTGCTGCCGGTGGGGATCGAACCCGGGTTGCTCGAGTACTGTGAAGCTTACAGCGAGCGCTAACCTTCTGAGCTACCACAGAAAAAAGTGAGTAATTAGAAATACGGCTGACGCTATTTTGTATGAATATTTTACAACATGAAGCACAAATTATCGCGTATTAAACATTTCTAGTTTCAAATGGTGAAAAAGCTTTCATAAAAATACAATCTCTACTAAAATATCGTTGTATCAACCTTACTTCAAATAGAGTAAGTGGCTAGGGAAATAAACTTAGATTTTATTATTTATAATGAAATAATGAAATTAAAATGAACTGTGGTGAGATGACATACAAAATATAAACAAGCTGTAGGAGCACAACTTAAGATATCGATTGTCGGATAAATGTCGGTTATTATTAAAAAAAAAAAAACTATGAAACTAAAACCATCAATTCTAATGACTTAAAAGCGTGTATTCTTCATTACAAAACTCCAAATCCTAATCGGAATTAGTCAGGATTATCAGTACTATCTTGTGTCGTCTGAGAAATTTATAAAAATATTTCAAATACTTTAAGTCTGCCATGACGCATTGGTGCAGCGTGGTGAACATTTCTTTGCTCTACAACCCTCTCAGCAGTAAGAGAAAACTTATGGCTTGGAATGGGATATACGAGTATATAGGCTGTATTTTTACTTCAACTTTACTATTTGATTCATCTGTTGTTAAAACAAAACATCTGTTATATTAAACTTAAATTAAGATCGTAAAATGTAGTTTATTTTTCTCGTTTGTGTTTTTTTGCTTTTGACAATAGCTTTGCAGGCTCAATGCCTCTTTCTACATTTAATTATAAAATGTTTTAAAACATATGTCTGTAATATTAAAATCAATTACTAGTGTCTTGTCACCATGTTCCAATATTTAGTTTATTATCTACGTCTTCTATACACATAAGAAAAAAAAATACTTCCTCGTCATCAAGATTCACAAGATGAAGAAGGTATAAAACATTTATAAATATTATCAATTGTTTGCTAAATAGATGCAGGTACTGTTTTTAACCCAAATGGGATTAAATTGAATATAAAAAGCCCGAAACGTGTCCTAAATACTTCTTCAGCCCTGTCTTCACCGGATACATGTATCTTAATGTACCCGTATGTTAAATATAGCGTACTGAAGTACAAACATAAATACTTATTTTCTAAGCTGACGAAGCGTGATTTTCTACTATGAGAGAGGCCCATGCTCATCAATTAACTGTCGGCTATCAGATAAGAAGTAGGTCAGGAAGAGTAATGTAATTCTCAGAAAATTAGAATGAAAATTATAAATATAATAAACATTATATTTTAACAAGGCAATCTCTCTTCAAAGGGATTTTAAATGGACACATACAATTTACGAGTAATTGTGCTGGGACAAGCAACCTGGCACAATGCCAAAATCTTTAATCCAAAGAGAGTTGAGGAGTCCCAGTTAGGCTCATTATATTTTCCACTTATGGAATAGTTTTCCAAGCAGATGTTTAATATTGTTGGAACATCGAAAGTTGCACAAAAAAATGTTGTCGTTTATTTATAACGATTTCAGCATTTATGCACTACTTTGTATAAACTAATTGACTAAATCTAGTACTTTGAAACCTTTTAATTGAATATGAAAAACACTATTAAAATTTAATTTAGAAAAATCTATTCGTATATTTTACTTAATTAAGCCTTTGCACACTGATGGCGATCGTAACATAGATTTAGTTACAAAATAATTAAAACTACAACATTAATACTAACAAACAAAGTAATAAGGTAGACCGGTCTCGGTTAGCTGTGTTCATTAGTATTTATCTGAATAAACAATACTAATTTTCTGTACATATATAGAACATAATAGAATAGGATTCAGTAAGAATTACTTAGAATATAAAACACGTAGAAATAGCATGGTAGCGGTCAACTTACTGCTAGGGTTATGTTCAGTTTTATTTAATAAAATGATAACACTTTTATACATGTTGCTTATTAAAATAAAAATAATAAATAAGCTTTGCATAATTCCTTATTTACAGGACTGTATTGTAAAAGAAATCAATTGCCACATGAATTTACATTAATATTTAGTTTTATTTTTTAACATTCGGTGTTATAAATATAAATGATTTCTTTTTAGTGTCATTTATAATCCTGAAATTTATGGACATTATGATCCTGAAACTAAGAAACAGTCTGCTGTCTGGATGTTTCCTTCTGAGGAGTTGCCAACTAAAGTAAAGAGAGGTGGAAGCATAGGAAAAAAGATGGTGGCCTCGTTTTTTGGAGAGACAAGTCATTACACAACAATTTTATTAGAGGATCTCAAAACAGTTTCTGCAGGGTGGTACACTAACAATTGTATGCCACTTGTCTGGGAAAAAGTTCGGGAGAAACGACCTCGCACTAGGATCCTCCTTGACCACGACAACGCCTCGTCGCACACCGCCAAGCAAACAGTCGACTACTTGGCGACGTCAGACGTGGAATTACTGGGGTACCCCCCTATAGCCACGATCTCGCACCTTGCGATTTTTATTTATTTCCAAAAATAAAAAAAAACTTCGAGGAAAACGTTTTATGGACGCCGAAGAAGCAGTGGTTGCGTTTCAATATGCTGTCGAAGAGACCCCTAAGGACGAGTGGGCAAATTGCTTTTCTCAGTGGTTCTATCGAACGCAGCGATGTATTGATGTAAATGGACATTATTTTGAAAAGTTATAATAAAACTAATAATTTGCTAGTTTGTTCAGTTTTTGATTTTCTAAGAACTTTCAGTGTCACCTTCGTATGTTTAAATAAGATTATTTACTTCGTCTTATTTTACAAGATGTCGTTTTAATTTGAAAATCAATGAAGTATTTAAAGGACTTTAATAAAATTTTAATTTGATATGTTGGTTTTGGTGGTAAGTGTAAAAAAATTAACACCTTTCCTTAAAGAGCTCCAATTTATTTTTCGAAATATTTTTTTTTTATAGTATTAGGTTGACAAACGAGCACACAGTCCACCTGATGGTAAGTAGTTGCTGTGGCCCATAGACATCTACATCTATCTTCGATTACGAATCAAAATGCAGATGCGTTGTCACCCGTGAGGACTAAGATGGAATGCCTCGTTTCCAGTAAAAAGGGTCTCCGGTTCTATACACTCACCATACGAAACACAGCAGCATTAAGCTGCTATTTTACGCTGGTATTCTGTGAGAGCGTGGTCCTTTCCCGGTCGAGCCGACCCATTCGTGCTGCATCTATACTATTAATAGAGCTGCAGCATGGCTCTACCACGTAAAAATATATGTATATTATTATATACGTTATATGAAATATTTTTCTCTATTTTAATCAGTTTATTAATATAGTTGCAAGATTTATTTAATAATTGTGCATTTATGAAGTAGTTTTATTAAAAACTTACTTGCATCATTTGTCAGCTTAGAAAATTATAAGTGATAAAACTACACTTAGTTTCACTATTGGATTTAACACAGCCAAGCATACTATGGCCTATATGCAAAGATAATTAGAAGTTAGCTTGTCACAAATGATGGCAGAGTTTGAGGAACGGTTAAAAGCTGCAATGGTACCATCCACTCCAACACTGTTATAACTCAGTTACAAATTCCAGGCTTTTAAGAAACTACAAGTAGTGATTAATGTGCTTATCTTGTTACAAAAGCAGGTTACAAGATATACAATTCTATCGACGAAATAGACATTAAGCAACGGCGAAAGGTGTTATTGTTTAATAGTACTACAGAGAACCCTGAAGTTTATTTATAAAACGAAGTTCTTGGCCTTATTTAAAACAAAATGGGACTTTCAAAAGTTGACCGATCTTTAGTAAACCAGTGTCATCGGCTGGGCTTCCATATTAATAATAACAAAGTTAGACCAGTTCTTGTCCATTTCCGTGAACATCAAATCAAGTCTGATGTCTGGAAGTCCAAAGCCAAATTAAAAGGTACTACATTCACTGTAACTGAGTTTCTCACAAAGATCAGCCAAGAAATATACAAAAAGTCACAGAAACAGTTCAGGTTCAACAATATGTGGTCATTCGACGGTACTATTTATACTTAACTTCTAGATAGAAGCCGTGCTAAAATAATTACAGAAGAAGACTTGTGCTTGGTTGTAAAGTGATCCTCATCTATTTTCGCTGTGCTGACTGAGTCGTTTTCCCCGAATAAGAAAGACTCTGAAATAAGGCCTGCCACCCCACAGAGCATCTCAAAATGTAACTGTCCACAGGATGTGGTGATTGTACGGAGTCAAGGAGTCTGCAGTCGTTATTAATGAAACAGGGCATCATAGACAGGGCGTGTTATTTCCAAAAAGTAAATCACTCCTCTCCAATTTATTTTCTAATTTATATTGTTAGAATGATTAAAAGTTCCAGACTTATTAATTAGTTTCCAAGATATTTTTGTTGTACTTCACTGTTCTATCAGATTTATTATTATACAATGCAGCACATGATATTTACTTGATTGATTACCATTTTTATATTTTGATATTGTAATTATTACGGTACATAGTTACAATAATTGAGTTTATATTAAGAGAGAGTATATAATAATTTATGCTCTATAACATTTGTACCCATGTTTGACATGATCATGGTTTTTTGTCATCAATTGTTTTCTTTCATACTTTAATGATTTACGTTAGTCTATACGGTATTAATTATATCTAATGTCATTTATTCCCATTCCTATAAAAAATAATTGAGTAGTTAAAATGCATCATTTTAACCACTCAATTAATTTATATTTTCTGCTTAGTTACATGATATGAATGGTAAACATAAAGGATAGTGCCCAAAACATATAGTTTTTTCTTTTATTTAATTCTTTAATTTAGATATAGATATTTTAACCTTTTGTATGCCACTTATTAAGTGGCGAAGCTTGCGAAGACACATTGATTTCACGATGTCTGTCCGTCTGTCCGTCTGTCCCACGATTATCTCGAGAACGGTTTCGAATTTTCAAATTCTGTTTTCAGCAATCGATTACTGATCATCCAGGCATCTGAACCTCCTATTTTGAAACTGATTGCTCAACGGCAACCATTAGAAACCGGTACAAAGCTGATTGCTTCGCCACTTTGCTATGCTGTTAGCTTGCTAGGTTTATTTTATATTATAATGTAAACACGGCATTAATGTTATGTATAAAATAAAATAAATGGACCTTATGCCATATATAATTTTCACACATTAATTTATCTTTGTTTATTTGTATATTCATACCTTTGTATTTTTATAACTTAATATGGTATTATTTTTCTGTACCCGATTTGAAAAAGGAGGAGGTTTTCAATACGAGTATATGTTTTTTTGTATGTTACGTGATGTCTTCGCAGATTATGAACCAATTTTGATGATTATTTTCTTTTATTAAATGGGTTACACTTTAAGGGTAGTGTCATAGAATTATTACGTTTATATATATAGTACGTTATAATTCTATGGGTAGTCCCATAAAAATTCGGAGAAAAATTTTCCCCGCAGGGTAGCAAATAAATAACTTCTTTTATGTCGTTTTCAAACTTTTTATAAGTGATTTCATTCGATGAAAATTCTTGTATTTTAGAGTTATAATCTGACGTATCCATGATAATCGTGTATATACCGTGACAGATGAGGGAAACGATCCAACAAATAACACACTTCAAACAACTAGTGACCTCATAAAAAAACACTCCGAAAAATTTGATTTGGACGTAATAACGACAATACCTAACGTGTGCCAAATCATCGAAGTTGTATAGGTTACCAAAAATACAAGCCCAATGCTCTACTATTTCATATAGAGAGCCAAATAGATTCACCAACTTACCTACATATCGACTTAATACTTAGCGAATATACTCTCACCGCTCACACAAAGCATACACAAAAGATTCTTACCATCTTGTTAGCGAGATCAAAGCTTTCTGGCCGACAATGAAACTATGGTCAGTTTTGATGTGCAGTTACACTTTACATGCTTACCTGTTGATGACTGCATCTCAATTGTTACAAGAAGGTCAAAAACAACAACATGCCCGTAGAATATGCCGTGTTACTCAGATACTGCCTTTCAACCGGCTACCTACAGTGAAAGAAAGAGTTGTACAAGCAAGTAGACGTTGTCGCCGATATATTCATGGAAGTCTGAGGAGAAAGGCCTGCTTACTTTTTCCGTAAACCCAAGATTCTACAAGCGACACGTAGACAACACTTTCACAATTCTACCTTTAGCTAAAGCAACTGCAACTAAAAGTCAGTTCACAATGGAGTTAGAGGCAAACAATTCTTTAGCTTCTCTCGATGTATTAGTAATTCGGAATCCTGATAACACCTTGAGCCACATTGTGAATAGAAAAAAGACCCATACAGATAGATATTTAAACAGTGATTCTCATCATTATCCTTAACAATTTGCTATCGTGGGTAAATCTTTATTTCAGAGAGCAAGATCCTCTCTATGACAGTTAGCACGTGATCTCTGAGCAATTTTTGCACAACAACAGCTTGCGGTCCCGCGCCTTCGTCACAGTGAATGAATGAAACCGATCATAGTCAATGGTGTGACTGCTGTATTGCTATTTGTCAGAGTTGTCACTGAAACAATTGGCTACTTGGCTCTTGAGGCGTGCTTCTATTAAAACATACTTCAAGTCGCCGAAGAAGTTTAGGCAGTTTTTACCATCAGTCAAGTGTAATGTCCCTCTGCAAGATGCAGGAGTGTACAAGCTTAATTTTGAATGTGGTTTCTCTTATATAGAACAAACTAAAAGATCATTAAAAACCCGTGTTAAAGAACACATAGCTGATATGAACAATCGACGCTCCGGAAAGTCTGCAGTCTGTGAACATGTACAGGATTGCCCCTGACACTACATCAGATTTGATAGACCACAAATCCTCGCTAAAGAACACCAATACCTTCCAAGGATGATTTGCGAGGCTATTGAAATAAAAAAAACATCCCAATTTTAATAGAAAAGATGGTTGAGTGCTTGCTACCATCTGTTTTGGATCCTATAATTAATAAAATTAAATCCTAACCCAAGCATACAACTACAAGACTTTAAGATACTATAAGTTCATAGTATGTAGATCTGAACAATTTTTTAGCCTTAGTTAACTACGCCAATGGAATGTCAAACACATCAGCCCCCCCCCCCCCCCGTGATGTAAAGTGCTCGAAACTTCGGGAATATAAATTAAGTTAATAAACGCGATAAAATCCGTAAAAACAAGTTTTATTTAAAAGCACAGACAGCTTTCCGTCCCTTATTTTTCACGCCATGATCTAATTTATTTATCTTATAGAATTAAACCCCCGAAACTTATTTCTCCTATATTGCAATTTAACCAGCATAAATATTGACCAACTCAGGAGGGGCGCTGCTCTTATTGACCTAGCTTCATTGGGGGCTGCTTCTTCAATATATATCAACATTTCCTTTCTGAACACCGTTATTCTGAATTTCTATAACGTTCTTGCACCAATTCATCAAGGAAGACTAAAGCATCCTCCTGCCCCTTGGATGAATAAGGGTGTACAAGTGGCAATTCTTAGACGAGATTGGGAATTTTTTTAATATTCTACTAAGCCAGCGCTTATCTACAATCCTACCTGATGGTAAGTGGTGATGTAGCCTAAGATGGTGAAGTGCACTGACTTAACAAAAGCCTATTCACTCTTGCCTTGAACCCCACACTGTGATCGGATCTAAAGACAAATGCTTAATAAACTTATTCCACTTCTTTGCTGAACGCATGATGAACGACGTAGCGAACCGTTTGGTTCGAATGCGTGGCAAGCCAACAACGAAAGGGTGGAGACTGGCCAAACGTCTAGTTGTCCGATGATGGAAGGGAGAGGGAGTCATTAAATTATGCAATTCCTGAGCACACTCTCTGAAATGCATTTGAAAAATACAAAAGAGTACCTACAGAAGAAAACTAGTCTAACTTCAAATTGCTAAGAAACAGATACAATGAGATGGTACAAAGTGCTAAACACTGTTACATTCATCATAATGTAACCAAAACTTCGACTGCTGATATGAGAAACTTTTTAAATTCTCATAGTATTACTAAGCTTTTGTCATCTGATCGTCAAAATCGTCACTTTGTCTCAACTATTACGTTGGACCATTCTGTTATATCTCAAACTATTGCTTCTATTGCTTCTATGCAACCGCTGACTATTCCTTTCTTCGAATTTTCTCCTGTAACTCAAGATGAAATAGTTTAAGCTGTATTAGCTATTAACTCCAAGACGGTATACGTAGCGGTACGAAAGTCTAACGGTGACCGTTATTGCGCACAAGTCGCGCTAATTGGCTTATTGCGCATAAACCGCACTAAATGGCTCGTGCGTATCGTTTGCACGCGCTGATTGGCTCTTCAGTCGCATCCATGCAATTCGATTCGTGCGCGTCCCCTCCAAATTTCGTTTAGCGCTAGACTTACGTGCCGCGACTTGTTGTTGTTTGTTATGAGATTAGTAAATTTACAATTATTACATTGGTTGACTTCCTTTTGCCAGCACATGTTATTTATAACTGATTAGACTCAAGTCATTATATAAGAGATTATATACGACCTCTCTTAAAATACCTAATCTTGAATTACCTAAGAACTGTCTTCGTAAAGGCTGTATTTTATTTTCTCATTCTATAGTTAATAAAGGGACTTAGAGGGGACCTCATAGCTAACCCTAATTTTTGTAGATAGAAACAGCTATTAAACCGGAAATAATTTTGTTTCATACAGAAAGAGGTTAAGTTAAGGAGATCATTTGTTTCCCCGGGATGTTTATCAAAGAGATATGCGAGTATACGCAAATAGTCAGGGGATCGGATGTTTGTGAAAATACTATCAACGTCTAAAGATAACAATATGGATTTAGGAAGAATACGAATATCTTTAATTCTGGAAATAAGATCCTAACTATTTTTTAGGCTGTAAGTGGGGTTGAATCCAGATTTACCTCGAAGGAGGAAGTTTAATTTTTTAGTAGTAACGCTATCAATAGCAAAAGTAAAACATAAAATTTAAAGCATTAGTTGAACTTTTATGTTTTACTATTGATGCCATCCATAGTAAAATAAAAGTTCATAGCTCACTTTTATACTTTCTCAATTTATATAAATTGTATCTTTTTATTTTCATTATCTATCTTTTTATTTTCATTTGCACATTACAGTGACATCCTCTCAAACTCCCAAAAATTCACTGCTGTATGTAGGTGTTCCATCTTAGATTGGCTCTTAGGGGGATTATGCTTGACAAGCGGGTTGGCAACCGCAGCTTTTTTTATTTTTAGCTGTCACTAGGAAGACACTTTTGCCGATTTCCTAATTTGTTTCCCTCTGTCGTCTCTAGCGACACTCACGGGACAATATGGGGTAGTGGATATTCTTATACCCCAATTATATATGATATTATGTTATGTTAATAAATTGTCGCATGTATGTAGTCCCTTGGCGTAAGTGAACGCATAAGATTTCTTAAATGTTGGTAGAATTCTTACGAGTTCTTACTTTACTTTTCCTACTGCAAATATCATCGCACAGCGTCCTCGAGTTTTCAGATGGCGGTCGCTTGTTTTTGTTTGCTTTCTCTTACTCGTATAAATTATTTATTGCTGTGATTTCTGCTATGTCAGGGTAGGATTTATTTTTTAACTTTGATGAAAGATTTGAGTTTTCATTTTCAATGAAGTAATATTCTTATAATGCAGCCTCTATTAAAATTCTATTAGGTGATTATTTTTAATACTATAATCAAATCTGGTGTGTGAATCCCAATTAAATAAAACATAATAAAGCCATAAGCTATTATTTAAATTTGATAGTACATTGAACCACCCTTATTTTATATAATAGGGGTCGCACGACGAATGATGCCAGTGTTGAGGTTATTAAATATAGTTTTGATGTCAGGTAAAATTAACAGGATGCTTTGGGTGTATTTTTGTGATAATTTCAAGACCGAGTTGTTGAGAATTACCACGGTATAGTATTGTTTGCTGATAACAATTGATATTGTTTACGACTGCAAATTCAGTTTTGAGCATTTACACGATGGAAAAAATAAACATTACGCAAGAAAACACGAAAAATGGTTAAAACCAAAAGAATAATACTATATAATAAAAAAAAACGAACAATTGACGCTCTATCGGTTTTGTGGTCATAACATTTTAATTTTTTTAATAAAACAAATTCAACACTTAAACATAAAATATATTGGTAAATCCAATTATGCATGCCTTAAGCGCATTAAAAAATACGTATAACATGATTATAAGTAATTTTAAAGTAGTTTAATTACATACAAGTTTTTACTAAAAACCTTATAATCATTATGTCTTTGTCTCTTTTTTAAAAAAGACAAAAAGACAATAATCATTACATCTCAAATATTCATTTAAAAAAAGCTTGGAAAATCCAAAAAATGCACGACTCATAATGCTCATATATGATCGTGAAAAAATTAAAAAAAAATGTAAATTGTAGTTCTGTTCGTCAGAGCTCCAATAGCAGTCACCGAAGTACACTTTCAAGTCACTCTTTCAAGTCCGGAGGTAAGGTCTCCTCATAACTAACAAAACGAGGCCAAACTCTGCACATCTAGTTCTCCTCGTCGAGAAGTTCCAGTAGCAGTCATCAAAGTTTACTTTCAAGTCACTCTATCAAGTCCGGAGGTAAGATCTCATCATAACTAAAAAAAACGAGGCCAAACTCGGTACATCTAGTTCTCCTCGTCAAGGAGTTCCAGAAGCAGTTATCAAAGTACAGTTTCAAGTCACTCAATCAAGTCCGGATGTAAGGTCTCATCATAACTCACAAAACGAGGCCAAACTCCGTACATCTAGTTCTCCTCGTCCAGCAGTTCCAGTGGCAGTCATCAAAGTACACTTTCAAGTCACTCTATCAAGTCCGGAGGTAAAGGCTCATCATAACTATCAAATGAGCCCAAACTCGGCACATATATGATTTCCTATATTTACGCGAACACAACTCATTTAAATAAAACTAATTTTACGGATTTTATCGCGTATATTAACTTATTTTATATTCCCGACGTTTCAAGCACTTTACAGCACCTATGGTCACTGGTGGCGGGAGGGGGGGGGGGGGCTGAGGTGTATGACGTCCTAATGTCATCGTTAACCACGGCTACCTCCAGAATAAATATTATTAATTTTTGTTCCTATCTGCACAGTATGAACTTACAGTATCATGAAGTCTTGCAGTTGTATGTTTGGGTTGGGATTTAGTTTTATTAATTATGGGATCCCAAGCAGATGGTAGCACGCGAATCATCCTTGGAAGGAATCGGTGTTCCTTAGCGAGGATTTGTGGTCTATCAAATCTAATGTAGTGTCGGGGGTGATCCTGTACGTGTTCACGGACTGCAGACTTTCCAAAGCGTCGATTCTTTACATCAGCTATGTGTTCTTTAACAGGGATTTTTATGGATCGCTTAGTTTGTCCTACATAAGAGAGACAACACTCACAATCAAGCTTGTACACTCCTGCATCTTGCAGAGGAACATTACACTTGACTGATGGAAAAACCTGACTAATCTTCTTCGGCGGCTTGAAATATGTTTTAATGGAAGCACGCTTCAAGATGTAGCTAATCTTGTCAGTGATACCTCTGACATATGGCAGTACAGCAGGCACTCGCTCGACTGTGGCCGGCTTCACTCGTTCACTGTGACGTAGGCGCGGGACCCGAAGCTTATTGTCGTTCAAAACTAGCTTGAATTGTTGGAGCTCGGCGGCCAGGTGTTTACTGTCACAGATCTCTCGTGCTCACTGGAACAGATTTACCCGCGGTAGCTAACTGTGGAGGGTGGTGGTGAGAATCACCGTTTAAATATCTATCTGTATGGATCTTTTTTCTATACACAGTGTGGCTCAAGGTGTTATCAGGATTCCGAATTACTAACACATCTAGAAAAGCTAAAGAATTGTTTGCCTCTAACTCCATTGTGAACTGGATTTTAGAATTTAAGGAGTTAAGATGGTCTAGAAATGCAGTTACTTAATCTAAAGGGAGAATTGTGAAAGTGTCGTCTACGTACCGCTTGTAGAATCTTGAGTTTACGGGAGAAGTACGCAGGGCTTTCTCCTCAAAGTCCTCCATGAATATATCGGCAACAATAGGAGATACAGGTGAGCCCATCGCTACAACATCTACCTGCTTGTAGAACTCTTCCTACCACAGTAGGTAGCTAGATATAAGGCAGTGATCTTTAAAGATTAGCCATAAGATAAGAGAAGGCTATTATGTTTTACTATTGATGCTATCAAAACATGAAAGTTCAACTAACATAATAGTATCGGCTTAGAACGAAAATGACAACAGCATTTTGAAAGTTGTTATTTAGTAACATATTCCAAAGATAATTGTTTCAAAGAATCGCCTCGACAAAATCGATTATCTATTATATGTTTTTCAAACAGAAACAGAATCTTTTTATTCAATATATATTGTAAATAATACTTACTGAAAGTCACTTTTTTGTTTAATTATCACGGGTTCGGAAAAAAAAACTTCTGTCCTAGGAAGAACCATCAGGCAACCCAGCGGGACTCTTTTTTAATAACAGCTTACAATGATGTATGTAACACAATTAACAACACAAAAAAAATTAGAAATAGCTTAGTAGCGGTCACCTTTTTCCCAGGGGTTATTATCATCCATAAATTCTATAATATTTTAATAAACTTTATTATACCAACTTAGTTTAATAAAGTTTTTGAATTTTGAGCAGGTCAAATTTTGTATATTTTCTGTGACTTTATTGTAAAAGCGTGTATACCCACTCAACCGTCCGCCTCGCGCGAGTGATTCTCGCCTGACCTGTTCGCGAATTAAATGTCACTATTTTTTACGACCGCGCGAGAGTCTTAACAAAAACGATTACTACTGAAAAACTACTATAGCTACATTCAAATAAAAAATATTCTCAAAAGACTTAAAGAATTTATTTTGTTAAAAGAAAATTAGTCAAATTAAAAATAAAGCCTGAAATTAAAGCTTAAAAATGGAAATCGTATTTATTTTTTATTTCGAGTTTTATAAGAAAAGTGTAATACTTACTGGAGACAATTATTTTATATTATAATAGTACATGATATTCCCTTTAAAATGACACCAATATCAATAGCATCTTATATACTCAATATACATATTAAGTATATAATATTTACCCAATATAAATTTGAATAAATAAGTAAATAATTTTTTAAAAATAGGTTTTAATAATTTCTAGACACATCTCAACAGATATTTCGTTTATAAATTGCTATCAACATGTTAACGGTGAATTATTATTTTATACTTTGCATATTTATTTAACACAAAAAAGTGATAAGAATATATTTTAAAACAACATATAATCATTGAATAATACTGTTTTTTTACGGATTTTATCGCGTTTATTTTATTATCTTTATTCCCGACGTTTTGAGTGCTTTACAGCAACCCATGGTCACGGGGGGGACTGAGATGTTTGACGTCTCGATGTCACAGTTAGCCCGGCTGCCTTCAGTTTTTTAATATTAATTTTTGGTTCGATTTACGCAGAATGAACTTACAGTATCCTGAAGTCTTGCAGTGTTATGCCTGGGTTTGGATTTAATTTTGTTAATTATAGGATCCCAAGCAGATGGCAGCACCCATCCATCTTCTCTATTGAAATTAGGATGTTTTTTAATTTCAATAGCCTCGCGTATCATCCTTGGTAGGAATCGGTGTTCTTTTGCAAGGATTTGTGGTCTATCAAATCTGATGTAATGGCGGGGACGATCTTGAACATGTTCACAGACTGCAGACTTCCCAGAGCGTCGGTGCTTCACGTCAGCTATATGTTCTTTCACGCGGGTTTTAATGGATCTTTTCGTTTGTTCTATGTAAGAGAGACCACATTCGCAATCAAGCTTGTACACTCCTGCATCTTGTAGAGGGATATTACACTTGACGGATGGTAAAAATTGACTAATCTTCTTCGGCGGCTTGAAGTATGTTTTAATAGAAGCTCACTTCAAGATGTAGCCAACCTTGTCTGTGACTCCTCTGACATAGGGTAGTACAGCAGGCACACGCTCGACTGTGGTCGGCTTCACTCGGTCACTGTGACGTAGGCGCGGGACCCGAAGCTTGTTGTCTTGCAATACTTGCTCGACGGGCTGAATCTCGGCGGCCAGATGTTTTCTGTCACAGATCCCTCGTGCTCTCTGAAACAATGATTTTCCCACGGTAGCTAACTGTGATGGATGATGGTGCGATTCACCATTTAAATATCGGTTAGTATGGGTCTTTTTTTCTATACACAGTATGACCAATAGTGTTATCAGGATTTTGGTTGACTAAAACATCTAGGAAAGCTAAAGAATTGTTTGCCTCTAACTCCATTGTGAATTGTATTTTAGAGTTTATGGAATTAAGGTGGTCTAAAAATGCAGTTACTTTGTCAGATGGTAAAATTGTGACAGTGTCGTCTACATACCGCTTGAAGAATCTTGGATTTACAGGAGCAGTAAGAAGGGCTTTCTCCTCAAAGTCCTCCATGAATATGTCGGCGACTATGGGAGATACAGGTGAGCCCATCGCTTCTCCATGTACTTGCTTGTAAAACTCCTCTTTCCACAATAGATAGCCAGATGTAAGGCAGTGTTTGAGTAATACTGCATATTCTGTAGGCATGTTGTATTCTTCTAGCTTCTTGGTTACAATTGAGATGCAGTCTTCAATAGGTAAGCATGTAAATAGTGACTGAACATCAAAACTGACCATAGTTTCATTGTCAGCAAGATGTAGGTCTTTCATCTCACTAATAAAATTGTACGAATCCTTTGTGTGTGCTCTAGTTTGTCCTCTCAGTGCTGACAGAATTTTTGCCAGGTGTTGAGCCAACTTATAAGTTGGTGAATCGATTTGGCTCACTATGGGACGTAGTGGAGCGTTTGGTTTGTGTATTTTCGGTAACCCATATAATCTCGGTGCTTTAGTACACGGTGGTATTATCAAGTTTACGTCGAGATTTAATTTTTCGGAGTAATTCTTTATTTGATCGCTAGTTGTTTTAAGCACATTGTTTTTTTTTATATAGGATAGGGGGCAAACGAGCATGCGGCTCACCTGATGGTAAGTGACTACCACCGCCTATGAACAACTACAACACCAGGGAGGGAATTGCAGATGCGTTGCCAGCCTTTTAAAAAGGAGTACGCTCTTTTCTTGAAGGTCCCTAAGTCGTATCGGTCCGCAAAAATCGCTGATGGTATTCGATTCCACAAGGAAGTCGTGCGAGGAAGAAAACATCTTCTAAATCGCACAGTGGTGGACCGCCAATCATCCAGATGTTGTGGATGGTATCGGGAGTTCTGCCGCGATGTGCGTTCGTGAAATTTGGCGGCTGGGATTAATCCGAACAATTCCTCAGAGCACTCCCCATGGTAGATGCGAAAGAAAATGCAAAGAGATGCAACATCTCTTCGCAGCGCCAATGAGTCGAGCCGATCGGAAAGGACTCGGTCTTCGACGATTCGAGCTGCTCTGCGCTGGATGCGGTCAAGTGGAAGGAGCTGGCACTGGGGAGCCCCTGCCCAGAGATGGGGACAGTATTCCATGTGAGGCCGAACCTGCGCCTTGTAAAGTTGCAGGCGGTGTGCCGGCATGAAATACTGTCCCGCTCTGCTGAGCACACAAAGCTTTTTAGAGGCCAATTTGGCCTTCCCTTCCAAGTGACCACGAAAATGCACGTCACTTGATATGTCGACGCCGAGGATTCCGATACTGGCGTCGACATATCGGGTCTGTTTTGACCTTTTTGTACGTACTTTCGTCCGATAAATGTTGTTGTATTTTCAAATTATAATCTGACGTATCCATTATTACCGTAGCATTTCCTTTATCTGCACGGAGAATTGTGAGCTCTTGTTTGTTGCGTAAGTTGTACAACGCTTTAATCTCGTGTTTGGGGAGATTTAGTTTCGGCACTGAACTACGACGTAATAAGGACGAAATGTCTTGACGTATGGCCTCAACATCTTCCTTTCCCACATTGTTTTTAAACAGACAATCCTCAACGTTGCAGATAATTTCCTCACACGGAATTTCTTTCGGTGTTATTGCGAAATTCAGGCCCTTCGATAATACTTTTAATGTAGGTTCGTCCAGTGTTTGTTGTGACAGATTATAGACTGTGCGTTGTTTATTGTTTGTGTCTGTGGTCAACGGTTGTTGTGACAGATTATAGACCGTGCGTTGTTTATTAGATGGAAGTTAATTAGTTAGTTAGTTAAAAGATTATCAATGGAGTTAGAGGCAAACAATTCTTTAGCTTTCCTAGATGTTTTAGTCATCCGAAATCCTGATAACGCTATTGGTCATACTGTGTATAGAAAAAAGACCCATACTAACCGATATTTAAATGGTGAATCGCACCATCATCCATCACAGTTAGCTACCGTGGGAAAATCTTTGTTTCAGAGAGCACAAGGGATCTGTGACAGAAAATATCTGGCCGCTGAGCTTCAGTACGTCGAGCAAGTATTGCAAGACAACAAGCTTCGGGTCCCGCGCCTACGTCACAGTGACCGAGTGAAGCCGACCACAGTCGAGCGTGTGCCTGCTGTACTACCCTATGTCAGAGGAGTCACAGACAAGGTTGGCTACATCTTGAAGCGAGCTTCTATTAAAACATACTTCAAGCCGCCGAAGAAGATTAGTCAATTTTTACCATCCGTCAAGTGTAATATCCCTCTACAAGATGCAGGAGTGTACAAGCTTGATTGCGAATGTGGTCTCTCTTACATAGGACAAACAAAAAGATCCATTAAAACCCGCGTGAAAGAACATATAGCTGACGTGAAGCACCGACGCTCTAGGAAGTCTGCAGTCTGTGAACATGTTCAAGATCGTCCCCGCCATTACATCAGATTTGATAGACCACAAATCCTTGCAAAAGAACACCGATTCCTACCAAAGATGATACGCGAGGCTATTGAAATTAAAAAACATCCTAATTTCAATAGAGAAGATGGATGGGTGCTGCCATCTGCTTGGGATCCTATAATTAACAAAATTAAATCCAAACCCAAGCATAACACTGCAAGACTTCAGGATACTGTAAGTTCATTCTGTGTAAATCGAACCAAAAATTAATATTAAAAAACTGAAGGTAGCCGGGCTAACTGTGACATCGGGACGTCAAACATCTCAGTCCCCCCCGTGACCATGAGTTGCTGTAAAGCACTCGAAACGTCGAGAATAAAAATAATAAAATAAACGCGATAAAATCCGTAAAAAACAGTTTTATTCAATGTGTAGTGTTCGCGTAAATATAAGAAATCATAACATATAATCAATAAACGAAGATCGCGTATAGTTATTAAAATTTAGAGCTAAATAGTTTTGAAATTGTCGTAATGATACATATTTAATAAAGAAAATATCTTCACAATTAGTTTGATGTACAATAACATTAGAAATAACGTATAAAAACAGAAAAGTTATAACATTTTTGATCGAATTTCTCACACGTTAACATTCCACAAACAAAAATGGCGAAATTTAATTTTAACTTTTTTACTAAACATTATGTTACTATTATACAGATAAAATTCACTTTCACAAACGACAAATTTCATATAGCATCACCTTTAATTTTTTACTGTATTAATAACAGCTATCTTTTGCGCTGTACACGTTTAAACCGACAGATGTCGTTTGGTGCCAAGACAGGTGAGGCAATAATGGTTTTTGGGGACTGTAGTCATCGTGGACAGTTGAGTGGATACGTAGCCCCAAGAATGAACTACTGACTCGGTGGAGTCCAGTAATACTGGTACTAATAGCTTGAGTCTGTTCCTAGTATTTACAGAATAAAAATCACTTATTTTTATAAAACTACTTTCATTTTTGTGTTCGTACACAAAATTTTCAAAAATATATTGAGAAGACAAAGTTAATATATAAATTTCCTTAATTTTTTATCGCAGCGACTCTTTAAATCATAGATTGCTCTTATAGACCTCTTCTGTAAAACAAATATAACTTCAGTGTCAGTCGCGTGGCCCCATAGCAAAATACCATACGACATTATGCTATTAAAATAGCTAAAGTTAAAAGATTTCTAATTTTTTTTATAGGATAAGGGTGACAAACGAGCACACATTCCACTTGATGGTTAGTGGTTGCTGTGGCCCATAGACATCTACATCTTTCTCCGTTTGCGAATAAAATGCAGATGCGTTTTCACCCGTGAGGACTAAGATGGAATGCCTCATTTCCGGTAAAAAGGGCCTCCGGCCACCTGCACTCACCAAGCGAAACGCAGAGGTAAAACTCTACTTCACGCTGAAAGAATATATTTATAAGAAGAATATTTTAGCCATTACTTCCAACGCAGTTGGTTCTGACAGCATTAGTGGTAAGATGATTATCCCATTACTCAATCTTTTAGCTCCTATCCTTACACTTATTTTAAATCGTTCCCTTGACACCAGTGTTTTTCCTTCATCCTGGAAAGACGGCCTAGTAACTACACTCCCTAAAAAATCTAATCCGACATATGAGGATTACCGTCCTATATCCATCCTTACCTTTCTCTCTAAAGTACTCGAGCGCCTAATATACCAACAGCTGAGCAATTTCCTGTCCAATCATAACCGTTTGAATTCATTCCAATCTGGTTTCCGTCCCGGTCATAGTACGACTACGGCTTTGGTTAGAATCACTGATGATATTCGCCTAGGCATGGATAATCAGCAGATTACAGTATTGACATTGCTTGACTTTAGTAATGCCTTCAATACTGTAGACTTTGATGTTTTACTCGCTGTCCTAAGTTCTCTTAACATATCTCCTGAAGTAATTGGTTGGTTTCATAGTTACTTGCAAGGGCGCCGGCAACGTGTACAAATTCAAGACACGTTTTCTGATTGGTCTGTTGTCAAAGCTGGCGTCCCACAAGGTGGCGTGTTGTCTCCTCTATTGTTATCTTTTTTCATCAATTCGATCTGTTCCCACATTACTTCTCTTTACCACCTATATTCAGACGATTTACAAATTTACTCTCAATTTAAGATTGCGGATCTCCCCAATACAATTAGGTTATTTAATGAAAATCTTATTCGTATTTCTCATTAGTGTAAATCATTTGGGCTTAAATTTAATCCATTGAAGACTCAAGCCATTATTATTGGGAGTTCGAAATTAGTCTCTCGGTTAACTATGTCGCTGCTCCCGCCAGTCATATTCGAAGGGACATTTATCCCATACAGTGACAAAGTTAAGAATTTAGGTATTATGTTCGATCAGGATTTGTCTTGGGGACCGCAAGTGAGTGAAGTAAGTCGAAGAATGTTGGCCGCAGTTGGTTCACTTCGAAGATTACGCAATGTTATCCCCATTCCTATTAAAGTTGCGCTGGCTCAGTCTCTTGTTTTACCGATCCTTGTTAACAGTCGAAAAACTTAATAAACTTGAGCGGCTTCAAAATTATTGCATAAGGTTTATATTTGGGTTACGAAAGCATGACCACATATCCGAATTTCGCCATAAGCTCAAGTGGTTACCGATTCGCCTTCGCAGGAATACTCACATTCTTCATCTTCTTTACTGCATTCTGTTCAATCCGACCACTCCTTCTTATTTGAAAGACCGATTTATATATTTAAGTAGTTTACACTCTTTACCTCTACGATCTCAAAATAATCTCCTTCTAAGTACTCCTAGACATTCCTCTTCCTTCTATTCTAATTTTTTACGGTTATTGCTATACGACTATGGAATTCTCTCCCCTTACATATTAAAGAATCTAAATCTCTTCCTATATTTAAAAATAAATTAAAACTTTATTACCTTTCCTCTTAAGTTACTACGTGTCGTCATTCACTTTTTTCTTTTTTTTTTCTATAATCTCTTATGTTCTTCTATTTATCTTTCTATATTATATTCAGTACACCCCTTCCGCTATCTTTTAAAAATAGTATTCTCTGCCCTATGGTTGCCTGGAAGAGATCGCTGTTTTAGCGATAAGGCCGCCTGTTGTACCAATGTCCCTTTAAATATATATATTTTGTTATATGTTCCTTGGTGTACAATAAAGTATGTCTTACTTTTATTTTTTACTTTTACTTCTTCAATCGTAGTGTTGAAGTTTCCTAATTAATGTTTAATGGTGAACACAATAAAAAGGCCTTAAATAGGTCACAGATTATATCCAAAGCATCCTGTGAATGCTTCGATGCATCAAAGTAATATTTAATCAGCTCAACACCTGCATCAGTTGTCGAGCGACCTCTTGTGAAACTAAATTGATTTTTATGAAGTAAATTATTTATATTAAAGAATTTTACATTTGATCGAGAATATTTTTTTGTAAATCTTAGTAAGTGTTGGCAGTACAGAAATAGGTCTTAAATTGATTTAAATAAATGTATTACTTTAATATGCTTCGTTAAATCAGGAAAAACATCAGATGCGATACTAGTATTAAAAATAATAGCTAGTTGAGGCGCAATTGTATTTATTGTAGACACAATAACTTTAACGGAAATTCCCCACAGATCTGCAGGTTTTAGTTTTAAAATATTTTTCACTATCTTTTGATGATACTTTATGAATTGCGAAATTCTTTGTACACGAATTAACATTTTTTAAAATAATGAGTCGGCGACGGTGGGAGTAGAATTCAGTGACTTAGTGGTTAAGATCGGAATATTAGTAAAATATTGCTCATAAACCATTGCAACGTTCTGATCCGATTCAGTTAATTTGTTGTTAAAACTTAACTGGTAGTTTGAATTGCGAGAGTTGATCTTACCAGTTTCGCTATTAATTATACTCTAATTATACTCTCTTCAAAAGTGTGACTTTCAATAAGTACTATTTATAATCTATATTGAATAAAAAAGTTTCTGTTTCTGTTTTATAATCAATTTAATTTTAATTGACAGAGTGACATTGACTTTGCATTTGAGCAACAAAATTAAGCCGTCTTATTTTGTTGCTCAAATGCAAAGATTTGGCTATGGATAAGACTTTTTTTTAATTTTGAATATTTTTTTACATATGCTCTAAATTCTATGCTAGGATTATATAACCTCTCATGGTAAAATTTATATTTTTTTATAGGATAGGGTGACAAACGAGCACACAGTCCACCTGATGGTAAGTGGTCGCTGTGGCCCATAGACATCTATATCTATCCTCGTTTGCGAATCAAAATGCAAATGCGTTTTCACCCGTGAGGACTAAGATGGAATGCCTCTTTTCCAGTAAAAAGGGTTTCCGGTTCTCTACACTCACCATACGAAACACAGCAGTGTCAATCTGCCATTTTACGCAGTTATTCTGTGAGAGCGTGGTCCTTCCCCGGTCGAGCCGACCCATTCGTGCTACAACTATACTACTAATATAGCTGCAGCATGGTTCTACCACGTAAAAAAACCTTTCTGCTCTTATGGACTCCTACTATCGCCCATTCATTGAATGCCTTCAAAGATAATGTTTTAAAAGCAAAATTATTATAAAAATCATTGCGAGTAAGTTTAAAATATATTCCATACAAAAAATTAGGATTATTTTGGTATTAAAGTGATGGAAGTTTTTTCACTATGTTACTTCTAAACTTCTCCGAGTATCTTGAATTAACTGGAACTTTGCTTTTTGTGTACATAAGGTAACGAAGCTAATGGTCCACAGTGATCAGAACTCAAGTTTTGAATGATACATTTATGCAACGGCTTAGCATTTGTAAAAATGTAATCTATACACATAACACTAGATTCAGCAATCAGCGTTGACTTTAAAAAAACCATATGATTTAAACAATGACATTAAATTAATATTGGTGGAGAAAGCTTCCATAATATTGATATTTAAGTCTTCACATTATACAACAGATTTATTCTGTTTATTAAGCTTAACAAAAACTTTCTCCATATTTTTTTCAAAAGTATCGTATATAGAAAATGGAATTCTGTAGACGCTCACAATAATGAGGTGCTCAAATTCAACACATGCCATTTCTAAAGTTTAGAGAGGCTCACAATATCTTTACGTTCTTTACATAATTATAATTTACTAGCTAATATTAGGGAACCAACTCTTAAAACTGTTTCTCTATTGAAAGAACTGGTGATAAGTGGAGTTAAACATTAAGTTATAAGCTAAGTTTAACCAATGTTCAGTGATACATAAAATATGAATATTGTTGCTATTTAAGAGTAATTCAATTTCTAGCTCTTTGCCTATCATGCCTTATATATATTTTGATGCACCAGGTGTTAACAATTTTTATTATCACTTTGTGGAGTCAAAGAGTTAAGGATTTGTAAGCTACATACTAAATTATTTAAATTGTTACCTCTATTATCTCATTTTCTAATTTAAATTACTTGGTACTGCTTCTAAATTACATATTAAGTCATTATGCTGCTCAATAGAAGTAGATGTCTGGGTAGCCAAGTCCCTGGCTGAGTTAATATATAGAAAAGAAGAGCTATATGTCTTAAATTATATTTGGATATGTTATACCAACCTCTAGTCAAAAATTTCTTGATAAAATTATTTATGTCTATTAAATTATTTCTGTTATTATAATTATAAACAATTAAAAGCCCTAGTGTGGGATGCTACTTGCGTAGAGACTTTGGCGGTCTCTCATCGCAGGGGTACCTCGTTTAGAGCCGGGGCGGCATCAGAGGCAGCTAAACTGAGTAAGTGGCGTAAATATTAGTCTCTGATAGAAGATTACATAATTGTGCCATTTGCTGTAGAAACTATCGTGCCATGGGGTTCGCGTGCTATGATGTTCCTAGAAACTCCATCCGTGGCTGGTCATTGCTGCTGGTGATAAGAGTGCTGGCTCTTTTCTCGCTCAAAGGCTAAGTATAGGAAACTTCTAAAATCACCCATGCATGAGGTGATAACTTCCTATTCTAATCCACCCATGTTTTTCTGTGTTGGTTCAACATGTTATGATTTCTTATTGAATTCAGACAAACTTTAAATCTATCAGAAATATAGCTAAAATATAAAATTCGGAATGAAATATTCTGCTAAGCTTCTACAGTCTATTTTACATTTTACTATCTTGATGACTTTCTTCTTTTTTCGTCAGCTCGTAAAAGTCCTCTGCAATTTATGGGCTTTTTTCATTGTAGAGAGGCAAATTCGAGCGCAAGAGCAATATTCGACCTATGACTGTGCTCATCATCTTCAATTTGGGTATTTAGGTCTCGTTTAAGCGAGATGGTTACACCGACATCTATCGGAAGCTATGAAATCCTTCTAATATTTCCCATAGTCGTCTATTACCGATACCAATGGAACAAAATGAGGTGATGGAATTTGTAGCATCGCCATCACATGGAAATCTAAACAATATTTAATGAAGATAATAATTATTATTCCTTCGTGCTTCGGACTTTTGCCGGTTGATACAGCATTAGCAATGATGAATTATGTATATTCGCGTGAATGCATTCTAGCAACAAATGGAATTAAACAATTATTCAAATAGTAGTTCTGAAATGAGGCTGATATGCAAATCTAGGATGTATATCCACGCTAGCTATCACAAACACGGTATTGATCGTTTCGTACCAAACGATTTATGAAATATGGTTACAGGATATAGTGATATAGTTAAAATTATTTATGTGTTTAATCCATGATGAAAATAGATACTGTATGTGGAACAGGCGGCATCGATTGGAGAATTTTTAAAATTGCAAGAATATAATAAACTCCTTTAGATCGATAATGTCACGGCGCCCGGTCTCAACAAAAAATAGTCATCTGTGCAGTACAGGTTTTTAGTTCACGCGTGTGCACGCAAGTTCATGTGTACTAAGAATTTCCTTACTGAAAAAACCAAAAACTCATTTTTTGTCTTGACATGGATACGAACACGGGACCGCAGAAGCGGTCCTTCCAACCAATAGACCAATGAGGCTTTTAAAATTGTATAAATCACAGTAGTATAATAAGTATGGAATCTTAGCAATTGAATCCGAAGCCGCCAAAAACTGAATATACTTGTAATATTACCTAGTTCGAGGATAAGGATTAATAGAAATAGAAAATATTCCTGCACTTATGATCATAGCATTTATTTTATAAAACTGTAACACATTTCAAATAAAAAATATTATTTTAAATGTAAAACGGAATTATTATTAAAAAAAATTAAAACTTGAACAAAAACGTTATTTAGAACGATAGAGACAGCCTATATAATTCACAAATCTTATTGTGGCTGTCATTGTTTCTTCCATTTGGAAAAACAACTTTAAAAGCGTGTCCTGCATTCAGCGACTGATATCGAGTGTTACTTATGTCGAAGTGAAAGAAATCTTTAGTCTTCTTTAGAATTAGTACCAAAATAACACAATAATCGTAAATCAGATAAGGTTAGAGAGCGTTTATCACTCTTGCAGGCATAAAAATGAAACATCGTCTAATAAGTACTGACAAAGACATTTGTTACTCCATCATTTAGCTGAGCTTTAATCGTCTTCTTTGGTAGGCGGATTGACGATCCTAGTACCAGACGTTTCGCACCCTTGATGCTGCTTCCTGTTGCTGGTACTAGGTATTTACGCCTGACGTTAAAAGATGGATATACCTCCATCAAACTTCTCTCCAGCATTTGCCATAGACACCTCCTACCACACCCATATGATGCAATGGAATGATGGGTTCTCTTAATTCGCTACCACACGGTAAACACCATCACCACAACGCTAAAATAAAACAGGTTTGAGACACTCCTTTCATCATTTTTATTACCTTGTCATCAACCTGCAAAATTCTATTATAATCATTACATTTTGTAGACGCTCTCGTAGAGCCAGGTATTCCCATTACAGTTCAGAATATATTTTTGTAAATTTTTTACTTAACTATTTCCCTTTGCAACTAACAGTTTTAATTTCCCTTGATATTTTCCATATAATATGTGAATCATTTACATTATTATTTACGATGATATTTTTAATGAATTGACTGAGATTAAAAAGGTTATTATAAATTTATTAACTCTGATAGAATGTTGTTACGGGTAAAGAGCATGCGTAGAATATACATACAATTAGTTTCTTTAGTGATGTTAAATAAGCTAATCGCAGACGAGACGACCGTCATAAATCTAAATTAAAATATATTTATAGTGTACTAACAATAATATATATATATAAAATGGATTTTAAAATCGTTTCAGTAGTTCAAGAAATTACTTCCTAAAAACAAAGTCACAAATTACAAACTTACCACTTTATAATATTGGTATAGCTGTATTGTTTAAATTAATAAATCATGCATTTTCATTAAACTTTATAAATTTAACTTTAAAATAACCACTAAAAAAAACCTGCGGGTGATAAACCGCTTGCCGAGCGTGGAAAACTATGTGTAATATCCCCCCCCTATGAAACAATCTATGGGGAGGTCTATGTTCAGCAGTGGACTTTAGTAGGCTGTAATAGTAATGGTGAATGGAGTAGTTTTATTTTATATGAGAAAGAGTAAAAAATAAACTACTCCATTCACCATTACTATTACAGCCTACTAAAGTCCACTGCTGAACATAGACCTCCCCATAGATTGTTTCATAGGGGGGATATTACACATAGTTTCCACGCTCGGCAAGCGGTTTATCACCCGCAGTTTTTTTAGTGGTTATTTAAATTAAATTTATAAAGTTTAATAAAATGCATGATTTATTAATTTAAACAATACAGCTATACCAAAATTATAAAGAGGTAAGTTTGTAAGCTTGTGACTTTGTTTTTAGGAAGTAATTTCTGGAACTACTGAACCGATTTTAAAATTCATTTTCCAATTTTTAAATTCTTCCATCATTTCTACCAACCAACCGGAAAGTTAGTGAGAGATGTGTGTACTGCAGTGGGCTAGGAAATGAAAACCTAAAATTGATAAATTTCACACACACACACACACACACACACACACACACACACACACACACACACACACACACAGACACACACACACACACACGCACACACACACACACACACACACACACACACACACACACACACACACACACACACACACAAACACACGCATATTTGTAGGTCAAACGGATCTAATGTATTTATTACATTAGATCCGTTACTGTTACAGCCTATCAAAAGTCCACCGCTGAACATAGGCCACTCCATTAGATTGCCTCACAGTGGACAAATCCCATAGTAGCTACACTTGGTAGCCAGGCATGCAACCGTAGTTCTTGAAATTATACTACGTGCATACATAAGTACAAATACACTTTTTTATTTTAATTACCAAAAGGAAGATGTTGTGTTTGTAATCCTCTGTCCAATATCGATCTACCGAAATGGGTTAGAGGATGAAGGATTAAGAATAAGAGGATGCAATAAAGTCGGTAATATTAATGTTCAAAATGAAATTATCGTAAATACTACATTTGTACGTAGTAAAGACTTACTGCAGTATATTATGGCTGTAGCACAAACGGGTCAGCATAACGGCAAAGGAAGCACACTTGCATTAATAACCAGCGAAATAGCAGGATATTGTGGCCAGGTTTCTTATGATAAGTGACGAAAACCGGAGACCCGTGTTACTGGTAATGAGGCGCTCAATCATAGTCCTCAGAGGTGACAACATGTCTGCATTTTGATTGTTAATCGAGGATATAATGTAATAATTAATGTCTATGGCACATGGCTACAGCAATCACTTGCCCCTACACACAAACGGATTGTGTGCTCGTATGTAACCCTTATTTCTATATAAAAATAACTTCTTAACTATGTACCTACATTCATCCAAATAACAATGGACCGATCATTTTTGTAGCAAAAGTGTCTACTGTTAGACAATGCGCGTCTTAAGTTGAGAACATTCTGTAGGCAAAAGCAGTGTGATATTTACTACGCTTACTGGCCTGTGTAAGGCAGATAACAATAACTACACGAGTAAAGTCAAAATTCGTACTAAATGTGTCGCCAATAGCAATATTTGTGATTAATATACATAATATGAGACAATAAAAGCAAATACTATGCAAAATAATTAAACTATATCAAAAATAGAACTCTCCTGAAATGTGAAAGTTATTTTTGTACAAGGAAGCACAAGTAACACACTTCCAGTGATAACTGGCCTCCTCTCATTTCTTATCCTTCTCGGAGGGTTGCGTAGTAATTATTCCGCCGAACTATTGCAGTGTGTATTAATAAACTTCATATTCCCTCGAAATATTTGAATTACACAAACATGCACATTTTGGTCACGATATATTAGGAACTAAAATTGTAATTATCAGTTTCAATAATGTCGGCGGGAATCGAACTCGGATTATTTTAAATTCGTGGAAAAAATAGGCCAAAATAGCCTTTTCAGATCGTGAAAGATATTTTAAGCTTGTATATAACTAACATTTTTTTCAATAGAATTAGGATGACATACGAGTACACAGTCCACCTGATGGTAAGTGGCTGCTGTAGCCCATAGATATCTGCATATATCCTCAATTAAGAATCAAAATGCAGATGCGTTATCACTCCCGAGGACTGAGATGGAATAACTCGTTTCCAGTAAAAAGGGTCTCCGGTTCGCTATATATACCATACGAAACACAGCAGCATTAAGCTGCTATTTTACTTTGGTATTCTGTGAGAGCGTAGTCCTAGCCCGGTCAAGCCGACCCATTCGTGTTGCAACCGAAATATAACTGCAGCATGGCTTTACCACGTATAATTGGTAACATGGTTTGACTTTGACATACCTATTTAACTAATTCATTTGCACGGAATTGACAAAATCTAAAACCCCATGAATAGACTTATATGCAAAAAGGAGCACGGCTCGGTATTATGTTAAGTACTAAAAGTGCATATAATACAATATAAAACGAATAACATAATGACTATAGCCAAGTAAGATAAACGTGGTAGAGCCATGCTGCAGCTATACTATAGTTGTACCACATATAGTTCTCAATGGCTCACTATACAACAAAGACGAAAATCTAGAATTTTGCTTGTTCTTTTCTCAATTTTGAATAATACAACTTCTCCAGCATATCTGAAGGACAAATTCCAATATCTCTTTTCAACTCATGATAAGGTTCTACGTTTCTCATCTAATCATTTTTAACAGTGGTATAGCCACGCGGCAGCTTTTGCTGTCGCACGGATAGGCCGGCTCGAACCGGGGTGGTACCACGACCTCACAGAATACCAGCGTGAAGTAGTGGTTTACCTCTGCGTTTCGCTTGGTGAGTGCAGGTGGCCGGAGGCCCTTTTTACTGGAAATGAGGCATTCCATCTTAGTCCTCACGGGTGACAACGCATCTGCATTTTGATTCGCAAACGAGGATAGATGTAGATGTCTGTGGGTCGCAGCAACCACTTACCATCAGGTGGACTGTGTGCTCGTTTGTCACTCTTATCCTATAAAAAAAATCATAAGATCAGTATTCCATCTCATTTCACTGGATTCACCAACAATTCCTTTACAATTCAGGCAACACTACTCTGGAACTCCTTTCCCGAAAACATAAGAAGAGCGCCAAGTAGGGATTATTTTAAAAAGTTGGTACATGACTTTTTTTGAAACGAAGTGATGTTGGATGTTAAGAATGATGATGATATATTTTGACACATTTAGATGTTTTATTATTTGTAATTTCAATATATGTATTTTATTATTATATGTAACGTATATATTATATGTATATCTTAGTGTGTATGTATATATATATATATATATATATATATATATGTGTGTGTGTGTGTGTGTGTGTGTGTATTTGCACCTGCCACAAAATATAAATATAGTTCGGCTCGACCGAGGATGGACCACGCTCTTACAAAATGCCAGCATAAAATAGCAGCTTAATGCTGCTATATTTTATATAGTGAGTGCAGAGAACTAGTTATCCTTTTTACTGGAAACGAGGCATTTCATATTACGACTAATCCTCAGGGGTGATAACTTATGTGCATTTTGATACTTAACTGAGGATAGATGTAGATGTCTATGGACCCTTAAGTCACCCTTAAGCTAGATGTTAAAAAAAAACACGATCACAAAAAATACATTTAATATGCTGCTGCAACTTTACATAATACGCATTGTAGTGAGAATTTGCACTACCCCTTATTATCCCGTGGGAGTGGTAATAGGCGACAGTGGGAAACAAATTAGGAGATGGGCGGTAGCGTTTTCCTAGTAATAACTAAAAAAATAAAAATCTGTTTTCCAACCCGCATACTAAGAGAGGCAACTATGGCGAATATCCCTCTATGAGGCAACTTATGAGAAATGTCTATGTTCAACAATGGATTTTTGATAGGAATTAATGATAAATAAATGTCCCAAGAAGAAGGTACGCTCAGGTAACGGTTATTATTTGTTAGTATCGAGCTACCGTAATTCAATATGGCATATACGTTTTATATACTAATTAAATAAGAAAAGTTAGAGTAGCTGAGGTGAATGTTTTAAATTATATGTACACAGATAAAATATAAATACAACACGATGTAATTTATTTAAAATAACACCGTCTGCTGAACCGTGACGCTATCTACGTGTTGACGAATAACTCTAGCTACAGTTAAAAATGTCCACTATATTTTTTCATCCTGTGTTGTTGGTGTAAGAGAATCAATCACCTATTTTTTTTGTAGAATGGGGTGACAAACGAGCACATATACCACCTGATGGTAAGTAGATGCTGTGGCTTATAAAACATCCACGTTTATCCTCAATCGAGAATGAAAATACAGATGCGTTTTCACCCCTGAGGACTAATATGGAATGCCTCGTTTCCAGTAAAAAGGGTCACCGGTTCTCTACACTCACCATACGAAACACAGCAGCATTATGTTGCTATTTTATGCTGGTATTTGGTGACTTCCTTGGTCAAGCTGACCCACTCGTGTTACAACTGTAATATATCTGCGGCGTGGCTCTACCACGTAAATTATAAACAATTTTATTATTTTTTTCCTTCATTTGAATACCAATAAAATATTACGGCAATTATTCAACGGCAGCTCTCTATTCTTCTCTTTAACACTGTTCTAACTCTTCTCGAACTTGAACAAGTATAATTTAAGAATATTACTCAATCACGCGGTCTTAAGTACCGTGACAGCGGGTAACCCTGTTTGGACCTCTTCCGGCGCCAACGAAATCGTTAATTGCTGACTTGCCACGTGCTTACCCATGAAGGAAAACATCGTGAGGAAAACTGCAACTCTGTGGAATAATATAATTGTACCATAAACCTCTAAAAATGTGAGGAGACTTGTGTCTAGCTGTGGGCATATTGATTGTAACTTTACCTTTTTCTTTCACAATAGGGCCAAAACAAGTGTATACAATAAGTATATAAATATATCAAATACTTCAATCGTATCATGTAATTAAAAAGTTTTATTTCCTAAACAAAACTGTTGTTAGACCCTCTTAATTCTTGCTAGTGCATTATTTATGTATGTGAGTTTTTATTAACGATATAGTAATCTATGTAATAAAAAAAATGTTTTTTAATACCTATATATATATATATATATATATATATATATATATATATATACTAGCTGACCAGGCAGACGTTGTTCTGCCCTTTCTGAACGACCATTTGCTTTCCCAAAAAAACTCCTGAAATTAGCAATAAAAAAATTGAGAGTCACTTATCGGGATAAAAACTACCCTATCTCTCAAGTTGGACCAAACTGCACACAGTCTGCAAATTTTTTTTTTAAATTGGTTCTATCTGTTGAATACTTACAGCAACACGTGGTGGTTATACTACTAAATTGTAGCTTATATTAAACGTTTGTATTTTTAACATAGCGCCATCTATTAAATATTTACTCAATCCAGTCAACAGATATCGTCATCTGACAGAATCGTTTGGAGCTAACAGATAATTGTTACTGTCAAATAATAGACAAATCATTTTGAATAAAATAATATTGTATTGCGACTATAAATTGAGATGTAAGCTATCCTATCTTTTAAGTTTGACCAAACTGCACATTGACCAAAAATTTCATTGAAATCAGTTCAGTAGTTTAGGAGTCAATCGCGGACAAACAACGTGACACGTACTTTTTATATATAAAGATATATATATATATATATATATATATATATATATATATATATATTGTTTTGTAGAATAAGGGTGACAAATAAGAACACGCCTGAGAGGAAATACTTAGTTAACTGTAAAAAGGGTCTCCGGTTTTCTACACTCATCATACGAATCACAGCAACGTGAAACTTATTTTACGCTGGTATTCTGTGAGTCTGGTGCTCCTCCGGTCGAAACGAACCATCCTGCCGCAGCCATAAAAAAGTTAAAGCGTGACTCTAGTACGTAGAAAATTAAAAGGTCGAAGATGGACGTACCGGTAATTTTTTTGTCCTAGATAAACAAACCTTCATAAAACTAAATTCCAGTTTAAGAAGGGTCGTGCAGGAAAAACAGAAATAATCGGCTTTATGTTATACTCGTATACGGCAAAATTTTGGAAACCCCTAGGACAGAATATGGAGTTAGAAACAGACTAAACTGCCTTTATTGTCGTGTGTTAACTAATGCAGCATTTTATCATATTATCTGCGGAGCTATATAGCTTTATAGCTATTAGCTTGCTTTATAGCTATTAGCTTTTATATGTTGTAGAGCCATGCTGCAGTTATATTACTGACTAGCTGTGCCCGCGGCTTAGCTCGCGTATATAGGTTTTAATTAGAGAATTAGATTGAAGTGACAAATTTTCTATACAATGTACAAAAACAGTGATAACATGTTGTGTCATGTTATCACCATTTTTATTATATGTATATATTTAAAGAGAGATGGCGCTGCGAACAGCAATCAATTCTAAAAATAAAAGCGATTACTTGACGCGATTGGTACATTATTATATATATAAAACATAAAAGAACTTATAAAGTTATAAACCAGTGTCTGCATAGTAAGCAAAAAAGAAAGTTTGATTCTCGCCGAAACCAACGCAATTGTTAATAGCTCTTTTATAATTTGATTTACCACACAGAGTAGGTACTCGGCGGTAAAGAATAAATGAGTTTGTCAACGCGCAGTAGGGCAGCGAGTAATATAAAGATTAGCAGTAAATATGAAAACTCATCTACAGGAAAAACCACAACCCACCTTTTTATAATACATTTACACCATACTGCCATCTATCGATGAAATTTGTTAACTATTTCACTTTAGATTTAGTTCATAAGGTTATAATATATTTTTGTATATTTTATTTAAAACGTTCTTTAATATTTTTGTTTACTGCGATTTAGATATAATTATATCATTATAGAACATTATTTTACCTAATTTAATTATGATTTATGATATGGTATAAGTTTAAATTGCACTTCAGAAGTCAACCATCGCCACTGTTGAACAAATTCGTACCTATACTTCGTATTCATACTTCAGAATATTTATCATAACTTTTGATTGAATGAACTGATTTTAATAAAATAAAGACTATATGTAACACGAAGATACACTTTATATTTTCCTTAATGATTCTTATAATATAAATTAGTACGTTATACGTGATACGTTAACAAACAAACAGACAGACAGACAGACACACAGACAGAGAGAAAATTCTAAAAATGGTAAAAATGTATTTAGTTACTTATTTTTAGTACCTTTCAATCACTTTTATTACAAAAATATAAAATGTACAGACGTCTGCTTTTTACATTTTTATTTTATGTATGGATATAGTTGTAGCACGAATAGGTCGGCTCAACCGGGGAAGGACCACACTCTCACAGAATACCAGCGTAAAATAGCAGCTTAACACTGCTGTGTTTTGTATGGTGAGTGTCGAGAACCGGAGACCCATTTTACTGGAAAAGAGGCATTCCACCTTAGTCCTCACGGGCGACAACGCATTTGCGTTTTGATTCGCAAACGAGGATAGATGTAGATGTCTATGGGCCACAGCAAACACTTACCATCAGGTGGACTATGTGCTCGTTTGTCACCTTATCCTATAAAAAAAAGCTAAATGCTTTCAAAAATATTAACAATTTTTTTTAAATTGTCCAGGAGACCATTAGCATAATCTTGGCATGACTTCGTTTTTTTTATTACGTTTAATGATATCGCCGTTATCTTAGACCACCAAAAGTCTTTTGCTGAACTTAGATCTAATTAACAAAGTATAGAATAGGAACAAAAGAATACGACGGCTCCATGGCGCAGTGCCTTAGAAATGAGTTACAGCGCTAAGGGCCGCGAGTTCGAATCCAGCACGAAATAAGTATTTGTATGACTTACAAATAATTATTCCGAGTCTGGATGTTTTTCATTGTAAAATTTATGTATGTAAACTGTCCCAACGATACAGGAGAAAATTCTAGTGTGGAGGTTAAGTTTTATAAAAAAACAAAAGAAAAAAAACTATAAAAGACATAATATATGTAATTTTTCTAGAATTCATGAATGTTACGTTTAGATAATGAAAAAGTAATAAGCAATTTCGATGATAGATTTAACAAGATGACGGTGCTTGCTACATTTTCGTAAATTGCTTCGCCTTCCGTAAAATATTTTACTTTGGCATCATGATTAAATCTTTACTTTATACGTTTCTGTCCTCGTGTACTGTATCAATAATAATATAAGTGGAAATACATTTCAATTCAAATAAATGTTTAACACTTGATTGAAAAACAATGGTCATGTCGAGTGGCACTTACTTACAGTGGTTCTTTTTACCACTATAACTTGGAATTTATTTTAAAGTTCTCAATGTATTACAATCGCTGTGCGTTTTTATTCATCTGAATTTTTACAAAATTTTTAATATTTATATATACATAATTTTAGACACATTATCAGTTGATGTTAAATAAATGATTAATATTATGAATGAAAATTAATTCAATTTACCTGCTAAGGTTTTCTCAACATGTTTTTTTTATATAAATTATACAATACTTCACGGTAATATAAATAAATCTCTGACTTTCGAATCTTGTATGTTGTAATATGTACGACTCTGTGTATCAGACACTGCATTCTAACCTTGCTCTGATTTTAAAAGGTATTACTATCCCTTTCCTTAGATCACGAGAATATGACAATTATTGCGTTTGCCATGCAAAGCGAAATAGTAATTGCGAATGGACGTCTGGGAATGAGATGTAATAAAAATAAAACCTCTACAGGACTTTTGTAAAATGGCTTTCAGTCAAGTTAATAGTAAACAGCTATTGCAATTTATAGATGCCTACAGGATGGTATGTAAAAGTTGCTATGCTTTTCAGATTGATTGACGATTGCAGTACTAGTTTTCCCGAATATTTGACGCTGCTGGCCTTGGTCAGTTTGGCTTTGCAGCAATAAAATTTATATAATTTAATTTTTATTTTTATTTAGTAGAATAATGGTGACAAGCGAGCACACAGCCCACTTGATGGTAAGTGGATGCTGTGGTCTATAGATATCTAAATCTATCCTAGATTAAGAATTAAAATGCAGATGCGTTGCGTTGCACGCAACTTTGAGGACTAAGATGGAATGCCTTGTATCCAGTAACACCGCAGCATTGAACTGCTATTTTACGCTGGTATTCTGTAAGAAAGTGGTAGATAGACAGTAGTGGCAGCTATATTAATTGCATAGTTTAGTTTAGTTTAGTATTCATTGCACGAATGGGTCGGTTCAACCGGTAAAGGACCACTCTCTCAAAAGCGTAAAATATCGGCTTAATCCTGCTGTGTTTCGTATGGTAAGTGTAGAGAACCGGAGACATTTTTTACTACAAAAGTGGCATTCAATCTTAGTCCTTACGATTGACTACGCATCTACATATTGATTCGCACACTAAGATAGATGTAGATGTCTATGAGCTACATTAACTACTTACCATCAGGTGGACTGTGTGCTTGCTTGTTAGTTACCCTTATCCTATAAAAAAAGAACGTGATCCTACCCCGGTCAAGACGACCCATTTGTACCACAAACATAATATACCTGCAGCGTGGATCTACCACGTATAAAAAAACCCTTTTCATACCTGATGGTTTTTCAATACACAACACTTAGTATACACCTTTATAAACAGTTAAATTCTTCTTCGTCTTCTTTGGTCAATAAAAGTCCACTGCTGGCCATAGGCCTTCCCGTTTTAAGTAGCATTTTCCTTAATCATCACGCTTGGAAGATAGATTGACGATCACAGTACCAGTTGTCTCCTACCATTGATGCTGCTCTCCATCGCTGGTCTGTGTAGACAAGATTCGTTAAATAGCCATCTATTGGAAGCTTTATTAAGATCTTTATAGAATTATCTTTTGCTATGGATTTTCCTCCTACATCCACAGGAGGAAATGGGATGAGCTCTCATACCCCACCTCCACGCGGTGGCTCACATTTAAATTAATTAAATAATAAATTGTAATGTCCGTCCCTTTACGCTTTCATAAGCAAGACTGATAAAAGGAGCCACCAGCCTCGATTTTCCGATCTATTTTTGTGTTTATTCCTAACGATATGTTGTGCTAAGCTTTATTGTACGATAGTCACACACACACATATATATATATTAAGTTAGATCTATAAAAGGTTCCATTGATTAAGAATTATACCTATAAAGAAAAGAATATGAGCAATATATATTCAATGCATTCGAAGAAAATTCTATAAGGAGATATATTTAGGAAAGGAGCTAATGAAGGACCTTGGTAAAGTTGATAAAGTCAATAAAAAAACTTTCTCGGAACGTAATGAGATCCTTTTTAACTGTCGATGTTTCAAAGAAAATGGTTGTAGTGTATTTTGAATAACAATTAGATTTTTCGCAATTATTCAGCCCTTACCCTTATTCTAATGGATTATTTTCAATTTTTGTTTAAAAACATCAAGCGTTTTGTTCTCGAATGCGATAATTATGTATTTCTTTTAAATTTTTTCTCTTAATCTATGGGTTTTGGTAATACTAATATCGGAAGTAATTTCATGTTACTACAATATTTTCCTGTTATTCTTATATCAGTATTTAAAATAAAAACAACTACGAGGAAAATTCGTTTAAGTGTAAACTGTTGCATTATGTATTTATAAGATATTGTTGAAATTCTCTTACCTCATATTATTACAATAAACTAAGCTGCAATTATTTCATCCCACGTCCCAGTCGTGACATAGCGTTATTATTTAAATACACAGTAAGCAAAATTAAAAGAATGAACATTGTGTCGGTTAATGTACCACTTGGCTCACTTCAAAGTTTCCACTTCATACTTGTACAACACAGCGGTCGTTGGTTAGGACAAAACCAAGTGTTTAACGTAGGGTGGTTTTCGTAAATGCGTTGTCACGACGCCTATTTGCGAGACACGAGCGTTCCGGGCGACTGACGGCACCACACTGACAGGGATGCTGCCCGTTGCTACGATACAACACCCGTTTCAACCCTGTAGATTGGGCCGCCGCCCTAGACGAGTGGAGCCGCGCAACCTAGTTTTATGTATAGTCGCTACTGTCCGCGTAATGGCTCTTCAGCTATTTCCCGATAAAATACTGTTGATAGATATTTGCGTTTTACGATATATGTTCCACATTTAACTTTTCATTTTTTCACTAAATGCATCATTTTTAGCATTCCGTAGATTAAAAGGAAAAACGGAAACCTTAAATGTATCACTTTATTATCCATCTGTCAAGGTCTTTATTCTCAGAAACGGTTATAGGTATCAAGTTGAAATTAATATCAAAATTTAGTTCTAGGGTCCTTTAGTTGTAAAAGATTCATACTTCTAAATAAACGCAATCAAAATATACGGCCATATATGTCACGTATTTTGGTACTCGTAAACACTCTGCAAAGCTAATAGGGTACTTCCCATTGATCTAAAATTGTGAAATTTGGTAAGAAAACAAGTTTTACAGCACAAGTCCATGTGCATTCCGAAAATCGTTAATTTGTAATTATATCATAAAATTTTTTTGCAATCACAAATTTACATTTTGTAGGTAGGTCATCGACCATGATGTAGACTATGATAATATAATTAGAGTTTTTTTTTATACAGTAAGAGTGACAAATAAGGACACAGTCCACCTGATGGTAAGTGGATGCTGAGAACCAAAGGCTTCTACATTTGTCCTCAATTAAGAATCAAAATGCAGATGCGTTGTCACCCCTGAGAACTAAGATGGAATGTCCCATTTCTACTAAAAAGGGTAATCGGTTCTTTACATTCACGATACCAAACGGTGTTCTGTGATAGAGTGGTCCTACCCTGGTCGAGCCGACTAATTCGTGCCACGGCCATTATATAGCTGCAGTGTGGCTTTACCACTTATAAATATATGTGACAACATTATTTTCCACTGCAATAAAATACAACAAAAAAATTTAAGGTTATCTTTGAGTCCGACCTACCTTTTCGTTTCAGCAATGTTCGGTGCTTACCTTACTTATAAATTATAAATTTCAGAAACTTAATTATTTTGTTGAAAGCAGATACTTAGTTTCATAATTTAACGCGGTACCCTCACGGCGCGAGTCTTACTTACATTTGTCTAGTTTTATTTATTACGTATTAATCTTACTTTCCTCAAATTTAAGCGAAGAAGTCGAGCCCGATCCCTGTCTCCACCATTAAAACTTGTTAATTGTACTTAGGTGTTTCTTATACCACTTGTTCGGTGATAATGAATAATATTGCAAGAAAATCCAGGATATGTGAAGTTCGCTAAACTAGATCATATTGGAGGATTAATTAAATACTTAATTAATAATACTTACTTAACCTTCTGAGGAATGAGGGGAGGTCTTTGGTCAATAATGCGTTTGTAGACTTTTTGAAATTACTCACTTTCCATAATTTTTATTTACGACTACGAAACAAAATTAATTAAAATTATTTGTTAACTCCGTGGAATGATTTCTTTTGTAGTATCGTAAACAATCAATCAGGCTACCAAACTTTGCCTAAAAAACTTTCTTTGTACATTTTCATCCATCCATCCATTACAGCCAATATAAGTTCGCCACTGAACATAGGCCTCACCCAAAGATTTCCTCTTAGGAGGGATTTTCCCATAGTTACCACGCTTGGCGGGAGGGTAGGTCATCTCAGTTTTTATAATTTTGAGATGTTGTCAGGAAGATGCTGATGCCCATCTCCTGTTTCAGTTTTCCCCTTACGACACCCACGGGACATTCATACACGGTGGATATTCATACACCGTTACTACACAGTTAGACTTGACGTATTGCGAGAATTAATAACGTCAGCTATATGAACAGGCGGAGGCACAGGGCTGGAGACCTGGATGATTTCTAATACATTGGCATGTTTGCACATCTGTCACGCGCTTCATGTCGCTAATGACAGGTATGACAAACAATTTATTTTCCGTAATGGAGTTGTTTTCCCCAGCATAGGAGATTTTTTTTATAGGAGAGGGGGTAAGCGAGCATGCGGCTCACCTGATGGTAAGTGACTACCGCCGCCCATGAACAACTGCAATACCAGGGAGGGAATTGCAGATGCGTTGCCGGCCTTTTAAAAGGAGTAGGCTCTTTTCTTGAAGGTCCCTAAGTCGTATCGGTCAGGAAAAATCGCTGATGCTAATCGATTCCACAAGGAAGTCGTGCGAGGAAGAAAACATATTCTAAATCGCACAGTGGTGGACCGCCAATCATCCAGATGGTGTGGATGGTATCGGAAGTTCTGCCGCGATGTGCGTTCGTGAAATTTGGCGGCTGGGATTAATACGAACAATTCCTCAGAGCACTCCCCGTGGTAAATGCGTAAAAAAATTCAAAGGGATGCAACATCTCTTCGCAGTGCCAATGAATCGAGCCGATCGGAAAGGACTCGGTCGTCGACAATTCGAGCCGCTTTGCGCTGGATGCGGTCAAGTGGAAGGAGCTGGCTCTGGGGAGCCCCTGCCCAGAGATGGGAACAGTATTCCATGTGAGGCCGAACCTGCGCCTTGTAAAGTTGCAGGCGGTGTGCCGGCATGAAATACTGTCCCGCTCTGCTGAGCACGCCAAGCTTTTTAGAGGCAAATTCGGCCTTCTCTTCCAAGTGACCACGAAACTGCACATCACGCGATATGTTGACTGCGAGGATTCCGATAATGGCTGAGGCAAGAAGGGGAGTGCCTTGAAACTGAGGAGACACGACAAGGGGTTCTTTTTAGCAGTAAACGCGCAAACTTGTGTCTTCTGAGGATTAAATTGGACTAGATTTAGTCGCCCCCAATCCGAGACTTACAAGTATATATATATATACACAAGTTTATGTCCAAACTAACGGCCAACGCCTCCCCCTTGGACTCTACTGCCTCCGCCCATCTATGAGTCACGTAGACCAGAAAATCACCAGTTGATTGACCCCGACGAAAACCCTATTGGCGGTCACTAATCAGCTGTTGATCCTCAAGGTACCGCATGAGCTGGCAGTTAATAATGCATTCCATTATTTTGGAGAACAAGGAGGTGATGGCGATAGGCCTGTAGTTGGACTGGTCTGAGTGGTCGCCTTTTTTCGGGATCGGGTGGACAAAAGCTGTCTTCAATGATTTCGGGACTACGACTAGGGAGTAGGGGTACTGGAAAAGACGCGTTAGGACCGGTGCCAACTCCGGAGCACACGTCCTCAGCACAATTGGGGGGATTCCTAAGCCAAAAGGGTTAAACGTTAACACACAGGCATTTGGTGTATAATTCTTCCCACATCTGATATAACGTTTATGCGAACGACAGTTTTGAAATTTTCATAGGAAGAGGGTGATCACGAACACACAATCCACCAGATGCTGTGATACGTAGATGCTGTGACCCATGGACAGCTACAACCAATTAAGAATCAAACTGCTGATGCAATGCCTGCAAGCAGGCATTGCTTCGCATTTTTAACAGTGGTAGAGCCACGCGGCAGCTTTTGCTGTCGCACGGATGGGCCAGCTCGAACCGGGGTGGTACCACGACCTCACAGAAAACCAGCGTGAAGTAGAGGTTTACCTCTGCGTTTCGCTTGGTGAGTGCAGGTGGCCGGAGGTCCTTTTTACTGGAAATGAGGCATTCCATCTTAGTCCTCACGGGTGACAACGCATCTGCATTTTGATTTGTAATAGAGGATAGATGTAGATGTCTATGGGCCGCAGCAACCACTTACCATCAGGTGAACTGTGTGCTCGTTTGTCACCCTTATCCTATAAAAAAAAGGCACAGGAAAGGCTATGTATATAAATATATATTACGTTTGTATATATGTAAATTTATTATTCATGTACAGAAACATTACATGACAATAATTGATACGATAATCAAGCGTCGCTTTTTTTCTAAATAACATAAAATTGTCCACTGTTTTTAATTTTATAACTAAAAATTACACAATAATTTTGATAATTGATTTATAAATGATCAATTGCTGTCACCTTGTGTTCGAAAGATTGAGCTAGATAACCGAGAGACAGAGTACTGCTCGGATTGATTATAGCGTTGAAAACGTAACGAAATTGTCATTTCGTATTTTCTTAATTCCAACAATGAACCAATTTTGAGAGGATAATATTTGTATAAACTTTGTCTAAATCTGTATTTTTTCTTTTATTTTTAATGTTCTTTTAATTAACATACTTCACGAAAAAGTTATTGTAACTTATAACTCTGATCTTTGTGTTGACGATTACTTTACCAAAAAAACATAGTACAATAGATTTATAATATAGGAACTATTTGATTAAGACGAGCAAAAATCGACAGTTATCGGTTAAATTTGTCATTTAAACTATGTTATAATAAATTATATATTTTATAGTGTACACAAATAATATTATTGTTATAATTACTCGTAAGATACCAGGCGGTCCCATAATGAACTGGCCTGATATAGTTCAACGCGACATGTCGCTACATGTTGTGTTGCATTAAATAGTACGTTTATCGTGCACTTAATATAAGAAACATGCATCGACATGAAATGCTTAGTCTTAGTTTAGGAGGCATTTGAATAACGAGAGTCGCGTATTTTTTCAAAATGTCGAAAACTGAGTATCGAAGTGTCATAAAGTTTCTGTTTAAAAAAGGTTTATCCCCTGCCCAAATAAAAGAACGATTGGATGGCGTGTATAAGGAGTCTACCCCCTCCTATAGCACAGTGAAAAATTGGGTGAAAGAGTTTCGCCTCGGGAGAGAAACCGTCGAAGACTTTGGCCATGACGGTCGACCTGTGGAAGTGCTCATTGCTCTTATCGAAGAGGAGGTTCTGAGTAACCGCCGTTTGAAGATTAGAGAAATTGCAGCAAGGCTTGGGCTCTCTAAGAGTACCGATCATCGCGCGATCCATGAACATATTCACATGAAAAAAGTTAGTGCAAAATGGGTACCGAAACTTCTTTCAGCGGTACAGAGACAGGAAAGAGTTCTCTGCGCTTCGGAGTTTTTGGATCTTTGTGGCGAAAATCCAAAGACTGTGATCGAGCGGCTAGTGACTGGTGATGAAACTATAATCTTGTATTATGATCCACAAAGCAAGCGCGAGTCAATGGAATGGCGTTATAAGGGTGAAAAGCCCCCTAGAAAGGCAAAGGTGCAACAATCGACTAAAAAACTGATGTGCACAATATTTTGGGATTTTCAAGGCATTTTGATGGTGGATTTTAAAGAACGTAATACAGTCGTGAACGGCGAATATTATGCTTCTTTAATATATAAATTACGAGACAAGATAAAGGAAAAACGAAGAGGCAAGCTGTCTAAAGGTGTCCTATTGCTCCATGACAACGCCACTGTTCATACCGCTGGTGTTTCGAAGGATGCAGTTCGTCAATGCCGGTTCACAGAAGTTCAACATCCACCTTACAGTCCAGACATGGCCCCGTCCGACTATTATTTATTTCCAAATTTAAAGCGGGACTTAAGAGGAAGAAAATTTTCAAGCGATGAAGAGTTGCAGGCGGCCGTCTTCAGTCATTTTGAGGATAAAAAATGTGATTATTTTTATAAAGGTTTAGAGATGTTGATTCACAGATGTCAGAAGTGTGTTAGTATTCATGGTGATTATATTGAAAATTGGTTTCGTTTCATTTCCTTCATTGGTTCATAGTTAGGCCAATTCATTATGGGACCGCCAAACGTTACAAAAAAGCAAATGATTTCACAAACAGAAGGAAAAAATTCCAAATATTTGTTTCAGCAAGCACAATATCACATTTTAAGTTGAGAGATCTGGATTCTTGCCAGGATATTCAGCCAGAAAATACTTAACAGATTATACGAATCATAACGATTTGATCTGATGTAGATGTCAGATGGATTCTTATTCAATTAGGTGAAAATTCATGGTTACAATTATTATGTTTTGACAGATTATTTTTTAATTAATTCGATTTGCCGGAAAGTAAAGTGAACCCTATTAGGTCCTACACCTGGGCACTTACCTCCTATCATTTCTGAGAGAGCAAGAAAGTGTCCACTACGCTGCCCCAATGCGTGTTTGCGATTTCCTCACGATGTTTTTCTTCATTGCCGAGCACGTGGTAAGCACTTATAAATCATCAACACTTTTACTTACAATATACAATTTACTTAGCGGCTGAGATCGAATCGTTTCGCTGAATACTCATTAAATGTGAACTTTTAATTTTAAACGTTTAACGGTTTATTAACTATCCGCAAAACTATTGTAGTATAGATGACAATCTAAGTGTGTTGTTTTATTCAGCGTCTTATTTCTACCATTATTCTTACTTTATTTCCTCGCTTAAGAGTTACTATTTTAGTGTTAAGACAACATGTTGGTAATATGGTGTGTTCAAAATGACAGACATACGAAGATTGTTGCCTATGCTACGACATTTGCTACAGAGTTATATCGTAGTTATATCTTAACTATCTTATTGCTACTATCTTAACACAAAATTAGTAACACCATAACAATAAATCTAGATAGAGGTCAAAAGTGAGAATGTCCTCATAAGTTATTGAATTTGTTTTTATAAAACTTTCATTTTTGTGATTAAAGGACGAAAGGGCGATTTTTCAGCCTACAGGTAAAAGCTATTCAAAGGGTTAAATACAACATAAATAAATTAAAATAACACTTGTATGAATTAAAAAATTTTATTATTTTTTATTTGGTTAGGGCAATATTTATATGATACCTTTTATCTGACTGGAAAATCTACCTTTAGAAAATAGGATATTCTTTAGCTTTAAATTTTTCTTCCCTTCACTGTTATTCCTTTCAATATGAACAAAATATCGTAAAACATCTTTTTAATATGTCACGCTTAGTCAAAATAGAGTTTGACCTTACCATAAATAGCATGGCAATTTCCAATAGAAAATTTAAAAGTAATATACTAAAATACGGTAATCTGCTAGTAGTCATTTATATTAGAGATGATGGGGGAAAACAAGAATATAAAATACATACATATTGAGTTACTGCCAATAAATGCTCAATAGCTTTACTTCTCTCTTAAATATGAGAGAGAGAGAGTCTGGAGACATATTACAGGCCACAATAGAATTAAAATTATTGATAAAAGTAGTTATACTGTGTATTCAAACATCAGTCGAATGCACTTCTTCCTAATTTTATAAATTCAATAAATATCTATATATTCATACGTTTTAGTATTATGTCACATTTTTTTCTAACATGCAAGATTTAAAAAGGAATCTTCGTTTTAGGGTTCGGAAGTTAAACGACAAAGAACCCTTATATTTTTGCCATGTGCATCTGGCCGTCCGCATTTTTACTCAGAGACCCTAGGTGCTACAAATCGAGTAAGTAGAGAAAAGCAACTTACAGGAAAATATGTCAGATACACAAGGAGAAAGCAATTCTGAGGATTTCGCTAGTAGAATTCAATTCAACAGAGTAAATGTTCAATCTATTGTAAGAAGAACGATAATGCCTGAAATTGTATGAGCAACATTTTTCCGTACATTTGCATATATTTTACTTGAAAAGTAAAGCAATTACTTATTTTATTTAATAATATTATGCTAAAGACATTTTTAAAAATTATGAAAAAAAAATTATATATGAGACTACAACAAATTCTGCTGTCTTTTTGATAAGGTTATTGGTTTTATTTTCCCTTTCTTAGATTAATATGGATAATGAATAACGATTAGAGTCCAAGCCGAATTCTATTTTCCTAAACAATTGTCAAAATTTTCCGTAGCACATCTTAAAGGAGCGCAGCTACGTCAAGTGTCATGTCGTCGCCTATATGTAACACTAACTTTTTTTTTGGTGGTAGCCCTTCCGCTTTCGACTCATTCCAAAAAAAATCGAGATCCACTAATAGTTAGCGGTTTTACTCCTTCATGTTTTTTCTTCAATAATTCAATAACTGTTGATTCTGAACTGTTGAATTGCTGAGTTTACATTGAAATCGTCAAAGATGCTTTTAGTTATGCCCTAAAACTTGTATTAGAAAGGACCTCTCTTATGTTAAGGTATTCTCTTGAATAAAAGATTTTTAATTTTAATTATAAACTATGAAAAAAAACATTCTTCTTAATACAAAGTTTAACAAAACCCTGTGGTTCCCGTTTAGTGCGTTATCAGAATCAATATTCAAACGTATACATAAATCACGACCATTAAATATAATTTAAATACATTTTTATTTGAAACTGGTATGCAATTTTATTACCTTTAACTGACACACAAACTAAACTAGCAATTTACGGTTATATAAAATATGTAAATGTTTTATGTTCTTGTTACACATTCGTAATAATTTCTGATGTCCTACTTTCCTTATATTTATTCGTAAAATATAGACCTCGTCTAAAGTCATGTAAAAGTACCTAGCGAGTTCCGAGGGTACTATAACTTTCACAGGCCGATTTAGAGAAAATCTATAACATATTCATAAAGGATAATATCCCGTAGTGAAATAAAAAATGATGAGTTATTAGTACCCATTAACTATATGTATTTGATGGTGCCTGCGCTGTCGCTCGTGCCTTGCACGACTTCTTCTGAACAACACGTGCACCGTACACATGCGAGTTGCACCTGCGGTGGTGCCCGTGTGGCAAGCTACTAGTTTTGCTTGTATAAAACAGACGGAGCGACTACCGTTAAGGGAATCTTGGTTCTGGCGTGGCACAGTTCACGTGTTGTGTTCCGTTACTAGGTCATCCTTTAATTCGAGCAAACGAAGTAATTATTATTCTCAAATACTAAATTAGTCGCAGTACAATTTATAGTTAATTAGATCTTTTCTTATCAATGTGATCTATGTATTTCATAATTGTATAAAGTAATATATTGTTAAATAATCTATTTAACAAACGGAGGTTTTATCCGAATCGGTGGTAATAATCATAGAATTATTACGTATAGAATACTAGTACGGACACAAAAGTGAAGCAAGTAAAACTAACTCGAAACCGCGTAAGTTGACTCAGCGACGCGTCAGTGCGCAACGTCACGTCTTATGCCGCCTCTACACGTTGGCCAACACGCTGGCGAATGTGTTGGCCAACAACGATGGCCATCGTGTGGAGCGGGTGTTTAAGCTACGTTGGTACGTATTGGGACGATGGCCCACAAGTTGGCGCGAGATCCGTCTGGTGTCGGTTTTTTACAAAAGATCAAAGGGTTGTGGCAGAGTATTGGCCGCCGCGTCCACACGTTGGGCGCACGTTTAGTTTGCTACGAGCTCTCAGAGTGATCGCACGCACGCACGCTTAAATTTTATATGCACGCATCGTAACTAGTGTCTACATAACGGCAGTAACAATGACCAATGAATAAACTTTTCGCTTTATAGAGCCCTACCAAGCTGAAAATTGTTTGTAAAACACAAGTCTTTAAAAAAAATGTTATTATACACAGGATTTTCTCCTGTATCGTGGAGGCAGTTTAGAAACATAAATTGCATAAGGACAAACATCCAGACCCGCGAGAAATTATGTGCAGGCTATACAAATACTTGTTCCGTGCGGGATTTGAACCCGCGGCCCCCAGGGCAGCAACTCATTGCTAAGCCACTACGCCACGGAGCCGTCAAGAAATAAAATTGATTTTTTCCATTTCTTTTTGATCACCCTTATCTTATACACATTCACGTTGTAGTGATTGATGTATTCATTTATTTATTGATGTATTAATGCTATATTATAGGTAGCATACTAAAATCAAATTAAAAAGTAGGATACTAAAATCATGTTTTTACTGTCTTTATTATTCCCTATTAGTTTCTTTATTTCGTTGATAATACTTTAATTTTTAGTTATGGAAGAGCGAAGCCACCTGTTACAGGCATTATTTTGCTTACTAGGTGACCTCGATCACTGATCGTATAATGTAACTTTAATGTTTGACAAAATAAATTATTTATTATTATTATTATTTAGTTTTATTCTATAATTATATAATAAGAATAACCCTTTTTAGAAAAGGCTTTGTTTAATAAAATTTTACAACAGTTTTATAGACAGGCTTCGAATATTTTCCAGGCCTTAGTTGTAAAAGTGTTAATTATACCTATGCCTAGGTGTGTTAATCTTTATATAGTTTACTTATCTGTATAACGTTAGGGTATAATAAAGAAATATTAAAAATTTATATTAAAAACATTAAATATTAAAAATAGTGAAAATTAAATAAAAAAATAGTGGTATGCTGTGAATAAATAAACCGCAGCAGCCGTTAGCGCTTCAATAATCATTTTAATTCATTCGTCCGCACATTGGCCTGAACCGAAGCAAACTGAACGATCTTCCATCGTGTGGACGCGATCACAATTTCTTGGCCAATATCTCTGCCAACACATTCGCCACTGTGTTGGCCAACGTGAAGAGCCGCCATTACGGAAAAGAGCTCGCGAGAAATTATAAAAAATGACCGTTTGTGTTGTAAAATATTGTCACAAAAGTGATGATAAATATAAAAAAAGTAATGATATTACATTTTACATATAAGTTCACATATATAATTCATAATAAGTACGTAAAACTAAAAAAATATTTACCGAAGCTATCATAATACAAATGTTGCTAGTTGTGGCGAATAAATCACAATTTTCTTTTATAAATTTTTATTTTATATTTGTGTTTAAAACGTTTAATCGCAACATATATATTTACATAATATTAACAATGGTTGCCTATTTAAAACTAATACGGAGTGATCAGCTGATCGTCGTCGCCATTTTAAAGCAACTATTTTATATTAATTGCTTTGTTTATTGACTAATTTGACGTTTTAGAGTACAAAATAAAAACTTTTTTTTATTTAGAACATCAAGAGATTATTAATAAGAAAGCCTTTACTAACCAGATGTTACTGTACACCGAAATATTAACCAGATGTCACTTTACACTCCAACATATTCTATTTTTAACCGACTCCCAAAAAGGAGCGGTTATCAATTATGTAGGTATGTACACTGATTTCTAAAACAATTCTAGATCAATTCGTATATACATGCTGAAATTTTAATGTTATTTTCCCGCAGCCAAATTATACTGTCTCGATAGTAGAGTCAATTTATTAAAATGTGACAATTAAAAAAGGGCAGATTTACAATAGTAATACCTCACGAGCTAGTCGGGCCTCCAGACTCCAGACTAGTTTATGTTGTATCACTACACTTGAGAGTTCCTGCTCTGAACATTTATTAGTGGCCCTTCACTGTGTAGGCAGCGCGGTAGCGCGTGCGATAGACGTAACACTGTGTTACGTTTTTTCAGACTTTATTATAGTAATACGGCATAAGCTAGCCTGCACGCCTGACCTACTTGCGAGATATTACTATTGGCTTGAGATCGCATTCGAGTTCTGTTTTTCTCGATTGTAAATCTGCTATTTTTGCATCCTAATAATTTTTATTTTAATAAATCTATTCCTACTACCAAGACAAACTCATGCGACTTCGGGAAAACAACCATAAAAATTTCAGCGTGTATATTGGATCAATCTCTGTGTATACCTTTTCAAATAAAAAAATCTAAATCAGTTCAGAAATTATAGAATTCTAAGGAAAAAAATAAAAAATACACCTAATTGAGAACCTTCTCCTTTTTTGAAGTCAGTTAAAATTAAACATTACATGATGTGTTATTTTATTCAAGCAAATTAATTGTGTTTAATAATATTCTTAAAATTTATGACGTCTGCATTTTTGTACCATTAAAATATGTATAATAAAGTTATATTAGTACCATCATTATCGTGTTTATTTTATTCCATTTTGTATCCCATATTATGATTCTCATAAAATATGTCTTCGTACGTACGTAATCATTATTATATCGATTATTTAAAATTAATCAATAAAATAATGATTTGCACAATTTGATTGCAAACGTCAGAAACTGGTATCACTGAATCGCGTGTATGTGTGCGTGTGACGAGCGTAGGCACATTCGACTCGCACCTACTAACATAATGACCTTGCGTCACTTTAACGCTCGTGTTTTGTACTAGACTGCGTTTCTATACGTAATAATTCCATGGTAATAATACCACATTAAATAAAAGTGATTATATTCTATTGTAAAGCCTGTTCCTTGTGAATATACATTTTAATATTATCCTACATCAGAGGTGGGTTACAGCTTTTCATATAAAGTTCTACATTTTAATAATGACCTTTCTACATATTTAATCATAGAATAAGGCTCAAAAAGTATACTTTATCCTAACATTTGAACACCTCGTTAACGGGTAACAGATGGTGGGAATCAAATTCATTGAAATAATTCAGGATCGGGAGTGCCAATAATTGAAATAATTAATCTCAATAATAGTTGAATTAGAGCCCTAGTAATGTGCCTTTCAGGTATAATATCTATTTTAAGATTTATTATATATTGCGTTAATAGTTTCATTGTTCTAAATTTTGTCCTAGAACAAAAATAATAACATTAGAATTGCATTAAAGGAATCCTATTTATACAGATTGTTTTATAATTGTATAAATTACTTTCCATTGATTTGACATAAATCTCTTTCCCGGAAAAACCAGTGCGAAATCCAGCGGGTCTTTTTTTATAGTAACATTATTACAATTATTTGCAACTTATTATACTCGTAGAAACAGTGTGAAAGCGATTACCTCATAAGGGGTTATTGTTAACTATGTAATAAAACATGATCAAACGAACTTCTAAGTGAGGTTCGATCAGTAATATATGAGTCACTTTATCCGAAGATATATAATTAATGATATATAAAGCCGTGTAGTAGCGGTTAAGAATATCCACTACCCCATATCTTCCCGTGGGTGTCGTAAGAGGCGACAAAGGGAAACAGGCAGGAGATGGGCAGCAGAATCTTCTTGATAACAACAAATTACAATAAAAACACTGCGGTGTCAACCCGCTTGCCAAGCGTGGCAACTATGGCAAAACCCCCCTAATAATGAGAGTATGACTCGACCTGGCAATTTATAACGCACGCACCCTGAGGACTGATGAGAAGATCCTGGAGCTGGAAGAAGAGATAAACAAGTTGCGCTGGAATATCATAGCATTATCCGAGGTCCGAAGAGGGGGGAAGAACACGGAAATCATTGAATCCGGCAACTTTTTCTATCACCGGGAGGGCGACCATCTGTCCCAAGGAGGTGTCGGATTTATCGTCCACAAGTCTCTCGTTAACAACGTTGTAAAGATCGGGAGTGTGTCGACGAGGGTTGCGTACCTTATACTCAGAATCACCAAACGGTATTCGCTGAAGGTCATACAGGTTTACGCACCAACATCAGCACACCCCGATGAGGAGGTGGAGGAAATGTATGAAGATATCTCTAGAGCCATGTATTCCTCCAAAACCCACTATACGGTGTTAATGGGAGACTTCAACGCAAAACTAGGCACAAGAGAGAACGGTGAGCTGAAAGTAGGGAAATTCGGAATAGGGCAACGGAACCCAAGGAGCGAGCAGCTGGCTGACTTCATGGAGAAAGAGAGACTCTTTATGATGATGAACTCTTTCTTCCAGAAGCGGACCCACAGGAAGTGGACCTGGTGGAGTCCCGACGGTTCGACAAAAAATGAGATTGACTTCATTATGACGACCAGACGACAACTGTTCAGTAATGTCTCAGTGATCGCGAGGGTGAAAACCGGCAGCGATCACCGAATGGTTAGAGGCACACTGAACCTAAACGTTAATTTGGAGAGGTCACGTCTAATGAAGTCAACGCTCCGTCCCCCTCGTGCTCTAATCCAAAATCCCGAAACCTTTCAACTCGAGCTACGAATCCGTTTTCAGTGCTTAGAATATTGCAATGCAGTGGACGATATGAATGACAAGCTCGTGGAAACTATCCATGCGAATACAAAAACTCTCCGATCACACCCTTATTATAATGGCTGTGAGACGGGAGATGAAGCTGCAGTCTTCAGTAGATTTGACAGCATACTGGCAACTGAACAGACGGATCTCCAAATGCATGCGGCAGGACTTACGCAACTTTAATTCAGCTCACATTGAAGAAGCGATCGAGCGGAACCAAGGCTCCAAAGTCTTTGCCAGAGATCTGTCTGCCAGAAAGAGCCAACGGTCAAATCTGAAGACTGAGTGTGGCAGCATCATTTCACCTGAGATTTTGAGTGAGATCGAGAGGTGCTATGGGCAGCTGTACACATCATCGTTGGAGCCACACGCCACACGCAAGTGTGAGTAACGATCCAAGAGCGAATCTTATCCGACACTATTCCGAAGATATCCCGGACGTCAGTCTGAGCGAGATTAGAATGGCTCTCCAGCACCTTAAAAACGGCAAGGCCCCAGGCGAGGATGAAATTACAGCGGAGCTTTTGAAAGCGGGTGGAAAACCACTACTTGAAAGTCCTTCAGAAGCTCTTTAATTCCGTCCTCCATGGTGGCGTTACACCGGAGGCGTGGAGCAGAAGTGCGGTGGTCTTATTCTTCAAGAAAGGCGACAACACTCTCTTGAAGAAATACAGACCGATTTCCCTTCTTAGCCGCGTCTACGTGCTGTTTTCGAGAGTCATTACGAATCATATAGTTATTAATCATATGGTTGCCGCAACCATATGAGCTGACCGTGAATGTGAAATCTTAGTTGAAATTTTTAGCTGACTGCAACACACGGATTTTTTTGGGCGCGCTGTCAGTTTAACTGCGCAGTTAAACTAACGTACTTCCAAAAACTAATCGTGAGTGTGAAATCTTAAGTTGAAATTTTTAAATGACGGCAATCCACGTATTTTTCCGGGTGCACCGGAATGCGCTGGCTTCAGTTCGTTTCAATATTATTGGTACGAGTAAGTACTTACTAGCTTACATTATTTCTATGCTGTTTACATTTTATATTATTTTATATATTTAGAGAAGTTCGTTTGACGGAGGATAGAGACCTAGATGACTGTGATGATATCATCTTTGTGAAGGTGATAATCCGAAGGTTGGTATCACAGTGACGGCATTAGATACAACGATCGAGTTTGAACTCATTTGAAAGGGCTCATAAAGACCTAGGTGACTGTTATGACCTCACCGTTCTGCTGGTGCAATCCGAAGGTGGGTTTACAGATGTAGCTGTTAAATATTTCATTTCTTCAGCTACATCTGTAGCATTGGAACGAATAACTTCTACAATCAATCATTTAGTGTCCAATAATCGCAGTATTGAAACAGCTGAACATATAAAACAACGAGTATTTTTGAAAACTCTTACTGAAAAATATTGGTACACATAATTGTCTTACTTAATTATTTTTTTTATAGGATAAGGGTGACAAACGAGCAAACAGTCCACCTGATGGTAAGTGGTTGCTGCGGCCCATAGACATCTACATCTATCCTCTATTACAAATCAAAATGTAGATGCGTTGTCACCCGTGAGGACTAAGATGGAATGCCTCATTTCCTGTATTAAGGGCCTCCGGCCACCTGCACTCACCAAGCGAAACGCAGACGTAAACCTCTACTTCACGCTGGTTTTTGTGAGGTCGTGGTACCACCCCGGTTCGAGCCGGCTCATCCGTGCGACACTAAAAGCTGCCGCGTGGCTCTACTACTGTTAAAAAATTAAACAATACTTAAATTTAAAGTTAAAATTACAGCCTGTATACGTCCCACTGCTGGGCACAGGCCTCTCCACATTTCTGAGAGGGTTTTAGGGCAAGGAAATGTCCGCTGCCCTGCACCAATGCGTGTTGGCCAACTTCACGTTTTCGATTTTTTTTTTATTTCTCAGACATGAAGGTTTCTTCACGATGTTTTCCTTCACCGCCGCGCACATGGTAAATCAGCATCGAATCCAGGTTGCTTGCGTACTGTGAAATTTACAGCGAGTGCTAACCATCTTTACTACCACGATTCAATAATAATTACTAAGAATTATAACCTAACATTTTCATACATTTATAATTTAATTTGTTTAATAAATATACTAAATTATAAACTTTATAACTCATTTTTGAGCTGACATACGATTGTTTTCTTTTAAATAAAGCCGATATATCGATATATCGCTATGTTTTCGATATATAAAACTCCGATATTGATATATTTATAATTATCGATATATTGAAAATCCGATATTTTAAAAATATCAACAGTCCTAGTTTGAACTGATCAGTTGGAATAATCAGTTGAAATGACCGCGTGTGCCGACGTTTTTTTGGATTAAATACATTTGAAGTGATCAGTTGAACTGATGTCAGTTTAACTGACCGTGTGTGGGGACTAATATAATACTGATCGAACTTACTTAGAAGTTCGATCAGTATTGTGTATTGTTATTTCGTCACACTATTCGAAGATATAGATGTTATATATATATATATATATATCATCATCATCATCATCATTACAGCCATTCACAAGTCCACTGCTGAACATAGGCCTCCCCCAAAGAATGCCACAAAGCACGGTCCTGAGCCACCTGCATCCATCGACTTCCTGCATGTCTTACCAGGTCGTCACTCCATCTCGTGGGGGGACGCCCTACACTTCGCCTACCGGTACGAGGCTGCCACTCGAGAACCTTTCTTCCCCATCGGTTGTCGGTTCTTCGAGCTATATGGCCGGCCCACTGCCACTTCAGCTTACTAATCCGTTGGGCTATGTCGGTTACTCTGGTTCTACTGCGGATAACCTCATTCCTAAGTTTATCACGCAGAGAAACTCCGAGCATAGCCCTCTCCATAGCTCGCTGAGCGACCTTGAGCTTCCTCATACGGCCAGCAGTGAAGGACCAAGTCTCAGATCCGTAAGTCATCACTGGCAACACGCACTGGTTGTACAATTTCGTTTTAAGGTTTTGAGGTATGTCTGACGAGAAGATGTGTCGTAGCTTCCCGAACGCTGCCCAGCCGAGTTGAATCCGTCGATTGACCTCTCGGTCGAAGTTGGACTTACCTAGTCGGACTATTTGTCCTAGGTAAACATACTCGTCAACAACTTCGAGCTTAGTGCTCCCAACAACTACCGGCATAGGTGTGACATGGACATTAAACATAATCTTTGTTTTGTCCATGTTCATCTTAAGACCTATCCGTTGGGAGACACTATTGAGGTCATTGAGCATAGTGCTTAGGTCCTCCAGCGATTCTGCCATAAGGACTATATCGTCGGCAAATCGAAGGTGAGTGATGTATTCGCCATTGATGTTAATTCCGTATCCTTTCCAGTCCAGAAGCTTGAAAACGTCTTCCAATGCAGCGGTGAAGAGTTTCGGGGATATAACATCACCCTGTCTTACACCTCTCTGCAATTGGATAGGTTTCGTACTCTGGTTCTGTACTCGGATAGCCATCGTAGCTCTACTGTACAAACACTTCAGCACTTCGATATACCGACAGTCAACTTGGCATCGCTGAAGGGACTGCAGCACCGCCCAAATTTCGACGGAATCAAAGGCTTTCTCATAGTCCACATACGCCAGACACAGTGGTAAATTGTACTCTTCGGACTTCTGTACAATTTGCCGAAGGGTATGTATGTGGTCTATGGTGCTAAAGCCCTTTCGGAAACCGGCTTGTTCGGGAGGCTGGAAGTCGTCAAGTCTGCGCGTGAGACGATTCGTAATGACTCTCGAAAACAGCACGTAGACGCGGCTCAGAAGGGAAATCGGTCTGTAGTTCTTCAAGAGAGCGTTGTCGCCTTTCTTGAAGAACAAGACCACCGCACTTCTGCTCCACGCCTCCGGTGTAATGCCACCATGGAGGACGGAATTAAAGAGCTTCTGAAGGACTTCAAGTACCGGTCTTCCACCCGCTTTCAGAAGCTCCGCTGTAATTCCATCCTCACCTGGGGCCTTGCCGTTTTTAAGGTGTTGGAGAGCCATTCTAATCTCGCTCAGACTGACGTCCGGGATATCTTCGGAATAGTGTCGAATAAGACTCGCTCTTGGATCGTTACTCACACTTGCGTGTGGCTCCAACGATGACGTGTACAGCTGCCCATAGAACCTCTCAATCTCACTCAAAATCTCAGGTGCCCCGGAAACGATGCTGCCACATTCGGTCTTCAGCTTTGACAGTTGGCTCTTTCTGGCAGACAGATCTCTGGCAAAGACTTTGGAGCCTTGGTTCCGCTCGATCGCTTCTTCAATACGAGCTGTATTGAAGTTGCGCAAGTCCCGCCGCATGCATTTGGAGATCTGTCTGTTCAGTTGCCTGTATGCTGTCAAATCTGTTGAAGAATGTAGCCTCATCTCTTGTCTAACAGCCATGAGATTAAGAGTGTGATCGGAGAGTTTTTGTGTTCTTCTGCGGCGGGTCTTGCAGAACTTAGCTCCGACCGCATGGACAGTTTCCACGAGCTTGTCATTCATATCGTCCACTTCATTGCAGTCTTCTAGGCACTGAAAACGATTTTGTAACTCGAGCTGAAAGGTTTCGGGACTTTGGATTAGAGCACGAGGGGGACGGAGCGTTGACTTCATCAGACGAGACCTCTCCAACTTAACATTTAGGTTCAGTGTGCCTCTAACCATTCGGTGATCGCTGCCGGTTTTCACCCTCGCGATCACTGAGACATCACTGAACAGTTGTCGTCTGGTCGTCATAATGAAGTCAATCTCATTTTTTGTCGAACCGTCGGGGCTCGACCAGGTCCACTTCCTGTGGGGCCGCTTCTGGAAGAAAGAGTTCATCATAAAGAGTCCCTCTTTCTCCATGAAGTCGGCCAGCTGCTGGCCCCTTGGGTTCCGTTGCCCTATTCCAAATTTCCCTACTTTCAGCTCACCGTTCTCTTTTGTGCCTAGTTTTCTTTTGTGCCTAGTTTATATATATATATATATATATATATATATATATATATATTATATACATATATAAGTTTAACAGGTTTAGAGATTAGTTTTGCCGAAACATATTCTACATTAAAGGTAAAATAAGACCAAATTTTATCAACCGATTTAGATTTAATAACAAAAAAATAGTTTGTTTACAACTTCTTTAAAAATTCATATTATGATAATTTTACATTCTTAAATTATATCTTTAATACACACTGCTCTTGCGAATTCATCATTGTCTACTATTTGTCGATGGTAAAATCTAGCAAATATAATAGACGTTGATGTCCAATCTGAAAGAAGCGAAAGAGGTATGTAAGGATCGTGACACTTGGCGATCTGTTCTCTCTGGCTACCCCGTCAGGAATTGTGCGTGATGATATGTCCAACCCCCGGTTCTTCGGATTACATCGAGTGAGACTCCTGCGCTCCTAGCTGCGAATGTGGCATCGTGTCGCGTACTGTGAGCGCTGAAAGTTGCCACATCCACTCCACTTTCCGCCAAGACTTGTTTAACCCATCGCGCGATCCTTGAGGCCATATATTTTCGTCCATAAAAACGGACAGCTTATGTTTCGGAATAAGGAACTTATACGCTTCGTATTCCTTGTTCTGCCTCATGTTCACCCTCTCCAAAATAACTTCCACGCTTGTTTTGCTCATAATGTATTTACTTATGTCATCGACAGAGGCATTTTTGTCAGCATTATAAATGTAAAATGGAATTTTATCAACCACCGCCTTGAAACCGCAATCCACCTCTAAATCTGCTTTTCCATTTTGCCATAAAACGATTTCGCAACCGTCTTCTTTGCAAAAGAATCCATTCATCCTTTGGTGCTTCTGGTTTCCATTGACCAGCCTCGGGCATCACATCGTAAAACCTTTGACGTCCCGAACTCATTGCTGTTACATGTTTTTTATTCGCACCGTTTTTGCTAATCGGTGTAGGCTCGGAGTGCGCAGGTGCACACGCAGCGGTGTTAGCACAGTTCGCTACATTAGTCTAAACCACGGTGTGGGCCTCTATTTGCGGCCTTTTCCAGTAACCACTTACCATCAGGTGGACTGTGTGCTCGCTTGTCATCCTATCCTATAAAAAAAAAGCTAGACCTTATCGGAGCGGACCAGTTCATTGACCTGGCTTATAGCGTTTGTTGACTCGCTGTCTATATGCGTTAAACCAATTGGGCCGCTATCAACATTTAAACTGTTATTTAATAAATACCCGCGTCTTCTTTTGTCCATATTTTCATTTATTTCTAAAAACGGAACTCTTTCTTCCAACATTTCTAAAGTCACATACTTCTCTTTTATAATTTTCATAAATCATTTTTCAAACTAATGATATCTTTAGCAGCCTTGTCGCGTCGACGTGATCAAAAGTAACCGGCGGTAAGTTTTGTAGGTTATTTGCAACGAATATGGGCATTTTTTTCTGGGTCCATCCTTTTAATTACACTAATAATATCTTCGATATTACGCTCTTTCTTCTTTCCTTCTTTCTTGCGCGTAATTTTCGGCTCGTAGTAGTAATAGACTCAGAAAGTAAATTTTTCGCTTGTACCACTTTCTCACTCGAAAACAAAGTAGTATACAGACGTATAATGCTTTCTTCATCCATAAAATCAGGTTTTTTCTGAATGAATTCTAATAACCCAGAAATCACAATATTGCAATTATTGCATTTCACTGTATTAGAGGCCATTGCCCCGCCCTCGAATTTAGCGATCGCTTTGTTACTACGTCTGTTCACGCGCTTGCGCTGACGCAGATTAAAGTACCATTCGTTAAGCAATGTACCATTCGGATAACTCCCGGTAACTCTCAGGCCATAATTCATTTTTGGGTGACTCACGGTCGACTCTAGTTACGTAAATTATATAAATTATTTGTAATAGTTGGATAAGCACGTAAACTAACCAGATTTTTCTTCGCAATCAGAGAATCCGAGTACACAATGATTCGCCTATGACATTTGTCTTCTTTAGTTTGTAATTTGTTAATCTCTTTCCTATAAAACACAATTTGGTCTTCGGTACTTCGTTTTGGCATTATTATTGTAACCGACGCGTGCGGTTCACTGCGCTAAAAGTAAAAGAATGAAGCAAGATGACGGGAACAAAGTAAGGTAGGGATAAGAAGTAACCGACAGTTTAAATCGATTGTCAAATCGATATTTAAGAATCTGAAAAAGCGTGCGCGTCATTGCCCGAACAATGAAAGAACTACCTGTTAAACTTATATATGTATATAAAATACATATATATCACATCTATATCTTCGAATAATGTGAAATCCTTGCTTATTTAAAAACTTAAATGTTGTAATAGAGATACCTTATATATTTTCTAGGGCTTTGTTGTATTAGCGTCGGTACACATTGCTCCATGAATGATCACTGTTCTTGTGGAGTCGTCAAACTGGACATAATGTTCCATCTAATATTTAAAAATTAAACTATTATTTAATGTATAAACAAAAAAACAAAAATAGTTTTATTAAAAATAGTGATGTTTCACTACTGACATTCTGTAAATACCAGGAAGAAGCACAAGTTAGTTATACCGGTTATTCGACTCCCAAGAGTAAGTAATTTCTTCATGAGGCAATGTATATTCTTTTACAACAAAGTCCGAGAAAATACCTTATCTATCTAGGCCGTATATACGAAAAAATTTAAAATGTTTATTAATCAAAGATTATTTAATAAGTGTTACTATACTAGTAAAGAGTAAATGATTTATAATAACCACTGGAACCACTACCATGAGGCTTCTCAATGTGTTTATACTAACTGCGTAAAGATATATTGTAAATTAATTTTATTGAATTTAAAGTCCCGATGGATTTCATGCTAGTTCGTCCTAGAACAGAGGTTTAAAAAATCATTCTGTAAACGTTGTCTGTCTGTTTGTCCGTCTGAATGTGCATCACAAAAAACCTATTTCTATAGGACTTCCATTATAGCTTTCCGTAGAATTAGAACGCCAATATCATTATTCTATCCATTCCGGACGACGCGTCCGTGGCCCAGTGGCTTAGTTATGAGTTATTGTGCTAAGGGCTTCGGGTTCGAATCCCGCACGGAACAAGTATTTGTATTTGGCTTACAAGTTGCTTGGCCGTGTAGTGGCGATTAAGAATATCAACTACCCTATATCTTCCCGTGGGTGTCGCAAAAGGCGACAAAGGGAAACAGGCAGGAGATGGGCAGCAGCATCTTCCTGATAACAGCAAAATTACAACAAAAAAAACTTCGGTTGCCAACCCGCTCGCCATCGTGGCAACTATGGCAAACACCCCCCCATGATGAGAGTAACAAAGCGACGGCCCCCAGTCCCCGAGGGCCCCGCTATTCCTGGCTACGGTGGCGACCATGGTAACGGCGGGGCAGGGGGTTCTAAGAATCTCCGGTGGAGGTTCGGTTGCCACCTAAGACGACTCGACCTGGCAACATAGGACGCACGCAACCTAATGACTGACGAGAAGATCGTGGAGCTGGAAGAAGAGATAGACAAATTACGCTGGCATATTATAGGATTATCCGAGGTCCGAAGAGAGAGGGAGGACACGGTAATCCAGCAACTTGTTCTATCACCGGGAGGGCGACCATCTGTCCCAAGTTATCGGATTTATGGTCCACAAGTCTCTCGTTAACAACGTTGTAAAGATTGTGAGTGTATCGACGAGGGTTGCGTATCGGATACTTAGTATCACCAAACGGTATTTGTTGAAGGTCATACAGGTTTACGTACCAAACTCGGCACATCCCGATGTGGAGGTGGAGGAAATGTATGAGTTAATCTATAAAGTCATGCATTCCTCCAAAACTTCAATGCTAAACTAGGCACAAGAGAGAACAGTGAGCTGAAGGTAGAGAAATTTGGAATAGGGCAACGAAACTCAAGGGGCCAGCAGCTGGCCGACATCATGGAGAAAGAGGGACTGTTTATGATGAACCCGTTCTTCCAGAAGCGGCCCAACAGGAAGTGAACCTGATCGAGCCCAGACGTTTCGAAAAAAATGAGATTGTCTTTATGATGACGAACAGACGCCAACTGTACAGGGACGTCTTAGTGATCGCGAAGGTGAAAATTGGCAGCGATCACATAATGTCCCGCTCGTGTTCTAATCCAAAGTCCCGAAACTTTTCACTTCGAGTTACAATCCCGTTTTTAGTGCCTAGAAGACAGCAATGCAGTGGACGATATGAATGACAAGCTCGTGGAAACTGTCCATGCGGTCGAAGCTAAGTTTTGCAAGACCCACCGCAGAAGAACACAAAAACTCTCCGATCACACTCTTAATATCATGGCTATTAGACTGGAAATGAGGCTGCAGTCTTCAACAGATTTGACAACATACAGGAAACTGAACAGACAGATTACCAAATGTATGCAGCAGGACTTACGCAACGTCAATACGGCTTGTATTGAAAAAGCTATCGAGCGGAACCAAGGCTCCAAAGTCGTTGCCAGAGATCTGTCTACCAGAAAGAGCCTACTGACAAAGTTGACGACCGAGTATGGCAGTTTCGTTTCCGGGACACCGGAGATTTTGAGTGAAATGGAGAGTTTCTATGATTAGCTGTACTCTTCATCGTTGGAGCCACACGCAAGTGTGAGTAATGATCCAAGAGCAAGTCTTATTCGACACTATTCCGATGATAACCCGGACGTAAGTCTGAACGAGATTAGAATGGCTCTTCAACACCTTAAAAACGGCAAGGCCCCAGGCAAGGATGGAATTATAGCGGAGCTTCTGAAAGCGGGTGAAAAACCGGTACCTGAAGTCCTTCAGAAGCTCTTTATTTCCGTCCTCCATGGTGGGACTTCTCCGGAGACGTGGAGCACAATTGTGGTTATCTTGTTCTTCTAGAAAGACGACGACGCTCTCTTGAAGTACTACAGATAGATTTCCTTTCTGAGTCATGTCTACGTGCTGTTTTCGAGAGTCATTACGAATCGTCTCGCGCGCAGACTTGACGACTTCCAGCCTCCTGAATAAGCTTATTCTAATAAGCCTTTCCTAGAGCACATACACACCCTTTGGCAAATATTTCAGAAGATAGAACAGTACAATCTGCCACTTTGCCTTGCGTATGTGGACTATGAGATAGCCTTTGATTCCGTCGAAAGAATCATGCCCACTTTCCATACATTTAAAAACCTGATAGTGAAAGTTGATGTATAATTATAAAGTATAGAAGAAAAACTACATATAAGCTTAGAAAATAATGTCATATAGTCATTTTTACGATTTAAACGCTACGAATTCCAAAAAATACAAATGGCACTTTTAGCTTAGGATTTGCCGTAACCAAATAGGTAATAAAGAAATAAATGTGCTATAACTTATTATTAACGCTCGAAGTTAAGATATCAATACTTATCTAGTTATGGTCTAAAACGTCTTTTTTTACTTTGTGAATTTCTTGAAACCAACTGCCCCTAAGTCACCACTTACTCTCGATGATTTTCACAATAAATTGAGTGTCTAGCTCTATCTGCTATTTATTCGGCACACATAAATACTTACCAACTACATTTAGTTCATTTTGTATTGTCAAAATGATCACTTATCAACCAAACACATTTCATTGGCCTATGGTACATACTAACATACATACCTGCTGAACAAAATGAAACAAACAAATAAAGCACTATGTTAAAGTGGCATGGTTTATTAATTATCATCATTTTCACTTAAATCTCTCACCACTACGTCATCCAGAAATTCTGCTGGAGCAGAAATATTTTCTTGATACCATGTAGGGTTGTAAAAAGAAGTAACACAAACAAAATGGCACAGTACTCAACGAGACGCAAACGCAACAATATATAATGTACTCTGTGGCAACAACGAAGAACTGCGCTGATGCCAATTGCAGAACTGTCAAATGTCAAAAAAAACCGTTTCATTCGTCCGCACTCGATGACATACTGAATGATTAATTTATTTTATTATTATATTATTTTATATTAATATGTACTATACAAATACAAATAAATAAATACTTACTGATTAAATGAAACATAAAATAATGTATAAAACTCAGAAACAGAGTTAAATAAAGTAAAGTAGCAGTGAATAAAATGGAACGTCCTAGAAAAAGGGTAGTTGAGATGCGTTCAAATATATAGTACTTTTACCCTTGACGTAGAATTAGCTTATAGAAATATGTAAAAATATTTTTTTACTGCGTTTCTTTTAACATATAGATAAGCGTAATTAATTTACAATTCAATTAGCTGAATTTTAAGATTTATTTCATTTCTATACATTGTCAGGTGAAAAATGGGCATTGTTCTTTGGGCGGTGCTGCAGTCCCTTCAGCGGTGCCAAGTTGACTGTCGGTATATCAAAGTGCTGAAGTGCTTGTACAATAGAACTACGATGGCTATCCGACTACAGAATCAGAGTAGGAAACCTATCCAATTGCAGAGAGGTGTAAGACAGGGTGACGTTATATCCCCGAAACTCTTCACCGCTGCATTGGAAGACGTTTTCAAGCTTCTGGACTGGAAAGGATACGGTATTAACATCAATGGCGGGTACATCACTCACCTTCGATTTGCCGACGATATAGTCCTTATGGTAGAATTGCTGGAGGACCTAAGCACTATGCTCAATGACCTCAATAGTGTCTCCCAGCGGATAGGTCTTAAGATGAACATGGACAAAACAAAGATTATGCTTAACGTCCATGTCACACCTATGCCGGTAGTTGTTGGGAGCACTAAGCTAGAAGTGTTGACGAGTATGTTTACCTGGGACAAATAGTCCGACTAGGTAAGTCCAACTTAGACCGAGAGGTCAATCGACGGATTCAACTCGGCTGGGCAGCGTTCAAGAAATTGCGACACATCTTCTCGTCAGGTGTACCTCTACACTTCTACACCTCTACACACACACCTCTACACAAAACGAGATTGTACAGCCAGGGCGTGTTGCCAATGATTACCTATGGAACTGAGACATGGTCCGTCACTGCTGGCAGTATGAGGACGCTCAATGATATATGATGATGATAATGAAGCCAAATATACTTACTACGAATACTCAATTTTTATTCCTCTTTACGTAGTTTTATGCTTTCTTCACAAACACACATACACAAATAGGTCGCAAATAATACTTACTTACTATTATTAGGCAAGAGTGAATGGGGTTTTATTAAGTCAATGTGCTACACCATCTTAGGCTACATAACCACTTACCATCAGGTGGGATTGGGCTTAACTACTTGCTGGGTAAAAATAGTAAAAAAGAAACTTTACTCTGTGAAAGTTTACATGTAGATATAATTTTTCTAACCAACTATAAAATCTATTACATGTGATGGGGATATATATATAAGAATAGAGGTTATGTCACACGAGACAATAATGATATAATATTATATCATCCAGTATCTGCGCATTTTTCACTTTTAACTCACTCACTTTTAAAATCTCTGAATCCCGAGGTATGTCCAAACTAAGAGGCTGAATAGAGCCACATTGATCTGCATGGTGATCGTTTTATGATTTCATATCATTATCGAAAAAAATTGTACTTACAATTGAGCATATTTCGGGTGGCGGTTTGCAAAACACGATTCCACAAAATTCACTGAATAGAAAATAATGACAAAGTAGCTTCTGAAAATACTTAAATTTTTGTCTTTTCAACCAACCATTATTATTGATCTACCAATAAGTATTGATTTTCAGTCGGTGTTTTACATTTGAAGATCAGTTATAAAGAACCATTAATGGGACATTTTGCAAAAGCGAAAACTATCCTACGTAATTTTTACGACGTTTCATCAGCAAGATTCTTAGTTTTGGATAAAATAAACCTTGTCAGTTTCAAAGAAACATGACTTAGTTCATATTGAAAGAAATGCACGTCATTACAAGATTTCTATTTAAAACGAAAGCTACCGATGGGACTTATTAAAAAGTTCAAATTTATTATTTTATTCAATTTAATTCGGACTAAAATAAATGTGAAAGGGCTTTTATTTGCAGTAATAATTTTCATAAAAATAGCATAGACTTAAAAAAGTCATACATACGGTCAATCATACCGAAGATGATTAATTGTACTATAAAATATTCAAAAGAATATTTCCAGTATAATGACCCAAATATCATCACTAATATATGACTAAAAAGTTTTATCAGATGGCTAAATAATATTTTTAATGAAGAGGGGGCAAACGAGCATGCGGCTCACCTGATGGTAAGTGACTACCGCCGCCCATTAACAACTGCAACACCAGGGAGGGAATTGCAGATGCGTTGCCGGCCTTTTAAAAAGGAGTACGCTCTTTTCTTGAAGGTCCTTAAGTCGTATCGGTCCGGAAAAATCGCTGATGGTAATCGATTCCACAAGGAAGTCATGCGAGGAAGAAAACATCTTCTAAATCGCACAGTGGTGGACCGTTAATCATCTAGATGGTGTGGATGGTATCGGGAGTTCTGCCGCGATGTGCGTTTGTGAAATTTGGCGGCTTAATCCGTACAATTCCTCAGATTACTCCCCGTAGTAGATGCGTAAGAAAATGCAAAGGGATGCAACATCTCTTCGCAGTGCCAATGAATCAAGCCGATCGGAAAGGACTCGGTCGTCGACAATTCGAGCCGCTCTGCGCTGGATGCGGTCAAGTGGAAGGAGCTGGCACTGGAGAGCCCCTGCCCAGAGAAGGGAACAGTATTCCATGTGAGGCCGAACCTGCGCCTTGTAAAGTTGAAGGCGTTGTGCCGGCATGAAATACTGTCCCGCTCTGCTGAGCACGCCAAGCTTTTTAAAGGCAAATTTGGCCTTCTCTTCCAAGTGACCACGAAACTGCTCGTCACTCGATATGTCGACTTCGAGGATTCCGATACTGGCTGAGGCAGGAAGGGGAGTGCCTTGAAACTTTTGAATTCCGTCGGGTGGACTGTGTGCTCGTTTGTCACCCTTATTCTATAAAAAAAACTGAGGAGATACGACAAAAGGGGTTCCTTTTAGCGGTAAACGCGCAAACTTGTGTGTTCTGAGGATTAAACTGGACTAGATTTAGTCGCCCCTAATCCGAGACTTTGTTCAGCAAAGACTCGACTTCAGACACGTTTGTTCCCATACTCGGCGACGTTTTTTATTATATTAACTATAATAAAAAAATATATTAACTATCATATTATGATAAAGTCTCATTCTTTCTATAAAAAACTGGAAGAAGTTTTAAATCACGAACCTCTTGGTATGTTCTACTATTCACTGAATTAGCAAAAAACAAGATGGACTGATCTCAAAGTTTACTTTCTTGTGTAAAAAGTGCTATTTAGAATTTTATGCTGATGATATTTAAAGTTTCTATGTAAATAAACCTAGCAAGCTAACTGCATAGCAAAGTGGCGAAGCAATCAGCTTTGTAGCGGTTTCTAACGGTTGCCGATGAGCAATCAGTTTCAATCAGATCAGTAATCGATTGTTGAAAACAGAGTTTGAAAATTCGAAACCGTTCTCGAGATAATCGTGGTACACACGGACAGACGGACAGACATCGTGAAATCAATAAGTGTCTTCGCAAGCTTCGCCACTTAATAAGTGTAACATAGCAGGTATTCATTGGTAGCGGTCATGCATATTTGGAACAGTTTTCAGCAGCACTACGCCTCCGAATTATTTCAAATAAAAAATAAAAGCTGATGGTGAATACATACTGTGGCCCATGCACATCCACATCTATCCTTGACTAAAACAAAATCCATTATTGGGCTGTATTTGGCGGCGTAAGATTATCCATTACCCCATAACATCTCGTGGTTGTCATAACAGGCGTCGAAGGGAAGTTAAAACAGAAGAGGAGTAGCAGCATCGTCCTGATAATCATTTTCTGTATAGAAACTGGCAAAGTGTTGCTCAAGGCACTATGAAAAAAAACAGCTGATAAAAATGTTACACAAATAACTGTTAACAAAAATTGTTACTGCAAATGGTCTTATGGAAAAAACTATTCCGCCGTGTCAGGTGCAGGAGGAGTATTAGAAGGAGAAAAGGTAAAATTTTGTTTTAGATATGCGCAAGCAATTTGGTTTTGTCTGCAATTGTGCATAAAATAAAAAGTTGTTTTAGCCAAAGAGCATAAGTGGCGTTATACTCAGAGCCATCAATTGGTATGGAAAAAATAATTTTACCAGGTTTCTAAAAATTAATCAAAATTCAAAAACTCAAAAATAATTATACCAATAAATGTAGATCTGTATGTCCATACATACATATAATGATTTATGGCCGCCTAGTAACTGACTGTCACTCAGTACCTATATAACATCTTATAGTCACGCCGAAACTAAGAGGAAAAAATCACTGTATAAACGTCATAATTTATTGCGGAAAGGAGAATGGGATTTTTGGGCCTGAAGTTAACAAATTGGTATAAACTTCAAAAAATTGTTTATATTTTTCTGAGTAAAAATACAAAAAACTAGCCCATTTTACAATCTAGAATTCGAAAAAACATTAAAATAAGAAATAATTTGGAATATTGATTTTATTAATACAATCAATTTTAAATTTATTCGGACTAAAATAAATATAAACTTTTTAGTTACTCCTTATAGCTTTTTTAAGCTACTAAGGAGTAACTATCAAAATATGTTATTTGTATAAGGAAAAAATTAAATAAACATTTATTATCAATAAATCGATTAACATATAGACTAGTGTAATTCTCGTTTTGGAGCGATACATAGACTAACGTCTTCTAAATAGTTCGTAAGTCTTCTCTTTTTGACACTTGATAGTACAAACTGTAAAATTATTTACATAATGCATGTCAATTTGTCCTGAAAAGGGCCGATTTTCGATTCGATTTGTCACGATCGCAACATCATCGATTCGCGACTAAATTGAGCATTTTAACAAAAGCTTGGTGTGCCAAATTATAATTAATCATTAATTTATAAATGACTGCAAAAGATAGCAACCTAATATATCAATGATAATGAGAACTTTCAACGGTGTAAAAAAAAGAATTACCAATATCAATTCATGATTCATATTTACGAAGATATCAACTAACATAAATAAAAACAGACTTTTCTTCTTTTTCTCCCGGCTAAATACATGATTACTGTATGAAAGAAACTCTAACTGTATTGCATTTATTAATCACATAAAATACATAGGTGGCATTTGAGAAGCCCTAGTGCCAAATACTTTACAATTAACTTGTCTTTTCGTTTTGGCTTTGCACTAAAAAGTAACGACATCTGTTATTTGATCATGAAGTCAACTTTGTCGATAATAAAAAGTACACATACGTTTAGTTCATTCTCAGATTATGGCACATTTTTAAATAAAGATGATGTATACAAAAACAGCATAAGTAGACATGCGTGATAAATAACGTCACGGTATAAATATCACCGTGACTTTGTGACTTTTTTTGACTATTTAAAAAGTTCCAAATCTATTTGTTTGAGGCATAGGTGGAGAAACTATGTTCCTTCGCGCAGCCACCATACTACGTACACCGTTTTAAATCAGTGACAGGAGTACTACTGCGTAATTCCTGTCACTGATTAAACCGAACAATAGAAACCACGCGTATGTACTAGAACGGTACACCAACGAGAGCAAAGTTAGGTGAAATTCGTATATAAAAAAAGGTCAGGTAAGGAAAGTAATAAAAATACGACCTTAAATAAAACCTAATAAATTAAAATGCTTAAGTAAAGTCACGTTATAAGTTTTTTTTAAGTTAATTTATTAATGAATTTATGATACAGTGGTGTTGTTTAATTCTAAACTCGCCAAAATTTTATGTTTGATGGCCGTTCAACGTACAATATTACACGGTCATTTTTCACTGTGACTTTTTGGTAACCGGAACAACAAAAAGTGGCTTCTGTGTCCTATTCCCTGTATCAAAATTAGTTGGGGGGCCCAAATGAAGGGTAAAGTTTTCTCACAAAAGAAACAAAAATGCTTGCATTAAATTAAAATGAATATTTATTGATTATAAGTTATCGCTTCCTCCTAGAAATTTAGCTAGCCAACCAATTCAAATTAAATGTACACTTTTCTTGCCTTTTTTCGGCAAATTGATTTCTTAAATCATCTACAGCTCCGGACGATTTCAGTTTTTGTAAAATTTTTGCCTCTATGGACAATACTGACAAGTCTGATAGACGTTCCTGCCCCATCGAAGTCCTTAGGTAATTTTTTATCAGTTTTAATTTTGAAAAAATTCTTTCAGCTGTTGCGGTCGTAACTGGAAGAGTCAAGAATAGAAAGCATGCTGTTATTTTACCTCTGGAAAACTGGATGCTAGGCTATTGAATTTTATCAGCAATAATTCGATGAGTTCCTTAATGGAATGAATTTTTTGAATTTCAGATTTTACGCATGTTTTCAGAGCAATTAATTGTTCATAAAGATTAACTGAGATGTCTTCACTGTATTTAGCCGACAGTTTTCCGGAAGCATTTTTTATCACTTCGTTTGAAGAAGATAGGAGTTTCTCGGGTTGTAATACCTCGAACATATTACTCAGGTCACAAAGGCTCTGAAATCTTTGTTTAGTTTGAGGAATTAATATATCTAAACAGCAATAGTATACATTGATTTTGAAATATGATTCCGGGTCTGAAATTCTCTCATCCTGTGATAACTCATCAAAAAAACGCTTCGTTATCTTTCGCCTTTTAATTTTAAAAACAGTTGTTACCCGCCACTCTTTTGCTAAATCTCTGGACTCATTTAGCAAACCATTGAATGAATTTTAATTTCTTATTTCACTCAGTCTATTCAAAAGATTACTTAAATTAATTACTTGAATTAACTACGGAAAGTTGGTCAATTTTTGACAAGTCTTGTGTTGTATCCAAAATAATTGCCAGAAATGGAGCTTTTTTAATTGCTAAAGTAAAACTATTCTTAACTGCGGTACCAAGCAAATTAATAACTTCATTTTGAATCGTAGGGCTTAAATAATTTATTTCGCCTTTCGGTTTTAAAAGAAGTTCTTTTAAAATAGGATCATAATTAGATAGTAAACGTAAAATTGACATAAAATTTCCAGAATCAGAATCATGGCTTCTTAAAGATAGATGACATGATGCTAAAGTAATTATAACATTAATTATACGATACAATACATCTCCCCAGAATGTAATTTTACTACTGATTTCACTTTGCAATGAAGTATCGATGGTATTTCCTTGTAACCAATTATTATAAGATAGGGATGCATTAATATGCTGCTGTGAGTTTTCATGGTCAAATATACATTGCGTAAAATTACTTCTAACGGAAACACCGTTAACCCATGCAGAGGAGTACGATTTGCTTTGACGATCTGCTAATGAACAACAGAAGTAAACTGGCTTGTTTAAAACATTAGAATAACATAGCCACGTTCTTGGAATTTTTATGCCAGCCTTATTTAAATATGAGTAATGATAGGTCGAAAAACATCGCTTTGTATCGGAATCTTTTGGAAACGGTCCTTGCGGTTTAAATGGACCCAATTTAAAAATTATTTTTAGTTCGCATTCAGTTCGACTGTCACCAAAATTTCCTCTATCTGACGAAATTATATTATAAAATTCTTCAGACTTTTTAGAATCAACGACTTGGGTTTCTTTCGTTTCCGGATGGACATCTAATGGAGAATGTGCTTCAGAAGAATCTAAAAATATAATTGAATAAAATTAATACAGTAAAGTTTTTTTTAATTATTCGAAACTAGAGGACTAAAATGTTAGGAAAACCATTTACATAATGAAAGCTTTGCGACGCTGTGCTACTAAAGAAACAATGAAAATGGTTTACAAAGCAATAACAGGCCCAGCGAGCAGTACTAAAAATAATGCTGTCTAAAAACTTTAGATTTCCTACTGACGAACTGTACAAGGAATGTAAGGTGCTACGGGTTCGCCAAATCTACATTTTAAAAGCAGTAATTCTAACCCACAGAAAAATAATAAATTCCCCGGATTTTCTTAGCCTGTGCCAACGTCGGACCTATCGAGTGCCGATTCCCAATTTACCCAGTAGCTTTAGCAAACGCCACTCACCATTTCTTCTGCCTAGCGTCTATACCAAATTCTGCTGTCTCTTCCCAGATTTGAGGTCTTTGTCCACAAGCAAAGTCAAACACAAAATAACAACCTGGTTGCTCCATGCTTCTTATCAGGAAACGGAAAACTTACTTTCCTTTCATAGTTGACCCCATACAGGCGCACGCGTAGACTTACAATCACATACACACACGCGCAAGCACGCACACACACACACACACACACGCACATGCACACACCCACACACACACACACAAGCTACAAGCCTAGAGCTTGAAACCAGTGCATTGTTTAATTATGTAATGTTTTTTGGTTAAATAAATACATTTCTATTTCTATATAAAATAATGTTTAGATAAATTAAAAAAATATATATATATATATATATATATACATATATATATATATATATATATATATATATCTTTATATATAAAAAGTACGTGTCACGTTGTTTGTCCGCGATGGACTCCTAAACTACTGAACTGATTTCAATGAAATTTTTGGTCAATGTGCAGTTTGGTCCAACTTAAAAGATAGGATAGCTTACATCTCAATTTATAGTCGCAATACAATATTATTTTATTGAAAATTATTTGCCTATTATTTGACAGTCACAATTATCTGTTAGCTCCAAATGATTCTGTCAGATGACGATATCTGTTGACTGGATTGAATAAATATTTAATAGATGGCGCTATGTTAAAAATGCAAACGTTTAATATAAGCTACAATTTAGTAGTATAACCACCACGTGTTGCTGTAAGTATTCACAAATAGAACCGATTTCAAAAAAATCAGAGAGAAAATCAAAGCAAAATACTTATTAATTATTACTGCTCGTAACAAAACGTGATCAAGTATTTTCATATATTGAAGATTGCCATTGTTCTTTCGAAAAACAAAATTCACCCTTCGCTACTGGTAGATAAACAGGATACTTACCATTGCAATCTAAATCACTCACAGAAGCTGATTGCTGAAAAAATGAAGAAATTTTGGACATTTTTTTTATAACCACCCCCCTTTTCTGTTTACTTTTTCTTTTCATAGCTCCACTGGCATATTCTCTTTTCCTTTCACTCATTCTTTTCACAAATTAAACTACTTAAACAATAAATAATCAGAAGAACAAGATTGTATTGTATTACAATGTAATAACGTTTGAACCGGAATGAAATAAAACGCGTAAATATTGCTCTTCGTGGTTTGACTTAATCGGGGAAATCCCGCAAATAACCGATGTAGGATGTTGCCAACTTTTGAGCGCACGCTCACTGCAAATCCCAAGATTTCACAAACGTGTTAAAATAACTAAAAATTAAAATAACAAAATATACATGATTTTTAGACACTTTACACGTTTCATAGTGTGAAAAATCTATAGTTTGTGTACGGAATTTAACATTAAAGAGGCTTAGCGTGTTAAAAGTATTTACAAGAATAACACACTTGGATTTGCAGTGCTCAACCCGCGAAAAAAAGAGATTGCTTTTTTGATTCTGAAGTGAAAACTCTATAGGCACGTATGACAGTTTTTTGTATGTTTTTTCCCGGGAAATACGAGATTAAATGACATTGGGGGATAACAATTCACTAATTTTTGCTTAACACGTTCGGGGCCCCTGTAGCCCGGGGGCCCCGTATCATTGATACGGCTGATACGGCGGTAGCTACGCCCCTGCTTCTATGTAATTCGGTCCGATACGACTGGATACGACAGATTCTTGAATCGATTCAGTGAATGGATCCAAAGAATTGAAAATCGATTCCTTAACTACAAATAATCGATTTTTTTATTAATCAATCTCAGATCGACATGTCAACTATTACTTCATTATAGCTTGGTCGTATTTATTAATCTGTGCGTCACTTGTCACCTTGCTACATATTTATTTATCTATGCTTGTCACTCGCTTGTTGTTTTGACTCGTTCCGTTTTCTTGTTATCCACGGCTTTATTTCGCGAACTTACTCACTTATCCTGCTTTCGATAGACCCTTGCTTCGTTATTGGACACCCATAATCTTACCTGTACGACTACCCAGCCTTGTTAAGTTCTTTTCCAAACGTGTCATATTCCAAACAATAAGAATCCAAAATGACAATTTGAACGATTTTCCCCACCTTACTTATAGTGAACTTATATTAATTTCGTTAGGTACATACCAAACGAAATAGGCACGTTCCTACTATGGTGAACACAAAAGAGCAAATGATATTTATATAATTGAAGTGTGCAGGGAGGTTAGCAGCAGTCTATTGCGAGAGCTGACTGTTTCAAATATTTAATGGCTGCTTCATTACAGCCTTTCATAAGTCCACTGCTGAACATAGGCCTCCCCCAAAGAATGCCACAAAGCACGGTCCTGAGCCACCTGCATCCATCGACTTCCTGCATGTCTTACAAGGTCGTCACTCCATCTCGTGGGGGGTCGCCCTACACTTCGCCAACCGGTACGAGGCTGCCACTCGAGAACCTTTCTTCCCCATCAGTTGTCAGTTCTTCGAGCTAAATGGCCGGCCCACTGCCACTTCAGCTTACTAATCCGTTGGGCTATGTCGGTTACTCTAGTTCTACTGCGGATATCCTCATTCCTAAGTTTATCACGCAGAGAAACTCCGAGCATAGCCCTCTCCATAGCTCGCTGAGCGACCTTGAGCTTCCTCATACGGCCAGCTGCGAAGGACCACGTCTCAGTCCGTAAGTCATCACTGGCAACACGCACTGGTTGTACAATTTTGTTTTAAGATTTTGAGGTATGTCTGATGAGAAGATGTGTCGTAGCTTCCCGAACGCTGCCCAGCCGAGTTGAATCCGTCGATTGACCTCTCAGTCGAAGTTGGACTTACCTAGTCGGACTATTTGTCCCAGGTAAACATACTCGTCAACAACTTCGAGCTTAGTGCTCCCAACAACTACCGGCATAGGTGTGACATGGACATTAAACATAATCTTTGTTTTGTCCATGTTCATCTTAAGATCTATCCGTTGGGATACACTATTGAGGTCAGTGAGCATAGTGCTTAGGTCCTCCAGCGATTTTGCCATAAGGACTATATCGTCGGCAAATCGAAGGTGAGTGATGTACTCGCCATTGATGTTGATACCGTATCCTTTCCAGTCCAGAAGCTTGAAAACGTCTTCCAATGCAGCGGTGAAGAGTTTCGGGGATACCTCTCTGCAATTGGATAGGTTTCGTATTCTGGTTCTGTACTCGGATAGCCATCGTAGCTCTACTGTACAAACACTTCAGCACTTCGATATACCGACAGTCAACTTGGCACCGCTGAAGGGGCTGCAGCACCGCCCAAATTTCGACGGAATCAAAGGCTTTCTCATAGTCCACATACGCCAGACATAGTGGCAAATTGTACTCTTCGGACTTCTGTACAATTCACCCTAGGGTATGTATGTGGTCTATGGTGCTAAAGCCCTTTCAGAAACCGGCTTGTTCGGGAGGCTGGAAGTCGTCAAGTCTGCGCGCGAGACGATTCGTAATGACTCTCGAAAACAGCACGTAGACGCGGCTCAGAAGGGAAATCGGTCTGTAGTTCTTCAAGAGAGCGTTGTCACCTTTCTTGAAGAACAAGACCAACGCACTTCTGCTCCACGCCTCCGGTGTAATGCCACCATGGAGGACGGAATTAAATAGCTTCTGAAGGACTTCAAGTACCGGTCTTCCATCCGCTTTCAGAACCTCGGCTGTAATTCCATCCTCACCTGGGGCCTTACCGTTTTTAAGGTGCTGGAGAGCCATTCTCATCTCGCTCAGACTGACGCCCGGGATATCTTCGGAATAGTGTCGGATGAAACTCGCTCTTGGATCGTTACTGACACTTGCGTGTGGCTCCAACGAAGACGTGTACAGCTGCCCATAGAACCTCTCAATCTCACTCAAAATCTCAGGTGTCCCGGAAACGATGCTGCCACATTCTGTCTTCAGCTTTGGCAGTTGGCTCTTTCTAGCAGACAGATCTCTGGCAACGACTTTGGAGCCTTGGTTCCGCTCGATCGCTTCTTCAATACGACCTGTATTGAAGTTGCGTAAGTCCCGCCGCATGCATTTGGAGATCTGTCTGTTCAGTTGCCTGTATACTGTCAAGTCTGTTAAAGAATGTAGCTTCATCTCTCGTCTAACAGCCATGAGATTAAGAGTGTGATTGGAGAGTTTTTGTGTTCTTCTGCGGCGGGTCTTGCAGAACTTAGCTCCGACCGCATGGACAGTTTCCACGCGCTTGTCATTCATATCATTCACTTTATTGCAGTCTTCTAGCCACTGAAAACGGTTTTGTAACTCGAGCTGAAAGGTTTCGGGACTTTGGAACAGAGCACGAGGGGGACGGAGCGTTGACTTCATTAGACGAGACCTCTCCAACTTAACGTTTAGGTTCAGTGTGCCTCTAACCATTCGATAATCGCTACCAGTTTTCACCCTCGCGATCACGGAGACATCACTGAACAGTTGTCGTCTGGTCGTCATAATGAAGTCAATCTCATTTTTGTCGAACCGTCGGGGCTCAACCAGGTCAACTTCCTGTGGGGCCGCTTCTGGAAGAAAGAGTTCATCATAAAGAGTCCCTCTTTCTCCATGAAGTCGGCCAGCTGCTGACTCCTTGGGTTCCGTTGCCCTATTCAAAATTTCCCTACTTTCAGCTCACCGTTCTCTCTTGTGCCTAGTTTTGCATTGAAGTCTCCGATTAACACCGTATATTGGGTTTTGGAGGAATGCATGGCTCTAGAGATATCCTCATACATTTCCTCCACCTCCTCATCGGGGTGTGCCGAGGTTGGTGCGTAAACCTGTATGACCTTCAGCGAATACCGTTTGGTGATTCTGAGTATAAGGTACGCAACCCTCGTCGACACACTCCCGATCTTTACAACGTTGTTAATGAGAGACTTATGGACGATAAATCCGACACCTCCTTGGGACAGATGGTCGCCCTCCCGGTGATAGAGCAAGTTGCCGGATTCGAGGATTACCGTGTCCTCCCCCTCTCTTCGGACTTCGGATAATCCTTTAATATGCCAGCGCAACTTGTCTATCTCTTCTTCCAGCTCCACGATCTTCTCGTCAGTCCTCAGGGTGCGTGCGTTGTACGTTGCCAGGTCGAGTCGTCTAAGGTGGCAAACGAACCTCCACCGGAGATTCTTAGCACCCCCTACCCCGCCGTTACCATGGTCGCCACCGTAGCCAGGAATAGCGGGGCCGCCGGGGACTGGGGGCCGTCTCTTTATTACTCTCATCATAGGGGGGGTATTTGCCATAGTTGCTACGCTTGGCGAGCGGGTTGGCAACCGCAGTTTTTTTTATTGTAAGTTTGTTCTTATCAGGAAGATGCTGCTGCCCATCTCCTGCCTGTTTCCCTTTGTCGCCTTTTACGACACCCACGGGAGGATATGGGGTAGTGCACATTAGCCGCAAAATATACCTTGTATACATATTGGTTGACAGCTCTCGCAGCGGCCGAGAATCTTTTCTTCAATATTATTGTAGAATAGATCAATTATATGGTACCTTAGTTGGATAAAGTATCAGAACAATATAGTGCCAACTGTACAGTTCCTTGACGATATTTTAATATTTTTTTAAGACGATTAAAATACCTAAAAACATGTTTTATGTTTAATAACCAACACTCTATTCCTATCTGGCTGAATTAGGTAGATATAGAGAATTAGGTAATTAGGTACATATGTAATTGAGACATATTAATGTGTGCTTAAAAAACCCTTTCAAAGTCAGAGGTGTCTGATTCGATTCCTAGTTATCTTTTTTCGTATAATAATTGATTGTTAAGGGATATTTGTGAGAATCAACAAGTTGCTTGAGAGTACTCGAAGTGTAGCCAGCTTGGTTGAATGTTTATTTACCAACTGAATTACAAGAAAAACTCAAAAAGTCAAAAATCGACTGTTACAATGTAGTTAAATTATAACCTCACTTTTACTTAATCTTAAATAACTCAGCTCCTAGATTGACAAATCTTACCAAATTTTCAACTTTAGTATGTTTATATGTAAGCTTTCAAACTTTCATCTTGTTAACACCTGGGACCAAGAATGTATGGAAACTTATCCGTCTCCTTTTGTGATAAAATTAAAAAGAAAATTACAAACGTATCCTATAAACCAATGAGTTTGCGTCAGTATTTAAAAAGATTGCAATATACTGGGTGGCACATAAGTTATCACGTTAAATAGCACAGCAGTTAATACAAGTTGATATATGTCTTTTAAAATAATAAAATAAACAATAATAAAAGAAAATATAAATTGCATTTTTCAAACAAAATAAATAGCGTAAAAAAATGAGAAGAAATAAATCATCCTTGATAATATTAGTTTACTGACCTGAAGTGACCTGTAAAAACAGCAACAACGCGTGACATCGACATAGGTTATTATAATACCTACCCTTGAACATACATTAATTAGGCAAACGTTGGGTGATGCTAATCCGATGTTATAAACGAATCATAAATTTCATGGTATTGTTTTTATCCAAATAATCACATTAATCTTGAAATTACTCAAGTTTAATAATCAAAACAAATCAATTTTGAAAAAAAAATCATGTCGGTGTATTCTGACGATGTGAAATTGTGATACAAGGCATTTTAAAATTTAAAAAAGTTAACACGTTAAAAAATAAAAGCGTGCAATTGCTCACGGGCTGTCACACCATTAAGTTATCAAATATGATAATCTAGTAAACAAATTAAGAAACTTATTAAAATGTCCACAAAACCAGAAAAAACAACAGTTAAAACTTAAAGGACGTGTACGCGAAAAGCGAAAATTAGGTCAAGCGACTCATGAACCATCCCCAAGGACGCTGGCGTCGGACCAAGTGACGTACTTTCTTACTAATCGTCGCACACGCCAGAAAAATGTGAAGTCCCATTATGCATTAAGTCCTTTAGTTTAAGTAAATTTTTCGCTTAAATTTGTCTTCACATACCTGCAGCGCGCGGTCCCGTTGTTTTAATTTCGCTTATAAAATTAAGCCTTAAATTTTCAGCCGTAAGTATATTTTTTTGCTTGATTTTTTTTTTGAGTAATTTGAATTGGCGACGTTTAAACTACCTATCTTCGCTCTCAAATGCAATGGGTCTTTGACCTTTTAGTATTCATCAGGCGATATCTGTATGCGTTTACATGATGTTATCCACTCAACCGTCCACGGTAACTACAGTCCCCAAAAACCATTATTGCCTCACCTGTCTAGGCACCAAACGACATCTTTCGGTTTAAACGCGTACAGCGCAAAAGATAGCTGTAATTAATACAGTAAAAAATTATAGATGGTGCTATATGAAATTTGTCGTCTGTTAAAGTGAACTTTATGGGTATAATAGTAACAAAATATTTTGAAAAAAAAGGTAAAATTAAATTTCGTCATTTTTCGATCAAAAATGTGATAATTTTTCTGTTTTTATACGTTATTTCTAATGTTATTGTACATCAAACTAATTGTGAAGATATTTTCTTGAGTAAATATGTATCATTACGACAATTACAAAACGTTTACATATAATAATTTAGCTCTAAATTTTAATCACTATACGCGATCATCGTTAATTGATTATATGTTGTTTAAAATGTATTATAATCAGTTTTTTGTCTTAAGTGAATGCAAAATATAAAATAATGATTTACTATTAACACGTTAATAGCAATTTATAAACGAAATATCTGTTGAGATGTGTCTAAAAATTATTAAAACCTATTTTTTTCATTTATTTACTTATTTATTCAAATTATAGTTATGTATATTGGGTGTATAAGATGTAATTGATATTGGTGTCATTTAAAAGGGAATATTATGTACTATTATAATATAAAATAGTTGATCCAGTAAGTATTACACTTTTCTTGTAAAATTTAACAGTGGTAGAGCCTCGCGGCAGCTTTTGCTGTCGCACGGATGGGCCGGCTCGAACCGGGGTGGTACCATGACCTCACAGAATACCAGCGTGAAGTAGAGGTTTACCTCTGCGTTTCGCTTGGTTAGTGCAGGTGGCCGGAGGCCCTTTTTACTGAAAGTGAGGCATTCCATCTTAGTCCTCACGGGTGACAACGCATCTGCATTTTGATTCGCAAACGATGATACATGTAGATGTCTATGGGCCACAGCAACCACTTACCATCAGGTGGACTGTGTGCTCGTTTGTCACCCTTATCCTACAAAAAAAAATTCGAAATAATAAATAAATACGATTTTTTTTTATATTCCCATATTTAAGCTTTATTTTCAGGCTTTATTTTTAATTTGACTATTTTTTTTAACAAAATAAAATGTTGAATTCTTTGAGTCTTTTGAGAATATTTTTTAATTGAATGTAGCTATAATAGTTTTTCAGTAGTAATCGTTTTTGTTCAGACTGTCTCGCGCGGTCGTAAAAAATAGTGACATTTAATTCGCGGACAAATCAGGCGAGAATCACTCGTGCGGGGCGGACGGTTGAGTTGTTATTTAATATTAAACCAGCGTGAAGTAGAGGTTTACCTCTGCGTTGTGCTTAGTGAATGCAGGTGGCTGGAGGCCCAATTCCATTCCTTCCGGGCTGGAGTTTGCATATACGTCTGAGAGGACATCTGTTTTCGACGCCTCGACAGACTTGAAGGTACGAACCTGTCCATCCTATGGCTGCACGTAGACAGCGACGATCATCCCCGCGTCTACGGGTGCCTCTATAGGTCCCATAGCGGTAATGTCGACATAGACCGACTCATCGAACACATCCAAATGGCTGCAGACTCCGTGCTACAACAGGTACAATCAGCAGATATCGTGATACTCGGTGATTTTAACGCCCACCACGCTGAATGGCTTGGTTCTCGTTTAACCGATCATGCGTGTAGATCTGTCTATGACTTTGCTTTGGCATATGGTTTAACACAACTAGTTACTTCACCTAAGCGGATCCCAGATGTGGAAGACCATGTACCTTCCCTGTTGGACCTTCTGCTGACCTCTCATCCGGACGGATATTAGCTATCCGTCGATGCGATGATTGCGATCTGCAGCTTACCGCCGTGTTTGGCACTATAGGTCAGCCGATTGGGACGGGATGCGGTCTTTTTTTGCATCCTACCCTTGAGGGGGGGTTTACTTCTCGCCGGAAAATCCCAGCGTTGTTGCCAATTCTGTTGCTGATGTGGTACTTCAAGGTATGGAACTTTTTATTCCATCCTCTGTGGTGCCCATTGGAGGCAGATTTCTGCCATGATTTGGTCGCTCCTGTAAAATATCATCACGCTATAAGCAGGAGTGCTACCAGGCCAGGGCTGACGCATCAACGTCTCGGAATGTAAACACCAGCGCACTTAAAAAGAAGTATAATTCCGCCTCCAGGTCCTTCAAAAGCGTCATTGCCAAGGCAAGGTCTGAGCACATCGACAGAATTGGTGAGAAGCTAGTTCGCCTTCCTTCGGAAACCCGTGCATTCTGGTCTCTCGCCAAGGCTGTCCAAGGGAACTTCTATCAGCCATCTCTTTCTTCTCTGCACAGAGAGGACGACTCACTGGCCCAAGCCCCAAAGGAGAAAGCCGATCTGTTGAGCTCTCTCTTTGCGTCCAACTCGACTCTAGATGACGGCGGGAACACACCGCCGACCATCCCGCGATGTGAGTGCTCCATGCCGGATGTGCGGTTTACACAGCGCTCGGTTCGCAAAGTACTCCTCTTCCTGGACATCAGCAAGTTGAGTGGGCCCGATGGAGTCCCCCCCATTGTGCTGAAGACGTGTGCTCCGGAGTTGGCACCGGTTTTAACGCGTCTTTTTCGGTACTCCTACTCCCAAGGCGTAGTCCCAAATTCATGGAAGACAGCTTTGGTTCTCACGATCCCTAAAAAAAGCAACCGCTCAAACCCGTCCTACTACAGGCCTATCACCATCACCTCTTTGTTCTCCAATATAATGGAATCTATTATAAACTGCCAGCTCACGAGGTACCTTGAGGATCACCAGCTGATTAGTGACCACCAGTACGGTTTTCGTCGGGGTCGATCAGCTGGTGATCTTCTAGTCTATCTGACTCATAGATGGGCGGAGGCCGTAGAGTCCAATGGGGAGGCATTGGCCGTTAGTTTGTACATAGGGAAGGCCTTCGATCGGGTCTGGCACAAAGCGCTTCTTTTGAAGCTTCCTTCCTATGGGCTTCCCGAGAAATTGTGCAAATGGATCACCAGTTTCCTAGCTGATCGGAGCATCAAGGTCGTAGTAGATGGTGCATGCTCTGATTTCAAGCCTATCAACGCTGGTGTTCCACAAGGCTGCGTGCTATCACCAACGCTGTTTCTCCTGCATATCAATGATATGTTGCTAACTGGTAGCATTCATTGCTATGCGGACGACAGCACTGGTGATGCCTTATACACCGGCCGTGCCAATATTTCTCGGGAAAACGTCGCCGAGTACCGGGACAAACTTGTGTCTGAAGTCAAGTCTTTGCTTAACAAAGTCTCGGATTGGGGGCGACTAAATCTAGTCCAGTTCAACCCCCAGAAGACACAAAATTGCACGTTTACCGCTAAAAGGAACCCCTTTGTTGTATCTTCTCAGTTTCAAGGCACTCCCCTTGCTGCGTCAGCTAGCATCGGAATCCTTGGCGTCGACATATCGAATAGTGTGCAATTTCATGGTCACTTGGAAGGGAAGGCCAAATTGGCCTCTAAAAAGCTTGGCGTGCTTAGCAGAGCGAGACAGTATTTCATGCCGGCACATCGCTTGCAACTTTACAAAGCGCAATTTCCGCCTCACATGGAATACTGGTCTCATCTCTGAGCCGGGACACTTCAGTGCCAGTTCCTTTCCCTTGACCGCATCCAGGTCAGTATGATTCGAATCGTCGACGTCCGAGTTCTTTCTGATCGGCTCGATACACTGGCAGTGCGAAGAGATGTTGCATCCCTTTGCATTTTCTCACGAATTTACCACGGGGAGTGCTCTGAAGAATTGTTGGGATTAATCCCAGCCGCCAAATTTCACAAACACACATCGCGGCAGAACTCCCGATACCATCCACACTATCTGGATGATTGGTGGTCCACCACTGTGCGATTTAGAATTTGTTTTCTTCCTCGCACGACTTCCTTGTGGAATCGATTACCATCAGCGATTTTTCCGGACCGATACGACTTAGGGACCTTCAAGAAAAGAGCTCACACCTTTCTAAAAGGCTGGCAACGCATCTGCATCCCCTGGTGTTGCAGTTGTTCATAGGCGGTGGTAGTCACTTACCATCAGGTGAGCCGCATGCTCGTTTGCCCCTCTTCTATATAAAAAAATTAAAACGAAAAAATGTTACCGCGACTAGAGTATTAATTATTATATTTTTTTTTAGTTATGTATGTTTAAAGAAATTTATGTAGGATACGTCTTTTCATTTGATGTGATAACTTTATCATCACTCGGTATAATAAAAAGAAACAAAAATAAATGTCAAAAACGTATATGATCTAATTGACGATATACGGCTGACACTTAATCACGCTTTTGGAAACCACGCCAGTTGTAAACAATATTTCTTTAAAAAATGATGTACACAAGGGAATCAAGAACAGACAAAATCTTTGTTTTCAAATTTCCGCCAAGTTGTAAGTAGGTGAAATAGGCCATGTACCAATTTAATTAATTATATTTTATATTAAGTGATCTTGACTACGTTTCATCAATTAAGCATTGATTACAATGAGTACAACAATTTTATAATTGTGTTTACAAGAATTACTATCAGGTGAACCTAGCAGCATGTTCATTATTTTTATTATAAATATCTATAAATATATAAATTATTAATAAATCATTCCAATATATAATATTTTGTAAAATATTTTATTTTGGATGATTTTTTGGTTTATTGGGGATGAGTCGCTCGCGTCCGTAGGCTTTGACCACCTAATCCTAGGCCCAACCTACACGTGTCCCCCGGGTGGTGCTAAACAAGCGACAAAGCCGAAAGAACTGACTCGGCTCCTCGCCGTGTGGTAGCGGCGTAAAAAATACCACACCCTAATTTCGCACCATGAGGCATAGAATTAAAGAAATGGCCCCGAGTTCCCGGCGCCCCTTTAATGGGGCAGGGGTGCGAAGAATCTCCGGGAGGAAAACCGGCGACGAGGTTCGCCACCCGTCACGTTCTGTCCCCCGGAGGGGCGAAAAGTGGATTGCGGAAGCCCGTCTGGCTACATTGAATGTATGTGGAGGAATGAATGATAAGATGGATGAAGTATGCGACATGATGCATGATAGAGGAATAGACGTGTTATGTGTAAATGAGACGAAACGGAAGGGAAAGGATGCTACTACACATGGCATGTATACCGCGTACTGGTCTGGTGTAGACGAGACCGAGCGGGCATGCCAAGGAGTCGGTATCATCCTTTCAGAAAGAATGGGTCATTGTGTGAAAGAGTATGAATGTGTAAGCCCGAGACTGCTATGGATACGAATGAAAGTGGGCTTAAAGAAGTTGTTTGTTTTAGGGGTCTACGCCCCAGACATGTCTAAGCCCACTTATATCCGAGAGCAGTTTTGGGAGTTGGTAAGGATGGTGCTAATGAAATGCAAGGTTAATGAAAATTTTGTGATATTAGGCGATTTTAATGGAAGGGTTGGGGTGAGGAGGCTTGGTTATGAAAGGATATTGGGAACGTTTGGTGATGAAAGTATAAATGAGAATGGTGAAAGCCTTCTCGCCGTATGCGTGGAAAAGAGTCTTTTTGTGACGAACACTTTCTTTCGTCATAAGAAGATTCACACGTATACATGGGAAAGAGGTGATGATAGAAGTATGATAGATTTCATAATTGTTGATGAAAGAATGAGGAGCGCGGTGGTAGATACAAGGGTTTACCGGGGCTCTAACGTAGGGACGGATCATTACTTGGTCTTATGCCGAATTAATGGTCTTTTCAGACGTTGGAGGCATCGGACATCTGTGTCTACCACTGCGTTACAGCGTATAAGAACAGAGAGGTTACAAGATGAAGGTGTGAGAGAGAAGTTCAAATATAGATTGAGAGAAAATATAAGTGATATGGCTGAATTGTGTATGAATGATTTAGACTTGGAGACTGTGTGGTATAATGTCAAGAAAGGTTTAGTGGATGCAGCTACCGAAGTATGTGGTGTAAGTAAGAGAACGAATGAAAGGCAAATTAACACGTTATGGTGGGATGATGAGGTACGGATAGAAGTTGAAGCAAAGAAGAAAGCATGGCTAGATTTATTAGCAACTAAGGCTAGTAACTCTAGCAGTATGAATGATGATATTGAAAGGAAAAAGGCAGTCTTTAGACACCTAAATAAGAGAGTAAAAGAAATAGTTGAAAGGAAAAAGCAAGAAAGAACGGATATGAATGATAGAAGAATATCGGATAACTTCCAGGCAAACATTAAACTGTTCTGGAAGCTCGTAAGAACTACCAGGGGAAATTCAAAACAGCCTAGAATGAATGCTATACGAGACCAGAATGGCTGTATTCTGAATGACGAAGTTTTGAGTTTAAGGAGATGGAAGGAATACTTTGAAAGCGTGTTTATGAGTGATGAGACGTTTGAATTAAATGAAATAGAAATTCCGGAAGAAGAGGAAATAGATAGAGATATAAGTATAGATGAAATAATGAAAGCAATGAAAAGTATGAAAGCAGGTAAGGCAGCCGGTTATGATAGAGTATCTCTCGAAATGCTAAGGGCTGGAGAAGGAGTGGTGGCAGACCTGCTGTACACCTTGTTTAATTTATGTTGGGAACTTAAGCAGGTACCGGGAGACTGGTGCAAAGCCGTGATAGTCCCAATATATAAAGGAAAAGGATCACAGCAGGACTGTGAAAACTACCGCGGTATCAGCCTTCTTAGCATTGTGGGAAAACTGTATGCTAAGGTACTAATTGAAAGAGTTATGAAAGAAACTGATGGAAAAATTTGGGATGTGCAAGCGGGATTTAGAAAGGGAATGGGATGTACGGATCAGGTCTTTTCCATGCGCATGATCGCGGAGAAGTTTTTGGCCAAAAACCAAAAAGTTTTTTGTGCGTTCATAGACTTGGAGAAGGCTTATGATAGAGTGGACAGGGATGTGTTATGGCAAACACTGAACTCATTTGGGTTGAGCGCTGGCTTGATACAGGCATTGAAGTCTCTATATAGGGACTCTAGTGGTTGTGTCAGGATCAACGGGGCCTACTCGGACTGGTTTGGCATCCATAAAGGTGTCAGACAGGGCTGTGTGGCTTCCCCGTGGCTGTTCAACCTATTTATGGACAGTTGTTTGGAAAATTTGAAAGCAAAAGAATGCGGGTTAAGAATGGGTGAGTTAACCGTCAAATGCCTTTTGTACGCCGATGATCAAGTCATACTTGCGTCGTCGGCAGCCGAGTTGCAAATGATGGTTACATTAATGAACAGGACATTAAAAGAAAAGGGAATGAAAGTGAACGCAAGTAAGACGAAAGTTATGGTTTTTGAAAGAGAAGAAAGTAAAACGATATGTGAAATAAGAATAGAAGGGGAGTTGGTAGAGCAAGTAGATGAGTTCGTGTATTTGGGATGTGTGTTTAGCAGAGATGGTAGATATGATAAGGATATAGAACGACGAGTGAATGCAGGAAATAGATTGAATGGGGCTCTACACTCTATTGTGAAAAGTCAGAATGTGTCCAAAAAGGCACGTTTGGCAATTCACAATGCTGTGTTAGTGCCTACTTTAATGTATGGTAGTGAAAGTTGGGTGTGGCAGAAGAAGCACGAGAGTAGAATAAATGCTGTAGAAATGCGGTCATTACGTAGTATGCTAGGGCTGAATTTGAATGACAGGGTGAGAAATAGTGTGATAAGAGAAATGTGTGGTTTGCAAGATGATGTTGTGACTAGGATTAAGAAAGGAATGCTTCGGTGGTTTGGTCATGTAGAAAGAATGAATGAGGAAAGAGTGACAAAGCAAATTTATGTTGCAGAGGTGAATGGCAGAGTCGGGAAGGGTCGCCCTAGGCGAAAGTTTATCGACCAAATTGGCGATATATTGAAAATGGGCCAAATTAAGAGTACCTTTAACCGACGAGCGTGTATGCGTAGGTATATGGATGTGGAGGAAGCGAGAGAGGTGTGTCAGGATCGTGCCAAATGGAATTCCATAGTCTCTGCCTACCCCTCTGGGTGACAGGCGTGAGTGTTTATGTATTATGTATTTTATTTTGCCGTATATGAAACATTCTAAACTCTATAAAAATGTGGCGTATGAAATGACTGTCAATCACTGAAGCATATTTGTACCTAGATAATCTAGGTACAAATATGTTTTACGTTTTCGTGGCCTCCACATTATATTTTTCTTAGCATAAGATACCCTTCTGCATCTGAAACGAATATGAATATTGCATATGTATACGATACAAAAGTAAAGTAACAGGCTATATAAGTCCCTTTGTTGGGCACAGGACTCTTCTTATTACTGAGAGGGTTTTAGAGCAAGGAAATGTCCGCCGCGCTGCCCCAATGCGGGTTGGCAATTTCCACATGTCTTCGAAATGTTTTTTTTTAATTCCTCAGACTTGCAAGTTTCCTCACAATGTTTTCCATCATCACCGAACACGTGCTAAATCAGCGCTTAAAATTGCAATTATTAATTTCATCGGTGCCGCCGGGGATCGAACCTGGGCGAAATTTACATCGAGCGCTTGGACCCAGAGCTACTAATACCACACAAATAAATACGATCAAACAAATGGAATAAAAATTCTTACGTACTTAAAACTTAAACACTTGATAGCTCGTGCTACCTATCAGACGAAGCTACAGCACCACACCGTGCAATGTAATTGAAGATGCTTAACCACGACATAATTCTCAGGGATGCGCAAGCATAATAGGCAGTATATCACTTATATACTTACAATCTCTGCAGTCTATTTATCTTTGCACTTTTCAAAGTCATACAGAAAGTAGTCACAAGACGGTGTTGACGTCGGCTAAAAACTTTGCGGTCGCCGTTTCGTCAAGGTCATTCAGGCTTCCTATTTATCTTTGCACTTTTCAAAGTAATACAGAAAGTAGTCGCAAGACGGTGTTGACGTCGGCTAAAAACTTTCCGGTCGCCGTTTCGTCAAGGCTTCTTAAAGCCTTAAGCTGCTATTTTACGTTGGCATTTTCTGAGATCGTGGTTCTTCTCCGGTCGAGCCGCTAAAAGGCTATCGCAAAAGTCGCCTAAATATAAATAAAAGACAAATTAAAGCATCTTAGATTATATTGATGCATTACACACGATTAATATACCTCGTCAGATCATAATTTCTGTCCACATGTTTAATATAAAATAATTGAAACAAGTTTATTCATTTTGTAACCATTTATATACCAAAATGAACTTAACAAAACATAGATTCTTATGACACTAAAGTTTATTCAAAATGACCTCCGTGATTTTGAATACAGACCTTCAATCTGCGCGGCCAGTCGTCTATCGCAGCACGAACGAGGTCCATGTCAATATCGGCGGCTGCCTTAATCAAGGATGTCTTGAGTGACTCCAAATTGGGATGAGGCTTTGAGCACGCCTTTTCCTCCAAGTGTTGCCACATCTTGTAATCTAACGGATTCAAACCTGGACTGGAGGAGGGCCAGTCTTCGTGCCGGATGAAGTTGATTTCACGCGTCGCCAGCCAGTCTTGTGTGCTCTTCGCTCTATGAGCTGGCGCCGAATCTTGTTGGAATATCCAGTGCCTGTTATTGAACATGGTATAAGAAACAGGTTCCACAAGGTTCGTCAGGATTGTATTTTGATACACAACTACATTCGTTTTTAAACCTTTCTCACAAAAATGTACCTCTGTTAAGCCCCAATAAGAAACTCCCAACCATACCATGAGCGAGGATGGAAAATGACCTCGTTGGACACGCTGAATACGGTTGCTCGCTTATTCACTACTGTGTGCGTACACCTTATCATTTAGTTTGTTGTAGCTCTCTTCTACGGTAAAAATTTTTTCATCCGAAAAAATAATTTCTGATATATTTTTCCCGCGTACCGCTTCAACAAAGCGCGGCATCTCTTCAGTCTCAGGTCCATTAGACGAGCATTCAAACGATGTCCTGTTTTTCTTCGATATGCCCGAAGCCCTAAGTCTTCATTTAACACCCTTTTCACCGTGGTTCTGTTTAACCCCATCTGACAGTTTCTGCTTACGTTTGGGATTTCTTTGAATTCGCGCCCTCACAGCTTTTATCACTGCTGGAGTTCTAACATACCGAGGGCGACCACTCCTTGACCTGTCATCTACACTAGAGTCTTCATTGTATCGTTTGATGGTACGATAAACGAATCTTTTGGTTATATTCAAATTTTTCAGTATGTCAAAAATTTGAATTGGCGCGTAACCCCAACGATGCAACGCAATAACTGCAACACGGTCTTCTTTAAGCGTCCACTACATATTTAAAAATGAGTAAATTCTAAAAAGTATACAGTTTTATTTTCAAGAACAATTCGAAATTCAAATTCAATAAACTTTTTTGTGGCCAGCATTCTGAAAGAAAAGTTTTTACTGTGTGACAATACTTATGACCTGACTGTGTACAATAATCACAAAATATTACATTAATTCCATGTGGTTAATTTTTCACGTGGTAGAGCCACGCTGCGGCTATATTGTGGTTGCAGCAGGAATGAGTCGGCTTGACCGAGGTAGGACCACACTCTCACAGATTACCAGCGTAAATAGCAGCTTAACGCTGCTTTGTTTCGTATGGTGAGTGTAAAGAACCGGGGACCCTTTTTCTGAAAACGAGGCATTCCATCTTAGTTCTCACGGGTGATAACGCATCTGCACTTTGATTCGTAATTGAGGGTATATGTAGATGTTTATGGGCCACAGCAACCACTTACGATCAGGTTAACTGTGTGCTCGTTTGTCACGCTTATCATACAAAAAAATAAAATAAAAAATTCCAATTTGATAAACTTACTTTTTTATTGGCACGAGCTTATTGACCTGTATAATTTTTAACTACATTTTTTCCATTTAATTTATATCTCATAAACTGCACCTATAAAGCAAAATCAGGCAGATCTTATATCATGCCATAGGCATATTATCATCATTCCGTATTTATCAGATATGTAATACCTAGACTGAGGACGGGGAACAATATCCAAAGTGCGAAAAGGGTTCTGCGATCCGCCTGCCAACCTAGGCGATAATTGCACATCCTTCCACCTATCAGATGGCCCCCTATCTCCACCAGTGTAAGAAGCTGATAAAGAAGGAAAAAGGTCACATAATACAGGGAAAGGTATAATAAATTTTACCTATGAGTAATCACTGTACGCGATGATGTTATATATTTTTATCTCATTTTACATAGATTTGTTTAAGACGCTATTTACAATTTGATATTTATATTTTTTAACTTTATTGTTAAATTGATTTTCACGTACATTTTTATTATGCAACATGACACTAGATACTTAGCGGGGCGCAGCGTTTGGTATGAATAATTTATGTCTCATATGATAAGGCACCATTATGATAACTAATAAATGCTATATATGACTTGGAATATATTATGCTATCGACATATATATATATATATAATAAGATTATTATTATATATATATTTATAATATATATATAATAATAATCTTTATATATAAAAATTACGTGTCACGTTGTTTGTCCGCGATAAACTCCTAAACTACTGAACAGATTTCAATGAAATTTTTCACACTGTGTGCAGTTCGGTCCAACTTGAGAGATAGGATAGGTTTCATCCTAATCAGTGACACTCAATTTTTTTAAATTAGGATTTTAAGAATTTTTATGGGAAGGGTCGTTGAAAAGGGTAGAACAACGTCTGCCTGGCCAGCTAGTCTTTATATATAAACATTACGTGTCACGTTGTTTATCCGCGATGGACGCCTAAACTACTGAACTGATTTCAATGAAATTTTGCACACTGTATGCATTTTGGTCCAACTTGAGAGATAGGATAGTTTTTATCCCGCTAAATGACCCTCAAAAATTTTTATTGCTAATTTAATGATTTTTATAGGAAGGGTCGTTGGAAAGGGCAGAACAACGTCTACCTGGCGAACTAGTATACTATATAATAATATAATACACTAACATGTACCCTCATTTATAAAGATAATATACAAATTTTTTGGAGTGCAAAAGTGAAGATGAAAGTAAAAATGTGCAGTGTATAATCTACGGTGTATAGTGTATATCTACGGGAAATAAAGACTGTAAGAACCTCCGAAGGAGGCGGAGTTATGGCCGAAATAAGAATTTTAATTTTTTTGGTTTTTGGCCATTTTTACCCCCTAGGAGTGTAATGAGAACTTTCTGCCCCTATTCAACCACTACCCCCATGACATGATAGGCTATTCAAACTGACTAGGTCTAAAGTTCGAGTCACCCCCAACTCTTTTTTAAAGTCTTTACTACCAATAAAGGTTAGTTGTGTCATTTATATTTAATTGATTTATATGTTTAGTTTAATAATAATATTTATGCAATTTAGCCGACTTAAAAAAGGAGATTTTTTAATCCGACTGAGTTTTCATTGTCTGTATGTTACGCGATATCTTCGCTAATTGTGAACTAATTTTAATGTTTTTTTTAAATGCTATACCATATTTCCGGGGTGGTTTTCGTCAAATCCTTCTATGCACTATATCTCTTTGCACCAATTCGAAAAGCTATTATATGGAAATAATCTTTTTTAGTTCTTAGAAATTGGCCTATAATTTTTAATAGAAATTTAAATTATTCGTTGTGTACTGTATTTATTTAAATTCTAGTAGTAACTTGCATAAACCCCACACCGACTCGAACGAAACTGAAAATCAGCACTATAGCTTTAAGCTTCAGCGTTACTTTAGCTGGCTACCATTTCAGTGCTAATATTATTTTAATGTACAACACATAATTGTATTTATTGTTATTTTATCACTTATAGAAAATTGTTTGTCATAGGTGTTTAGTACTGATTAAATATCTCTCTTTATTACACTTGTTTTTTCTCCAGTATCATGGAACAGTTTACATAAATTAATTGCACAAAGATAAACATCCAAACCCGGAACAATTAATTGTATACGATACATATACTTGTTCCGTGCGGGATCCTAACTCGTGGTTCTCAGCGCCATAACTCATTACTAAGGCATCTGATATATGTAGAACGTAACAGTACATTTGATTGTAAGTAGTTACTGCAGTTTATGGACAATTGCAACTAACTTTATTTCAAAGTTCAAAAAGGTTGCAGTATCTAACAGTTTTTAATCATACTGAATATCCATACTCGTCAAACTGGAATAGTACCTGATTAGAACAATGCGTTGATGCTTGACGTCCGAGACAGGTTAGATGGTGCACAGCCAGATGAACTTGTAGGCACAAAAAGAGCAATATCGCCTTTTTTATAGAAAATGGTGACAAGCGAACACATAGTTCACCTGATGGTAAGTGGATACTGCGACCCATAAACATCTACATCTGTTCTCAAAGAACCAAAATGCAGATGCGTTGTCACCCATGCGGAGTAAGATAAAACGCCTCAATTTATTATCTACACACATCATAAGGAACAGAGCTTTATTTTGCTGTTTCACGCTGGTATTCTGTGAGAGCGTGGGCCTACCCCGGTCGAGCCAACCCATTCCTGCTGCAGCTTAAATTCTATCACGGCTCTATCACGCAAAAAAGCTTATTAATATGGTGTTTATACCAACACACCTTCATCTTTTCTTGTTCCTTTTTGGTTCCACACTAGGATTTTCTCCTGCAGCGTGGGAGCAGTGTTTAGTTTTACCTAGCATATTGATTTTATGTTTTTAACTAAACGTGAAAAATACATTTTTTATTCAATTATAATTAAGTTCGGAAAGTTAAAGTATTTTTTTTTAAATTAAGACCTAGTGTGAAGTGACTTTAGTTAAAAAGTATAAATAATGACTTACAGCTGCGAAGAATTCACGATTAATGTTAGTAAAACCCTCTTGATTTATTATGGGCGGGTTTTTAGCTATAGCTACCAAAAATATTTCCACTTCGCGTAGTGCACTTCGATCGATCGCATCCAAATTAACGTTCAACAAACGAACTTGAAATTCAAATCCAACCTGTTTAAATAAAAACTCGTTAAATTTAATACCGTTAGGTTGTAAATATATATATAAATGTACTGAAATATCACTGTATTAAAGACCTCTCTTAAAGCGTGGTACGCTTCATTACATATGATGAAAGGAAGGGTCATGCAATACCCGACTATAATAAATAATCCCATTCCTTTATAACTGAGGCCGTGCTCTAATATTTCGGAAAGAGAGCCGTAGACTGATATTATCATTGTGAAGAAAATAACCATGCAGTAAATACCGTACATATTTGAATACGCCCTGCCTACAAATAAGAAAGCTTGATAAATCATTTTTCCTTCCTGTTATATTTCTTATATAATTATTCGTTATTAAAAGCTAATGATACTTTATGATATATTTTTATCATTTGCAAATACATTACCTAGTTGTTGCATGATATGAGATAGGTCAACCCATAAATGTCGATACTGTGCTAACCTCAAAACAGGATTTTCTGCTCAAAGGACTTTATACAAATTTGATGCTAAGCACTTTGAGGCGGGTTCAAAAACATTGCAGTTGATGTATCTATAATACATTAAAATTTATTTTATAATATGAATATTTTATTAATTAACACCTGCTAGGTCTAGGCTCACAAGTCTTGGGACCGAATTTCATGTGAAGTATGCCTGAAAATTAAAATTAATTGGTTTTTGAGACTTTTTCAATTGTTATTGCTCCCGTATCTCTCACACAGCTTTCTAGACTACCTCTGACCTTACCGCAAAAGCGTAATATCGAGTACAGAGTACGATGTTGACAGTTTTGGACAGTAAGCAGAAGTTGTCGTCGTGATAATTTTCAGCCAGAATAACATATATGCTACATAAGCATCTGTTTCTGATACTAATACTTTAAAGTAAATTATAGAGAAATTGTCATCCGGAGAAACATAAAGTCACAAATTAAATAGTTGTAAATTTCTTCAATAAGTTTTGAATTATTAGTATTAGAATCGTTTGAGGATTTAATATCTGAAGTCCTTTGAGAAATTACTCGGCTTGAATATTAAATATTTTCGGAGTTAAATAAAACCTTCCATCGAATACTATCACTCAAATGAAAACTTTTATATTCCAATATATAGTAACTGGTGAAAAAAAAGGTTACCTTTCAAAATGTTATACCCAAATGAGCAACAAATACACATTATAAAATATTCCACCTAATGATTAGTCGTTACATTTGTTTGTCGTGGTCCATAGACATTTTTATCTTACCTCAAATGAGGCTGAAATCTTGCGTTGACACCACTGAGACCTAATAAAGAATGCTCATCACCAGAAAAAAGTATATGCAGTTCTCGTCATAAACCATATTAAACCAATACTGCGAGTATGTTCCTTCTCTAATCGAACTAACCTATAGCTATAGTCTGCTTCTATCACGTAGATGTTCTGTTTCACTTGACCTTTTACAACTTAACGTATTATATCTCAAAAAATTTACCCATGTTCTCCAAGATTCATTCTCCAAGGGCCATCAACATCCTGTAGAATTTGGTTTAAGTTGGTTTGGAATTAGGATTTTTTATGCATTTTTCTCTAAGCCTCGTTCGTTACTTAGCAGGTTGAGGTTGAGATTTAGTAGAACTTTGTTATTTTTTGCCTTCCATTAATGTATTCAAAATCTACATTTAAAAAAAAAGAAAGAGAGAGAGAAAGAGAGAGAAGAGAGTGAGAGAGAGAAAGAGAGAAAAGTTTAATGCTCTCCAAGTTTCATACTCCAAGGGCCATCAACATCCTGTAGAATTTGGTTTAAGTTGGTTTGGAATTAGGATTTTTTATGAATTTTTCTCTAAGCCTCGTTCGTTACTTAGCAGGTTGAGGTTGAGTTTTAGTAGTACTTTGTTATTTTTTGCCTTCCATTAATGTATTCAAAAGCTACATTTAAAAAAAGGTTTATATGTATGAATTTATTTTTATTTCAATTAAGTTGAAATGCCTAGGTAGCTATATCGATAGTAAGTGTTCTTCTTAAAATTTCACACAGAACAAACTAATCGCGTCGCCGCCTATAAAAATGTTCATTGCAATTTTATGCGCTAAATTTACGAGCTCCGAGGTTAAAGAAAACATCGTAAGGACACTTGAGTAATATAAGATAATGTAAAAAACGTATCTTATATTCAATATAACAAAATAAATTGTCTTATAATACAAAACAACACTCGGAATGACTCTTTATTGCACACCAAATAAAAACAAATTACTACTACAATACTTGCACTATCTACAAGATTGCAATAAGTTATCGAAAAAAATGGCACATATGCATTATAATTAAATGTAATTAAACGTTGAAAAAAAATGTCTTAAATTTGTATGTAAAACGAAGAACCTGGCAAATCCTTTCCATTCCTTTTTTTATTAATTTCTTTTTTCCATATCTCATCTTTTTGGTTTGGATTATAAATTTTAAAATCATTTGTGTGACGCTTCATTATTGGATTTATCTAATTAGGCAAAATTTAAAAGACCCAGTCTTCTCTTCAGTAACGTCAAAGATAAGCGAGAGGTGCAACTTTAAAAGCTAGCGGTAACAAAATACGGAGTAATTAATCATTACCCGCTCTCCTCCCTTTACTTAGTAATTTTCGTTTCACATAGGCTATGGAATATGGAGTAAACTGTGTTTGTAGTTTTCTAAAATTTTTTTTCAAATTGTAAAATTTATTCTCTTTTTGATTTTAATTAATTCAAATATAATTCAAATGCCAACTAATTGTAAACAAAGTTTTATATTATGTCATAAAAACACAAATAGGAAAATTAGTTTCAAATTATTAAATAAAATATAATGAATATATGGCTTTATTATACCTATAATAATTTATATGCTCTTGATAAACATATAATTAAAATGCTACGAAAATGATTCTAAACATATCTTTAGTCTAATTACTCGTATTCTCAAACGCGATGTTTTGACGACGTTGCAACGTCGATCTAGTCTTTGAAGTCTAGAATTTGCCATTCATATTTAACTCTGATAACGGCTTTCAAAGTAACGAGTTAATAAAATGACCGTTAACGATTTTTAAAAAAAAAAGATGTTTAATAATTTTCAAGTGATGCAATTGACAATAATATATTACAATGTAATATTATATCTTTTGAATTTGTCTCTTTTCCAGTTCATGTGCAGAAAGAGCAATAATTTAACGTGTTTTTTTTTAAATTTTTGATAAATTTATCCAATTCTAAGTGGTAGGACTCATTTTCTGCCTAAAAGTCCATCTGGATAAGTAGGTACCACCATCATACACATTTTTGCCGCCATATAGTAGTGCTTGCAATGGTGTTCCGGTCTAAAAGGTTTGTTTGAAGTAGTTTGCATGTATCCATGGGATTTAGTAAACACTTACCATAGGTAGACTTTTAGTTTGTTTGCCATTTCAGTATTATAAAAAAAACAGATTTCAAATATCACACTATACGAACAAATAAAAAAAAATTGCAATTTTTTGAGGAAATAAAGTTTTAAAAAAAAACAGCATGAGCAATGCAACTAAGTTGGAATTTAAAGAGGAGAGAGAGATAGAGAGAGAAGTTTAATAAGAATACAGGAAGCGTGAATTACAATTTTTGCATGAGAATATAATTATGTAACTATTATTTATTACATTTTTTAGAACTATACTAAAATAGCTGGATTGCTAATATTATTATTACTTAATTATGAAATCAAAATATTTTTATATTGATCACTTTTTTTAAATTTAATGATGCAATGCTTTGTTTCTTGAAAATCTTAAGAAATTCTGCCGTAGCTTTACAAATTAAATCGGAATTTACTTTATTCCAACAAGATAAACTCTTAATCAGGCCATTTCCGAAACCCTATGACTTCGTTATGGATAAAACTAGAAGCCTGAATTTTTACTAACCAAGTAGAAATTGTATGAACTCGGTATATTTCAAATTTCATTAAATTTCAACTAGTAGTTTAAGAATTATAACAAGTCAAAGTTTCTTAATTTTGTCACTCACTGACTGACCGATCATCAAAACTCTAAGGCACTTCTAGCAGACATGGAAACTTCAAATTTGGAATACAATTATTGTTTAATATATAAATCAAGGAAAAATTAAAATATTTTACAATTTTGGTCCAGTTTTTGAGATACACCAACTACATAAATAACTTTGTAATCCCATATAAACATATAGTATTACAAAGTTACATTTGCAGTGAATGAATCATTGTACCTATATATGTATAATGGAATAATAGATGTAAATAGCTACCTAGATATAACTATCTACAAAAAGAAATGAGATGCCATCCAAAACATAACTTATAAATATATATATATATATATATATATATAAAAATATATAAATATAAATAAAAAAAGCCAAGTCTCGCAACTGAGTTCTTCTACCGTAAAAAGTTGTGAGATCCATGTAATACCAAGTCGGTTAATTTATTCAGTCCATAGATTGATACATAGATTGACTTGGCAATCGCACTAAACAATCTAATTTTTTATAATATGTATTACTTGTGAGATATATTGTGTTTTCATGCGATTGGCAAGTCAATCTATGTATCAATGTATGGACTGAATAAATTAACCGACTTGGTATTACATGGATCTCACAACTTTTTACGGTAGAAGAACTGAGTTGCGAGACTTGGCTTTTTTTACAAGTTATGTTTTGGATGGCATTTACTTTATTCCAACAAGATAAACTCTTAATTCTTGTTTTAAAATCTGTATTCGCATTTACCCTACATAAATCTTTTCATCGTCCATTTCTTCTTGTTTCTTTATTAATAACTTCGCTTGAAAATATAAAAAGAGTTGTCGAAATGTTGATTTTTTTTCATTATTGCACTACATTAGTTTATAGGGACGATTCTTTGAAGTTGTTATTCGATAATGATTTCTTATATTTACGCGAATACTACACATTTAAATAAAACTAATTTTACGGATTTTATCGCGTATATTAACTTATTTTATATTCCCGACATTTCGGGTGCTTTTTAGCACCCGTGGTCACGGGGGACTGAGGTGTTTAACGTCCTGCTGTCATAGTTAGCCCGGCTACTTTCAGTTTTTTAATATTAATTTTTGGTTCGATTTACGCAGAATGAGCTTACAGTATCTTAAAAGTCTAGCAGTGGTATACTTGGGTTTGGATTTGATTTTATTAATTATGGGATCCCAAGCAGATGACAGCAAGCATCCATCTTCTCTATTGAAATTAGGATGTTTTTTTTAATTTCAATAGCCTCGCGAATCATCCTTGGGAGGAATCGGTGTTCTTTTGCGAGGATTTGTGGTCTATCAAATCTAATGTAATGGCGGGGACGATTTTGAACATGTTCACAAACTGCAGATTTCCCGATACGTCGGTGTTTCACGTTAGCTATATGTTCTTTAACGCGAGTTTTTATAGATCTTTTTGTTTGTCCTATGTACGAAAGACCACATTCACAATATGACACTTGACGGATGGTAAAAATTGACCAATCTTCTTCAGCGGCTTGAAGTATGTTTTAATCGAAGCTCGCTTCAAGATGTAGCCAACTTTGTCTGTGACTCCTCTGACATAAGGTAGTACAGCAGGCACACGCTCGACTGTGGCTGGCTTCACTCGGTCACTGTGACGTAGGCGCGGGACCCGTAGCTTGTTGTCTTGCAGTACTTGCTCGACGTGCTGAAGCTCGGCGGCCAGATGTTTTCTGTCACAGATCCCTCGTGCTCTCTGAAACAAAGATTTTCCCACGGTAGCAAACTGTGAAGGATGATGGTGTGATTCACCATTTAAATATCGGTTGGTATGGGTATTTTTTCTGTACACAGTATGACCAATAGTGTTATCAGGATTTCGGATGACTAAAACATCTAGGAAAGCTAAAGTATTGTTTGCCTCTAACTCCATTGTGAATTGTATTTTAGGGTTAATGGAATTAAGGTGGTTTAAAAATGCAGTTTCTTTGTCAGATGGTAAAATTATGAATGTATCGTCTACGTACCGCTTGTAGAACCTTGGATTTACAGGAGCAATAAGAAGGGCTTTCTCCTCAAAGTCCTCCATGAATATGTCCGCGACTACGGGAGATACAGGTGAGCCCATACTGCCTCACATCTGGCTATTTATTGTGAAAAGAAGAGTTCTACATGCAAGTAGACGGAGTGGCAATGGGCTCACCTGTAACTCTCGTAGTCGGCGACATATTCATGGAGGACTTTGAGGAGAAAGCCCTTTTTACTGCTCCTGTAAATCCAAAATTCTACAAGCGGTACGTAGACGATACTTTCACAATTTTACCATCTGACAAAGTAACTGCATTTTTAAACCACCTTAATTCCATAAACCCTAAAATGCAATTCACAATGGAGTTAGAGGCAAACAATACTTTAGCTTTCCTAGATGTTTTAGTCATTCGAAATCCTGATAACACTATTGGTCATACTGTGTACAGAAAAAATTCCCATACCAACCGTTATTTAAATGGTGAATTACACCATCATCCTTCATAGTAAGCTAATGTGGGAAAATCTTTGTTTCAGAGAGCACGAGGGATCTGTGACAGAAAACATCTGGCCGCCGAGCTTCACCACGTCAAGCAAGTACTACAAGACAACAAGTTTCGGGTCCCGCGCCTACGTCACAGTGACCGAGTGAAGCCAGCCACAGTCGAGCGTGTGCCTGCTGTACTACCCTATGTCAGAGGAGTCACAGACAAGGTTGGCTACATCTTGAAGCGAGCTTCCATTAAAACATACTTTAAGCCGCTGAAGAATATTGGTCAATTTTTACCATCCGTCAAGTGTCATATCCCTCTACACGATGCAGGGGTGTACAAGCTGGATTGTGAATGTGGTCTCTCCTACATAGGACAAACAAAAAAATCTATAAAAACCCGCGTTAAAGAACATATAGCTGACGTGAAACACCGACGTATCGGAAAGCATGCAGTTTGTGAACATATTCAAGATCGTCCCCGCCATTACAATAGATTTGATAGACCACAAATCCTCGCAAAAGAACATCGATTCCTCCCAAGGATGATTCGCGAGGCTATTGAAATTAAAAAAACATCCTAATTTCAATAGAGAAGATGGATGGGTGCTGCCATCTGTTTGGGATCCCATAATTAATAAAATCAAATCCAAACCCAAGTATACCACTGCTAGACTTCAACATACTGCAAGCTCATTCTGCGTAAATTGAACCAAAAATTAATATTAAAAAACTGAAGGTAGCCGGGCATGACAGCAGGACGGCAAACACCTCAGTCCCCCGTGACCACGGGTGCTGGAAAGCACCTGAAACGTCGGGAATATAAAATAAGTTAATATACGCGATAAAATCCGTAAAATTAGTTTTATTTAAATGTTGTTATTTGATTTTAGCGCAATAGATGTATTAAGTGCATTTTCGTTAGTAATACTTGGCCTTAAATGTTCTTTTAAGATAGAAAATATAAATGTATAGCCCAAAGGGTATTTTTTTTTATATAGGATAAGGGTGACAAACGAGCACACAGTCCACCTGATGGTAAGTGGTTGCTGCGGCCCATAGACATCTACATCTATCCTCTATTACAAATCAAAATGCAGATGCGGTGTCACCCGTGAGGACTGAGATGGAATGCCTCATTTCCAGTAAAAAGGGCCTCCGGCCACCTGCACTCACCAAGCGAAATGCAGAGGTAAATCTCTACTTCACGCTGGTATTCTGTGAGGTCGTGGTACCACCCCGGTTCGAGCCGGCTCATCCGTGCGACAGCAAAAGCTGCCGCGTGCCTCTACCACTGTTCAAAATTGATACACTTACGTATACTAAATAATTTAATAATTCCGTAGATTCAAAATCTAACAACAAGTGGTAAATTTTGCAATTTTGTACAAACGACTTCAATATGTATTTTATTTAAAACCCTGCAACCGATTTCGATAAAATTTAAACGAAATGAATGAAAGAATTATCCAAATCGCTTCAGGCGGCTTTGAGTAATCGGTAAAACCACATAAAAAAAGATTCCGACAAATTGAGAACCTCCTTCTTTTTTGAAGTCGTTTGAAAATGCCCTACAACTTTAATGGATGAAATATATCTATAATATTCACTCATGGAAAAATTTAGAGAAACAAACAAACAAAATAACATGGATTTTGCTTATTACTTTTTAATTTAAACTAGCAAACGTTAAAAAAACAAACGGTTGAGTCAAAAATTTTACAGGAAAGAAATTGTTTTGTACCTTTATTTTTTATTAATGCTTAAGCTTTAACATGGGATACTATCAGCACTTAGTGTTGCCTCCTATAGCTTTTTGAACTGCTTCCACTCTTTTGGACATACTCCTAATAAATTTATCAATAAAACCTTGAGAGATTACATTCCATTCTTCCTGAAATGCGTTTTTAAGACCTCTTAAATTAGCGGGGGCAGGATTCCTTTTCTTAAGTTTTCTTCCAAGCTAATCCCATATATGCTCTATGTGCCTTAGATCAGACGAGCATGCTGATCAACCATTGAAAGCATTGATTTCAATATCTCGAAGGTATGCGACTAGGGGGCGTGCATTAACATGTATAAAAACTAATCTATCTCCTATAAAATGAGCAAATGGCATTACAATTTCTTCCAAAATCTCAGTTTTATATCGTATTGCTGTTAGTGATCCCTTCTCAATTACGCAAACCATACCATAACTACCCTCCACCAATCGCCTCTTTTTAAAATTTTGTTGCACTGTGCGTGAACTCTCCTGAGCGTTTCTACACTTTAATACTTCCATCATCTGGCTTCAGGTAAAGTCTGGACTCATTTGTGAATAGAACTTGACTCCAAACTATCCATATCTATTTTTTGTGATTGCGAGTAAGAAGAAGAGTTTAATCGAGTTGCTCAATGGCATGTGGTAAGAAGGGGGCCTCTGACAACTAAGTGCAATTTATTGCGGCCGACTTTAGTCTTATTTTCACAGTTTTTATGTTTACTGTAACCCCTCGAACTTTTTGGAGCTTTGTTTTTACCTTAGAATATGTTAAGGTACGGTTTCTAAGCACGCTGGTAACGACGAACCGGTCACCTATGGCCACAGTTTTGCGCTTACGTCCACTATACTGCGAGTCTACACTTTCCACTTACACTGTCCAGTTAGCCTAAACCTCTTGACAACTCTATGTACAACAGGTTTTGATATTTTACTTAATGTTAGGGCCATATGTTTGTACGTGTGTCCAGTTTTAATTAATGTAACAGCCCAGCCACTTGAGTGGCATTTGGATCTAGCATCCTTAGTTTATTTGCCGTAATAGTTCATACTTAACACGATAAATAAGGCGTTCAAGGCAAAAAATTTAAACAAAACCTAGGGAAAAAGGAGATGTTTCCATAGATTCTTGGACCCTGGTGTTAACAAGGTGAAATTAGGACCATTTGAAATCTTAGTTATAAACAATACATAGCTGAAAATCTGGTAAGATTTGCCAATCTAGGTGCTTCGTTATCGTAGAATATCTAAAAGTGAGGTTATATAGTAACTTAAACATACAATTATATTTATAAATTCAGTTACCTACTGTTTCTGTTAATATCTAATCAGGGTCAGTCGTGTAAGCGAGATTCGGTTCAGTGTCTTATTAAGAAACAAGTGTTAATAAAAAAGCATGATCAGTATAAAATCATAATAGAAATGTTATGATTATAAAATGATGAATTGATTAAAGGAATTTAAAACAACAACAATTAAGTGACATGTGTAGTGAATATTACCTCAACTAAAGAACTTTTCTTTAATTACAAGATCGCTAAGAAAGGCACTAACGGTGACATATTTATAAAGACAAGCTGAACCGGTAGACTTTGTTCTACCCTTTCTGTTAGGTGGTTCTATGAGCTTTACTTTGAATTCTAAATGTGTGTAAATATAAAATGTACGCCCACATATCGGACCCACATTTCGTGATTTTCCTCTTAAAATCTCATATTGTGAATATGAGCCAATTTAGTCCATAAACATACAACTTGTTATGACATGATAACTTTACTTGTTAGCATCACCTATCAGATTCCGTTCTGATCCGTTCCTACAAAACAAATACAAGATCACTAAGAAAGACACCGACGAATATTTATAAGTATAAAGATTAATAAAAGTTTTAATATGTAACAAAAAATATATATTATAAAAGTTTTCAAACAAAATTCAACATGATGTAAATTACATGACGAAATATCCATGAAAAAAATGACACGGACTTGTGCCTCGAACCTTGAAAGCGAACCACTGTAGCTTAACGGCACCACATGGTAACACGCAACGAACTGTAAATATTCATTACGAATTTTTCAGTTGGATAAACTCCCTTTTTGTTGTTTGAAATTTTTTGGAAAACAGTAATTTTCTTAATTTTTTTTAGTCTTCTAAAGACGTTACTTATATATCGGTAAGAACTTTAATCAATGTTTGTTCAGCTGAGTGAAAACCATCAAGCCAGTAAAACTATTACAACAGTCGATACAAAAACATTTTCAAACGCGGTAGAGCCATGCTGCAGCTATAGTAATAGTATAGTTGTAGCACGAATGGGTCGGCTCGACCGGGGAAGGACCACGCTCTCACAGAATACCAGCGTGAAATAGCTTAATGCTGCTGTGTTTCGTATGGTGAGTGTAGAGAACCGGAGACCCTTTTACTGGAAAAGAGGCATTCTACGAGTATCTTAGTCCTCAAGGCTGACAACGCATCTGCATTTTAATTTGCAAACGGAGATAGATGTAGATGTCTATGGGCCACAGCAATCACTTACCATCAGGTGGACTGTGTGCTCGTTTGTCACCCTAATTTAAAAAATACATAATTTATTTAAATAAAATATAATTGTAATATAACCCAAGTTAAAATTGTTTTTACGAATCTGCTTTCCTGTTTCTATTTTGAATTAAGGAACTTTCAATTACTTTTTAATTTACATATATATATATTAGGTCGAAATAACGAATTCTATTACTATAATTTACTTCATATTACAGTTAAATATACAACATATAAAATAATACATATTTTTTTGAGTTTAAATTATCTTAGCTTTTCAAAATAAATTGTTCAGCAGATATTTTTTGTTTTGTGTATTAACCAAACCAAAAAATTGTAAAACTGCTCTCGACGTATCTGAAAGCTCCCGATGTTTCGTACAGAGCTTTATACATTTTATCAACATTGGGTATATTTGGAATACGGCTTTTTGTTAATTATTGAGATTTGTACTAAAAGTACTACTGTACTCATACGTGCTGCAGCCATAATATAGCTACGGCGTGGCTCTACCACGTAAATTTAACATAACTGGTATTAATGTCAAGCAATTCCAGATAATTTCAATAATGCAATGACCCATATCATGCCGATCGTATCGCAAAAGGCGACAAAGAGAAAAACTCAAAGTAGTCAAAAAAATGCACATGCCAACCCGCCTGCCATACATAACACCTATGGCAGATAACTTGTGTTTAAGAGTAGTATTTTAAAAGGGTGTAATATATGTTGTGACGTGGTAGAGCCATGCTGCATTATATTATATTACCATTATAGTTATAGCACGAATGGGTCGGCTCGACCGGGGATGGTTCACGCTCTCACAGAAAACCAGCGTAAAATGGCAGCTTAACGCTGCTGTGTTTCGTATGGTGAGTGTAGAGAACCGGAGACCAATTTTACTGGAAAGGAGGCATTCCATCTTAGTCCTCACGGGTGACGACGCATCTGCATTTTGTTTTTTTATTGGGGATAAATGTGGATGTCTATGGGTCACAGCAACCACTTACCATCAGGTGGACTGTGTGCTCGTTTGTCACCCTATCCTATAAAAAAATAATGAATGAATTCAAACTAAGCTGAAAATGCTGGAGTAAAATCAGTTTACGACAGTTGAGGAATGGTGAATTTCATCACACGGTTACTGAGGCGTTAATAAAAAAGAATATAAAATAAAATAGTTAACTCTTCAAAATGTCAACAGAGTGCTATTTATTTATGTTTTTTTTAAATAATACTGCAAAAATAGCTAATACAGCGCAATTTTTCCTTCACTTGGAAGAATTCAGTATTAAGTGTATGTTATGTCATGAACGATCAAAGTTACTGATGGGTAAAATTGTTTATTATGAATTTGTGTGAACCCCATTTTAACACACGAGTGCACATGCTGGGCTTTATGCCCACGGTAGATAGAAACCCGATAAAGGACATTGCAGTACTCTTATTGGATAACAATTAACGAATCTCACAAGCGTTACACGGTAGTTGCATAGTGGCACGGACGGTTATTAAAAATACGTGTAAAATTCCAGCGATTCTTTATTCAGGTAGGCATAAAACTGGAAAACTGTCGTAAAACTTCTAAAAAAATATAGTATTTTAAACATGACCAAAATGGAATAAAAAAATTTTACAATTTTATTTCAGACTAGCTGTTCCCCCCGACTTCACTCGCGTGGAATTCATTGCGATTGGATTTCATGAGTTTAATTATTTTTTGCACGGCACCCCACTTTCTTCTAAAATAAAAGTAGTCTTAGTTACTCCTTATAACTTTAGCTATCTGTCAGTGAAAGTCTTGAAAATCGGTCCATCCGTTTCGGATATTAACCGGTACAACAACAACGAACAGGCAGATAGACAAAAAATTTAAAAATTATTTTGTTTTTGTTATAAGCACCGTATATACTTTCATATGCATTTAAAATGTTGTTATTTTGATATTACCAACAGAAATTTCAATTTTATTAATTTGTATAGATTTGTATGATTTACAAGTGGCGTAAAGTGTAATTAATGAGGAATTAAAAGGCTATTTTATTTTTTTATTTTATTTATGTATGCCTTTAGTATTGCAATTATAAAAATCACTATTGCAAAGTCTACTACGTATACAAAGTCTACTACGTATAATAACAATAGTTTAACATTTTAGTAGTATAATTATTTAAAAGAATAGTTAAATCTTTATAATAACAAATAGAAAACCTGAATTAGCACAAAAATAAAAGTTCTTTTATATATACTGAGCTTAACTGTGATCGCAATTCAACACATTCTCTATTTACTTAACGTACGGTTCGTTTAATTCTTCTCCCAAGTGTGAAAACCCATCCCACGTGTGCAAAACATGAGTTTATAAATTATTCAAATCGCATCTCATAAATTTTTACCACAATAGTTGGCAGATTCTGATAAAATAAACAGTAAAAGAAAAGACATAAGATGCGTTAATGTTTCTACTTAATACAAGTGGTCTTTGTTGCATATATCGCTACCCTACTTTGACTTATACTACAATATTATATAAATTGCAGTAATAATATACAGAATGGAATAAATAAACGGGACATAGAGGGTAGGTACATTAAAAATTAAACATATCAAATTTCACTCAAAGGAAACATTCCTTGGTTTTTCATAAGAATAAGTTTCAGTCATTTTTTTTAAAAACTTACCTGAGTCGGGAATCGAATCAACTAAAAATTCAAAGAAAAATGGACAGTCACTAGTATATTGAACCATCCAATATGGTCTATGATAAGGATAAAATCTTTGAATTAACATTTCATGTTTCAATTATAGAACACCATGAAATGCTAACAATTAGTACATAAACACTATTTAACATCCTAGACTGTTTCTTTTTAAGCAAAATACTTTTTATCATTTTATTGAAACTCCACAATAACAGTACTAAAATAAAAGAAAAATGTATGACGTTTTATAATTACCTAAAACATAATTTATAAAATACAGTCGGTTACAAATATTATTATCTAAGTATGCCCATGTTTTAAACGAAACAATCTCAAAAGTATAATGTATTGATGTGCGAATCTGTAATTTTTCCCTTTGTGTGAAATTTAATATCTTCAATATTTAATGTATTTTCCCTTCATGTCTCGTTCGTTTTTTCCAACCTGTATAACAGTACTAGCAGTGGCTTATATCTTCTACTACCTGATTTGAGTATTCGTATCTCACCGTTGGAGTTGTTACTATTTTTCGTAACAATTTACTTTTGTTCCAATGCTAAACATTAGGCCTCACAATTCTGAAATAGGTTGGAGCAATTAAAAGTAAAATGCAATGTCCCAATGTCTGATAATACATTGCTTTAAGTATTTTAATTTTTTGACAAGAAACTGTCTTTTGATGTTTAACTCTCGTATCACTTTAAATGGAGATAAGAAATTTCATTTGTCATGTATACCAGTAGAAGCAAACACAAGATGTTCAAGTATAAAACAGGCGCTAGCGTAAGTGCTTTGACCCAACCCCTGTACTGCCATTATTAAAAGAAAATAATAGTCTACGAAAATATTACTGATAGAAAAAAAAATATTTTGGTTTCAGAAATTTCATTGAGTTTATACCCTAAAATACGTTACACCCACAGAATTTTCCCCCGTACTATGAAGGCATTTTTTGTTCATAAATTGCACAAGGATAAGTTTCCAAATCCAAAGCAATACTTTGTAGGCCATACAAACACTTGTGTCATGTGGTATTCAAACACACAGTATTGTAACTCATTATTTTGACTGTCTCCTTTATTTTACATAAATCATACAAACAGATTTTTTAGTCCGCCACTAAACGCTAATACGTGTCGATTAGTTATAAGACTTGCATATACTTACAATTGGTATAAAAATTGTGAATAACCATCCCATACTGTTCAGTTCGGCCGATCTAATTCTGTGAAATTTAGGTTTTTCTTTATTTTCGTTATCGTGACAACTATTGTTACCGTGTAGTTGCATGTATCGGCCCGTGGGTGTCATAAGTGACAACAAATACGTATGAAACAGGAGATGATCTGCACAATCTTCCTGAAATAACTTTAAATAATTAAAAACTGCGGTTGCCAACTCGCTTGCCAAGCGTGGTAACTATGGCACTATCCTCCTTTAAGGCAATATATGGGGGAGGAATATGGTCAGAGGTCGACTTTTAATAAAAATTAAAATTGTAATAAAAATTAAATATTCAGTTGCAGAGACACGGTAATCAACAGGTTACAACGCGTGCATGTGAATTTGGTATATGGCACATTGGCACAATTCCCTATTATCATATATACATAAATACTTACGCCTGTCACCCAGAGGGGTAGGCAGAGACTATGGACTTCCATTTGGCACGATCCTGACACACCTCTCTCGCTTCCTCCACATCCATATACCTACGCATACACGCTCGTCGGTTAAAGGTACTCTTGATTTGGCCCATTTTTTATGTATCGCCAATTTGGTCGAAAAACTTTCGCCTAGGGCGACCCTTTCCGACTCTGCCGTTCACCTCTGCAACATAAGTTTGCTTTGTCACTCTTTCCTCGTTCATTCTCTCTACATGACCAAACCACCGAAGCATTCCTTTCTTAATCCTGGTCACAACATCATCTTGCAAACCACACTCTTCTCTTATTAAACAATTTCTCACTCTGTCATACAGATTCATCCCTTACATACTCCTTAATGATCGCATTTCTACAGCATTTATTCTACTCTCGTGCTTCTTCTGCCACACCCAACTTTCACTACCATACATTAAAGTAGGTACTAACACAGCATTGTGAATTGCCATACGTGCCTTTTTGGACACATTCTGACTTTTCACAATAGAGTGTAGAGCCCCATTCCTCTATTTCCTGCATTCACTCATCATTCTATATCCTTATCATATCTACCATCCTTGCTATCAATCCCTATTATCAATTTAGTAATTTTAAGTACATTCATTATTATGAATTTAGAAGTACATTTAATTGGAAATTTAATTTTGCATATAACTTGCTTTTATTTTAGATAATTTAATTTTTTACATAAAACAATTTGTATTATTAGTATTTTTTTAATAATTTTTAAATAATTAAATGTTATAATTTTATTATCAATTTAGATTTGATAAATTTTACATAAATTTACAATCATTTTTAGTACTTATTTATTGTAAATATATATATGTATATATATATATATATATATATATATATATATATATATATATATATATATATATTTAATTTTAACTTATTATGTCTTTTATTTGAGGACCCCTCTTCGGGTAAAGGCCTCCTCCAGAGCTTCCCATAGCTGTCTATCCTGTGCCTTGTTCAACCAGTTTTTCCCCGCTATAGCCATCACCTCTTCAACCCATCTTTCATTTGGCCTGCCTTTTGCACGTGTTCCAGCTGGTTCTTGCCTCTCTGTCACCGATTTTGTCCATCTTTGGTCTGAAATGCGAGCTAAATGTCCTGCCCATCGCCATTTCAACCTTTGACCGTGATGGAGAACGTCTACCACTTCTGTCTTGTTCCTTAATTCAGAGTTCCTTACTCTGTCTTTCAATTTTATGTTAAGAACTATCCTTTCCATTCGTCATTGACATTTCGCGATCTTGTCATTGTTGTGTTTATTAAATATCCATGTTTGGCATCCATAAGTGAGGCATGGCAGCGTACAAGAGTCTATTATCTTCTTTTTGAGATGTATAGGTAGAGTCGATTTTGGGATCTCTGTGTAGGACCAAAATTTGCCCTAACTTTTTATTATATTTCGTTGTATTTCGTCAACGTGTATCGTTCTTTTGAATAATATTAATTTACCGAGATACACATATTCGTCTACATATTCTAATGGAATGTTGTTCATAATTATAGGTATTTGGGCTCTATTCGTCATTACTTTGGTTTCAATAGTGTTTAGTTCTAGGCCTACATTTTGACTGGCATTGTTTAGTTCATTTACCATTGACTCTATCTGTTTTGTCGACTTGGAAAATATTACTATATCATCTGCAAATCTAAGATGACTAAGGTAATTTCTTTTTATGTTTATACCCTTACTTATCCATTTTATGCCTTGAATGATGTGTTCCAATACTGCTACAAAGATTTTTGGTGAAAGTGTATGTCCTTGCTTCACTCCTCTTTCTATTGGGAAGGCCGGGCTGGTTCGGTCTAATTTGACTCTACTAGTGCTCTCATGTTAGATGTTTTTTAGGATGTTTATGTACTGTGGGGGAATATTTTGGTTTTCTAGAGCTTTCCAAATGCTGTTGTGTGAGATAGAGTCGAAAGATTTAGCAAAGTCGATAAACACCAAAGAGAGTGGTTTTCTAAATTCATTATATTTTTCTATTACCTGTTCTACAACGTGAATATGATCGATGGTACAGTATCCCTTACGAAAGCCGGCTTGTTCAATAGGTTGATATTTTTCGATAGCTGGACTCAATCTTTCTTCTAGACAAGAAGCAAAAAGCTTATAAGCGGTTTGTAGTAAGCTAATAGGCCTATAGTTTCCAACGTCTGTGAGATCCTTCTTGTATAGTAGTATAATATCACTTGTCAACCAGCTTTTTGGGTAGCTTTTGCGTTTCAAGAATTTTGTTGAACAGATGTGTAAATGGGGTTGCTAATACCTGTTTAGCTGCTTTAATTGCCTCGTTTGAGATATTGTCTGTCCGGGACTTTTATGATTTTTAAGTTTTTCAATTTTCTTTATGATTCCAATTTCATTGAATGGGGTCACCACCTCCTTTGTGTTTGGGTTTAGTTCCATTTTTTTAAAAGATTCTACAGCAGTTGATGATGTATCACTATAAAGTTTTAGATAGAAGGTCGAGGCACTATGTCGGTCCTTGATTGAGTCTTTGATGTTGGAGTTTGCTTAAGGCACATAATCCAAGGTTTTCTGGTATTTAATTGTTTGTATGCTCTTTTTGTGCTTCCTCTTGTAATTATATGTTTGCTTATAATTTTTAACCTGTGTTCTTTGCAATCTTTCTTAATTTCATTATGTGGTTTTTTTTATATACCATTTTTAGCTCCTCTTTATCTTCATGGGACAATGGTCTATTATTTTGGAAATTGTTACGTCTTTTTATAAGCAATTTTGTTTCTTCTCTCAACACTTCATTTTGTCATGTATTCGTATTAATTTTTGATTTTGCGAGACAGCTTTTAATGTTGTTCTCTATTTTATTGTAGTAATTATCTACACTTTCATTCTCTTGGTAGAGCTAATTACATATTTTAAGATTCTCTACATATATGTCTTTCTCTTTTTGTGATGTTAATAAGCTGGGTGTATTGCAGTATTTTGCCCTGCTATTAGATTTTAATTTTGCTATTTTTATTGTACTTCTTACCATTCTGTGGTCACTGGGATAGTTGAGGTTATTAATGACATCAATATTTGTATTGTTTGGGGGCATTTGAGAGAATATAGTCGATATAATTTTTTGTCTTCTTGTCAGGAGATATCCAGGTCCATTTTGTTTTCAAATTTTTCTTAAATAATGTGTTAATTATTGTGAGTTTGTTTTGGTACGCGAATTATATTAATTATTGGCCTCTACTCTTTCTTATTCCATAACCGAATTTACCTGTGGTTATTTTCTCTATCTCATAAGTAGAGCGTATTTTTGAATTGAAATCGCCCATAACAATAAGAAACTTATTTGTTAGCTGACATGCATAATTTACTTGTCTATATAAGGTTTTGACTATTTCTTGTTTTGCTTCTCCAGTTGGAGCATATATTTCAATAAGAGAAATTTTCAAATGACCAAAATTCATGTTAAGCAAGCATACTCTATCCGAAATACCAATAAAACTCTCTATATTTGTTTTGAACTTCTTTTTTACTAGAAAGCCAACTCGACGTTGTCCAGTACTCTCCTCTGTGTAGCAGAAGATATGTTCAGGGTCTTCTGTTATTATTGTTCCCGATCTTCTAATCTCTGCTAATCCGATGATATCGTATTTAAGGTGATTGATTTCCTCTTTAAATTCTATCATTCTTTCCTCTGATAATAATGACCTTGCGTTATAGGTGCAAACATATATTTTTTGTTCTGGGGGGCTGTAGTCGTATTTTTCCGCGGTGACAAGTCGTATAGGATTTTATAGAGAGGTTGGCACGAATTGCTATTCACAGTTATTTTTATTGTGTGGCATGGGAGGGTTATTTTTTAATGATTTCATAATAAATTGATTCATATTTACCTTGTTTCGCTTTGGTATTTGTTTAGTGAATTTATATTGATCTTCTAATGAATTATGCTCTTCTAGGCATGTGGACAGATTTTTTTTGTTACTGGGTGATATGTGCTGTTTGTCTGTTCTCGTTTCTTTTTAAAATGACTATTTTGTCGTATTTTAATATAGCTCTTTCTCCATGTTCAATCTTTTTTTTTTGAGTTCTGGAATCAGTAGTTTTCTAGTTTTTAATATTTTTGGAGTAAAATCTTCTTTAATATAATATATAGTTTTTTCAAGAGTTCGACTGTTTTTAAGCAATTCAATATTTTCACTCATGGTTGTAAGGTTTATAACTATGGGTCTCGGCTTTTCTTCTTTTTTACCAATCTTCTAAAATATTCCATATCGGATTTTCGCATGAGACTTGCACATTATCATTAAATATTTTCAAAATAATTGTTTCTAAGTTGTGATAATTGTATTCAGTTTCTTGTACTCCGAAGAGGAGAATGTTTCTTTTTCTTAGGTGTCTGTCTATCATTTCTATGCGGTCGTCTTGTTCTTGAAGACATAAAGACTTTCTAAATTTATGAATTTTTCATTAATGTTATCGTTGATTGGGTTAGTGATGCTTTCTTTCATATCCTTTAGTTTGTTTTTTGTAAATTAATTTCATCTTAAACTTTTTTCAGCATTATAGTTAGTTCTTCCATTATTTATATATAAAAATATGTAAAACACCGTCTATTGGTACGATTAATGAAGTTATACAGTTTTGCTGATATTTACTTTTGATTATCGTATTTTAGCACAAGATGTCGCTCTCTTCTACAGTATTTACTTACTAGCAGTTAAGGAAAATTTTTCGTCCTTTCCTGGTAGATGGCTGTCTTTTTTTTAAATTTGTGTACTTTGTGTTATTTTGAGGTTATTATTTTTTAATAATATTCTAAATTCACTTAAGATATATTATGTAATGCAGTTTCTTTTTAACTTAGTCTTCTTACTATAACTTTACTTCACTTTTTGAGTTTTGATTCACTTTGACTGAGTAAACATACAGAACCCTTACATATATTGTTTTGGAAATTTCCACAAATTTATGCACTTACTGACTAGGTTTTTATATTTACTATATTTTGTTTCTTTTACTTTTACATTTAAATCACCGCTTACCATATAAAATTCACTATTTTTACTTTGTAATTGCTTTTATTTCGGACCTAATGTTAACTGTGCGCTACCGCGCCCTCTCTCTCTCTTGTTTTTTTTATATGTAACTATAATACTTATGAATTTCAGCCATCTCCTTTGCCGGTGAATATGAGGCCGAGGATACTAATTTGGATTTCAACTACTTTCATCATACTCCGAGCTGGTTTTATAATTTGTGTTTTCCTAAAATAATTGTCAAAATAACAAATAAACCTATTAAAAACAAATGGATTACACGGGGTATTAAAAATATAGCATTAATAAAAACGTTTGTATTTGAAGTACCGTCTTTCGAAAGCAAACAAAAAAAATATGAAAATTTGTTACAAATATACAAACATTTTAAGGATATGCATACTGCAAGCCCAAAAACTTGACAGTACACGCTACTTACTCAATTCTAACAAAACAAGTAAGGCAGCTTGGCAAATAATAAAAAACGTTAATGTGGCAGTTATTAATGATATAACTGCAATAACTACCGGTGGCAATACATATTATCTGTTAAATAAAATAGTTATATAATAGTGTTTAACAATTACTTTATAAATTTAACTAATGACATTAAAACACTAAATTAAATAATAACCAATAATGACTTTGCATCTAAATTGACTTGAATACATAACACTGACATTATAAAAATAATTAATTCCTTAAAAATACAGTTAATACTAAAATCTTAAAATAATGCTCCATATACTAATCTTTCCCACTACTCACATTATCATTTTTTTCTTTTGTTCTAGGCGTATTCTAATCTAGAGTAAAATTTTATATCGTTAAACCACTACACAAAAAACACAATAATAATGATATTAACAATTATCGATCCATAACACTTATACCTGTTTTATCTAAAGTATTTGAAAAGGCCATACGTTCGTCACCAAACATGAAATAATAAAACCAGAGCAATATGGGTTTACAAAAAACAAGTCAAAGATTTTAGCATGTTTTAACTTAGTAAAACTTATAACAACCACCTTAAGCAAAAAAATACCTATAACACCCATTTTGATTGATATTTCAAAGGCATTTTACTTTGTAAACCACGAATTATTGTTACACAAACTCAATAGATTTGGTAAAAGAGGTAATGCAATAAAATTAATAGATGATTATTTAAGTCAACGAAATCAGTGCGTTAAGGTATCAAGGTACTCTGGACATAGTAAAAAATATTATAGATTACAAAATTGCGAAAATCAATGCGGAGTGCCGCAAGGAAGTATACTAGGACCTCTTATACCATTATTCATAATCCATATAAATGATCTTTCCAACAAAACTACACATGAATGTGTGCTATATACTGATGAAATTACCATTAACATTGAAAATAATAATAAAACTTTTGACTAGAAACACGAAAAAAAGACTTTAGAAGAAATAGAAGATTGGTTAAGGCATAACAATTTACAAGTTCACATCGGAAAGACGATATGATAAATAATTATAAGATTTCAGACAAATAAGAGTAAACAAGCACCACTTAAAATCGAATATGGGAAAATGGTCATCGAAGAAGTTGCCCATAATAACTTTTTAGATGTAACAATAAATAAGTTTTATAATTGGAAGACAAATACTGATAACATATTGTGACGGCTCATAATTATTATTAATAAACAACAATTAAATTTAATAAAGAGACATTTAAAATATCATATACATAATAATTTGAACAATTAATATGCGTTAATAAGCAAAAAGTTTAAATGTATTAAGGAGAAGGAGACGTCTCCATACATTCTTGGGCCCAAGTGTTAACAAGGTGAAAGTAGGACCATTTGAAAACGTATACATAAACAATTCATAGCTGAAAATCTGGCAAGATTTGTCAATCTAGGAACTGAGTTATTGTAGAATAAGTAAAAGTAAGATTATCTATTACCTACACTATAACAGGTGATTTTACACTGTTATTACACTGTAAATGGCTATTTTTCACTATAATTACTTAAAGATATAAAAGCCGGATCAGTATAAAATCACCAAAAAAAAAGCTGTCTTCAATAATGAAACGAAATGGTGAAAGGATTAACGAAAGTTAAACAACAACAACTAAGTGAAGTGAATCTCGTACTAGGGATATTGATCTGTGATCGATTACTTTAATTGTTGTTGTAACTGTTACTTGTTGGAATAGATATTTTGTATTTTTTTATTATTATTTTTTAGATATGTACGCAATTATTTTTTATCTGCTTAACACAGAAAAATAATCGAAAATAGATATTAAATGCTCAATTTAATCGAGAATCGATTATATTGCGCTCGTTTAAAATCGAATCGAAAATCTGTCTTTTTCTTTTAAGTAAATAGTTTGAAGTTTGAACTGTCAAGTTTCAAAATAAGAAGAATTCACTGGTGTATTCTTTAAGCGTCTCCCACACAGAAGCGGCTTGCGGTGGCGGCCGCGGTGGCGGCTAGTTGTATTCGCTTGCAATGTAAGTGAGTCTGCAAACTCGTGCGGCCATGGCGTGTCCTGCCAGCGCCTGGCCGCGGCCGCATGCTCTGCCCCATCTGCTAACGCATGTGTGTTAGCGAGTACGCCAGTTGCAAATTTTTACAACAAGCCGCGTGTAGCGCGTGAAAAATGGTGCTAAATTGTGAGATTTTAATAGAAACAGTGCAAAATTATCCAGTACTTTATGATAATTCGCGTCGTGATCACAAATCACATTAGGATTAAAAACAAAAATTATGATAATATTGCTGAATATAATAAGACTTCGCCACGGTTTGTCATGTTTACTGACGTCCGATCGTAGCACCGATACCACAGCGAATGGCGCTTCAGGCCGCCACTCCGGCAGCGATGGTATGTTGTTGCAGCGGCTGGAGACGCGGCTCGCGGTTAGCCGCCACCGCAAGCCGCTTGTGTGTGGGAGACGCTTTATGGTAATCCATTTATTGCCATAAAGAATAAACTACAATCGATTTTCTAACTAACTTCTTATTTTATTGTTTTTTCGAATTCTAGATTGTAAAAAGAGCTACTTTTTTGTCCTTTACTTTATAAAAATATGACCAATTTTTTAAATATAAACCAATTAGTTAATTTCAGGCCCAAAAATCCCATTCTCCTTTCGAATATTAAGAATTATAGTATAGTAAAGGCTTAATATTGCCCTTAAAAACCTTTTAATTTAATAAATTAAAACAGTGCTTAAAATATTCAAAATAGAATAAAAAATAGTAGTAGTACTTAACACAGTATTTTCTATTTTATTCGATAACCACTATCCAAATTATCTAAAACATAAGTTTCAGTTTCTGCGGGACACTCATGACAGACAGCTTCGTTCACCTGAAACTCTTACTCTCTCTATTCCCCTACACCGTTAGAGTTTCATATCTTCATCGTTTGCTGTCCAAACCACACGCCTATGGAATGACCTGCCTGAAAAATTAAGACAAACCTACCTGCAAACAAACATTTAAAAAGAATATTCGAGATCATTTTCTAAAACTGCTTTACAAGTGCTAAGTTCCGTCATCATTAGTATATTACGTATCTTTATGTATCTTGTATCATATTATATTTTCTTATAATATATAAATTTATATACTTGTGTATATTGATATATGTATATATATGTGTCTATGTTTGTATATATGTATATGTATGTATAATATATATATATATATATATATATGTGTGTGTGTGTGTATGCATATTTCTTTGTATTCTTTGCATATGCCTTCGTAGTTATATCACTGCCTGGCAGAGAATGCTTTTAGCGATAAGTCCGCCTTTTGTTCCTTTACTTAATGTGTAAAGTTCAATAAAGTTTAAATAAATAAATAAATAATAGAAGTTCAAGACTTAATACCAGCGAATAAATATCATTTGTAATAGAATTGAAAAATGGGTCATAAATTTTCTAAGTTAAGTAAGTCCCATATGTAAAAGACATATAATAGTAAGGTCTATGAAACAAAACAAATATATGGAAGGTCTCAAATATGTAAAAGCATTATATTGAAAGAAATGGGACTTGAAAAGGATTATTATAGTGGCAAGTAGATTTTTTCACAACGTCCGAGACCAAGGTAAACTTGGACTCGCTAACCGATGTGTCCTAGACATATCATCTTAGTGCCGGTGGTAAGCAGGTTTGTTGTAGCAATACGACTTGCCCGTGGACATTGCACACCCCTAACGTTTGTGGGCGGCATCTTAATGCATAGCGTTATGAAACGTAGGCTATCTTTCGGATTAGGGTGAGTGTGTTTGGTAGTACTTTTAAGTGCAGCAAGCACACTCAACTCCATATCTTAGTGTAATAGCGTTATGATACGTGGAGTTTTGACTACTGACGTCTTAGTAGCGTGCTACTATGATACGTTGGTTGTATTTTTAGTTAAGAACAGTACCGACTTTGGTAAAAGTCGGTACTGTAGGGATCATGTGGGTGTGTTGTGAGGGGCGCCATCCTTATGATAGTTGCATTGATGCTTACTGCTGTTTGCAGTATTGCGTCTTGTAACAGATCTACAGGTATGTTGCGCCTGATTCAACGCATCTTGTGGTTCTAGTCGATGGAGGTATGCGGGTGGTGATGTTTGCTGGGATTGTGTAGGAGACCTTGGGATGGTATAAGTCCGACGATAGTCGTATTGATGCTTATTGTATTCTGCAACATTACGTCTCTACGATGGTTGTTTGGCGGGTCGCTAGTCAAAACAGCGGTTTCTGCGTCTTGGTTTGACTCCCAACCTAAGTAGCTTTGTCCAAGTCGGGTCCCTTCATTACTGGGCTGTAGTCTGTCTGACCTCCATGATATTTTATATAACATCATAATAATATATCTCAGTAAAGTGCCCACTTTTGAATGATTGAAGATAACTTGTTGGTGGGTCAGACAAACGTGATCGAAAAATGAATATACTCAACGTAGTGACACAAACCCCTTTCTGATGGCGAATTATTACTATAATCTTATAGCTGCCTTTTGGCTATATCTGCCATTGTATTGGTTGGTGGAGCATATGTGTCGGCATCATGCGGGTGGTAGCTGGAGAGAGAAACTGAGGCAGCTCTCAAGGCTGCGCCCAAAAGCAGCGCAACGTGGGACCCCATTCCCTTGAAGTGAGCAGTAGACCCATGACAAGTTCTGTGGCTAATTAACCATGCTGTTCATGCAATTGGTAGTGATGCCTCACTCTTACTGCAGGAACGGCGGTCTGGCAGGTGGTGGCGCTCATGGAGGGTTTTTTAGAGCCAGTGTGCCTATTGTTGCCTAATCCGTGTGACCTACATTCACTGTGACTGGATTTGATCGTATTCTGTATAGCATTTACACGCATGCGCGACTTCGGTCGATGTTTGTGTTTTCGCACTACCAAGGGCCCAAGTCTTCTATTACTGGTACGCCAGTTATTTTTCTGTGGACTACGGTCCAGTTCCCAACTTAACGTCCCCTACGGGGGGAGCGCGTTGGATGGTTGACGGGAAGCGGAAAGAGATTAATTAATAAGGAATTGACTAATGTGAACCTATTACAAGTAGAATAGGGACGATTTAATGTTCTTAACCTTACAAGGTACTGCCGACAGCTTTAGATTACTCTTGTGAACATTCATTATTCTAAGAGACACCTAAAAGAACTAAGTTACTATGCAAACACAACGTTAATAATGATCCTAATTAAGACTATCACGTCATAAATTTATTAAACGGCATATATTTGAACCTTTAGAAAGATCAATATATGATTATTATACTGGTCATGTAAAATTGATATATTTATATAAATCTTAAAGATATAGATTTAAAAAAATAAAGTAGGGGGGAGTGTTACTCTATGTAGAAAATTATATAAATTTGTATTTGTTATGTATCACTTAAGACGAGTGGCTGACATAGAGGCCGTACTTTCTGCATATAATGGAAATGTTTCTTCGATCCCACGTTACGGCTCAATAATTCGGGATGATTTTGTGGATTTCATAAGAGCTTTTCGCAGGTAGAAATAATGTGTAAGGTCTGGATACTAAAGGTTATGTGTACTAAAGATGTGTGGATACTAAATAGTTGTATTCCCAAATGTAAAATATTGCTGCTTCCAGCATTATACATTTACGAAATCTGTGTCTTTGTTTACAAAAATAGTACCTTATTTGAAAAACAGAACAATGTTATAATTAGGACTAGTAGAAACATTCATAAATTGTGTGTACCAAATCAAAGAATACAACTATACTCAAAAATGTATATTGTATGGCACATAGAAAATTTCATCAAAATCGGTCCAGCCATTTTCGAGTTTTTGCTAGCCTAACGAACAGTAATTGATTTTTATACAATAATGTCCTCCAGACCGAATTTCGGCCACGGCGGCCAGTCTTAACGGAGACTAGCCATCGGTGCAAGACAGGATTATAGTGCCTAAGTTTATGCGCAAGCACAGGTGCACTCTCTATTCCTTGACTCTCATAGCCCGATGGGACGGTAAACCGACTCGACCGGAGAGATATCAGGCGTAGGACCAACGGCTTTACGTGCATTCCGGGGCACGGTGGTGAAACACGGCCAACTTCCTGACTCCAGGCAGCTACTGAGTATTTCTTGATCGAAAAACTCAATAACTGATTTTTTTGCCCGACCCGGGATTCGAACCCGGGACGTCATGATGAGCAGTCGCACCACTACAACCACTTTTTTTTTATAGGATAAGGGTGACAAACGAGCACACAGTCCACCCGATAGCAAGCGGCCGCTGCGGCCCATAGACATCTACATCTATCCTCTATTACAAATCAAAATGTAGATGCGTTGTCACCCGTGAGGACTAAGATGGAATGCCTCATTCCCAGTAAAAAGGGCCTCCGGCCACCTGCACTCACCAAGCGAAACGCAGAGGTAAACCTCTACTTCACGCTGGTTTTCTGTGAGGTCGTGGTACCACCCCGGTTCGAGCCGGCCTATCCGTGCGACAGCAAAAGTCGCTTGGCTCTACCACTGTTAAACACTATACCAATGAAACAGTTTTTATATATAGAGATAGGGATTCATGGCGAGCTTTTAATTACTTTATAAATATACTTACTAAGCAATTCGCTTGTGATTTATTTATAACATATATTATAGAAAATAATTAAATTTAACAAACCAATCTCGTAGACCTATAAAATATTTTTAGGATCGTTTTTACCTTTTCTAACCAAAACAATAAACCTAAACGAGTTATTACAAAAACCTAATAAAAGTAAAACACGTTCCAATCGTTATCATAAACTTTTCATATTTTGAAGCTCACAGGCTATCTAGATAAAAATGTGTAATAATGGCGAGAATTCTTAGTAAAATTGGAAATAAAACAAAACTTCTTCTTAATGTACGCAAATTCAAACTTAATGGAAACACCGACGAAAGTGTTGCGATTTTATCTTGTCTTATTTTATCATCTTTATTATTGAATCTCAAAGCTATAAATCTAATTATATACTTCACTATCAAAATAGGACTTCACTCGATGTTTGCAAAAAAGCTTATTTTGAAATGTGTTATGTTACTTAATTTAAACCAAACTCTCATTATTTGATATTAATTTGTAACTTATATTCTATCATACAGTTTTTTTTTAAAAACGTTACCCCCACACTAGGATTTTCTTCTCTATCGTGGAGGCAACTTACAAACACAAATTGCACAAGGACAAACACCCAGACCCGGAACAATTATTTGTAGGCCATACAAATACTTGTTCCGTGCGGGATTCGAACCCGCGCCCCCTAGCGTAGCAACTCATTGTTAAGCCACGGAGCCGTCTATATTATAATATGTATTATATCATATATTATGTCAGTACATATTGTTATTTAAAATTTGCAGGCAAAACAAAGTAAGATCCCAGGGCCACAAGACGTCACTCATTTTCTAACGAATCAAATGTGTAAAATTAAGTAGTGTTAGTATGTACTATGATCGCATGCCAACATGTTGCTATTTTCTACGTATCAGGTAATCGGTAATCGGCAGAATTGCTGGAGGACCTAAGCACTATGCTCAATGACCTCAATAGTGTCTCTCAACGGATAGGTCTTAAGATGAACATGGACAAAACAAAGATTATGTTTAATGTCCATGTCACACCTATGCCGGTAGTTGTTGGGAGTACTAAGCTCGAAGTTGTTGATGAGTATGTTTACCTGGGACAAATAGTCCGACTAGGTAAGTCCAACTTCGACCGAGAGGTCAATCGACGGATTCAACTCGGCTGGGCAGCGTTCGGGAAGCTACGACACATTTTCTCGTCAGACATACCTCAAAACCTTAAAACGAAATTGTACAACCAGTGCGTGTTGCCAGTGATGACTTACGGAACTGAGACGTGGTCCTTCACTGCTGGCCGTATGAGGAAGCTCAAGGTCGCTCAGCGAGCTATGGGGAGGGCTATGCTCGGAGTTTCTCTGCGTGATAAACTTAGAAATGAGGATATCCGCAATAGAACTAGAGTAACCGACATAGCCCAACGGATTAGTAAGCTGAAGTGGCAGTGGGCCGGCCATATAGCTCGAAGAACCAACAACCGATGGGGAAGAAAGGTTCTCGAGTGGCAGCCTCGTACCGGTATGTGAAGTGTAGGGCGACCCCCCATGAGATGGAGTGACGACCTGGTAAGGCATGCAGGAAGTCGATGGATACAGGTGGCTCAGGACCGTGCTTTGTGACATTCCTTGGGGGAGGCCTATGTTCAGCAGTGGACTTATGACAGGCTGTAATGATGATGATGATGATGAGGTAATCGGGGTACGTAAAAACATCACTCACCTCACGTAATTTCTTCCAGCTGATTTTTACGCATATGTTAGATAATATAGTTAATATCACTCATCAATACTCCCTGAGACTTTCCGTCGGCAGTATTGCTTTGGAGACTCTGTAAAGCTTTCAAAAAAATTACTCAATTTCACTTACATTCTAAAGCTCACGGCAGCTTTTGCTGTTGCACGTATGGGCCGGCTCGAGCCGGGTTGGTACCTGTTGGTTGGTTGGTTAGTACTCACTGAATACCGGCGTGAAGTGGATGCTCTGCTTCTGCGTTTCGCCTGGTGAGTGAAGGTGGCCGGAGGCCCAATACCCCCCCCCCCCCCCTATCAACATGGTAGCGGCATTAATCAAAAACTACCCAAGGAGGGTACCAACAACCTTGGAGAATACCTCGGTGAGCGTCCACAAACATGCTACTCCACTCCTGAGCATGGGTGCTCAGGAGTGGAGTAGCATGCATTTCTGCAACATCAGAGGACTTTACTCAAACCTAAACGGCGTCCACTACCATCTCGAGACGACGAAGCCGACCTTGCTCTTTCTGGCCGAGACGCAAGTGTCCTCTCCGGTTGATACTTCGTATCTCTCCTACCTGTGGTACAAAACACTCCTTTGTGCCTCGGGCTGGAGTTTGCGTATAAGTCAGAGAGGACATCAATTCTCGACGACTCGGAAATCTTGAAGGTTCGGCCTTGTTAATCGACTTCCTTCAGGAACCCGTGCATTCTGATGTCTCCCCAAGGCTGTCCAAAGGAATTTCTGTAAGCCATTACTACCATGGATAGGGTATATGGATAGGGACCACTCACTATCCCACACCGCAAAAGAGAAAGCCGACCTTTTAGGCTCCTTTTTTACGTCCAACTCGACTCTTGATGACAGGGGGAACACACCGCCGACCATCCCGTGGTGTGCTCCATGCCGTATGTGCGGTTCTCACACCGCTCGGTTCGCAAAGCACTCCTCTCTCAGGACATCAACCAGTCGAGAAGCCCTGACGAAATCCTCCTAGTTGTGTTGAGGACGTGTGCTCCGAAGTTGGCACCGGTGTAACGTGTCTTTTCCGGTACTCCTACTCCCTAGGCGTAGCCCCGAAATCATGGAAGACATCTTTTGTCCACCCGATCCCTAAAAAAGGCGACCGCTCAGACCCGACCAACTACAGACCTATCGCCATCACCTCCTTGTTCTTCAAAATAATGCAAAAATTAAATGAAATTTGATACCTCCGTTAACATTTTTGAGTATTACGGCTATAAATTATTAGTTACCAATTGATTATCTCAGAAAAGATTTACAATGACGAAGTTTGAGCACCTGTGGTATAAAAAAAAGTATGGTGACGAGTGTCGCTAATACCTTAAAATCATGCCTGCTTCATGCAAATTCTAGAACGAAAATAAATTTTTGTTATCAAATTAATGAGTTATTGCTACTTATAATGATTTCTTATAATTACGCGAACACTGCACATTGAATAAAACTACTTTTGCGGATTTTATCACGTTTAATTGTTCTTATTTTTAATTAACGTTGTTCGGGTGCATTCCAACGTCCATAGTCACGGGGTACTGAGATGAATGGACGTCCTTCAATTTTTAATTATTAGTTTTGGTCCGATCTACGTAGAATGAAATTACTGTATCTTGAAATCTTGCAGTGGTATGCTTGGATGTAGTTTTAATTTTATTAATTACAAGATCTCAAGTAGCTGGTAGTACCCAGCTTCCCTCCCGTAAGGCTATTGAAACTAGGATGTTTTTTTTTAAATTTCAATAGCCTTACGTATCATCCTTGGCAAGAATCGATGTTCTTCCACGAGAGTTTGTAATCTATCAAATCTAATGTAATGGCGGGGTCCGTCTAGGATACGATGAAGTTTGCAGTTTTAAAGGGAGGCTGGGTACTACCATCTGCTTGGGATCCTGTAATTAATAAAATAAACTAAACCGAAGCATACCACTGCAAGATTTCAAGACCAGACATAAAATATAGATATACAGGCTGTTTGTGAAACGCTCCCGAAAACGAGGACAGACGATAGTACCAACGATACCTTTGATGATGGATCAGAAAGAAACTCGATCCCGAGGGAAAAAAACATATTTCCACAACGTTTCATTAGCTTTATTCACGCGCCATCATATTAGTACAGCTAAATGAAACAATCATTTCACATAAAATCATACAAATACTTAAACATAAAACCAGCCGTGTAATTGAAATCAGCTGACTAGAGTCAATATTCGCGCGGATGCCGAATTCGCTGGTTGCCCGCAGCTAGATCGTACCAATAACTAATAATTTACATTTGCCTATTTAGAAAAGTGTTGTAAATTCTATCCAACCTAACTTATCTACTTAACCTACAATTTTTCCACTGTGCCTGTCTCCACCTAGCCACTTTAATTCGAATTCACAAGTTAAATCACCATCACCACTTCAAGTTGTACCGAAGAAGAATGGAGAACTTGTCGTGAAGCGACAATTAAAAAAAGAGAACCTAACCTAAGAACAACAAAACAACAAAAGTAGAACAAAAAATAATATATTTAAATTTTTAAAAGGTATTTACAATTTTATATAAAAAATGAAATATGATGATGGTGATGGATGACGTGAAATTACAATTAGTTAAAAATAATAAAGATATGACAATATTGTAGTGGAGCCTAAAGGTCGAAGTGACACACGCTGCGCTTGTAGAAGTAAGCACACGCGGAGCTTGTAGTTTCTTGGCGGCGACGGCACGCAGCGCCTGGACTGGGCACACGCAGCGTACGGAGCCGGCGCACGTAGCGCCTGGAGTAGGTGCACTCAGCGCCTGGAGCAAGCAGTCGCAGCGCCCAAAGGTAGCGCGGGCACTAGCAGGTGAAGGCGCAGGCGACGACTCCAGATGAATGTATAAGCTTGTAGGATCCCGGAGTAGTGCGGCTCCGCGCTTGAAGTAGGCTACGCCGACGGTTTCAGATGTAGATAGAGGCCTGCAGGATCCCGGAGCTGTGTGGCCCCGCGCTTGAAGTAGACTACGCCGACGACTTCAAATGTAGATGGAGGCTTGCAGGATCCCGGGGCAGTTTGGCCCCGGGATAAGGTCTTTAGTAGATGCTTCACGTTTGAAAACTGAAGCGAGACTCTCCGTATTCTCCGATAGTTCGGCTTTTATACCTTTTTAGAGAACGAGAAATTATTTAAATATAGTTTAAGTATATTCAACCGAGAGCTACTCGCTATCTACATGGCTATCAAGAACTTCAAAAAAACGTTCGAGGGTCGAAACCGGATCGTTTTTACCGACCACAAACTATTAATATATGTACTTCAGAAGAAACCATCACCATCGGAAACACCACGATGAGCAAGACAACTCATTTTTATAAGCAAATTCACGACCGACATACGTCACATCAGTGGGAAGGACAACATAGTCGCCGACGCACTCAGTCGCATACCAATAGACAGTATAACGTTCCCTACATCAATCTACTATCACAAGATCGCCGAAGCACAAGACAGAGATAGCGACAACATCAAACATCTATCGAAGCAAAGTAACTTGTCGATCAAGCAAGTTACAATGCCAATGACGCATCTACCTATCTACTGTGAAGCCTCAACGTCAACCATGCGACCATACCTTGCGAATATAACTTGAATGTCGTCGCGAAGTCTTCAATGCACTGCACAACATCAGTCATCCAGGTGTTAGAACAACAAGAAAACTCATCACTGGAAAATTCTTTTGGCCTTCAATACAAGTGGATATTGGCAACTGGGCGAAGCAATACATTCAATGTCAAAAATGCAAGGTACAAAGGCATACATTAAGCAGCTTAGATGCATTTCCACCTACGGAGAGATTGGAACACCTGCACGTTGAAATCGTTGGACCATTACCTACTTCACCGCAAGGACATCGTTACCTCGTAACAATGATTGACAGGATAACAAGATGGCCAGAAGCAATACCTACCGATGATACTTCAGCTGAATTCGTCGCGAAGATAATTTATGAAAATTGGATTACTCGTTTCGGATCACCTAAAACCATCACAACGGATCAAGGAAGAAACTTCGAAAGCAACCTATTCCTCAAACTTCTTCAAACTATGGGAACACAGAAGACACATACAACGGCATACCATCCTCAATCAAACCGAATAGTCGAACGATGACATCGTACATTGAAGAACGCACTCAAAACTCGTTTATCTCAACATACAAAGTGGATTGATAAGCTACCTACAGTGCTAATTGGACTACAAGCAACACCGCGTGCAGACACTAGTCTTAGCGCCGCACAGCAAACCTACGGCTGCAGCATAAGACTACCGTGTGACTTCTTCACTTCAACATCGGCAAAAAATCATGAAATGAATTACTATTTTGTAACTCAACTTAGAAAATCAATCAACAAAGACTTATCGTCAAAACGCACATTATCACACGGAAATAATAAATCAGTATTCATCATCATCAAAGTCGATCCACATGGACGATCTTAGGAGTAACTCTTGCACCTTTCTGTATCCGGTAGTTTACGTCATTGATCTTTTTCACAATCCGGTACGGTCCGTCCCATTTAGCTTGAAGCTTAGGAGATTTCTCGTTGCTGCGAACTGGATTGTGTAATTATACTAGTGAACTTTCGTCAAACCCTTTGTTATTTATTTTGCGGTCATACCGTGTTTTCATCTTTTCAGACATTTGCTGGCCTGATTGTCTGACGTACTCATAAATGTCATTCATTTTGTTCCGCAAGTCATTTGCATAATCAGTTATACTGCGTCGGGCATCAGGTGGTATTCCTGTGATCAGGTTTGCAGGCAGCCGTAATTCTCTTCCAAAGTTTGCAAAAAGTGGTGTCACTGATGTACTTTCATGAACAGAGTTTCGATATGACAACAAAAATTTGTTGTATGTGCTTGTCCCAGTCCTGTTGCCGATTTTCCACTACTTTTGATAGGTACCTCCCCAATGTCTGATTAAATTGTTCTATCCTTCCATCAGATTGTGGGTGGTAAGAAGTTGTTCTTGTTTTATGAGTACCCATAACTTGGCAAGGTACTTGGATATTTGAGACTTTTGAGTCTCAAATATTCCAAATGTGTTCCTTGATCGCTGTGAATCTCTAAATGTACTCCAAAACGACAGAAGACTTCATGAACTAGTTTATCTACATCTGTTGAAGGTTGTAAGTCCCGCTGGATTTCTTTCTGGTTTTTCCCAGGATGTCCCAGAGGTCTTATTCGAATCAGTGGTAAAAGTAAAAAATACACTTACAAAAAATAAAAAATACACAATACTTTCAAAAAGAATTACATTAATCTATATTGGATAAAAATGATTCCATTCTTTTTATTTATTTATCTTTTTAAACTTTATAAGATCTTACACATTAAGTAAAGGAACAAAAGGCGGACTCAATGCTAAAAGTATTCTCTGCCAGTCAACCTGAAGGCAGTGATATAACTACGAATGCAGTTACAAAGAAATATACATACACATATACATATACACATACATATACACACATAAATACATACATATATACATATATCAATACACACAAATTTATAAATTTATATGTTATAAGAAATTATAATATAATACAAGATACATAATACGTACGATAAGTAATATACTAATGATGACGGAACTAAGAAGCAATTTTAGAAAATGATTTCGAATGTTCTTCTTAAATGTTTGTTTGCACGTAGGTTGTCTTAATTATTCAGGCAGTTTTTAAATTATTCAATAGGCGTGTGGCTTGGATGGCAAACGATGAAGATATGAAACTCGAACGGTGAAGGGGTATAAAGAGAGCAAGAGTCTTCGATGAACGAAGCTGTCTGTCATGAGTGTCCCGCAGACACTGAAACTTATGTTTCAGAGAATTTGGATAGTGGTTATTGAATAAAATAGAAAAAACTGTTTTAAGTATCCTCGTGTGTTTGCTGAAGAATTGGAAGACATTTAAGCTGAGTGCGAAATGATATCTGATGATCGATATATTTAGATGGTAAAAACATTTTTGCAAATGTCTGTCTGTCCGTCTATTTAGACGGACAGACAGACATTTCCAAGACAGCGTATCACACAAAAACATGTAAACTTATTTGGATGGTATTTTTATTACAGCTTTCTGTAGAATTGTAGTGATTCTATGTATTGTAGTGACGGCTGATCTGTGTATTGTAGTGACGGCTCCGTGGCGCAGTGGCTTAGCAATGACTTGTTGCGCTGGGAGCCGCGGCTTCGAATCCCGCACGGAACAAGTATTTTTATGGCCTACAAATAATTGTTCAGGCTCTGGAAGTTTGTCCTCATGCAATTTATGTTTGTTAACTGCCTCCACAATACAGAAAAAAATCCTAGTGTGGAGGTAACGTTTTAAAAAAAAGAATTACAACCGTTCTTTATGCATATTATATCGTTATTCTATCTATTATATGAGCTGTGCTGTAGGCCTTATTGTCTGAACACATAACATGATATAATATGTATAATTTTGAAGATGTTAAAAACACATTAACTACGTTCCTACCTTATTTGCGTGCCCTATCCCATCCCCGCTACTCCATACACCACTACATTACACACAAGTCACACCACCGTCAATAATATGACATATGTTTCGCCTCTAAACGAGGCATTATCAGGTGAAATAGACTCTGTGATGGCTGCACTTGTTGAATGAGTGGTGAATAAAAACAGCTGCCTATTAATACAATTAACTAGAGATCGACTACGTCATGCGATAAAACATGCGATTAACCACACACCTCGGGTATGCAACCATTGGCCGTAAACTTAACAACCACGTAATCCATCGTATGCCACAGGGTGGGTGGCAAATGACCACTTCACGAGGCTGTATGTTTAGGAAGCAGTCTAAAAGTGTTTAAAAAAGGTGAGTTCGAAATATTTGTTTGTTAGCTCAAAAGTGTTGCTGTTTCTTTTAAGCGGATCTATTCGCGGCCCTTATTACAAGTATGCAAGACTCTAAAGGAATGGCCATTGGCTAGCTTGTCTCCAGTGTCCTAGAGATGTTAAGCATAATGAGATCTACGTGGATTGCAATTCCTTTACGCAGCTAAGTGCAACAACGTGTATCGAAGTTGCGACCTGTCTGACCCACGTGTACGGCATTGCATTCGTTACAAACAAGTTTGTAACTACCTCACATTTAACGAGTATCTAACTTATCTTCTTTAAAACCTCTATTATTACAGATATTCCCAAGAGAAGCTTTAGTTTTGAACACCACGTAAACATCGCTCTGTCGAAGAGTATTAGCTATATTTTAAAATTTAGAACCTAAGTAGGTCGAAACGCTCACTTATCGGCGAACGCTTTGAGATGGAACCACGAATTGCGAACGATAAAAATGTCGTTAACAATTTAATTAAAAAGAAACAAAGGTATGTGAGCTTGCCAGGAGACTTCCCTATCTTTTATTATAATTTGATATGGTCATCATTAAGAATTGCTCTACCTTTAAAGGTTGAAAAAATATATTCTATATTTTTACGAAATTAATTACTTTATGAAGCAAAAATGTCAAAAAAAATATCATTCCCTACCTATTATTGAAGTTTATAAATTAATGAACTCTATATTTTATAAAATAGAATATCTGAACTCCTTTCCTAGTTTGTTTTTTTTTGTATTTTCTGACTACATAGAATTACGTATATATATATATATATATATATATATATATATATATATATATATATATATAACATATATATAACATATAAACACTCACGCCTGTCACCCAGAGGGGTAGGCAGAGACTATGGACTTCCATTTGGCACGATCCTGACAGACTTCTCTCGCTTCCTCCACATCCATATACCTACGCATACACGCTCGTCGGTTAAAGGTACTCTTGATTTGGCCCATTTTCAATATATTGCCAATTTGGTCGATAAACTTTCGCCTAGGGCGACCCTTCCCGACTCTGCCGTTCACCTCTGCAACATGAATTTGCTTTGTCACGCTTTCCTCATTCATTCTTTCTACATGACCAAACCACCGAAGCATTCCTTTCTTAATCCTGGTCACAACATCATCTTGCAAACCACACTCTTCTCTTATTAAACAATTTCTCACTCTGTCCTTCAGATTCATGCCTAACATACTCCTTTATGACCGCATTTCTACAGCATTTATTCTACTCTCGTGCTTCTTCTGCCACACCCAACTTTCACTACCATACATTAAAGTAGGCACTAACACAGCATTGCGAATTGCCATACGTGCCTTTTTGGACACATTCTGACTTTTCACAATAGAGTGTAGAGCCCCATTCACTCTATTTCCTGCATTCACTCGTCGTTCTATATCCTTATCATATCTACCATCCTTGCTAAACACACATCCTAAATACACAAACTCATCAACTTGCTCTACCAACTCCCCTTCTATTCTTATTTCACATATCGTTTTGCTTTCTTCTCTTTCAAAAACCATAACTTTCGTCTTACTTGCTTTCACTTTCATTCACTTTTCTTTTAATGTCCTGTTCATTAATGTAACCATCATTTGCAACTCGGCCGCCGACGACGCAAGTATGACTTGATCATCGGCGTACAAAAGGCATTTGACGGTTAACTCACCCATTCTTAACCCGCATTCTTCTACTTTCAAATTTTCTAAACAACTGTCCATAAATAGGTTGAACAGCCACGCGGAAGCCACACAGCCCTGTCTGACACCTTTATGGATGCCAAACCAGTCCGAGTAGGCCCCGTTGATCCTGACACAGGCACTAGAATCCCTATATAGAGACTTCAATGCCTGTATCAGACCAGCGCTCAACCCAAATGTGGTCAGTGTTTGCCATAACACGTTTCTGTCCACTCTGTCATAAGCCTTCTCCAAGTCTATGAACGCACAAAAAACTCTTTGGTTTTTGGCCAAAAACTTCTCCGAGATCATGCGCATGGAAAAGACCTGATCCGTACATCCCATTCCTTTTCTAAATCCCGCTTGCACATCCCAAATTTTTCCAACAGTTTCTTTCATAACTCTTTAAATTAGCACCTTAGCATACAGTTTACCCACAATGCTAAGCAAGCTGATACCACGGTAGTTTTTACAGTCCTGCTGCGATCCCCTTCCCTTACATATTGGGACTATAACGGCTTTGCACCAGTCTTCCGGTACCCGCTTCAGTTCCCAACATAAATTAAACAAGGTGTACAGCAGGCCTGCAACCACACCCTCTCCAGCCCTTAGAATTTCGAGTGATACTCTATCATATCCGGCTGCCTTACCTGCTTTCATGCTTTTCATTGCTTTCATTATTTCATCTACACTTATCTCCCTACCTCTCTCCACTTCTTCCGGAATTTCTATTTCACTTACTTCAGACGACTCTTCACTCTTAAACACGCTTTCAAAGTATTCCTTCCATCTCTTTAAATTCGTAACTTCATCATTCTGCATGCAGCCATTCTCGTCTCGTATAGCATTCATTCTAGGCTGTTTTGAATTTCCCCTGGCAGTTCTTACGAGCTTCCAGAACATTTTAATATTTGCCTGGAAGTTATCAGATATTCTTCTATCATTCTTATCTATCCTTTCTTGCTTTTTCCTTTCAACAACTTCTTTTACTCTCTTATTTATTCTTCTAAAGTCTGCTTTTTTTCTTTCTATCTCATCATTCATACCCCCAGAATTACCAGCTTTGGTTGCTAATAAATCTAGCCATGCCCTCTTCTTTGCTTCAACTTCCATCCGTACCTCATCATCCCACCACAAAGTATTACTTTTCCTTTCATTCGTTCTCTTACTTACACCACATACTTCGTTGGCTGTATCCACCAAAACTTTCTTAACATTATTCCATACATTCTTCAAGTCTAAATCATTCATACAAAATTCATTCAACACACTTATATTTTCCCTCAGTCTGCATTTAAACTTCTCTTTCACACCTTCATCTTGTAACCTCTCTATTCTTATACGCTGTAACGCAGTGGTAGACACAGATGTCCGATGCCGCCAACGCTTGAATAGACCATTAATTTGGCATAAGACCAAGTAATGGTCCGTCCCTACGTTGGACCCCCAGTAAACCCTTGTATCTACCACTGCGCTTCTCATTCTTCCATCCACAATTATGAAATCTATCATGCTTCTATCATCCCCTCTTTCCCATGTATACATGTGAATCCTCTTATGGCGAAAGAAAGTGTTCGCCACAAAAAGATTCTTTTCCACATATATGGTGAGGAGGTCTTCACCATTCTCATTTATTCTTTCATCGCCAAACGCTCCTAATATCCTTTCATAACCAGACCTCTTCACTCTAACCCTTCCATTAAAATCTCCTAACATAATAATACTTTCATTTTCCTTGCATTTCGTCAACACCAGCCTTACCATGTCCCAAAACTGCTCTCGGATATAAGTGGGCTTAGACATTTTTGGGGCGTACACCCCAAGCACAAACAACGTCTTTAAGCCCACTTTCATTCGTATCCACAGCAGCGTTGGGCTTACACATTCATACTCTTTCACACATTGACCCATTCTTTCTGAAAGGATGACACCGACTCCCTGGCATGCCCGCTCGGTCTCGTCTACACCAGACCAGTACGCGGTATACATGCCATGTGCAGTGACATCTCTTTCCTTTCGTTCCGTCTCATTCACACATAACACATCTATTCTTCTATCATTCATCATTTCGCATATTTCATCCATCTTATCATTCATTGCTCCACATACATTCAGCGTAGCCAGACGGGCCTCCGCAATCCACTTTTCGCCCCTCCGGGAGACAGGACGTGACGGGTGGCGAACCTCGTCGCCGGTTTTCCTCCCGGAGATTCTTCGCACCCCTGCCCCATTAAAGGGGCGCCGGGAACTCGGGGCCATTTCTTTAAATTTTTGGCTCATGGTGCGACATCAGGGGTGGTAGATTTTACGCCGCTACCACACGGCGAGGAGCCGAGTCTGTCGTTTCGGCTTTGTCGCTCGTTTAGCACCACCCGGGGGACACGTGTAGGGTGGGCCTAGGGTTAGGTGGTCGAAGCCAACGGACGCGAGCGACTCAGCCCCCACGAATTACGTAATTAAGGTTTTTAAATATATTATTATAGGACACTCCTACATTTACTCCTTTCTTTTTAGGATTTTGGAAAATTCAAAACCTGAAGAGGTGAAATAGGATGTTAGAGCGAAAGTTTTGCTAGTCTTATTCAAGTATAAATGGAAATGCCCAATTCTGGACATGAAACCCCCAAAAATTTGCATTTGTTAAAAAAATACATCTTTTTTATGGTAAATTATCGCGGTATTTATGTATCCAAAAAATATTGCAATATTTTTGCACAAAAAAAGTACCGAAGAGATAAAAATAAAAATAAGTTAATCCGCAATTCATTAGTTTGTGGATAAAATAAAAGTGTTGCAAATTACAAATCTCATTAAAAAAGTCGATTCTGTTTTTTCAATCGATTTTTTATGGTGTCATTATTATGATGGTAATATTATTATTATTCGATAATTATTATGATGTTATGATAATTAAAGAAGCGAATTGTTAGTTGCTTTAGCATGAACTCTTTAGAACATAACAAAAACACTACTGCAAAATTTAACTTTTATTCTTATCTTTTCTTAAAATGCAATTAAAATGGAATTTAAATAAATGAAACAAAAAATATTTTTAAAGGCGTACAGAATTTTAAAGCGAATCAAAGATTATTCTTTTTTATGAAATTATAAATGGAATAAAAAAATCGCTATCTATTTATCAATTTTATGTCTGTTATTTGGCAACATCGAATCTGACAGCTAGGCCCATGTCATAATTATCAAAACTAAATAGTCGCATGTCAAATTCCTTAGCATTTGTGATATTTTTTTTTATCGCGGATTTGTTATCTAAGCAACGAATAAGCTTTCTAAATGGATTTCGATAATTCTTCACACCCTATTGACCACGGCCTGAAAATGGATCCCCCTCCTACTTCTTACGATAACATCTGCATGAACTTGGACTCGATATCCACTGTAAATGATGACCCCAGCTTTCACACTGGCCAGAGTTATTCCCAGCTCTCAGTAACTCATTCAAGAAGACATTTACGCTGTGTCAATTGTGGTTTAAATGTCACATAAATACCAAGTCATTTGTTGTTAAAAAACTGTTCTTCTGAAAATAAAAAACCTTTATGTCTTAAAAATCCGGACTTTTTTTAAACCAATTCCTTAACCATTTCATTCTTTAATTTGCATATTATCATTTCCATATACTTTTATATGTTCTGACAAACTTGTCTATTCTTTTATAATTCGATATTCATTTAATGTACAGTTGTTTCTATGTCAAACATGTCAATTCTTTTGTTATTCGAAATTTAATAAATGTGCAATTATTTTATGACAAAACAAGTCGATTGTTTCCAAAAGTATTATTTCGTAATTCGAATAATAAATTACGTGGTAGAGCCATGCTGCAGCTATATTACTGGTATAGTTGTAGCACGAATGGGTCGGCTCGACCGGGGAAGGACCACGCTCTCACAGAATACCAGCGTAAAATAGCACCACAACTCTGCTGTGTTTCGTATGGTGAGTGTAGAGAACCGGAGACCCCTTTTTACTTGAAACGAGGCATTTCATCTTAGTCCTCAAGGGTGACAACGCATCTGCATTTTGATTCGTAATCGAGGATAGATGTAAATGTCTATGGGCCACGGCAACCACTTACCAGCAGGTGGACTGTGTGCTCCTTTGTCACCCGTCTTCTATAAAAAAATATGTTTTGTACATTTGTGGATTAGCTGTGTTCCTTGAGTTCCATTGGTGACATATGGTTAGAGTTTACTAATAAAATGTATGGTATTTCAGACGACTTCAAAACAATTACTGTTACACTAAAGTCCACTGCTGAACATAGGCCACCCTATGGGCATCAAAAAGTAGATATTTTTTTTATCTGTATATTTTATGTGTCTGTTACGCGATATCTTCGCTAATTTTTAGCTGATTTTAATGTTTTTTTTAATACGATACCATATTTCCGGAGTGGTCACATAAAGAAAAATTTCTACCCCTAATTTGAATGTTACTATTTACACGGAGTTCTATTTGTTATCTTGAGCTTATGATATACCTTACCACTCACATGTTTCACAAAATTGAACTTTAATCAAAGTAAAAGCTGACTACAAAGAACTAAGAAGAATAAAATAATCAGGGTATTAATTTTTCTATGCACTATGTCTCTTAGCACTGATTCAAAGTGCTAAAAATGATTTTATTATATTTAGTTCTTCGAAATCGGCTTATATTTTTAATAGAAATATATATTTGTCCTCTTTTACAGCTTAAAAATTATTCATTGACTACTGTATTTATATAAATTCTAATAGTAACTTGCATAAACCCCCATACAGACTCAAACCACGGCTGACGAAGTATAGGGCATCCACCCACTAGATGGAGTGACGACCTCGTAAGACATGCAGGAAGTCGATGGATACAGGTGGCTTAGGACCGTGCTTTCTGGCATTCCTTGGGGGAGCCCATCATTCAACAGTGGACTTGTGAAGGGCTGTAATGATGATGATAATGATAAGATTCAAGCGAATTCAAAAATCAGCGCTATAGCTTTAAGATTCATTTTCTTTGAGCTGGCTACCATTTCAGTGCTAATGTTATTTTAATGTTCAACTCATAATTGTTAATATTGTTATGTTATAACTTATAGAAACTGATTTATCATGGATACTTAGTACTGAATAAATATCTTTCTTTATTTTGCTTTTTAAAACGTTACCCCCACACTAGTATTTTCTCAAGTATATTGGAGGCAGTTTACATAAATTAATGACAAAGGATAAACATCCAAACCCGGAACAATTACTTGTAGACGATATAATTACTTGTTCCGTGCGAGATCCGAATTCGCTGCGCTCAGCGCCATAACTCATTGTTAAGCCACTGAACCACGGAGCCGTCTGTTTTTCTTAATCTTATGTAAAAAGTCCTTCTTCAGTTCAAAGTCTTGATTGTAGGTGGCTTGAAAGTTCAAAAAGTTTGAAGTGTATAAAAGTTTGCAATCATACTGAATCTTCATACTCCTCAAACTATAATAGTACCTGAATAGGACAATGCACAGGACGTCCGAGGCACGTAAGATGGTGCACAGCCAGATGAACTTGCAGGCACAAAAAGAGCAATATCACCTTTTTTATAGAATATGACAATGATAGCAAGCGAACACATAGTCCACCTGATGGTAAGTGGATGCTGTGACCCATAAATATCCACATCTGTTCACGAAGAATCAAAATGCAGATTTGCTGTCACCCTCGAGGACTAAGATAGAACGCCTCAGTTATCTTCACTCACCATAAGAAACAGAGCGTTATTCTGCTGTTTCACGCTGGTATTCGGTGAGAGAGCGAGAAAGAGTGCTACAACTATACTACTAATATAGCTGCAGCATGACTCTTTCACGTAAAATTTGTTGACCAGTGCAACCCACTTTACGGCTACACAGTGCAACCCACTTTACAGTTACTCGGCCAAAAACTGCTATGTCAGTCTTGTCAAGCTGATCCATTCCTGCTGCGGTCATAATACAGCTGCAGCTTAGCTCTATCACACGAAGATTAATATGGTATTTATACCAACATACCTTCTTATTTATTTTATATTTGTAACTAAACATGATAATCTTCTTTTTATATGATTATATTTAAGGTCGGTAGGTCCTAGTGTGAAGTATTCTAAGTTTCAAAGATTAAAAAAGACTTACAGTTGCGAAGAATTCGCGATTTGTGTTCGTAAAACCATCCAGATTCATTATGGGCGGGATGTAGCATTTTTAATTTCCACTTCGCGTTATGTACTTCGATCGATCGCACCCAAATTAACGTTCAACAAACGAACTTGAAATTTAAACCCAACATGTTAAAATAAAAATCCTTTGAAATTAATACCGTTAGGTAAGGTTAGGTTAAGGTAGGTACCTAATGTAATGAAATATGTGCACTAAAGTCCTTTCTTGAAGCGTGGTACGCTTCATTACATATGATAAAAAGGAGGGTCTACATAATATATAGGGAATACCCGACAATAACAAATAATCCAATTTCCTTATAACTGAGGCCGTGCTCTAATATTTCAGAAAGATAGCCGTAGAGCAAAATTATCTTTCTCAATAAAATAACCATGCAGTAAGTACCGTACATATGTATATTCGAGTAGGCTCTGCCGGCAAATAAGAAAGGTAAGGTCATTTTTTCTTTCTGTAGTATTTCATACATAGGCTGCACTAAAAGTATCAGGAATGGAATATTTCCACTGTTCCTGTCATATTAAAATCTTTTTAATTGAAAACTCCTTGGTTTTAAAAATCGAATACCATTATTTATTTAAAAAAGATTCTCGGTCTTGTCACAAGGTTTTGTCAAACTTGTTTAGTCGTTGAGAAAATGGAATTGACTCGAGAAAATTCAAGAGAGTTCACGGAGTGTTGCAAAAAAAATGGTGGCCAGGTTTGTCTCCAAAACCGGCCATGTTACGACTATTCCTCTTGAGATACAAAGAACGGTTAATGCAGAATGGTATGCTGGCATTTGTTTGCCACAGGTCGTTTCTGAACTACGTAAAGAGAACTGCAACCGCCGCATCATCCTCCATCACGACAATGCGAGTTCTCACACCGCACACAGACAAAAGAGTTTTTGGAGCAAGAAAACATAGAATTATTAGACCATCCGCCGTACAGTCCCGACCTAAGCCCTAATGATTTCTATACTTTCCCTAAAATAAAGAATAAATTGCGTGAACAAAGATTTTCATCACCTGAAGAAGCTGTGGACGCCTACAAAACGGCTACTTTGGAGACCCCAACTTCCGAATGGAATGGTTGCTTCAATGGTTGGTTCCATCGTATGGAAAAATGTGTAAAATTTCGCGGAGAGTACTTCGAAAAGCAATAAATACATTTTTAAATAGTAATGTTGTGTCACTTCCTTGATACCCGAAATTTTCAGTGCCGCCCTCGTATTTAGTTAATCGTTATTAAAAGCCATTGATATTTTATGTTATATTTGAATTACCTGTCAATAAATTACCATATGCCATATGTCAATTTTTGACAATAAGCAGAAATTGTCACCGTGGTCACTTCAGTCAAAATCATACTAACCTCTGAATACCTCTGAACACGCATCATGTAAAAACCTGTGAACCGATTTGGATGAGACTCTCACTGGCAGGTAGCTGATGTTAAGAGAAGTAACTTAGGGTACTTTTATTTTAGGAATCCAATCGCAATGAATGGCAATCGTATGAAATTTTACGCGGGTGAAGTTGTGGAGAACAGCTAGTTATATATATGATACAAAAGCATCTATTTCTGATACTAATATTCTACAGTAAAATATAGAGAAATTGTCATCCGGAGATATAAATAGTTAAAAATAAAAATGCTGTAAGTTTCTTCAATAAGTTTTGAATTAATTAGCATCAGAATCGTTTCAAGATTTAATATCTGAAGCCCTTTGAAAAGGTACTTTAAACTTATTCAGAGTAATCTACAGTCAAAACTATTCATTGTGCTTAAATATTAAATATTCCCGGAGTTAAACAAACCCATCCATCAAATGTGGTAAACGGTAAAGTTTTCATTAAGCTTATGTTGTACCATAATAATTTCTCTATATTATTTGTAATTTGTTAACTAAAATAAATAATAAAATTAAAAAAAAATACTATCACCCGAATGAAAATTGTAACTTTTATATTCCAAATACTAGAAAATTCCTAAAGGCATCCCTTTCAAAATTTTATACTTAAATAAGCAACAAGCACATGTCATACTATATTCCACTTAATGGTTAGTAGATGCCGTGGTCCATGAACATATTTATATTACCTCGAGTAAGGTTTATTCCATTTGCATTGTCAACACTGAGGACTAAGAAAGAATGCTCATAACCAGAAAAAAACGTGTACCGGTTCTCGTCATTAATTATATTACACTAATACAGTAGCATGAACCGTGGTACTCGTAGGTCAGAGCCTTAGCGCTCGCTATAAATTCACAGTAGGCAAGCAACCAGTTATTAATCGCAATTTAAAGTAAAAATACTTTCACAGATTTTATTACGTGTAATTATACTTATTTTTAATTTCTGACGTTTCGGGTGCAGTCCCGAATCAGAAATTAAAAATAAATAGGTACAATTAAACGCGATTAAATCCGTAAAATTAGTTTTATTCAATGTGTGGTGTTCGCGTAAATATAAGAAATCATAATGCAATTTAAAGTGTTGATTTACCATGTGCTCGCGGTAAAGGAAAACATAGTGAGTAAGCCTGCATATGCATTAAATAAAAAAATATTTCGAAGACATGTGAAGCTGCCAACACGCATTGGGGCAGCGCGGTGGACATTTCCTTACCCTAAAACCCTCTCAGAAGTGAGGGAAGGCCTACGCCTAACATTAGGACGTACTCGTATATAGGATGAAACTTTACTAAATTTAATATAGTAGCATTATACTGCTATTTTGCGCTGGTATTCTGCGTGTACGGTCCTTCTCTAATCCAACAAACCCATTCGTACTGTAGCAAATAAGACAGCTATAGCGTGCTTCTATCACGTAAGGCCACATACGCACGGACGTAATATTCTAACGTAATTATCCGTTCACACGCAAGCGATTTTTTTACGTGGAGTAATTTTATCACACATTGCCTGATTGACGGCGTGACGCGATGGACACGATGGAAAATACAACATACAGGCTGCCCTATTGACGTTCACATAAGCGATTTTGAACGCTACCTACACTCAGAGTCAAACTATTTTTACGTTGGGTTTTTTTTCATAGAATAAGGGTGACAAACGAGCACACAGTCCAACTGATGGTAAGTGGTTGTTGGGAACCATAGACATCTACATCTATCTTCGTTTGTGACTTCAAAAGCAGATGCGTTGTCAGCCGTGAGGACTAAGATAGAATGCCTCTTTTTCAGTAAAATGGGCCTCCGGTTCTCTACACTCACCACACGAAACACAGCAGAATTAAGCTGCTATTTTACGCTAATATTCTGTTAGAGCGTGGTCCTTCTCCGGTCGAGCCGACCCATTCGTGCTACAACTATACTATTAATATAGCTGCAGCATGGCCCTACCACGTCAGAAATAATTTATTTTTTATTTTTCAATAAGCCACTGATAATAATAATGATCTGAAAGTAGTACTTAGGTTAAAACTAGATTTGTAATGGATATCATACTAACTGAAGTAAAATTAATGTCCACAACTAATCATTGTGTACTGCCAAGGAACTGAACCTTGCAAGGATGTAAAATAATTTGTAAAGTAGTCACGAACAGAAATGCCTTTGTTACTTCTTACACCAATAGGTTTGATTTTTTTCTAGTGTGCAGCTGTACAATGTAGCTTCGAACTGAAAACCATCTTTGACTCGGACATAGTTATGTAGAATAGTGCAGGATTTGTTTACAGCAACAATGTTGTCTGGGTAAATCTCATCTAATGCTCTGTTTAAAATCCGCCATTTCCTTGTAAGAATACCTAATGTACTCTCTACCATTCGTCTAGCTCTTAACAGTCTGTAATGAGGGCATCCACGACTTTTTCTGCCACCAGGGCGGCGCCACTTAAAAGTGAGGTATAATATTAGACAGATTTCATAGCGAGGAAGTTAATTAGTTCGGAAAATGTAAAGGTAATGTTTATTTCTGTATTATTAGCTATATTTTAAATTAATTCGATTAAAAATAAAAGGAACTAAGACACAGATATTCATAAAAGTAGAAAAATTAAGAAAAATATTTAAAAATGAGTAAGAAATAAAAGAGTAAACCACTGAGAAATTGTTTTGTGTATTAATATAATACTCTGGAAAATGATAAACTTTTATTTAAAACTAACTTCTTAATTAAATGACATTGAGTAACAAAAAAACTTTACCTCAGTGTCAACTAGCGACATCTGGTGAGCAGAAAATTTGTAGCCCTCATTATATATACACGTTGACGTATACTTAGGTTGCGAATTAGACATGTTCCACATGTTCTGACAATGCAAACGCTATATCGCCAAGAAGCACAAATGGCAGCAGGCAGCAGGCAATTGACCATTAAGATATATTTCTGAATGAAGACGATGAACCCAATATTGCCTTCTATTTTCTTTTCGTTTCTTGATATAGCAAACGGAAATTGCTTAGATTTCGACCAAATTCATGATAGGTCCGCACTGTGTGAACACAAAACGACAAGTAATTATTTTACGTCAATGCGAACACCTCTGAATCTAAGGCGTTGAAGTTAAGATATCGCCCCGCTAACGCAACGACTCTCTGCACGTCTGTGCGACGTGGCGTAAAAGCTTGCGGTAACAAAATACGGAGTAATCAATCATTACCCACCCTTCTCCCTTTACTTGGTAATTTTCGTTTCGCAGAGGCTATGAAATATGGAGTAAATTGTGTTTGTATTTTTATGTCTTTTTTATTTTCAAATCGTTACAATTACCATTACAGTCTACTCGTATTAAAGTCCAATGCTGAACATAGGCATCCCTCATAGATTGCCTCATAGGGGATATTTCCCATAATTGCCACGTTTAGTAAGAGGATTGCCAACCGCAATTTTTTATTTTCTAGTCGTTATTAGGAATATGCTACTGCCCATCTCCTGGTTTGTTGCATCTTACGATGTCCACGGAATGATACGTAGTAGTAAATAAATTCTTACACCGACACTACTCGATACTCATTTTTTTAATGTTAAGTTTTAATCTCTTTCTCATATATATAAAAGCGGGGCCCCCAGTCCCCGGCGGCCCCGCTATTTCTGGCTACGGTGGCGACCATGGTAACGGCAGGGCAGGGGGTGCTAAGAATCTCCGGTGGAGATTCGGTTGCCACCTTAGACGACTCGACCTGGCAACGTACAACACACGCACCCTGAGGACTGACGAGAAGATCGTGGTGCTGGAAGAAGAGATAGACAAGTTGCGCTGGCATATTATAGGATTATCCGAAGTTGAAGAGAGGGGGAGGACACGGTAATCCTCGAATCCAGCAACTTGCTCTATCACCGGGAGGGCGACCATCTGTCCCAAGGAGGTGTCGGATTTATCGTCCACAAGTCTCTCGTTAACAACGTTGTAAAGATCGGGAGTTTGTCGATGAGGGTTGCGCAGGTTAATGCACCAACCTCGTCACACCCCGATGAGGAGGTGGAGGAAATGTATGAGGATATTTCAAGAGCCATGCATTCCTCCAAAACCCAATATACGGTGTTAATGGGAGACTGCAACTCAAAACTAGGCACAAAAGAGAACGGTGAGCTGAAAGTAGGGAAATTTGGAATAGGGCAACGGAACCCAAGGAGCGAGCAGCTGGCCGACTTTATGGAGGACGAGGGATGAACTTTTACTTCCGAAGCGGCCCCACAGGAAGTGGACGTTCGGGAAGCTACGACACATTTTCTCGTCAGACATACCTCAAAACCTTAAAACGAAATTGTACAACCAGTGCGTGTTGCCAGTGATGACTTACGGAACTGAGACGTGGTCCTTCACTGCTGGCCGTATGAGGAAGCTCAAGGTCGCTCAGCGAGCTACGGAGAGGGCTATGCTCGGAGTTTCTCTGCGTGATAAACTCAGAAATGAGGATATCCGCAGTAGAACCAGAGTGACCGACATAGCCCAACGGATTAGTAAGCTGAAGTGGCAATGGGCCGGCCATATAGCTCGAAGAACCGACAACCGATGGGGAAGAAAAGTTCTCGAGTGGCAGCCTCGTATCGGTAGGCGAAGTGTAGGGCAACCCCGCACGAGATATAGTGACGACCTGGTGAGACATGCAGGAAGTCGATGGATGCAGGTGGCTTAGGACCGTGCTTTGTGGCATTCCTTGGGGGAGGCCTATGTTCAGCAGTGGACTTGTGAAGGGCTGTAATGATGATGGATGATGAATCTCTTTCTAAATATAATGCAAATGCCAATTAATTATAAACAAAACATTCTTAAAAACACCGATAGGACTTTTTTTAAATTATTAAATAAAATATAATGTATTTTAAAGCGCTTTATTATACATAACCATAATAATTTGAATGACTTTTAAAATTATATAATTAAAAATGCTACGAAAAATACTCTAAAGATGTCTTTAGTCTAATTTTCCTTGAACGCAATATTTTAACGACGCTGCAACGTTGATCTAGTCATTAATTTATATTTAACTGTAATAAGGGCTTATCAACCTAAAGAGTCCATAAAACGGCTAAACGTAGAGAGTAAAAAACTAAATAAAAATACTAACGATTTTTTTTTGACAAAAATGTTGCATAATATTCCAGTGATACATAATCCAAATCCTATACTCTCAGATATCATACACGACCAAAGCTTCAGTTCAAATCTTTGGCTCTATGCCATGCTTCCCATGGTAAGTATAGATAAAAAAATCAAAACTTTTACGTTTTAGGGATCTTCAATTTCAAAAAACCTACTTTCCCTGCACGGTAACTTTATTCATTATATGTCTTGACATTTCCTGTTAGCAATTATATCCAAAAGAAAAAATTTTGACATAAATCCCATTTGTAACATTAGAGTGTAAATGACGTGCACTAACACGCAAAACAAGATGCTTTCGCTTGTAAAGTAAATATCAGCACTAAAAGCTTGCATTTGTAAAAGTCTCATTTTAAGCACACTGTTATGCTTAGTCACATTTCCTTGTCACACGTCTTAAATTTATTACCCGGTTTTCGCTCAAGCTCTACATATTATGCAAATCGTCAGTTTTCTTGATTAAGTTTTTCACTCCTCGAACATTTTATTAGGTAACTGCGGTTGGCTGTTATATCATAATTTATTCTCTGTCTTCTTTTGACTCCAATAAACCAATTAGAAACTATTGCTCGTGAGCAAACATTCAACAAACAGATTTACTACAAGTAGTAGCCAAAACTTCAAAACATTATTGGTGCTTTAAACAAAACTTGTTACTCCATAAAAAGCGAAAGTTCAGTCGTTTGGAGTACCGCTGTCACATATGGGCTTGTGCTGGTATATAAAGTGGCCATTAATTCCGTTAAAATTTGTAGTAAGAGCATATTGGTGAGTTTAAATTTACTTGAAATTATTTTTATAGTATCAAGCACAGTGGTAGATTAGCGAGTCTCTATAGGATACACTCTCCCCTTTTTTATGGTCGGACAATCAGACTTCTCGCCGGTCTCCACGCGTTTTTATATTATAATATGTAATTCTTCAAATTCACATGCACGCGTTGTAACACGTTGATTACCGTGGCTCTGGTGACTGTTTTTTTTTTAAGTTTTCTGTAAAGTCTACGGAAAGTCCACTTTTAACTATAAGCCTCCCCCATAGATTGCCACCATAAATTGATAGATTGGCGCGATGGTGCCATAGTTGCCACGCTTAGCAGGCAAGTTCGCTACCGCAGATTTTTATTATTTTAAGTTGGTATCAGGAATATTCTACAGGTCATCTCCTGTTTCATATCTACCTGTCGTCTCTTACGACACTCATGGGGCGATATGGGGTAGTGGATAATCTTGCACCGCAACTACACGGTTACGATAGTGTTCACGTTAACGAAAATTAATAAAAAAAAAATCTGAATTTCACAGTATCACATCGGCCGCACCAAATAGTATAGTATCATTATTCACCATTTCTCTTACTTTTCTGCCAACTTCCAAAAAGGAGACGGTACTCAATTCGACTGTATTTCTTTTTTTTTTTGTGTTACCTCATAAGTTTTTACTGGGTGAACCGATTTCAATGATTCTTTTTTTATATGAAAGCTAATACATCTCCTGTGGTCCCATATGAGTTTGATCAAGGTCAGACCAATAGTTTGCGAGTTATTCTTAATAACTTATATTGTTGTCGGCTGTACAAAGTTTTTAATTTTAAATTATGTAAGTATAGGCTAATCTTAGGCGCCTTTAGTGGCGGACTAAAAAATCTGTTGATGTGATTATGTAGAAATGCAGTCTACTTTGACAGACAATGTTCCATCTAATTCTACAGTGGCATACTGGTGAATTTAAACGCGGCAGAAACGCCTGCCGTGACGACACTCGCTCAAGGCGGCCAACAATGGCCGCTACACAAGAAAACGTTAATTAAATCGAAGAAATTGTTAAGGTAGATCGACGTTTGACCATCCGTTATTTAGATGAGTTTCTTAAAGTTTGGTTTGGTCCAATACAGTGTCATTAACACCTTTTTACTCACCTGAAAAAGTAGGTATAAAATACGACGGCGACGTTTTGAGGTGATGTATGCTGTAGTGGCATTTAACGAGTCCCATGATCAAGCCTTGTTTCCAAGGGAATCAACCAGCTTGCGAAACGCTATTCAAATTGTATTAACTTAAAATGCAAATCACCTTGAAAAGTAATTACAATTTACATATACTCGTATTTATCCTAGAGTTCTTACGTTATATACATATACATACTATCGCTTGTTATAGTTGACAAATTAATTATATATAGTGTTACGGCCGGCAACTACATATCCCAGGAGTAGGATCCTCCGCGGCCCATAGACGAAGAACCTACAAGCAGGTGCAGGTCGGGCGTCCTAACGCCAAGGGTGAAAAGTTTCTAATTACAATAAACAATCTGGGGGGAGCGTTCTATTCTAATAAACGGAGCTTACTTACCTCTATCCAAGGCAACTGGTCCCTCAGGATTCGGTCAGGTCGCATGTGGTTGTATAGTGCTAGGAAGGTAAGGGTCAGTGATGTGTATCTGGGTGTGGCTGGTAGTGATATTGACCTTATTAGACCGTTACCCTCTGCAGCAGTCCGGACCTCAGCACCTCTCCACCTCACGTCACTTTTTTCGTTAGTCACGATGACGGTCCAGTAACTCTGTCGTACGATTAACTACCTTACAGAAGCCACTAACTCTCGTTTGTTATAACGCCTAACTCGCGAAACGAACACAGAACGTACGGATCAAAGGTCACTACCGTTTCGCGTGGCAACAGTTATTTCTAGAATATCAAATACCGCACTAGTAGCCAATACAGTCGAATCCACTTATACGGACTCAGCGTTAAACCCAAAAGTAAGTCCCGGGTGAAGCTCTCAGTAAGGAAAACGCGCTACAATTCCCACTCAGTAAATTTACTATACGCGCCTACCATTACCCCGACAAAGTTCCCGACAAAAAAGGACCGCGTGCATCTATCGCAGCGATGAATTTGGACTGGCTTGTCCTTGCGTGTCCTCGACACGACGGGACGTCAAAACCGGTATCGTAGAAGCGCGCGCGCCCTCTGACGTCAATTATTGACATTAGCGCTTGGCGCAAACAAACCTCCGTCCCGGACATAAGGATTTAGGTCCGCGAGCAAACCGGTCAGCGGGACAGGTTTGCGACGGCAAGTTGCAAGACCGAATCCACAACCAAACTAGCCCACCTTAGGCACCCCATCAGATCTTGCAACCCTAACCAACGCCGCAAAATTGCAGCCCCAACGTGGGCTAGCCGGAGGGTTGAACTGGATGCCCTTCCTGGACATCGCGGCCCATAAATAAGTTCTATTCCTAGACAGAAGTCCCAAGACCTCCTTCAAACACCTATCTGCGCTCCTATGATTAGTTCCGCAATCCGACCGGGTCAGGTCTGCAAACAGCGACGCGACACGAAGCGGCCCAGAGGGACCTCCTAAGCTTCGGTGCAGAGAGCACCCCCAAATTCCCCATGAACGTCGTCTGTGGAGAGCCGAACGAAACGCACAGATAGTCCCTAGTATGAATTTTCAAACAAGTAGGCATAACCAAGCCATACAACTATAATCATTTACCAAATGGTGCGACAGCTGATTTCCATCTGATAATCTACAAACCAGATAGCCCTTTAGGCAGGTAGTCCTATGCTCATATTTCAACTAATTTTCCAAAAGCATCAATGTTTAATTACAGAATTAATTAAACAAAGTAATCAGGTCAACTTAACAAAGTAAACAAAACAATAAACGTAAGAGACATATTTCTATTCCTTTTTCTATTTCTTATTTCAAATACGAGTAAATATCTTAGACAGTGCCAACAAAATGTAAACCAAAAGAGAATTGACTCTTATTTCCTTCGGCACAAATAGGGTTATCTAATTTCAACCTTCCTTATCACAAGGCAAAATGATTAAACACTATCACAAAAACATTTATACAATTTTCCAAATCGCGTCATTCAATCTCAAATGAATTCAAACTTTCCTTTCAGCAAACAGACGCAACAATCAAATAAAATTACAAAGCATACGCAGAAGCATTCAAAAGGGCACGCAATTTAATTTCAATTTTCCGTGCAACAACAAGCACAGTGATCAAGTATATTTACAAAACATTATTATATACATTACAAGCATTTAAAGGAGTATCTTAAATTCAATTATTTGAATCACAACCGCTACAATATGAATTTCGCGGAAAACCCAAAAGCATTTTTAATTTTAATTTAAAGAATTTTTAACTAAGTGCTCGACCAAACCAAATCTAATACCCCTTGAGAGCGTGATTCAACGCTCCAGGGGGCCCTTGTCTTCCCACCACCAAGTGGAGGCCACACCGCGTGAACCCGAGACTAATAGAGCGCAACCGCTAACAGTCGCCACTCGGGTTATATGCCCTCACTGAGGCCGTCGGCAACAGAACAGCTTGACAAGTGGCCTGTTGACGGCTTAAGGCTCAGTAGAGGCGGCGGTGGTGGGAGCTCAGGCGGCATTTAGCTAGGGCCGCCTCCATGAAATGGGGTTCAGTGGTACACCAGTCGCGGCCACTCAGCTAACGGGAGTGAGAACTGTCCAGCGGTCTGATGAGTGGCCGTGAAGTTCCTTTCTCCACGCTGAGGGGGAGTGATGACACCCCCGCCCCTGTTGGAATCACCCCCCGACTGGTCGGAGGAGGGACCCCTTTCAAACCTAGGGGCCTGGTGGCCAGCCGGCGGGCGCCGAGCGTCGCCCATCAGAGGGCGTGGCGGAGCGCCCCCGCCCGTGGGGGTCGAGGACCTGGCAGAGCCCCGAGAGAAGACGCCGTTCGCACCCAGGCACAGAACTGCATGGTGATTGCCCCGGCAATGCAGAAAGGGCCGCCGGTACGGACAGTCTCGCTGGAGGTGCCCTTTCAAACATGAGTAGCACCAGCGGCGCTCCTTGGCGATAGTTCGCCTTGCCGGTGATCAAATGATCGACAATAGGAGCGGGGGGGGGGGGGGGGTTGACGACGACTTGCCCTCCGCCTCTCACTGGGCACGGCTAGTCGTCGACGGTGCCCGCCGCGTGCTCGATCTATCGGCACTGCTCCAAAAACCGCAGCAGGTCATAGAAGGGCGGAATATAGGAGGCCTCGTCCCCGCTATATCTCTCCTCAAAATGCATTCGAAGGTCGAGAGGTAAACGGGACAGCACGATGCGGAGCAACAAGAAGGCCCAGTATAGCCTGTAATACGTTGAGGGACTGGTAAATCCAGCCGCCTCAACGTATTACAGGCCACCAAGACTGGATCCAACAGGTCCGTACGTAGTCTGGCCCGATCACTAAGCAGCGGGAGGCTCAGAAGCTGCTTAACATGTTCGTCCGCAATTCACCGGACGTTGGCGTATCTTCTGGCTAGGAGGTCCCGAGCAGTCTGGTAGGCGTCGTCCGACAATCTCAAATGGCCGACGACGCTCAGGGCCTCCCCCTCCAGTGAGGCCAGGAGGTACGCCATCTTCTGGCTCGGGGTCAAGTCACTCCGGGCGTCCACTAGGCTGTCGAAAATACCAACGAAGGTCAGCCATTCGGAAAGGACCCCGGAGAACCTTGGCAAGTCCAGAGTTGGGAGTCGTCCCAACAGCTCCGGATGAGGCTGCTTCCGAAAGGACTCGGGCAGGCCACCCGTCCGAGCTTCACGCGTCTCCTCGGCATACCTACCTTCAGTTTCGATCAAATCGTCCGTGAGCGAAAAGAACTGCTCGTAGTCTGCGAAGCAGGAGTCCAGGACTCCCTTTTCCACATCCGAATTTCGAGCTCAGCGTAAGCCTCCTCCACTGCAGCCCTTCGAGCATGGACCTGCTCGAACCGCTTCATCAAGTTATGGACCCTATCGACCCGGTCGACCTATCAAAGCATGGGCGCTGGTGGCCCAGCGTTACTCAGTCCGCAGGCAACGGATTAGTATCTTGGGCGAGGACATCACTACTAAATACAAATTACGACGCGGCTCGAGCACAATTACAAAAATAACAAATAACAAATACAACAAAAAATTAACCGCGTGCTATCTATCGCAGCGATTAATTTGGACTGGCTTGTCCTTGCGTGTCCTCGATGCGACGGGACGTCAAAACCGGTATCGTAAAGGCGCGCGCGCCATCTGACGTCAATTATTGACATTAGCGCTTGGCGCGAACATATAGTGTTTAGATATTTACGTGTTATCTCATAAATAAATATAATCAGACCACAACAACAACAAAGAAAGACAGTAATTTATGACGGAAAATAAACAGAATAAAATATATCTTTTCAAAAATGAAATTACTCCCAGATTTTGAATATGAGCCATTTTAGTCCATAAACATACAATTTGTTGATAACTTTACTTGATAACATCACCTTTCAGATTCTGTTCTGATCTGTTTCTACAAAACGAATACAAAATTACTAAGTAAGGCACCAATGATTATTTATATAAAGAAAAGATAAATGAAAATGTCAATATGTAACAAAAAATATATATTAAAGAAGTTCTCAAACAAAACCTAAATTTGGTAAAATACATGACAAAATATCCATTAAATATATGACACGGAGTTGTGCTACGAACCTTGAAAGCGAACCACTGTAGCTTAACGGCATCACATGGTAACACGCAACGAAGTGTAAATATTCATAACGAAATTTTCTGTTAGATCAGCTCTTTTTTTGTTGTTACTTTGTAAAATTTTGGAAAACAGTAATTTATGACGGAAAGAAAAGTGAAATAAAAGGATATTTTTAATTAAAACTCCAGATAATATACCATTATTAACTCTTAAGAGAATACCCTTAAGTCGTGTAAAACAGTTTAAATATCTTGGCCACATAATTAATGAGAATTTGTGTGATGACCTAGATATAGAAAGAGAGCGCAGGGCATTGTCTGTGCGTGGTAATATGTTGGTTCATAGGTTTGCTCGATGCACAGCACCAGTAACAAAATTACTTTATTCAAAGCCTACTGCCAATCGTTTTACACGAGCAGGCTTTAGACCAATTTCACCCAAAGAGCATACAATGTCCTCCGAATTCAATATAATAATATGTTCAGGGCCTTCTTGGGGCTCCCTCGCTATTGCAGTGCATCAAGTATGTTTGCTGATGCAAAAACGGATGATGTTTACGCAATCATGAGGAAAAAAGTGGATTCTCTTATATATCCATCTTGCGTCGCAAGCGAGGGAGCCCGAACAGAGTCCTACAGATAATTAGCAACAGAGTGGATTCTAACCTGCTTGCAAGGTTTATTGAACCACATGTTTCTGTCTTGTCAGCTTATGGAACTCCCATAAGCTGACAAGACAGAAGTTTAGACTCTGTATTATGTTTTGCATAGATTTCGTTCAGTTTTTACTAACCTAGCATGTAAGAAAAATTGTACCAATACTAACAAATATGGACCTTAGTCCGAAAATAAATGTTTAATAATAATAATATTTTATTTTTATAATTTATGACGAAAGACGTTACTTATGTATTGGTAAGAGGTCTATATAGGTGGTTAAAAACAATCAAAGCGATTCAATTATTATAACAATCTCTTAATTGATATAAAACCATAATTTATTTAACTATAACGTCATCGTAATATAACCCATTTAAAATTATTTTTATGAATATGCTTTCCTGTTTCTATTTTGAGTTAAGAAACTTTCAATTTCTTTTTAATTCATAGAGAATAAACAAATTTGTGTCCTTATATATACACATTTTCATATTTAAGTATATAAATGCATACAGTTAAAATATAATAGATTGAAACAACGAATTCTATTACTATCATTTACTTATAATTATCATTAGCGCCTATCAAATGTCCGCCACTGAATATACGAGTAAGCTTACTCCATAAATTGCATCATAAGGCCGATATAAGCGTAGTTGTCTCGCTTGGTAAGCGCTTGGCAAACGCAGTTTTTTATAACTACCAGTATTACCATATATTATATTTTATTTACTTATTGCAAGTTTATTAAATACATACATATTATTATTAGTTTATAATTTTATTAAGTTTAAATTACATATCTTGGCTTTTTACATACTAATTTCTTCAACAGTTATTTTTTTGTTTTGTATTTATTAACCATAATTATGTGATCCCGAAATATCCTCGATTAAGAAACAAAATTTAGATGCGTTGTTAAGATGAAATGTCTCGTCATCTGTAAAAAGAGACTCCAGTTCTCTCTCTATGCACCGCACGAAACACAATAGCATTACAATGCAATTTTACACCGGTATACTGAGAGAGTGTGATCCTTTCCCTTTCGAGCCAACCCACACGTGCTGTAGTCATAATATAGCAGCATTGTGGCTCGACAATGTTAAACTAAACATAATTAGTATTAATGTCAAACCGTTCTAAATAATTTCAATAATCCACTACTCCATATCATCCCGATGGTATCGCAATAGACGACAAAAAGAATACTCAAAGTAATTAAAAACTTCAGATGTCAACCCGCCTGCCAAGCATAACAACCATGGCAGATAGCTTTTGTTTTTGTTGTAATTTTTATTCAGCAGAGGACTATAAAAAATTATCAATGAATTCTAACTAAGCTGAAAATGCTTGAGTAAGGAGCAGTTTACTCTAGTTGTGGAATGGTGAATTTCATCACACACTTACTGTCACGTTAGAAAAAAAGAATAAAAAATATTTTGTCGCTGCACGTTCAATATAAACCGTTCTTGTCCCCCGAGACGGTATGCGTAGATATTTCCTCGTGTAAAAAAGCAGAACTGCGGCTCTACCACGTTAAATTTAACATAACTAGTATTAAAGTCAAGGTATTCCAAATAATTTCATTAATCCACTACCCTATATCATTTCGATGGTATCGCAATAGGCGATAAAGGAAAAAACTCAAAATAAAATAAAACTGCAGTTGCCTGTTCGCCTGTCACATCAATGGTAGATAACTTATGTTTAGAAGTGGACATTTAAAAAGCTGCAATAAATGATGAATGAATTCCAACTAATTTGAATATGCTTGAGTAAGGAGCAGTTTACGACAGTTGTGGAATGGTGTATTTCATCACACGCTTACTGTCGCGTTAATAAAAATGAATATAGAATAAAAGATTTACTCCTCGAAATGACAACGAAGTGCTATTTTTATCACAAAAATATCGTTGATGTACACCGCAATTTTTCGTTCACTTGGAAGGATTCAGTATAAATTTGCATTAAGTGGATGTGACGTGATGAAAGATCAAAGTTACAATAAAATACGCAGGAAATTGCAGCGATTTTTTTATTCACGTTGGCACAACACCGCAAAAATGTCATAAAAATTAAATAAAAATAATTTATTTTAATCAAGAGCAAAATGGAATAAAGAAACTCCATAAATTAACTTCAGATTTTTGTGGTTTTTATAAATTGCGTAAGTGTAGTAGAGAATTGTGGCAATATGTCAAATACCAAATTTACATGCACGCGTTGATTACCGTGGCTCTTGTGACTGATTTTTTAAGTTTTTATTAAAGTCTACTGAAATTCCACTTCTAAGCATAAGCCTCCCTCATAGATTGCCACCATAAATTGATAGATTGGCAGGATGATGCCATAGTTGCCACGCTTGGCAGACGAGTTGGCTACCGCAGATTTATATTATTTTATGTTGGTATCGGGAAGATTCTGTAGGTCATGTCCTGTTTCATACCTATCTGTCGTCTCTTACGACACTCACGGAACGGAACGTGGATATTCTTACACCGCAACTACATGGTTACGATAGTGTTCACGTTAACGAAAATTAATAAAAAAATCCTAAATTTCACAGGATTGGGCCGACTGGACCAAAAAGTACCGGATGGTTATTCACCATTTTTCTCAGGTATGTACGTATAGGCTAATCTTCCAACTAAATGGCATACATTAGCGTTTAGTGGCGGACTAAAAATCTTTTGATTTAATTATGTAAAATGAAGGAAACAGTCAAAATTATAAGTTACGATGCTGCAGATTTAAAAAGAAATGTTTCGGGTCTGGGAGTTTATTTTTGTGCAATTTATGAATGAATAAATAATAGTTTTAAAAAAATACGCTTTTGTAGATAACCGAAATAAAAGTAGAAAATAACTTTACCTACAAAAGCGTTTTATTTGTTATTTTTTAATATTATTTATTTTCTATTTTTTAGTGTGGTTAATTACAAATTCGTATTTTTTCTTAAATTAATATCTTTTACACGGCTTACAGTAGATTGAACTGGCAGAAACTGTCGTCGTTTTATGAATTACTTGCAAATCTTGAGGATCCGGGCAAAGATAATGGGACGAATTGTTTAAATGATTGCATTGTCATCGGTCCTCTATAAGCCTGCGAAGTATCAAATGAATCCAACGTTTTGAAGGGGATGAAAATCACATTCAAAATTTCCGTTACATTTCCGTTTAGGATTAATTGTTAACTGCATAATGCGGGTACAAAAACCAAAGCATCATCATCATTACAGCCCTTCACAAGTCCACTGTTGAACATAGGCCTCCCCCAAAGAATGCCACAAAGCACGGTCCTGAGCCACCTGCATCCATCGACTTCCTGCATATCTTACCAGGTCGTCACTCCATCTAGTGGGGGACGCCCTACACTTCGCCTGCCGGTACGAGGCTGCCACTCGAGAACCTTTCTTCCCCATCGGTTGTCGGTTCTTCGAGCTATATGGCCGGCCCATTGCCACTTCAGCTTACTAATCCGTTGGGCTATGTCGGTCACTCTGGTTCTACTGCGGTTATCCTCATTTCTGAGTTTATCACGCAGAGAAACTCCGAGCATAGCCCTCTCCATAGCTCGCTGAGCGACCTTGAGCTTCCTCATCCGGCCAGCAGTGGAGGACCACGTCTCAGTTCCATATGTCATCACTGGCAACACGCACTGGGTGTACAGTCTCGTTTTCAAGTTTTGAGGTAAACCTGACGAGAAGATGTGCCGTAATTTCCCGAACGCTGCCCAACCGAGTTGAATCCGTCGATTGACCTCTCGGTCGACGTTGGACTTACCTAATCGGACTATTTGTCCCAGGTAAACATACTCGTCAACAACTTCGAGCTTAGTGTTCCCAACAACTACCGGCATAGGTGTGACATGGACATTAAACATGATCTTTGTTTTGTCCATGTTCATCTTAAGACCTATCCGTTGGGAAACACTATTGAGGTCATTGAGCATAGTGCTTAGGTCCTCCAGCGATTCTGCCATAAGGACTATATCGTCGGCAAATCGAAGGTGAGTGACGTACTCGCCATTGATGTTGATACCGTATCCTTTCCAGTCCAGAAGCTTGAAAACGTCTTCCAATGCAGCGGTGAAGAGTTTCGGAGAATTGACGTCACCCTGTCTTACACCTCTCTGTAGTTGGATAGGTTTCGTACTCTGGTTCTGTACTCGGATAGCCATCGTAGCTCTACTGTACAAACACAAAAAACCAAAGCATACTCAGACTTAATTCATTGTTAGTTACACAGTTGCTTCAGGTAGAAACTCTGTCAATAATATATTGGAGTACAAAAAGTATTTTATTTAAAATCAGCCCCCACACTCTATCACATTTCAGAATTGGGATATAATAAATTCGTGAAGAACCAAATGTAAAAGTTTTCCGGAATAAAGAACGTCGGGCCCCTACATATATGGTCTTGGTGAAAATAGACAAAAATATTGCCGAAAATGTACCTGAAACATTGAAGGAAACAAAGAAAGCCATTTTTTTTTCTTCAGAAGACTACGTTCCCGCTCCGGAGAAAAGACACCAACTGAGTCGTGTCGACGCTGAGATCATCCCGAAAGTATGGCCTAAAGATAATATCAGCAATATCAGTGTTATGATATGGAATATCTCTTATTTTGTTTTGGGTGTTTTTTGGGCTATAAAATGTGACGCTGCGCTGGCCCAATGCATTTTGGGTGACTTCTCATGGCTTTCAAATACTTTTTTAATTTTTCAGACGTATGGCGTTATGGCGAGTGCTCATCTCCTGAGCTACCACCGTTCGTATAACCCACAGTCAGTTCGATCGTTACATTAAAGATAACAGTAAACAATGAAATTTAATATAAGATATTTCTGTAGCCCATTTTCTTGTTTTTGTTATTAATTTATTAACGCAAATATCTTCCTAGTGTTAAATAATATTTCTTGACGTTTTCTTTTTTAAAAACTTTACTCCGACACAAGGATTTTCTCCTGTATCGTGGAGGCAGTTTATAAACATAAATTGTACAAGGACAAACATTCAAACCCTGAAAAACCAATTATATGTAGGTCATGATTTTCGTTATATACATGTAGAAGCAATGAAGATAATGCTTTGAATTTTGATTAGTTATTAAGCGTGCACTCCAAATATACCAAAATGTGAGCCAAGGATTAAAATTCCTCATAAACATTTACATATACACGTCTGATAGGCTCATATTTCTACAACTTATAAAAATAAAATAAAATTTCGTTTCGTATCATTTAAAATCCTAAGCTGTAAAATCTTATCACTAAACAAAATGGCAATATAGTTGCTCATTCATCTTGTAGGTCAACATAATAATGAAAACTATAATTTAAGCGCCTGGGGCCTACGTGCATAATGGCCGGACTGCTCGTAAAAATTAAAAAAGTTTGTGCAAGTTTTTTTTTTCAACGCTTGTAGCTTTTTTTTTCAGGAGGAATTCTTTAAATGGCTAACAAATTAGTGCTAAAAACGTAGAGCTTATATAATGTTTACTTTTAAAATTATTTCATTATTTTGTATTTCTTTTATATGTATCATGAAGTAGAGACAATGCCATGCAACATAATATATCTCAACATAATAATATAACTGTCGTAGTTTAGCCACGCTGTGGCATATTATGGCTACAGAACAAATAGGTCTGCTGGACCAGGTAAGATGGTTCTTCGGCGGTCAAGCCGAGTACGTTTAGTATACCAGAATAATAATATAGAGTGATGGGAATTGAAGACTACCACCTACTATTACAGGTAACAAGGCATTCCGCTTAGTCCTCAAGATCACCCACGCATCCACGCATCTAGGTGTGTACTGTATAGGGGTCACAACGTCTACTTTCAGTCATTCTATCTATACCATTTGTCTCTATAGATATTAAAAAATCAGTTTAACATCTTGTAGGGTGATGTTGTCTCTATACGACCGTGTTTCAATAGGCACCTAGAATTTCAATACGAACCTGGAGCAACATGAAGTTTTATTTTAAATAATTTACATTTGCTAAAGTTGTCAAATTTCATTTGTTTTCTATAATGACATAACATGTACACGAGTTAAGTCATTGTTTAGTAATTGTCAGCGCCTGCCCCAAAATTTTCCTTAAATTCGTCCAGTATAAAACATTAAAAAAACGATTTTTACTGTAATGTTACAATTAAATTGAAATTCCTTTAATAATAATAATAATAATTCATTTATTTCAGATCAATTATCCATATTTGTTAAAAAATTATAATCTAAATACCTATAACATTAAATAAAATTAAAATTAATAAATATAAACATTAAATAAAATTAAAACTAAAACATACAATTAAAATACTACAATATAATTGGAAAATCCCATTGGGCATGCCTTAAGCGCATTAAAAAATTACGTATTACATGATAATATGGAATTTTTTAAAATAGTTTAAATACATTTCGACAGCACTATCGGCTTCAACAACCTCGAAACCCATGAAAATGACACCCATGATAAAAAAATTGATACCCATTGCAGCCGCCATCTTGGATTTACATTTCGACAGCACTCTCGGCTTCAACATCCGCGGAAACCATGAAAATGACACCCATGATGAAAAAATTGATACCTATTGCAGCCGCCATCTTGGATTTACATTTCGACAGCACTATCGGCTTCAACACCCTCGAAAACCATGAAAATGACACCCATGATGAAAAAATTGATACCTATTGCAGCCGCCATCTTGGATTTACATTTCGATAGCACTATCGGCTTCAACACCCTCGAAAACCATGAAAATGACACCCATGATGAAAAAATTGGTACCTAATTCAGCCTCCATCTTGTATTTACATTTCGACAGCACTGTCGGCTTCAACACCCTCAAAAACCATGAAAATGACACCCATGATGAAAAAAATTATACCTATTGCAGCCGCCATCTTGGATTTACATTTCGACAGCACTATCGGCTTCAACACCCTCGAAAACCATGAAAATGACACCCATGATGAAAAAATTGGTACCTAATTCAGCCGCCATCTTGTATTTACATTTCGACAGCACTGTCGGCTTCAACACCCTCGAAAACCATGAAAATGACACCCATGATGAAAAAAATTATACCTATTGCATCCGCCACCTTGGATTTACATTTCGACAGCACTATCGGCTTCAGCACCCTCGAAAACCATGAAAATGACACCCATGATGAAAAAATTTATACCTAATGCGGCCGCCATCTTGGATTTACATTTCGACAACCCTATCGGTTTCAACACTCTCGAAAATCATGAAAATGTCACCCATGACAAAAAAATTGATACTACTTACTTTTAGTACGTACTACTATTATTTATTCTGTGCTTTTAAAATATTGTAATAAAAATATCTCTTATTATTATTATAATCAAGTATTTAAGAAATTTGGTTATTCGAATATTGTGTATTTGTACAGCGATCTTTTTGAGCCGCTGTAAACATCCGAAAACGGTGACTGACGCCGAACTGAGTGCGTGAGTAAACTACTCTGTGGCTTTAGCTCCCTTTACAGAAATAATTTACATACAAGGCTACCAAATCAACGAAAATTCGCCATTTTGGAGCCCAAAAAAATTAATTGTGGCTAAACAAAACAAAATTACACTGCCATTTACATTCAGTGTCTTCCCACATGATAGATGAAGAGATTAAAAAATATATTGAGTTAAACAATTACATTTTCAAAAGTTAGAGTGTTTACAAGCCTTCCGGACTTGATAAATCCACACCATAAGCCACTAAAGCCCCTTTTTTATTTAAAAATAGCAATTAATCGATTAAAAAAAATATTAATAAGTTCAACAATCATTTATCTTTCTAACAATGTGCTTTTTATATCATTTATATGTATAATATGATTGCTAGATACGATTTTATTCGATAAAACGTTTGAATCTTAATTTTTAGGCGATAGTAGAACATACCTTGCGCTTTCGCTTAAGGCATGCAATCCGCTAGTACACTGAGAATGATGTTGGTGCTCGTCCGCATACGATTCAGCATGGAGGCACATCTTTTGCGCATTATGGCTTCAAACCCATCAACATGAGCCTCTGCAAACATGCCAGAGGCGCTACAATACCGAGGCAACCCCATTATAATTCTCAACGCATTGTTGTATTGGACGCGCAGATCATTGTATGCCCTCCGTGTATATTTAACCCACAGACTGCATGTATAGAAGGACTGACAATATGCTTTGAAAAGCTTACTTTTAACCTGTTTTGTGCAGCGTGCAAACCTGCTTGCCAACATATTACATTGAACAGCCAACGACCTGCGCTCCCGCTCTATATCAGTATTATCAGTTAGGTTTTCGGTGACCCAGTGGCCCAAGTACTTGAATTTCTCAACTCTATTCAGACTACTCCCACAGAGTGTGACATTTGGTAGTGAGTAGCACTTGCTGCCTGATTTGAAAATCATTATTTCACTTTTCTGTGTGTTGTACTTGAGCCCGTGGGCTGCGGCGTAAGACTCACATATCTTTATCAGTCTCTTCAATGCACCGATTGTAGGGCTTAGCAAGACCATGTCGTCTGCATAGCTTATATTATTGATGCATACACCGTCAATATGACATCCGACTTTGGTGTCTTCGATCAATTGATTCATATATAGGTTGAAGAGACGAGGAGAGGTCAACTCACCCTGTCTTATCCCACACTCTAAAAAGTACTCTTTGGAAAGTGTTTTAGCCCATCTCACACAATTTTTCTGATTATTGTACCGATATTTCAATAAAGATATAATCTCTTGGGGTAAACTAGTGTCATGTATTAGCTTTTTCCACAGTTCATTATACGATATCATATCAAATGCCTTTGATAGGTCCAAATAACAGGCATATACCGGTGTTTTTCTTGCTGTATTATTATACTGTACAATATTTGTACAGTCTGTTTGAGGCACAATATAGCACTTTCTGTTGAAAGTTTAGGCCTAAAGCCAAATTGTGGATCGTTAAGCTTCAAGTGCTTACTCAATTGTTCGTCAAGCAGACTGTCCAGAACTTTAGCAATAACAGTGGCTAGTGATATTGGCCTGTAATTGGATATATCTGAGGAGTCTCCGGTTTTATTTTTTTATGATAGGTACAACAATTGTTCGTAATAATTTTTCAGGGAGATAGCCATAACTTGTGTGTTGCCACACACAAGTTAAAAAACAAAGAATGTACTCTTGGTAGGTGTACTCCGGCATACTGCACCATTTTAATTTAGACTTAAAAATACGCCTCGATTCACACATATAATTGTACATATCACCTGAAGTAGGTTTACCACTTTGCACCCAATCTTGAAAACACAATCGAGCCCTCCTGTGAGCCCCACTTACATGTTTATTCCAATCTGTTACGAAATGCCCTTTCTTTATCTTCCTAACATTGTAAATTCGTTAGGCGGCTATACAAAGTGTTCTTTCAATGTCATCATACATTTTCTTCAATAAAATTCTATGACTTATATTGCAACACATATTATCAGAGCAAATGTGAATTCTATAGGAAAATCTATTTCACGTAATCGGGAATGACAAAAAGCATGAAATTTATTTATTTGTTCAGCATCACGCTCTCCCCAAATTATATTATATTTAAAGTTTCTAACAGGTAATATTACTTTAGGTTTCACTAAATTAAAATTACATTCTATTGTTAGTGGAAAATTATCGGACCAGTACGCATCATATAATATGCAACTACTTACTACCGATACCTGTGCGGCTGCCGTCACTACACAATGATCAAGCCATCGGTGGCTGCCATGTGCTTCACTCACAAATGTATATGAGTTAGACGGTAATTGATCTATATCGATGCATGACCACAATTGTTCTTTACAAAACGTTAATAATTCTTTTGCGAACAGCTCACCGGGATGCGCATTAAAATCACCCAACATAAAAACGGATGTACGTTATGACTCTCGACTATAGCACACATTTTACTGAGACATTCTGTAAATTCAACTAAGTTTTCACTCAAATCAATAGGCATTTAAACAGAGACGAATAGTAAAGAGCGATCGCATATCATTACTTTTATAGCAGCTAGTCGCACACTGTTGCATTTTATCACATTCACCGTGGAGAACACATTTTTCCTCCATAACAGGGCCACACCCCCATATGGCCTTCCTCGAAGTACACCCACTGATGTGTCTACCGCTGAGGTCCCAGTAAAAGAAAAGTTATCATCTATGCTCCCCAAGTATGACAAATCATGTGGTAAAAGGCGCTATTACATCTCTTACTTGACACAGTCTTCTGACACATTCAACCGATCTAACAACATTCTTACATTTAAAACTTGCAATTTTAGAATGGCAATTGATCATATTTCTTTATAGTTTCTCGTTCGTCATCAATGCACCCGCAAAATTTTGATCCCTGTGCCTGAATTCGACAAAACGGCGATAAGAGGGCTAGAGATCCTCTCGCATAAACATATATAATTTACTTCTGGGTACAAAAACTTTGTAAGATTCATATTCCTTATCTATTGTCATGTTCATTTTCTTAACACTAACATCAATGTTAGTTTTACTTTTAATGTAATTAATTATGTCATATACAGTAACATCCTTCGCCACATTATAGATATATAGAGGGATGTTAATATCCGCCGCTTTAAAATTAAGACCAGGTTCCACTACTGCTTTACCCCCGTCTCCAACAAAACGATTTCTTGACCTCCGTTTTTGGATTGTAATCCAATTGTCATTCTGTTTATCTAGTTTCCATTGCCCTTCTTTAACAATATCGGTCATAGATTTTTGTTTTGATGCCATTTCAGCACTTACGTCTATATGTCGCGAAACTCTAGAATGACTAGTGTTGGCACCCGGGTGCAACATGGGCGACTCTGGTGTTGTCATTTCAGTATTATTCGAATCTCTATCGCAAGTAGCATTTTTTACCGCTGCTGACTTAGATTTAATGTAAATATTTTGTTTGGCTTGTGTCTCTGCGCTCATCATTATACTACTCTCAGATGAGATGTGTTGTTGTATTTCTCTGTCATTATGATGATTTGTTTTCACTAGTGACAGTGATGGTTGTACTAAACATACTTCATTTAGTGGCGTGTTATCAGCTGTGTAGTTATGAGTCATCACAATTCGTTTGTTAATATGTGGCATGGACGACTGACTGTCCATATAAAAGCTATTTGATATACTGCTGCCTCGCTTATTATTTAATTTTTGCAGCATTCAAAATTTTTAGCATGAGATGATTATTTCAGATTAAGATCGTTTTTAAATTCATTGAGTTGTTCAGTTGTTACATATGTGTCTCTAAATCTATTTAAGTCGCTCTGAATTACTGATATGTCTTTTAATAATCTTGTAACGTCTACGTGATCAAACGTTACAGGTGGAAGTTTCTGTAGTTAAAACGGGAATTTCCTCAGTATCCGTTTCTTTAAGAACGGTAATAATATCATACAAGTCTCGATTTGATTTCCCATCCGTCATACGCTTTACCTTCCGCCTCGTGGTCTTTATCGATTCAAATAATAAGCTCTTTGCACATTCGATCTTCTCTGTAGAGAATAATGTAGAACAAATACGCACAATACTCTCTTCGTTCATGATGTCCATCTTATTTTATATGAATACCAGGAGTTCACAAATAACTATATTACAAATACTGCACTTCACTTTATTTGACATTATTGCAACGTGCTGATTTTTTTTGTTCAATAAAACTTAATAATATCCACCCTTGACGTGGACTAAAGTCAAACGTGTAGTAACACAATTTTTATTAACAATAAACTACGAGGAAACTGAACAATTTATTACTTGACTTTTATACTTGCAACAGCTTCACCAATTGTTAAAGCACTGCTCGCTCACACACACACACACACACACACACACACACACACACACACACACACACACACACACACACACACACACACACACCACACACACACACACACACACACACACACACACACACACACACACACACACACACACATACACACACACACATACACACATACACACACACACACACACGCACGCACTCTTATTATATTACAAATTACATTAGTCCCTAATGCTAGCGCACGCCTTGCCTTTTTTTGTTATTAATTGATTAATATTGTATTGTCTTGGTGGATGAGCGGAAGATGATCAATTGTACTATAAAATATTTAATAGACTTTTTGCAGTATAATGACCCAAATATCATCACTAATGTATGACTTAAAAGTATTAGCAGATGGCTAAATGATTAACTATCATATTATGATAAGGTCTCATTATTTTCTATACAAAACTGGAAGAAGTTTTAAATCACGGACCTCTTGGTATGTTATGTTCTACTATTCACTGAATTAGCAAAAAACAAGATGGACTGATCTCAAAGTATACTTTCTTGTGTAAAAAGTGCTATTTAGAATTTTATGTAGATGATATTTAAATGTTCTATGTAAATAAGTGTAACATAGCAGGTATTCATTGGTAGCGGTCATCCATATTTGGAACAGTTTTCTGCAGCACTATGTCTCCAAATTATTTCAAATAAGAAATAAAAGCTGATGGTGAATACATACTATGGCCCATGCATATCCACATCTATCCTCGACTAAAAACAAAATCCATTATTGGGCTGTATTTGGCGGCGTAAGAGAATCTATTACCCCATAACATCTCGTGGTTGTCATAACAGGCATCGAAGGGAAGTTAAACAGGAGACGAGTAGCAGCATCGTCCTGACAATCATTTTCTGTACAGTAACCAGCAAAGTGTTGCTCAAGGTACTATGAATAAAACAGATGATAAAACTGTTACGCTCATAACTGTTAACAAAAATTGTTACAGCAAATGGTCTTATAGAAGAAACTATTCCGCCGTGTCAGGTGCAGGAGGAGTATTAGAAGTAGAAAAGGCATAATTTTGTTTTAGATATGCGCAAGCAATTTTGTTTTTTCTGCAATTGTGCATAAAATAAAAAGTAATTTCAGCGAAAGAGCACAAGTGGCATTATACTCAGGGCCATCAATTTCCATCAGGTTTCTAAAAATCAATCAAAATTCAAAAACTCAAAAATAATAAAATCAATAAATGTAGATCTGTATGTTTATACATACATATAATGATATATGGCCGCTTAGTAACTGACGGTAACTCAGTACATATATAACATCCTACAGTCACGCCGAAACTGAGAGGAGAGAATCAGTTCAGAGTTTAAAAATGTTGCAATATATAATAAAAAGGAACAAAAATAAATGTCTACAAAGTTCAGGATCTAATTGAAGATATACAGATGATACTTAATCACGCTTTTGGAAACCACGCCAGTTGTAAACAATACTTCCGTAAAAATTATGAACACAAGAGAATTAAGAACAGACAAAATCTTTAATTTCAAATTTCCGCCAAGTTGTTAGTAGAAGGCCAAATAGGCCATGTACCAATTTAATGAATTATATTCAATTAAGTATTAATGAAAATGAGAATAGCAATTTTACAATTGTGTTTACAAGAAATACTATCAGTTGAACCTAGCATCTTCATTATTTTTATTATAAATATCTATAAATGTATATATTATGTCGTGAAGCGACTTTTATTAAGAAAAATATATAGAACCTAACCTAAGAACAACAAAACAACAAAAGTAGACCAATAAAATAATATATTTAAAGTTTTAGAAAGGTATTTACAAGTTTATAAAAAAAAGAAAAGAGCGTACTCCTTTTTAAAAGGCCGGCAACGCATCTGCAATTCCCTCCCTGGTGTTGCAGTTGTTCATGGGCGGCGGTAGTCACTTACCATCAGGTGAGCCGCATGCTCGTTTGCCCCCTCTACTATAAAAAAAAAAATGAAATATGATGATGATGGATGAAGTGAGATTACAATTAGATTTAAAAAAAATAAAGATAGGAGAATAGGAGAATATAGTATTATGGTGGAGCCTAAAGGTTGAAGTGACACGCTGCTTTTGTAGAAGTAGGCACAGGCAGCTTGAGGTTTCTTAGCGGCGACGGCACGCAGCGCCTGGACTGGGCACACGCAGCGTCCGGAGCCGGCGCACGTAGCGCCTGGGGTAGGTGCGCTCAGCACTTGGAGCAAGCAGTCGCAGCGCCCAAAGGTAGCGCAGGCAGTAGGTGCACTCGGCGCCTGGAGCAAGCAGTCGTAGCGCCCGAAGGTAGCGCGGCAGTAGGTGCACTCAGCGCCTGGAGCAAGCAGTCGTAGCGCCCGGAGTAGTGTGGCCCCGCGCTTGAAGTAGACTTCGTCGACGACTTCACGTGTAGATGGAGGCTTGCAGGATCCTTGATTAAGGCCTTTAGTAGATGCTTCTCGTTTGAGAACTGAAGCGAAACTTTTTTTGTATTCTCCGATTGTTCGGCTTTTATACCTTTTTAGAGAGAACGAGAAATTATTTAAATTAAAAGGAAATTTATTGTAAATGACCTAGAGCAAAAGAGTATTTATGTGAAAATATCGAGATAAAACATCATATCGGTAACGAATTTGAATAAAAATTGCCATGACAACCATATAAATAATGGTTGTCAAAAATATAAATTTTTGGTTTTAGGTATATAATTGAAAAACAGTTACATTTAAGTAAGAAATGAGACACTACCCATACAGGAAAAACTACAGCGCGGCAGCGCGCACGAAACCTGAAATTGCAGAGTTACGGAGAACTCAATAAAAGATAGAAAAAGGTAAGACTCCATTGACAGCGTGAAAATTACGAAGTGAAAACGATTTGTTATTGTGTTTTTATAGTCTAAAAACGTTACAGGATCCCATGGAAATAAAGGTGATGCAAAATATAAATGCAGAAAATCAAAATCAGAATGGAAAAATAGTGTAAAATGATATGTTAGTAGTATAACTGATAGCGTGAAAAGTGATGCAAAATGTGAATGCAGAAAATCGAAAACAGAATGAAAAAATAATGTAAAATGATATGTAAGTAGTATAACACTACAATTATTAATAAATCATTCCAATAATATTTTGTATAATATTTTATTTTGCCCGTTATGAAACGTTCTAAAGTCTATAAAAATATGGCGTATGAAATGACTGTCAATCACTGAAACACTTTATCTCAGTACAAAGATGTTTTAAGTTTTCGTGGCCTTCACATAATATTTTTCTTAGCATAAGGTACCCTTCTGCATCTGAAACGAATATGAATATCGCATATGTATACAATACAAAAGTAAAGTAACAGGCTATATAAGTCCCTCTGCTGGGCACAGGACTCTTCTTATTTCTGAGAGGGTTTTAGAGCAAGGAAATGTCCGCGTGAGTGTAGAGAACCGGAGACCCTTTTTACTGGAAAAGAGGCATTCCATCTTAGTCCTCACGGGTGACAACGCATCTGCATTTTGATTCAAAATTGTGGGTATATGTAGATGTCAATGGGTCACAGCAACTACTTACCATCAGGTGGACTGTGTGCTCGTTTATCACCCTTGTCATTTAAAGATATAAAATAAAAATTCCGATTTGATTTACTTACTTTCTTGCTGACACGAGCTTATCAACTTGTACAATTTTTTAACTACATTTTTTCCATTTTAATTTATATCTCATAAACTGCACCTATAAAGCAAAATAAGGTAGATTATATGTCATCCCATAGCAAGGATATCACCATTCCGTATTTATCAGATATGTAATACCTAGACTGAGGACGGGGAACAATATCCAAAGTGCGAAAAAGGTTATGCGATCCGCCTGCCAAGCGAGGTGATAAGGGCACATCCTTCCATCTATCAGATGCCCCCCATGTCCACCAGTGTAAGAAGCTGATAAAGAAGGAAAAAGGTATTTATGCGATGATGTCATATACCTTTATTTCATTTTACATACTCGTAGATTTGTTTAAGACGCTATTTACAATTTGATATTTATATTTTTTAACTTTATTGTTAAATTGATTTTCACGTACATTTTTATTATGCAACATGACACTAGATACTTAGCGGGGCGCAGCGTTTGGTATGAATAATTTATGTCTCATATGATAAGGCACCATCATAATAACTAATAAATGCTATATATGACTTCGAATATATTGTGCCGATACATAATTATCTTTATATATAAAAATTACGTGTCACGTTGTTTGTCCGCGATAAACTCCTAAGCTACTGAACAGATTTCAATGAAATTTTGCACACTGTGTGCAGTTCGGTCGAACTTGAAAGATAGGATAATTTTTATCCTGATCAGTGACACTCAATTTTTTTTAATTAGGATTTTAAGAATTTTTATATGAAGGGTCGTTGAAAAGGGTAGAACAACGTCTGCCTGGTCACCTAGTCTTTGTATATAAAAAAGACGTGTTATGTTGTTTGTCCGCGATGGACTCCTAAACTACTGAACAGATTTCAATGAAATTTTGCACACTATGCATTTTGGTCCAACTTGAGAGATAGGATAGTTTTTATCCCGCTAAATGACCCTCAAAAATTTTTATTGCGAATTTAATGATTTTTATAGGAAGGGTCGTTGGAAAGGGCAGAACAACGTCTACCTGGCGAACTAGTATACTATATAATAATATAATACACTAACATGTACCCTCATTTATAAAGATAATATACAAATTTTTTGGAGTGCAAAAGTGAAGAAGAAAGTAAAAAATTGCAGTGTATAATCTACGGTGTAAAGTGTATATCTACGGGAAATAAAGACTGTAAGAATCTCTGAAGGAGGCGGAGTTATGGCCGAAATAAGAATTTTAATTTTTTTGGTTTTTGGCCATTTTTACCCCCTAGGAGTGTAATGAGAACTTTTTGCCCCTATTCAACCACTACCCCCATGACATCCTCTACATGATAGGCTATTCAAATTTACTAGGCCTAAAGTTCGAGTCACCCCCAACTCATTTCTAAAGTCTTTACTACCAATAAAGGTTAGTTGTGCCATTTATATTTAATTGATTTATATGTTTAGTTTATAATAACATTTATGCAATTTAGCAGACTTAAAAAAAGGAGATTTTTTAATCCGACTGAGTTTTCATTGTCTGTATGTTACGCGATATCTTCGCTAATTGTGAACTAATTTTAATGTTTTTTTTTAAATGCTATACTATACTTCCGGGGTGGTCTTCGTCAAATCCTTCTATGCACTATATCTCTTTGCACCAATTCGAAAAGCTATTATATGGAAATAATCTTTTTTTAATTCTTAGAAATCGGCCTATAATTTTTAATAGAAATTTAAATTATTCATTGTGTACTGTAATTTTTTAAATTCTACTAGTAACTTGCATAAACCCCCACACCGATTCGAACGAAACTGAAAATCAGCGCTATAGCTTTAAGCTTTAGCGTTACTTTAGCTGGCTACCATTTCAGTGCTAATATTATTTTAATGTACAACACATAATTGTAATTATTATTATTTTATCACTTATAGAAAATTGTTTGTCATAGGTGTTTAGTACTGATTAAATATCTCTCTTTATTACACTAGTTTTTTCTTCAGTATCATGGAACAGTTTACATAAATTAATTGCACAAAGATAAACATCCAAACTCGGAACAATTTATTGTATACGATACATATACTTGTTCCGTGCGGGATCCTAACTCGTGGTTCTCAGCGCCATAACTCATTACTAAGGCATCTGATATATGTAGAACGTAACAGTACACTTGATTTTAAGTAGTTACTGCAGTTCATGGACAATTGCAACTAACTTTATTTGAAAGTTCAAAAAAGTTGCAGTATGTAACAGTTTTTAATCATACTGAATATCCATACTCGTCAAACTGGAATAGTACCTGATTAGAACAATGCGTTGATGCTTGACGTCCGAGGCAGGTTAGATGGTGCGCAGCCAGATGAACTTGTAGGCATAAAAATAGCAATATCGTCTTTTTTTATAGAAAATGGTGACAAGCGAACACATAGTTCACTTGATGGAAAGTGGATACTGCGACCCATAAACATCTACATCTGTTCTCAAAGAACCAAAATGCAGATGTGTTGTCACCAATGCGGAGTAAGATAAAACGCCTCAATTAATTATCTACACACATCATAAGGAACAGAGCTTTCTTTTAGTTATCCTAGGATGACGTTTTAAAAAACCTTTCAACCATCTTTTTCCAGGTCTATTTTTGCTGAATGGAGTCTGAATGGAGGAGGTGGAGGAAATGTATGAGGATATCTCTACAGCCATGCATTCCTCCAAAACCCAATATACGGTGTTAATGGGAGACTTCAATGCAAAACTAGGCACAAGAGAGAACGGTGAGCTGAAAGTGGGGAAATTTGGAATGGGGCAACGGAACTCAAGGGGCCAGCAGCTGGCCGACTTCATGGAGGAAGAGGGACTCTTTATGATGAACTCTTTCTTCCAGAAGCAACGAACGTAACAGTACACTTGATTTTAAGTAGTTACTGCAGTTCATGGACAATTGCAACTAACTTTATTTGAAAGTTCAAAAAAGTTGCAGTATGTAACAGTTTTTAATCATACTGAATATCCATACTCGTCAAACTGGAATAGTACCTGATTAGAACAATGCGTTGATGCTTGACGTCCGAGGCAGGTTAGATGGTGCGCAGCCAGATGAACTTGTAGGCACAAAAATAGCAATATCGTCTTTTTTATAGAAAATGATGACAAGCGAACACATAGTTCACTTGATGGAAAGTGGATACTGCGACCCATAAACATCTACATCTGTTCTCAAAGAACCAAAATGCAGATGTGTTGTCACCAATGCGGAGTAAGATAAAACGCCTCAATTAATTATCTACACACATCATAAGGAACAGAGCTTTCTTTTAGTTATCCTAGGATGACGTTTTAAAAAACCTTTCAACCATCTTTTTCCAGGTCTATTTTTGCTGAATGGAGTCTGAATGGAGGAGGTGGAGGAAATGTATGAGGATATCTCTACAGCCATGCATTCCTCCAAAACCCAATATACGGTGTTAATGGGAGACTTCAATGCAAAACTAGGCACAAGAGAGAACGGTGAGCTGAAAGTGGGGAAATTTGGAATGGGGCAACGGAACCCAAGGGGCCAGCAGCTGGCCGACTTCATGGAGGAAGAGGGACTCTTTATGATGAACTCTTTCTTCCAGAAGCGGCCCCACAGGAAGTGGACCTGGTCGAGCCCCGACGGTTCGACAAAAAATGAGATTGACTTCATTATGACGACCAAACGACAACTGTTCAGTGATGTCTCAGTGATCGCGAGGGTGAAAACCGGCAGCGATCACCGAATGGTTAGAGGCACACTGAACCTAAACGTTAAGTTGGAGAGGTCTCGTCTAATGAAGTCAACGCTCCGTCCCCCTCGTGCTCTAATCCAAAGTCCCGAAACCTTTCAGCTCGAGTTACAAAACCGTTTTCAGTGCCTAGAAGACTGCAATGAAGTGGACGATTTGAATGACAAGCTCGTGGAAACTGTCCATGCGGTCGGAGCTAAGTTCTGCAAGACCCGCCGCAGAAGAACACAAAAACTCTCCGATCACACTCTTAATCTCATGGCTGTTAGACGGGAGATGAAGCTACATTCTTCAACAGATTTGACAGCATACAGGCAACTGAACAGACAGATCTCCAAATGCATGCGGCGGGACTTACGCAACTTCAATACAGCTCGTATTGAAGAAGCGATCGAGCGGAACCAAGGCTCCAAAGTCTTTGCCAGAGATCTGTCTGCCAGAAAGAGCCAACTGTCAAAGCTGAAGACCGAATGTGGCAGCATCGTTTCCGGGGCACCTGAGATTTTGAGTGAGATTGAGAGGTTCTATGGGCAGCTGTACACGTCATCGTTGGAGCCACACGCAAGTGTGAGTAACGATCCAAGAGCGAGTCTTATCCGACATTATTCCGATGATATCCCGGACGTCAGTCTGAGCGAGATTAGAATGGCTCTCCAGCACCTTAAAAACGGCAAGGCCCCAGGCGAGGATGGAATTACAGCGGAGCTTCTGAAAGCGGGTGGAAAACCGGTACTTGAAGTCCTTCAGAAGCTCTTTAATTCCGTCCTCCATGGTGGCATTACACCGGAGGCGTGCAGCAGAAGTGCGGTGGTCTTGTTCTTCAAGAAAAGCGACAACGCTCTCTTGAAAAACTACAGACCGATTTCCCTTCTGAGCCGCGTCTACGTGCTGTTTTCGAGAGTCATTACGAATCGTCTCGCGCGCAGACTTGACGACTTCCAGCCTCCCGAACAAGCCGGTTTCCGAAAGGGCTTTAGCACCATAGACCACATACATACCCTACGGCAAATTGTACAGAAGTCCGAGGAGTACAATTTGCCACTATGTCTGGCGTATGTGGACTATGAGAAAGCCTTTGATTCCGTCGAAATTTGGGCGGTGCTGCAGTCCCTTCAGCGGTGCCAAGTTGACTGTCGGTATATCGAAGTGTTGAAGTGCTTGTACAGTAGGGCTACGATGGCTATCCGAGTACAGAACCAGAGTACGAAACCTATCCAATTGCAGAGAGGTGTAAGACAGGGTGACGTCATATCCCCGAAACTCTTCACCGCTGCATTGGAAGACGTTTTCAAGCTTCTGGACTGGAAAGGATACGGTATCAACATCAATGGCGAGTACATCACTCACCTTCGATTTGCCGACGATATAGTCCTTATGGCAGAATCGCTGGAGGACCTAAGCACTATGCTCAATGACCTCAATAGTGTTTCCCAACGGATAGGTCTTAAGATGAACATGGACAAAACAAAGATCATGTTTAATGTCCATGTCACACCTATACCGGTAGTTGTTGGGAGCACTAAGCTCGAAGTTGTTGACGAGTATGTTTACCTGGGACAAATAGTCCGACTAGGTAAGTCCAACTTCGACCGAGAGGTCAATCGACGGATTCAACTCGGCTGGGCAGCGTTCGGGAAGCTACGACACATCTTCTCGTCAGACATACCTCAAAACCTTAAAACGAAATTGTACAACCAGTGCGTCTTGCCAGTGATGACTTACGGAACTGAGACGTGGTCCTTCACTGCTGGCCGTATGAGGAAGCTCAAGGTCGCTCAGCGAGCTATGGAGAGGGCTATGCTCGGAGTTTCTCTGCGTGATAAACTCAGAAATGAGGATATCCGCAGTAGAACCAGAGTGACCGACATAGCCCAACGGATTAGTAAGCTGAAGTGGCAATGGGCCGGCCATATAGCTCGAAGAACCAACAACCGATGGGGAAGAAAGGTTCTCGAGTGGCAGCCTCGTACCGGCAAGCGAAGTGTAGGGCGTCCCCCCACTAGATGGAGTGACGACCTGGTAAGATATGCAGGAAGTCGATGGATGCAGGTGGCTCAGGACCGTGCTTTGTGGCATTCTTTGGGGGAGGCCTATGTTCAGCAGTGGACTTGTGAAGGGCTGTAATGATAATGAAAATGGAGTCTCTCTGGAGTTTTTATTCAGAAAATTTTGAACCGAATTCAGAATGTCTTCGGCATTTCTAGGAAACCCACTTTTGCCCATATCGCACAGCCATCCTTCTAACTGTTTTTCTTCTTCTCTAGTCAAGTAGGGTCCTGGTCCAAATTCACTCTTGCTCTCCGGGTGTTTCAATTTAAATTATAGTGTTGCTCTAGGTACACCATATTTTTTAGCTGCTGTACGAACTGATATACCTTGACTAACGTCTTCTAAAGCTTTGTCTACTTGTTCTTTGGTATATTGCTGTATCTTTGGCATGTTGAAGCAGTCTAAAATAAATAAAAAATAATATTTAGTAATTGGCCACGTTACTTGCCAGCTATTGGCCACCCCGGCTAATAACTGATTCATTGAATTTAGAACAATATCATTTTTGTATGTGGTACCCTTATAAGGTAGAAACTGCTTTGAAAAAACGTATAATGAAAAATTAGTAATTGGCCAGTGAATGCCAATAACTGAAATTCAACCAAATTTGAATTTAGTTATTAGCCGGTAAACATTTAAGGTTATTAACATACTTGCGAACTTTAAAACTACACAGAATTAAACTTCACCTAATATACTAATAGAAACACATAACATTTAGGCACTTGAAAAGTAAGTTGCACACCACATCAAATTGTTCCAAGACTCTTACCTTATTTTTTTCTTAACAAACCACCCACATCTGTCACAACTTTTTCAAACTGATTATTCGAATGTTGTATATCACCATCTAGTTCACATTTTATGAACTAAAACGAAAATACAATAGATACAGGAATATATTTTGTCCTTTTCATTCATGGACTTGCTTGCATTACCTTGTTTCTACCTCTTTTGTTGTGAGTGGCCAGTTACTATAGCGTGGCCAATTACTATAGCAGTTACCCTATTTTGTTTTCGAGACATTAAGCATTAGTTTATTATGTGTTAGCCAGTTTACAATTAAATTGAAACCTTTAATGTTAGTAAAACCCTCTTGATTTATTATGGGCGGGTTTTTAGCTATAGCTACCAAAAATATTTCCACTTCGCGTAGTGCACTTCGATCGATCGCATCCAAATTAACGTTCAACAAACGAACTTGAAATTCAAATCCAACCTGTTTAAATAAAAACTCGTTAAATTTAATACCGTTAGGTTGTAAATATATATATAAATGTACTGAAATATCACTGTATTAAAGACCTCTCTTAAAGCGTGGTACGCTTCATTACATATGATGAAAGGAAGGGTCATGCAATACCCGACTATAATAAATAATCCCATTCCTTTATAACTGAGGCCGTGCTCTAATATTTCGGAAAGAGAGCCGTAGAGTGATATTATCATTGTGAGGAAAATAACCATGCAGTAAATACCGTACATATTTGAATAGGCCCTGCCTACAAATAAGAAAGTTTGATAAATCATTTTTCCTTCCTGTTATATTTCTTATATAATTATTCGTTATTAAAAGCTAATGATACTTTATGATATATCTTTATCATTTGCTAATACATTACCTAGTTGTTGCATGATATGAGATAGGTCAACCCATAAATGGCAATACTGTGCTAACCTCAAAACAGGATTTTCTGCTCAAAGGACTTTATACAAATTTGATGCTAAGCACTTTGAGGCGGGATCAAAAACATTGCAGTTGATGTATCTGTAATACATTAAAATTTATTTTATAATTGAATATTTTATTAATTAACACCTGCTAGGTCTAGGCTCACAAGTCTTGGGACCGAATTTCATGTGAAGTATGCCTGAAAATTAAAATTAATTGGTTTTTGAGACTTTTACAATTGTTATTGCTCCCGTATCTCTCACACAGCTTTCTAGACTACCTCTGACCTTACCGCAAAAGCGTAATATCGAGTACAGAGTACGATGTTGATAGTTTTGGACAGTAAGCAGAAGTTGTCGTCGTGATAACTTTCAGCCAGAATAACATATATGCTACATAAGCATCTGTTTCTGATACTAATATTTTAAAGTAAATTATAGAGAAATTGTCATCTGGAGATACGAAAAGTCACGAATTAAATAGTTGTAAGTTTCTTCAATAAGTTTTGAATTAATAAGTATTAGAACCGTTTGAAGATTTAATATCTGAAGTCCTTTGAGAAATTACTCGGCTTGAATATTAAATATTCTCGGAGTTAAATAAAACCTTCCATCAAATACTATCACTCAAATGAAAACTGTAACTTTTATATTCCAATATATAGTAACTGGTGAAAAAAAAGGTTACCTTTCAAAATGTTATACCCAAATGAGCAACAAATACACATTATAAAATATTCCACCTAATGATTAGTCGTTACATTTGTTTGTCGTGGTCCATAGACATTTTTATCTTACCTCAAATGAGGCTGAAATTTTGCGTTGACACCACTGAGGCCTAATAAAGAATGCTCATCACCAGAAAAAATATATGCAGTTCTCGTCATAAACCATATTAAACCAATACTGCGAGTATGTTCCTTCTCTAATCGAACTAACCTATAGCTATAGTCTGCTTCTATCACGTAGATGTTCTGTTTCACTTGACGTTTTACAACTTAACGTATTATATCTCAAAAAATTTACCCATGCTCTCCAAGATTCATTCTCCAAGGGCCATCAACATCCTGTAGAATTTGGTTTAAGTTGGTTTGGAATTAGGATTTTTTATGCATTTTTCTCTAAGCCTCGTTCGTTACTTAGCAGGTTGAGGTTGAGATTTAGTAGAACTTTGTTATTTTTTGCCTTCCATTAATGTATTCAAAATCTGCATTTAAAAAAAAAAGAAAGAGAGAGAGAAAGAGAGAGAAGAGAGAAAAAGAGAGTGAGAGAGAGAGAAAGAGAGAAAAGTTTAATGCTCTCCAAGTTTCATTCTCCAAGGGCCATCAACATCCTGTAGAATTTGGTTTAAGTTGGTTTGGAATTAGGATTTTTTATGAATTTTTCTCTAAGCCTCGTTCGTTGCTTAGCAGGTTGAGGTTGAGTTTTAGTAGTACTTTGTTATTTTTTGCCTTCCATTAATGTATTCAAAAGCTACATTTAAAAAAAGGTTTATATGTATGAATTTATTTTTATTTCAATTAAGTTGAAATGCCTAGGTAGCTATATCGATAGTAAGTGTTCTTCTTAAAATTTCACACAGAACAAACTAATCGCGTCGCCGCCAATAAAAATGTTCATTGCAATTTTATGCGCTAAATTTACGAGCTCCGAGGTTAAAGAAAACATCGTAAGGACACTTGAGTAATATAAGATAATGTAAAAAACGTATCTTATATTCAATATAACAAAATAAATTGTCTTATAATACAAAACAACACTCGGAATGACTCTTTATTGCACACCAAATAAAAACAAATTACTACTACAATACTTGCACTATCTACAAGATTGCAATAAGTTATCGAAAAAAATGGCACATATGCATTATAATTAAATGTAATTAAACGTTGAAAAAAAATGTCTTAAATTTGTATGTAAAACGAAGAACCTGGCAAATCCTTTCCATTCCTTTTTTTATTAATTTCTTTTTTCCATATCTCATCTTTTTGGTTTGGATTATAAATTTTAAAATCATTTGTGTGACGCTTCATTATTGGATTTATCTAATTAGGCAAAATTTAAAAGACCCAGTCTTCTCTTCAGTAACGTCAAAGATAAGCGAGTGGTGCAACTTTAAAAGCTAGCGGTAACAAAATACGGAGTAATTAATCATTACCTGCTCTCCTCCCTTTACTTAGTAATTTTCGTTTCACATAGGCTATGGAATATGGAGTAAACTGTGTTTGTAGTTTTCTAAAATTTTTTTTCAAATTGTAAAATTTATTCTCTTTTTGATTTTAATTAATTCAAATATAATTCAAATGCCAACTAATTGTAAACAAAGTTTTATATTATGTCATAAAAACACAAATAGGAAAATTAGTTTCAAATTATTAAATAAAATATAATGAATATATGGCTTTATTATACCTATAATAATTTATATGCTTTTGATAAACATATAATTAAAATGCTACGAAAATGATTCTAAACATATCTTTAGTCTAATTACTCGTATTCTCAAACGCGATGTTTTGACGACGTTGCAACGTCGATCTAGTCTTTGAAGTCTAGAATTTGCCATTCATATTTAACTCTGATAACGGCTTTCAAAGTAACGAGTTAATAAAACGACCGTTAACGATTTTTAAAAAAAAAAAGATGTTTAATAATTTTCAAGTGATGCAATTGACAATAATTTATTACAATGTAATATTGTATCTTTTGAATTTGTCTCTTTTCCAGTTCATGTGCAGAAAGAGCAATAATTTAACGTGTTTTTTTTTAAATTTTTGATAAATTTATCCAATTCTAAGTGGTAGGACTCATTTTCTGCCTAAAAGTCCATCTGGATAAGTAGGTACCACCATCATACACATTTTTGCCGCCATATAGTAGTGCTTGCAATGGTGTTCCGGTCTAAAAGGTTTGTTTGAAGTAGTTTGCATGTATCCATGGGATTTAGTAAACACTTACCATAGGTAGACTTTTAGTTTGTTTGCCATTTCAGTATTATAAAAAAAACAGATTTCAAATATCACACTTATACGAACAAATAAAAAAAAGCAATTTTTTGAGGAAATAAAGTTTTAAAAAAAAAAAAAGTTTTAAATTTTTGCATGAGAATATAATTATGTAACTATTATTTATTACATTTTTTAGAACTATACTAAAATAGCTGGATTGCTAATATTATTATTACATAATTATGAAATCAAAATATTTTTATATTGATCACTTTTTTTAAATTTAATGATGCAATGCTTTGTTTTTTTTTTTTTTTTTTTTTTATAGGATAAGGGTGACAAACGAGCACACAGTCCACCTGATGGTAAGTGGTTGCTGCGGCCCATAGACATCTACATCTATCCTCAATTACAAGTCAAAATGTAGATGCGTTGTCACCCGTGAGGACTAAGATGGAATGCCTCATTTCCAGTAAAAAGGGCCTCCGGCCAAAAATCTTAAGAAATTCTGCCGTAGCTTTACAAATTAAATCGGAATTTACTTTATTCCAACAAGATAAACTCTTAATCAGGCCATTTCCGAAACCCTATGACTTCGTTATGGATAAAACTAGAAGCCTGAATTTTTACTAACCAAGTAGGAATTGTATGAACTCGGTATATTTCAAATTTCAATAAATTTCAACTTTTTTTTTTAATTATTGTATTTATTTATTACATTTTTTTTATATACAATACTAAAAACTATAATAATAATTAAAAAAAACTAAAACAAAACTAAAACTAGAAACTTAAATATCATATAGTCCTACTCCCCGCGGTATCGTGCCAAGAACGCTGGCTGCGTTTCCCCGCTGAATGGCTATACTTAGCCTTTGAGTGAGGAAAGAACCAGCCCTCTTATCACCAGCAGCAACGACCAGCCGCGGATGGAGTTCCTTTAGGAACTCCACCACACGTGGACCCCACGGACCGATAGTCTCTACAGCAAATGGCACAAATATGTAGTCATCTCTCAGAGACTCATATTTGCGCCACTTACTCAGTTCAGCTGCCTCTGATGCCGCCCCGGCTCTAAACGAGGTACCCCTGAGATGAGAGACCGCCAGAGTGTCTACGCAAGTAGCATCTCACACTAGGGCTTTACCTCTCTCCCAAAGGACCAATGTCATACCGTCGGGTCTCCTGCCATCGTCTCTAAATATTTCACAAGGCTCTAAAACCGAGGGAACATTTATAGAGACAAGAGCCCTTCGGATGACATCGTTCAAGGAACTGTGTCGTGAAAATCTACCAGCGCTTTTCTTACATGAAAGTCCGTGGAGCCCAAACTTGTCGACGCTGCTACCACAGGGACACTGATGGGGTTGACAAATCGCCACTCCTAGTCGGATTCCTACGGCAATGCGTAAGCTTTCCGCATCAAGTAATGTGCCGAGATTACTTGATGGTAAAGCTTGTAACCAGTGACTAGATTCCTTAGTCGAAACAGCTAGAAGGCGTGCCTTATCTAGGTCACTATGGAGATTATGAAACAAATCCTTCTGCACGCCCTGTACCAACGGAATATCCCACTGTTTTTGTTGGTTAACTTCCAGTGGAATATTTTCACCAGGACAGAGCGTTTGCCATGTCTGCCCTGCCCCCGTAGCAAAACATAGGTCTACTTTACTATTTAAAATTATATTACATAAGTCACTGATACTATGTACGGAAGCAAGGAAAGCAGGCAATGCAACGCTAGAAAGATTTCTCACACTCGGATCACAGATTTCAACTAGTAGTTTAAGAATTATAACTAGTCAAAGTTTCTTAATTTTGTCACTCACTGACTGACCGATCATCAAAACTCTAAGGCACTTCTAGCAGACATGGAAACTTCAAAATTGGAATACAATTATTGTTTAATATATAAATCAAGGAAAAATTAAAATATTTTACAATTTTGGTCCAGTTTGTGAGATACACCAACTACATAAATAACTTTGTAATCCCATATAAACATATAGTATTACAAAGTTACATTTGCAGTGAATGAATCATTGTACCTATATATGTATAATGGAATAATAGATGTAAATAGCTACCTAGATATAACTATCTACAAAAAGAAATGAGATGCCATCCAAAACATAACTTGTAAAAAAAGCCAAGTCTCGCAACTCAGTTCTTCTACCGTAAAAAGTTGTGAGATCAAAGTAATACCAAGTCGGTTAATTTATTCAGTCCATAGATTGATACATAGATTGACTTGGCAATCGCACTAAACAATCTAATTTTATATAATATGTATTACTTGTGAGATATATTGTGTTTTCATGCGATTGGCAAGTCAATCTATGTATCAATGTATGGACTGAATAAATAAACCGACTTGGTATTACATGGATCTCACAACTTTTTACGGTAGAAGAACTGAGTTGCGAGACTTGGCTTTTTTTACAAGTTATGTTTTGGATGGCATTTACTTTATTCCAACAAGATAAACTCTTAATTCTTGTTTTAAAATCTGTATTCGCATTTACCCTACATAAATCTTTTCGTCGTCCATTTCTTCTTGTTTCTTTATTAATAACTTCGCTTGAAAATATAAAAAGAGTTGTCGAAATGTTGATTTTTTTCCATTATTGCACTACATCAGTTTATAGGGACGATTCTTTGAAGTTGTTATTCGATAATGATTTCTTATATTTACGCGAACACTACACATTTAAATAAAACTAATTTTACGGATTTTATCGCGTATATTAACTTATTTTATATTCCCGACATTTCGGGTGCTTTTCAGCACCCGTGGTCACGGGGGACTGAGGTGTTTAACGTCCTGCTGTCATAGTTAGCCCGGCTACCTTCAGTTTTTTAATATTAATTTTTGGTTCGATTTACGCAGAATGAGCTTACAGTATCTTAAAAGTCTAGCAGTGGTATACTTGGGTTTGGATTTGATTTTATTAATTATGGGATCCCAAGCAGATGGCAGCAAGCATCCATCTTCTCTATTGAAATTAGGATGTTTTTTTTTTAATTTCAATAGCCTCGCGAATCATCCTTGGGAGGAATCGGTGTTCTTTTGCGAGGATTTGTGGTCTATCAAATCTAATGTAATGGCGGGGACGATTTTGAATATGTTCACAAACTGCAGATTTCCCGATACGTCGGTGTTTCACGTTAGCTATATGTTCTTTAACGCGAGTTTTTATAGATCTTTTTGTTTGTCCTATGTACGAAAGACCACATTCACAATATGACACTTGACGGGTGGTAAAAATTGACCAATCTTCTTCAGCGACTTGAAGTATGTTTTAATCGAAGCTCGCTTCAAGATGTAGCCAACTTTGTCTGTGACTCCTCTGACATAAGGTAGTACAGCAGGCACACGCTCGACTGTGGCTGGCTTCACTCGGTCACTGTGACGTAGGCGCGGGACCCGTAGCTTGTTGTCTTGCAGTACTTGCTCGACGTGCTGAAGCTCGGCGGCCAGATGTTTTCTGTCACAGATCCCTCGTGCTCTCTGAAACAAAGATTTTCCCACGGTAGCTAACTGTGAAGGATGATGGTGTGATTCACCATTTAAATATCGGTTGGTATGGGTATTTTTTCTGTACACAGTATGACCAATAGTGTTATCAGGATTTCGGATGACTAAAACATCTAGGAAAGCTAAAGTATTGTTTGCCTCTAACTCCATTGTGAATTGTCTTTTAGGGTTAATGGAATTAAGGTGGTTTAAAAATGCAGTTTCTTTGTCAGATGGTAAAATTATGAATGTATCGTCTACGTACCGCTTGTAGAACCTTGGATTTACAGGAGCAATAAGAAGGGCTTTCTCCTCAAAGTCCTCCATGAATATGTCCGCGACTACGGGAGATACAGGTGAGCCCATACTGCCTCACATCTGGCTATTTATTGTGAAAAGAAGAGTTCTACATGCAAGTAGACGGAGTGGCAATGGGCTCACCTGTATCTCTCGTAGTCGGCGACATATTCATGGAGGACTTTGAGGAGAAAGCCCTTTTTACTGCTCCTGTAAATCCAAAATTCTACAAGCGGTACGTAGACGATACTTTCACAATTTTACCATCTGACAAAGTAACTGCATTTTTAAACCACCTTAATTCCATAACATAACATAACATAACATAAACACTCACGCCTGTCACCCATAGGGGTAGGCAGAGACTATGGAATTCCATTTGGCACGATCCTGACACACCTCTCTCGCTTCCTCCACATCCATATACCTACGCATACACGCTCGTCGGTTAAAGGTACTCTTAATTTGGCCCATTTTCAATATATCGCCTATTTGGTCGATAAACTTTCGCCTAGGGCGACCCTTCCTGACTCTGCCATTCACCTCTGCAACATAAATTTGCTTTGTCACTCTTTCCTCATTCATTCTTTCTACATGACCAAACCACCGAAGCATTCCTTTCTTAATCCTAGTCACAACATCATCTTGCAAACCACACATTTCTCTTATCACACTATTTCTCACCCTGTCGTTCAGATTCAGCCCTAGCATACTACGTAATGACCGCATTTCTACAGCATTTATTCTACTCTCGTGCTTCTTCTGCCATACCCAACTTTCACTACCATACATTAAAGTAGGCACTAACACAGCATTGTGAATTGCCAAACGTGCCTTTTTGGACACATTCTGACTTTTCACAATAGAGTGTAGAGCCCCATTCAATCTATTTCCTGCATTCACTCGTCGTTCTATATCCTGATCATATCTACCATCCCTGCTAAACACACATCCCAAATACACAAACTCATCTACTTGCTCTACCAACTCCCCTTCTATTCTTATTTCACATATCGTTTTACTTTCTTCTGTTTCAAAAACCATAACTTTCGTCTTACTTGCGTTCACTTTCATTCCCTTTTCTTTTAATGTCCTGTTCATTAATGTAACCATCATTTGCAACTCGGCTGCCGACGACGCAAGTATGACTTGATCATCGGCGTACAAAAGGCATTTGACGGTTAACTCACCCATTCTTAACCCGCATTCTTCTGCTTTCAAATTTTCCAAACAACTGTCCATAAATAGGTTGAACAGCCACGGGGAAGCCACACAGCCCTGTCTGACACCTTTATGGATGCCAAACCAGTCCGAGTAGGCCCCGTTGATCCTGACACAAGCACTAGAGTCCCTATATAGAGACTTCAATGCCTGTATCAAGCCAGCGCTCAACCCAAATGAGTTCAGTGTTTGCCATAACACATCCCTGTCCACTCTGTCATAAGCCTTCTCCAAGTCTATGAACGCACAAAAAACTTTTTGGTTTTTGGCCAAAAACTTCTCCGCGATCATGCGCATGGAAAAGACCTGATCCGTACATCCCACTCCCTTTCTAAATCCCGCTTGCACATCCCAAATTTTTCCATCAGTTTCTTTCATAACTCTTTCAATTAGTACCTTAGCATACAGTTTTCCCACAATGCTAAGAACGCTGATACCACGGTAGTTTTTACAGTCCTGCTGTGATCCTTTTCCCTTATATATTGGGACAATCACGGCTTTGCACCAGTCTCCCGGTACCCGCTTAAGTTCCCAACATAAATTAAACAAGGTGCACAGCAGGTCTTCCATCACTCCTTCTCCAGCCTTTAGCATTTCGAGAGATACTCTATCATAACCTTAATTCCATAAACCCTAAAATGCAATTCACAATGAAGTTAGAGGCAAACAATACTTTAGCTTTCCTAGATGTTTTAGTCATTCGAAATCCTGATAACACTATTGGTCATACTGTGTACAGAAAAAATTCCCATACCAACCGTTATTTAAATGGTGAATTACACCATCATCCTTCATAGTAAGCTAATGTGGGAAAATCTTTGTTTCAGAGAGCGCGAGGGATCTGTGACAGAAAACATCTGGCCGCCGAGCTTCACCACGTCAAGCAAGTACTGCAAGACAACAAGTTTCGGGTCCCGCGCCTACGTCACAGTGACCGAGTGAAGCCAGCCACAGTCGAGCGTGTGCCTGCTGTACTACCCTATGTCAGAGGAGTCACAGACAAGGTTGGCTACATCTTGAAGCGAGCTTCCATTAAAACATACTTTAAGCCGCTGAAGAATATTGGTCAATTTTTACCATCCGTCAAGTGTCATATCCCTCTACAAGATGCAGGGGTGTACAAGCTGGATTGTGAATGTGGTCTCTCCTACATAGGACAAACAAAAAATCTATAAAAACCCGCGTTAAGGAACATATAGCTGACGTGAAACACCGACGTATCGGGAAGCATGCAGTTTGTGAACATATTCAAGATCGTCCCCGCCATTACATTAGATTTGATAGACCACAAATCCTCGCAAAAGAACACCGATTCCTCCCAAGGATGATTCGCGAGGCTATTGAAATTATTAAACATCCTAATTTCAATAGAGAAGATGGATGGGTGCTGCCATCTGTTTGGGATCCCATAATTAATAAAATCTAATCCAAACCCAAGTATACCACTGCTAGACTTCAACATACTGCAAGCTCATTCTGCGTAAATTGAACCAAAAATTAATATTAAAAAACTGAAGGTAGCCGGGCTAACTATGACAGCAGGACGGCAAACACCTCAGTCCCCCGGTGACCACGGGTGCTGGAAAGCACCTGAAACGTCGGGAATATAAAATAAGTTAATATACGCGATAAAATCCGTAAAATTAGTTTTATTTAAATGTTGTTATTTGATTTTACCGCAATAGATGTATTAAGTGCATTCTCGTTAGTAATACTTGGCCTTAAATGTTCTTTTAAGAAGAAAATATAAATGTATAGCCCAAAGGGTATTTTTTTTATATAGGATAAGGGTGACAAACGAGCACACAGTCCACCTGATGGTAAGTGGTTGCTGCGGCCCATAGACATCTACATCTATCCTCTATTACAAATCAAAATGCAGATGCGGTGTCACCCGTGAGGACTGAGATGGAATGCCTCATTTCCAGTAAAAAGGGCCTCCGGCCACCTGCACTCACCAAGCAAGATGCAGAGGTAAATCTCTACTTCACGCTGGTATTCTGTGAGGTCGTGGTACCACCCCGGTTCGAGCCGGCTCATCCGTGCGACAGCAAAAGCTGCCGCGTGCCTCTACCACTGTTCAAAATTGATACACTTACGTATACTAAATAATTTAATAATTCCGTAGATTAAAAATCTAACAACAAGTGGTAAATTTTGCAATTTTGTACAAACGACTTCAATATGTATTTTATTTAAAACCCTGCAACCGATTTCGATAAAATTTAAACGAAATGAATGAAAGAATTATCCAAATCGCTTCAGGCGGCTTTGAGTAATCGGTAAAACCACATAAAAAAAGATTCCGACAAATTGAGAACCTCCTTCTTTTTTGAAGTCGTTTAAAAATGCCCTACAACTTTAATGGATGAAATATATCTATAATATTCACTCATGGAAAAATTTAGAGAAACAAACAAACAAAATAACATGGATTTTGCTTATTACTTTTTAATTTAAACTTGCAAACGTTAAAAAAACAAACGGTTGAGTCAAAAATTTTACAGGAAAGAAATTTTTTTGTACCTTTATTTTTTATTAATGCTTAAGCTTTAACATAGGATACAATCAGCACTTAGTGTTGCCTCCTTATAGCTTTTTGAACTGCTTCCACTCTTTTGGACATACTCCTAATAAATTTATCAATAAAACCTTGAGAGATTACATTCCATTCTTCCTGAAATGCGTTTTTAAGACCTCTTAAATTAGCGGGGGCAGGATTCCTTTTCTTAAGTTTTCTTCCAAGCTAATCCCATATATGCTCTATGTGCCTTAGATCAGACGAGCATGCTGATCAACCATTGAAAGCATTGATTTCAATATCTCGAAGGTATGCGACTAGGGGGCGTGCATTAACATGTATAAAAACTAATCTATCTCCTATAAAAGGAGCAAATGGCATTACAATTTCTTCCAAAATCTCAGTTTTATGTCGTGTTGCTGTTAGTGATCCCTTCTCAATTACGCAAACCATACCATAACTGACCCTCCACCAATCGCCTCTTTTTAAAATTTTGTTGCACTGTGCGTCAACTCTCCTGAGCGTTTCTACACTTTAATACTTCCATCATCTGGCTTCAGGTAAAATCTTGACTAATTTGTGAATAGAACTTGACTCCAAACTATCCATATCCATTTTTTGTGATTGCGAGTAAGAAGAAGAGTTTAATCGAGTTGCTCAATGGCATGTGGTAAGAAGGGGCCTCTGGCAACTAAGTGCAATTTATTGTGGCTGACTTTAGTCTTATTTTCACAGTTTTTATGTTTACTGTAACCCCTCGAACTTTTTGGAGCTTTGTTCTTACCTTAGAATAAGTTAAGGTCCGGTTTCTAAGCACGCTGGTAACGACGAACCGGTCATCTCTGGCCACAGTTTTGCGCTTACGTCCACTATCCTGCGAGTCTCTTACACTGTCCAGTCAGCCTAAACCTCTTGACAACTCTATGTATAACAGGTTTTGATATTTTACTTAATGTTTGGGCCATATGTTTGTACGTGTGTCCAGTTTTAATTAATGTAACAGCCCAGCCACTTGAGTGGCATTTGGATCTAGCATCCTTAGGTTATTTGCCGTAATAGTTCATACTTAACACGATAAGTAAGGCGTTCAAGGCAAAAAATTTAAACAAAACCTAGGGGAAAAGGAGATGTTTCCATAGATTCTTGGACCCTGGTGTTAACAATGTAAAATTAGGACCATTTGAAATCTTACTTATAAACAATACATAGCTGAAAATCTGGTAAGATTTGCCAATCTAGGTGCTTCGTTATTGTAGAATATGTAAAAGGGAGGTTATTTAGTAACTTAAACATACAATTATATTTATAAATTCAGTTACCTACTGTTTCTGTTAATATCTAATCAGGGTCAGTCGTGTAGGCGAGATTCGGTTCAGCGTCTTATTAAGAGGATTGTGAAGCTGTAAATTTTCATACAAAAAGCGATAACGTTTTCCCCCCCGTAAATATAGTCTAATTTTAATAATTTTTGGAAATATTGTAGATATGACAAAAACTAGGCCCGTACGTTTTTATTTTAAAGAAATATTGTATACAATATAAGTTATTAGCATCTATATATCTATATTTTTGACTTAAAAACTTCCTCGAGCGTTTTTTTTTTTAATTAAACTTAACTGATTACTACAAAAGTAAAACGCACAGGCCTAGATTAAAGTGTACTGAATCTAATAAGACCAAAATTGTCTTATTTTGTAAAGTTTTAGGGGGGTCAAAACGTTATCGCCGGAAACAATATTTCAAAAAGAAAATGTAGGCCATTGCCTTCAAGACTTGCAACTCTCTCTATCACACGATACGGGTCGGGGGGCAGGGGCATATTGTAGTGATGTTAGGGGTGGTGGGGTGTGAATACCAGTATTTTACGATTATGTTGTAAAAAAAATTATATTTATAAAATGAGCCGTGGTAGCTCAGATGGTAAGCGCTCGCTATAAGTTTCACAGTAGGTACGCAAGAAACCCGGGTTCGATCCCCGCCGGCACCAATGAAATTGTTAATTGCAATTTTAAGTGCTGATTTACCACGTGCTCGGCGGTGAAGGAAAACATCGAGAGGAAACCTGTATGTCTGACAAATAAAAAAAACTATATTTCGAAGACATGTGAAGTTCGCCAACACACATTGGGGCAGCGCGGCGGACCTTTCCGTGCCCTAAAACCCTCTCAGAAATGATAGGAGGCCTGTGCCCAGCTGTGGGACATGTTTATAGGCTGTAACTTTTAGAGGTGTTATCGATATTATTATCGCCTAGGGAGGAGAAAATAATATCGATAACCTAGAAAGATAATACCTCTCATGAAAAAGGTAATTACTGTGATTATTCAGTGTTTATCGATTATTTAGTTATTAATTTAGTCTTTATTGAATAAGGACATTAAATTAAAATATTTCGAATTTTATAATGGGGTGGGTAGGCAATTAAATAAAAAGTAACAACTTGAAGAAATTATTATTGTTTATTATTACATATTACTTAATTACACTCTTTCTCGAACTGCCATTTCTCTAGGAACTCGAGGGTCAATCATTTCTTGTAATAAACATTAAAAATGAAATGAGTAAAGTCTGTGTTGGCTGCATTTTTGTTGCCCAAAAAGTGATCATGGTTTATTACAGTACGAAAACATGTAAAAGTTGTGTCCATACTACGAAAAAACAAAATTGACTACCAGTGATATGTAATTATCCCTGGACCTGATAATAGTAATCATGGTTTCTTTTTTCTTTTTGTCCTTCTCGTATCAAACGAAATTTGATCTGTTTTTAGTTATGGCCTCCAAATGTAGCATATTAGAATCAGAAATAAGACATTTTCATTTAGAGAATCATGTCCAATAAACCCATCGGGAATTGTCCCTAAATAATAATCTTCGGAATCAATAAACAGTTCACACTCCCAAACTTTTAGATTATGTTATCTAATCTTGATTCCTTGCAAAATTTTAAATTAATGAAATTGCAATGGAAATATTTTTTTATTTGCTAAATGATTTATTTCTACAATTCTTCGCCCGTACAACTTATCTGACTTAATCTTGACTAACTCTGGTTCAGTAATTAGCTCGACAGTCGAAGACGTGTGATGTATTATATATATATATATATATATATATATAAATATATATATATATATATTTACATGACTTATTATTATTGCATTCTTTTTGATTATCTTTGTCAGATTCGATTCCTTCGTCAACTGAAGTACATCGTCCTTGCACATTACTGTCTGGTAATTATTTGTCTATCTCTGAGTCATTGAAAAATAAATAGAAGCATAATAGTTTAAATTATATTTTATGGCTAACTAACGTGGGCGAAGTCGTGGGTGAAAAGCTAGTTTACCTATATAATTCGGTTCATCGTTTAAATTTCTGTGAGAGCGTAGTCGTTCCCCGATCGAGCCGACCCACTCGTGCTACAACTATACTACTAATATAGCTGCAGCATGGCTATACCACGTATAGAAATTTTACTAATCAAACCTTTGTATCTCGAAAATTTTAGCATTTTCCTTGGAATTATCGGAATTCCACAGTAACAGTGATACGAACAATTTCTTCTAACGGACTAATATTATTATTAGTGGTAAAATTAAAAATGTTGTACAACCGATTTCAATAAAACTCAATTACAACATCGTTCCGATATGTAATGGTTGAAATGATTTCCATAAAATTTGTATGAGACCAACTGTGAACAAGAAAAGAATAGGTAAGTATTCAAAATCGGTCCGGAGATATCGGTGAACATATAACAAATAAAAATAAAACAAATATACATACAGCCAAATATAGAACCCCCTTCGTTTTTGTAGCCAAATCAACATCAGCTATCCCATACTTTTATATTTTGTGGAATAAATTTCGGTCATCTCCTACCAGTCAACAAATGTACATACAATAGTATGTAAGGTGGTAATGTACGCGATCAAAGTAAAAAGTAAGCATAATTTATTATAAGTAAGTACCCAAGTACGCCTACTTACCTGTTACCTGTCCTTTCGATTTACGAAGCAAATTGCATATTTTTAGTTTTGTCTATAATCTTTCTCTTCTATTCTAAAATGTATAAAATTATTTTAGTTGATTGAATGTAATAGACATGTCATAATCACTCATATAGTATATAGGTAGAAACTTACATAAAAAATAACAGCCCACTTCTATATGTTATATGTAGTAAGTCCCCACGTCAACATGTAATATAACTAGGTACATGTACTATGCAATATAATAAAATTGCAAAGTAACACAAACAAATTCATTATGTAACTTGTCGTAAATGTACGCAAATATAGGCTATGACTGAATGAACGCTCCTCCTGCTGGTATCTTAGTGTGCGTAAGAATTAGTGTAATATGTTGTATTTGTGTTGCCCGGAGCCCGGCGGGAAGCAGAGCACGCGTTATGATACAGATAGCATTTTTGAAAATACCTACTCGCGTCGCGTATCGGCACTTCACAATCCTCTTAAGAAACAAGTGTCAATAAAAAATCATGATCAGTATAAAATCATAATAGAAATGTTATGATTATAAAATGATGAAACGATTAAAGGAATTTAAAACAACAACAATTAAGTGACATGTGTAGTGAATATTACCTCAACTAAAGAACTTTACTTTAATTACAAGATCGCTAAGAGACGCACTAACGGTGACATATTTATAAAGACAAGCTGAACCGGTAGACTTTGTTCTACCCTTTCTGTTAGGTGGTTCTATGAGCTTTACTTTGAATTCTAAATATGTGTAAATATAAAATGTACGCCCACATATCGGACCCACATTTCGTGAGTTTCCTCTTAAAATCTCATATTGTGAATATGAGCCAATTTAGTCCATAAACATACAACTTGTTGATAACTTTACTTGTTAGCATCACCTATCAGATTCCGTTCTGATCCGTTCCTACAAAACAAATACAAGATCACTAAGAAAGACACCAACGAATATTTATATAAAGATAAATAAAAGTGTTAATATGTAACAAAAAATATATATTATAAAAGTTTTCAAACAAAATTCAACATGATGTAAATTACATGACGAAATATCCATGAAAAAAATGACACGGTCTTGTGCCTCGAACCTTGAAAGCGAATTAATGTAGCTTAACGGCATCATATGGTAACACGCAACGAACTGGAAATATTCATTACGAATTTGCTGCAGCCATAATATAGCTACAACGTGTCTCTACCACGTAAAATTTAACATAACTGGCATTAATGTCAAGCAATTACAGATAATTTCAATAATCCAATATCCCCATATCATCCCGACCGTATCGCAAAAGGCGACAAAGAGTAAAACTCAAAGTAGTCAAAAAAATGCAGATGCCCACCCGCCTGCCATACATAACACCTATGGCAGATAACTTGTGTTTAATAGTAGTATTTTAAACGGCTGTAATAAATGTTGTTACGTGGTAGAGCCATGCTGCAGCTATATTATCAGTATAGTTGTAGCACGAATGGGTCGGCTCGACCGGGGAGGGACCACGCTCTCACAGAAAACCAGCGTAAAATGGCAGCTTAACGCTGCTGTGTTTCGTATGGTGAGTGTAGAGAACCGGAGACCCATTTTACTGGAAAGGAGGCATTCCATCTTAGTCCTCACGGGTGACGACGCATCTGCATTTTGTTTTTTTATTGAGGATAAATGTGGATGTCTATGGGCCACAGCAACCACTTACCATCAGGTGGACTGTGTGCTCGTTTGTCACCCTATCCTATAAAAAAAATAATGAATGAATTCAAACTAAGCTGAAAATGCTGGAGTAAAATCAGTTTACGACAGTTGAGGAATGGTGAATTTCATCACACGGTTACTGAGGCGTTAATAAAAAAGAATATAAAATAAAATAGTTAACTCTTCAAAATGTCAACGGAGTGCTATTTATTTATGTTTTTTTTTTAAATAATACTGCAAAAATAGCTAATACAGCGCAATTTTTCCTTCACTTGGAAGAATTCAGTATTAAGTGTATGTTATGTCATGAACGATCAAAGTTACTGATGGGTAAAATTGTTTATTATGAATTTGTGTGAACCCCATTTTAACACACGAGTGCACATGCTGGGCATTAAAGACTGTAGATAGAAAACCCGATAAAGGACATTGCAGTACTCTTATTGGATAACAATTAACGAATCTCACAAGCGTTACACGGTAGTTGCAAAGTGGCACGGACGGTTATTAAAAATACGTGTAAAATTCCAGCGATTCTTTATTCACGTTGGCATAAAACTGGAAAACTGTCGTAAAACTTCTAAAAAAATATAGTATTTTAAACATGACCAAAATGGAATAAAAAAATTTTGCAATTTTATTTCAGACTAGCTGTTCCCCCCGACTTCACTCGCGTGGAATTCATTGCGATTGGATTTCATGAGTTTAATTATTTTTTGTACGGCACCCCACTTTCTTCTAAAATAAAAGTAGTCTTAGTTACTCCTTATAACTTTAGCTATCTGTCAGTGAAAGTCTTGAAAATCGGTCCATCCGTTTCAGATATTAACCGGTACAACAACAACGAACAGATAGATAGACAAAAAATTTAAAAATTATTTTGTTTTTGTTATAAGCACCGTATATACTTTCATATGCATTTAAAATGCTGTTATTTTGATATTACCAACAGACATTTCAATTTTATTAATTTGTATGATTTACAAGTGGCGTAAAGTGTAATTAATGAGGAATTAAAAGGCTATTTTATTTTTTTATTTTATTTATGTATACCTTTAGTATTGCAATTATAAAAATCACTATTGCAAAGTCTACTACGTATACAAAGTCTACTACGTATAATAACAATAGTTTAACATTTTAGTAGTATAATTATTTAAAAGAATAGTTAAATCTTTATAATAACAAATAGAAAACCTGAATTAGCACAAAAATAAAAGTTCTTTTATATATCCTGAGCTTAACTGTGATCGCAATTCAACACATTCTCTATTTACTTAACGTACGGTTCGTTTAATTCTTCTCCCAAGTGTGAAAAGCCATCCCACGTGTGCAAAACATCAGTTTATAAATTATTCAAATCGCATCTCATAAATTTTTACCACAATAGTTGGCAGATTCTGATAAAATAAACAGTAAAAGAAAAGACATAAGATGCGTTAATGTTTCTACTTAATACAAGTGGTCTTTGTTGCATATATCGCTACCCTACTTTGACTTATACTACAATATTATATAAATTGCAGTAATAATATACAGAATGGAATAAATAAACGGGACATAGAGGGTAAGTACATTAAAAATTAAACATATCAAATTTCACTCAAAGGAAACATTCCTTGGTTTTTCATAAGAATAAGTTTCAGTCATTTTTTTAAAAAACTTACCTGAGTCGGGAATCGAATTAACTAAAAATTCAAAGAAAAATGGACAGTCACTAGTATATTGAACCATCCAATATGGTCTATGATAAGGATAAAATCTTTGAATTAACATTTCATGTTTCAATTATAGAACACCATGAAATGCTAACAATTAGTACATACACACTATTTAACATCCTAGACTGTTTCTTTTAAAACAAAATACTTTTTATCATTTTATTGAAACTCCACAATAACAGTACTAAAATAAAAGAAAAATGTATGACGTTTTATAATTACCTAAAACATAATTTATAAAATACAGTCGGTTACAAATATTATTATCTAAGTATGCCCATGTTTTAAACGAAACAATCTCAAAAGTATAATGTATTGATGTGCGAATCTGTAATTTTGAAATTAGATCGGACATATCGATAACCTGTTATTATTTTTCTTTGCTTGCTGGTATTGTTTGGTTTCATAATAATATCATAATAATTTTTGTCTAGTTTCATAATATCGATTGGTTCAATAAATTAGTGACAGCCTGCTTTTTGCACTTTTAGTTAATTCGATACCCAGCTCAGGTAAGCTTTTAAAAAAAATTGTTTGAATGTGGTTATCCTTATTTAGAAAACCGAAGGAATTTTCCCTTTGTGTGAAATTTGATATTTTCAATATTTAATCTACTTTCCCTTCATGTCTCGTTCGTTTTTTCCAACCTGTATAACAGTACTAGTAGTGGCTTATATCTTCTACTACCTGATTTGAGTATTCGTATCTCACCGTTGGGGTTGTTACTATTTTTCGTAACAATTTACTTTTGTTCCAATGCTAAACATTAGGCCTCACAATTCTGAAATAGGTTGGAGCAATTAAAAGTAAGATGCAATGTCCCAATGTCTGATAATACATTGCTTTAAGTATTTTAATTTTTAGACAAGAAACTGTCTTTTGATGTTTAACTCTCGTATCACTTTAAATATAGATAAGAAATTTCATTTGTCATGTATACCAGTAGAAGCAAACACAAGATGTTCAAGTATAAAACAGGTGCTAGCGTAAGTGCTTTGACCCAACCCCTCTACTGCCATTATTAAAAGAAAATAATAGTCTACGAAAATATTACTGATAGAAAAAAAAATATTTTGGTTTCAGAAGTTTGATTGAGTTTATACCCTAAAATACGTTACACCCACAGGATTTTCCCCCGTACTATGAAGGCATTTTTTGTTCATAAATTGCACAAGGATAAACTTCCAAATCCAAAACAATACTTTGTAGGCCACAAAAACACTTGTGTCATGTGGTATTCAAACACACAGCATTATAACTCATTATTTTGACTGTCTCCTTTATTTTACATAAATCATACAAACAGATTTTTTAGTCCGCCACTAAACGCTAATACGTGTCGATTAGTTATAAGACTTACATATACTTACAATTGGTATAAAAAATTGTGAATAACCGTGCCGTACTGTTCAGTTCTGCCGATCTAATTCTGTGAAATTTCGGTTTTTCTTTATTTTCGTTATCGTGACAACTATTGTTACCGTCTAGTTGCGTGTATCGGCCCGTGGGTGTCATAAGTGACATCAAATACGTATGAAACAGGAGATGATCTGCACAATCTTCCTGAAATAACTTTAAATAATTAAAAACTGCGGTTGCCAACTCGCTTGCCAAGCGTGGTAACTATGGCACTATCCTCCTTTAAGGCAATATATGGGGGAAGAATATGGTCAGAGGTGGACTTTTAATAAAAATTAAAATTGTAATAAAAATTAAATATTCAGTTGCAGAGGCACGGTAATCAACAGGTTACAACGCGTGCATGTGAATTTGGTATATGGCACATTGGCACAATTCCCTATTATCATATATACATAAATACTTACGCTGTCACCCAGAGGGGTAGGCAGAGACTATGGACTTCCATTTGGCACGATCCTGACACACCTCTCTCGCTTCCTACACATCCATATACCTACGCATACACGCTCGTCGGTTAAAGGTACTCTTGATTTGGCCCATTTTTAATGTATCGCCAATTTGGTCGATAAACTTTCGCCTAGGGCGACCCTTTCCGACTCTGCCGTTCACCTCTGCAACATAAGTTTGCTTTGTCACTCTTTCCTCGTTCATTCTCTCTACATGACTAACCACCGAAGCATTCCTTTCTTAATCCTGGTCACAACATCATCTTGCAAACCACACTCTTCTCTTATTAAACAATTTCTCACTCTGTCATTCAGATTCATCCCTAACTTACTCCTTAATGATCGCATTTCTACAGCATTTATTCTACTCTCGTGCTTCTTCTGCCACACCCAACTTTCACTACTATACATTAAAGTAGGTACTAACACAGCATTGTGAATTGCCATACGTGCCTTTTTGGACACATTCTGACTTTTCACAATAGAGTGTAGAGCCCCATTCACTCTATTTCCTGCATTCACTCATCGTTCTATATCCTTATCATATCTACCATCCTTGCTATCAATCCCTATTATCAATTTAGTAATTTTAAGTACATTCATTATTATGAATTTAGAAGTACATTTAATCGGAAATTTAATTTTGCATATAACTTGCTTTTATTTTAGATAATTTAATTTTTTACATAAAACAATTTGTATTATTAGTATTTTTTTAATAATTTTTAAATAATTAAATGTTATAATTTTATTATCAATTTAGATATAATTAATATTACATAAATTCACAATCATTTTTAGTACTTATTTATTGTAAGTATATATATATATATATATATATATATATATATATATATATTATATATATATATATATATATATATATATATATATATATATATATATATATATATATATATATATATATGTATATATATGTATATATATATATATTTAATTTTAACTTATTATGTCTGTTATTTGAGGACCCCTCTTCGGGTAAAGGCCTCCTCCAGAACTTCCCATAGCTGTCTATCCTGTGCCTTGTTCAACCAGTTTTTCCCCGCTATAGCCATCACCTCTTCAACCCATCTTTCATTTGGCCTGCGTTTTGCATGTGCTCCAGCTGGTTCTTGCCCTCTCTGTCACCGATTTTGTCCATCTTTGGTCTGAAACGCGAGCTAAATGTCCTGCCCATCGCCATTTCAACCTTTGACCGTGATGGAGAACGTTTACCACTTTTGTCTTGTTCCTTAATTCAGAGTTCCTTACTCTGTCTTTCAATTTTATGTTAAGAACTATCCTTTCCATTCGTCATTGACATTTCGCGATGTTGTCATTGTTGTGTTTATTAAATATCCATGTTTGGCATCCACAAGTGAGGCATGGCAGCGTACAAGAGTCTATTATCTTCTTTTTGAGATGTATAGGTAGAGTCGATTTTGGGATCTCTATGTAGGACCAAAATTTGCCCTAACTTTTTATTATATTATATTTCGTTGTATTTCGTCAACGTGTATCGTTCTTTTGAATAATATTAATTTACCGAGATACACATATTCGTCTACATATTCTAATGGAATGTTGTTCATAATTATAGGTATTTGGGCTCTATTCGTCATTACTTTGGTTTCAATAGTGTTTAGTTCTAGGCCTACATTTTGATTGGCGTTGTTTAGCTCATTTACCATTAACTCTATCTGTTTTGCCGACTTAGAAAATATTACTATATCATCTGCAAATCTAAGATGACTAAGGTAATTTCTTTTTATGTTTATACCCTTACTTATCCATTTTTATGCCTTGAATGATGTGTTCCAATACTGCTACAAAGATTTTTGGTGAAAGTGTATGTCCTTGCTTCACTCCTCTTTCTATTGGGAAGGCCGGGCTGGTTCGGTCTAATTTGACTCTACTAGTGCTCTCATGTTAGATGTTTTTTAGGATGTTTATGTACTGTGGGGGAATATTTTGGTTTTCTAGAGCTTTCCAAATGCTGTTGTGTGAGATAGAGTCAAAAGATTTAGCAAAGTTGATACCATCGAACACCAAAGAGATTGGTTTTCTAAATTCATTATATTTTTCTATTACCTATTCTACAACGTGAATATGGTCGATGGTACAGTATCCCTTACGAAAGTCGGCTTGTTCAATAGGTTGATATTTTTCGATAGTTGGACTCAATCTTTCTTCTAGACAAGAAGCAAAAAGCTTATAAGCGGTTTGTAGTAAGCTAATAGGCTTATAGTTTCCAACGTCTGTGGGATCTCCCTTCTTGTATAGTAGTATAATATCACTTGTCAACCAGCTTTTTGGTTAGCTTTTGTGTTTTCAAGAATTTTGTTGAACAGATGTGTAAATGGGGTTGCTAATACCTGTTTAGCTGCTTTAACTGCCTCGTTGAGATATTGTCTGGTCCGGGACTTTTATGATTTTTAAGTTTTTAAATTTTCTTTATGATTCCAATTTCATTGAATGGGGTCACCACCTCCTTTGTGTGTGGGCTTAGTTCCATTTTTTTAAAAGATTCTACAGCAGTTGATGATGTATCGCTATAAAGTTTTAGATAGAAGGTCGAGGCACTATGTCGGTCCTTGATTGAGTCTTTGATGTTGGAGTTTGCTTAAGGCACATAATCCAAGGTTTTCTGGTATTTAATTGTTTGTATGCTCTTTTTGTGCATCCTCTTGTAATTATATGTTTGCTTATAATTTTTAAACCTGTGTTCCTTGTAATCTTTCTTAATTTCTTTATGTGTTTTTTTTTTATATACCATTTTTAGCTCCTCTTTATCTTCATGGGACAATGGTCTATTATTTTGGAAATTGTTACGTCTTTTTATAAACAATTTTGTTTCTTCTCTCAACACTTCATTTTGTCATGTATTCGTATTAATTTTTGATTTTGCGAGACAGCTTTTAATGTTTCTCTATTTTATTGTAGTAATTATCTACACTTTCATTCTCTTGGTAGAGCTAATTACATATTTTAAGATTCTCTACATATATGTCTATCTCTTTTTGTGATGTTAATAAGCTGGGTGTATTGTAGTATTTTGCCCTGCTATAAGATTTTAATTTTGCTATTTTTATTGTACTTCTTACCATTCTGTGGTCACCGGGATAGTTGAGATTATTAATGACATCAATATTTGTATTGTTTGGGGGCATTTGAGAAAATATAGTCGATCTCATTTTTTGTCTTCTTATCAGGAGATATCCAGGTCCATTTTGTTTTAAAATTTTTCTTAAATAATGTGTTAATTATTGTGAGTTTGTTTTGGTACGCGAATGAGACTAATTATTGGCCTCTACTATTTCTTATTCCATAACCGAATTTACCTGTGGTTATTTTCTCTATCTCACAAGTAGAGCCTATTTTTGAATTGAAGTCGTCCATAACAATAAGAAACTTATTTGTTAGCTGACATACATAATTTACTTGTCTATATAAGGTTTTGACTATTTTTTGTTTTGCTTCTCCAGTTGGAGCATATATTTGAATAAGAGAAATTTTCAAATGACCAAAATTCATGTTAAGCAAGCATACTTTATCCGAAATACCAGTAAAACTCTCTATATGTGTTTTGAACTTCTTTTTTACTAGAAAGCCAACTCCACGTTGCCCAGTACTCTCCTATGTGTAGCAGAAGATATGTTCAGGGTCTTCTGTTATTATTGTTCCCGATCTTCTAATCTCTGCTAATCCGATGATATCGTATTTAAGGTGATTGATTGCCTCTTTAAATTCTATCATTCTTTCAACTGATAATAATGACCTTGCGTTATAGGTGCAAACATATATTTTTTTGCTCTGGAGGGTTGTAGTCGTATTTTTCCGCGGTGACAAGCCGTATAGGATTTTATAGAGAGGTTGTCACGAATTGCTATTCATAGTTATTTTTATTGTGTGGCATGGAAGGGATATTTCTTGATGATTTCGTAATATATTGATTCATATTTACCTTGTTTCGCTTTGGTATTTGTTTAGTGAATTTATATTGATCTTCTAATGAATTATGCTCTTCTAGGCATGTGGACAGATTTTTTTTGTTACTGGGTGATATGTGCTGTTTGTCTGTTCTCGTTTCTTTTTAAAATGACTATTTTGTCGTATTTTAATATAGCTCTTTCTCCATGTTCAATCTTTTTTTTTGAGTTCTGGAATCAGTAGTTTTCTAGTTTTTAATATTTTTGGAGTAAAATCTTCTTTAATATAATATATAGTTTTTTCAAGAGTTCGACGGTTTTTAAACAATTCAATTTTTTCACTCATGGTTGTAAGGTTTATAACTATGGGTCTCGGCATTTTTCCTTTTTTACCAATCTTCTAAAATATTCCATATCGGATTTTCGCATGAGACTTGCATATTATCATTAAATATTTTCAAAATAATTGTTTCTAAGTTGTGATAATTGTATTCAGTTTCTTGTACTCCGAACAGGATAATGTTTCTTTTTCTTAGGTGTCTGTCTATCATTTCTATGCGGTCGTCTTGTTCTTGAAGACATAAAGACTTTCTAAATTTAAAAATTTTTCATTTATGTTATCGTTGATTGTGTTAGTGATGCTTTCTTTCTTATCCTGTTGTTCGTTTTTTGTAATTTAATTTCATCTGAAACTTTTTTCAGCATTATAATTAGTTTTTCCATTATTTATATATAAAAATATGTAAAACACCGTCTATTGATGCGATTAATGAAGTTAAACAGTTTTGCTGATATTTACTTTTGATAATCTTATTTTAGCACAAGATGTCGCTCTCTTCATCAGTATTTACTTACTAGCAGTTAAGGAAAATTTTTCGTACCTTCCCGGTAGATGGCTGTCTTTTTTTTAAATATGTGTACTTTGTGTTATTTTGAGGTTAATATTTTTTAATAATATAAAATTCACTTAAGATATATTATGTAATGCAGTTTTTTTTAACTTAGTCTTCTTACTATAACTTTACTTCACTTTTTGAGTTTTGATTCACTTTGACTGAGTAAACATACAGAACCGTTACATATATTGTTTTCGAAATTTCCACAAATTTATGCACTTACTGACTAGGTTTTTATATTCACTATATTTTGTTTCCTTTACTTTTACATTTAAATCACTGCTTATCATATAAAATTCACTATTTTTACTTTTTAATTGCTTTTATTTCGGACCTAATGTTAACTGTGCGCTACCGCGCCCTCTCTCTCTTGTTTTTTTTATATATATATATAACTATAATACTTATGAATTTCAGCCAACTCATTTGCCGGTGAATATGAGGCCGAGGATACTAACTTGGATTTCAACTACTTTCATCATACTCCGAGCTGGTTTTATAATTTGTGTTTTCCTAAAATAATTGTCAAAATAACAAATAAACCTATTAAAAACAAATGGATTACACGGGGTATTAAAAATATAGCATTAATAAAAACGTTTGTATTTGAAGTACCGTCTTTCGAAAGCAAACAAAAAAAATATGAAAATTTGTTACAAATATACAAACATTTTAAGGATATGCATACTGCAAGCCCAAAAACTTGACAGTACACGCTACTTACTCAATTCTAACAAAACAAGTAAGGCAGCTTGGCAAATAATAAAAAACGTTAATGTGGCAGTTATTAATGATATAACTACAATAACTACCGGTGGCAATACATATTATCTGTTAAATAAAATAGTTATATAATAGTGTTCAACAATTACTTTATAAATTTAACTAATGACATTAAAACACTAAATAAAATGATAACCAATAATGACTATGCATCTAAATTGACTTGAATACATAACACTGACATTATAAAAATAATTAATTCCTTAAAAATACAGTTAGTACTAAAATCTTAAAATAATGCTCCATATACTAATCTTTCCCCACTACTCACATTATCAATTTTTTCTTTTTTCTAGGCGTATTCTAATCTAGAGTAAAATTTTATATCGTTAAACCACTACACAAAAAACACAATAATAATGATATTAACAATTATCGGCCCATAACACTTATACCTGTTTTATCTAAAGTATTTGAAAAGGCCATACATACCAGAATTTATAATTTCGTCACCAAACATGAAATAATAAAACCAGAGCAATATGAGTTTACAAAAAATAAGTCAAAGATTTTAGCATGTTTTAACTAGTAAAACTTATAACAACCACCTTAAGCAAAAAATTACCTATAACACCCATTTTGATTGATATTTCAAAGGCATTTTACATTGTAAACCACGAATTATTGTTACACAAACTCAATAGATTTGGTAAGAGGTAATGCAATAAAATTAATAGATGATTATTTAAGTCAACGAAAACAGTGCGTTAAGGTATTAAGGTACTCTGGACATAGTAAAAAATATTATAGATTACAAAATTGCGAAAATCAATGCGGAGTGCCGCAAGGAAGTATACTAGGACCTTTTATACCATTATTCATAATCCATATAAATGATCTTTCCAACATAACTACACATAAATATGTGCTATATACTGATGAAATTACCATGAACATTGAAAATAATAATAAAACTTTTGACTAGAAACACGAAAAAAAGACTTTAGAAGAAATAGAAGATTGGTTAAGGCATAACAATTTACAAGTTAACATCGGAAAGACGATATGATAAATAATTATAAGATTTCAGACAAATAAGAGTAAACAAGCACCACTTAAAATCGAATATGGGAAAAACGTCATCGAAGAAGTTGCCCATAATAACTTTTTAGATGTAACAATAAATAAGTTTTATAATTGGAAGACAAATACTGATAACCTATTGTGACGGCTCATAATTATTATGAATAAACAATAATTAAATTTAATAAAGAGACATATAAAATATCATATACATAATAATTTGAACAATTAATATGCGTTAATAAGCAAAAAGTTTAAATGTATTAAGGAGAAGGAGACGTCTCCATACATTCTTGGGCCCAAGTGTTAACAAGGTTAAAGTAGGACCATTTGAAAACGTATATATAAACAATTCATAGCTGAAAATCTGGCAAGATTTGTAAATCTAGGAACTGAGTTATTGTAGAATAAGTAAAAGTAAGATTATCTATTACCTACACTATAATAGGTGATTTTACACTGTTATTACACTGTAAATGGCTATTTTTCACTATAATTACTTAAAGATATAAAAGCCGGATCAGTATAAAATCACAAAAAAAAAGATGTGGTTAATAATGAAACGAAATGGTGAAAGGATTAACGAAAGTTAAACAACAACAACTAAGTGAAGTGAATCTCGTACTAGGGATATTGATCTGTGATCGATTACTTTAATTGTTGTTGTAACTGTTACTTGTTGGAATAGATATTTTGTATTTTTTTATTATTATTTTGTAGATATGTACGCAATTATTTTTTATCTGCTTAACACAGAAAAATAATCGAAAATAGATATTAAATGCTCAATTTAATCGAGAATCGATTATATTGCGCTCGTTTAAAATCGAATCGAAAATCTGTCTTTTTCTTTTAAGTAAATAGTTTGAAGTTTGAACTGTCAAGTTTCAAAATAAGAAGAATTCACTGGTGTATTCTTTAAGCGTCTCAAACACAGAAGCGGCTTGCGGTGGCGACCGCGGTGGCGGCCAGTTGTATTCGCTTGCAATGTAAGTGAGTCTGCAAACTCGTGCGGCCATGGCGTGTCCTGCCAGCGCCTGGCCGCGGCCGCATGCTCCGCCCCATCTGCTAACGCATGTGTGTTAGCGAGTACGCCAGTTGCAAATTTTTACAACAAGCCGCGTGTAGCGCGTGAAAAATGGTGCTAAATTGTGAGATTTTAATAGAAACAGTGCAAAATTATCCAGTACTTTATGATAATTCGCGTCGTGATCACAAATCACATTAGGATTAAAAACAAAAAATATGATAATATTGCTGAATATAATAAGACTTCGCCACGGTTTGTCATGTTTACTGACGTCCGATTGTAGCACCGACACCACAGCGAATGGCGCTTCAGGCCGCCACTCCGGCAGCGATGGTACGTTGTTGCAGCGGCTGGAGACGCGGCTCGCGGTTAGCCGCCACCGCAAGCCGCTTGTGTGTGGGAGGACGCTTTATGGTAATCCATTTATTGCCATAAAGAATACACTACAATCGATTTTCTAACTTATTTCTTATTTTATTGTTTTTTCGAATTCTAGATTGTAAAAAGAGCTACTTTTTTGTCCTTTACTTTATAAAAATATGACCAATTTTTTAAATATAAACCAATTAGTTAATTTCAGGCCCAAAAATCCCATTCTCCTTTCGAATATTAAGAATTATAGTATAGTAAAGGCTTAATATTGTCCTTAAAAACCTTTTAATTTAATAAATTAAAACTGTGCTTAAAATATTCAAATAGAATAAAAAAATAGTAGTAGTACTTAACACAGTATTTTCTATTTTATTCGATAACCACTATCCAAATTATCTAAAACATAAGTTTCAGTTTCTGCGGGACACTCATGACAGACAGCTTCGTTCACCTGAAACTCTTACTCTCTCTATTCCCCTACACCGTATCTTCATCGTTTGCTGTCCAAACCACACGCCTATGGAATGACCTGCCTGAAAAATTAAGACAACCTACCTGCAAACAAACATTTAAAAAGAACATTCGAGATCATTTTCTAAAACTGCTTTACAACTGCTAAGTTCCGTCATCATTAGTATATTACGTATCTTTATGTATCTTGTATCATATTATATTTTCTTATAATATATAAATTAATATACTTGTGTATATTGATATATGTATAAAATGTATGTATGTGTGTCTATGTATGTATATGTATATGTATGTATGTATGTATATATATATATATATATATATATATATATATATGTGTGTGTGTGTGTATTTGTGTATGCATATTTCATTGTATTCTTTGCATATGCCTTCGTAGTTATATCACTGCCTTAAGGTTGACTGGCAGAGAATGCTTTTAACGTTAAGTCCGCCTTTTGTTCCTTTACTTAATGTGTAAAGTTCAATAAAGTTTAAATAAATAAATAAATAATAGAAGTTCAAGACTTAATACAGCGAATAAATAACATTTGTAATATAATTGAAAAATGGGTCATAAATTTTCTAAGTTATAGAGGATGTTTTTATATTACTGGAGGGTGTTTATATAATGACTGCTTATATGAGGGGTTGTCGGAGATACATACCCATGGTTATACATATATATATATGGAGTGGTCGGCTAACCAACTATTACTAGTACTGTTGCACAATGTATAGTCCTATATTAGGGACTTATGATAGTAAGGTAAGGTTAAAGCATTAATATATAAGGTATATATGATGCATAAGCATTATGATAGCATAGTTATGACTTGAAGTCCCATATGTTAAAGACATAATAGTAAGGTCTATGAAACAAAACAAATATATGGAAGGTCTCAAATATGTAAAAGCATTATTTTGAAAGAAATGGGACTTGAAAAGGATTATTATAGTGGCAAGTAGATTATTTCACAACGTCCGAGACCAAGGTAAACTTGGACTCGCTAACCGATGTGTCCTAGACATATCATCTTAGTGCCCGTGGTAAGCAGGTTTGTTGTAGCAATACGACTTGCCCGTGGACATTGCACACCCCTAACGTTTGTGGGCGGCATCTTAATGCATAGCGTTATGAAACGTAGGCTATCTTTCGGATTAGGGTGAGTGTGTTTGGTAGTACTTTTAAGTGCAGCAAGCACACTCAACTCCATATCTTAGTGCAATAGCGTTATGATACGTGGAGTTTTGACTACTGACGTCTTAGTAGCGTGCTACTATGATACGTTGGTTGTATTTTTAGTTAAGAACTTTGTTACCAAAGTCGGTACTGTAGGGATCATGTGGGTGTGTTGTGAGGGGCGCCATCCTTATGATAGTTGCATTGATGCTTACTGCTGTTTGCAGTATTGCGTCTTGTAACAGATCTACAGGTATGTTGCGCCTGATTCAACGCATCTTGTGGTTCTAGTCGATGGAGGTATGCGGGTGGTGATGTTTGCTGGGATTGTGTAGGAGACCTTGGGATGGTATAAGTCCGACGATAGTCGTATTGATGCTTATTGTATTCTGCAACATTACGTCTCTGCGATGGTTGTTTAGCGGGTCGCTAGTCAAAATAGCGGTGTCTGCGTCTTGGTTTGACTCACAATCTAAGTAGCTTTGTCCAAGTCGGGTCCCTTCATTACTGGGCTGTAGTCTGTCTGACCTCCATGATCTTTTATATAACAACATAATAATATATCTCAGTAAAGGGCCCACTTTTGAATGATTGAAGATAACTTGTTGGTGGGTCAGACAAACGTGATCGAAAATGAATATTCTCAACGTAGTGACACAAACCCTTTCTGATGGTGAATTATTACTATAATCTTATAGCTGCTTTTTGGCTATATCTGCCATTGTATTGGTTGGTGGAGCATACGTGTCGGCATCATGCGGGTGGTAGCTGGAGGGAGAAACTGAGGCAGCTCTCAAGGCTGCGCCCGAAAGCAGCGCAACGTGGGACCCCATTCCCTTGAAGTGAGCAGTAGACCCATGACAAGTTCTGTGGCTAATTAACTATGCTGTTCATGCAATTGGTAGTGATGCCTCACTCTTACTGCAGGAATGGCGGTTTGGCAGGTAGTGGCGCTCATGGAGGGCTTTTTAGAGCCAGTGTGCCTATTGTTGCCTAATCCGTGTGACCTACATTCACTATGGCTGGATTTGATCGTATTCTGTATAGCATTTACACGCATGCGCGACTTCGGTCGATGTTTGTGTTTTCGCACTACCAAGGGGCCAAGTCTTCTTTTACTGGTACGCCAGTTATTTTTCTTGTGGACTACGGGCCAGTTCCCAACTTAACGTCCCTTCGGGGGGAGCGCGTTGGTTAGTTGGCGGGAAGCGGAAAGAGATTAATTAATAAGGAATTGACTGATGTGAATCTATTACAAGTAGAATAGGGACGATTTAATGTTCTTAACCTTACAAGGCACTGCCAACAGCTTTAGATTGCTCTTGTGAATATTCATTATTCTAAGAGACACCTAAAAGAACTAAGTTACTATGCAAACACAACGTTAATAATGATCCTAATTAAGACTATCACGCCATAAATTTATTAAACGGCATATATTTAAACCTTTAGAAAGATTAATATATGATTATTATACTGGTCATGTAAAATTGATATATTTTTATAAATCTTAAAGATATAGATTTAAAAAAACAAAGTAGGGGGGAGTGTTACTCTATGTAGAAAAATTATATAAAGTATTTGTTCTGTATCACTTAAGACGAGTGGCTGACATAGAGGCCGTATATTCTGCATATAATGGATATGTTTCTTCGATCCCACGTTACGGCTTAATAATTCGGGATGATTTTGTGGATTTCATAAGAGCTTTTCGCGGGTAGAAATAATGTGTAAGGTCTGGATACTAAAGGTTATGTGTACTAAAGGTGTGTGGATACTAAATAGTTGTATTCCCAAATGTAAATATTGCTGCTTCCAGCATTTATACATTTACGAAATCTGTGTCTTTGTTCACAAAAATAGTATTTTATTTGAAAAACAGAACAATGTTATAATTAGGACTAGTAGAAACATACATAAATTGTGTGTACCAAAGCAAAGAATACAACTATACTCAAAAAATGTATATTGTATGGCACATAGAAAATTTTATCAAAATCGGTCCAGCCATTTTCGAGTTTTTGCAAAACTAACGAACATTAATTGATTTTTAAATATAGAAATAGGGATTAAAAGCGAGCTTTTAATTACTTTATAAATATACTTACTAAGCAATTCGCTTGTAATTTATTTATAACATATATTATAGAAAATAATTAAATTTAACAAACCAATCTCGTAGACCTATAAAATATTTTTAGGATCGTTTTTACCTTTTCTAACCAAAACAATAAATCTAAAAGAGTTATTACAAAAACCTAATAAAAGTAAAACACGTTCCAATCGTTATCATAAACTTTTCATATTTCGAAGCTCACAAGCTATCTAGATAAAAATGTGTAATAATGGCGAGAATTCTTAGTAAAATTGGAAATAAAACAAAATTTCTTCTTAATGTACGCAAATTAAAACTTAATGGAAACACCGATGAAAGTGTTGCGATTTTATCTTGTCTTATTTTATCATCTTTATTATTGAATCTCAAAGCTATTAATCTAATTATATACTTCACTATCAAAATAGGACTTCACTCGATGTTTGCAAAAAAGCTTATTTTGAAATGTGTTATGTTACCTAATTTAAACCAAACTCTCATTATTTGATATTGATTTGTAACTTATATTCTATCATACAGTTTTTTTTTAAACTTTACCCCCACACTAGGATTTTCTCCTCTATCGTGGAGGCAGCTTACAAACACAAATTGCACAAGGACAAACATCCAGACCCGGAACAATTATTTGTAGGCCATACAAATACTTGTTCCGTGCGGGATTCGAACCCGCGCCCCCTAGCGTAGCAACTCATTGTTAAGCCACAGCGCCACGGAGCCGTCTATATTATAATATGTATTATATCATATATTATGTCAGTACATATTGTAATTTAAAATTTTCAGGCAAAACAGAGTAAGATCCCAGGGCCACCAGACGTCACTCATTTTCTAACGAACCAAATGTGTTAAAATTAAGTAGTGTTAGTATGTACTATGATCGCATGCCAACATGCTGCTATTTTCCACGTATCAGGTAATCGGGGTATACGTAAAAACATTACTCACCTCACGTAATTTCTCCCAGCTGATTTTTACGCATATGTTAGATAATATAATTAAAAATCACTCATCAATACTCCCTGAGACTTTCCGTCGGCAGTATTGCTTTGCAGACTCTTTAAAGCTTTCAAAAAATTACTCAATTTCACTTACATTCTGAAGCTCACGGCAGCTTTTGCTGTTGCACGTATGGGCCGGCTCGAGCCGGGTTGGTACCTGTTGGTTGGTTGGTTAGTACTCACTGAATACCGGCGTGAAGTGGATGCTCTGGTTCTGCGTTTCGTCTGGTTAGTGTAGGTGGCCGGAGACCCAATACCCCCCCCCCCCCTATCAAAATGGTAGCGGCAATTATCAAAAACTACCCAAGGAGGGTACCAACACCCTTGGAGAATACCTCGGTGAGCGTCCACAACCATGCTACTCCACTCCTGAGCATGGGTGCTCAGGCTGCCCCGCATATTGAGTATCAAGACCAAGGCGACTCCTGCCACGCTATCCGTGAATTTTCACAACATCAGGGGACTTTACTCGAACCTAAACGGCGTCCACTACCATCTCGAGACGACGAAGCCGACCTTGATCTTTCTGGCCGAGACGCAGGTGTCCTCTCTGAAAGACAGACATTTCAAAGACAGCGTATCACACAAAAACATGTAAACTTATTTGGATGGGATTTTTATTACAGCTTTCTGTAGAATTGTAGTGATTCTATGTATTGTAGTGACGGCTGATCTGTGTATTGTAGTGACGGCTCCGTGGCGCAGTGGCTTAGCAATGACCTGTTGCGCTGGGAGCCGCGGCTTCGAATCCCGCACGAAACAAGTATTTTTATGGCCTGCAAATAATTGTACAGGCTCTGGATGTTTGTTCTCATGCAATTTATGTTTGTTAACTGCCTCCACAATATAGGAAAACATCCTAGTGTGGGGGTAACGTTTTAAAAAAAAAGAATTACAACCGTTCTTTATACATATTATATCGTTATTCTATCTATTATATGAGCTGTGCTGTAGGCCTTATTGTCTGAATACATAACATGATATAATATGTATAATTTTGAAGATGTTAAAAACACATTAGCTAAGTTCCTACCTTATTTGCGTGCCCTATCCCATCCCCGCTCCTCCAAACACCACTACACTAGGAAAGTCACACCACCGTCAATAATATGACATATGTTTCACCTCTAAACGAGGCATCATCAGGTGAAATAGACTCTGTGATGGCTGCACTTGTTGAATTAGTGGTGAATAAAAACAGCTGCCCATTAATATAATTAAGTAGAGATCAACTACGTCATGCGATAAAACATGCGATTAACCACACACCTCCGGTATGCAACCATTGGCCGTAAACTTAACAACCACGTAATCCATCGTTTGCCACAGGATGGGTGGCAAAGAATCACTTCACGAGGCTGTATGTTAAGGAAGCAGGCTTAAAGTGTTTAAGAAAGGTGAGTTCAAAATATTTGTTTGTTCGCTCAAAAGTGTTGCTGTTTCTTTTAAGCGGATATATTCGCGGCCCTTATTACAAGTATGCAAGACTTTAAAGGAATGGCCGTTGGCTAGGTTGTCTCCAGTGTCCTAGAGATGTTAAGCATAATGAGATCTCTGTGGATTGCAATTCCCTTACGCGGTTAAGTGCAACAACGTGTATCGAAGTTGCGACCTGTCTGCCCCACGTGAACGGCATTGCATTCGTTACAAACAAGTTTGTAACTACCTCACATTTAACGAGTATCCAACTTATCTTCTTTAAAACGTCTATTATTACAGATATTCCCAAGAGAAGTTTTAGTTTTGAACACCACGTAAACATCGCTCTGTCGAAGAGTATTAGCTATATTTTCAGATTTAGAACCTAAGTAGGTCGAACCGCTCACTTATTGGCGAACGCCTTGAGATGGAACCACGACAAAATTGCGAACGACAAAAATGTCGTTTACAATTTAATTAAAAAGAAACAAAGGTATGTGAGCTTGCCACGAGACTTCCCTATCTTTTATATAATTTGATATGGTCATCATTAAGAATGGCTCTAACTTTAAAGGTTGAAAAAATATATTCTATATTTTTATGAAATTAATTACTTTATGAAGCAAAAATGTCAAAAGAATTATCATTCCCTACCTATTATTGAAGTTTATAAATTAATGAACTCTATATTTTATAAAATAGAATATCTGAACTCCTTTCCTAGCTTGTTTTTTTTTTTGTATTTTCTGACTACATAGAATTACGTAACTAAGTTTTTTAAATATACTATTACAGGACACCCCCGGCATTGGAGTCATCCTCTCGACACGTAGCACGTGATCGTTACGATGATGAAATTATTTATGATGAAATTACATCTACATATGTACTTAAGGTATAAGCAAAATACCACTGACTCACACACTCATCACGAGATCTCCAAAACTATGCGCTCGATTGACTTGAAATTTGGAAGAAAGGATTTTGGAAAATTTAAAACCTGAAGAGGTGAAATAGGATGTTAGAGCGTCAGTTGTGCTAGTCTTATTTAAGTATAAATGGAAATGCCCAATTGTGGACATGAAACCCCCAACAAATTGCATTTATTAAAAAAAATCATCTTTTTTATGGTAATTTATCGCGGTATTTATGTATCCAAAAAATATTGCAATATTTTTGCACAAAAAAAGTACCGAAGAGATAAAAATAAAATAAGTTAATCCGCAATTCATTAGTTTGTGGATAAAATAAAAGTGTTGCTAATTACAAATCTCATTAAAAAGCCGTTTCTGTTTTTTCAATCGATTTTTATGGTGTCATTATTATGATGGTAATATTATTATTATTCGATAATTATTATGATGTTATGATAATTAAACAAGCGAATTGTTAGTTGCTTTAGCATGAACTCTTTAGAACATAACAAAAACACTACTGCAAAATTTAACTTTTATTCTTATCTTTTCTTAAAATGCAATTAAAATGGAATTTAAATAAATGAAACAAAAAATATTTTTAAAGGCGTGCAGAATTTAAAGCGAATCAAAGATTATTCTTTTTTATGAAATTATAAATGGAATAAAAAAATCGCTATCTATTTATCAATTTTATGTCTGTTATTTGGCAACATCGAATCTGACAGCTAGGCCCATGTCATAATTATGAAAACTAAATAGTCACATGTCAAATTCCTTAGCATTTGTGGTATTTTGTTTCTTTTATCGCGGATTTGTTATCTAAGCAACGAATAAGCTTTCTAAATGGACTTCGATAATTCTTCTCACCCTATTGACCATGGCCTGAAAATGGATAAACTCCTACTTCTTACGATAACATCTGCATGAACTTGGACTCGATATCCACTGTAAATGATGACCCCAGCTTTCACACTGGCCAGAGTTCTTCCCAGCTCTCAGTAACTCACTCAAGAAGAAATTTACGCTGTGTCAATTGTGGTTTAAATGTCACAAAAATACCAAGTCATTTGTTGTAAAAAAACTGTTCTTCTGAAAAAAAAAACTTTATGTCTTAAAAATCCGGACTTTTTTTAAACCAATTCCTTAACTATTTCATTCTTTTATTTGCATATTATCATTTCCATATACTTTTATATGTTCTGACAAACTTGTCTATTCTTTTATAATTCGATATTCATTTAATGTACAGTTGTTTCTATGTCAAACATGTCAATTCTTTTGTTATTCGAAATTTAATAAATGTGCAATTATTTTATGACAAAACAAGTCGATTGTTTCCAAAAGTATTATTTCGTAATTCGAATAATAAATTACGTGGTAGAGCGATGCTGCAGCTATATTACTGGTATAGTTGTAGCACGAATGGGTCGGCTCGACCAGGGAAGGACCACGCTCTCACAGAATACCAGCGTAAAATAGCACCACAACTCTGCTGTGTTTCGTATGGTGAGTGTAGAGAACCGGAGACCCCTTTTTACTTGAAACGAGGCATTCCATCTTAGTTCTCAAGGGTGACAACGCATCTGCATTTTGATTCGTAATCGAGGATAGATGTAGATGTCTATGGGCCACAGCAACCACTTACCATCAGGTGGACTGTGTGCTCGTTTGTCACTCTAATTCTATAAAAAAAAATTATGTATTCAAAATTCAAATGCAAATGCATGACATGTATTTAAGTTTTTGTCAACAGATGACGCTATGACGTGATTGAATCACGATGTAAAAAGGCAATGTGAAATGGTATATCAATTTTCGATGAAATATAATTTGTCCCCTGCGCCCCCCTTTCCCCTAAAGAGGGTCGCTTCGAATTTGGCAGAAAGGCCTCATAAGCTAATGCCAGTCTCACAGAAAATGTTTAGTGGGTAGGCACTTAGGTCAGGTTAGGTTAGTCGCAGTGAGTCCCACATAACCACGACAGCCGGCTGTCGTGGTATGCTTAGAGCATTCCCCACCTCTCTCCTCGTTTCCGGGGGTAGCCCATTTCAATTCATTCTGGGCGCAAAAAAAAATTTTGTATTCACCTCTCTATGGTCATTCCTGTTTGTATCTGGCTGGTTTTTACATCAATACATATATAGGACATTAAGAAACAGAAAAATATAAAGTAAGAAACGCTTTTGCGCCATTTTTCAATTGTTTTTATGTCCACCAAAATTAGTAAATCCAATGAAGAAATTCGATACATTCGGATGTTTTATAACAAAAAAGCCGCGAAATAAATGTGTGAATAAATAGTGAATGCGGCCTAATGCAGTGACAGTAAGAATAGCACAAGGTTTTTATTTTTTTGGTTTTTTTTGGTTGGTTCCAGCGTTTCCATTCTGGGAATTTTGATGTCAAAAATGCAGCTCACTCTGGTCGCCCTCATACGGATACAGTCTATGCTATTTTTGAAAAAGTGCCGAAACATAACCGGTAAATTGAGGATTGACAATAAAACAGTTTTAACCCATTTGAAAAAGTCTGATTAATCAAAAAAGCTCGATATTTGGATACCACACAAGCTCCCTAAAAGAAACCTAATGAATCGTGTACTCATTTGAGATTCTCTACTGAAACGTAATGAAAACGAACCATTTCTGAAAAGATTGATCAATGGTGATAAAAAGTGGATCACCTACGCCTACGACAATAACGTGGAAGAAATTTTATAGTAAAGGTAGCAAGGGTAGTCAAGCTCCACAGACTGTAGCAAGAAACCCGTATTAATACGCAATAAGTTAATACTGTGTGTGTGGTGGGATTGGAAGGGTGCTGAACGACTTCATCGGCCAAATTCTCCCGGTCCGGGAGGTGCACGGTATGCACTATCATACCGATACGAAATGGTTCTAGACCTGTGCCTTGACATTTTGGACCTATCTCCAGAAGGCAAAAAAAAACTTAACGTTCGGTGCATCTGCAACCCGACAGGAATTGCAGTTGAAGCCCCCCGCAACAGTAGTATCGTTGGCCAGTGCAATCAACTTTACAGTCACTCGGCCAAAAACTGCTATCCCAGGCCTAGATACGTTAAATACCTAGGTGACCATGGCACTACTGACTTCACCTGCATGTCCGTGACGGTCAAACCTCCGAGCTGTGTAAATTACGGCGAAGCGGGTTCCCAGCGAACTATCGCGGGTGTTACAAAGCGCCACGAAGGAAACAGCAAGGACGTAAAATCTGTACCGGATGTGCGCGTCTAGCCAGCGTGACTCGCTCTCGGCTGCTTACCCCCAAACGTGCACCATCAGGTGCGGGCACTTATGATGGTGCATTCCGTGCTCCTCCCGAACCGGGAGATTTTGGGCTTTGAAGTCGTTCAGCACGTGGACGTTGTCGAGCGGCTCCTTGGGGAGTCCGCGTACGACCACGCGAAGGTTGCGTTCCTCCGGGAGGCATAAGTATGAAAACTTATTTGTTGAGCGCGCAGGTGGTTTGTCACACTGCGGAAGTCCTCTGTTGACTCAAAGAAATTCTTATGCCGCGGCGGGCATTTCGCATCTTCGGGCAGTATATTTTTTGGCGTCCAAACAGTTGGAAAGATTGTTCCACTTAGTCTTATCTTGGGCGATGATAGGTGGCAGCGGTTTTTCCTTACGTTCAGCAGAGGACCCTTAATCCGCGGGCTTGCAAGGTTAAGCGCACGCCACAGGGGCTGGCTTTTTCGCTGGAGTGGCGTTTAGGGAAGGCGCGGGGACGCAGCGTCGTATACCAATGCACTAGAAACAGGGATTGCAGGACCGGAGTTAGGTAAGAGGGTGTTATCCAAATAGACAACAGGCTTAGGCGCAGCCGCAACCGATGGGCCGGCCAGAGGTGCAAGCTAGGACGCGGGACGCGCGTGGCGCTATGCTAATAACACATTCGCCGAAATAGCCTACTCCTTTTTAAAAGGCCGGCAACGCATCTGCATTTTCCCTGGTTCTGTTGTTCTGTTGGTCCTGGTGTTGCAGTTGTTCATGGGCGGCGGTAGTCACTTACCACCAGGTGGGCCGCATGCACGTTTGCCCCCTCTCCTATAAAAAAATATCAAGGTAAGCTCGACTAAAGAAATCGGTGAGTTTGTCGATTATAATCGATGCCACCTTGTCTGAACATGCTAACACTAGTTAAGCACGTATGTGTAACAAGCTCCCCCACCATTCGGCGGAGGTGTATGCCTATAACTAACACCTATATACCTAGCGCATTTTTACGGTAGGGTTGGTACGGGTGTTTTCACTATACTTGCGCTTACTAGGAAACCAGGAAGGCGAGTTCGCACAATATGCAATTTTCAGAAAAACAAGCGTCCGCTACACTTCACAGTGAGACCACTGTCTCCCGGGGCAGCATCCTTCGCGCACCACAGTGAGAGCACCAATACAGTAACCAAACACAGATCACCAAGCAATGCAGTGTATTTTAGGTGAGACGCTAAGTTCTTGAGGATAGGCAATAAGAGTGGAGTGACGGGAGTGAAATAAACCAACACGTCTAGAGTCTACAAGAGCAGAATGATATGATGTAGCTGCTATTACCTTGGTATTTCCTGCGCGAACAGAGTGTTGGAAAAGTAAATTCGAACACGTTTTTGGTATAACTTGAGCTAGCCTGGTACCCCATGCGCTGACAACTTTCTCATGCCTAAATCTTGATTTAATATGCGACAAACACGTTCTTTGGACATTTTCATAGCCTCTGCTATCCCTTTCATTTTAATTCGGCGGTTGTTTAGCACCATTTGGTGAACTTTAGCGACGTTAACGTCAGTAGTTGCATCTTTAGGACGTCCCGTACGTTGATCGTATCCCAAGCTCTTATGGCCACGTTTTAATTCAGCAGGCCAAAATTTCACTTAGGTAAATGATGGTACAGAGTCCTCTTACACAGAGTCCAACCCATCTTTGATTAACGTAGGCTTATTGCTTTTCAAGAATAAAAAAAATATGACAGCTTGATACTATTTTTTTTCCATTTTCAAAAAAATACTCACATCAACTCACACAAACGACGGTCAAATAACAACAAAGCGCCCAAAATGGCTGAAATTTTGGTGCATAACAACGGTGCACATCCATAGGATCACATAGGAAGAATCCTATGAGATGGGCCCATGTCCTGTAGGTTGTAGGGCTGATAAAGAGGGAAAAAGGTCACATCACATTATATAGGGAAAGGTTATCATTACCTATGTTTCATTACTGTACGCGATCATCTCATGTATCTATATCTCATTTTACATGAATTTTTTAAGACGCTATTTACAATTCGATATTTATATTTTTTTACATTATTGTTACATTGATTTTCATTTATCTTGTACATCTATGTATGGCTAATCGTCCACTAGGCCCGCCGAGCCGAGTCGAATTGAATCACAGAAAGTCGCCTCCTATATATTTACTATGAAACTGCGTCCATTAGCGACGAGCCGCGGCGCGCCGAATTGAATCGGCCGCGCGAATTGCTTGAGAGGCGAATTTTTTCGCCGGTGCGATTCGATTCAACTCGGCGCGCCTCAGTGGACGCGGAGAAGTGGATGCGCGCCAGCGTATTTTAATTAATTTTTATGTCGTTTTCGTAAAAACCTTTTTGTTTAAATAAAAATGAATGAAGAACTATTGATATCACTGGTCCAACAATACACAAAATTGTTTAATCATTAAGATCCACATTATCACGATGAAATAAAAACATCTCTTCATCCGAGCTGTCCATGACGCAAAAACGACCTATTTTGATGAAGAATTTGCAATGAATGAACATTTCTATTCGATTCGTCAGAGATGGACGCACTAGGAATAAATGCGACTCGCTTCGATTCGACGCATTTCTGCTGTAGTCGACGCCTGGCTTATATTTTTATTATGCATCATAACACTAGATACATAGCGGGGTGCGGCGTTTGGTATAAATAATATATGACGCGGAGATTAATTCGATAAGCCACCGCCATAATAACTATTTAACGCTTAATATGACTTCGAATATATGTACCCGTGTAATATACAAATATGTATCCATCTATATTAAAATAAAATGTTAATCTTTGTAAGTATATTATTTATATTTTTACGTGGTAGAGTCGTATTGCAGCTATATTAGTAGTATAGTTGTAGCACGAATGGGTTGGCTCGACCGTGGAACGACCACGCTCTCACAGAATATCACCGTAAAATAGCAGCTTAACGCTGCTGTGTTTGTATGGTGAATGTAGAGAACTGAAGACCCTTTTTACTGGAAACGAGATATTCGATCTTAGTCCTCACTGGTGACAACGTATCTGCATTTTGATTCGTAAAGGAGGATAGATGTAAATGTCTATGGGCCACGGCAACCACTTACCAGCAGGTGGAGTGTGTGCTCCTTTGTCATGCGTCTACTATAAAAAAATATGTTTTGTACATTTGTGGATTAGCTGTGTTCCTTGAGTTCCATTGATTTATATGTTTAGAGTTTAATAATAAAATGTATGGTATTTCAGACGACTTCAAAACAATTACTGTTACACTAAAGTCCACTGCTGAACATAGGCCTCCCCATAGGGCATCAAAAAGTACATATTTTTTTAAATCTGTATATTTTATGTGTCTGTTACGCGATATCTTCGCCAATTTTTAGCTGATTTTAATGTTTTTTTTTTAATACGATACCATATGTTAGCTTCTTTTCGGTAACCCTAAATAAGTCTGTATTTATACTGCTCATTTATGATAGGTACTTGTACAATGGCAACCCAAAATTATTAAATCATTCAACCATAGACTAGGTCGTTTATTCGAATGCATAGTAAACGTGTGGAGGGGATTGTAGTGAGGGAAGCTAACGCGAAAAAGGAGAAAGGCATTCTGGTTCCAGGTTCAGAGGAAGTAAGTCGTGAGCAATAAAGCGCCGAAGTAGTTGTAATAGTAGTTAATATCTAATTATTGGAAAACTGAAACTGTAAGTACGTGAGAATTTATTTGCTATGAAATTATGTATACCCTGTGATATTGTATTATTTTATGGAAATATAAGATGTGATTATGTGGAATATTAGGTCTTTCTTTTACGAATCCCCGAATATGAGCTGACGACAACAGTTCAGAAGTGGGATCGTTAGAGAATTTTTATAATTTTCTTTCACGTCCACAAAGGCCATTTTAGTTGCTAATTTTTACTACATCTTTAAAAAAAAATATAATAAGTCGTTGTGATTAATTTAAAAATAAACAAATTAGATACTATTGTCTATAAGTAAATTTAGATAGATTATGAGAGATTTATGTAAAATTAGAGACCCTAGTCTTTTATATTGAAGTCGTTTAGGATTTATCTACCCACACTTTTTTGTTCTTTTTTTTCATAATATCGCAAATTGAAATGGTTCATAATTCGTCGTTAACTAATTACTGTATTTTTTTTGTCTCAATTACTTTCTTAATATAGAACATTAACTCTCCATTTGTTTTTTTTATAATAAAAGTTTTATCAAATGATGTTGGTACTTAAACTATCTTCATAATATTCTTAATTGGTATGTCAATAAAAAACAATGTGTAGTTGCAAAAATATAGCGTGGAAAAGAAAAAAAGGTTAAATTGTCATTATTTTTTTTTATTTTTTTCTTATTTTCAAAAGGATTAGTAAACTTGTTTTTCCTCTTTTTGCTTTTCCTTTTAGAATCTTAAGCAATCTTAAGTAATTCGAATTCGACCATTGAAAATTATAACATGCGTAATAATTTAATTATTACTATGGATAAAACTAATAATTTATTACGATATTTTAATCTGACGTTGAATTGATACCGATGATTATATTTTAAGCTATTTTATTGGAAGTTTCAGATACGTAGAGTGGTAGAGCCACGCGGCAGAGTTGCTGTCGCACGGATGGGCCGGCTCGAACCGGGGTGGTACCACGACCTCACAGAATACCAGCGTGAAGTAGAGGTTTACCTCTGCGTTTCGCTTGGTGAGTGCAGGTGGCCGGAGGCCCTTTTTACTGGAAATGAGGCATTCGATCATAGTCCTCACGGGTGACAACGCATCTGCATTTTGATTCGCAAACGAGGATAGATGTAGATGTCTATGGGCCGCAGCAACCACTTACCATCAGGTGGACTGTGTGCTCGTTTGTCACCCTTATCCTATAAAAAATAAAAAAAATAAAAACTAATATAATGGATAACATTGGGCTCGGTCGAGGGAAAGGTCCGCTGACCAATGAAGTTGACTCACCCAGGTTTGAGGGTGAAAGTGACCCCAGGTTAGAGGGCCAGAGGATGCTCAGGTTAGAGAGCAGAGGATCATCCAGGTTTGAGGGTGAAGGTGAGCCCAGGTTAGAGGGCCAGGGGATGCTCAGGTTAGAGAGCAGGGAATCGCCCAGGTTAGAGGGCCAAAGGATGCTCAGGTTAGAGAGCAGGGAATCGCCCAGGTTAGAGGGCCAGACGATGCTCAGGTTAGAGAGCAGAGGATCACCCGGGATTGAGGGTGAAGGAGAGCCCAGGTTAGAGGGCCAAAGAACACTCTACACAAATATGAATAAAAGGAATTTGAGAAGAAGGAACAAAACTGTACTAAACGATGACAGACTAAAGAGAAGACGTGACTATGTGACTGATTCAGGTAGCTCCGTAGAAGAACGAAGAGGTGAAAGGAAAAACAAGCAAAGGAGACACGAACCGAATGAAAAGCACAAATCGAGAAGGTACCGGAGTGGCAGTTCCAGCGGTGAGTCAATTATTCTTAATAATAGCAGTAAGAAAATAAAATCTGATACTAACCTTATTCTTGATAAGTTTTTGACAATTTTAAATAACGTTAAAAGTTCAGAAAAGCCTAAAATATCGTTTAACGCTAATGTTATACCAGAATTCGACCCCATGAGCAAGGAGCAAACAGTGCTGGTATGGATCAATAAAGTAGAAGAGTGCGCGGAGATTTATGGGTGGGAAGAGAGGGAAATAATACATTATGCTTTACCGAAACTTGTAGGGGTCGCTAAGACCTGGTACCAAGGCCTACCATCGCTGTTGCTCACATGGGTTGAATGAAAAAAAAAAACTACTTGAATCATTTCCTTGTCGGGAATACTATGCTGAACTTTTGACGGAAATGCTAAGCAAACTTGTCAAATATGGTGATTCGTTGGAGCAATATTATTATGCGAAAATAAATTTATTAAATAGATGTAGAATACAGGGAAGGCAAGCGGTAGATTATATTTTATATGGGGTAGATGACCGGGCCATAAAAGTAGGGGCACAAGCAGCTCAATTCGCGGAACCCGAGCGGGTTTTAAAATATTTTCGAACCTTAAAAGTAGCTCAAACTAGGGAAGTACAAGACATGGGTAGTAGAAACCGATATGAACGCAAAGCTCAGTTTAATGCAAATCAACGGTTTACAAATACTAAAACTGTGTCGTCTAATTCGAATATAAGATGTTTTAATTGTAATGAGATCGGACACCCTAGTTTCAAATGCGATAAACCTTTAATTAAATGTAATTTATGCGATAGGTTAGGACATCATTCCTCTAGTTGCTTTCGAAATAAATACGGTATTAGACTTGAGTTACTGCACAAAGCGGATAAAAATGAAAAACAGGTATCCAAGCTCAATGTTTCCGATGATGCTAATGATAAATATGTTTTGAATGTCAAAACTAACGGTACTAAATTACCGTGTCACGTTGATTTGGGAAGCCACTGCTCACTTATTCGGATGAGCAAGGCTTAGGAATTAAATCTTACTACTAAGTTTTCAAATGACCTCCCAGTGCTTAGGGGAATTGGGGCTAATCTTGTTTATCCTCTGGGCGTAGTGGCTGCTGAAGTGGAAGTTCAGGGCATCCGAAAAACTATTGACATATATACAGTAGATGATTACGTTTTAAGTTACCCTCTTCTTCTAGGGCACACGTTTACTGAAAAACCCGATATTATAATAACCAAAACTCCTTCCAAATTAATTTTTGAGAAGATGAATAGTCATAAAATTCATTTATTGTCCAGCAGTGATGTTACTGTTCATAATAACTCGTTTAAATTTATTCCCGTTAAATCGGACCCGATGTTTGATGGAAGCGTGTACGTGCGGGGATCACTTAGAGGAAAGGATGGTAAAGAATATTATCTTCTTCCGGGCGAATACACTATCAAAAATGGAGTCGGATTGCTATTAGTATATAACGTGTCTGAAGGTGATATAACCATTTCCAAAGATAATCTACTTTCTCGATCTCTTAACTGCAAATATTCAGAGTCCGTGCCAATTCTCGATTGTTGTTTGATGTCTTTTGATACATTTAATCCTGACGATTTAATTAATTGTGGTGAAGGACTTAATAATAATAATAATAAGGGGTGTAAGGGAGTAAGGGGTGTAAGGGAGTTAATCGGGGGAACGACTCCAAGCCAACCTCACCTGCACGTGGTGCACCCTGCTGTCAACAAACGAGGCAATGGCGAACCGACCGATGGCGGTATACCCATCTTAGAGGCTACATAGGGCTCTTAGGCACAAGTGCCTTATCGAGGCTTAGGTAGTGTAATTGACATTAGCGTGGGATGTCAGTTTTAGGGCGGTGGCGGAGGAGTATTTTGCATACCAACGGTGGCGCCCATAGACTCAGTTAGGAAGTCTACTGCGACTCATCACTATTGGACAAACGTGGTGGGTAACTTTTGTCCAAATAACAAAATGAGTAAAAATAAGAATAACATGCCCCTAGTGCCCGGCTTACGGGGCCAGATGAATCTCCGGGCGGGGATCTCTCGCAAATATCAAACGACCAATGCTAGACTCTCGGACTCCGATGCTTCTGAATCAATCTCTTCATCAACAGCTACGGATGTTGTGCAGAAGGCAAGCGCCGATAACTCTGCACCCGCCAAAGCTAGTAAATGTGCACGCAGGAAATGGAGTGAGGATATGAATATCTTTATACTGCGCACATACCTTACTATCACATCTATGGAAACCAAAAATATTAGGTCATACCTTCCTCAACTTCATGCAAAATTTATAGAAAAGTACCCAAATATGGATGTTAGCAGACAACGAGTAGGTGACCAACGTAGGGCAATAACTAACGGTAAATTATTAACTGCTGAACAGGTTCAAGTAATACGTGACGAAGTGAAAACCTACTTAGACAATAGCCCTAACAATGAGCACCCACAAAATAATAATAAAGTAACCGGTAACCAAAGAATGCACTGGGATAATGATTTAAATGAATTCATCATAAAAAGTTTCTACAGAATTACTACAGTCGGGACAAACAAAACTGCTTACAGACGCCCTCTACATCAATCTTTTATCACCAAATTCCCACATCTTTCTCACGTATCTGAGCAACGCATAGCAGATCAATACAGAGCTATCATCAATAATAAACTACTAAGTGAAAGCAGACTCCAGGAGTTACAGGATGAGATTGCAATAGAGATGGCTACCCAGAATAAAACAGCAAATAACAACACAGAACCTGACATATTCTTGCAAGACAATTATAGATTTGACTTGACCCAACCCGCCACAGAGAATTTAGAGACACATGAAAGCCTAACCACACCTAGCAATACACAAATTTACCCGGATAGAATAACACCCCCAGATTATAACGCAAAACAAGTACAGGAACATAATGAAAACCAACAAAATGACGACAAACTTCTTGGGGACATACGAAATAAAATTGATGAGACATTTGTAATGCTTTTAAATAAATATAAGTACGTCGATCCTACAACTAGACCTAGCATACCTAAACAAAAGATTTCTAAAAAACTAACACGTATTGTACACTACATTAACCAATCACTTCTTCCTGTCCATATACCATCCGATTCAGACTTTCACACAATCCAAAATGCTATATATTGTGGAGCTGCTACAGTTTCTATTTACAACGGATACAAAATAATGGACCAAGAAAATAACGCCTCACGTCGGAAGAAACGAATCCCTAAATGGCAAATAAGATTAGAAGACAGAATCTCAAATCTTAGAGTTAAAATAGGGAGACTAACGGAATATATAAAAGGTAATACAAGCACTAAGCTCAAACGCGAAATAGAAAAAATCAGAGCAGCTTATAGAATACATTCACTGCATGAACACGAAAACAAGGAACTAGCCCATTTTCTAGACACCCTCAAACAAAAGCTTAGTTTACTTGCAAACCGACTACGTAGATATAAAGAAACCACTCTAAGAAAACAACAAAATGCCCTATTTTATAATAATGAAAAATCATTCTACAGAAACCTAACAAACACACATGACAATAATGATAATAATAAATTAGTAGAGATACCCGAAACAGAACTACTGCGTCAATTTTGGTCCAATATATGGTCAACCCCCAAAACACACCGAGAAAGCGACTGGATTAAACAGGATAGGGAACTATTAGTAAATTTACCAGAGATGATGTTTGATGAAATAAACATGGATTTATTAACTTCAGTTATTAACAAAACACATAGCTGGAAAGCGACTGGAACTGATAAAATCCATAACTATTGGTATAAAAAATTTACTTACTTACATCCGCTCTTACTTTCACATATCAACACTTTTATAAAAACACCAGAATTATTGCCAAGTTACATTACAGTAGGAACAACTTATATGTTACCTAAAGACCAAAGTGACTCAAAAAATCCAGCCAAATACAGGCCAATTACTTGCCTCCAAAACATTTATAAGATTATTACGTCTTGCCTTAGCCAATTAATTTACAAGCACGCTATCTCCCAAAATATATTAGCAGAACAACAGAAAGGATGCAGAAAAGGTAGTTTAGGTTGTAAAGAACAGTTGATTATTGACGCAGTCGTCTCTAAACAAGCAGTCACCAAAAATAGAAATATTTTCACTATGTTTATTGACTATAAAAAAGCGTTTGACTCAGTACCCCACAGCTGGCTAATATATATTTTAGAACACTATAAAATTCATCCTCAAATTATAGAATTCTTAAAAAACGCAATGCTCCACTGGAGAACTACTCTCAAGCTTTACAATGGTGACTCTGGTTTAGAGACTGATATAATCGCAATCCGAAGAGGAATATTTCAAGGTGATTCCTTAAGCCCTCTTTGGTTCTGCCTGGCTTTAAATCCCTTATCTAACCTTCTCAATAGAACTGACAAGGGATATAAAATCACTAACGGAAATACACACTACACACTATCACATTTACTTTATATGGATGACATAAAATTGTATGCAAGTAGTTTAAAAGATATACATATTCTTGCTGATATAACGGAAAGCTACTGAACTGATATTCAAATGGAATTTGGAATAAATAAATGCAGGATACAATCAATTCGTAAAGGCAAATCAGAACAAAATTCATATACTCTCCAAACAGGTGAAACCATTGAAGCTGTAGATGAAATCATTGGCTATAAATATCTAGGATTCACTCAGACTCGACAGATTCACCAAAAACACGTGGAAAAAACATTAGAAAAAGAATTTAAATTACGCCTAAATAGAATACTTAACACACATCTAAATGCACGGAACATCATTAAAGCAGTAAACACATTCGCTATCCCCATTTTAACTTATTCGTTTGGTATAATTCATTGGTCTAAAAGTAATTTAATAAAGCTGCAACGTCTCATCAATACAACAATGACTAAATACAGACAACACCACCCTAGATCTTGTAGCTAACGACTCACATTACCTAAACTAGAAGGTGGAAGAGGTTTCATAGATATAAAAAATCTTCATAACTCTCAAATTTCAGCTATTCGAAACTTCTTCCATCAACAAGCCAATAATAGTCCGCTTCATATTGCTGTTGTCCAAGCCGATACTAAACTCACTCCTTTAAACCTCAAAGATCAAAGAAAACAAAAAAATTAAAGTATTATCTCTGTACAAGATAAAATTAACAGCTGGTTGCAGAAGACGTTACATGGAAGACACCGCCGCGACTTGATGAACACAAACGTAGACAAGATAGCATCTAACATGTGGCTCAAGCGGGGAGAACTCTTCCCTGAAACGGAAGGCTTCATGTTAGCAATTCAGGACCAAACTATACATACTCTAAACTACAGAAAACACATAATTAAAGACCACACTCTACAATCAGACCTTTGCAGACATTGTCATAATAGCTCAGAAACCATTCAGCATATCACTGGTGCCTGCAGCTCAATAACCCAGACCGACTATAAGCACAGACACGACCAAGTAGCTGCCATTATTCATCAGTACCTCGCATATAAATATAAACTTATAGATGTAAAAATAGCATATTATAAATACAAGCCCGAAATCATACTTGACTCCCGTGAATTCAAACTCTACTGGGATAGAACTATATTAACTGATAAGACCGTGCATTATAATAGACCGGATATTACGCTACATGACAAAAAAAACGAATCAGTTTATCTTATAGATATTGCTATACCGAATACTCACAATTTGACTTCCACCTATAATGAAAAAATAGCCAAGTACACTGATTTATCCATCGAAATAAAATCCCAGTGGAAAGTAAAAACTGTAAAAACTGTACCTATTATAATATCAGCAACTGGCGTCATTCCCCGTTCACTTTTTTCTAGCTTAAAGGATCTAGACATCCATAAACTTACCTTTATATTGCTGCAGAAATCAGTAATATTGAATACGTGTAGAATAGTCCGTAAGTTTCTGTCTAAAGATTAAACATTCAACCGAGTTCGTTTGGCTAACAGCCCGCGAAAAAGGTATAATACCTCGGAAACGAGAGAATACTAAACAGAAAGTATAATAAAAATAATAATAATAATAATAATAACGTGTCTACCAACCATATACAAGACACTTACATCCATTTTGAGCGCGAGAATCACTCGTCACCTGAACTCAAATCAGGTGATGTCGCGCGCTCAAAATGGATGTCGGGGCGGTGGTCGTGGAACCAAGGAACCACTCCTCATTGACGCGGTCATTGGCAAAGTGGTTAAACGCAACCGTCGGAACCTCTCCGCCGCCTGGATAGACTATAAAAAGGCATTCGACTCGGTGCCTCATACATGGCTTAAGAGGGTCCTTGAGCTGTACAGGGTTGACTGTACAGTTCGAGACTTCCTCGGGCAGTGTATGGGGCAGTGGAGTACGATCCTTTGTCATCTAGGCGAGCGGATGATGGCTGCGGAGAACCACATAAGGATAAGAAGGGGTATCTTCCAGGGCGACTGTTTGAGTCCAATATGGTTCTGCCTCTCTCTGAACCCTCTTAGTACATTACTGGAGGGTTCCGGGAGGGGATTTCAGCTTCGGAGAGGAGGTACAAAAGTGACCCACCTTTTCTATATGGATGATCTCAAGTTATTCGCCTCCAGTCGCTCTCATCTTATGGAATTGCTAAATATCACTTGTGATTTTAGCAATTCTATTAGAATGGGGCTGGGGACGGATAAGTGTGCGGTCCTCCATGTTGAAAGGGGAAGGGTTGTTAGCTCTGAGGGTATAGACTTATCTATGCCCATCAACATAAGGACCCTTTCCGAGGCTGAAACATACCGATACCTGGGTATGTCACAGAACATCGGTGTAGATGAGGCGGGTATGAAACAGTCAGTTTGCGATGTGTTTTATGCACGCTTGACCAAAGTGCTTAACAGCCTTTTGTCCGGTGTGAATAAGACGCACGCATATAACGGTTGGGTCATGCCTGTTCTCATGTATACCTTTGGCATACTCATGTGGACTCAGACCGAACTGAACGCTCTGGACAGAAAAGTCCGCACTATAATGACGTCCCACAGGATGCATCATCCGAGATCGTCAGTAATGAGGCTGTACTTGCCGCGGAAGCATGGTGGACGCGGCTTTTTAAGCGCGCTTACCATGCATAATCGCGAAGTGTGCAGCCTCCGTAATTACTTTCTGACGAGAGCGGATGATCCATACTATAGGGGCGTTATTTGTTGTGATAAAGGACTTACCTCTCTATCCTTAGCCAACGAGCAATGGCAAGACCCGGCAGTACAGAGCATTTCCGACCGGGAGACCGTATGGAAGGAGAAGGAGCTCCACGGGAGGTTCTACAAGGCTCTACATGAGCCTTCCGTAGACACCGTCGCCTCCCTCCACTGGCTACGTTTCGGTGACCTCTTTGGGGAAACCGAGGGTTTTGTCTGTGCGATACAGGATCAGGTTATTAAGACCAACAATTATCGGAGATACATCCTAAAGGATGGCACCGTCGACATCTGTCGAGCTTGTAGCCATCCCGGTGAGTCACTTAGGCATGTCATCTCCGGTTGTTCGGCGCTTTCTAACTCTGAGTATCTGCACAGACACAATCTAGTAGCCAGGATTCTACACCAGGAGCTCGCTCTGAAATACGGCCTCGTGGATCGGAAACTGCCGTATTATAAGTACTTGCCGGAAGCCGTGCTCGAAAATGACCGTGCCAGGCTCTACTGGGACCGGGCCATCATCACAGACAGGACTATTCTTGCGAATAAGCCTGATATTGTGCTGATGGACCGGGCACAGTCAAGGATATTTTTGGTCGACATTACCATTCCTTATGACGAGAACCTCGTGAAAGCCGAAACAGATAAACAGACTAAATATCTGGACCTGGCTCACGAGGTGACCGACATGTGGGGTGGATTGCCGGCCGAAATTATACCTGTAGTCGTCTCTGCGAACGGGTTAATCACAGTCGGCCTCTCGGGTCATCTGAGGCGACTGGGACTCCGTGACGGACCGCTCCAAGCTCAAATGCAGAAGGCGGTGCTCCTCGATACCGCCCGCATCGTCCGCCGGTTTCTTTCTCTTTCCCCCTAACCCTCGGCCGTTTGGTCTCCCCTGCCGAGGGCTTCCATCTGGTTGGGTTTTTATTTATTTATGTATTTTTTATGTATTTATTTTATTTTGTTGATATTTATGTATGTTTATCATTTTCATTTACAATTATATATTTATACAGCCCAACCAGATGAGAAAACTATATAGATACCCCAGATAATAATAATAATTTATTTGATACAGACAACACAGATCCATTATAAAATGAAAATTATTTTTTTATTACACTATACCTTAAATTTTAATTATAATTATTGGTTAATCAATGATATTATTACATTTTATTATTAAGATTTTAATAAATTTGACCACCTACTAAAAATTTCACTACATGCATAAATATTACAAATAATTTTGATGAGATTATTAAAAATTAATTATTAAAATTAAAATTAAAAATTAATTTTTGATTAATAAAAATGATCGTTTGCGTTTGCAAAATCTATTAAACAAACACCACGATTGTTTTTCAAAAGGAATGCATGATCTTGGGTTTACCAATGTAACTGAAATGGTTATAGAGCTTGAAGACAATGTGCCTATTGTGTATAGACCATGCCGTTTATTACATTCTGAGAGATTGCTGGTAAATGACATGATAAACGAAATGCTAGGTAATGGGATTGTCAGGGAATCATCATCGCCTTATGCGAGCCCAATCGTTTTAGTCCAGAAAAAGACCGGTGAAAAACGCCTATGTGTCGATTACCGAGCCCTCAATAGGAAGACCAAAAAGGATCATTACCCTCTTCCTCGTGTTGAGGATCAACTTGATCAACTGACAGGCAATACATTATTTACGTCTCTTGACCTGGCTTCTGGCTATTATCAAATACCAATATCGGAAGAATCCCGACATAAAACTGCCTTTGTTACTCCGGATGGACAATTTGAATATAACCGCATGCCATTTGGTTTGGTCAACGGACCTTCAGTATTTCAGAGGGCGATTAATAAGATATTGCATAATGCTAAAATAAAATATGCATTAGTTTACATGGACGATATTCTCATTCCATGTAAAAATGTAGATGAAGGGTTGGAACGACTAGAGGAAGTTTTAATACTACTTAAACAAGGCGGACTAACGCTAAGACTCACTAAATGTAACTTTTTTATAAATACTTTAGATTTTTTAGGGTTCAAAGTGAACTGTAAGGGCATTCGACCTGGGAGTAAGAATTACGTCAACACGAATTACGTCAATTTTTGGGTATATCTGGTTTCTTTAGAAGATTTATAAGAAATTACGCTATTTTTACTTCTCCCTTGACCGACCTTTTAAAAAAGAACGTAGCTTGGACTTGGGGTACAGAACAAGAAAAGTCATTTGGCACAGTTAAAACTCTGCTTACACAACGTCCATTGTTAGCTCTATACGACCCGAAAGCAGTAACACAGCTTCATACCGACGCGTGTAAAGACTGAATAGCTGGTATTCTTTTGCAAAGTGACTCAATGGATGCTTTTCATCCCATCTCCTATTTTAGTCGAAAAACCACTTGCGATGAGCGCAAATTTCACTCTTATGAGTTAGAGACGTTAGCAGTAGTAGCTTTGTTATGTAGATTCCGCGTATACTTACTAGGGATAGCCTTTGTAATTTATATCGATTGCAATGCCTTGCGAACTACGTTAGTTAAACGCGACCTTATTCCGCGGGTTGCACGTTGGTGGATCCAGATTCAAGAATATGATTGTACCAAAGAATATCGTCCTGGTGCTCGCATGGCGCATGTTGATGCGTTAAGTCGCAATTCTGTTATGGGTCCTATACCCGAGACTCATATTCTAGACATACTTGCAATCGAAAGTTTTGATGAGAATTGGATCGCCACCGTGCAAGGCTCTGATGAAGAAGTGTTAAAAATTAAAGAAATTCTTAGTAATAGCAGCACTAAAACAGTCATGGATATACAGAAAAACTATAAATTAAAGAACGGACGTGTATATCGTCGGCTCGGAAATGAAATAAGATGGCTGGTTCCGAGGGGAGTGCGTTGGCAAATAGTCAAACAAAACCATGATGATATTGGGCATTATGGCTTTGATAAGACATTACAAAGCATTCAGCAACGCTACTGGTTTCCAAAAATGCGGCGTTTTGTCAAAAAGTATGTACAGTCTTGCCTAGAATGCGCGCACCATAAAGCTCCAGGTGGTAAGCGAGAAGGTGGATTGCACACTGTACACGCGGATTATTTAGGACCTTTTATTAAAAGTAGAAAAGGGAATTGTTATTTATTTATTTTAGTTGACAGTTTTACTAAGTTTGTAAATATAAAAGACTGTTAAGAACACAAAGTCTCTGACTAGCGTACGTGCACTAAAAGAACATATCGGTTATTTTGGAGTACCTACTCGTCTCATAACTGACAAGGGGACAAGTTTTACGAGCAAAATCTTTACAGACTTTATTTCCTCCTATGGTATAAAGCATATTGTTAACGCCGTAGCAACACCTAGGGCAAATGGGCAAGTTGAACGTTTCAACAGAACTATACTTGACGCGCTATCAACATCTAGCCATAATGAAGACGATAGATCTTGGGATGAGCACATTTGTAACATTAAAATTGGTATTAACACAACTATCCATAAAACTACAAGAAAAAGCCCCTCCGAATTGATTATTTGGGTTTAATATCACCAGTAGTAGTGAGGCATTATTGCATCCTATTATTGCTGACACCACAAAAAAAGTAGACTTTGAAAAGTTAGCTCATTAAGGGATAGGGCCAGAGAGAATATAAAAGCACAGCAGTTTAAAGATAATGCTAGGTTTAATAAACATAGGAAACCTGGGAAAACTTATAGGTCAGGTGATCTAATCAGAGTTGAGAGACAGGTGCCCCATGATAGTAAATCTCAAAAATTAGTGACTAAGTTCCAAGGACCTTATCGCGTAGTAAAAGTGCTGCCTAACGACAGATATTTAATAGAAGACACTCCACTGACGCGCAAAAATGGCCGTCGTTACGAGGCTGTAATTGCTATAGACAAAATGCAGCCTTGGCTAAATTTCTCTCGAGATTTGTCAAGTAGTGATAATGAATGTAGCCATAGTGATAATGATTTAGAAACTTAATATTGTATTTCCTGCTATGTATAATTACATAAAGCTTGTCTATAAAACAACACAAATCCTTCAGTACATTAATTGTAATTAAACATGATGGCATATTTTTTTTTGTTTTAACTTAATTTAAACATTTTTTTCAATTAATTGTGTAATTTAAAGAAGTTATGATTAAATAAATATAAACGCATAATGTTTTTTTACAAAATAAATAATTTGTACGCAATATGTTATGACAAAATTAATAATGTAATATAATATAATGCAATACTAGAATTATGTAAATAGTTAATTATTTTTGTTTAGTAGTTCACTTTTTATTCACAATATTATAGTGAATTAAGAATGTAATGTGCATAATTATAAATTTATTTAAGTGCGAGGACGCACTCGGAGCAGATGTCCGAACTGTTAGCTTCTTTTCGGTAACCCTACATAAGTCTGTATTTATACTGCTCATTTATGTAGGTACTTGTACAATGGCAACCCAAAATTATTAAATCATTCAACCATAGACTCAGTCGTTTATTCGAATGCATAGTAAACGTGTGGAGGGGATTGTAGTGAGGGAAGCTAACACGAAAAAGGAGAAAGGCATTCTGGTTTCAGGTTCAGAGGGAAGTAAGACGTGAGCAATAAAGCGCCGAAGTAGTTGTAATAGTAGTTAATATCTAATTATTGGAAAACTGAAACTGTAAGTACGTGAGAATTTATTTGCTATGAAATTATGTATACCCTGTGATATTGTATTATTTTATGGAAATATAAGATGTGGTTATGTGGAATATTAGGTCTTTCTTTTACGAATCCCCGAATTTGAGCTGACGACAACACATACTTCCGGAGTGGTCACATAAAGAAAAAATTCTACCCCTAATTTGAATGTTACTATTTACACGGAGTTCTATTTGTTATCTTGAGCTTATGATATGCCTTACCACTCACATGTTTCACAAAATTGAACTTTAATCAAAGTAAAAGTTGACTACAAGGAACTAAGAAGAATAAAATAATCGGGGTATTAATTTTTCTATGCACTATGTCTCTTAGCACTGATTCAAAGAGCTGAAAATGATTTTATTATATTTAGCTCTTCGAAATTGGCTTATATTTTTAATAGAAATATATATTTGTCCTCTTTTACAGCTTAAAAAATATTCATTGACTACTGTATTTATATAAATTCTAATAGTAACTTGCATAAACCCCCACACAGACTCAAACCACGGCTGACGAAGTATAGGGCATCCACCCACTAGATGGAGTGACGACCTCGTAAGACATGCAGGAAGTCGATGGATACAGGTGGCTTAGTACCGTGCTTTGTGGTATTCCTTGGGGGAGCCCTACATTCAACAGTGGACTTGTGAAGGGCTGTAATGATGATGATAATGAACTGTAGAAATGGCTTGTGTCGAGCTCGAGCACCTCATTGTTGTGAGTGTTTACAGACCCCCATGTGCTACTTATGACTATTTTGAAAGGATTGTGGAAGAAGTTTTGCTCAAACTTAGTAAACAGAACAAGTCTGTTGTAATATGTGGAGACTTTAACATCAATCTCCTTGAAACTTCTTTCATTAGTATTAAGTTTAGCTCATTGTTTAAATCGTATAATTTTGTTAATTTATTCTTAGAACCAACACGTATTGCTGGGCCTAGTGCAACCTGTATAGATAATATTTTTACAGATGTTAAGCCCTTGCATAAACCAATTATTCAAAATTTAAGTTCAGATCACTGTGGACAGTTGGTATCATTGCCTTACATACACAAGAAACAGAAAAATAAGAAAGTTGTGTTTGTTCCAATAAATGAACATCGCTTGGAGAGGTTTAGAAGTAATATAATAAAAAGACTTCCATCACTTTCATTTAAAAACAGTGCTAATTATTTGTATGGTACGTTATTTAAAATTATAACTTGTGAATTTAGTAGGATATTTACTTCTAAAACTTTCTCTTTTAACAGTCGCAAATCATTTAATGAATGGGCGACAGTAGGAATTTATAAGAGTAGGCGAAGGTTATACGAGCTTTATAATGAAAGATCATTTAATAGTAGTGTTATTTTTAGAGATTATGTAAAAACATATTCTAAAATATTTAAAAAAGTGTGCGCCACAGCTAAGGCTTTACATTTAAGTAACAAAATTCAAACTGCATCAAACAAAATTAAAATGACCTGGAGAATAATAAATAGTGAAACGGACAACATCAAACCGCGCAACTCGGATTTTCAATTGAATATTAACAATAATTTAACCCGATCTGATCAAGAAGTTGCTATGGCTTTTGGGAAACATTTTACTGATGTTCCTTTTTTGACAACTAAATCATTAAACTCTTCTCCTACTGTCGCCGAATCATTGCTTAAACAAAATGTAAAGGCTTGTTCAAATACTTTTAAATTCCATAGAGTATTGCCAAAAGATATCGTTAAATATTTTAAAACTATTGATGTTAAGAAAACGGCAGATTTATGGGGGATTTCCGTTAAAGTTATTTTATCTATAATAGATATAATAGCACCTTATCTAGCCACTATATTTAATACAAGCGTCGAATCTGGTGTGTTTCCTGATTTAATGAAACTTAGTAAAGTCATACCTTTATATAAATCTGGTAGTACATTAGACCCCGCCAATTTTAGACCAATTTCTGTACTACCAACATTTAGTAAAATTTTTGAAAAAATAATTTTAGATCAAATTTTAAGTTTCTTTAATATTAATAAATTGCTACATAGAAATCAATTCGGTTTTACAAGGGGTCGCTCAACAACTGACGCTGGAGTTGAGCTTATTAAACATATTTTTGTGCATGGGAGAATTCAGAGGATGCTTTGGGTATATTTTGTGACCTTTCCAAGGCCTTCGACTGCGTTCACCATGAGACATTAATCAGGAAGCTACAGTACTATGGTGTCAAGAACACAGCGCTTAAACTTATAATTTCATATTTAAGTAATAGAATGCAGAAAGTTATTATTAATGGTAAAAGTTCTTCCGGCTCACCTGTACTAATGGGTGTCCCTCAGGGCTCAATTCTCGGCCCATTCCTGTTTCTAGTGTATATTAATGACTTACCTTCCCTTACATTCTATTGTAGAGGATAATCAAGATATAGTATTATTTGCTGATGATACTTCTTTGATTTTTAAACTTAAACGTAAATCATTTAAATGTGACGAAGTGAATAATGCTATATCAAAATTAGTGCATTGGTTTAACGTTAATAATTTACATTTAAACGGAAATAAAACTAAATGTATTAAATTTACAACAACGAATGTTAGAAATCTGAGTACCAATGTATTTTTAAATGGGGAAGAACTGAGCCCTGTTGAATCCACTGTTTTTCTTGGCATCACTCTCGACGCAAAGCTTCAGTGGGGCCCCCATATATCCAAACTAGCAAGCAGGCTAAGTTCTGCAGCCTATGCTGTAAAAAAGATTAGAGGTCTCACTAGTGTCGAGACAGCTAGATTAGTTTATTTCAGTTATTTCCATAGCATAATGTCTTATGGGATTTTGCTATGGGGACATGCGGCTGATTCAGAAACTATTTTTGTTTTACAGAAGAGGGCCATTAGAGCTATTTACAACCTTAAACTGAGAGAGTCTCTTAGAGACAAATTTAAAGAAATAAATATATTAACTTTGGCCTCTCAGTATATTTACGAAAATTTAATCTATGTTCACAATAACAAAGGTAGTTTTAGTAAAAAAAGTGATGTGCATTCTGTAAACACTAGGAACAAACACAAGCTAGTGATACCAGTTTCTCGACTCCACAGAGTCAGTAATTCTTTCTTGGGGCAATGTATACGCTAATACAACAAGGTCCCGGAAAGTGTACAGGCTCTCTCCATTAGCAAGTTTAAATGTTTTGTTAAGTTGAAACTGTATAAAAAGGGTTATTATAGTATAAATGAATACATGGTTGATAATAACCCCTGGAAATGAGGTGATCGCTTCCAAGCTGTTTCTAAAATAAATTTTGTACTTATATAGTTAGTACAACCATTATTGTAAAATTTGCTTTAAAAAAAAAAGTCCCGCTGGGTTTCTTGCTGGTTCTTCCCAGGACAGAGGTTTTTTTTTCGAACCAGTGGTAAAGTAAAAAATGACTTTCAATAAGTATTACACATGTGATCTATATTGAATAAAAAATTATTCTATTCTATTCTATTCTAATGCAAACGCTATATCGCCAAGAAGCACAAATGGCATTTCTTTCCCATTAATATCAATAGCAGCAAGCAGCAGGCAATTGACCATTAAGATATATTTCTGAATGAAGACGATGAACCCAATATTGCCTTCTATTTTCTTTTCGTTTCTTGATATAGCAAACGGAAATTGCTTAGATTTCGACCAAATTCATGATAGGTCCGCACTGTGTGAACACAAAACGACAAGTAATTATTTTACGTCAATGCAAACACCTCTGAATCTAAGGCGTTGAAGTAAAGATATCGCCCCGCTAACGCAACGACTCTCTGCACGTCTGTGCGACGTGGCGTAAAGCCTTGCGGTAACAAAATACGGAGTAATCAATCATTACCCACCCTTCTCCCTTTACTTGGTAATTTTCGTTTCGCAGAGGCTATGAATTATGGAGTAAATTGTGTTTGTATTTTTATGTCTTTTTTATTTTCAAATCGTTACAATTACCATTACAGTCTACTCGTATTAAAGTCCCCTGCAGAACATAGGCCTCCCTCATAGATTGCCACATAGGGGGGATATTTCCCATAACTGCCACGTTTAGTAAGAGGATTGCCAACCGCAATTTTTTATTTTCTAGTCGTTATAAATGCAGTTGAGATGAGAGCATTAAGAAGTATGATAGGAGTTAAACTGAGTGACAGGATAAGAAATAGTGAGATAAGGAAACGATGTGGTCTGAAAGAAGATGTAGTGACAAAAATTGAGAAAGGTATGCTGAGATGGTTTGTCCACGTCGAGAGAATGAATGAAGAATGATTGACGAAAAAAGTGTATAAGGCGAGTGTGAATGAAAGTGTTGGAAGGGGTAGACCTAGGCGGACATTTCTAGACCAAATCAGGGACGTCTTGAAAAAAGGCCAGGTCAAGAGTACCCTAAACCGTAGAGCATGTATGAAGGGAATAATGAAAGTGGACGAAGCGAAACAAGTATGTAAGGATCGTAGCAAGTTGAAAGAAGTGGTCTCTGCCTACCCCTACGGGAAAGAGGCGTGATTATATGTATGTATGTATTAGGAATATGCTACTGCCCATCTCCTGGTTTGTTGCATCTTACGATATCCACGGAATGATACGTGGTAGTAAATAAATTCTTACACTGACACTACTCGATACTCGTTTTTTTTAAAAATGTTAAGTTTTAATCTCTTTCTAATATATATAATAGCGGGACCCCCAGTCCCCGGCGGCCCCGCTATTCCTGGCTACGGTGGCGACCATGGTAACGGCGGGGCAGGGGGTGCTAAGAATCTCCGGTGGAGGTTCGGTTGCCACCTTAGACGACTTGACCGGGCAACATACAACGCACGCACCCTGAGGACTGACAAGAAGATCGTGGTGCTGGAAGAAGAGATAGACAAGTTGCGCTGGCATATTATAGGATCATCCGAAGTCCGAAGAGAGGGGGAGGACACGGAAATCCTCGAATCCGGCAACTTGCTCTATCACTGGGAGGTCGACCATCTGTCCCAAGGAGGTGTCGGATTTATCGTCCACAAGTCTCTCGTTAACAACGTTGTAAAGATCGGGAGTTTGTCGACGAGGGTTGCGTACCTTATTTTCAGAATCACCAAACGGTATTCGCTGAAGATCATACAGGTTAACGCATAGACCTCGGCACACCCCGATGAGGAGGTGGAGGAAATGTATGAGGATATCTCTAGAGCCATGCAATCCTCCAAAACCCAATATACGGTGTTAATGGGAGACATCAACGCAAAACTAGGCACAAAAGAGAACGGTGAGCTGAAAGTAGGGAAATTTGGAATAGGGCAACGGAACCCAAGGAGCGAGCAGCTGGCCGACTTCATGGAGGACGAGGGACTCTTTATGATGAAATTTTACTTCCGAAGCGGCCCCACAGGAAGTGGACCTGGTCGAGCCCCGACGGTTTGACAAAAAATGAGATTGACTTCATTATGACGACCAGACGACAACTGTTCAGTGATGTCTCCGTGATCGCAAGGGTGATAAATGGTAGCGATCACCGAATGGTTAGAGGCACACTGAACCTAAACGTTAAGTTGGAGAGGTCTCATCTAATGAAGTCAACGCTCCGTCCCCCTCGTGCTCTCTTCGAAAGTCCTGATACCTTTTAGCTCGAGTTACAAAACCGTTTTCAGTGCCTAGAAGACTGCAATGAAGTGGACGATATGAATGACAAGCTCGTGGAAACTGTCCATGCGGTCGGAGCTAAGTTCTACAAGATCCACCGCAGAAGAACACAAAAACTCTCCGATTATACTCTTAATCTCATGGCTTTTAGACGGCAGATGAAGCTACATCCTTCAACAGATTTGACAGCATACAGGCAACTGAACAGACAGATCTCCAAATGCATGCGGCGGGACTTACGCAACTTCAATACAGCTTGTATTAAAGAAGCGATCGAACTAAGGCTCCAAAGTCTTTGCCAGAGATCTGTGTGCCAGAAAGAGCCAACTGTCAAAGCTGAAGACCGAATGTGGCAGCATCGTTTCCGGGACACCTGAGATTTTGAGTGAGATTGAGAGGTTCTATGTGCAGCTGTACACGTCATCGTTGGAGCCACACGCAATTGTGAGTAACGATCCAAGAGCGATTCTCATCCGACACTATTCTGAAGATATCCCGGACGTCAGTCTGAGCGAGATTAGAATGGCTCTCCAACACCTTAAAAACGGCAAGGCCCCAGGCAAGGATGGAATTACAGCGGAGCTTCTGAAAGCGGGTGGAAGACCGGTACTTGAAGTCCTTCAGAAGCTCTTTAACTCCGTCCTCCATGGTGGCATTACACCGGAGGCGTGGCGCAGAAGTGCGGTGGTCTTGTTCTTGTTCTCTTCTTTAAGAAAGGTGACAACGCTTTCTTGAAGAACTACAGACCGATTTCCCTTCAGAGCCGCGTCCACGTGCTGTTTTCGAGAGTCATTACAAATCGTCTCGCGCGCAGACTTGACGACTTCCAGCCTCCCGAACAAGCCGATTTCCGAAAGGGCTTTAGCACCATAGACTACATACATACCCTTCGGCAAATTATACAAAAGTCCGAAGAGTACAATTTGCCACTATGTCTGGCGTATGTGGACTATGAGAAAGCCTTTGATTCCGTCGAAATTTGGGCGGTGCTACAGTCCCTTCAGCGGTGCCAAGTTGACTGTCGGTATATCGAAGTGCTGAAGTGTTTGTACAGTAGAGCTGCGATGGCTATCCGAATACAGAACCAGAGTATGAAACCTATCCAATTGCAGAAAGGTGTAAGACAGGGTGATGTTATATCCCCGAAACTCTTCACCGCTGCATTGGAAGACGTTTTCAAACTTCTGGACTGGAAGGGATACGGTATTAACATCAATGGCGAGTACATCACTCACCTTCGATTTGCCGGCGATATAGTCCTTATGGCAGAATCGCTGGAGGACCTAAGCTCTATGCTCAATGACCTTAACAGTGTCTCCCAATGGATAGGTCTTAAGATGAACATGGACAAAACATAGATTATGTTTAATGTCCATGTCACACATATGCCGGTAGTTGTTGGGAGCACTAAGCTCGAAGTTGTTGACGAGTATGTTTACCTGGGACAAATAGACCGACTAGGTAAGTCCAACTTCGACCGAGAGGTCAATCGACGGATTCAACTCGGTTGGGCAGCGTTCGGGAAGCTACGACACATTTTCTCGTCAGACATACCTCAAAACCTTTAAACGAAATTGTACAACCAGTGCGTGTTGCCAGTGATGACTTACGGAACTGAGACGTGGTCCTTCACTGCTGGCCGTATGAGGAAGCTCAAGGTCGCTCAGCGAGCTATGGAGAAGGCTATGCTCGGAGTTTCTCTGCGTGATAAACTTAGGAATGAGGATATCCGCAGTAGAACCAGAGTAACCGACATAGCCCAACGGATTAGTAAGCTGAAGTGGCAGTGGGCCGGCCATATAGCTCGAAGAACCGACAACCGAAGGGGAAGAAAGGTTCTCGAGTGGCAGTCTCGTACCGGTAGGCGAAGTGTAGGGCAACCCTGCACGAGATGGAGTGACGACCTGGTGAGACATGCAGGAAGTCGATGGATGCAGGTGGCTCAGGACCGTGCTTTGTGGCATTCTTTGGGGGAGGCCTATGTTCAGCAGTGGACTTGTGAAGGGCTGTAATGATGATGAATGATGAATCTCTTTCTAAATATAATGCAAATGCCAATTAATTATAAACAAAACATTCTTAAAAACACCGATAGGACTTTTTTTTAAATTATTAAATGAAATATAATGCATTTTAAAGCGCTTTATTATACATAACCATTATAATTTGAAGGACTTTTAAAATTATATAATTAAAAATGCTACGAAAAATACTCTAAAGATGTCTTTAGTCTAATTTTCCTTGAACGCAATATTTTAACGACGCTGCAACGTTGATCTAGTTATTAATTTATATTTAACTGTAATAAGGGCTTATCAACCTAAAGAGTCCATAAAACGGCTAGACGTAGAAAGTAAAACACTAAATAAAAATACTAACGATTTTTTTTTTACAAAAATGTTGCATAATTTTCCAGTGATACATAATCCAAATCCTATACTCTCAGATATCATACACGACCAAAGTTTCAGTTCAAATCTTTGGCTCTATGCCATGCCCCCCCCCCCCCCCCATGGTAAGTATAAATAAAAAAATCAAAACTTTTACGTTTTAGGGATCTTCAATTTCAAAATGTTCTTAAAACCTACTTTCCCTGCACGGTATCTTTTCGTTATATGTCTTGACATTTCCTGTTAGCAATTATATCCAAAAGAAAAAGTTTTGACATAAATCCCATTTGTAACATTAGAGTGTAAATGACGTGCACTAACACGCAAAACAAGATGCTTTCGCTTGTAAAGTAAATATCAGCACTAAAAGCTTCCATTTGTAAAAGTCTCATTTTAAGCACACTGTTATGCTTAGTCACATTTCCTTGTCACACGTCTTAAATTTATTACCCGGTTTTCGCTCAAGCTCTACATATTATGCAAATCGTCAGTTTTCTTGATTAAGTTTTTCACTCCTCGAACATTTTATTAGGTAACTGCGGTTGGCTGTTATATCATAATTTATTCTCTGTCTTCTTTTGACTCCAATAAACCAATTAGAAACTATTGCTCGTGAGCAAACATTCAACAAACAGATTTACTACAAGTAGTAGCCAAAACTTGAAAACATTATTGGTGCTTTAAACAAAACTTGTTACTGCATAAAAAGCGAAAGTTCAGTCGTTTGGAGTACCGCTGTCACATATGGGCTTGTGCTGGTATATATAGTGGTCATTAATTCCGTGAAAATTTGTAGTAAGAGCATGTTGGTGAGTTTAAATTTACTTGAAATTATTTTTTTAGTCTCAAGCACCGTGGTAGATTAGCGAGTCTCTCTGTATTCTATAGGATACACTCTCCCCTTTTTTATGGTCGGGCAATCAGACTTCTCGCGGGTCTCCACGCGTTTTTATATTATAATATGTAATTCTTCAAATTCACATGCACGCGTTGTAACACGTTGATTACCGTGGCTCTGGTGACTGTTTTTTTTAAGTTTTCAGTACAGTCTACGGAAAGTCCACTTCTAACCATAAGCCTCCCCCACAGATTGCCACCATAAATTGATAGATTGGCGGGATGGTGCCATAGTTGCCCCGCTTAGCAGACGAGTTCGCTACCGCAGATTTTTATTATTTTAAGTTGGTATCAGGAAGATTCTGCAGGTCATCTCCTGTTTCATATCTATCTGTCGTCTCTTACGACACTCACGGGACGATATGGGGTAGTGGATGTTCTTGCACCGCAACTTCACGGTTACAATAGTTGTCACGTCAACGAAAATTAATAAAAAATCCTGAATTTCACAGGATCGGACCGGCCGCACCAAATAGTACAGGATCGTTATTCACCATTTCTCTTACTTTTGTAAGTATAGGCTAATTTTAAGCGCCTTTAGTGGAGGACTAAAAATCTGTTTATGTGATTATGTAGAAATGCAGTCTCTTTTGGCAGACAATGTTCCATCTAATTCTACAGTGACATACTGGCAAAGAATATATATACTACGTGAAAAGAAACGACACTTAAGCATGTGTGCACGTAAAATCACTTGCGGCTATGTGTGGGTGTCTGGATGTGTGCGGGCAACTTGAGAGGCGCGCGGGGCCTGGAACGGGCCGTCGCCAACTGTCCTGGCTGAGGGCTGCGCTTTATACAAAAATAATGCCTTTTCATTTGTATATAATTATTCTACCTTCATTTCGTTACAATATTTATTTATATGTGTGGCACATTTATGTTATATGTAATGTTTTTCAAGTATATATTTGTAATTTTATATATATATTTATATATATATATATATATATATATATATATATATATATATATATATATATATATATATATATATATATATATTTAAGCTTTTCTATGTACTTATATACCATTCTGTATTTTTATTTTATGGCTTTAATAATGTCAATTTTATCGCCAAACCACACACGTTTTTATTGTTTTCTTGCAATCCAGTCCATCCAAAGGTTGTCTGGAAGAGATCGCTCTTAGCGATAAGACCACCCATGTACCACATTTATTTTTCTCTTTTTTTGTTATTTATGTCATTTTTGAGCGTACAATTAAGTGTTATCTATCTATCTATCTATCTATGCCTCCCTATGGATTTTCTAAAAAAATTATACACACGGCTACGAATTTTTCCAATTGTTAGAAATAATAAATAAAATTATAAAAGGCATCGAAAAAGCCAAAAATATATAGGAGTAAGTAATTTTTAAAGAGTAGTAGGTAATATGATTATTGCGTACTGAAATACTAAGTGTTGGTTAATTATTATTTAAGACTAGCTATGCGCCGCGACTTCACTCGCGTGTAATTGAGAGTTTTAATAATATTGCTCAGAACCCTGATTCTTTTTCTCAAATATAATTAGCCTAAGTTACTCCTTAGAGCATCGGCTATCTGCCAGTGAATGTTCCGTCAAAATCTGTCCAGCCGTTACGGAGATTAGCCGGAACAAACAGACAGACAGACAGACAGATGACCGACAGACAGACAAAAATTTAAAAAATTGTGTTTTTGTTATAAGTACCGTATATACATTCATATGCATTGAGTAAAAAGCTGTTATTTTAACATTACAAACAGACACTTAAATTTTATTTATTTGTAATATATTTGTATATTTTACCATTAACTGATTATTTATATTAAGATAAATGAAAGTGTCAATATGTAAAAAAATATATCTTAAAAAAAATCTCAAACAAAACCTAAATGATGTAAAATACACAAAATATCCATTAAAAACATGACACGGAGTTGTGCTACGAACCTTGAAAGCGAACCACTGTAGCTTAACGGCATCACATGGTAACACGCAACGAACTGTAAATATTCATAACGAAATTTTCTGTTAGATCAGCTCTTTTTGTTGTTTCTTTGTTAAATTTTGGAAAACAGTATTTTATGACGAAAATAAAAGTGAAATAAACCTAGCAAGCTAACAGCATAGCAAAGTGGCGAAGCAATCAGCTTTGTAGCGGTTTCTAACGGTTGCCGTTGAGCAATCAGTTTCAAAATAGGAGGTTCAGATTCCTGGGTGATCAGTAATCGATTGCTGTAAACAGAATTTGAAAATTCGAAACCGTTCTCGAGATAATCGTGGGACAGACGGACAGACGGACAGACATTGTTAAATCAATAAGTGTTTTCGCAAGCTTCGCCACTTAATAAGAGGATATTTTATTTTTATAATTTATGACGAAAGACGCTACTTATGTCTTGGTAAGAGGCATGTACAGGTGGTTAAAAACAATCAAAGCGATAAAATTAATATAACAATCTCTTAATCGATATAAAAACATAATTTATTTAAATATAACTTAATATAACCCATTTAAAATTATTTTTAAGAATTCCCGTTTCTATTTTGAGTTAAGAAACTTTCAATTTCTTTTTAATTCACAGAGAATAAACAAATTCGTGTCCTTATATATACATATTTCATATTTAATTATATAAATGCATACAGTTGAAATATAATAGATTGAAACAACGAATTCTAATACTATCATTTACTTATCATTATCATTACCACCTATCAAATGTCCGCCACTGAATATACGAGTAAGCTTACTTCATAAATTGCCTCATAAGGCCGATATTTGGCGTAGTTGTCTCGCTTGGTAAGCGCTTGGCAAACGCAGTTTTTTATAACTACCAGTATTACCATATATTATATTTTATTTACTTATTGCAAGTTTATTAAATACATACATATTATTATTAGTTTATAATTTTATTAAGTTTAAATTACATATCTTGACTTTACATACCAATTTCTTCAACAGTTATTTTTTTGTTTTGTATTTATTAACCAAAATTATGTGATCCCGAAATATCCTCGATTAAAAATTAAAATTTAGATGCGCTGTTAAGATAAAATGTCTCGTCACCTGTAATAAGGAACTCCGGTTCTCTCTCTACGCACCGCACGAAACATAATAGCATTACAATGCAATTTTACACTGGTATACTGAGAGAGTGTGATCCTTTCCCGTTCGAGCCGACCCACTCGTGCTGTAGTCATAATATAGCAGCAGTGTAGCTCGACAATGCTAAGCTTAACGTAACTATTATTAATGTCAAACCGTTCCAAATAATTTCAATAATCCACTACTCCATATCATCCCGATGGTATCGCAATAGACGACAAAAAGAATACTCAAAGTAATTAAAAACTTCAGATGCCAACCCGCCTGCCAAGCATAACAACCATGGCAGATAGCTTTTGTTTTTGTTGTAATTTTTATTCAGCAGTAGACTATAAAAAATTATTAATGAATTCTAACTAAGCTGAAAATGCTTGAGTAAGGAGCAGTTTACTCTAGTTGTGGAATGGTGAATTTCATCACACACGTACTGTCGCGTTAGTAAAAAACAATAAAAAATATTTTATCGCTGCAGGTTCAACATAAACCGTTCTTGTCCCCCGAGACGGTATGCGTAGATATTTCCTCATGTAAAAAAGCAGAACTGCGGCTCTACCACGTTAAATTTAACATAACTAGTATTAAAGTCAAGGTATTCCAAATAATTTCATTAATCCACTACCCTATATCATTTCGACGGTATCGCAATAGGCGATAAAGGGAAAAACTCAAAATAATATTAAACTGCAGTTGCTTGTTCACCTGTCACATCAATGGCAGATAACTTATGTTTAGAAGTGGACATTTAAAAAGCTGTAATAAATGATGAATGAATTCCAACTAAGTTGAAAATACTTGAGTAAGGAGCAGTTTACGACAGTTGTGGAATGGTGTATTTCATCACACGCTTACTGTCGCGTTAATAAAAATGAATATACAATAAAAGATTTACTCCTCGAAATTACAACGAAGTGCTATTTTTATAACAAAAATGTCGTTGATGTACAGCGCAATTTTTCGTTCACTTTCAGTGAGAGATTCATTATAAATTTGCAATAAGTGGATGTGATGTGATGAAAGGTCAAAGTTACAATAAAATACGCAGAAAATTCCAGCAAGTTTTTATTCACATAGGCATGACACCGGAAAATATCATAAAATAAATTAAAATAATTTTGTTCACGCCCAAACGTTGGTTTCAAGACATGACGCCGGAGGGCGCTCGGCTCGATACAGCGCGTTCATAACCGGTAGAAGTGCGGGCGGTTAACGGGAGTTTTTGTTGCCAGCTGGCCGCGTTCGGAGATTGCACGTGGTTTGTTTTACCGGCGGCGGGGTCGAGTGAGTTGCTAGAATACCGTGCTATCGAGAGCACGTCTTGAAGTCGCCCGGGAAACCTCCATTTTTAGAGTCGGTTTTGTTAGCAAATTGTTGCCACGACGAGGGGTTTTTGTTAAATCCAGAATTAGAAGCCGGGCTAAGAAATTGTTAGGAAGTTAACATTAATTGCGATCAACGTCTGAATTGTTCTAGAAATAATTGTTGCCACGCGAAACGGAAGTGACCTTTGATCCGAACATTCGGTATTCGTGTTGTGTGTTACGCTTTATAATAAACGAGTGTTAGTGGCGTCTGGAAGTTAGTTAACTGTACGGTATAGTTAATAGACTGTCATAGTGAAAAAGGAAGAAAGTAACTATGGGTGACGCCGCTGGAGATTACCACAATTTGGAGCGGCGCCGAAGTCCGGGCTGCTGCCGACTTCAAAGGTCCCGTCAGGTCTATCACAACCTACACTACAAAAACACCACTACACTCAACACATACACACCTCCGGCCTGACCGAGCCCTGAGACAGCAGTCACCTCATATACAGCTAAGTAATATCTATTTGACTAGCCTCCCCATTAAATTGTAGTAGGATAAAACATTTTCCTTATATCTTAGTATTATACGAAATTCTTCCATATAGCCACTCGGGCTCGAGCCTGCGGCTGCTCGTTGAATCTCCGCTCATGGGCCCCGGATATTAAACCTTTGCAGGAGCAGCTGTAGGCCGTAACAAATGTTGGTAGCAGAGCGTGGTTTGGGTTTGATTCCCGATCGAGCCCGATCGAGCGATAGTACTTGATAAAAATTAAACAATTTTGGTAGCAGGGAGCGTTGGTTGGATTCGTTTAATTTTGTGTCTACAATCACGCCCGGCCGTAATACGTAAAATAAAATTCTTTTCTTTTGTTGCTTTGTTGCTTCCTTTTGGTTTTGTTTGTTAGCGGGTAGATGTCAACGCCAAGCCCGTAGTTTGTTGAGGATAGGTACTTTGACTAGGTAGATAAGGTTGTCACGTAATCGGATAATTTTGTTGATCGTACTAGTGTTTGTTATTTGTTAATTTGATTTGTGTTTTTCTTTGTGCTAACTTGTATTTAAGGTAATAAATAGTAATTTGTATTTAACTTGAGTTGATCGTACTAGTGTTTGTTATTTGTTAATTTGATTTCTGTTTTTTTTTGGGGTATTAGTTTGTAATTATTAGTAATGCCGTCGCACAAGCAACCGGCGCTCCGCCTGCAAGCAGAGCTGCGTTGGGCCGCGAACGCCCATATTTTGATAGGTCGACTTGATCGGGTTATAGTTTAGGAAAGCGACTCGAGCAGATCGATGCCCGAAGGGCTGTAGTGGAGGAAGCTTGCACAGAGCTTTTGGCCTCGGATGCGGAACAGGAAGTCCTAGACTGCTGCCTCGTGGACTACGAGAAGTTTTTTTCGCTCGCTTTGATCGAGGCGGGGCCAAGTATGCTATTGAAGCACGTGAAGCTCGGCTGAGGGGCCTGTCCGAGTCTCCTCGGAAGCAACCTCAGTCGGAGCTGTTGGGACGACTCCCAACTCTGGACCTGCCAAGGTTCTCCGGGGTCCTTTCCGTATGGCTGATATTCGTTGGTCTTTTCGACAGCCTAGTGGACGCCCGGAGGGACTTGACCCCGAGCCAGAAGATGGCGTACCTCCTGGCCTCACTGGAGGGGGAGACCCTGGGCGTTGTCGGCCACTTGAGATTGTCGGACGACGCCTACCAGACTGCTCGGGACCTCCTAGCCAGAAGATACGCCAACGTTCGGCGAATTGCGGACGAACATGTTAAGCAGCTTCTAAGCCTCCCGCTGCTAACTGACCGGGCCAGACTACGTCCGGACTTGGTAAATCCAGTCTTAGTGGCCTGTAATGCGTTGAGGCGGCTGGATTTACCAGTGGACGAATGGTCCTATTTGTTGCTCCACATCGTGCTGTCCCGTCTACCTCTCGACCTTCGGATACATTTTGAGGAGAGGTACGGTGGGGACGGGGCCTCCTATATTCCGCCCTTCAATGATCTGTTGCGGTTCTTAGAGCAGCAGTACCGGCAGATTGAGAACGCGTCGGGCACCGTTGACGACTTACGAGCCGTGCCCAGTGAGAGGCGGAATCCACCGGGCAAGTCGTCGTCAACCCCCCCCCCCCCCCCCGGCCTATCGGAGCTTCCGCGGGAGGGCGTCGCTCCCTACCATCTTACAGTGGCCTAGCGGCCAGGGAGGCGCCCCCCTGCTCCTATTGTCGAGCATCTGATCACCGGGTAGAGTCGTGCCCGAAATTATTAAGTAAGCCGGCTCCGGCGAGGCGAACTATCGCCAGGGAGCCCCGCTGGTGCTACTCGTGTCTGGAAGGGCACCTCCAACGAGACTGCCCGCACCAGCGGCCCTGTCCGCATTGCCGGGGTGCTCACCATGCAGTTTTGTGCCTAAGTGCAAACGGCGTCTCCTCTCGGGGCTCTGCCCGACCCTCGACCCCCACGGGCGGGAGCGCTCAGCCACGCCCTCTGATGGGCGACGCTCGGCACTCGCTTGCCGGCCACCGGGCCCCTAGGTTTGAAAGGGGTCCCTCCCCCGACCAGTCAGGTGTAATTCCCCCAGGGGCGGGGGTGTCATCGCCCCCCTCAGCGTGTGGGGAAGAACTTCACGACCACTCATCAGTCCGCTAGACCCTTCTCACCCCCGTTAGCCGAGTGGCCGCGGCTGGTGTACCACCGTTCCCCATTTGATGGAGGCAGCCCTAGCTAGCTGCCGCCTTAGCTCCCACTACGGCCGCCTCCCCTGAGCCTTGAGCCGTCAACAGTCCACTTGTCAAACTGTTCTGTTGCCGACGGCCTCAGGGAAGGCGTACAACCCGAGTGGCGACTGTTAGCGGTTTGTGCTCTATTAGTCTCGGATTCACACGGTGTGGCCTCCACTTGGTGGTGGGAAGATTAGGGCTCCCCTCGAGCGTTGAATCAAGCTGTCAGGGACTATTAGATTTGGTTTTGGTCGAGCACTTGGTTAAAATTTCTTTAAATTAAAAATAAAAATGCTTTTGGGTTTTCCGCGAAATGTTTCATATTATGGCGGTTGTGATTAAAAAGGGTGAATAAAATATACTCCTTAAATACGTGTGCATATGTTTTTGTAAATATATTTGATCATTAGGTTTGCTTTGTTGAAAAGAAAATTGAAATTAAGTAACACTGTTTGTGCCGAAAAAAATAAAAATCAATCCTCTCTTTGTTTTCATATTTTTGTTGGCACTGTCGAAGATACTTATTTTGAAAAAAAAATAACTTTTTGGCTATCTCTTATGTTTGTCGTTTTGCTTAGTTTGCCTGTTTTGATCTATGCGCCTCAAGAAATAAATTTATTACAGTTTGTTTTCAAGCTTTACGTAGTAGATTGATTATAAATGCTTTTAAAATTTGGTTGAAATATAAACATAGGACTACATATCTAAAAGGCTAGCTAGTTGAGAGATTATCAGATTGATATCAGCTACTGCACAATTAAGTAAATAGTTATATAGTAGATGGCTTGATTATGCTACTGTTTGAAAATCTATACTAAGGACTATCTGCGCGTTTCGTTTGGCTCTCCACAGACGACGTTCATATGGACTTTGTGGGTACCCTCTGCACTGCAGCTTAGGAGGCCACGCTGGTCCGATTCGCGCGCCGCTGTTTGCGGACCTGATCCGGTCGGATTGCGGAGCGAATCATAGGGGCGCAGATTGGCGTTTGAAGGAGGTCGTCGGACTTCTGCCCAGGAATAGGACTTATTTATGTGCTGCGATGTCCAGGAAGGGCATCCAGTTGAGGCTCAACCCTCCGGCTTGCCCACGTTGGGTCTGTAATTTTGAGGCTAAGATTAAGGTTGCAAGATCTGGTGTGGTGCATAAGGTGGCCTAGTATGGTTGTAGGTTCGGTCTTGCAATTTGTCGTCGCGACCCTGTCCCGCTTGCCGGTTGCTCGCGGACATAAATCCTTATGTCCGGGACGGGGGTTTGTTCACGCCCAAGCGTTGGTTTCAAGACTTGACGCCGGAGGGCGCTCGGCTCAATACGGCGCGTTCATAACCAGTAGAAGTACGGGTGATTAACGGGAGTTTTTGTTGCCAGCTGGCTGCGTCCGGAGATTGCACGTGGTTGGTTTTACCGGCGGCGGGGTCGAGTGAGTTGCTAGAATACCGTGCTATCGAGAGCACGTCTTGAAGTCGCCCGGGAAACCTCCATTTTTAGAGTCGGTTTTGTTAGCAAATTGTGGCCACGACGAGGGGTTTTTGTTAAGTCCAGAATTAGAAGCCGGGCTAACAAATTGTTAGGAAGTTAACATTAATTGCGATCAACGTCTGAATTGTTCTAGAAATAATTGTTGCCACGCGAAACGGAAGTGACCTTTGATCCGAACATTTGGTTACAATACTTATTTATATATGTGGCACATTTGTGTTATATATAATATTTTTAAAGTATATATATGTAATTTTATATATTTATATTTATTAAAAATATATTTATATTATTTTTATTAAGGACAACAAACAGTTGTATAATAAAAATTACAATTCAAATCAAAATGAAATATGTATATATGTTACCGGAAATGTATGAAATCTAGGAATTGTATACAAATCCTAGGAAATTTATATAATTCCGAAGCTATTTAGGAAATATATAAAATATTGTTTAAAAACTATTTAATACATAAATGTCCTAGGAAATGTGCACAATTCCAAGGAATTGTATATATTTCCAATATCGTATTAGGAAATGTATAAAAGTAATGATTTCTCTAATAAAACACTTTGTTAAAATGAGAATAATAATTTTTATTAAAGCACTCGTTGAGACAACAGCGTTCAGGTAACAGTCATTTCGTAAAATATGATAATCTTCATATTATCTCACTAATTAAAGCTTCGAAAATCAAGTATCTAGGAACTTTTAAAATGCATTTATCACAAAATCGACATATTATTCTCATAAAGTCAAACTTTCGTTGGGTAAGTGATTAGTCTGTTATTTAAGTAATTATAAATGTCACAATATTAAAGTAAGTTTTTATATTATATAACGAGTCAGTCCATATGGCTATTTATTTTTGCAGGGTAAGCCGGAATGGCACTTGGAAGTACACAATAATTTGTTTTGTCTGATCAGGCGATCTCGCTAGTGCCGCGTTAACTGTCAGTGTGTACGAACGTCGCTGTTGTTCAAAATGGCTACCGAATCATGCATCGCACTTATCAAAAAGCGATTTATAGTACTTTAGCGTCATTAAAAACGTTAACAAACGCTGAAAACACTGCTTATATTGAAGATGAACGTTATAAAGAGTTAATTGAAGAAGTTTCCACGGCAAAAATAACAGCTAGAAAGACTTCTCGTGATTATTGGTTATTGCGGTGATACGATGTGCATACCATTGACCAGAAAAGTAAGCCTATTTTTCCTGTTAAAGACACTACAAGCACTATTATTTACTACACATGTGATAGCGAGTTATTTGACATATTACACGAGGCACATATTCAAATTGGTCACGGCGGAAGAGATCGTATGATGAAAGAGGTAGGGAATCACTACGAAAACATAACACGTAAGGATATAGAAACTTATCTTGAACTTTGTGAACCCTGACCACAAAAGCAAAAAAACACCAAAAAAGGCATTGTTGTAAAGCCTATTATATCGGCAGAGTTTAACTCTAGATGCCAAATGGATCTGATAGATTTTCAGATCCAGCCCGACGGTGATAACAAATTTATAATGGTGTATCAAGATCATTTAACAAAATTTGTTGTTTTAAAACCACTTTAAACAAAACGAGCTGAGGAAGTGGCTCACGCTTTATTGGACGTATTTACTCTCCTTGGTGTTCCTGCAATACTTCAGTCTGATAACGGCTTTTCTAATTTTCCAACCGAATTATTGAGAATTCAAAACATATTGGCCTACTTTAAAAATTATTCATGGTAAACCCAGGCATTCGCAAAGTCAGGGTAGTGTGGAAAGTGCAAATCAGGATATTGAAAATATGTTGACCACGTGGATGCAAGACATATTATGTCTGTCTGGATGTGTCAAGACTAGAATGGCTGGAGACCCATTGTAGTCTTGCTCAGACTAACGTCCAGCACATCATTAGAATTAAAAGTTTAATTTTCAAAAATTGCATTCGAATGATGCTTCAAATGGAAGGTATCTGTTTGTTTGTTTGAGCGCATCATGTAAATATAGCTAAAGTAATTTGAATAAAGTGCCTAAATATATATATATATATATATATATATATATATATATATATATGTAGAAAGGGTAATTGAGTATAGTACAGAGACTAATTTTGTAGTTAGGAATAATATTAATTCGTTTACACGAATTAATTATTTAACGAGTCAAGGATAAACTAGTAACGGAATACGACTAGCGCACCGTTCCACGTCAGAGCCAAGACTGCCTTAAGGGTGGGCGGCACCGCAGGTGCAATGCCGCAGGTGTGCGGTACACGTGTCTTTTACAAGAATTCTGTCTAGCTAGACTGACGCCGCCGCAGCTGCAACGGTGCAGGTGCCGTCACGGCCATGCTGACATGCGTGCGTCCTCGCACGCGCTCCATCACAATCTTACTTATCTGTAGAAAGGAAAACATCGTTTGATCATCCTGATAAAACAGTGTCTGGTCCGGGCCATATTGACCCTTCAGATTTGGGCGACAATCAGTTTTGTTCCGGCAGTAAGCCCTACAAAACTTTAATAATCTTTATGCTAGATCGGAATGATTAGTCTGTTATGATTAGGCTTTTCTATTTTCTCTTTTTTTTTTCAAGTACTGTTTTCGCTAGTCCGGAATCACTATTCATTATAGCCATATCATTGGACCGGCACAAAGCCCTGCAATGATAGTAAGAACTATTTTTTTCTTACCCTTTTTTTTCAAGTACTATTTGCTAGTCCGGAATCACTATTCCCTGTAGCTATATCATTGGACCGGCAAACGCCCTGCAATGATAGTAAGAACCACTTTTTTTTCTTACTCTCTCTTTTTTTTCAGTATATAACAGGTACAGACCAACCATACCGCATACATGTCCCTGTCACAATCACACAAAAATGTATCGTGAGGGACGTAGTGACATGATAACACCTAAGTATGTAAACCTACAGAAATACGTCACATCCCAGTACAGCACAGACCAGCCTCCCTGCAACTCTGTGTTTCTTTCCTGCACTAGAATAATTACTTCGATAGAGTGTTGCAACGTCTCTAGTATTTTCTAGATGCACAGACACGGCTACCTCTGACTGTCGCACGTCCTTGTGCGGTTGACAGTGAACAGCATACGGTCTATCAGTTATCACCACCTGCTAACAGATATTAACTCTTGTTAAATATTACAACGGTCGACCATCCCAGACTTCATTTAAGTCATGAACGCGCCGATATGGCTACCTTCAGGCAAACGCACTCCAGCTTTTCGTTCTGCTGCGTTCGTGCCACAATCGCGCCAGCGAGCCGTCGCGCCGTAGCCGTACTAGCTCTAGCGAATCGTTGCACTGCTTTGTAAAATTAAAAGAAATCGAGATAAATGTATTGTGAACCATGGAATTCCGAGCTTCCAAAATTCATCACATATTCTCTTAAGAAACGGCAACAGTATGACATTTGAAAACATTGCAAAAAATAACAGAAACTATGTGTAGACGCAAATACCACAACATTTCAAAGGGAAGGAGGTAACTGCGCAAAATCTACGAAAACCGACCTCAGACGTCCATTTACAGCGCCAAAACACCATTTGTTCGGCGGCCGCTTAAATTGCCCTGCCGTAAGATCAGCCGATAAGTTACCGTCTGTAGCGGTGTAGGCTCAATCTTACCAGCGCTCGGCCGTACCTGACCATGTTCGATTAGCCGTCACAACATCTTCCTCATTGATCATTGTTGTAGAGACTTCTACGAATCCCTCGACATCAAACCCCAATCTTGTCGACGACACAACATTCGGAGCAAACTGCAACACTGATCAACACATTAGAACACAAAAATGTCACTTATTATTTTCAATTCATAGCGTGTTAAAGTTAATCCTTTATTTTGGTACATCCCTTAAACGTTTTGAACTTCAAAATATAGCAAATGATAATCATGTTTCGCGTGAACTATCAAATTACAACATAACTTGAATAAGTTTATTAAAAAGCCTCTAACTTCTTTCGACATTTGTTAACATATCAAGAAATAATGAAAATACTTGCGGGTTACATTTACTTTTTTATTACAAATTGAACAAATTAAAAAAATTGGCTTAAATAATTTCACTTTATCTTTTCTCTACACTTTAATGATACGAAAATATCGTAAGTAGCATAGCAAATTTCATTACGGTATTTAACATAAAAACAGATTCATCAATTCGGAATGCATTACATTCTTCCACAAATGTAATAATCCTCATACTATTCGAAGATTAAATGTGGGCAAAAATGGGGACTTTATCCTACTTCTGATGTAGAAAGGGTAATTGAGTATAGTACAGAGACTAATTTTGTAGTTAGGAATAATATTAATTCGTTTACACGAATTAATTATTTAACGAGTCAAGGATAAACTAGTAACGGAATACGACTAGCGCACCGTTCCACGTCAGAGCCAAGACTGCCTTAACGGTGGCCGCTCCGTCAGTTTTATACAAGCAGGACGGACGGCACCGCAGGTGCAATGCCGCAGGTGTGCGGTACACGTGTCTTTTACAAGAATTCTGTCTTCTAGCTAGACTGACGCCGCCGCAGCTGCAACGGTGCAGGTGCCGTCATATATATATATATATATATATATATATATATATATATATATATTGTTGTATCATTTAAAAATTAATGACATAGGTTGAGAAGATCTAATATTACAGCTTGAGCACTTCCTATCATGCTGTCTAATATAAAGCGAAGGTCATGATAGTCTGGTTCTAACGAACTACGAAGATACTCGAATGAGCGTAGCTGTGGGCTGTCTTTAAGATCTTGATTAAAATATGATTTGAGCCTTTGGAGCGGTCGTACCGTTAGATTCCACATTCCCTAAGGCACCTTTTACAACACGATATAAGATGAGGTGATACTTACCTTATGCTCCCGTCCTTCGTCGAATGTAATTAAGGTCATATTGAAGTAAAGTATTTCTTAGGATGTTTTTTTATACTTCCGATGGTTCCATTACTTTGCAACCCCTTTAAATTACAGGCTATATAAAATATTTGATAATCAGATGCTAGAGTTATCCAGAGCAACCTTTATCTTTTCATTTAATTTCATAGTGTCAAGATTTTTTTTCAATTTTAAAGCTTCGTTGGAATGTAGCCATTTGCAAAAGAACTAGAATAACTGATATAGCCCAACGGATCAATTAGCTGAAGTAGCACTGGACCGGCCATATAGCTTGAAGAATCGACAACTGATGAGAGAGAAATGTTCTAGAGTGGCATCCTCATACCAGGGAACGAAGTGTAGGGCAGCCCCCATGAAATGGAATGACGACCTGGTAAGATATGCAGAAATTCGATGGATGCAGGGTCTGTGTCATTCTTTGGGGGAGGTCTACGTTCAGCAATTGATTTCTGAAGGGATGTAATGATGATGATAATTATTGCTAATTGGACACAGATAGTAAAGTTTCTCGAAAGAGTCAGTTATTGAGTCGATGGAGTAATGAAAATCCCTTGTTCAGCATTGAAATTATAACACACTGTGATAACAGACTGTGATGTACTGTCTATACTCGTATTATGTTGATTTTGTAGAACTGTTTGACTACGCGGGCGTGCAAAGTAATTATAGTAGATAATTTTCCTCGCAATAATAATAACCTGCGCCTTATTGCGAGATTGTATACTAAGGATATAGTAGTGCCTTAAGCATTCATAATATAATGTTGTAAATTGAAAAAACTATTTATTTAAAATAAAAAATGTTAATGGATTTTTTAATCAATTTTGTGAAATCATTATTGTGTTCAAGGTGTCGATTAAAATGTATTTTCTTTAAATTATGTACAAATTAATATTTTTTGAAGTTCTTTACCTACTTACTTAGCATCTGAAGATGCTAAGTTCACTGGTACATAATGCAGAGCTTCTGCCAACCGACAGATATCCCATCATTGCGGCAATTACTTCTCATAGAGCCATCTAGTGCTCAGGGTAGGGAGTATAGTAAATTCTTATAAGTAATGCATGTAACTGGCATATTGCTGGAATAATTCATTATCAAAAAAATTACTACAATAACACAATATGAAAGCATTTGATGTGTGAAACTAAATTATTGTCAGCAATATTTTATCTTAAATTTTATTATATACAATATTAAAAAACTATAATAAAAAAAAACTAGAACTAGTAACTTAATTATCATACAGTCCTACTCCCCGTGGTATCGTTCCAAGAACGCTGGCTGCGTTACCCGCTGAATGGCTATACTTAGCCTTTGAGCGAGAAAAGAACCAGCCCTTTTATCACCAGCAGCAACGACCAGCCGTGGATGGAGTTCCTTTAGAAACTTCACCGCACATGGACCCCACGAACCGATAGACTCTACAGCGAATGACTCAACTATGGAGTCATCTCTCAGAGACTCATATTTGCGTCACTTACTAAGTTCAGTTGCCTCTGATGCTGCCTCGGTTCTAAACGAGGTACTCCTGAGATGATAGATTACCAAAGTGTCTATGTCATACTGGGGCTTTACCTCTCTCCCAAGGGACCAATGTCATACTGTCGGGTCTCTTGCCATCGTCTCTAAATATTCCACAAGGCTCCAAACCAAGGGAACATTTATAGACACAAGAGTCCTTCGGATGACATCGTACATGAAAGTCCGTGGAGCCCAAAGTTGTCGATGATGCTACAGGGGCACTGATGAGGTTGACATATCGCCACTCTTAGTCGGATTCCTACGGCGATGCGCAAGCTTTCCCCATCAAGTAATGTGCCGAGATTACTTGATAGTAACGCGTGTAACACAATATTTTAAAATAGGTTTAATTAATACAATTAACAACGTGGTTTAAAAACTGATCAAATTATGTTTTTGTAATTTGAAATTAAAAATTTTGTACAGCCGAATTCAATATAAATTATTAAGAATAATTAAAAAATTATTGGTCTGACCTTGATCAAATTCATATGGGACCACATCTGAAGTACAAGCTTTCAAATAAAAAAGAATCATCGAAATCTGTTCACCCAGTAAAAAGTTCTGAGGTAACACACAAAAAAAAGAAACATACTGTCGAATTGAGTACCGTCTCCTTTTTGAAGTCGTCAGAAAAACAGGTTTACGATCGAAAAACAAAGGGGCACCTAGGATGTATAGTGAATCCGTATTGACAGTTTTTAAAAAGTTTCTCTGTGACAAGTAGATAAATTATTGGAAAAAAATATTTCGCATTTATTGGTATTTGGTTCAAGACCAATATTATTAAAATTTCCAAAAATATGAGTAAGATCACTGAGGGCGTCATCTGCTCTACCTCCCAGTGTACCGTCGTCCCGATGCCAGACACTCCAGCTTGGATTTCAAATTTGGTTGAACTTAAATTAAAAAAAAAAAAACTTTTTTTTCGCACGTAACGTAGTTAGCTAGTTTTATTTTGTTGGGTCAGTTCAAAATTTATAGTAAGAATGGAATTCCAAATAATAAATTAAAGTTATTAAAGGAATTTAAATTTAATTTTAATAGTACAGTAACAATCCTGGACAAATTTAAGGAAAATTTTGGGGCAGGCGCTGACAATTACTAAACAATGACTTAACTCGTGTACATGTTATGTCATTATAGAAAACAAATGAAATTTGACAACTTTTGCAAATGTAAATTATTTAAAATAAAACTGCATGTTGCTCGAGGTTCGTATTGAAATTCTAGGTACTTATTGGTAGTATAGAGACAACATCAAGCTACACGATGTTAAACTGATTTTTTAATATCTATAGAGACATAATGGTATAGATAGAAAGACTGTAAGTAGACGTTGTGATCCCTATACAGTACACAACTAGATGCGTGGATGCGTGGGTGAGCTTGAGGACTAAGCGGAATGCCTTGTTACCTGTAGTAGTAGATAGTGATCTCCGATACCCATCACTCTATATTATTACTCTGGTATAGTAATCGTACTCGGCTTAACCGCCGAAGATCCATCTTACCCCCTCCAGCAGACCTATTTGTTCTGTAGCCATAATATGCCACAGCGTGGCTTTACTACGAAAGTTATATTATCATGTTGAAATATATTATGTTGCATGGCATTCTTTAATTCATGACACATATACGAGTACAAGAGATACAAATAATGAAATTATTTTTAAGGTAAACATAATATAAGATCTACGTTTTAAGCACTAATTTGTTAGGCATTTAAAGAATTCCTCCTGGAAATAAAAAAGCTACAAGCGTTGAAAAACAAAAAAAACTTGCACATACTTTTTTAACTTTTATGAGCAGTCAGCCATTATGCACGTAGGCCCCAGGCGTTTAAATTATAGTTTTCATTATTATGTTGACCTACAAGATGAATGAGCAACTATATTGCCATTTTGTTTAGTGATAAGATTTTACAGCCTAGGATTTTAAATGATACGAAACGAAATTTTATTTTATTTTTATAAGTAGTAGAAATATGAGCCTATCAGACGTGTATATGTAAATGTTTCTGAGGAATTTTAATCCTTGGCTCACATTTTGCTATATTTGGAGTGCACGCTTAATAACTAATCAAAATTCAAAGCATTATCTTCATTGCTTCTACATATATCTAACGAAAATCATGACCTACATATAATTGGTTTTTCCGGGTTTGAATGTTTGTCCTTGTACAATTTATGTTTGTAAACTGCCTCCACGATACAGGAGAAAATCCTTGTGTGGGAGTAAAGTTTTTAAAAAAGAAAACGTTAAGAAATATTATTTAACACTAGGAAGATATTTGCGTTAATAAATTAATAACAAAAACAAGAAAATGGGCTACACAAATATCTTATATTAAATTTCATTGTTTACTGTTATCTTTAATGTAACGATCGAACTGACTGTGGGTTATACGAACGGTGGTAGCTCAGGAGATGAGCACTCGCCATAAATTAAGCAGTACGCGAGCAATCCGGGTTTTATCCCCGTCGGCCCTAATTAAATTGTTCATTACAATTTAAATATATATTTGAAACGTGTGAGGCAATTAAGGAAAACAGTAAGAATTACAACGTCTGAAAAATTAAAAAAATATTTGAAAGCCATGAAGTCACCCAAAATGCATTGGGCCAGCGCAGCGTCACATTGTATAGCCCAAATAACTCAAAAAAAAAAATAAGTGCAGTCCTGTACCCATCAGTTGCCTCGTTATCTATAAAGTGTTTCTGGTTCTAACGTTCTGGTTGCACTCGCAATACGAAATACAGCAGCGTAATGCTGCACTTGGATTCTGTGATATCGTCGTTCTGTCACGGTCAAGCCAACCCATTTGTGCTGTAATCATTATATATCTGCAGCGTGACTATACGAAGTTAAAAATAAAATAGCAATATGTTTTCAAAACTCTTTTATATAATAGAACGGTATAATTATTATTCAACATAGATTACAAGTTATTAATTATTACATAAAACATTGAAAATAATTTATAATAATTAAGGATGTCGCCGCCGGAGAACCCCAAAAAAATACAAATTACTTTTAATAAATTTAATTTAAAAGGACTATTATAATGATATTACAAATAAAATAACTAATACTTATTAAGTCTACACTTGTTTGATGCTTGAAACGAAGTGAAGTGGCATCGTGGAGTTTCGAATATACATATAATGCTGTGTCCACTGACGACGTGGGCGTCACTGTGGATCCATGGCGGCCGCATTTCCCTTCAAGTCACGACAATTGCCTCGCGGCATTAGGTTTCTGGTAAGTTTCTATATCGGTCGACACCGCGTGCATCATTGTGAGTTCATGGCGACCGAGTTTCCAATGTTTAAATATTGTGTGGGAATATGAGGTTGCTGCGTAGTTCACGATTTTGTTAGGGAGCATCCATATAACACCTCCTCCCTGTTTACTGTTTTTATTAAAAAAAAGGCAAAAACGATCGTTAAAATATTTTATAGGTCTATGAGACTAGTTTATTAAATAACATTGTTTTATACGCATATTTATAAAGTAATTAAAACATCGCCACTTTTTCTTGTCCTTTAATTAAGAATTCAAGTAATTTTGCGAGAATATTTTATAGGCTCTTTTTATGTCTTACAGGACGGAGAACTTTTAAAAATAATCCAACTAAAGTTTATAACCTAAAAAAAGAATAATCGTAATTATGTCTGTGCAGTAATTGAAAATATTGTTAGGAACTTATAAAGCAGATAAATTAAAACTATGACGAGGACATGTGAATAATCCGCAGTAGAACTACAGAAACTCACGTAGCAAAATGTATCAGTATGATGATGTAGCAATGGGTTGGCAATAAAGGTAAAAAGAACCAAGTAACCGAAGGGGCGTTGGGGCAAAAATGGTCTTAAGTGGTAGCCACATAGGCGAGATGTAAGGTCTCAAAAGATGGAGTAACGACCTGGCAAGGCATGCAGGAAGTTGATGGATGCAAGTGGTTTAGGACCGTGTTTTGTGTCGCACCATTTGTTTGATAATGACAATGGAGATGAGTTGTGAAAATTGGCAGCACGAAGGAATCTTTGCAGACCCAAAATCTCTCTCAGAAATGATAGGAGGAATCTTGCCGAGCAGTAGGGCGTAATTAACAATGTATCCTGTTATGGCTACGAAAAAATTTATAATAAACTTCAGGATAGGCAACGCTTATATGAACTTCTTTGGTTGAAGTGGGTTTCAAGTTTTCATATACATAAACTGTCCTAGAAACTTTTTTAGAGAAATAAGGATGACGAACGATTACACATTCCTTATCTGATGTTGAATTGCTGCTGTAGCCCAAAGACCTATCGATTTAAAACCAAAATGTACATGTGTTATCATGAGGACTTGGCCTTCACCAGTAAAAACGTTTTCCGGTACTCGTCACTCACCACTATACGAAGCACAACAGCATAATGATACTATTTGATGCTGTTGCTTTGCTGTGAGCTTGGTACTTTCACCGTCGGGCCAACCTTTTCGTGCTAAAGACAAAACACAGACATTTAGCGTGGCTCTACAACCTAAAAAACTTACCATCAGAATTGTTAGCACAGTTGTCATTTTAGTATTTTAAAAGTCACAACCTTATTACGTATATTAACAATAGTTTAACATTATAGTAGTACACATATGTATGTAAAATAGAATAGTTAAATCCTTGATAATAACAAATAGAAAAACTGAATTAGCACAAAAATAAAATTTATTTTATATATACTGAGCTTGACTTTGATCGCAATTCAACACTTGCTCTAATTGCTTAGTGCCAAGTGTGAAAACCCATCCCATGTGTGCAAAATTCAAAATGCATCTCATAAGTTTTTACCACTATAGTTGGCAGATTCTGATAAAACAAACAGTAATAGAAAAGACGTAGGATGTGTTAATATTTCTACTTATTACAAGTGGAATTTACATTGATTTATACAAGAATATCATATAAATTATAGTCATAATACACAACGGTGGTAAGGGCGTCTTTCATTTTCCTACTATCTAAGTTGAGTCTTCGTATCTCATCATTGAAATTTTAATTTTTTTCTGTATTAATTTACTTTTGTTTTAAATGTCAAGCATAGGCTTCACATTTCTGGAATAATTGGAGCAAGGAAGAATTAAATGCACTGTCCCAATGCCTGATAAAACATTGCCTTAGTTATTTTATTTTTTAGACAAGCAAGTCGCTAACGACGCTTAACCCTAATATCAGGATTTCAAATTTCGATAAAAAATTTTATTTGTCATTTATCAGTAGAAGCGAACACAAGATGCTAAAGTTGAAAACAGGCGCCAGCGCAAAGTGACCAACCCAACCACAATTAAGGACATATATACGTTCCAAGCGCTGATTAGCTCAAAACAGTACTTTTCAAAGTTTATCTCACACAAATGTCAATTACTCATAACTTTAGGAAATTTTATAGTCTAAATAGTTATCAAAGGTTTTTTTATATCAATACAGTATTCGTGGATGCTATCAAGAAAACTAAAGAGAGGTTTTCTTAATTTCCTTCTTAGCGTTAATTTCAAAAGCTGTACAACCAACTTCAATATGAAAATAATTTATTGTCGATTTTTTAAAAGAAAACGATAAATCTAGAGAATTTACTGAGAAGTTTGGTAAATTTATCTTATATATTTTCCTAGCTATTTAGTTAGGCATGATTACACATAAAAACAAGGTTTGTGTGCTTACTAGTGTATGGTTTAATTTCAGGCAAACTAAGAATGTCCCAAGTGTTGATGAGATAAGAACGGAAAAAGTAAAAAGTAATGAGATTTTGTTTTATTATTTTACTTTAGGTACTAGTGTTGTCTTTTTTTCTACAGGAACTAAAATGTGCAGTTAAAAAATGTAAAAAGATAGGAAAATGATTGAAATTTCTTGAGCAGCAGTAATAATAAAGAAAAGCGATCTGGCCTTCATTAAAATGATGAATTTCTTTGCAAAATGTGTGTAAAGAATTTAAAGCACGAAAAAGTGCTCGAAAGCGATAATAAATGAGGCATAAACCAGGATGTTATAGCAGAAATTATATCCACTAGTGCTGGATATCCAGCTTCATATTGTTCTTGCTTATGGAACATCCCACCGTATTTCCGTGGTTGTATGAAACTACGCATAGTTAAATTTACAAAGGTGGAACCAAACGGCGGAGCATTGTTTAGTTGAGGCTAGGAAAAATGATGTAGAGCACGTAAAACTCATCGGAAATATGTCGTCTCGAAGAATACCAATGCTAGCCGTAATTGCAGACGCGTAACCGTTAATACGGTACAAGCTACGATGCTTCCTCTAACCTATTTTTTATAGAATATGGGTGACAAACGAGCACTCAGTTCACCTGATGGTAAGTGGTTGCTGTAGCCCATAGACATCTACATCTCTCTTCGTTTGCGAATTAAAATGCAGATGCGTTGTCAGCCGTGGGGACTAAAATAGAATGCCTCTTTTCCAGTAAAGTGGGTCTCCGGTTCTCTACACTCACCATACGAAACACAGCAGCATTATGCTGCTATTTTACGCTGGTATTCTATGAGAGCGTGGTCCTACCCCGGTCGAGCCGACCCATTCGTGCTACAACTATACTATTAATATAGCTGCAGCATGGCTCTACCACGTAAGCTACCACCACCTATGCGTATAAATACTTGATTTTATATTACAGTTTGTTCCCCAGAACACAAAAACTTTATTAAAAGGAGCACTATTTTACAGAGTGCAAACTCGCTCTTGAAAACTAGAAGAAAAGTTGCCAGCTTCATGGTTTGCCAGAGATTGCAAGGCGCACAATAGTAGAGGTAGAAACCCTAGTAGTTGGCCGTCACAATACGCGGGCTTTCTTTACATATAAGAAAATGGTAACCGAAGGGTTTATTTTCAAATCAGACTTATTGGGAGTGGTATTCAAAAAAGAAAAAAAAACGATTTTGAAAATAATATAATTTACATCAAATCATTCACATTCCAAGTACAAAGATGATCATAATTGATTATCTAAATATATATTTTCGGCAGTGCAACGCTAAGATACCATGAGATCTGTGCACCACAAATCTCTCATATCGCTAGCAAAAGTCCCTCTTTTCTAGGTCTAATACATCAATTTAACCCTTATTTGGTAGTCTTACGTAATCATCAGGACAATAAGAAAAATCTATATTAAGTACTTTATGTACATTAATAGGGGCTAGGGTTATTTATCATCATTTGAAAATTATAGGAGATTAGAAGCTGCTGCACCAATACGAAAGTCAATGTGGAAGAGGTATACAATCGTTGGAAGCTCTGCCACTACACAACAGACTGGGGTGAGACGGTGCTACATCTGTCGGTGGTTATAGCGCAGAGCTTTCGTTGAAAGCAAAGCTGTGAAAACTGCCAATGCAGCGGTGACACATCGGCTATCTGTTGGTTCGCGGCAACTCAGCAGCATGCGTCATCTCTGGTGAGTCACATCTTGCTTACAACTGATAATTCTTAACACATTGTATACAAGCGTTTCGATTACATCGGCACAGAAAAACAGGTTGTTTATATATAGATACGGGTAATAAATTAAATATTTGAACACAAAATGAAGCGAAATTGTTGAAATTACGAACAGCTACATCTACCACGGTAATGAGAGGATTTGGTGGAATTTGCATACAGTCGTTGGGTAGGTCGCAAATAACTGTGCATATAGGCAAAACTTGTCTAAGTGGGTACGTGGAAATAACTACGTTTTACGTGGTCTCATGGTATCTTAGGGTTGCACTGCCGGAAATATATATTTAGATAATCAATTATGATAATTTTTTTATAGGATATGGGTGACAAACGAGCACACAGTCCACCTGATGGTAAGTGGTTGCTGCGGCCCATAGACATCTACATCTATCCTCTATTACAAATCAAAATGTAGATGCGTTGTCACCTGTGAGGACTAAGATGGAATGCGTCATTTCCAGTAAATATCCGGCCACCTGCACTCACCAAACGAAACGCAGAGGTAAACATCTACTTCACGCTGGTTTTCTGTGAGGTCGTGGTACCACCCCGGTTCGAGCCGGCCCATCCGTGCGACAGCAAAAGCTGCCGCGTCGCTCTACCACTGTTAAAATCTTTGTACTCATCTTTGTAGTTGGCATGTGAATGATTTGATGTAAATTATATTATTTTCAAAATTGATTTTTTTTCTTTTTTGAATACCACTCCCAATAAGTCTGATTTGAAAATAAGTCCTTCGCTTACCATTTTCTTATTTGCGCCCATTTTAGTCGTAACGGTCAAACGCCGGACTCACTTATAATGCTCATTGTTAAGAAAGCCCGCGTATTGTGACGGCCAACTACTAGTGTTCCTACCTCTACATTGTGCGCCTTGCAATCTCTGGCAAACCATGAAGCTGGCAACTTCTCTTCTAGTTTTCAAGAGCGAGTTTGCCTGTAAAATAGTGCTCCTTTCAATAAAGTTTTTGTATTCTGGGGAACCAACTGTAATATAAAATCAAGTATTTATAAGCATAGGTGGTGGTAGCTTACGTGGTAGAGCCATGCTGCAGCTATATTAATAGTATAGTTGTAGCACGAATGGGTCGGCTCGACCGGGGTAGGACCACGCTCTCATAGAATACCAGCGTAAAATAGCAGCATAATGCTGCTGTGTTTCGTATGGTGAGTGTAGAGAACCGGAGACCCACTTTACTGGAAAAGAGGCATTCTGTCTTAGTCCCCACGGCTGACAACGCATCTGCATTTTAATTCGCAAACGAAAAGAGATGTAGATGTCTATGGGCTACAGCAACCACTTACCATCAGGTGAACTGAGTGCTCGTTTGTCACCCATATTCTATAAAAAAATAGGTTAGAGGAAGCATCGTAGCTTGTACCGTATTAACGGTTACGCGTCTGCAATTACGGCTAGCATTGGTATTCTTTGAGACGACATATTTCCGATGAGTTTTACGTGCTCCACATCTTCTTTCCTAGCCTCAACTATACAATGCTCCGCCGTTTGGTTCCACCTTTGTAAATTTAACTATGCGTAGTTTCCTACAACCACGGAAATACGGTGGGATGTTCCATAAGCAAGAACAATATGAAGCTGGATATCCAGCACCAGTGGATATAATTTCTGCTATAACATCCTGATTTATGCCTCATTTATTATCGCTTTCGAGCACTTTTTGTGCTTTAAATTCTTAACACATATTTTGCAAAGAAATTTATCATTTTAATGAAGGCCAGCTCGCTTTTCTTTATTATTACTGCTGCTCAAGAAATTTCAAACATTTTCCTATCTTTTTACATTTTTTAACTGCACATTTTAGTTCCTGTAGAAAAAAAGACAACACTAGTACCTAAAGTAAAATAATACATCAAAATCTCATTACTTTTTACTTTTTCCGTTCTTATCTCATCAACACTTGTGACATTCTTACTTTGCCTGAAATTAAACCATACTGTTTTATAAGTTCCTAACAATATTTTCAATTACTGCACAGACATAATTACGATTATTCTTTTTTTGAATTATAAACTTTAATTAGATTATTTTTAAAAAGTTCTCCGTCCTGTAAGACAAAAAAAGGGCCTATAAAATATTCTCGCAAAATTACTTGAATTCTTAATTAAAGGACAATAAAAAGTGGCGATGTTTTAATTACTTTATAAATATACGTATTAAGCAATTCGCTTGTGATTTTTTTAAAAGATAATATATTATATAAAACAATGTTATTTAATAAACTAGTCTCATAAACCTATAAAATATTTTCACGGTCGTTTTTGCCTTTTTTTAATAAAAACAGTAAACAGGAGGTGTTATATGGATGCTCCCTTACAAAATAGTGAACTACGCAGCAACCTCATATTCCCACACAACATTTCAACATTGGAAACTCGGTCGCCGTGAACTCACAATGATGCAGGCGGTGTCGACCGATATAGAAACTTACCAGAAACCTAATGCCGCGAGGCAATTGTGCTGACTTGAAGGGAAATGCGGCCTCCATGGATTCACAGTGACGCCCACGTCGTCAGTCGACACAGCATTATATGTATATTCGAAACTCCACAATGCCACTTCACTTCGTTTTAAGCATCAAACAAGTGTAGACTTAATTAGTATTAGTAATTTTATTTGTAATATCATTCTAATAGTCCTTTTAAATTAAATTTATTAAAAGTAATTTGTATTTTTTTGGGGTCCTCCGGTGGCGACATCCTTAATTATTATAAATTATTTTCAGTGTTTTATGTAATACTTAATAACTTGTTATCTATGTTGAATAAGAATTATACCGTTCTATTCTATAGAAGAGTTTTGGAAACATATTGCTATTTTATTTTTAACTTCGTATAGTCACGCTGCAGATATATAATGATTACAGCACAAATGGGTTGGCTTGACCGTGACAGAACGACGATATCACAGAATCCAAGTGCAGCATTACGCCGCTGTATTTCGTATTGTGAGTGCAACCAGAACGTTAGAACCAGAAACACTTTATAGATAACGAGGCAACTGATGGGTACAGGACTGCACTTATTTTTTTTTTTGAGTTATTTGGGCTATACAATGTGACGCTGCGCTGGCCCAATGCATTTTGGGTGACTTCATGGCTTTCAAATATTTTTTTAATTTTTCAGACGTTGTAATTCTTACTGTTTTCCTTAATTGCCTCACACGTTTTAAATATATATTTAAATTGTAATGAACAATTTCATTAGGGCCGACGGGGATAATACACGGATTGCTCGTGTACTACTTAATTTATGGCGAGTGCTCATCTCCTGAGCTACCACCGTTCGTATAACCCACAATCAGTTCGATCGTTACATTAAAGATAACAGTAAACAATGAAATTTAATATAAGATATTTCTGTAGCCCATTTTCTTGTTTTTGTTATTAATTTATTAACGCAAATATCTTCCTAGTGTTAAATAACATTTCTTAACGTTTTCTTTTTTAAAAACTTTACTCCCACACAAGGATTTTCTCCTGTATCGTGGAGGCAGTTTACAAACATAAATTGTACAAGGACAAACATTCAAAACCGGAAAATCCAATTATATGTAGGTCATGATTTTCGTTATATATGTAGAAGCAATGAAGATAATGCTTTGAATTTTGATTAGTTATTAAGCCTGCACTCCAAATACGAGTATACCAAAATGTGAGCCAAGGATTAAAATTCCTCATAAACATTTAATTATACACGTCTGATAGGCTCATATTTCTACTACTTATAAAAATAAAATAAAATTTCATTTCGTATCATTTAAAATCCTAAGCTGTAAAATCTTATCACTAAACAAAATAGCAATATAGTTGCTCATTCATCTTGTAGGTCAACATAATAATGAAAACTATAATTTAAGCGCCTGGGGCCTACGTAGATAATGGCCGGACTGCTCGTAAAAATTAAAAAAGTTTGTGCAAGTTTTTTTTTTTGTTTTTCAACGCTTGTAGCTTTTTTATTTCCAGGAGGAATTCTTTAAATGCCTAACAAATTAGTGCTTAAAACGTAGAAGTTATATAATGTTTACCTTTAAAATTATTTCATTATTTGTATTTCTTGTACATGTGTCATGAATTAGAGTTAATGCCATGCAACATAATATATCTCAACATGATAATATAACTGTTGTAGTAAAGCCACGCTGTGGCATATTATGGCTACATAACAAATAGGTCTGCTGGACCAGGTAAGATGGTTCTTCGGCGGTCAAGCCGAGTACGATTAGTATACCAGAATAATAATATAGAGTGATGGGAATTGGAGACTACTACCTACTATTACAGGTAACAAGGCATTCCGCTTAGTCCTCAAGATCACCCACGCGTCCACGCATCTAGGTGTGTACTGTATAGGGATCACAACGTCTACTTTCAGTCATTCTATCTATACCATTTGTCTCTATAGATATTAAAAAATTAGTTTAACATCTTGTAGGGTGATGTTGTCTCTATACGACCGTGTTTCAATAGGCACCTAGAATTTCAATACGAACCTGGAGCAACATGCAGTTTTATTTTAAATAATTTACATTTGCCAAAGTTGTCAAATTTCATTTGTTTTCTATAATGACATAGCATGTACACGAGTTAAGTCATTGTTTAGTAATTGTCAGCGCCTGCCCCAGAATTTTCCTTAAATTTGTCCAGTATAAAACATAAAAAAACGATTTTTACTGTAATGTTACAATTAAATTGAAATTCCTTTCATATAATAATAATAATTCATTTATTTCAGATCAATTATCCATATTTGTTAAAAAATTATAATCTAAATACCTATAACATTAAATAAAATTAAAATTAATAAATATAAACATTGAATAAAATTAAAACTAAAACTTACATTTAAAATACTACAATATAATTGGAAAATCCAATTGGGCATGCCTTAAGCGCATTAAAAAAATTACGTATAACATGATAATACGGAATTTTTTAAAATAGTTAAAATACATTTCGACAGCACTATCGGCTTCAACACCCTCGAAACCCATGAAAATGACACCCATGATAAAAAAATTGATACCCATTGCAGCCGCTACCTTGAATTTACATTCCGACAGCACTATCGGCTTCAACACTCGCGAAAACCATAAGAATGTCACCCATGATGAAAAAATTGATATCTATTGCAGCCGCCATCTTGGATTTACATTTCGACAACCCTATCGGCTTCAACTCCTTCGAAAACCATGAAAACGACACCCATGATGAAAAAATTGATACCTATTGCAGCCGCCATCTTGGATTTACATTTCGACAGCACTATCGGCTTCAACACCCTCGAAAACCATGAAAATGACACCCAAGATGTAAAAATTGATATCTATTGCAGCCGCCATTTTGGATTTACATTTCTACAGCACTATCGGCTTCAACACCCTCGAAAACCATGAAAATGACACCCATGATGAAAAAATTGGTACCTAATTCAGCCGCCATCTTGTATTTACATTTCGACAGCACTGTCGGCTTCAACACCCTCGAAAACCATGAAAATGACACCCATGATGAAAAAATTTATACCTATTGCATCCCCCACCTTGGATTTACATTTCGACAGCACTATCGGCTTCAGCACCCTCGAAAACCATGAAAATGACACCCATGATGAAAAAATTTATACCTATTGCGGCCGCCATCTTGAATTTACATTTCGACAACCCTATCGGTTTCAACACTCTCGAAAATCATGAAAATGTCACCCATGACAAAAAAATTGATACTAATTACTTTTAGTACGTACTACTATTATTTATTCTGGGCTTTTAAAATATTGTAATAAAAATATCTCTTATTATTATTATAATCAGGTATTTAAGAAATTTGGTTATTCGAATATTGTGTATTTGTACAGCGATCTTTTTGAGCCGCTGCAAACATCCGAAAACGGCGACTGACGTCGAACTGGGTGGGTGAGTAAACTACTCTGTGGCTTTAGCTCCCTTCACAGAAATAATTTACATACAAGGCTACCAAATCAACGAAAATTCGCCATTTTGGAGCCGAAAAAAATTAATTGTGGCTAAACAAAACAAAATTACACTGCCATTTACATTCAGTGGCTTCCCACATGATAGATGAAGAGATTAAAAAATATATTGAGTTAAACAATTGATATTTTCAAAAGTTAGAGTGTTTACAAGGCTTCCGGACTTGATAAATCCACACCATAAGCCACTAAAACCCCTTTTTTATTTAAATCTATATATATAGCAATTAATCGATTTAAAAAATATTAATAAGTTCAACAATCAGTTATCTTTCTAACAATGTGCTTTTTATATCATTTATATGTATAATATGATTGCTAGATACGATTTTATTCGATAAAACGTTTGAATCTTAATTTTTTAGGCGATAGTAGAACATACCTTGCGCTTTCGCTTAAGGCATGCAATAGGTCGTGGCGTGTCTAATTTACAGTATGCAGATTTATCCAACGCCCTAACATTGGTGAATCCCATCTGTCCGCTAGTACACTGAGAATGATGTTGGTGCTCGTCCGCATATGGTTCAGCATGGAGGCACATCTTTTGCGCATTATTGCTTCAAACCCATCAATATGAGCCTCTGCAAACATGCCAGAGGCGCTACAATACCGAGGCAACCCCATTATAATTCTCAACGCATTTTTGTATTTGACGCGCAGATCATTGTATGCCCTCCGTGTATAGTTAACCCACAGGCTGCATGTATAGAAGGACTGACAATATGCTTTGAAAAGCTTACTCATAACCTGTTTTGTGCAGCGTGCAAACCTGCTTGTCAACATATTACATTGAACAGCCAACGACCTGCGCTCCCGCTCTATATCAGTATTATCAGTTAGGTTTTCGGTGACCCAGTGGCCCAAGTACTTGAATTTCTCAACTCTATTCAGACTACTCAAACAGAGTGTGACATTTGGTAGTGAGTAGCACTTGCTGCCTGATTTGAAAATCATTATTTCACTTTTCTGTGTGTGGTACTTATCCCATACTCTAAAAAGTACTCTTTGGAAAGTGTTTAGCCCATCTCACACAATTTTTCTGACCAATATTTCAATAGAGATATAATCTATTGGGGTTAACTAGTGTCATGTTGTAGCTTTTTCACAGTTCATTATACGATATCATATCAAATGCTTTTGATAGGTCCAAATAACAGGCATATACCGGTGTTTTTCTTGCTGTATTATATTGTACAGTCTGTTTGAGGCACAATATAGCACTTTCTGTTGAAAGTTTAGGCCTAAAGCCAAATTGTGCATCGTTAAGCTTCAAGTGCTTAGTCAATTGTTCGTCAAGCAGACTGTCCAGAACTTTAGCAATAACAGTGGCTAGTGATATTGGCCTGTAATTGGATATATCTGAGGAGTCTCCAATTTTGTTTTTTTATGATAGGTACAACAATTGTTCGTAATAATTTTTCAGGGAGATAGCCATAACTTGTGTGTTGCCACACACAAGTTAAAAAACATAGAAAAAAACGTAGGTGTACTCCGGAATACTGCAAGTGCTCGATGCTGAGGTTATCGTAGCCCCGAGATTTTCTTGGCACCATGTTTTTAATGACGGAAGCGACGTCCTTCGAAGTGAACTTAATACTCAACTCCAAGACATGGCCCTTCACAGCTTGCACCTGTGATGGCCCTTGTCCTAAGGGCGATCCTACTCTGAAATGATGCTGAAACAAATTGGCTATCTCGCTGGGTTCATGCACACCCGCAACACTCACTGGAAGGCTTGGTTTATAGTTCAATTTATTTGTTGTGCTCCAGAACTTTCTAAAATTATTCTATGAATGATATTCCGCAATGATGTCTATTTTTGTCCGTGACTCGTTATCCTGACACCATTTTAATTTAGACTTAAAAATGCGCCTCGATTCACACATATAATTGTACATATCACCTGAAGTAGGTTTACCACTTTGCACCCAATCTTGAAAACACAATCGAGCTCTCCTGTGAGCCCCACTTACATGTTTATTCCAATCTGTTACGCAATGCCCTTTCTTTATCTTCCTAACATTGTAACTTCGTTAGGCGGCTATACAAAGTGTACTTTCAATGTCATCATACATTTTATTCAATAAAATTCTATGACTTATATTACAACACATATTATGAGAGCAAATGTGAATTCTATAGGAAAATCTATTTCACTTAATCGGGAATGACAAAAAACATGAAATTTATTTATTTGTTCAGCGTCACGCTCTCCCCAAATTATATTATATTTAAAATTTCTAACACGTAATATTACTTTAGGTTTCACTAAATTAAAATTACATTCTATTGTTAGTGGAATATTATCGGACCATTACGCATCATATAATATGCAACTACTTACTACCAATACCTGTGCGGCTGCCGTCACTACACAATGATCAAGCCATCGGCGGCTGCCATGTGCTTCACTCACAAATGTATATGAGTTAGACGTTAATTGATCTATATCGATGCATGACCACAATTGTTCTTTACAAAACTTTAATAATTCTTTTGCGAACAGCTCACCGGGATGCGCATTAAAATCACCCAACATAAAAACGGATGTACGTTATGACTCTCGTCTATAGCACACATTTCACTGAGACATTCTGTAAATTCAACTAAGTTTTCACTCAAATCAATAGGAATTTAAACAGAGACGAATAGTAAAGAGCGATTGCATATCATTACTTTTATAGCAGCTAGTCGCACACTGTTGCATTTTATCACATTCACCGTGGAGAACACATTTTTCCTCCATAACAGGGCCACACCCCCATATGGCCTTCCTCGAAGTACACCCACTGATGTGTCTACCGCTGAGGTCCCAGTAAAAGAAAAGTTATCATCTATGCTCCCCAAGTATGACAAATCATGTGGTAAAAGGCGCTATTACATCTGTTACTTGACACAGTCTTCTGACACATTCAACCGATCTAACAACATTCTTACAATTAAAACTTGCAATTTTAAAATGGCAATTGATCATATTTTTTTATAGTTTCTCGTTCGCCATCAAGACACCCACTAAATTTTGATCCCTGTGCCTGAATTCGACAAAACGGCGATAAGCTATCCCTGAGGGCCAGAGATCCTCTCGCATAAACATATATAATTTACTTTTGTGTACAAAAACTTTGTAAGATTCATATTCCTTATCTATTGTCATGTTCATTTTCTTAACACTAACATCAATGTTAGTTTTACTTTTAATGTAATTAATGATGTCATATATCATCCTTAGCCACATTATAGATATATAGAGGGATGTTAATATCCGCCGCTTTAAAATTAAGACCAGGTTCTACTACTGCTTTACCCCTGTTTCCAACAGAGCGATTGCTAGACCTCCGTTTTTTCATTCTGTTTCTCTGGTTTCCATTGCCCTTCTTTAACAATATCGGCCATAGATTTTTGTTTTGATGCCATATCAGCCTTTACGTCTATATGTCGCGAAACTCTAGAATGACTAGTGTTGGCAACCGGTTGCAACATGGGCGACTTTGGTGGCGTCATTTCAGTTTGATTCGAATCTCTATCGCAAGTAGTATTTTTGATTGCTGCTGACTTAGACTTAATGTAAATATTTTGTTTGGCTTGTGTCTCTGCGTTCATCATTATACTACTCTGATGAGATGTGTTGTTGTACTTCTCTGTCATTATGATGATTTGTTTCCACTAGTGATAGTGATGGTTGTACTAAACATTCTTCATTTAGTGGCGTATTATCAGCTGTTTAGTTATGAGTCATCACAATTCGTTTGTTGATATGTGGCATGGACGACTGACTGTCCATATAAAAACTATTTGAGATACCGCTGCCTCGCTTATTGTTTAAGTTGTTGCAGCATTCAAAATTTTTAGCATGAGATGCTTGTTTCATATTAAGATCGTTTTTAAATTCATTGAGTTGTTCAGTTGTTACATATGTGTCTCTAAATCTATTTAAGTCGCTCTGAATTACTAATATGTCTTTTAATAATCTTGTAACGTCTACGTGATCAAACGTTACAGGTGGAAGTTTCTGTAGTTAAAACGGGAATTTCCTCAGTATCTATTTCTTTAAGAACGGTAATAATATCATACAAGTCTCGATTTGATTTCCCATCCTTCTTACGCTTCACCTTCCGCCTCGTGGTTTTTATCGATTCAAATAATAAGCTCTTTGCACATTCGATCTCCTCTGTGGAGAATGATGTAGAACAAATACGCACAATACTCTCTTCGTTCATGACGTCCATCTTATTTTGTATGAATGCCAGGAGTTCACAAATAACTATATTATAAATACTGCACTTCACTTTATTTGACATTATTGCAACGTGCTGATTTTTTTTGTTCAATACAGTTTAATAATAACCAAAATTTCCAAGAAATATACAAAAAATACAAATTATTAAATTTTATGTCTGTGACTAATAACTTTAATATATTATTTTTACCATTCTTACTATAGATTATGAACTGACCCAACAAAATAAAGCTAGCTAATTACGTTACGTGCGAAAAAATAGTTTGTTTTTTAAATTTAAGTTCAACCAAATTTGAAATCCAAGCTGGAATGTCTGGTATCTGGACGATGGTACACTGGGAGGTAGAACAGATGACGCCCTCAGTGATCTTACTCATATTTTTGGAATTTTAATAATATTGGTCTTGAACGAAATAACAATAAATGTGAAATATTTTTTTCCAATAATTTATCTACTTCTTACAGAGAAACTTTTTAAAAACTGTCAGTACGGATATACCTGCTAGTTGCCCCGTTGTTTTTCGATAGTATTAAATCTGTTTTTCTGCCGACTTCAAAGAGGAGACGGTACTCAATTCGACTGTGTTACTTCATAACTTTTTACTGGGTGAACCGATTTTGATGATTCTTTTTTATTTGAAATCTGGTACTTCACATGTGGTCCCATATGAATTTGATCAAGGTCAGACCAATAGTTTTTGAGTTATTCCTAATAATTTATATTGAAGTCGGCTTTACTAAATTTTTAATTTCAAATTGTAAAAACAAAATTTGAACATATTTTAAACCACGTTGTTAATTGTATTAATTAAACCTATTTTAAAATATTGTGTTACACGCTTTACCATCAAGTAATTTCGGCACATTACTTGATGGGGAAAGCTTGCGCATCGCCGTAGGAATCCGACTAAGAGTGGCGATTTGTCAACCTCATCAGTGTCCCTGTGGTAGCAGCATCGACAACTTTGGGCTCCTCGAACTTTCATGTACGTTGTCATCCGAAGGACTCTTGTGTCTATAAATGTTCCCTCGGTTTTAGAGCCTTGTGGAATATTTAGAGACGATGGCAAGAGACCCGACGGTATGTCATTGGTCCCTTGGGAGAGAGGTAAAGTATGGCGTAGACACTTTGGCAGGCTCTCATCTCAGGAGTACCTCGTTTAGAACCGTGGCGGCATCAGAGGCAACTGAACTTAGTCAGTGGCGCAAATATGAGTCTCTGAGAGAATACGATACCGCGGGGAGTAGGACTGTATAACAATTAAGTTACTAGTTCTAGTTTTTTTATTATAGTTTTCTTAATGTTGTAATTAATAAAATTTAAGATAAAATATTGGTGCCAATAATTTAGTTTCACACATCAAATGCTTTCATATTGTGTTTATTTTGACAATGAATTATTCCAGCAATATGCCAGCTACATGCATTAATTATAAGAATTTACTATACCCCCTACCCTGAACACCGGATGACTCTATGAGAAGTAATTACCGCAATGATGGGATATAGTACTGAGCCCATTTATTTTATGGTTTTGATAGATTTCCCGCTATCTGTCAGTTGGCAGAAACTCCGCATTATGTTCCAGTGAACTTAGCATCTGAAGTAAAGAACTTAGAAAAATATTAATTTCTACATAATGGGGGTCATTGTAGAAGCGTGCTTGTCGCGACCCCTGCCAGATCTTTTCAGGGCTGCAATTCTACACAGCTGCGCACCCATGCCAACGAGGGTTAGGGCGTCCCCCCAAGGCGACGCACACCAGCTCGTCCCCGTTAGTGTGGAATGCAGCGCGCAAAGCGGCGATGGGGACCGCCACCCGTCACGCACAGCCCGAAACGGCGGAAGGTGGAGGACAGAGTGCAGAGTTGGCACGTGGAATGTTAGAGGAGGCATGAAAGATAAGACGAATGAGTTGATTGAAATAACGAAAGAAAGAGAATTAGATGTCGTGTGTATGTCGGAGACCAAACGGAAGGGCAGTGGTACTGAAGAGCTCCCTGGCGGGGCGTTAGCTCTACGGTCCGGAGTCCCGGAGAGCGAGAGCGCCTGCCAGGGAGTGGGGGTGCTGCTGTCGTCTCGGTTGGTCGATGTTATGACTGAATATAAGGTTGTAAACTCAAGACTTCTCTGGGTTCGCTTTAAATTTGTACTGACGAAGTTAGAAGAGGAGAGATGCATGGTGGAATGATGAAGTGAAAGAAGCTGTAGAGAAGAAGAAGAAAGCATGGTTAGACTACTTAGCCTCTAGTAATGATAAGGATATGAGAGAGAAGATGAAAGAAAGATATAAGCTGCAGAAAGTTCACACGAAAGCATTGATTGAGGAAATGCGTGAAAGGTGTAGAATGGAAGCGGACGAAAGGTTGTCGCACAACTTTAAGGAGAACTCCAAACTCTTCTGGAAAGATGTTGGAAGGACCCGAAGTGGTGCGACGAACTTAAGAATGAACAAAGTGCTTTCGAGAACTAATGATGTCCTCACAGAAAAATCGGACGTCATGCAGCGTTGGAGCGAATTTTATAGAGAAATGTATGCGTGTGATGACCTTAGTGAGGGATCCGGGGATGACGCCGTGACTGGTACGCCAGACCCGGACCTCAATGACACTGAGGTCATCAGTATGAAAGAGATTGAACGTGCGATTCGAAGTTTGAAATGTGGTAAGGCTGCGGGACTAGATAGTGTTACTGCTGAAATGGTCAAGTATGGTGGGCCTTGCGTCTGGGACAGCTTTTATCTGCTGTGCAATTTGTGCTGGCGGACGGGGGATGTCCAGGATGAGTGGCGATCCGCAGTTATTGTGCCTTTATATAAAGGTAAAGGTTCACATTTTGACTGCGGGTGCTATCGGGCGATCAGCTTGACCAGTTTAGCAAGTAAAGTTTACTCGAAGGTTTTGACACGTAGGATGCTAGAGAAATCGGAAAGATTTCTATGGGAGGCACAATGCGGATTTAGACCTGGAAGAGGATGCACGGATCAAATGTTTTCTCTCCGCATGATCACGGTAAATCTTTTGGCTGCTAACCAGAAGATTTTCTGTGCTTTTGTGGATCTTGAGAAAGCATTTGATAAGATTGTAAGGAACAAAATGTGGGAACTGTTGCCGGGGTACGGTGTGGATGGTCGATTGCTAAGGGCTGCGCAGTCACTTTACTGTGACTGTAAAGCCTGTGTGCGGGTAGGGCACGACCTGTCACCCATGTTTAGCGTCCAAACGGGCGTAAAACAGGGTTGTGTCATGTCTTCCTGGCTGTTCATACTTTATCTCGACAGCTGTTTACAGAAGCTGAAAGAAGTCCAAAGAAGCCGTTTGGGTGTGAAATTGGGTGACATAAAAGTAAATTGTCTGCTTTATGCTGATGATGCAGTGCTTATTGCACCATCAGAGGCAGAACTGCATGCATTAGTCACGTGTATGAAAGAGGAATCTGAAATTAAAGGTCTACGTTTGAATGCTAATAAAACTAAGGTTCTGGTATTTGAAAGGGACGAAGATAGAACGAAGTTTGAAATATGGGTAAATCAGGAATGTCTAGAACAGGTAAATGAAATTGTATACTTGGGGAGTGCTTTTAGCCGGGATGGAAGATGTGATTTAGATGTGGACAGGCGTGTCGCTGCCGGGTACAAAGTCAATGGTGCCCTGACTGCGTTAGTCAAAAGACAAGGCGTATTGAAGAGTGTACGCCTTGCAATACATAACGCAGTGTTGGTACCGACTTTGTTATATGGCAGCGAAACCTGGGTATGCCAAAAGAAGCATAAAAGCAAGTTGAATGCAGTGGAGATGCGATCTCTTCGTAAAATGTGCGGCGTTACCATGGCCGACCGAAAGCGAAACGAAGAGATTCGCAATATGGCAGATTTGGAAGATGACCTTATCACAAAAATTGATAAGGGCGTGCTTCGATGATTTGGGCACGTTGAGCGAATGAGTGAAGACCGAATGCTGAAGAAATTGTATAGCGCGAAAGTTAATATTAAAAGGTGTCGAGGTAGACCGAGACTAACTTTCGAAGACCATGTGAGCAAACTGCTCGAAGAGGGGAGGGTCAAGAGTACTCGGATACCTAGACGTTCATGTATGAAGAAGATAATGAATCTGAAAGAAGCGAAAGAGGTATGTAAGGATCGTGACACTTGGCGATCTGTTCTCTCTGGCTACCCCGTCAGGGATTGTACGTGAAGATAAGTTAAGTTAAGTTAAGTTATAATATAAAGAAAATACATTTTAATTTACACTTTAAACACAATAATGTTTTAACAAAAACGATTTAAAAAATCTTTTAACATTTATTATTTTAAATAAATAGTTTTTTAATGTAAGACATTATATTATGAACGCTTAAGGCATTATAACCTTAGTATACAAACTCGCAATAAGGCGCAGGTTATTATTATTGCCAGGAAAATTATCCACTTTAATTACTTTGCACGCCCTCGTAGTCAAACTGTTCTACAAATCAACATAATACGAGTATAGACAGTACATCACAGTCTGTTATCACAGTGTGTTATAATTTCAATGCTGAACAAGGGATTTTCATTACTCCATCGACTCAATAACTGACTCTTTCGAGAAACTTTACTATCTGTGTCCAATTAGCGATAATTATCATCATCATCATAACATCCCTTCAGAAATCTATTGCTGAACGTAGAACTCCCCCAAAGAATGACACAAGTCCTGCATCCATCGAATTTCTGCATATCTTACCAGGTCGTCATTCCATTTCATGGGGGCTGCCCTACACTTTGTTCCCTGGTATGAGGATGCCACTCTAGAACATTTCTGTCTCATCAGTTGTCGATTCTTCAAGCTATATGGCCAGTCCAGTGCCACTTCAGCTAATTGATCCGTTGGGCTATATCAGTTATTCTAGTTCTTTTGCAAATTCCTAAATTCCAAGGAAGCTTTAAAATAAAAAAAATCATGATACTATGAAATTAAATGAAAAGCTAAAGGTTGCTCTAGATAAGGGGTTTAATAAAGGGGTTGTAAAGTACTCGAACCATCGGAAGTATAAAAGAACATCCTAAGAAATACTTTACTTCAATATGACCTTAATTACATTCGACGAAGGACGGGAGCATAAGGTAAGTATCACCTCATCTGATATCGTGTTGTAAAAGGTGCCTTAGGGAATGTGGACTCTCACGGTACGACCTCTCCAAAGGCTCAAATCATATTTTAATCAAGATCTTAAAGACAGCCCACGGCTACGCTCATTCGAGTATCATCGTAGTTCGTTAGAACCAGACTATCATGATCTTCGCTTTATATTAGACAGCATGATAGGAAGTGCTCAAGCTGTAATATTAGATCATCTCAACCTATGTCTTTAATGTTTTTTGAAATGATACAATAATATATATATATATAGGCATCTTAAAATTACTTTAGCTGTATTTACATGATGCGCTCAAACAAACAAACAGATACCTTCCATTTGAAGCATCATTCGAATGCAATTTTTGAAAATTAAACCTTTAATTCTAATGATGTGCTGGACGTTAGTCTGAGCAAGACTAGAATGGCTCTCCAGCAGCGAATATAGAATTACATCTGAGCTTCTGAAAGTGGGTGGAAAACCAGTACTTGAAATTCTTCAGAAGCTATTTAATTTCGTCTTCCATGGTGGGACCACTCAAAAGACTTGGAGCAAAAATGGCGACAACACTTTATTGAAGAACTACATACCAATTTCCCTTCTGAGCCGCGACTAAGTGCTGTTTACGACTTCCAGCCTCCCGTAAAAGGCAGTTTCCGAAAAAAAATTAGCAGCATATACCACATACACATTCTTTGGCAAATTGTAAAGAAGACCGAAGATTACAATCTGCCACCATGTCTGGCGTATGTAGATTATGAGAAAGCCTTTGATTGCGTCAAAATTTGGGAGGTGCTACAGTTCCTTCAGCAGTGCCAAGTTGACTGTCGGTATATTGAAATACTGAAGTGCTAGTTGTACAGTACGGCTACAATGTCTATCCGAGTACAGAACCAGAGTACGAAACCTTACCAACTGCAGAGAAATGTAAGACATGGTGACATTATATCCCAGAAACTCTTCACTGCGGCATTTGAAGACGTTTTCAAGCTACTGGACTGGAAAGGATACAGTATTAACAACAACGGCGAGTACATCACTCACCTTTGATTTGCCGACGATATAATCCTTATGGCAAAATCGCCGAAGAATGTATGCACTATGCTCAATGACCTCAATAGTGCCAACGGATAGGTCTTAAGATGAATATGGACAAAACAAAGATCGTGTGTAACGTCCATGTCACACCTATGCCGGTAGATTTTAGAGAGACTAAGCTCGAAGTTGTTGACGAGTATGTTCACCTGGAACAAATAGTCCGAGTAGCTAAGTCCAACTTCGACAAAGAGGTCAATCAACGGATTCAACTCAGCTGGGCCGTGTTCAGGAGATTATGACACATCTCCACGTCATGTATACTGCAAAACTTGACAACAAGATTGTACAACAACCAGTTCGTGTTGCCAGTGATGACATACTTCGTTTTATGAAGAAGTTCAAGGTCGCTCAGCGACCTATGCTCAGGGTTTTTCTGCGTGATAAGCTTAAAAATTAGAATATTTGCAGTAGTATCAGAAAAACCGACGTAGCCCAACGGATTAGAATGCTGAAGTGGCAATGGGCCTGTTATATAGCTCGAAGAACCGACAACTGATGGGGAAGAAAGTTCCATGTGGTAGCTTCGTACCGGTAGCCAAAGTGTAGGGCAGCTCGCGGCCCTCCAATAGATGGAGTGAATACCTGGTAAGACATGCAGAAAGTCGATGGATGCAGGTGGCTCAGGACCATGCTTTATGACATTCCTTGGGAGAGGTCTATGTTCAGTAGTGGACTTGGAAAGGGCTTCTGGATGATTTATCTTAATTATTTTATAGAATAAGGGTTACAAACGAGCAGACAGTCCACCTGACGGTAAGTGGTTGTTGGGAACCATAGACATCTACATTTATCCTCAATAAAGAATCAAAATGCAGATGCGTCGTTGCCCGTGAGGACTAAGATGGAATGCCTCTTTTCCGGTAAAACTCACCATACTAAACACAGCAGTATCAAACTGCCATATTACGCTGGTGTTCTGTGAGAGCGTGGTCCTTCCCCGGTTGAGCGGACCCATTCGTGCTACAACTATACTACTAATATAGCAGCAGCATGGCTCTACCATGTAGAAAATTGTCATTTAAGCAAAATTACTTACAAACCTGTGTACGCAAAACTGTGACTAAAAGAGAATGTCTTTTGTTGAATATCTATCAGCATAGCAATATTTCACCAACTTCTTTTTGTATAAAGTCCGATGTACGTAATTGAAAATTAAGTGAGATTTTTATACCTAACTGATGGAATAGTTTCGTCATTTCGTGGAATGACTAATTACTAGGTAGACGGGGTCTACAATCATGCGATAGCTTCTTTACAGTTTTTGTGAGTTTTATTTGAGCAAATACGAGAGCCGTGTAGCTCGACGTAAGATTTCAAAGCACAGGAATAAGTGTTCGATTCCCGCAAAGACCTATGAAACTAGTAAGAAAATTTTATTTACTTATTTTCTACGTGCTCGTGAAGTAGTAAAGAATAACTTCGCGGCGAAACCTTGATGTCGGAGAAGTTTTAAGCAAAATCGTAGTCATGTGAAATTTTGCAGCCCTGTGAGTTGTAATACGTATTTTTACTACTGTTTCTTTACTTTTAATGAAACATATAAAACATTTTGTTTCATATTTTCAGACATACCTACCTGTTAAATTTTTTGTGACCATCCCAGTTTCATAGCGGCCATGATTAAATTAACAGGCTCTTGTGAAAATGTACTATATCTATCAAAGAAAGTAAATTTTTAATAAATGTTTATTTTTATTTTAACTATGAGTAGAACTGCATTGATATAATCTTGAAAGTTATCCGGTAATCAAACCAATCCCAAGGTAAGTTTCATAGCAGGTACATAAGCAAACCCAAATTCGATCCGCGCCGACACTCATATTTTAATTGCAATTTGAAGTTTCGATTTACTACGTTCTTGGTGGTGAAGGAAAATATCGCGAGGAAACCTGGATATCTGAGAACTTAAAAAATATTTCGGAAATTATTTTTAGGTATGTGTGATTTTTTTTTACTTATTATAAGCCAGTGCTTGACCACAATGCCACCTGTTTGTTAGTGGTGATACAGCGTTAGATGGTAAATTGCACTGTCTTAGCGTAAAAAAAAACCTATTCACTATTGCCTTGAAGACGTCCAGATTGTATTCGAACGGAAAGATAGAAGCCGACAAATTATTTACCTGCTGTACGCATTACAAAAGACGAAGCAAACCGTTTGGTTATAATGCGTGGAATATCGACAAAGAATGAGGTGCACACCCGCCGACCGCCTGGTTGTCCAGTGGTGTAAAGGAGAGGGAGAAATTAAAGCGTGGTTTCAATCAAATCAAGGCTACGTCCCTCCACTGAGTCTAACACTGCTAGGTGGCATTTTGCATCACCAGTTCATATGTGACAGCAGTAATCCATGCACGACCGGACTTGCGATTTCTATAAGGTAAGAAGCTGCCTCGACGTGAAGTACCGCCGCACCTATGCAAGGATACCAAGTTTCCTTGCGGCTGCTTTGGCTCTGGACTTAATGAACCGCCCATAGTTGAGATTCGGAGAAAATTTAAACCCTAACAACTAAGGCGTGAATGTACGAGTAAATTTGGTCATCCCACGTTGGAGTTAACTCAATCAACTTTTTTTGTCCTAAAATTTGCTGCGGCCTGTGCTGAGTAGAAGGATGTATGTAGGCTACTATTTTACTTTTAATAGGGCTATCCACTGCTGATCATAGGCTTCTCCCATTGTTTCTCAAATAGGCCGGATATTTGCAGTACTAGCCATGCTTGGCAAGGGCTGGCAACCGCAGATTTTTATCACTTTGCGCTGTTATCAGGAAGATGCTGCCACCCATCTCTTGTTTCAGTTTCCCTCTGTCGCCTTTTACGACACCCACGAGACGAATTGGGGTATTGGTTTCTATTTTGCCGGTCTACATTGCTAATATATTTCTACTCCCGTTCATAATTTCGATTCCCCCCATTGATTGCGAAATAAATTTGATATTTGTCACTGTTCTCTCGCTTGGCAGGCGGGTTGCCAACTGTATCTTTTTTATTTTTTGAGGTGTAATCAAAAAGAAGCTTCTCTTCCATCTGCTCTATATTTCTACTCCTATTCTCACACGTTCATCGCGAATAGGACAACGTTTATGAAACTTTGAAGTCTACTCTAACGTAAAAAAATACCGAAATCTATTTTATGGGACCAATGGTCTAAGATCACAAATAAATACTATCCCTTGTATTATTGTTAGTATAAAACTATGAAATACAACATTATTTTGTCAAAACTATATCCACTTTCATTATGAATAAATGTAAATAACGCATTTCTGATTCCAGGACAATTTACCTTCTATAAAACACATCGGAAAACATGCCCATAGACGTATGATATTAATACAATTCTGATGAACTCACTAATGTATTTCCGTAGCATATTATATTGCCAAATTTCAATAAATTACGTGCAATATAGACACAGATACCGAAGTGACTCTACAAGTGATCCAATTATGCTAATTTTGGCACGTAGTAGTGATGTTTTAAATTTGTTGCCCACGCGAGCAAAGCCGCGGGTAGAAAGCTAGTAAACAATATTCCCATACTTACTATGTCATTAACATTTTCATGCTTTATTCATGATTTACATTTCAATTATCATTTGTTCTGTTTCTAAAATTTCTGTTTCCTTATTAAAGTTATAACTTATTCAATTTTTGCCTGTTAACTAAAATAGTTTGGAAACTTCATAAAGCTGACGTTAAAACTTCGTACTTCTTTAGAATAATAAAATGTTACCATATATTTACCTTTAGATAACTCAGTTTGACAAACGGTCTAGAAATGTAAAAGCTAAACATATGGTTGTAACTCATCTCGTTACCAGGAAATTTAATTCATAGAGTTGAATCACGTTGCATGTCTCCCCCTTGAAACTAAACCATCGTAATATAAACTCCAAATATGATACAAGCTGTAAATTTAGCTACGTACGTAAATAATTCAAATTTATCTGAAGTTTAGGATTTTAAAATCGGAGCAAAATTATGTGAGAAATTAAAACAACTTATTTAATTACTAACAACGAATTGAAAGCAACTTTATAGTTGATGATTTATGTGCGCTATTATTAGTGAAGATAAACAGATTAATGGTGTAATAAAATAATCTAAATTAACATCAATCATCATCAATATAATACAATCTGTTATTCAATTTTTACGATATTCTTTGCTTTTTATTATTTATTATATTACAGCGTATTTTAAAATTGTTTGCATTGTGTAGTGTAATAAATATTTGAATACCCTATATGATACGATTATTTAATAGAAAGTACGTTACATAGAAAGTAACACAATATAAGGAAAATAGAAAATAGGAAAATCGAGAGTAAATTTTGATTTAAAACTAATAATTTTTCGTAACAGCAAGAAAATAAGCAAATGTACACAAATATGGAAATTATTTAACATTAATAAGAGTAAGGCTTGGCTCTCAAAATATCAAGGTTGTGCAGTCTATTTAACATCTCAAAATTTTCTTCATTAGAAGAAACACATCGTCTTCTTTTTATAATAAAAATGTTAAGAAAATGTAATCATGGCGAGTTGTACTTTTCAATAAGGGGCAGTACCGTGAACTTGATATAGTGATAAAATGAAAACTTTTCTATTAAATCGCTGAAGTTGTCACACTCGTATATGTAGCATATTGGCCACAGTTTTACCCATTTTGTGACGTACATGTACCTTAGTTTCGGACCCCACACCCGAAATTCGGTAGTCTCTATTTTATTAGACATCGAAATGTTTTAATTATAAAAATAGGATTAAAATAAAATTTGACAACAACAAGTGCAGCATATTTATTTCATCTAAAATTTGTTGAAATTACTAGACCTCTAGAAAGAACCAAAATATTTATAGAAACAGAGACTTGCTCATCGGGTTGTTGTGATTATCACCTTGTTGTCTCTTCAGGCATCCTAGTCCAACTCTAATCGGAAAAGCGTGACATTAGGTAAGAATAATAAGAATAGTTAAATAAGTATTTTTGTGCTTGCACGTACAATGATGTCTCCCATGCACTATATCTACATTTTAACAGTGGTAGAGCCACGCGGCAGCTTTTGCTGTCGCACGGATGGGCCGGCTCGAACCGTGGTGGTACCACGACCTCACAGAAAACCAGCGTGAAGTAGAGGTTTACCTCTGCGTTTCGCTTGGTGAGTGCAGGTGGCCGGAGGGCTTTTTTACTGGAAATGAGGCATTCCATCTTAGTCCTCACGGGTGACAACGCATCTACATTTTGATTTTTAATAGAGGATAGATGTAGATGTCTATGGGCCGCAGCAACCACTTACCATCAGGTGGACTGTGTGCTCGTTTGTCACCCTTATTCTATAAAAAAAAAAAAACTATAACGTGTCTTCGGTTGTTCTTAAATGTACGCAAATCGTAGCCGTTGAATATCAACTAAAGATATCATCGTTATATAGAAAAAAATAAGAAAACAAGTTAGGAATAAAATGCTTTGTTAGACTTCTGAAATAAATGTTGACGACTCCGTGGCACAGTGGCTTAGCAATGAGTTGTTGCGCTGGGGGCCGCGGGTTCGAATCCCGCACGGAACAAGTATTTGTGTGGCCTACAAATAATTATTCCGGATCTGGATGTTTGTCCTCGTGCAATTTATGTTTGTAAACTGCGCCCACGACACAGGAGAAAACCCTAATGTAGGGGTAACGTTTTTTAAAAAAAATAAAAAAGATCACTTCTATAATACCAATATAAAAATTGCAACATAGTGATTATACAAAAAGAGAAACTAAGCAAGCGTTACATTAATGGTAGTAAAAATAATATTATGTAATCTACGAAGATAGTCCAGAATCTCAGCTGCAAATATATTTGTAATAACTTCATTTAATTGCGGAGTCAAAGACACGAATCAAAATATAATCCCAAAACATGAAAGCAAGACTAATTGATTCTTAAAACTGATCTAGAACTACTATGGTTATAATCTGGGTATTTATAGGGATTATATTTAAACCATAAAATTAACGTCGGTTCAAAATATAAGTCAGACACTCCATACGCCGGTATATAATATCTGACTTTTATTTTGCTTGTGACAGATCTTCAAGAAAAACTAAATATATAATTGGAGGTGTAAGAGTGATTGAGAAGGTAAGATGAGAATTGCTAACAGCAATGGAGACATCAATTTCATTAATAGATTCAGGCATCATTAGTAAAGGTGCCAACACGTCACCTTTATTAATGATGCCTCCGTGTTCAAAATGTTATATTTAAAGTGAAACTAAAAATAAAGCGACCGAATTTCAAATAATAAGTCTCAGAACATGTTGTCAGCTCAGTGCTCAGTTTAATGTGACCTACTTTCATCAGGTCGGAAAACTAATATTCCATTTTATTTTAGCTATATCAGCTTGCAAAACAAACGAAAAGACGAGCTAACAGTCCATCTGAAATTAAGGTGCTATTGCCACCCATAGACAACTGTACTGCAAACTGCAACAAACTTTAAACAATCTAATCGATGAATGAATATAATATCTGATGATTATAATTGTATTACTTTTAAACCGCACAATATTTAGTGTAGTACTTATATCTATAGTATACAGAAAATATAATCCACTAGGCAAAATGTTAATGCACCATATTGTTACATTGATTTTAACGTGGTAGATCGACGATACAGCTATATTATAGATGAAGTACAAATGGGTCGGCTCGACCAGGAAAGGAAGGAAAGGCGAGGCTCTACAAAAAATATGAGCGTAAAATAGCAGGTTAATCCTGCTGTTCCGTATGTTTTTTTTTACTATTCAGCGTACATAACTGAGTAAATAAACGAAACGATCATATTGCGCGATCATCAATTGATTCAGCGCATAAACCTTAATACGACCAAAGAAATAAATTTAATTTATATCATGTAATATGACTTCAGAGACATAATGGTACGTAATATGTACGTATGTATACGTATAATATGCTTGTTTGTTTTATCTGTCTGTGACACATTTTATTTAGGGCTATTCATACACTTGTAATAACTTCGATAACATACACATATGCTTGACCTCTATAACCCAAATAAAATGTGAATTAATAATAAAGGGCATGTACAATACCGTAAACACACGTGTACTCGCTTATTCTTTACGCTATGATATCTTATTAAGATGTGTGTTACGGCAGAGGTAAAAACCTATTTTTAAAGTTTTTACACAAATTTATATAATTATATAATATATAATTAGGAATTAGCTCGCAAAGCATCTTTTAGTACAAAATTAAAAGTACAGCCTTAATAATATCTCTAACATACAAAGTACTATTATATTATTCGTATTATTATAAATTCTTTGAAAATGACTAAATTAAATAAGTTGAAAATTGGCTTCTTGAACCCCGGGTCTCTTGGTACTAGGCACGACGAATTCCTAGCTGCTATGGCGCATCACTCTGTAGACATAATGGCTATCAATGAAACATGGCTTCGGACAGGGGAGGAAGGCCGGGCGCCTTCTGTTCCAGGGTATCGACTGCTTCACGTACCCCGACCTCCCGAAGTTCGTGCGCGTGGCGGCGGTGTGGGTTTTTATTTGAGACAGGGCTTGCCGTCAAAAATTATTCAACATCCTATTTGTCCCGCGGTGGAGCAGATGTGGTTAAATATTAAAATTAACGGCAAGTCCCTTGTCTTCGGTACTGCTTATCGTCCCCCATGGTTGAGCGTGACATTATTTCTGGACGCGCTGAGCGAGTCCTTAGGTTCTTTTGTAGGCTACGATCAAACAGTACTGCTTGGGGATTTTAATATCGACATTTTGAATAAAAATTGTGTTAGTACCAAAATGCTTTCGGACTTCCTAACATGCAATAATCTCGTGCAATATGTTGAGGAACCAACACACTTTACTGAACATAGTGAGACACTGTTAGATGTTATATGTTCAGATGCATCGGTGTCATATATAAGTGTGGACTATATTAGTGACCTCAGTAGCCATGCCTTTATTGTATGTGAACTTGACATTCCTAAGCCTAAGTTTCAGCCTGAAAGCGTCACGTATAGACCTTTAAGGGATATGGACATAAACCTTTTCAACCAAGATTTAAAACAAATTAACTGGCACTGTGCATCGTCGGATAACATGAACGACATGATTGATTCTTTTAACAAAAAAATATTAAATATCTTTAATTTTCACGCCCCTCCTAAAACTGTCTATATAAAAAAAAGTATTATCCATGGATAACGCATAACATAAGATGTATGATGAGGACACGCAACGAGGCTCAAGTGAGAGCCCGGAAAACAAAACTTGCTCCACATAAGGATTATTATAGGGAACTAAAATCAATAGTTAATAAAGCGATAGTTTCAGAAAAGATTGCCTACTTCAAATTTTATATTAATTCAAAACTAAATCAACCTAAAATAATGTGGAAGCACATTAAACACCAAGTTCAAATAAAAAGTAAGGATACTTCTTTGCCATCCCATTTCAGTGACCCTGATGCTTTAAACAATCATTTTCTTAATATTCCTGGTAAAAATGACGTCTCATTGTCTCTTCTCACTTTCTTTGAATTTAATGGCACTAATGATAACTCTTTTTATTTTAAAGAAGCCTCGGAAGATGAGGTGGTTAAAGTTATAAACTCTTTGCAGTCTAATGCAGTGGGGTGCGATGGCATTTCTCTTGATATGTTAAAGTTATTACCTAAAGATGTTATTACAGAAATAACATACATAATTAATAAATCTTTTGCGACAAATACCTATCCGGATATCTGGCAAAAAGCCATCGTTAAACCTATACCAAAAACTAGTAACCCTGTTTGTATGTCGGATCTCAGGCCAATTAGTATTCTACCGTGCCTTTCTAAAATAATAGAAAAGCTTGCATGTAATCAGCTAACAAAGTACCTTGAAGCAAATAACATTCTTCCTGAGCTGCAGTCTGGCTTTAGAAAGAAGCACAGCACTACCACAGCGCTTATAGAGGTCGTGGATGATATACTGACTGCACAAGCCAGTGGTGAGGGTACTATTTTAACATTACTTGATTTCTCGCGCGCCTTTGAAACCCTCAATATCCCATTACTTCTTTCAAAATTACATTTTTATGGTTTAAGCAGAAACGCAACCAAATGGTTTGCCAGTTACTTTAAAAATAGGTCACAGCAAGTTGAAATACAATTAAATGGAAAAGGTAAAACTATTTCTGGGGAGCGACTTGTGAACCGAGGAGTACCGCAAGGATCTATTTTAGGTCCCTTACTTTTTATAATATATAGTGCAGACATTATTAAAAATATAGAGTATTGTAAGTACCACATGTACGCTGACGACTTACAGATATATATATCGTTTAAGCCTTGTGATGTTCAAGTAGCAGTGACAAAATTAAACTTGGATTTGGGTCGGATATCTTTGTGGTCAGAGCGTAATGCATTGGTTCTCAATCCAAAAAAGTCGCAGTACCTTATTCTAGGATCGCCAAATCAAATAAAAAAGATCACACTAAGCCACCCTGCCATTATTGTAAACAACGAACCTATTGTGAGAGTCTCTGAAGTCAGAAATTTGGGGGTAATAATGGACGACAAACTTCGTTTTGAGAAACATGTAATGGATATTGCACGTAACTGCTTTTATAGGTTGAAAGTACTTTATCGTATTCGTGAGTACCTAAGTGTCACCTTACGTATACATCTCTGCGAGTCGATCGTGCTTTCAAAATTCAATTACGCGGATTCTCTCATAGGCCCACGACTATTATCTCGAACACGGCAAATAATACAGCGGGTACAGAATGCCTGTGCACGCTTTAGTTTCAATGTACCACCACGTGCACATGTAACCCCTTTCATTAATAACGCTAATATTTTAAAAATGGACTGTCGCAGGCGACTACACTTTGCCTCCCTTTTGTTTGGGACTATTAAAAATAAAGAACCTTTATATTTATATAATAAGTTGATTTGGTCTAAAGATCAAAATAAGCAGTATAATACCCGATCATCCAATTACAAGTTAGTATATCCTTTCTACCGGTCGGCCGCTTTCAGAGGTAGTTTTAAATATAATGCCACTAAATGTTGGAATAACCTCCCGCCTCCACTGCGCGACCTGAAAACAATTAGTGGGTTTAAAATCAAATACAGGTTACACTTACTTTCGGAACAAAAAAATACCGATCTATAAAAAAAACTGGTAGGAGGTTAAGTTCCTTCAACACGTCAGTAATCTCAGTCCCATAAATTATGTAGATATTTTAATTTTCACTTTATATAATATATAAAATTATTTTATGTAATTATTTGTATAATAAATTTATTTTTTCTGACAATCATTTTCTTACCTTTATTCTTTAGCCAACGTTTATTCCGCATTCTTAATAAATAAAATTGATATATTTAGAAGGAAAACGTTAATTTTATTTTGTACTTACCTTCATTAGACTAATGATATCCACTATTTATGTGAATAAATATTTAAAAACACATATTTTTTTACATAATCCGCGTCGCATTATAGCATGTGCACTGAGGCAGCCGTCCGAGTTACCTCGGAGTGCGGGCCGGACTGAAAATCAGTGTCGGGATCAGAGCAATTCGTGTTTCTGTATCTCGATTTTTACTGAGTCCTGTCCATTTCACGGTCTTATGCTGCTACACAGACTCATTTTATATTATTTTTAAATTTTTGTTAATTTAGGGAAATATTGTTTTATTTTCTGTTTAATTCCAATTTTTTTTGCATTGTTTTGTATCTATTGTGATTAGACCGTGAATAAATGTTTTTTTTCTTTCTTTCTTTCTTTCTTTCTTACTAAATAGAAATGTATCAGGCCAAGTAATTAACTTAGATAAATTAGATTTCTTTGCGGCGAGATGAGTTTGCCGCCATGTTTGCATTTTTAAATTGATAGCATTTGCGTAGGCGGTAAATGAAATTATTTTATGTAATTAATGTATTCATTACCTACAATTATAATACTTATACAGAATGTCCGGTAAGTAATGAATGACCACGCAGTTACTACTGGGGGGGGGGGGGGGGGGGCACCTTGATCGCTCATAAAAAATGAAGTAATAAAAATATCTGCAGCAGTTTGGAAAAAATGTTTGATACCTCCGTTCACATTATTGAGTACTACGACTACAAATATATTATTAACCAATTGATTTTCTCTGAGAATAACCGTAAGTGATTAGCCTTGTCATCGCGCATTACAAAATATTTCTAGCTGTAACAATTTTATTTTTTAAATACTTAAAGTTAAAAATTTGAATTTTCTATTTTACGAGTACAATGACGAATTTTGAGCATCTGTGGTATTAAAAAATAAAATGTATAGTATGTGTATATACCAGGTCAGTAGCTTAATATTATGCTTATTTTATGCAAATTCTTTTTTGTTGCCAAAGGACAATGCCAGATCGTGCTTCACCTTGTACAAAAAAGTAAATATATGTAAAATAAACTTATGAATATTGGCCTTTGTTGTAATAAATCACTATTTTGTAGAACTTGCGGTAAAATATTTATAAAATATTTATTTAAAAAAGGAATTAACATTCTATCATTTCCAGGATTTCAAATTACATGAGTTTCTTTATACGAATTAGTAAATACGCACGCTTAAAGTACGTATAGGTACAACACTTATTTAATTTAAAATATATAAATCTTTGTCATAAAAAATATTATTTACCGATTTCTATTATGATTTACTGTAAACTGACGTTTAATTAAATTAAATAATCACTGAATTACATTTATTGATTTTCGTGTATTTTGGGTAATGATACACACACGTCATTGTGTTAAGTATTGTTAGTACGCAAGTCAAATTAATGTCATTTATTTTCAAACGAATAACTGATTTGCGTTTGTAAAACATATGGAAACATATTTATTTATCATATACTCTTCGTCGTTGTGCTGATCACTTGCAGCTTATCTTGAAATGCAGTAATTTTCATATTTGGGTCGACAGGATGCGACATGTTGTAGACATGTTATGTTCTCATTCCATCACAATATAAACTCTTTTTCCAACATGAAGATCCTAACAACAGATATGTTTAGTTTAATAGCTATTACTCACTTTATCTTTTTACTTAGTTGATTTAGTTAAGTGGGTAGGTACTGTCACGATCGTAATAATTATATATTTATAAAACTATAAATATTCACAGCACATTCACTAACACATTATAATATTTATACAAAAAAAAATGTACTGTTAACAATATAACACATTTACTTAAATAGGATTTAATTTAAATGAAATATCTTCTAATGTCTGTTTATAATCTTTAGCTTCAACCTGAAGCTGTTGTCTGTGAAGAGTGCTCATTGTTTCTTAGCAAACACGGTAGAAATGAAAAAAAAAAATGGACGGTCTACCGTGGAAGCTAGATAACGTTTAAGATATCACACAGTTGAAACCAACGATCCGTGAAATATCTATGCCTACTTCATGAGGTTTGTAGTCTCTTATATTAAATTTTGAATCCGGGCCGTGCTTTGCTGCTAGCTGTGCTTTTGCCGAAATATTGATAATGATGGACAATGTCTAACAAGATTCTGATATTGTTTCACGTGATAACCCGCCTCCCAATCGAGACAACTATGCAACCCAATCAGGCAATATATGGGAAAGACCTGTTTTGAGCAGTGAACTTTTAATAGGCCGTAATGATGATGATGATGACATATGTAGGGGGTATTTTGTGATTTGTGACCCTCTACATATAATTGATATGTAGTATATTAATGTAGGTTGTATCTTCTACGTTACGGGATGTGGTAATTAAAACTGTGTCCGTTTCCGTAGAGAGCGTTTATTGTACTGAAAATACTTATGAATAAAAAATGTAATTATAGTGAACGTGTCGCGCGCGCAGGCGCGATATCAGCATTATTTTCTAAACTGTTGAAATATCATGTACTTGCTCGTACATCTTGCCAATTTTATAAACAAGAAGAAAGTTTAAGGCGATGAACCCCTATTGAGTTTACGGGCAGCCGTTGCGATCACCGCATCCACACTATCGATGTCCGAGACCCCATGCTCCGATGAATGTCCTTGGGTTGGCTGCTCGACATTGTTGGAGTCTGGCTTGTCGCGAAGATTCACGCTGCAGCCTTGACATCTTCTTTTCAGCCGGAATGTCCCCCATGCAATGAAGGCTACAATAATAAATCCGACTACGGTGTACAACACATAGTTGTGTGTGTCATGTGTGAGTGATTGTACACTCAGTGTTTGTTGCTGTTCCTTGACCTTATCAATGTTGTTTTTCAGCTCTTGTAAGGCGTCTTTATGATCTTCAGGTCCAAATGTATGATTAAAGTCTGTCAGTATGTGGTTCAGGCTTGATTCACGCATGTACATTCTTTCTTCACTGCCTGTTAGTTTCAACTCGCTGTGATAGTCGTTGCGAGCATGAATGATGAAGCTTTCTCCCTTGAGCATACACCCAAGTCCGAGTAACATAATCCCCGTGCCGTGTAAGTGCTGTGACGTCACTCCAGCTGGGCAGAAAATGCGCATCGTGCAGTCTTCGCAACAGGAGAACAGCCACGCGCCACGATTGTGTAATCGCACCCACCTGTCGTTGCAATCCAATACTCTTGTGCGGCATGTTGATGAGTCGCCATTGTTTAATATTTGCGCTTCACATAATGTATCGGCTACCTTAATGTTGTAAATAGGTTGATTGATAGCACATAACATTTTGTTTTCTTGCAGATTTAAGCATGATGATACATCTCGGTTTTCTAAGGGTATTATCATGTCCCCTTTTAGGTTTACAGCAAGGTATTCAGATGTGAGTACTATAGTTTTCTCTGTGTGTCCAGTTATTTGCGGAATAGGAATGATGCGGTTAAGTTCATATTGTTCGTTGTTTATTAGCGGTAGCTTCACTTCGAATATTATGTATGCACTTGTTAAGCGCACGTGCACTCGCGCCAGCTTGTATAGGCTTCGCGTGCAATGGCGTGTGTTCACACAGGGTAGCGATAACTCGCTTGGTAAATGACCGGAGATGATGTTGAGCTGATCTTCAAATTGGTTGGGCTTGATGAGATGGGTGTCAACTCTCCCGTCCTTCACGTCAGTTACTAGGTCTAGGAGTTGCTGTTGTATTTGTCGTATGTTTGAAATGATCAAGTTCACGGCCAGAGCGGTAGCTGTTATGTACATAGCATTGTCATGGCTGATTTGTATGCGTTTTTCCGTTTCAGCGAGATGATTGTCGATGATACGAAATTGTGTGTTCATTACTTCCTCGTTTCTTTTTAGAAGATTATATTCACTTTCGATGATCGATGTGTGATTTTTGTAGAGATTCAATAGATGATTTTCGTTTGACTGGATTATGTTGATATCCTTCACGTACTGATTGGCAAATCTCTCATCCAGAGTACCAAAAAGGGAGTTTGCTAGGTATCCTATTCCATTCACTAGTCCTCTTTTTCTTCGAGACGGTCCATGTTCTGATCGTAAGATATCGTTATAGTGTTGAATTTCGTTAAGTTCGTGTTGAAACTGGGATGAAATTGTAAGATAGGCTGCTTCATTCTTGCATAATGTGTTCAAATGGTTGACATAGTTTTGTATGTTGTCCAAACTCCGCCAATATGTCGTCATGTTGTAGTATACAACCATTTTCCACTTATCTTGAATAATCTGCACATCAGACACCTTGTCAAAATAAACGACTCTTGAACTGCTAAGCCTTGTTATGTTGATCATTTGTTGCGTAGTAGGTCCAACACACATCGAAAATATAAGTAGTAACGTACAAAAAAGGTTGTTGAAGTGTTTTTTGCCGTTGTTGTTTCTTCGTTTTCTTTGTGTATTTATTGCAGGCTTCGTAGTGTCAACGTCAGAAGATGCAGTTGTATAAGATGACGGATCCAACGGAAGGCGTGACAATTTTGTAATCGGTCGCTTCATATTACTTGTTTTAGTTTTCAGTGTGACGGCTCGTACCCGGCCGTCCGCACCTGGGTGAGTCTCCAACACCCGTCCCAGGATCCATTTGGCAGGAGGAATGTTGTCTTCTCTGACGATAACGACGTCCCCAACTTCTAAGTTTTTAGTAGGGAAGTGCCATTTGCTTCGAGTTTGTAGAGTTTGAAGATAGTCAGTAGACCACCTTCTCCAGAAGTCCTTGTACATTTTCTCCGTAAGTTGCCATCTTGTAGAGAAGGTCATGTCATTACCCTCAGCGGATAGTGGTGATTCTAGAGAAGGCTCGCCGATTAGGAAGTGAGCTGGTGTCAAGCAGTCAAGGTCTTCGATATTCTCTGACAACGCCACCAGGGGGCGAGAGTTGAGACATCCTTCAATCTGCGCCAACAGTGTAGAAAATTCCTCGAACGTAAGTTTTTGATCCCCAAGTACTCGTTTGAGGTGATGTTTCAGGCTTTTTACTGCAGCTTCGTAGAGTCCACCAGCAGTAGGCCAGGAAGGAGCGTTAAAATGCCATTCAATGCCCCACTCTGACATGTTAGTTATGACGTCATTGTTTATGTAGCATTGTAATGCCTCCTTTCGTTGTTTTTCCAATGCTCTTGCTGCGCCCACGAAGTTGGTGCCGTTGTCGCTGTAGATGTGACGAGGCTTTCCTCGGCGGGCACACATTCGTTTCAAGGCGTTCAGAAAAGCCACTGTGCTGAGATCGGAGACAAGTTCGAGGTGAAGAGCTTTTGTGCACAGACACACAAATACAGCTACGTAGGCCTTCATTGTCTTTATTCCTCTGCCCTTGTTAGCCTTTACCTCCACATGCCCAGTGAAATCTACACCGGTGTGTGTGAAAGGCCTTGATGGTGTGACGCGTGGAGGAGGTAAATCACCCATAAGTTGGTTGTTGTTGATAGTTTTGAAGCGATGACACGTGATGCACCGTATAAGTCGTTTTTTCACTGCTCTCAAACCGCTGATAATCCAATATCTGTTGCGTAGATATGATAGAGTTAGTCTGGCTCCACCATGCAGGGTCCTCTTGTGCGCTTGGTCGATCAGTAACTCCGTTAACCTGTCATTGTAAGGTAAGATAATTGGATGTTTTTGTTCTTGACTTAAGTTGGCATTTTCCAGACGTCCTCCTACACGTAAGATTTCGTGTTTGTCCAGGAATGGATTTAAGTTTAAAATGCTGCTTGTTATTCGCACTTTATGATGTTTATTGAGTTGTGCAATGTCGTCGGCGAAATGATTAGTTTGTATAGCCTTGATAATTGCATTATGTGCGTTCTGCAGGTCACTCGTTGCTAAGTACGATGACCGCATGGCATTGTTGACGTCACGTGCATTGTTTATGAACCAAAGTATCCAACTTAGGATTCGAGTTACGCGTGCCATACAGCTGTGTTTGTTTAAAAGTTCTCCGATTAATGGCATCGACCTTTGTGACACACAAACTTGTTTGACCTTTTTCTCTTCAACAGTTGTGTGGAATTGGTCTTGAAGTGGGAGATCGTTGTCTTTTAGCCAAATAGGTCCCCACCATAAATGATGATTCGCCAGTTGTAGTGGAGTTAGGCCTCTGCTGGCACAATCTGCTGGGTTATATTCAGACTTGACGTGCCTCCAGCATCCCGATGGCATGATGACAGTGATCTGTGTTACGCGATTAGCCACAAATGTAGTCCATCTTGAAGGCCCCCCTTGTAACCAACCCATCACGATCATAGAATCTGTCCAACCATGTATTGTTACAATCTGTGAGTTTATTGACTCTATGACCTTTTTCATAAGTCGAGACAGTAGTAGGGCACCGCATAGTTCAAGCCGTGGTAAAGACGGGGGTTTTCTTAATGGTGCGAGCTTAGTTTTTCCCGCCACCAGCGTGATAATTTGTTGCCCTTCTTCACTAATAGATTTACAGTAGATAACGCAGCCGTAGGCTTTCTCGGAGGCGTCACTGAATCCGTGTAACTCGATGGGTTGTTTAGTGTTACCAATCCAGCGTTGTAAAGCGATGGTATTGATAGTGGGCAATTCTTGTTGAAAGGTTGTCCACTCTTGTTGTATGTCTTCCGGAAGAGGTTCATCCCAATTTGTTGAAGCAAGCCAAGCTTGTTGAAATATGAGTTTTGCCTTCATTGTTACCGGAGACAGCCAACCAAGTGGGTCATATAATTTTGATAGATCAGAGAGCAATGTCCGCTTCGTTGTGACGTCACGTGTGTTACTAAGTGGCGCCTTGAATGTAAACTGATCAGTGTGCGGATTCCAGGTTAAGCCGAGTGTTTTGTTACTCTCTGCGTCCTTGAAGTCAAACATATTCTGGCTTATGAGATGTTCAGGTAAAGTTTGAAGCAATCTGGGGTGGTTACTAGCCCATTTGCGAAGATTGAACCCACCGCCTTTTAACAGGTCAATCAATTGGTTTTGAGCGTCTTGTGCTTCTAACATGTCGTTGCTGCCACCAAGTAGGTCATCCACATACAGCTGGTGAGTAAGGATCTCTGCCGCGAGAGGATAGCGGTGTCCATCGTCCATTACGAGTTGTATTATGGTGCGCATTGCCAAAAATGGTGCAGCTTTGGTACCATATGTTACAGTGCACAGTTGGTATTCTTTGATGAGATCTGTAGCAGAGTCACGCCATACAATTTTTTGCAGGTGTTGATCTTCATCGTGTATCAGTACTTGACGGTAAAACTTCTCAATGTCTGCAGTGTAGACGTATTGAAAGGCTCGCCAACGTAGAATCATAGATTGTAGGTCTTGTTGGAGGTTAGGCCCGCACTCCATGAGATCGTTCAAGCTTTGTCCTGTACTTGTCTTGGCAGAGGCATTAAAGACTACGCGCAATTTTGTAGTTGTTGAGTCCAGCTTTTGTACGCCGTGATGAGGTAAGAAGTAGCTTGGCTTATGGTGTTCAGTGCATGGCTTCATGTGGCCGAGTTGTAGATATTCGTCAATAAACTTCTTGTATGACGTAGAAAATGTTTCCTGTTTGGCCAATCGTTTTTCTAACTGCCGAAATTGTGCGATTGCCTGTGGCTTAGAAGTGCCCAAGGTTTGTTCGTAGTTTATTTTCATTGGAAGTCTGACTGCATATCGTCCGTCTTCTTTTCTTGTTGTTGTGGTTGAATAAATAGATTCACAGTATTCTTCCTCTGATGTTAGATTGTGATTGGTTTCGGTTATCTCCTCCATCTCCCAAAATCGAGATACATCGTCAAGATTAATGAGCACGTGGCAGTTGAAGGTTTTGATATTGCCCAGCAGTACCCAGCCCACTTTTGTCTGTTGAGCCATGGGTGCGTGTGAGGGTCCTCGTAGCATACCACTCATTACTATGTCAGCATACACTCCAGCGTCTAACAGAACGTCCACTGGTCTCGAGATGTTGAAGTCGGGATCCGCCAGTTGTATGTTCTGAATATGTGGCCAGTCTTGTTTTTCGAAGGTGTAATTAGGCAGGTTGCTGAGCATGTTGGCCATTACCATGGCTTCGATTGTAAATGAATGGCCTCCGTACAAAGACTCACAGTCTAACCGTACGGTTCCGTTGCTATGATGTGCTGACGTCCCTATGCCTGAGACTGTGGCGTTTCGATTTTGTCTTTGCAGTCCCAGCCGTTGCGCAGCATCTTCAGTTATTAGATTTATCTGTGATCCTTGGTCGAGAAGGCATCGCAATTGAACAGTCGATCCATCAGCTGCCATCACCTTTAATTGAACGGTCGCTAGTAGGACTTCGTTATAATTTCCAGACACGTGGTTTGCCTTTTGCTGTGACGTATGTGGCTTGTTGCTAGGTATAACGTTATTTGAGACCGCGATTTCAACTTTGCGGTAAATATCGTGCAATGTTGTGTGGTGTGCTTCTTTGCACACGCGGCATCTTTTGTTGGAGTTGCATTTATTGTCGTTGTGTAAGTACAGGCAATTGCGACAAATATGTAGTTGCGAAATTGACCTCATTTTGTCTTCCGGTGACATGTCTTGAAACGACTTGCAGTAGAGTAAAATATGATTGTTTTTACACAGCGGGCAATTTTTGTCTGTGCTTGTATGATATGCTCGAAGAAAACTACGCCTGTTGGTGTTGTTAAAGTCCTTCTTAAATTGAGCTGTTGCCTCCTTGTTGGTCGAATTGTTTGACTTGTTAGGTGTCTGTCTCTTCTTTTGAACAGGTTCAAGCGCAGTAAACTTGTTTTCCAAGAAGTTTATCAGCTCATCCAAGGAAGGTAGCTCTCTCGGAGCCTTTCTGATCTCCATGTAGGCTGCATACGTGTCGGAGTCCAATTTGCCAGTGAGAATGTGCACCAGGATCGGATCCCAAGTCGTTGTGTCGATGCCCAGATTGTGAATAGCATGTATGGTCTCGACACTTGTGTCATGTAGCTTCTTCAGCTCGTATGCATTCTGTGTTTGCAACGCCGGTTGTCCCATAAGGGTTTGTATATGTTTTGTAAACAAAAGTTGTCGGTTGTTGTACCTATGGGTGAGTATCTCCCAACAGGTGTCGTAATTATCAGCTGATACTGTAAGATGCTGTACGATGCGCTCCGCCTCGCCTTTAAGTTTGCCCTTGAGGTGCTGCATCTTTTGCGTTTTTGTCAACATGACATTGTTGTGGATGGCTTCACAGTAGAGGTCCATGAATGTAGGCCACTGGGTATAATTACCAGAAAAAGAAGGAATCTCAATTGTAGGCACTTGCTGATGCTGTTGAGATACTGAGTTAAGCTTACGATTCAAATCCCTTTTTGTAGTTTCGTACAAGGTTTCGTATGCAGAAAACTCTTCTTCGTAGCCTACATCACCGCCAGAAGTCAGGTTATCGATTTGCCAGTGGAGCTCGTCGATCAGTTTCCAGCGAGACTGCAGCGAATTCAGTTTGTCACAAATTTCCCACTTTTCTGTCAACTCTTTGGTGTTGATGTTTTTAATCACCCTAGAGAGCGCCCGGAAATTAGTGCGTTGTTGGCTAATGAACTCATCAGACCTTGATGGTACTCCAGTTTCCGCAGTTTTCACCTCGTAGTTCGTCAGCATGTCACGAATCGCTTCGTACCGCTTCTTTGTGGTGGTGTAGGTATCATTGATGAAATAGTCGTCATCCAAGTCACTGTCTGTTTTTTTTAGAACACCATGATTCATGTTGAACACCTCCCATTGAGCATTCAAAGCATCCAACCTTTTCTGTATGTATGTTCCTGACTTACGTGAATCAGAATCCTTTTTGAAGTTAGCCTCAATTTTAAGGATAGATTCAATGATTGTTCTCTGTTGTTGAAGTAGGTTCTCCATGGTTTAAGAACGATGTTGTAAATAGTTGGTTTCAGATACGTGTGACTGCGACTCTTACCGTAGTATGCACCTCAATCAAGCTGGTGAGACCCGCTTGTGGGAGGCCAGCAACCAAAGTGACACTACAGATAGAATCACGAATTACACTTTTTTTTTTTTTTTTTTACAAATACACTTTACTGTTGAACTATTGTAGACGTAATATGCAAGTCTTAGTTCACGTCGAAAGCTCGAAGGACCAAAATGTAGGGGGTATTTTGTGATTTGTGACCCTCTACATATAATTGATATGTAGTATATTAATGAAGGTTGTATCTTCTACGTTACGGGATGTGGTAATTAAAACTGTGTCCGTTTCGAGAGAGTAGGCGTTGCGCGGCGGTTTGTTTTTATTTTTGTTTTTATTTTTACAAACGGCTGCGTAAGTCCGGCGGTGATTGGTTGCATGTTTTATCGCATGACGCGGTCGCTAGCTTCTTAAGCGGATAGCGGCTGCGTCATCGGTCTGTATAAAAGGCACTTGTTTTTGGACTCGCCGCTCACTTAGCGGTTAGTCGCCGTAGAGTCCATATCACCTGAGGATGCCTCGTGTAGAGGCGAAACACGTGTCGTATTATCGTCAGTGGTGTGTCTTGCCTAGTGTAGTGGTGTTGGGAGTAGCGGTGTTGGGATTAGTGGTGACGGAGATAGTGCACGCAATTGAGGGAGGGCGGGAGGTACTCTTCAAACTAGGTAAGACACATCATTTTATTTTATAACGCGGATATTTGCAAAGTAAATTTTTCTAAAAGCTTTTATATAATGGATTTCCGCAAAGTAACGCCTGATTCTATTAATTATATTAAAAAGGCTAGCACGGCCGACCAGGCAAGACTCTATGTCAAATTAACAAAACTCCATCGTATTGCTGCCCAAAATGTTTGGTTCAATCAGCAATGCAAACAACTTCATGTTATTCCCAATTATATTCAAATACGTTCCGGCACAAATAGTCGAGCGGCCAGTATTGCTATTTCTAAAGCTCAGAACATTTGGCTTAATGAGGAGTGTCGTCGTTGGTTTTCCAATAGAGATAATTTAAAAATCCACCTTAAAGTATTATACTCTGAACTTTCATATAAATTACATAATATTGAATTTGATATTTTGGATGGGAAAGCCAGAGAACTGGCTTCAATGGCTGTTTATGAAAAATATCAAATTCAGTCCCGTAAATTACAACGACTTGTATCCTCTTCATCCCGTAATCGTAATAACGACATACATACAGAATATCACCAATTTTATCCCCGAGTTAAAAATCTTTCCGATGTCCAGTTTCCAACAGATGAGTTGTCCCTTTTACATAAAGGCCTAAAGTATAATTTAACACATTCGGTCTCCCAAAAATCGTTAGAGACTATGGCTGTTGATGCGGAGATGGCTGTTGTGATCGGGAAGAAAGACAACATCGTTAAAAGTTTGGTAGCTAATGAAATTCGGGCTGTGCCCGCGTCTTCCCATTTCAATCCTGAGTTCCCTGTTTTTAAGTCCCTAAAGCAGAGAATAAGGGAAAACGACCTTATTGTTACTAAAGCCGATAAAGGCAATACTGTTGTTATTATGGAGAGTAGTGGGTACAGCCGGAAAGTTAACGATGTTATCCAAGGTGATGATTTTGAGCTATTGGAGTCTGACCCAACCAAAAAGTTTACTTCGGATATTAAGTTATGTATACAACAATCATCATATGTTTTTCCCGATCATAACTTGTCTCGGAGCAATCTTGTTCCAATGAATCCTCAAGCACCCATTTTATATGGGTTACCAAAAATACATAAAGAACATGTTCCTATTCGTCCAGTTGTCTCATATATTGGTGCACCAGCTTATTTCCTTGCTAAAAAATTAAACTTCCTCCTTCGAGAGAAATCTGGATTCAACCCAACTTACAGCCTAAAAAATAGCTTAGATCTCATTTCCAAAATTAAAGATATTCGTATTCCTCCTAAATCCATATTGTTATCTTTAGACGTTGATAGTCTTTTCACAAATGTCCCATCCCCTGACTGTTTGCGTATACTCGCAGATCTCTTTGAAAAACGTCGTCTACATCCCGGGGAAACAAATGATCTTCTTAATTTAACCTCTCTCTGTATGAAACAAAACTATTTCCGGTTTAATAACCGTTTCTATCTACAAAAAGAAGGATTAGCTATGGGATCCCCTCTAAGTCCCCTTATGGCGGACATTTTCATGGATAATTTTGAAAAACAACATATAGTTGTCAATAAAAATATCTTATATTACTATCGATATGTAGACGACATAATTATTTGCTGGACTGGCACAAGGAGACAACTGGATGTTTTCCTCAATAAAATAAATAGAGTCCATGACAAAATTAAATTTAAACTTGAATTGGAACAAGATTGTTCCCTTAATTTTCTCGACTTAACAATAACAAGAAAAGATTCGTCACATGTTTTCCAAATTTATCGAAAGCCAACTCACACCGATACGGTCATCCCCGCGTCATCATGTCATCCGTGGCAACATAAAGTAGCCGCTTTTTATTGTTACATTAACCGTTTGTTCACTGTCCCATTAAGTAAAGAAAATTATTCAAAAGAACTTAATATAATTTATCAAATAGCGGTCTCTAACGGTTTTTCAAAAAATCTCATTAACAATTTAATTAAAAAGAAACAAAAGCATGTTGTTCGCAACTCTCTGTACGCGGTTCAACCTCAAAGTGTTCATCGATATGTGAGCAGTTTGACCTACTTAGGTCCCATATCTGAAAAAGTAGCTAATACTCTTCGACGAAACGGCGTTCATGTGGCGTTCAAAACAAACAATTCTCTTAGAAATATCTGTAATAATAAAGATAAGTTAGATATTCGTCAAAAGTCAGGTGTTTACAAACTTGTTTGTGACGAATGCCACGCCGTTTACGTGGGTCAGACTGGTCGCAATTTCGGGACACGTTATAAAGAGCATTTAGCCGCGTACAGGAATTGCAATCCCGATAAATCCCATTTTGCCAAACATCTCTTGGACACTGGACACAACCTAGCCAACGACCACTCCTTTAAAGTCTTACATACGTGTAATAAAGGGCTACGGCTGTGTGTGCTGGAACAGTTAGAGATATTAGAAAGTAATAATAATACCGTTGCATTGCTGAATGAACAAACAAATGTTACTAACTCACCTCTCTTAAATATCTTTAAGCCTGCTCTCTAATAATAGAGAGCCTCGCAATATGGTCGTTTGTCACCCTCACGGTGATCGGCGATTGGTTGCGTGGTTGGAGAGTAGGCGTTGCGCGGCGGTTTGTTTTTATTTTTGTTTTTATTTTTACAAACGGCTGCGTAAGTCCGGCGGTGATTGGTTGCATGTTTTATCGCATGACGCGGTCGCTAGCTTCTTAAGCGGATAGCGGCTGCGTCATCGGTCTGTATAAAAGGCACTTGTTTTTGACTCGCCGCTCACTTAGCGGTTAGTCGCCGTAGAGTCCATATCACCTGAGGATGCCTCGTGTAGAGGCGAAACACGTGTCGTATTATCGTCAGTGGTGTGTCTTGCCTAGTGTAGTGGTGTTGGGAGTAGCGGTGTTGGGATTAGTGGTGACGGAGATAGTGCACGCAATTGAGGGAGGGCGGGAGGTACTCTTCAAACTAGGTAAGACACATCATTTTATTTTATAACGCGGATATTTGCAAAGTAAATTTTTCTAAAAGCTTTTATATAATGGATTTCCGCAAAGTAACGCCTGATTCTATTAATTATAATAAAAATATTTGTTTCTTCGAAACTTAAGCCAAACTTAGCCACTATTTAACATTTTTCGTTTTTAATCAATTTTTTAAGATATAATCATTTTCAATTTATTAATGCAAAAAGGCATTAAATATCAATTCTATTTTGATTTCAAAAGATATATTTCTTGCAGTGTAATCAAGATATTCATTCATTTGAATGCCATCAATACCGAATGCGTGATACTCGTCAATTTTACTTCAAGAAAGGTGACGATGCTCGATTGAAGAGCTACAATAAATACAAACTCATAGTTCTTGGTAAAAAATGAAATAATGTAAACAATGGTATTTGAATTTATTTAATAAAATAATAAAACAAGGAGTGACATACGGGTGGCGGGGGTGGAGTTCCATGAGTTTTAATAGTTTAATAGTTAATTTGTGTAACATACATGATTCTAAGCTTTTTTTAAAAAAAGTCCCGTTGGGTTTTTTGCTGGTTCTTCCCAGGACAGAGGTTTTATTTCGAACCAGTGGTAATTTAAAAAAAGAGTGACTTTCAATAAGTATTATTTATAATTTATATTGAATAAAAAAGTTTCTGTTTCTGTTTCTGTTAAAATGTGGGCATTTTGCGCTCCAAATGGGATACGCTACGGATATAATATATAAGCTAGATAGAACAAAAGAAGAAATTACCAAAAGGAGTTCGTGAGAAATGGTGAATTAATAGGAAAATCCCTCAACGAACTTACACCCAGCTGTCAAATTAAAATAAAATGTGTGTGTTCTTATTTCTCTTCTTTCTTCTATTCTATCTTCCCTCCAGACCTACCAGCAATAGTCCCACAAAAGCCCACCACTGATTAATATCCCTAATGGGTGAAACCGTATCTTTTTTGTGATCGTCCTCACATCGTAATAAAATCTACCGCATGTTCATATTTTGTGTACAATGTAGTGAAATAAAAAGAGGCAAATCCAAATAATCGCATGACAAATACATTATCTAGCCTACTAACTGGCTGGAAAGTTTATGGTGACAAATGGTAGCTGGTACAATCACTGGTTAAGGTAAGTGCCTGTCATTGGGAAGGCACCTACATAATATTATATCAAGCAATGAACTACCAAAAACTGAAATGACAATCTCACAACCTATCTGACGGTAAGTGACCCACGTATAAGCCTCCCCAGGTGCCAAAACCGAAGACCGTCCCACAAGAGTCGTTTTCCTTCGCCGCTGACTTCTCTCTAGTCTGCGGCTTTATTAGAAACATCTACAGCGAGCTTCAATTAAAGAAGGCTACAAATACGTTGTCATCTAAGATGGAATGGCTTACAGTCTGTAATCATACTGACTCTCCACATCTTTGAGACCAGTCCACAGCGGTGTACCTACTGCAGTTTGTCGACTGACATGTGTAAGAGTGTCGTACCTATCCAGATGGATTCTTAAGTAGAAAAGAATCCTACCATATATTAAATTTTGATGTAGAAAAATAACACACTGAAACAAGATCGAGAGCAATATTTACGTAACGGATTCAGCGTCTTTCTTTATACCTAAACCAGCTAAGTAACACGTGGTCGTTATCTTATAGTGTTGGGATCTTTTAGCTCCAAATCAAGAGAACCGGGAATTTTTAACGGTGGTAGAGCCACGCAGCAGTTTTTGCTGTTGCACGTATGGGCCGGCTCGAGCCGGGTTGGTACCACGACCTCACAGAATACCGGCGTGAAGTAGAAGCTCTGCTTCTGCGTTTCGTCTGGTGAGTGCAGGTGGCCGGAGGCCCAATCCCCCCCCCCCCCCCATCAACATGGTAGCGGAATTACACATTAGACTACCCCAGGAGGGTACCAGTACCCCTGGAGAATCCCTCGCTGAGCATCCACGACCATGTTATTCCAATCCTGAGCGTGGGTGCTCAGGCTGCCCCGCGTATTCTGGGGGGGGGGGGGGGGGGCAAAATTCCGCTCAAAAACATAACTGCTCGGGGCAAACTGAGCAACAATACCAAGGCGACCCCTGCCACGCTATCCGTGAATTTCTGCAACATCAGGGGACTTCACTCTAACCTAAACGCCGTCCACTACCATCTCGAGACGGCGAAGCCGGCCTTGCTCTTCCTGACCGAGACGCAGGTTTCCTCTCCGGCTGATATTTCGTATCTCTCCTACCCGGGGTACAAATTGGAGCACTCCTTTGTGCCTCGGGTTGGAGTTTGCGTGTATGTCAGAGAGGACATCTGTTCTCGACGCCTCGGCAGTCTTGAAGGTTCGGACCTGTCCATCCTTTGGCTACGCATAGACAGCGACGGCCATCCGCGCGTCTATGGGTGCCTCTATAGGTCCCATAGCGGTAATGCCGAAACAGACCGACACATCGACCACGTTCAAATGGCTACAGATTCCTTGCTACAACAGGTCCCATTCGCAGAGATCGTGATCCTTGGCGATTTTAACGCCCACCATGCCGAATGGCTCGGTTCACGTTTAACCGATCATGCGGGGAGATCTGTTTATGACTTTGCTTTGGCATATAGTCTGACACAACTGGTTAATTCGCCTACGCGGATTCCAGATGTGGAGGATCATACACCTTCTCTATTGGACCTTCTGCTGACCTCTCATCCGGACGGATATCAGGTTTCCGTCGATGCCCCTCTCGGCTCTTCGGACCACTGTCTGATCTGGAGTATGGTGCCACTCACGCTCCCTTCGCGGTTGCGTTCTGCAGTTTGCCGCCGTGTTTGGCATTACAGGTTGGCGGATTGGGACGAAATGCGGTCTTCCTTTGCATCGTACCCAAGGGGGCGGGTTTGCTTCTCGCCGGATGATCCCAGCGCTGTTGCTTACTCTGTCACTGATGTGGTGCTACAGGGAATAGAAATATTTATTCCATCATCTGTGGTACCCATCGGAGGCAGATCTCAGCCTTGGTTTAGACGCTCCTGTAAAACTGCATTACGCAATAAGCATTAGTGTTATCAAGCCTGGGCTGCGGCTTCGGCTACTTGGGATGTAAACACCAGCATACTTAAAAAGAAGTATAGCTTCGCCTCCAGGTCCTTCAAAAGAGTTATTGCCAAGGCAAAGTCAGAGCACATAGTCAGAATTGGCGAGAAACTAGTTCGCCTTCCTTCGGGAACCCGTGCATTCTGGTCTCTCGCCAAGGCTGTCCAAGGGAGTTTCTGTAAGCCATCACTACCATCTCTGCACAGGGAGGACGACTCACTGGCCCATGACGCAAAAGACAAAGCCGACATTTTAGGCTCCCTTTTTGCGTACAACTCGACTCTTGATGACGGGGGGAAAACAACGCCGACCATCCCGCGGTGTGAGTGCTCCATGCCGGATGTGCTGCTCTCACAGCGCTCGGTTCGCAAAGCACTTCTCTCCCTGGACATCCAGAAGTCGAGTGGGCCTGACGGGATCCCCCCAATTGTGCTGAGGACGTGTGCTCCGGAGTTGGCACCGGTCCTAACGCGTCTTTTCCGGTACTCTTACTCCCAAGGCGTAGTCCCGAATTCATGGAAGACAGCTTTTGTCCACCCGATCCCTAAAAAAGGCGACCGCTCAGACCCGTCCAACAATAGGCCTATCGCGATCACCTCCTTGTTCTCCCAAATAATGGAATCCATTATCAACTGACAGCTCATCCGGTACCTTGAGGATCACCAGCTGATTAGTGACCGCCAATACGGTTTTTGTCGGGGTCGATCAGCTGATGATCTTCTGGTCTACCTGACCCATAGATGGGTGGAGGCAGTAGAGTCCAAGGGGGAGGCGTTGGCAGTTAGTCTGGACATTGCGAAGGCCTTCGATCGGGTTTGGCACAAAGCGCTTCTTTCGAAGCTCCCTTCCTATGGGCTTCTCGAGAAATTGTGCAATTGGATCACCAGCTTCCTTGCAGATCGGAGCATCAAGGTTGTTGTAGACGGTGCATGTTCTGACTACAAGCCTATTAACGCTGGTGTTCCACAAGGCTGTGTGCTATCACCAACGCTGTTTCTTCTGCATATCAATTATATGTTGCTAACTGGTAACATTCATTGCTATGCGGATGACAGCACTGGTGATGCTCTATACACCGGCCGTGCTAATATTTCTCGGGAAAACGTCGCCGAGTACCGGAACAAACTTGTGTCTGAAGTCGAGTCTTTGCTGGACAAAGTGTCGAACTGGGAGCGACTAAATCCAGTCCAGTTTAATCCTCAGAAGACACAAGTTTGCGCGTTTACCGCTAAAAAGAACCCCTTTGTCGTATCTCCTCAGTTTCAAGGCACTCCCCTGGTTGCCTCAACCAGTATCGGAATCTTTGGCGTCGACATATCGAGTGACGTGCAGTTTCGTGGTCACTTGGAAGAGAAGACCAAATTGGCCTCTAAAAAGCTTGGCGTGCTCAGCAGAGCGGGACAGTATTTCATGCCGGCACACCGCCTGCAACTTTACAAGGCGCAGGTTCGGCCTCACAGGGAATACTGTTCCCATCTCTGGGCAGGGGCTCCCCAGTGCCAGCTCCTTCCACTTGACCGCATCCAGCGCAGAGCAGCTCGAATCGTCGATGACCGAGTCCTTTCCGATCGGCTCGACTCATTGGCGCTGCGAAGAGATGTTGCATCTCCATGATCTCCATCTCCATCTCCATACCATGGGGAGTGCTCTGAGGAATTCTTCGGATTAATCCCAGCCGCCAAATTTCACGACCTCACATCGCGGCAGAACTCCCGATACCATCCACACCGTCTGGATGATTGGCGGTCCACCACTGTGCGATTTAGAAGATGTTTTCTCCCTCGCACGACTTCCTTGTGGAATCGATTAATATCAGCGATTTTTCCGGACCGATACGACTTAGGGACCTTCAACAAAAGAGCGTACTCCTTTTTAAAAGGCCGGCAACGCATCTGCAATTCCCTCCCTGGTATTGCAGTTGTTCGTGGGCGGCGGTAGTCACTTACCATCAAGTGAGCCGCATGCTCGTTTGCCCCCTCTCCTATAAAAAAAAAGAACTGCTTCTCAAACAACGGTGATCATATAATTGTTTTATCCAAACCAAACCTAACGGAAGTTTATTTCAACTCCTGAAATCATTATTTACATATTTTATTAGCGCCTGACAATTGACAGATTGAAATTATAATTAAATGCTATTATAAAACATAAGGCAAATGTAATTATAAAAGTTCAATTTAAAAAAGAATTACAAGCTCTGGAAACTATAACTTATATAATTTCAACAAAGTAATAAAACAACAAAAAAATTACGAATACCGCATTATTGTACACCTAACTTTTAGGCAGGGCTAAGTTCTATAGAGATGTTGGCATAGTCCTTTACTGCTGAGTAGAAGACTAAAGAAACAAAAAAAATTCTTAAAATTTCAAAAAAGATTCAAAAATAAGACATTTGCTTCGGGTTGGTCGGGTGTAGTAATAAGAAAAAAAATCCATATGGGTTATTTTAATTATAATAAAATTTAAAATTGTTTGCTCTAATACAGGTTCTACATCTTCTTATAAACGACCTTTTTTAATAGCCGAGTCTAAAACACATTGGTTCTTGTATTGTTGCTATTGGTTTTTTGTTAACTGTTTATTTTAAGCAGCCCCAATAAAAAAATGGGTTTAGGTTAGGCGATCGTGGTCGCCACAAAATATAGCCCAAACGGCCAATCCATCTGTTATGGTACAGCTCGTTCAGCTCCCCCTGACGGGCGTTGCGTAATGTGCTGGGCATCCATCGTTTTGTAGCCATATACTACTACGGACAGCCAAAGGCTCTTAAGAGATCAGGTAAAACATTTTGTAAAAATTCAAATACACATCTAGGTTTCTTGGTAATTCAAATTGGTCTATAATTTGGTTATTCAATATTCCAGTCCACTCAGTAATTTTAAGTTGGTATTGGGATCTGACCTAACGCATTAGTTTCCAGCAATGGAACTCATGTAGATTTCGGTAGTAATCTCTTTTGACCGATGATTCGTAGCTCCAGAATATTTTGTCGAAAAACTCCGATTATGCCTCAATTTTGCTCAACATTTCGCGACAAAATTTAGTTTTGCAATATAGTCCCTTGGTCCTAAAGGGGAATGCCCACCGTTCATAGACACTTCGGCCTTGGGTGTCCACATATAAAAGTATATGGAAATGTTTAAGGGATTGGTTTAAAAAATGTCCTAATTTTGAAGGTATAAAGGATTTTTATTTTCACAAGAACAGTTTTTTAACAACAAATGACTTTGGATTTTTGTGACATTTAAACCACAATTGACACAGCGTAAATGTCCTCTTGAATGAGTTACTGCGAGTTGGAAAGAACTCTGGCCGGTGTGAATGCTGGGGTCATCGTTAACAGTGGATATCGAGGCCAAGTTCGTGCAAAGGTTATCGTAAGAAGTGGGAGCGGAATCCATTTTCATGCCATGGTCAGGTGTGAAGAATTACCATTTAGAAAGCTTATTCGTTGCTTAAATAACAAATCCGCGAGAAAACAAACAAAATAACACAAATGCAAAGGAATTCGACTCGTGACTATTTGGTTTTGATAATTATGACCAGGCTGGTGCAACTTCCATAGTAAAAATTATATGTACTACAGGGGTCAAATTTTAATGACGGTTATCTCTTCTTTCTGCTTTTCATAATAATATGTCTATTAATGACATTGTCGAATGAAATAGGTTCAAATGTCAAATCAAACAATTATATTTGTATATATTTTATTAATTAATATTGTTTTTAATTTTGCTATAGGGGCCGTTGTTCATTTATAGAATTGTTAAGAAATTAAATATGCATTATAAAACTTTACAATTAAATGGTGCAAGAAGCGGAAAAAATGATAGCAAGAAAAGACTACTCGTAGCAATATTTCCCTTGGATGATGAAAGGTATGTGGTGATTTCAACTTTAATAGTAATATGATATTTAACGCGAGTACATTTTTGGACTAGCCATCTATGCAGAACAGGTTTTTATAGTGTACGATTGTGTGCAAATACAAACACACTATTTTCTAAATCTGATAGTTCGATGGTATGGCAATCCGAAACGAACTATACTTAGAAACTACACACTCAACTGCTAACATTCTATTTGTTCAATAAAAATGTGATTTTATTTATATTATTTTTTCAGATGCAAGCAATGGGTGAAATAGCTGGCACATGCACCAATTGAAAAGATTCACATGTTAAGACATATTTGTGACAAACATTGCATTTGAACCCAACTAAAACGAACTGTTATTCCTTCAGTGAACTTAATTTAAACTTCCACAATTATGTGTATGTTAATTAGGTTTCACTTACATGTAGCAAAAGATAATATACCTCTAAAGTCACATTTTGGTAAGAATTCAATTACATATATAAATAAACTCAAAGTTATTTGTAATTACCTGGTTATAAATTATTTTTTTATAGATTCATCTACAAATATTAGCTATAATGAGCATTCATTTTGAAAGCGACAATTAGTAAACTATCTCTGTGAATAGTATGTTCATAGGTACCTCTGTGAAGAAGCCTAGCGATTTGTATATAGTATTTGTTACACATAAACGCAATTTAATCTAATCAGTATTAAAAACCAAATATTTTACCCTTATAAAACTAACATTGAAAACAAGCATCCTACTATTATTATACTATTTATTTTACAGCATAGCAACAATTGTTCAGTGCGGGAAGGAAGTCGCGGTCCTGCAATGCCTCAGCCAAACTGTTTATTTGTTTTTGAATTATGTTAATTATGTTATATGTTTAGTTTTACCTATTAATTACTGTCATTGGCGCAAGCCGTTGTTATTAATTATAAATAAATAAATAAATTAGCCACTGCGCTACGGATTCGTCATTTATTTTTTAATTAATTAATTACTAGTATAAAAGTGCGTTTTATATTTTATATTTTCTTTATACATATTTTTGTACCTAATTGTAGAGATATAATTACAAATTGCTGTGTGTAAAATACATTGATTTCTTATCCTCATCGGCATTTTTACTCAATCCACACGTTAAAAAATTTATTTCTCATAAATAATTCAGTATAGAGATCAAACTTTCGGCCACGGCGGCCAGTCTCAACGGAGACTAGCCATCGGCGCAGGACAGGATTATAGTGCCCAAGTGTATGCGCAAGCACAGGTGCACTCTCTATTCCCTCACTCTCATAGCCCGATGGGACGGTAAACCGACACGACCGGAGAGAGATCAGGCGCAGGACCAACGGCTTTTACGTACTTTCCGAGGCACGGGGGTGAAACACCGCCAACTTCCTGACTCCGGGCAGCTACTGAGAATTTCTTGATGGAAAAACTCAATAACTGATTTTTTGGCCCGACCCGGGATTCGAACCCGGGACCTCATAATCAGTAGTCGCACTACTACAACTACTAGACCAACGAGGCAGTCAATAAACAATATATCGATAAAGGTTGTATCGATAAAATTATTGTAATTCGAAAATGTTGTCAGCACTGTTTCTCAAAACTAAATGTCATATCTTGATGTTGGTAGAGTAGCTTGGCGTAATTTCATGCATTTATTTTTACTATGGAAGTCCCGCCTCCTAAACGTAGTGATTATATGCTCTTTGATTATGACATGGCCTAGCTGTCAGATTCGATGTTGCCAATTAACAGACATAAAATCGATAAATAGATAGTGATTATTTTATTCAATTTATAATTTCATAAAAAATAATTATCTTTAATTCGCTTTACGTTCTGCACGCCTTTTAAAATATGTTTTGTTTTATTTATTTAAATTCCATTTTAAATCTGTTTTTAAGAAGAGATAAGAATAATAGTTAAATTGTGTAGTAGCGTTTTTGTTATGTTCTAAAGAGTTCATGGTAAATCAACTAGTAATTCGCTTGTTTAATTATCAAAACATCATAATAGTTATCGAAAAATCGATTCAAAAAACAGAATCAACTTTTTTTACGAGATTTGTAATTGGCAACACTTTTTATTTTATCCACAAACTAATGAATTGCAGATTTACCTAAATTCATTTTTATCTCTTCCGTACTTTTTTTTGCAAAAATATTGCAATCTTTTTTGGATACATAAATACCGCGATTAATTACCATAAAAAAATATGTATTTTTTACAAATGCAAATTTTTGGGCGTTTCATGGCCAGAATTGGGCATTCCCATTTGCATACGGGTAACATGATAAGCGTGAAATTTGTCTTTCTTTAAAATACTATGTATTTTAGACTTACTAATGCCTTTCCGTCTTGATATTGTTCTAGTTGAAAAGGAAGGAACTTCCTCAATGGCATTGAGTACGATATTCTCATTGTCACTTCGCTGGTGGTTCACCTTCGCCAATTCTGATTCATTCTTCTGAAAAGGCGCTGTGCACTGTATAAACACGTGGTAATCAGGGTGGCGCACATTTGGGTATCTCTCCAGATAAACTACCACAGCTCCCGTTTGCCGTTACACTTCCCATAAATGAAATGCATATTAGCATACTCCTGAGTTGAGTGTTGTATGCGGGGCATTACAGTATCGTCTTGACACTTCCAACACGAACACAATCGTTGTGCGCAAAACAATAAGTACAGTAGAATACCGAGTCATTGCAAATAACACAAAATAACTCGAATAAAATAAACCGAAAATCCTAATTTTTATTATGTATTCAAAAAGAAACAGTTATAGAGCCAGGCGGCAGCTTTTGCTGTCGCATGGATGGGCCGGCTCGAACCGGGGTGGTGCCACGACCTCACAGAATACCAGCGTGAAGTAGAGGTATACCTCTGCGTTTCGCTTGGTGAGTGCAGGTGGCCGGAGGCCCTTTTTACTGGAAATGAGACATTCCATCCTAGTCCTCACGGGTGAAAACGCATCTGCATTTTGATCTGTAACAGAGGATAGATGTAGATGTCTATGGGCCGCAGCAACCACTTACCATTAGGTGGACTGTGTGCTCGTTTTTCACCCTTATTCTATAAAAAAAAAGTTGGAGCTAGAAATATTTTGTAATGCGCGATGGCAAGGCAAAACATTCACAGTCATTTTCAGAGAAAATCTATTGGTTATTGATACATTTTAAGCCACCGTATTCAATAACACCAAATTTCACACTTTTTAAAAAAGTATTTTTTCTCCAGACTGCTTCAGATATATTTTATTACATTTTTCTGAATGGCCAAAGTGCCCCCACTAGTACCTGTGGGGTTATCCATTACTTACCGGACAGCCTGTATAGCACGATAACTATTTAATTATCTACACTTATAATAAATCTGTAGAGAGATCAATTCTATACATGAAATATATTTCCAAAATAACTATCAGGGGGTGATTAGTGATCGATACTGATGCCAAAAATGCAAACAGTAAAATTTTTGTCTGTACGTCTGTATGTTCGTTATAGAAACAAAAACTACTCGACGGATTTAAACGAAACTTGGTACAATCAATCTTCATACTCCTGGGCAGGTTATACTATACTTTTCATTACGCTACAATTAATAGAAGCAGAGCAGTGAAGGTAAATGTTGGGGAAACGGGAGAAATTACTCCATTTTTTAAGCTTCCGTCACGTGTGCAGCCTTAATGGTTAAAGCTACACAGAAATCATGTATAACGAAAATATTCTCCTTAAAATTATATAAAAATATCCCAAAACAGCATATTTCTATCTTTAATGGTTGACTCACAATAACACGTGTAACTCCCGATAGCTTAGCAGTTCGGAGCTTTCTGATTATATTTGTCTACTCTTACGTTTATAACATTCTCACTCATCCCTAATTAAAAAAAGTTAACATTATTATCTATTGAATAAAAAAGATTCATAAAAATCGGTATAGAAACACCAAAGTTATACATGAAATACGCTAATAAGCCATCGCGCGTGAATACTAAATCATGCTATAACGATTATTATTTATGTCTAACGGTCGCCGCGCTCGACGCGGCTCGCGGTGGGAGGTATAAAAAGGCGGGGGGTCCGAGTGCGAGCTTCATACAATATTATACGTTCAGTGTTCGACCTTATTGACAGACAATAATTGATTTTAACAAACCGTGCTTATCAGCGCGACTTTTAGTCTACTCTTATGTTTAATAATTTATTTTTAGATTTCTTTGGTTGTTATTTTATAAAATAAGTATTAGTTATTTTGGTAGAGTTTAAATATTTCGTAGTATTAGCTTAATTATAAATTAAACTTTTTTATTTAGCTGTAGTTTTAAATAGGTACTTAGGTATCAAATAGGTTATTTCATTCTATTAGACGTAGTTAAGGTACCTACTTATATATTTTTAAGAATTTAATTTTGGATTTAAGGATTTATTTAGGATCCGTTTTATTATTTAAGTAGGCATTTAGATTTTTTTTAATTGTATGGTAGCTATAGTTAGGACCTAACGTAGATTATTTTGTTAGGTAACTGAATGCCGTCGATTAAAAATAAAATACACAATGCCACCTAAAAAACGATTATCTTTGTCTCGAAATTCGAGAGAAGCTAAGAGAATGAAAAATGTGCGTTCTGAAGAATCGGCAGAGGAAAGAGCACATCGGTTAAACTCTATTAGAGTTAGTGCCTCAACTTCTCGAGCCAATGAAAGCTCTCCAGAAAGAGAGATGCGATTAGCAGCTGACGGAGCGAGACGACCTACATCACGGGCGTCTCAAAGTTCTTCTCAACGAGAGCTAAGGCTTAATATTGACCGAGAACAATATGTGTTATCCCGAAAAGCTGAAACTGCTTCACAACGAGAATCGCAGCTCACAGCTGACCACGAACGGCATACATTATCTCGCGAGTCCGAAACCTACACTGAGAGGGAATTACGTCTCACAGCTGATCGCGAACGTCATATTTTATCTCGAGAATCTGAAACTTACTCAATATGATGACCGTTTGACAAATGATAGGGTGCACCATAATATTATGCGATCTATTGAAGATGAACATGAGCATGAACAACGACTAGAGTCAGGATGCGAATATTACAATTCTATAAGACAAGAACGATTAATAAGTTTATCTAATGAAAGATTAAGAATTGAAAATATTCGGTCTCTTGAAACGGACGAACAGCGAGAGGCCCGTCTTACTGCAGATAGATTTCGACATAGTCTTAATGACTTAGATGTACACATAGAAGATCAATCTACAAATTTGGTGGCGTGATCCGACAAATATAAAGTGGGTTTGCTTATAACCTCACAATTGATTACAGATCATCTCCTGTAATAGGCGATATGAACGTAGTATGTTCTTTTTGTAATGCTTCAGAGGGGAGTAAGAAGTCGGCTGGTTTCTGTTGTTCTGGAGGTAAAATAAATTTGACATCATTCGAAGAGCCACCGGAACCTTTGAAGTCACTACTTTTAGGGGAACATGTGCAATCTAAACAGTTCTTAGACAATATCCACACTTATAATAGTGCGTTTCAAATGACACATCCTTTGGTGCTCAACAAATCTCAGAAGGTCCTTTCATGCCTACTTTTAAGATACAAGATCAGGTTTACCATTTGATACGTGCCCTTTTGCCTGAAGACCAACCTAAGTTTCTTCAAATATATTTTGTATCCGAGTACAACGAACAGTCGAATATAAGAAATCAATATATCCCGAATTTAAATACTGAACTTATTTCACAACTTCAGAACATGTTGCATCAGGTTAATTCGTATGTATGTAGTTTTAAATCGGCATTAGAAGCTCTTCCTCAAGATGGTGATAACAATTATAAAATTGTTATAAATGCCGATAGGCGTCCAACTCAGGAACACCCTGGGCGTTATAACGTTCCATCCACGAATGAATTTGCTGTAGTATTGGTCGACCAGGAATGTGGTAGGCGTGATATCGTTATCCGTTCCAGAGACAATCGTTTGCAACGTATTTACGAAACCCACAGGGCTTACGACAGTTTGCAATATCCTTTGATATACTCTCGAGGGGAAGAAGGTTATAATTTCGCTTTATACTAAACTAATCCGCGACAGGCGCACCTAATTATAATAAACAGATATCATGCCTTCAATTTTATTGTTACCACTTGCTAGTGAGACGGAATATCTTTGTATACTTTCAACGTTTTCGTGGTTTATTTAATCAGTTTATTGTTGACATGTACGCAAAAGTTGAAACCGAAAGATTTTATATACGATCTAATCAAAGGCAGCTGCGCGCTGAAGAATACGTGCACCTTCGCGACGCCATAGAGCAAGATAATGATACGGTGAATATGGGCCGTTTAGTTATTTTACCCTCTTATTTTACTGGTGGTCCACGCTACATGCACGAACGTACTCAAGATGCTTTTTGTTACGTAAGAAAATATGGACGTCCCGACTTATTTATTACTGTAACTACCGATCCCAAGTGGGATGAAATCACTCGGGAGCTTATTGAGGGTCAAGCACCGCATGACCGCCATGATATTATCGCAAGAATTTTTCATTTAAAATTAAAATCAATGATAGATCTACTTACCAAAGATAACATTTTTGGAGATGTATTGTGTTATATGTATAGTGTTGAGTGGCGAAAACGCGGCTTACCTCACGCACATATCCTGCTTTGGTTAAAAGATAAGGTTCGACCTAATGATGTAGACAGACTGACTTTAACAGTGGTAGAGCCACGCGGCAGCTTTTGCAGTCGCACGGATGGGCCGGCTCGAACCGGGGTGGTACCACGACCTCACAGAATACCAGCGTGAAGTAGCGGTTTACCTCTGCGTTTCGCTTGGTGAGTGCAGGTGACCGGAGGCCCTTTTTACTGGAAATGAGGCATTCCGTCTTGGTCCTCACGGGTGACAAAGCATCTGCATCTTGATTTGTAATAGAGGATAGATGTAGATGTCTGTGGGCCGCAGTAGCCACTTGCCATCGGGTGGACTGTGTGCTCGTTTGTCACCCTTATCCTATAAGGAGGTTAAACTGCTCACACTATGTTTAAAATACCAATTGATTTAGATCGCACGAAAAGTCCAACCTGTATTATTTCAATAAATAGCGACAAAGCTAAGGTATTACGTGATTGTAATTTAATCATATAGTATGAATGTACGATGGCCCACCGAAAAGGAGTAGAAGCGGTAGACAGAATTTTAAGGGATATAAGACAAAATGATCGACCAATAGGCGGTATCACGGTTATATTTTGTGGTGATTTCCGACAAACCTTACCGGTAATACCACGGGGAACCCGAGCTGATGAGGTTAGGGCTTGCCTAGAAAGCTCTTATTTGTGGCGTGATATACAATCGGTACATTTGACTATAAACATGCGAGTGAGAAGTGGAGATAACCCGGATGATCGTCAATTTTCTGATAAATTATTAAAGATTGGGGAAGGTACTTATCCACAACTACACCAAGGAAAACTTATTCTGACGCCTGAGTTATGTTGTATAGTGCAATTCCAACCACATCTTATATCGTCGGTTTACGGTGACGTAACAATTATATTAAATAGGGACAATTTTTGACAATGCGAAAGATCCATTTTAACTCCTCACAATGACCAGGCATCTGAGATTAATAACAAAATACTGTCGAATATACAGAGGGAAAGAAAAGTTTATAGTTCAATAAATAGAATGGTCGATGAACAAGAAGCCACTAATAGATAGATAGAATTTTTAAATTCTTTAAATATGCCCGGACTTCCTTCTCATGAAATTTGTTTAAAAATTGGTATTCCGATTATTCTGCTCCGAAATTTAAGACCACTACAACTTTGCAATGGAACTCGGCTAAAAGTAACCCTGTTGCAACAAAATATAATCGAGGCTCAAATTTTAACTCGTTGCGGTGCAGGAGAAACCGTGTTTATTCCCAGAATCCCCATAATACCAAATAATTTTCCATTCCAATTTAAAAGAACGCAATTCCCAGTATCATTGTGTTATGCAATGAAAATTAATAAGGCTCAAGGGCAGACTTTTCGTGTTGCTGGAGTAGATTTCGGTGTCAGTTGTTTCTCGCATGGTCAGTTGTACGTCGCTCTTTCCCGGGTTAGCAGTTCTAGAAATCTTTATGTTCACGTGCCGGACGGTTCAACTTTCAACATAGTTTACCCGGAAGCTTTGCGCTGAAGTATTTTTGTTCTATAAGTATGCCTCATGTGAACGTGATCTTAACAATATTACCAATATATTAACTTAATAACACACAAGGAGTTACACTCCATCCAAAGCCCAGCGACACTATAACATATATAGGAATGACGTCTTAGCAAAAGTTGTTTAGTCTGATGGGCATTTCCAGTTGACTTACAAAAATGAAAGATCTAGAACGTCTCGAATCGTCTCGCAAATCACATTGTTTTACCGTCCCCGGGCTATTAGAATTCGACATCAGACGTTTCAGATCTTCGATTTGACGACCCCGTTGTTGCTGGCATAAGCAACAGGATCCGCGTACGAATTCGCGGGAAGAAGCTAGTAAAATAATAAAACTTCTTAAGATATGTCGATGAATACATGTCTCAAGGTCGGCTGTCGAAATGAGAAGGTAACAATTAATTAGAATTTATTGTATCCTTTTACATACTAGTAGATAGAGAGTAGAGTAGCATGTGTCGATATATATACTAAGTATTTTTGCCTAGGATTACAACTACTCTGACATGAGAGTTCCAGTAGTTTGAAGCAACAGATCTGGTCCCTCGGAGAATGTCAGCACACTTATGAACCTTTTTTTGAGGTAACCTCAGCAATTTTGATGCCACATTGCAGCATGTATATTATATCAGCATAAGTAGATTGGGCTGGGTCCAAGCACTCAGAGAAAAACATCGTTAAATAATAGCACAGTTTGCTGTCTTGTATGATTAGTGACAAAAACTGGATTCCACTTATACTCGCGCTCCATCCAAGTCAGGGGTGACAACGCATCTGAATTTTGATTCCTAATCCAGCAAAGGTGCATGTAGATGACGATGGATTATAGCATAAACTTACTCCAGTAAAGAGACGCCTACGTTGGCTGCAGTAACCGTTTACCAGTCACCAAATTAAAATATAAAGTTTCAAAGATGTGAAATTAGTGTGTTAGTCATTTTATAAAATTGCATTCGAGTATTCGGATATGTAAAATGTTATTTTTTATAGAAGAGGGGGAAAACGAGCATGCGACTCACCTGACGGTAAGTGACTACCGCCGCCCATGAACAACCGCAACACCAAGGGAAATGCAGATGCGTTGCCGGCCTAAACGGCCGTTTAGAAAGGTGTTAGCTCTTTTCTTGAAGGTTGCTAAGTCGTATCGGTCCGGAAAAATGGGTGTTGGCAATCGATTCCACAAGGACGTTGTGCGATGGAGAAAACTTCTATTAAATCGCACAGTGGTGGACCGCCAATAATTCAGATGGTATGGATGGTAACGTAAGTTTTGTCGCGATGTGCGATGGTGAAATTGAGCGGCTGGAATTAGTCCGAACAATTCCTCAGAGCACTCCCCGTGATAGATGCGATAAAATACGCAAAAAGATGCAACAGCTCTACGCAGTGCCAGTGTATCGAGCAGATCAAAAAGAACTCGGTCGTTGTAGATTTGAACCACTCTGCGCTGGATGCGGTCAAGTGGAAGGAGCTGGCACTAGGGTGCCCCGGCCCAGAGATGCGAAATTGCGCTTTGTAAAATTAAAAGCGATGTGCCGGCATGAAATACTGTCTCGCTTTGCTGAGCACGCCAAGCTTTTTAGAGGCCAATTTGACCTTCCCTTCCAAGTGGCTACAAAACTGCACACTATTCGATATGTTGACGCCAAGGGGTTGATGTCTTCTGGGGATTAAACTGGACTAGATTTAGTCGCCCCTAATCCGAGACTTTGTTAAGCAAAGACTTGACTTCAGGCACTAGTTTGTCTGGTTACTCGACGACGTTTTGCTGAGAAATATTGGCACGCCCGGTAAATAAGGCATCACCAGTGCTATCTTCTGCAAATCAATGAATGCTACCAGTTTGCAACACATAATATATATCCAGGAGAGACAGCGTTGGTGATAGCACGCAGCCTTGTGGAACACCAGCGTTGATATGCTTGAAATCAGAGCATGCATCGTCTACTACGACCTTGATGCTCCGATCAGCAAGGAAACTGGTGATCGATTTATACAATTTCTCGAGAAGCCTATAGGAAGGAAGCTTCAAAAGAAGCGCTTTATGCCAGACCCGATCGAAGGCCTTCGCTATGTCCAAACTAACGGCCAATGCCTCTCCCTTAGACTCTACTGCCTCCGCCCATCTATAACTCAGATAGACTAGAAGATCATCAGCTGATCGACCCCGACGAAAACCGTACTGGCGGTCACTAATCAGCTGGTGATCCTCAAGGTACCTCATGAGCTGGCAGTTTATAATGGATTCCATTATTTTGGAGAACAAGGAGGTGATGGCGATACGCCTGTAGTTGGACGGGTGTGAGCGGTCGCCTTTTTTAGGGATCTGGTGGACCAAAGCTGTCTTCCATGAATTCGGGACTACGCCTAGGTAGTAGGAGTACCGGAAAAGTCGCGTTAAAACCGGTGCTAACTCCGGAGCACACGTCTTCAGCACAATGGGAGGGACTCCATCGGGCCCACTCGACTTGTTGACGTCCAGGGAGAAGAGTGCTTTGCGAACCGAGCGCTGTGTAAACCGCACATCCAGCATCGAGCACTCTCATCGCGGGATGGTCAGCGGTGTGTTCCCCCCGTCATCTAGAGTCGAGTTTGACGCAAAGAGAGCTCAACAGATCGGCTTTCTCCTTTGCGGCATGGGCCAGTGAGTCGTCCTCTCTGTGCAGAGATGGAAGAGATGGCTGATAGAAGTTCCCTTGGATAGCCTTGGCGAGAGACCAGAATGCACAGGTTCCCGAAGGAAGGCGAACTAGCTTCTCGCATATTCTGCCGATGTGCTCAGACCTTGCCTTGGCAATGACGCTTTTGAAGGACTTGGAGTCGGAATTATACTTCTTTTTAAATGCGCTGGTGTTTACATCCCGAGACGTTGATGCGTCAGCCCAGGCCAGGTAGCACTCCTGCTTATAGCGTAATGCTATTTTACAGGAGCAACCAAATCATGGCTGGGATCTGCCTCCGATGGGCACTACAGAGGATGGAATAAAAATTTCCATACCCTGAAGTACTACATCAGCAACAGAATCGGGAGCAACGCTGGGATCTTCCGGCTAGAAGCAAACCCTACCCAAGGGTAGAATGCAAAAAAAGACCGCATCCCGTCCCAATCGGCTGACCTAAAGTGCCAAACACGGCGGCAAGCTGCAGATCGCAACTGCGATTGGAGCGTGAGTGGCACCGTACTCTGGATCAGACAAAGGTCCGAAGAGCCCAGAAGGGCATCGACGTAGACAGACCTGATATCCATCCGGATGAGAGGTCAGCAGAAGGTCCAACATGGAAGGTACATGGTCTTCCACATCTGGGATCCGCGTAGGCGAAGTAACCAGTTTTGTAAGACCATATGCCAAGGCAAATTCATAAATAGATCTAGCCGCATGATCGGTTAAACGAGAACCAAGCTATTCAGCGTGGTGGGCGTTAAAACCACCGAGTAACACGATCTCTGTGGATGGGACCTGTTGTAGCACGGAGTCTGCAACCATTTGGCCGTGGTCGATGAGTCGGTCTGTGTTGGCATTACCGCTATGGGACCTATAGAGGCACCCGTAGACGCGGGGATGGTCGTCGTTCTCTACGCGCCGCCATAGGATGGACAGGTCCGTACCTTCAAGACTTCCTCAGTTTGCCCCGAGCAATGATGATTTGCCCCCCCCCCTCCCTCCAGAATACGCGAGGCAGCCTGAGCACCCACGCCCAGGAGTGGAGTGGTTTGGTCGTGGATGCTCAGCGAGGGATTCTCCAAGGGTGCTGGTACCCTCCTAGGGTAGTCTTCTGTTCAATTCCACTACCATGTTGATGGGGGGGGGGGAGTTGGGCCTCCGGCAACCTGCACTCACCAAGCGGAACGCAGAGGTAAACCTCTACTTCACGCCGTTATTCTGTGAGGTCGTGGTACCACCCCGGTTTGAGCCGGCCCATCCGTGCGACAGCAAAAGCTGCCGCGTGGCTCTACCACTGTTAATTGAAGAATTAGTAGAATTATCAAGAATTAAAATAATTATGTAAGCCTGCTGCAAAATCAGTCATTTAAATTTTTATTTTTAAAATTAGTCTCGTAATATCTGATGACTAATTTTCATTTAATTTTCAAGATACTGAATGTTAAGAGATTTTTTATTATATATTTTTATTATATATTCATATATTTTTCTTCATCGGCCTGTGAAAGCCCACAGCTGCACTTTGATCTCAAGTTTTAAGATGTTTCGCAAATCTTTAACGCTGCTTCACTACTACAATATAATATTATTGTTAAAACTACTCGTAAAATAAACCGTTTAAAAAATTATATGATTTCATAAGCAGAAGGAAAAACTTTCCAAATATTTGTTTCAGCAAACACAACCACATTTTAAGTTGAGAGATCTGGATTCTTGCCAGGATATTCAGCCAGAAAATACTTACCCCATTATATGTATCATAACGATTAGATCCGATGTAGGTGTCAGAGACATTCTTATTCAATTAGGTGAAAATTCATGGTTACAATTAGTATGTTTGCACAGATTTTTTATTAATTACTTTGATTTCCTATAAAGTAAAGTGAATCCTATTACTTCCTACTCCTTGGAACTATCCTCCGATCATTTCTGAGAGGGCAATGAGTGTCAACTGCGCTGTTCTATTGCGTGTTTGCGAACTTCACTTGTCGTCGAAATATATTTTTATTAATTTCTTAGACATGTGGGCTTCGATCGATTAAATATGAACTTTTAATTTTAAACGTATAACGGTTTATTAACTATCCGCAAACCTATCGTAGTATTAAGAGGCACACAAAGATTGTCCTCTATGCTACGACAGATTTGCTATAGAGTTAATATCTCAAATATCTTATTGTTACTATGAGAATGACCTGATTTTGAAGCTGAGCAGAACCCCAGTCAGACTTCGGCTTGGTAACAGTTACGTCAACAACGTTAATAGCGTAACTTACGCTGACAATATGACTCTGCTCAGCCCTACAATAAAAGGCATGCGGAAATTAATATCAATATGCGAAAAGTTTACTAACGAACATAATTTTATTTATAATGCAAAAAAGACGACCATGATGATTTTCAAGGTGGGAAAAGGCCCCACCAATGTGCCTGAGTTGCGCGTGGCGGGACAACCTGTTGAAGTACTTCAAATGTTCAAATATCTCGGCCACATATTGACAGCGGATAGAAAAGATGATTGTGATATAAAACGACAAAGAAGATCTCTGTCTATCTGTGGTAATATGATTGCCAGGAGGTTCATTCAAGCCTTCAAGGAAGTTAAGACTGCTCTTCCAAACGTACTGTCAGTCTTTCTACACCTGCCAGCTCTGGACTGCATATACGAGGTGATCTTTGAATATTATTCGTGTGCAATAACTAACATCTTTAGAATGCTTATGAATCTCAATCGCTATTGCAGTGCTTCAGATATGTTTGCCCAACCACGAATTAATACGTTTAATACCATTCAAAGATTCATAATAGCATCATTCATGTCTAGAGTTGGGGGGTGTAGGAACAAGATAATTAGTCAGGTCTCGGTTAGACTACCGGCCACAGCCTTTTATCAAAAATGACTTGACGTGATGGTTCCATTCTTCTGCAGCAGGTCTTACAAAACTTAGCTCCGACCGCATGGACAGTTTCCACGAGCTTATCATTTAGATCGTCCACTGCATTGTAATCTTCTAGGCACTGAAAACGATTTTGTAACTTGAGCTGAAAGGTTTCGGGACTTTGGATTAGAGCACGAACGGGATGGGGCGTGGACTTCATTAGACGATACCTCTCCAACTTAATGTTTAGGTTCGGTGTGCCTCTAACGATTCGGTGATTGCTACCAGTCTTCACCCTCGCGATCACTGAGACATCACTGAACAGTAGTCGTATGGTCGTCGTAATGAATTCAATCTCATTTTTTGTCAAACCGTTGGGGCTCGACTAGGTACACTTCCTGTGGGGCCGCTTCTGGAAGAAAGAGTTCATCATAAAGGGTCCTTCTTTCTCCATGAAGTCTGTTAGCTGCTGGCCCCTTGGGTTCCGTTGCCCTACTCCAAATTTCCCTACTTTCAGCTCACGGTTCTCTCTAGTGCCTAGTTTTGCGTTAAAGTCTCCCATTAACACCGTATATTGGATTTTGGAGGAATGCATGGCTCTAGAGATATCCTCATACATTTTCTCCACTTCCTCATTGGGATGCACCGAGGTTGGTGCGTAAACCTGTATGACCTTCAGCAAACACCCTTTGATGATTCTGAGTATAAGGTACGAAACCCTCGTCGACACACTCCCAAACTTTACAACGTTGTTAACGAGAGACTTGTGGACGATAAATCCGACACCTCCTTGGGACAGATGGTCGGCCTCCCGGTGATAGAACAAGTTGCCGGATTCAAGGATTACCGTGTCCTCCCCCTCTTTTCGGACTTCAGATAATCCTATAATATTCCAGCGCAACTTATCTATCTCTTCTTACAGCTCCGGGATCTTCTCGTCAGTCCTCAGCGTGCGTGCGGCATAAGTTGCCAGGTGCGTTATAAGTTTAGACTTAGATCTTTATATATTATTATTATATTAATTTTTTTGGTAATTTTGTACTACATTGTCTTTTTTTGTTGGTATGTAATATGAATGTAATGTGCTTGAAATAAAGATAATTTATTTATTTATTATTTATTTAACACTAAAATAATAACACCATAGTAAGAAATCTTCCTAGAAATCAAAAATGATAATGTCCTAATAAATTGTTGAATTTGTTTCAGCCACCAGATAAAAGTTATTCAAAGGATTAAATACAACATAAACAAATTAATATTAAAAAAAAAACAGTTCTATGAATAAAAAAGTAAATTTTTTTTGGTCATGTCAATATTTTATGATAACTTTTATGTGATGATTGATAAATATGTAGTTAGAAAATTACTGTACACTTAATATTACATGGTAATAACGTTTAGCTTTAAATGTTTTCTTACCTCCTCTGTTATTTTCCAGTAAAAAGGGCCTCCGGCCACCTGCACTCACCAAGCGAAACGCAGAGGTGAACCTCTACTTCACGCTGGTTTTCTGTGAGGTCGTGGTACCACCCCGGTATATAACATATTATATAGCATGGCAATTGACAAATGAAAAATTTAAAGTAATATAATAAAAGATGGTAATGTGCTAGTCAATTATAGAAGAAATCGCGACGAAAACACAAGAATATAAAATACATATCGAGTTATCGCCAATAAATTCAAAATGCTTAAAAGCTCTTTTTTCTTTTAAATATGAGAGGGCCTGGACTCTGTATATTGAAATTCACAATACAATAAATATTGATAAAAGTAATTATCCTGTGTCTTCAAAACTAAGTCGAAAGCAAGTGTTCCTAATTGTATATATTCTATAAATATTTATATATTCATATATTTTAGTATTATGGCACAATTTTTTCTAACGTGCTAGATGTAAAAAGGAAACATCGGTTTTCTGTTTTGTTACGCTTTTCTAAACGCTGTTACTTGCTTGAACTCGTATATTACAGATATTATTCAGATCAGTCTTTATTTTGTTATCAACAGTGTATAGAAAAGCAACTTGCGGTAAAATATGTCAGATACACAAGGAGAAATCAATTCTGCGAATTTTGCAACTAGAATTCAATTCAACACAGTAAATGTTCAATCTATTGTAAGGAGAACGATAATGCATGAAATTGTATGAGCAACATTTTCCCGTATCTTTTCATATCTATTATTTATAAAGTAAAACAAACAATTATTCTATTTAAATAGTTTCACCTCATAAAACTCGACCATAAAAATATTATTTGCAACTTGTTTGCATTTTTATTACCTCTAACTAATACAAACTTAACTAACAATTTACGGTCCAATAAAATGTGTAAATATTTTATGTTATTGTTACACATTCCTAATAATTCCTGGTGTTCTATTTCCTTATATTTATTCGCTAAATAAAGGACTGGTCTAAAGCCATATTTTTACATTTTTTTTTCGTTACCTAGCGAGTTTCGAGGGTACTATAATTTTACAGGCCGATTTAGAGAAAAGATATTAAATATTTATAAAGGATAATATTCAGAAGTGAACTTAAAAATGATGAGTTATTGTTACATATTAACTTTCTGTATTCTATCATAGAATAAGACTTGAAATTTATACTTTCTCCTAAATTAAAAAATTACAATATTGTGTACTTTTCTACACCTTAAAGTAGCGATAGATTGTAGTACTAATACATATCGAATGTTATTTTCGTACATTATTACATATACACGTTATTTTATTACATCTATTATTACAGATATTCCCAAGAGACTTGTTTGTTTTGAACGTCACGTAAACATCGCTCTGTTGGAGAGTATTGGCTATATTTTCAGATATAGAACCTAAGTAGGTCAAACTGCTCACATATTGGCGAACGTTTTGAGACGAAACCGCGTGCAGAAAACTACGAACGACAAAAAATATCATTACCAATTTAATTAAAAAGAAACAAATGTCGATGCCGCAGAGGCACGCTCTGCGGCATCGATATTTTTTATTCGAGAATTTCCTATTTTTGATTATAATTAAAAATAGTCATCATTAAGAATTGCTACCTATAAATGTTGAAAAAATTATCTATATGATGATATATGATTTTAAGAAATAAATTACTATATGAAGTAAAAATTTCATATGTTATGTTATGACTTATGAGAGGACTAGGGAATATCACAATCTGTTCTCTTTGAGATTCTAAATAGTTACATTTGAAACTTCAATCTCTTTTTCGCCACACTTATGGAAGGCACTTTCTCTTATATGGAACCTCTGAAGTAAAACCTGTTCAATGAAAAATCGGTTTACACTTGACGGAGATAACACGGAACATACATACAAAAAACATACAACCAAAATGTAAGACCTTCTCCATTTTTGGAAATCGTTAATCGTCTTTATAGGTTCATACAAGCACCATATGAAACACAACAGCATTATACTTCTGTTTGACAGTATAAATCTGTCAATGCGTGGTCCTTTTTCCGTTCGAGCCCAAGTAAACGTTATGCAGTAATATTAAAGCTATAACGGAGCTCTTCCATGCCAGATTTATAAACGCGAGCATTGTACCTGCTATAACCCTGGTGTTGCAGTTTTTTTTATAGTATCGAGTGACAAACGAGCACACTGTCCACCTGATGGTAAGTGATTGCTGTGGCCCATAGACATCTACATCTATCCTCGTTTGCGAATCAAAATGCATATGCGTTGTCACTCGTGAGGGCTAAGTTTGAATGCCTCTTATCCAGTAAAAAGCGTCTCCGGTTTTCTACACTCACCATACGAAACACAGCAGTGTTAAGCTGCTATTTTACGCTGGTATTCTGTGAGAGCGTGGTCTTTCCCCGGTCGAGCCGACCCATTCGTGCTACAACTATACTACTAATATAGCTGCAGCATGGCTCTACCACGTGTAATATGGTATTTTTCATGAGTGGTAGCGGTACTTACCATGAGCTACATGCTCATTTGCGCCCTTTTCTATTAAAAAGCAACATTTATACGTTCCATTGCTGGGAATGGGATTTCTCTCATTTTTGAAAAGTTTATGGGGCAATTTATCCGCCGCGGTACTCCAGTGAATGCTAGCAAACTGCACATCATGTTCTCGAAATATTTAATTCCTAAGATTTGCAGGTTTCCTTACGTTTTCATTCATCGGCGGGCACATGGTTAACACTTTAATATCTCTTTGTTGCCGAAGGGGATCAAATACTTACAGGGGGCGCTTAGCTCTGAGCTACCACAGCTCTACTATACGTTATTCCTTATTAATATAATATTACAACATACTTTTGTAATATTGTGCTGTTCAATCAACGCATGTTTCTCCATGAATATGTATTTTTACATAAAAATATCTCATAAATGATGAAAACACTTTTAGTCAAATGATTTATTTCTTTGCTAAAGTCAGAAATACTATGTTAGACAAATATGTAACATTTGTGCTAAATATTTATGTTAGAATCATAATCACTTAGTCACTTTCAGTCTCGTCAGCTAAGGTAGTCGTTGCGTTGAGAATAGTTCCGACGATTGTCTTTATTACCTTCCTTGTACCTTGTCTTAGTAATGTTAACTTTAATTGCATCAATACTATCAAGTATGTTGACATGTAGGATATGTTCTGAAAAGAAGCCTTTGGTTAAAACTAATTACTCAATTGCTCTTCCATAATGTATAGATAGAAAGGTGACAAATCAGCATATAGTCCATCTGATGGTAAGTGGATGCTGTTGCCCATAGACATTTACATCTATCCCCAATTGAGAATGAAAATGCAGATGTGTGAATGTGATGAATAGTCATCACCCCTGAGGACTACCGTATAATGTTTTGTTTCCAAAAGAAAGGGTCTCCAGTTCTGTTCACTCACCATACGAAACACAACAGCATTAAGCTTTTTTACGCTGGCATTCTGTAAGACCCTGTTTTTTCCTCGGTCGAGCCGACATACTCGTTCTACAGGAGGCTGTCGCAAAAGTCACCTAAATCTAAATAAAGATACATTAAACCGTCTTAAATTATATTGATGCATTTGCATTCGTTCAAATTTGAATACGTTTTGCAGACATGAGCCTATAACCTATACAAATTTTATATATATATATATATATATATATATATATATATATATATATATATATATATATATATATATTCACGCATCTTTCCCATAGGGGTAGGCAGAGACCACATCTTTCCACTTGCTACGATCCTTACATACTTGTTTCGCTTCGTTCACTTTTATTATTCCCTACATACATATTCTTCGGTTTAGGGTACTCTTGACCTAGCCTGAATTTTTAACTGCATATTTTTCCATTTTAATTAATATCTCATAATTTTCACCTACCACCATTCCGTATTTATCAGATGTGAAATACGTAGACTGGCGACAGGGAACAATGTATAAGGTGCGAGACGTTCGGTTCTGCGATCTGCCTGCCAAGCGAGGCAATAATGGCACATCCTTCGTCCTATGAGATTGGTCCATGTCCAGCAGTGGTTGATAAAGAAGAAAAAAGGTCACATTACTATGTACAATTACTGTACGTAGTATATATATATATATATATATATATATATATATATATATATATATATATATATATATATATATATATATATATATATATATATAATTTTAAATGGATTTGTTTATGATACAATTTGAAAATTATATTTTTTTTAGCTTAAACTAAGAAGAATAAAATAATTTGTGCATTAATTCTTCTGTGCATTGTCTGTCAGCATTTATTTGATGATTGAAAACTGTTAATATGATAATTTAAAATTAAAAAATTTGTACAACCGACTTCAATATAAGTTATTTAAGAATAACTCAAAAACTATTGGTCTGATCTTGATCAAATTCATATAGGACCACACGAGAAGTACCATCTTTCAAATAAAAAAGAATTATCGAAATCAGTTCACCCAGTAAAAAGTTATGAGGTAACACACATAAAAAACATACAGTCAAATTGAGTACCGCCTCCTTTTTGGAAGTCGGCAGAAAATAGTTTTATCCTTTTTCTACAGACTTCAAACAGGAGGAGGTACTCAATTCGACTGTATGTTTTTCTTTTTTTTATGTGTTACCTCATAACTTCTTTCTGGGCGAACCGATTTCAATAATTCTTATTTCTGCCGACTTCCAAAAAGGAGACGGTACTCAATTCGACTGTATTGTTTTTTTATGTGTGTTACCTCATAACTTTTTACTGGGTGAACCGATTTCGATAATTCTTTTTTAATTTGAAAGTTGGTACTTCTCGTATAGTCCCATATGAATTTTGATCAAGGTAAAACCAATAGTGTTTGAGATATTCTAAATAACTTATATTGAAGTCGTCTGTACAATTTTTTTATTCTTGTTTATTTTATTTGAAAGCTGGTGCTTCACATGTGATCCCATATAAATTTGATCAAGGTCTAACCGATATTTTCTGCCGACTACCAAAAAGGAGATGGTACTCAATTCGACTCTATGTTTCTTTTTTTATGTGAGTTACCTCATAACTTTGTACTGGATGAACCGATTTCGATGATTCTTTTTTATTTGAAAGTTGATAGTTCTCGTGTGAACCTAAATTAATTTGATCAAGGTCAGACTAATAGTTTTTGAGTTATTCTTAAATAACTTATATTGAAGTCGGCTGTATAAAATTTTTATGTTTTAATTATATATAGAGAGATTATAAGCTGATTTCGAGGAATTAATAAATTAAAATTAATAGTTTTGTACAACCGACATCATTATAAATTATTAAGGGTAACTCAAAATATCGGTTAGACCGTGATCAAATTTATATGGGATCACATGTGACGCACCAGCTTTGAAATAAAATAAATAAAAATAAAAAATTTGTACAGACGACTTTAATATAAGTTATTAAGAATATCTCAAACACTATTGGTTTTACCTTGATCAAAATTTATATGGGACTATACGAGAAGTACCAACTTTCAAATTAAAAAAGAATTATCGAAATCGGTTAACCCAGTAAAAAGTTATGAGGTAACACACATAAAAAACATACAGTCGAATTGAGTACCGTCTCCTTTTTGGAAGTGTGGTCCCATATAAATTTGATCAAGATCGGGCCAATAGTTTTTGAGTTATTCTTAATAACTTATATTGAAGTCGGCTGTACAAAATTTTTAATTTTAATTTATTAATTCTTCGAAATCAGCTTTTAATCTCTATATATACAATTTAAAATTAAAAATTTAATAATTTGATCAAGGTCAGACCAATAGTTTTTGAGTTATTCTTAAATAACTTATATTGAAGTCGGCTGTACAAAACTTTTAATTTTTAATTATTCTGCTCTTTCACCCTGGTATTTTGTGAGCACGTGGACCTACTCCAGTCGAGCCGACTAATTTGTACTGCAGTTATAATATAACTGAAGCTTAGCTCTGTCACCTTCTTCGTTTTTTTTTTGTTTTTTTCTGGTTCCTAAAAACGTCCTAGAAAAAACCTCCAAACTAGGATTTTCTCCTGTTTCAAGGGGGCAGTTTTTAGTTTTACCTATTGTATTAATTTTATGTTTGTAACTAAACGAAAAAAATGCCTTTTTATTTGATTATAATTTAGTTGGAAGGTCCTAGTGTGAAGTGTCTTAATTTTAAAAGATTAAACTTACAGCTGCGAAGAGTTCACGATTAATGTTCGTAAAACCATCTAGATTCATTATGGGCGGGTTTTTATCTATAGCTACCAAAAACATTTCCACTTCCCGTTGTGTACTTCGATCGATCGCACCCAAATTAACGTTCAATAAACGAACTTGAAATTCAAACCCAACCTGTTAAAATAAAAATCCGTTAAAATTAATACAGTTAGGACGTCAATATAAATATAATTGTACTAAAATATCACTGCATTAAAGACCTTTCTTGAAGCGTGGTACGCTTCATTACATATGATGAAAAGAAGGGTCATGCAATACCCAACTATAACAAATAATCCCATTTCCTTATAACTAAGTCCGTGTTCTAATATTTCGGAAAGAGAGCCGTATAAGGAAACAATCGTGGTGAAGAAAATAACCATGCAGTAAATACCGTACATATTCGAATAGGCCCTGCCTGCAAATGAGAAACGTTATATCATTTTTCCTTATTGTAATATTTTTCTATAATGAATCGTTATTAAAATCTATTAATATTTTATGACATATTTTAATCACTTGCTAATATATTACCTAGTTGTTGCATCATGTGAGATAAATCAACCCATAAATGTCGATACTGTGCTAACTTCAAAGCAGGATTTTCTGCTTGAAGGGCTTTATGTAAATTTGATGCTAAGCCCTTTGAGGCGGTTCCAAAAGCATTGCAGTTGATGTACCTTTAATACATTAAAATTTGTATTATGATATAAATATTTTATTAATTAACGATTACCTGGGCTAGGCTCGCAGGTCTTGGAACAATATTTCATCCGAAGCCAATATTACAGAAAATTAAAAATAATTTGTTTTAGAGACTTTTAGAATTGTGATTGCTCCCGTATCTCTGACACAGCTTTCTAGGATACCTCTGACCTTATCGCAAAAGCGTAAAATCAAATGCAGAATTGATAGTTTTGTACAGTAACAGAAGTTGTCGCCGTGGTCCCCTCTAGCCAGAATAATATATATGGTTTATCTATATGAGAGAGGCAAACGAGCATACCGCTCACCTGATGTTAGGTGACTACCGCCACCCAAAAACAACTGCAACACCAGGGGAATTGAATGAAAAATGCATTGCCTGTCTTTTAAAAAAGAATAGGCTCTTTTCTTTCATGTCCCTTATTTGTATCGGTCCGGAGAAATTTCTTTTAGTATTCCATTCCACAAGGAAGTTATGTGAGGAAGAAATTCAAAAACAGCTCGGTCGTCGACGATTCAAATAGATCTGCGCTGGATGCGATCAAATGCAAAGAACTGGCACTGGGGAGGCCCGGCCCAGAGATGGGAACAGTATTCCAAGTGAGGCCGAACCTGCGCCTTATAAAGTTACATGGTACATGAGCAAAGTTGCACATGTTACATAAGCATCTATTTCTGATACTAATATTCTAAAGCTAAATACCTCGAAGAGAAATTGTGATCTGAAGATATGAATAGTTACAAATAAAATAGCTGTAAGTATCAGCAATAAGTTTCGAATTATCGGAATCATCGGAATCAAGCATACCACTGCAAGACTTCAAGATACTGTAAGCTCATTCTGCTTAGATCGGACCAAAAATTAATATTCCAAAACTGAAGGTAGCCGGGCTAACTATGACATCGGTATATCAAACACCTCAGTCCCCCCCCCCCCCCCCGTGATCATGGGTGCTGTAAAGCACCAGAAACTTAGGGAATTAAACAATTAAATTAAACGCGATAAAATCCATAGAAATTAGTTAGACGAAGGATCTAGACCTATTATATCCTTCGTCCTTCTATATATATATTAAAATTGAAAAGGAGCTCATAAAGGACACTGCCGTTAGAGGTGTGATAGTGTGCAAAAGTATTCCCCTCAACAAAGTGCTCCTAGTTCCTACTAGGTAAAATCTCAGGGTATCCTTTTACCGTGAGATTTTACCTAGTAGGAACACTAATTAGAATAGATTTCCCAACAAAAAGTAAACCCGTTATATTAGTTGTTAATTTCATAATATTTAGTGGTGGTGTTCCACAAGGCTGTGTGCTATCACCAACGCTGTTTCTTCTGCATATCAATGATATGTTGCTAACTGGTAACATTCATTGCTATGCGGATGACAGCACTGGTGATGCTCTATACACCGGCCGTGCTAATATTTCTCGGGAAAACGTCTCCGAGTACCGGAACAAACTTGGGTCTGAAGTCGAGTCTTTGCTGGACAAAGTCTCGGACTGGGGGCGACTAAATCTAGTCCAGTTTAATCCTCAGAAGACACAAGTTTGCGGGTTTACCGCTAAAAAGAACCCCTTTGTCGTATCTCCTCAGTTTCAAGGCACTGACTCCTCGGCGTCGACATATCAAGTGACGTGCAGTATCGTAGTCACTTGGAAGAGAAGGCCAAATTGGCCTCTAAAAAGCTTAGCGTGCTCAGCAGAGCGGGGCAGTATTTCATGCCGGCACACCGCCTGCAACTTTACAAGGCGCAGGTTCGGCCCCACATGGAATACTGTTCCCATCTCTGGGCAGGGCCTCCCCAGTGCCAGCTCCTTCCACTTGACCGCATCCAGCGCAGAGCGTCTCGAATCGTCGACGACCGAGCCCTTTCCGATCGGCTCGATTCATTGGCACTGCGAAGAGATGTTTCATCGCTTTGCATTTTCTTTCGCATCTATCATGGGGAGTGCTCTGAGGAATTGTTCGGATTAATCCCAGCCGCCAAATTTCACGAACGCACATCGCGGCAGAACTCCCGATACTATCCACACCATCTGGATGATTGGCGGTCCACCACTGTGCAATTTAGAATATATTTTCTTCCTCGCACGACTTCCTTGTGGAATCGATTATCATCAGCGATTTTTCCGGACCGATACGACTTAGGGACCTTCAAGAAAAGAGCGTACTCCTTTTTAAAAGGCCGGCAACGCATCTGCAATTCCATCTCTGGTGTTGCAGTTGTTCATGGGCGGCGGTAGTCACTTACCATCAGGTGAGCCGCATGCTAGTTTGCCCCCTCTCCTATAAAAAAAATTTAAAGAAGTTAGTGGCGTCATTACAGATTACAAGGCATTCAAGTTTATTGATAATTAAGTCTTCCACGAAATATAAGACGTCTCCTTTTATATATCTATTTACAATATCATACTTTAATTTCCAAAAATTTGGCATATTTACAAAAAAAGGCGTACAAGAATCCTTCACCTTATGTCATCCCGTGTTGTCACACAGCCTCAAAAATATTATATTTAGATATAGTTGATTCCGCTAGATGGCTGTTTAAGCATTTCGATTACTTCAGGAGTAAAATACCTAAACCAGCGACGAGAAATAGTGTAAAGTTCAAAACATAAAAGACTTATGTTCAGTAGTGGACTTTTATGAACTGCTAAAAAGAAAGAAAAAGTAACTACAAAATATTTTGTACCATAGTGAACAGAATCCGTCAAGCATAGCAATTATATGATAGTAAGCAAACGAGTGCCACATTTCGAAGTCATCTTGTAGGTAATGTTGCGAAAGAATGACGGCAATACTTAGAGCCCACGAAAATACACATAGGCCCCAAGTTAATGAATAAAGGTTTGGAAAAACTATCGGAGTGCCGGTGATTTTCATATACTTAAGCTGAAAAGGAAAATTTTCAAGTTTTATTTTATGTGTATTCGAATTTGCTGTTGAAGAAAAATATAATTATGTCTTTTTGCTTTCTTTTTAAAACAAATCTACTAAGGACTGTTTCTAATCAAGAGATAAAAGCTTTCCACCAAATAAATTATAAAGATTTTCTTTTTAAGTATTAAAAAACAATTGAACAATTTTAATAAATCTGTAATTTTTTTCTACCGACTTCAAAAAGGAGACGATACTCAATTCGACTGTATGTTTTTTATGTGTGTTACCTCATAACTTTTTACTGGGTAAACAGATTTTGATTATTCTTTTTTTATTTGAAAGCTGGTGCTTCACATGTAGTTTCTTATAAATATGATCAAGGTTTGGTCGATATTTTTTGAGTTATTCTTTATAATTTATATTGAAGTCGGTTGTACAAAATTTTAAATTTTTAATTATTATGTTATTTTTTATGTTGTTACTTTATTTATAATATACTTTATTCTGTGAATCACTTCTACCTGATAATGAGAAAATCAGCCCATCAAAAATTAAACCGACTAAGAGAGCTGTCACCAATATCTCGGTGTCTCCAGAGTATTAGGTTATTATTTAATAAGCAAAATTACCAAATCAGCAACGAAAGCAAAATATTTGGTACTGCAATCGCCAATTAACCTGCAATTCTTGGTAGTTTCTGAAATATAAGGAATTACGTGCACAGAAAGTAAGAAGTGAATAAACTATTTTTCATACAATTGTTATATTATTAGTTAAAAAAAACAGTGAAAAATTTATTGAAAGTTGAAAGTCATGTATTTAGTTCGGTATAACCCAAAACATAAATATCAAAAAGGGGCCAAGTTCAGTACAAACAACGATCAGTGTTGTCAGATTCACCGATAAAAGAATTATATCCAACAAAATTTTAATACAACATTGAACAACTAAAAAAATTAATATTTTATTCAATACCTTCACGTCAAACGTGTATTGTTAAAGATGGGCCAAACTAAGTACCCTTAACCGATGAGCATGTATGCGTATGTATATGGATGTAAATAAAGAGAGGTGGTGGGTAAGAATCGTGCCAAATGGAAGTCCGTGGACTTTGGCTACCTCTTTGGGTGACAGACGTGAAAGTTTGTCCATAAATGTGTAAAATTTGCCAAATTGTTCATTCAATATTAAGATGTAATAGAAAGACATAATAGTTTATTTCACACATTCAAAACAAAAACACGCAAACGCAAGAGATTTAGATATTCCCGCATGAAACACTGTGCACTCTCAGTAATAGAGAAATACTACTTACTACTAATATTATAAACGTGAAAGTTTGTGAGGATGTATGGTTTTAAATAAAGTTTTAAATGAATATTGCACTAAATTCGTTAAGTAACATAGCCATTTAAAAATCCTATTCAAATATTAAATGTCGTTCACATGTTATTTTCATGTGTTTATCACTATACGAAATGAAACAATGTTGAGTAATATTTGAATTGGACTTTTTAAGTTTATGATATGAAACGAAATCACTGCTATATTTATTTAAACCATTACTTCAATTTTTTATTTTACCTGATAATGCGTCCACATGTTTTTGAAAATAGCTACTTGGGGCCCGTGGCGCCATGATGCAATCGGTAAAAGAAAGTGCGGAATGAGAATACTAAGAAATATTATATTATAGATAACTTCGTCGAAGCGTTTATTTGAATTTTCTTGAAAGTTAGTTAGTCTCTCTTTGCCAACTAAAACAATTAAACAATATGTTAAAAAGTGAAAGTAACATAATTGTTTAGGGTACGAATTGCAATACTAAAAAGTTGTGGGTTCGAATCAAATGGCGGATTCTACTGGCGTAAACCAAACCCAGCTAAGTATTCAAAGCTTAGTTGGAGCAGTTATACTTAAATTATCTACTTATAAAAAAATCGCGAAATAATACAGTACTGCAGTTGACAATTCGTGGCAGCTATGAGGAAATCTATAGACGCTATACTTAGCAGTGGAATATTGATATGTTGTAATCATAATGATGACAATAGAGCCACATAGTGTAGGGGTACGTTTAAAAAAATCAAGTAATGGTAAATGGGTTTACCCATAGACTCATACATTTATTTTCGATTAAGAATCGAAATGTTGATACGTTCACCCCTGACGGCTAATAAGGAGTGCATCAATATCAGTCAAAAACGCTCTTCACTTACTACAAGTACAAAAGGATAATTACGCAGCTATTATAAGGCGCAGTGGCTTTTCAATCAGTTGTTGCGCTGGGGGCCGCGGGTTTGAATCTCGCACGGAACAAGTATTTGTATGGCCTACAAATAATTGTTCCGGGTCTGGATGTTTGTCCTTGTGCAATTTATGTTTGTAAACTGCCTCCACGACACAGGAGAAAATCCTAGTGTGGGGGTAACGTTTTTTAAAAAAGAAAAAAAAAACATTAAGGCTATTTTATTTTGTGAGGTCTTGGCTGTACTATGTAAAATAGTTCTAACCTCTTATCCATTTTTGCCGCTAACCACTGCTGTGTTTAGGAACGTTTGAAGGATAATGGAACAAATAAAAGATTTTGAAGGGTTTCACCTTAACTTTTGAAGGTTACAAGGGAAGTGGTACTTCTTTGTTGGAATATACGAGTAGTCATAATCATCTATGGGTGGCTGTAGCCACTTACCATCGGGTGTACTATTAGCCCAATAGCCACCATATTATATTATATAATATAAAACGTCTTTTTTATTGCCTTGTATGAATAAATTATAATTTACAACGTTACTATGTATTTTATAATCAACATGAATTGCCAGCGGTGTATATGAAAATATAGCTCAACTTGCCTTTAACAACTATAATACATTCTAGACTCCACACTAAATACGCCCATAAAGTTGCCTTCGATATCCAGTTGTATGTAGTACGTTTCGTTGTTTTAGCGTCTGTAAACAAATGTCATCATTAATTTGCTAAAATTTTGAATAATACCAATAATATTAATTATGTTATATTCCATTGTATATATTCTATTAAATATATATTTTATTCTATACATTTTATATTTATAGTAAATGGTTATATATTTAGGTATTACCTGATGAGAACACGATAGAATACATAAACACCCACGCCCGTCACCCAGAGGGGTAGGCAGAGACTACGGACTTCCATTTGGCGCGATCCTGACACACCTCTCTCGCTTCCTTTACATCCATATATCTACGCATACACGCTCGTCGGTTAAAGGTACTCCTAATCTGGCCCATTTTTAATGTATCGCCGATTTGGTCGATAAAACTTCATCTAGGGCGCCCCTTCCCGACCCTGCCGTTCACTTCTGCAACATAAATTTGCTTTGTCATTCTTTCCTCGTTCATTCTTTCTACATGACCAAACCACCGAAGCATTCCTTTCTTAATCCTTGTCACAACGTCATCTTGCAAACCACACTTTTCTCTTATCACACTATTTCTCACCCTGTCATTCAGATTCAGTCCTAGCATACTCCTTAAGGACCGCATTTCTACAGCATTTATTCTACTCTCATGTTTCTTCTGCCAGACCAAACTTTCACTACCATACATTAAAGTAGGGACTAACACAGCATTATGAATCGCCATACGTGCCTTATTTGACACATTCTGGCTCCTCATAATAGCGTGTAGAGCCCCATTCACTCTATTTCCTGCGTTCACTCCTCGTTCTATATCTTTATCATATCTACCATCCCTGCTAAATAAACATCCCAAATATACAAACTCATCCACTTGCTCAATCAACTCACCTTCTATTCTTATTTCACATAAAGTTTTACTTTCTTCTCTTTCAAAAACCATAACTTTCGTCTTACTTGCGTTCACTTTCATACCCCTTTCTTTCAATGAGTAATTCAATAAAGTAACCATCATTTGCAACTCGGCCGCCGACGATGCAAATATGACTTGATCATCGGCGTACAAAAGGCATTTGAAGGTTGACTCACCCATTCTCAACCCACATTCTTCAACTTTCAAAGCTTGCAAACAACTGTCCATAAATAGGTTAAACAGCCACGGGGAAGCCACACATCCCTGTCTGACACCTTTATGAATGCCAAACCAGTCCGAGTAGACCCCGTTGATCCTAACACTAGCACTGGAGTCCCTGTAAAGAGAACTCAATGCCTGTATCAAGCCAGCGCTCAACCCTCATTTGGGTTGAGCGCTGGCTTGGTTCAGTGTTTGCCATAACACATTCCTGTCCACTCTATCATAAGCCTTTTCCAAGTCCATAAACGCACAAAAAACTTTCTGGTTTTTGGCCAAAAACTTCTCCGATATCATGGGCATGGAAAAGACTTGATCCGTACACCCCATCCCATTTCTAAATTCAGCTTGCACATCCCAAATTTTTCCATCAGTTTCTTCTATAACTCTTTCAATTAACACCTTAGCATACAGTTTACCCACAATGCTAAGCAAGCTGATACCACGGTAGTTTTTACAGTCCTGCTGTGAGCCCTTTCCCTTATATATTGGGACTATAACGGCTTTGCACCAGTCTTCCGGTACCCGCTTCAGTTCCCAACATAAATTAAACAAGGTGTTCAGCAGGCCTGTAACCACACCCTCTCCAGCCCTTGGCATTTCGAGTGATATTCTATCATATCCGGCTGCCTTACCTGCTTTTATGCTTTTCATTGCTTTCATTATTTCATCTACACTTATCTCCCTACCTCTCTCCACTTCTTCCGGAATTTCTATTTCACTTACGTCAGACGACTAAATATATATATATATATATATAGAAGTACCTCATATTAATCACTAGCTGTGCCCCGCTGTTTCACCCGCGTCATCACATGTCCGAGGTGCGCGACATGATCTAGTTCAAGCATTTTATAACGGCTAGGGTTTAAGCGTCGTTCGCGCGCCCAGCCAAGTATTGAATTATTTTAATTTTACATTATCTCTTAAACTATTCGTCCAAATAACATGGGATAAATAACAAAGTTTATCTTCATAAAATTGTCTAAGTAAATTTCGTTCGTAAGCATAAATAGGCCATGCCTAATAATAACGCTCATAAATCACTTTTAAATTTTCAATATTTTTTTTGTCACAAAATACCAAATTATGGCTTATGTATACGAAATAGACATATGGTATCGGGGACTTTTTTTAGACGGAGGAAAGTTCTATATTTTTCTAGAACATTGTATTTACGTATCCCTAACGATAACACCAGCGTACGCGGATAAGTCATTTCGGGAGTGCTTTTTCTTCTGACTTGCTTAACAGATATCCATATTTAAGGCTAGCTGAGTAATACAGCTTAATGCTAGATAGCTTATACTATTCCACATGAATCTGACTATAATATACAAAAATAATTTTTCAAATCGGACTGGTAGTTACAGAGATTAGCGCGTTTAAACAAACAAAAAAAACAAAAAACTCTTCCGCTTTATTATATTATAAGTATAGATGTCAGTGTGTGTAAAATACAGATGCAACATGACGTATTTGTAAACGTGATATATTTTTTAAACTTTATTTGTCGATTGTTTTGCTATTTATGAGTTGCTAATAAGATACAAGTTGATAAGCAACTCTGCAAGAATTATTCGTTTGACTTATTTTTTAGAAAACTACAATCACTTACTATGATTAAAGTAACTTGGCAATAAACCTAGATGAAAGTTACTTACAATGACGTGCCAGTGTTCATACTTATCACCAAACGTATATAGCTAATGATGAACATAGGTTAAAAATGCGCCAGATAGCGTGCATTTCATAGACGATTTGTCCAAACTCGTTACTTGTGCAGGTTAATAGATACCCTTTCACTGGTTATAAAATTATTATTTTCGTGGAAAAAACTTTGCTTCAAAATACAGAAAAGATTTATGACAGTAAGCATAATAAATATTTTAAGTTCATCTTTTGTTTAACAAATTATCCATCTGATGGTGGAAGGAAGAGGAAGAAATTAAGTCATGTGATTCCTGCGCACGCATGCATCATGTGTAGTAAACATAAAGTTTGAAATAAAAGTGGAGAAAATGTGGGTGACCACCAAAAATATATATCGAGGATAATTATTTATTGATAACCTACACAAGAAAAAACTGAAAATATAACGTATATAAACAATTTCAACAGCAACGGATTAATAGAATAAAATATAAACTAAAAGTGGAATTAAAATGTTTTATCCTACTGGACACGGCCATTTTAATGTTTAGAATTAGAAAGGAAATATCTTGTATATGAGCTTCTACTTAGATATTTTAAATAGAGAATGACGTCATCCATAGTAATTAGTTAGCAGCAACCCGTAACTTCATCTACGAGGAATTTCATAGTACTTTCTCTGTGCGGTCGGTGGAAGGTTCAGATTAATCTTTAAGAAATATATTTGTGAAGCTATCAGCCGTAGTAAAGTGAAAATAATAAAAAATCAACATATTTATAGTAATTTTAACGTAATAGCGTAAGCGTAACGTAAACTTTACAAGTCCACTGCTGAAGGTAGGTCTCCCCCAAGGAATGCCACAAAGTACGGTCTTGAGCCATGTCATCGACTTCCTGCATGTTTTACCAGGTAGTCACTCCATCTAATGTGGGGTCGCCCTACACTTCACCTACCGGTACGAGGCTGCCGCTCGAGAACCTTTTTTCCCCATCAGTTGTCGGTTCTTCGAACCATATAGCCAGCCCATTGCCACTTCAGCTTACTAATCAGTTAGGATTTGTCGATGACTCTGGTTCTACAGCGGATATTCTCATTTCTAAGTTTATCACGCAGCGAAACGCCGAGCATAGCCCCCTTCATAGCTCACTGAGCGATCTTAAGCTTCCTCATACGACCGACAGTGAAAAACCACATCTCATATCCATAAATCTTTACTAGCAACACGCATTAGTTGTACGATCTCGGTACCTGACGAGAAGATGTGTCATAATTTTCCGAACGCTGCCCAGGCGAGTCGAATCCGTCTATTGAACTCTCGGTCGAAGTTGGACTTACCTAGTCGGACTATTTTGTCCCAGGCAAACATATTCATCATCAACTTCAAGCTTGGTGCTCTCAACAATGACGTCATTTATAAAAATAAAATTATTTTTCTTCAACCAACAATAAACTAACGGGATCAGTCTAGCTTTCTACTATTAAAATAAGTTCTAAAATCAAATTAGTAGTTTTGAGGTTCCATTTTACAAAGGAACAACGTCACCAAATTTTCTTTGCCTTCTTCATGGGTACATAAAAGCCCACATGAGGGACTTCTTTACTTAATTTTTATCTCAATCATCATGGTTAGCGGGTGGATTTACGATCGTAGTACTTGATGTTTTTCAGTTTTGACACTGATCCCCATTACCGGTCAGAGTAATTTATAACTGACGTATACTAGATGGAAATTTGCCTTTACGGAAACCATAAGCTCTTTCAATGATTTCCCTTATTTAACTCTTTAATTCGTACACGAGGAAATTGAGTGATAATCCATCAATCAACAATAAATCTTAGGCAGTCGCCTCAAAGCAAACCTAACCTATCTATGAGTCTAGGTAGGCTAGCGTGGTATAAAGTTGTAAACCATATAACAAGAAGAATGTTGGTTTTAAAATCGAACGCCTATAAGAGTAGAAGGAGGCTTAAGAAAAGATGGGTAGACTGCGTCAGAGATTATATGCATCAAAGAAGTGAGTTCAGAGATAGAGACTAATAGAGGAGAGTGGAAGAAGAATACATGCTCTGAGGACTTGTTCGAATTAATCCCAGCCGCCAAATTTCTCGAACACACATCGCGACAGAACTCCCAATACCATCCACACTATCTGGATGATTGGCGGTCCACCACTGTGCGATTTAGAAGATGTTTTCTTCCTCGCAAAAATTCCTTGTGGAATCGATTACCATCAGCGATTTTTGCGGACCAATACGACTTAGGGACCTTCAAGAAAAGAGCCTACTCCTTTTTAAAAGGCCGGCAACGCATCTGCAATTCCTCTAGTTCCCCTAGTGTTGCAGTTGATCATGGGTGGCGGTAGTCACCATCAGGTGAGCCAAATGCTCTTTTGCCCCCTCTCCTATAAAGAAAACATGCTAGGTCCTCTTTTTGGGCTCGGTCAAAATAACTTGGGATAATTACAGGCAGAAGAAGGGAGGTAGATGGTCCCTCTACAATTACTTGTATAATTTTTCACTTCGGTGTAAACGTTTACCTATAATTTTTTTTTATTTCAGTTGTATAAACATTATTTTATCAAAAAATTGATATTTTTTTTTGCATTTTTAAACTTTACTTTATTTATTTTTAATTAAAAAAACATAACGTTTCATACCTTTAGGCACTCTCATAATAGGCATCACTCCCATAATCTGGAACAGTACTAACAAACTCTTTGTATTCATGTAAAAGCTGTCATGTTTATCTAAAAGGGCTGAATCCTCGTCAGCTATTTCAGGACCATAAACATCCTTGGCATCGTAATCTTCAAAATCAAAACAACAACATAAAATGAACTTTACTAAGTATTTAATAATTATCTACGCTACATAACATTTTGAATCTTTTTTTTATGAATGCGCCGTATATAACGTGTTTCTTAATACATTTACGCATGGTCTCCAAGATCCATTCCTCAAGGGTTGATTGCTATTTACAGTCCATAGAATTTGGTTTTGGTTGGTTTGGAATTTGGTATTTCGATGAATTTTTCTCTAAGCCTGGTTCGTTATTTAGCAGGTTAAAGTGGAGTTTTAGTAGGATTTTATTATTTTTTAACTTACATTCGAACATAAATTTAAAATTAAATTTAGTCTTTACACGTTTCACTGCTGGGCACAGGCCTCCTCTCATTTCTGAGAGGGTTTTAGAGCAAGGAAATGTCCGCCGCGCTGCCCCAGCGCGTGTATATAGTGTGTATGCGAAATATATTTTTTATTATTATTACTCAGATATGCATGGTTTCCTCACGATGTTTTCCTACACTTTCGCCGAGCACGTGGTAAATCAGCACTTAAAATTGCAATTAACAATTTCATTGGTGCCGGTGGGAATTTCATTCGAACATAAATTTAAAAAATGTTTATATGGTATATATAGGGATAACAAGCGCTCTTCTTAGAATTTCACAAGGAGCAAGCCAAGTTCGATCTTCGTCGCCACCAATAAAATGGTTCATTGCAACTTTATTCGTTAATTTCACGAGCTCCGAGGTTAAGGAAAACAAAAATAACAACAATAATACATTGTAAGGACACTTGTATAATATAACATAATACAAAAAGACGTAAGAAATATTCAATATTATGAAATATAATGTCCTGTATTAGAAGGCATTAGAAATTGTCTTACAATACTATACAATTCAAAGTAATTTAACCTTTACCCTTTATCGCATACCAAATAAAAACAGATTACAATAAATAAACATAGCAAGAAAACAAAAATTAGTGATGTTGTTGATATATAGCAATTTCTGCTAGACAAGCTACAAGAAGAAAATAAAAAAGGAAAAAATTTATGGATATCTAATATATGAAAATTTTTTTTGTTCGTATTTTATTGCGCTAAAACTTTGTCAACTTAATGCTTGCACTTGCGTGAATGTTATAGGCATAGTACAATTATTTTGCAGCAGGGGGCGCACGTATTGAACCAACATATTTATTTGAAAGTTCAATTAATTAATTTTCATTCCCAATTAAACAATACAACTTCCAAATTTAAAACGATATTTACACAATTATTTCCTTCGCGGCTTCAACGCGCTGGGTAACAGTGTGTAGTGTATAATCAAAGAGATTTAAATATATAGGTATATGTCTTTGTGTAGAATATAATATTATAATTTAAAATTTAATATATTCTAAATTGACAACGCTCTAATATGATGGTTCTTAACTTAGTCTTTAAAGGAAATAATCTTAGAAATATTTTATGCTACGAAAACCATTACCTGGCAAATCCTTTCCATTTCTTTTTTTATTGATTTCTTTTTTCCATATCTCATCTTTTTGATTCGGATTATAAAGTCTAAAATCGTTATTATCACGATTCATTACTGGATGGCTCTAAACAGGCAAAATTTAAAAGACGCAGTCTTTAGTAACATCAAAGATAAGCGAGTGGTGCAACTCTAAAAGCTAGCGGTAACAAAATACGGAGTAATCAATCATTACCCGCCTTCCCCCTTTACTTAGTAATTTTCGTTTCACAGAGGCTATTGAATATGGAGTAAACTGTGTTCGTATTCTTCTGAAGTCTTTTTTTGTTCAAATAGTTCCCGTCACCGTTACAGCCTATTAAAGTTCACTGCTTAATTCATGCCTCCCTCATAGATTAACTCATAAGGGGGAATTTTGCCATAGTTGCCACGGGTTGGTAACCGCAGTTTTTTAGGGTTCCATAGACAAAGGGTAACCAACAGGACTCTCTGACTGCCTCTTCTTTTAGCAGGCTATTTCTCATGATCGGTAATAGGTAGACAGTTGATATTTTCACAGAATGTTTATTTTCGATGCCGTTATAACAAGAAATAATAAAAATAAAAATTAATTTAAAATTTAAGGGGGCACCCCTACCACAGACGTACTATTTTACGACGGTACGAAACCATTCATTCGCGAGTTCGACTCTCACTTGGCCGGCTTTTTTATTATTAGTCTCTGCCCATCTCCGGGTTTGTTTCTCTCTATCGTATCTTACGACACCCACGGAATGACATGTGGTAGTAGATAGTCTTACACCGCCACTACTCGGTACTCGGTGTGTTTTTCAAATGTAAAGTTTTAATCTCTTTATGATTTAATTTAATTCAAACATAATTCAAATATCAATTAATTATAAACCAAACCTATATAAGTCATAAAAACACGGATAGAAAAATAGTATTAAAAGATTAAATAAAATAGGTATAATGAATATAGCGCTTTATTATACCCATAATAATTTGAATGACTTTTAAAACCATATAATTAAAAATGCTACGAAAATTACTCTAAAGATGTCTTTAGTCTAATTTTCCTTAAACGCGATATTTTGACGACGTTGCAACGTCGATCTAAAGTCATTAATTCATATTTAGCTCTAATAACGGTTTTCAAAGTAAAAAGTCAATAAAACGGCCTTAATGATGTTTCCTTTAACAAAAACGTTTAATAATTCTCAAGTGATACAATTGTTATGTTACAGCATGTTGTATTGATTATCGGAATTTGTTTCTTTAACAGTTCCCGTGTAGAAAGAGCCATAATTTAACTTTTGCTTAATTTTTTGATACCAATTGGCTCGTATATCTATAAAATACTAAGTTTTTTTATAGGATAAGGGTCAAAAACGAGCACACAGTCCATCTGATGATAAGTGGTTGCTGCGTCCCATAGACATCTACATCTATCCTCTGTTACAGATCAAAATGCAGATGCGTTTTCACCCGTGAGGACTAGGATGGAATGCCTCATTTCCAGTAAAAAGAGCCTCCGGCCACCTGCACTCACCAAGCGAAACGCAGAGGTACACCCCTACTTCACGCTGGTATTCTGTGAGGTCGTGGTACTACCCCGGTTCGAGCCGGCCCATCCATGCGACAGCAAAAACTGCCGCCTGGCTCTACCACTGTTCATTCATTCAAATGGTAGGAATTTTTTTTTTGCCTAGAAAAGTAGGTACCGCCGTTATACCTATTTTCCCCGCCAAATAGCAGAGCTTGCGATGGTGTTCCGGCCTAAAGAATATAGAAATCTAGTACATTTACAGGCTGTGAGGCATTCCGTTTTAGTGTTCAGAGGTGACAACGCACCGGCAGCCTTCTTCTTTTTAAGTAGTTTGTAGGTATCCATGGGCTGCAGTAGACAAGTCTCTATCAGGTGGACTTTTAGTTCATTTTTCATATCAGTATTTAAAAAAAAACAGATTTCAAGTATCACATTACCCAAACAAATTCGAAAAAAATTATAATTATATGAGGAAATAATGTATTTGAAAATAACACTATGACCAGCGGTAGTAGGTTGGAATTTTTAAGTGAAGAGAGAGAGAGAATTTTATTATAAATAAAGGAAGCATGCATTTTGCAAGAAAATATAAGTGGCTTTTATTTATTACATTGTAGTAGTACAATTGTTATTTTTGGATAATAAAATCAAGATATTTTTATATTGATTACATTTTTTAAATTTAACGATGCATTACTATACGAAATTTACTATACGTAAATAATAGTCGGAACACTGTAACACAGGGTATCCTAGTACAGGTTCCGCTCTGTCACAATGGTCAAATGTTGAAATAAGTATTTCATAGAAATTACACAATAAACTAAGCATGTTTTATTTAATGTACCATTGTGATTGGAAATAAATGATTATTATTATTATTACTATGTTTCTTGAAAATCTTTAGAAATTCTGCCGTAGCTTTACAAACTAAAAGGAAATTCACTTTATTATAACAAAATAAACTCTTTATTCTAGTCCTTTTTTTCATTTACCCTTCATAAAACTTTTATCGTCCATTTCGCTTGGAAAGATAAAAAGAATTTTCAAAATGTTAATTTTTTTTTTGCACTACATCCGTTTATCGGGATGCTTTTTTCTGCCGACTTCCAAAAAGGAGACGGTACTCAATTCGAGTGTATGTTCTTTTTTTTGTTTTTTTTTTATGTATGTTACCTCATAACTTTGTACTGGGCGAACCGATGTCGATGATTCTTTTTTCATATGAAAGCTGATATTTCTCGTGTGGTCCCATATGAATTTGATCAAGATCAGGCCAATGGTTATTGAGTTATTCTTAAATAACCTATATTGAAGTCACTTATATTGAAGTCGGCTGTACAAAATTTTTAATTTTAAATTATTGAAGTTGTTAATCGATTTTAGCACAATAGTTCTATGTACATTCTCATTAGTAAAACTTGGCACGTATACTAAATAATTAAATAATTCCATAGATAACGTGCATTTGTAAAAATCTAATAAAAATGTCCTAACGTTTTAATGAATGATATATATAAAAAATTTAGAGGAACTATAAAAGAATATATATATATATATATATATATATATATATATATATATATATATATATATATATAGAAAAATTTAGAGGAACGAACAAACAAAATATCGTGGATATTTGTTTAGTTAATTGGATTTTGACAGTGCCTGTTTCCAGTGACGACTTTATATGATAAAGGTGACAAACGAGCATACAGTCCAGCTATACGTGGGGAGAGAGCTATACTTGGAGTTTCTTTGCATGTTAAACTAATAGTTTGGGATATCCGCAGTAAAACCAGAGTGACTGATGGGGAAAAAGGTTTTCGAGTGGCAGCCTCGTACCGGTAGGCGAAGTGTAGGGTGACTCCCCGCTAGATGAAGTGGTAAGATATGCAGGAAGTCGATGGATGCAGGTAGCTTAGGACCGTCTTTTGTGGCATTCCTTGTGGGAAGCCTATGTACAGCAGTGGACTTGTGAAGGTTTGTAATGATGTTGATGATGATGACGATGATTACAATGATTTGGAGTTTGCTTATTATTCGTTAATTTACTATTACAAACGTAGAATAAACAAATGTGCAGATCAAAAAAATTTAGCAAATAAAGAAAAATATAAAAAATTAGAGGAAAGAAACATTTTTATACTTTTTTTTTTCATAAATGCTTAGGCTTTAACGTGGAATACAATCAGTACTTAGTTTTGCATTCTATAGCTTTTTGAACTGCTTCCAGTTTGTTTGAAATACTCCTAATCAAGTTATCAATAAAATCTTGGGAGATTGTGTTCCATTCTTCCTGTAATGCGTTTTCAAAATCTCTGAAGTTAGCAGGGGCCGGATTTCTTTTCTTAATTAATTTTTCTTTCAAGCTAATTTCATATATGCTCTATGGGGTTTAAGTCGGGCGGGCGTGATGGCCATACCATAGCATTGATTTCAATGTCAGGAAGGTATTCGACAACTACGGCCGCAGTATGGGGGCGTGCATCATCATGCATAAAAACAAATGTATCTCTTATAAAAGGAGCAAATGGCATTAAAATTTCTTCCAAAATCTCAGTTTCCATCTCTACACTTTAATCCTTCCATCATCTGATTTAAAGCAAAATCTGTACTCATCTGTGAATAGAATTTGACTCCAAACTTCGCCTTCCCAATTTTCGTGATTGCGGACAAAATTAAATCGAGCTACTTAATGGCATGTAGCAAGAAGTGGGCCTCTGGCAGGCAAGTGTGGATTTATTCCGGCCAATTTTAGTCTTAATCTCACAGTTTTTATGTTTAATGTAACACCTCGAACTTCTTGAAGCTTCGGTTGTCTGTAGTGAATGCAATGCAGTGAATGTCAGTTTATCGAGAAATTAGTTTTAAATATTATAGTTTATCATTATCTAGAGTATTATATTAATACACAACACAATGCATCAGTGGTTTGATTTTTTTTATTTAACTAAAAAACTATATATATAATTAAAAGTATGGTTTATTCATTTCTACCTGGTCGCTTAGCTCCAACAAAATTAGATATTTCTGAGTTTATCTTCGATTTTCTCTTAGCGAGTCCTTATTACCCGCAAGTACCTTAATAGACCACAAATCCTCGCTAAAGAACACCGATTCCTTCCAAGGATGCTTTGCGAGGCTATTGAAATCAAAAACTTCCGAATTTTAATAGAGAAGATAGCTGGGTGCTACCATCTGCTTGGAATCCCATAATTAATAAAATTAAATCCCAACCCAATCATATAACTGCAAGACTTCAAGATACTGTAATTTCATACTGCGTAGATCGGAACAAAAATTAATAATTTTTAATCTGAAGGTAGCCGTGGTTAACTATGACATTGGGACGTCATACACCTCAGTCCCCCCCCCCCCCGTGACCTGGGTGCTGTAAAGTGCTCGAAACGTCGAGAATATAAAATTAGTATAAAATACGCGATGAAATATAAAATACGCGATAAAATCCCTCTATGACGGAGGTGTGGGACCCGAAGCTTGTTGTCGTACAAAAGATGCTTGACGTGATGGAGCTCGGCGGCCAGGTTTTTACTGTCACAGGTCTTTTGTGCTCTCTGAAGTAAAGATTTTCCCACGGTAGCTTACTGTGAAGGAATGGGGTGAGACTGTTTAAATAGCGATTAGTATGAGTATTTTTTCTATACACAGTATGACGGTTGTGGTGTTATCACAACAGTGTTAGAAAACATTTAGGAAAGCTAAAGAATTATTTGCTTCTAACTCCATACTGAATTAAGTTTCGGACAAAGTTACTGAATTATTAGACCACCTTAGGTCTATTAAGGACGGAGGCCCTTTTAATATTACCGAGGCATTATTAAAATTAAAACGGAGGCCCTTTGTTGTTTCTTAAGGGAGAAAATTGTTAGTGTCTATAGACCACAGCATCCACAGCACACAAATCAGGTGTAATATATACTTATTTCTTTGTTCCTCTTTATCGAAATGGGCCTTCCTCGTAGATTTTTCTAAATTGCCACTGATTAATTTACGTCTGACAAAATAAAAATTGTTATATCGGAAACCATAAGAAAAAATGATAACAGGAAATGTTATAAGGAAATTTTGACATTTCCTGCAGTGGTACGTACGACACTCATAGGACAAATTAGATGATGGATAATAAAAAATAAGTAAGTCATTATGACTATATATTTTATTTCAGACCTTTATCTTACATCCTTATATTTTTGAAACCCTATACTCTCACTTGTCAAAACACTTAATGCGTCAGTTAAAACCATTGGCTCTACCCCATATCCCCTGTAGTAAGTACATATTAAAAAAAAATCAATTCTTTTACGTTTTAAGGATCTTTAATTTGAAAATATTCTTATTAACTACTTTCCCTGCACGGTAACTTTATTCATTATATGTCTTGACATTTTCTCTTAGCAATCATATCCAAAAGAAAAAGTTTTGACATAAACCCCATTTGTAAGATTAGAGCGTAAATGACGTGCACTTACTCTTACTCTTTAGCACACTGCAATATATAATGTGACTATACATTTCCTTGTCATACGTCTCAAATTTATTACCCGATTTTCGCTCAAGCTCTACATATTATGCAAATCGTCGGTTTTCTTGATTAAGTTTATAGCTGCTCGAAGATTTTATTACGTGTCTGCGTCTGGCGGCCTGTCAATGTTCCATCATTTCTTCTCTGTCTTTTCAATAAACCAATTAAAAGCTCGTGAACAAACCTTCAACAAACAGATTTACTACAAGTAGTAGCCAAAGCTTCAAATTATTATTGGTACTTTAAACAAAACTTGTTACTCACTTTCAAGGTTTGAGGCACAAGTCCGGGTAATTTTTTTCATTAATATTTCGTCATATATTTTATAGGATGTTGAGTTTTGTCTGAGATCTTTTTCATATATATTTTTTGTTACATATTGATACTTTCATTTATTTCTATATAAATTACCGTTGGTGATTGTGACGTCTCTTAATGATCGTGTAACTTCTAAACGATTTGAACGATCTGGGTTGTAATATTCACACAATATATTTGTTTGGTAGGAACGATTCGGATTGGAATTGGATAGGTGACGCTGTTAGCCAAGTTATTAACAAAGTGTATGTTTATGGACTAAAATTACTCATATTGACAATATCGGAGTATGTTGGTTTAGTACAAAAAAAGAAAATCAGAAAATGTGGGCTCGATATGTGTCGTACATTTTATATTTATATACATTTAGAATTCAGAGTAAAGCTCATTGAAGCACCCACCAGAAAGGGTAGAACAAAATCTGCCGGTCCAGCTTGTCCTTATAAATATGTCATCGTTGGTGCGTCTGTTAGTGACCGCGTAATTAACCACTCAACCGTCCACGGTGACTACAGTCCCCAAAAACCATTATTTCCTCACCTGTCTAGGCACAAAACGACATCTTTTGGTTTAAACGTGTACAGCGCAATAGATAGCTGTTATTAATACAGTAAAAATTTGTCGTATGTGAAATTGAATTTTATCTGTATAATAGTAACAAAATATTTAGAAAAAAAAGTTAAATTTTAACTTATAAAGTTAACGTGTGAGAAATTAGACCAAAATGTGATAAATTTTCTGTTTTTATACGTTATTTATAATGTTATTGTACATCAAACTAATTGTGAAGATATTTTCTTGAGTAAATATGTATCATTACGACAATTCCAAAACGTTTACATATAATAATTTAGCTCTAAATTTTAATCACTATACGCGATCATCGTTTATTGATTATATGTTGTTTAAAATGTATTCTATTCAGTTTTTTGTGTTAAATGAATGCAAAATATAAAATAATGATTCACTATTAACACGTTGATAGCAATTTATAAACGAAATATCTGTTGAGATGTGTCTAGGTGTTATTAAAACCTATTTTGATTTCTTATATTTACGCGAACACTACACATTTAAATAAAACTAATTTTACGGATTTTAAGGCGTATATTAACTTATTTTACATTCCCGACGTTTCAAGCACTTTACCGCACCCATGGTTACGGGGGGGACTGAGGTGTATGACGTCCCAAAGTCATAGTTAACCACGGCTACCTCCAGATTAAAAATTATTAATTTTTGATCCGATCTACGCAGTATTAACTTACAGTATCATGAAGTCTTGCAGTTGTATGCTTGGGTTGGGATTTAATTTTATTAATTATGGGATCCCAAGCAAATGGTAGCACCCAGCCATCTTCTCTATTGAAATTAGGATGTTTCTTGATTTCAATAGCTTCGCGAATCATCCGATTAGAAGATCTCATGACTAAGCGCGCAAGATATCTAACAGCATTAAACTCCTTGAAGAGATGTCGCGATAACAATCTCATTCCTACGTGTGTCAAAATATCCACTAAAAAGGACATTCGAAGAAGCGCTAAGATCTTAAATTAGGCAAGTAAAAAGTTGTTACGAACGGTAATCCAACAAAAACGCTCCGATCTACATACCATAAACAAATCCATAGACACATCATTCAGTGAGTTAAAGGCAGTTTTAACGACTTTTGATTATAATGTTTGCATCGAAACGTTAAATAAACGAGAAATTAATAAATATAACAAATGCAAAAACAAACATATAGTAAAATATCAAAAATTAACGACCAAATTAAATGTCAAACATCTGAGTCAACGTGAGAACGAAACGCAACCATTGACTACGAACGCGGATCATAGATTAAGCGCGGTCTATAATATGTCAAAACAAACTCTGGATGATGCAACAATTAGAGTATTATCGAAAGGCCTTAACTTTGCTTTAACACCTAAAAAATTACCGTACGAAGAAATTATCTGCAGTGTCGAGTACTGTTTATTTATAAACAATATGCGAAAGGAAGATTTGGAAGCGATACGTCAAGACATTTCGTCTATGTTACGTCGAAGTTCACCGCCAAAACCGAATCTACCTAAAGACGAATTTAAAGCGTTGAATAACCTACGCAATAAACGAGAACTCACGATTCTCCGCGCAGATAAGGGAAATGCTACGGTACTCATGGATACGTCGGATTATAATTCTAAAATACAAGAACTTTTGTCGGATGCAAGTACTTATAAAAAGGTTAAAAATGACCCAACAAATAACACACTCAAAACAACTAGTGATTTCATAAAAAAACACTCCGAAAGATTAAATCTAGACGTAAAATCGATAATACCTACGTGTGCCAAACCACCGAAATTGTATGGGTTACCAAAAATATACAAGCCCAATGCTCCACTACGTCCTATAGTGAGCCAAATCGATTCACGAACTTACAAATTGGCTCAACACTTAGCGAATATACTCACACCGCTCAGGGGACATACAAAAGCACACACAAAGGATTCCTACCATTTTGTCAGCGAGATTAAAGACCTAAATCTGGCAGACAATGAAACTATAGTCAGTTTTGATGTGCAGTCTCTGTTCACATGCTTACCTGTTGAAGACTGCATCTCGATTGTTACTAGAAGGCTAGAGTAAAACAACATGCCCGTAGAATATGCAGTATTACTTAGACACTGCCTTACATCTGGCTACCTATTGTGGAAGGATGAGTTCTACAAGCAAGAAAATGGAGTGGCGATGGGCTCACCTGTATCTCCCATGTTGCCGATATATTCATGGAGGACTTTGAGGAGAAAGCCCTGCGTACTTCTCCCGTAAACCCAAGATTCTACAAGCGGTACGTAGACGACACTTTCACAATTCTCCCTATAAATAAAGTAACTGCATTTCTAGACCATCTTAACTCCTTAAATTCTAAAATTCAGTTCACAATGGAGTTAGAGGCAAACAATTCTTTAGCTTTTCTAGATGTGTTAATAATTCGGAATCCTGATAACACCTTGAGCCACACTGTGTATAGAAAAAAGACCCATACAGAATGATATTTAAACTGTGATTCTCACCACCATCCGTCGCAGTTAGCTACCGTGTACATTTTTAAGCTTTATTTTCAGGCTTTATTTTTAATTTGACTAATTTTCTTTTAAGAAAATAAAATTTTGAATTCTTTTTTTTTAATTTTAACTTTTTTTAGTCTTTTAAGAATATTTTTTCTTTGAATGTAGCTATAGTAGTTTTTCAGTAGCAATCATTTTTGTTAAGACTGTCTCGCGCGGTCGTAAAAACTAGTGACATTTAATTCGCGGACAGGTCAGTCGAGAATCACTCGTGCGGGGCCGACGGTTGAGTGGTTAATTAATTAAAAGTTAAAAAAACCGACAATCTATGGGTATAAATAGTTCTTGAATGGAAGCTTCGAACTGTCAGGAGCAATCTTAAGCGACTTCGTACTAGATGGAATAATGCCTTTGTAACGACCCGCCCCTCCTTCTTCTCTTCTATATACTTATGCTTGTATTTCTTTAGAATCTATATCTATAAGATATATAAATATATCTAATTTACGTGACAAGTATATTAACCATATATTGATCATTCTAAATGTTTAAATATAGACCGTTTAATAAATTTATGGCGTGATCTTCTTAGTTATGACCCTTATTTACGTTGTGTTTGTATAGTAACTTAGTTCTTTTAGGTGTATCTTGGAAGAATGAATATTCACGAGAGCAATCGGAAGCAGTTGGTAGCATCTTATAAGCTAAAGAACCCCGTTCACGAAGACAGAGCTCAAAAAAGTTAAGAACAATAAATTGTCCCTATTCCACTTGTATCCGGTTCACAACAATCAATTCCTTATTAATTAATCGCTTCCCACTTAGAAAAGGCTCACAATATTTATATAAAACAAGGGCTTCGCTCTCCAACATTTAAAAAAAAATGTGGAAGAGGCACACGGCTCCGCACACGCCGTGCACGGTGAGCGCCAAACATTTTAATGCGCTCCCCCCGAAGGGTACGCTAAGTTGGGAACTGGACTGTAGTCCACATCAAAATAACTGGCGAACCAGTAAAAGAGGACTTGGCCCCTTGATAGTGCGTAAGCACAAACATCGACCAAAGTCGCGCATGTCAGTGCGTGTTAACGCCATACAGAATACGATCAAATCCAGCCACAGTGAATGTACGTCACACGGGTTAGGCAACAATAGGCACACTGGCCATAAAAAGCCCTCCGTGAGCGCCACCACCTGCCAGACTACCGTTCCTGCAGACGTGATGTAAGTGTAAGGCATCACCACCAATTGCTTGGTCAGCGCGGCCAATTGGCCGCAGAGCGTGTCATAAGTCTACCGCTAACCTCAATAGAATGGAGTCCCACGTTGCGCGGCTTTCGGCCAAAGCCTTGAGAGCCTCCTCAGATTGTCCCTCCAGCTACCACCCGCATGAGGTCGACACATGTGTTCCACCAACCAATACAATGGCAGATATAGCCAATAGGCAATTATAAGATAATAGTTATAATTCGCCATCAGAAAGGGTTTGTGTCACTGACGTTGAGTATATGCATTTTTCGATCATGTTTGTCTCACCCACCAACAAGTTGCCTTCAATCTTTCAAAGTTGGGAACTTTATAGAGATATATTAATATGTTGTTATATAAAACATCATGGAGGGCAGACAGTCTGCAGCCCCGCAATGAAGGGACCTGACTTGAGCAAAGCTACTTAGGTTGTGAGTCAAACCAAGACGCAGGGAGCGCCATTGAGAATAGCGACCCGCCAAACAACCATCGCAGAGACGCAATGCTGCAGGACGCAACAAGCATCAATACTACTATCGTCGGGCTTACACCATCCTAAGGTCCCCCATACAGTCCCAGCAGACATCACCACCCGCATACCTCCATCGACCAGAACCACAAGATGCGTCGAATCAGGTGCAGTACACCCGCAGATCCATCGCAAGATGCAATACTATAATACTGCAATAAGAGGTAAACTTGAAAACTTCTTAATTTAAAATAGAAACAGGAAGGCATCATTTATTTTCATTATATTTTATATTATATTTATTATAGATTATTATAGTGGCGTGTAGGTAGCTTCATAGCGTCTGAGACCGAGGTAAACTTGGACTCGATAACCGATATGTCCTAGACATATCATCTTAGTGCCGGTGGTAAGCGGGTTTGTTGTAGCAATACGACTTGCCCGTAGACATCGCACACCCCTACCGTTTGTGGGCGGGCTTAGCTTATAGCGTTATGATACGTTGGCTATCTTTCGGATTAGGGTGAGTGTATTTGGTAGTACTTTTATGTGCAGCAAGCATACTCAACTCTATGTCTTAGTGCAATAGCGCTATGATACGTGGAGTACTGGCTACTGACGTCTTAGTACCGTTCTACTATGATACGTTGGCGGTATTTTAAGTTAACAACATTATCAATTTTGTTATCAAAGCCGATAGGGATCATGTGGGTGTGTTGTGAGGGGGCGCCACTCGTATGATAGTTGCATTGATGCTTACTGCTACTTGCAGTATTGCATCTTGCGATGGATCTGCGGGTGTGCTGCACCTGATTCGACGCATCTTGTGGTTCTGGTCGATGGAGGTATGCGGGTGGTGATGTCTACTGGGACTGTATGGGGGACCTTAGGATGGTGTAAGCCCGACGATAGTAGTATTGATGCTTGTTGCGTCCTGCAGCATTACGTCTCTGCGATGGTTGTTTGGCGGGTCGCTATTCTCAATGGCGCTCCCTGCGTCTTGGTTTGACTCACAACCTAAGTAGCTTTGCCCAAGTCGGGTCCCTTCATTGCGGGGCTGCAGACTGTCTGACCTCCATGATGTTTTATATAACAACATAATAATATATCTCTATAAAGTTCCCAACTTTGAAAGATTGAAGGCAACTTGTTGGTGGGTGAGACAAACATGATCGAAAAATGCATATACTCAACGTCAGTGACACAAACCCTTTCTGATGGCGAATTATAACTATTATCTTATAATTGCCTATTGGCTATATCTGCCATTGTATTGGTTGGTGGAACACATGTGTCGACCTCATGCGGGTGGTAGCTGGAGGGACAATCTGAGGAGGCTCTCAAGGCTTTGGCCGAAAGGCGCGCAACGTGGGACTCCATTCCATTGAGGTTAGCGGTAGACTTATGACACGCTCTGCGGCCAATTGGCCGCACTGACCAAGCAATTGGTGGTGATGCCTTACACTTACATCACGTCTGCAGGAACGGTAGTCTGGCAGGTGGTGGCGCTCACGGAGGGCTTTTTATGGCCAGTGTGCCTATTGTTGCCTAACCCGTGTGACGTACATTCACTGTGGCTGGATTTGATCGTATTCTGTATGGCGTTAACACGCACTGACATGCGCGATTTTGGTCGATGTTTGTGCTTACGCACTATCAAGGGGCCAAGTCCTCTTTTACTGGTTCGCCAGTTATTTTGATGTGGACTACAGTCCAGTTCCCAACTTAGCGTACCCTTCGGGGGGAGCGCATTAAAATGTTTGGCGCTCACCGTGCACGACGTGTGCGGAGCCGTGTGCCTCTTCCACATTTTTTTTTAAATGTTGGAGAGCGAAGCCCTTGTTTTATATAAATATTGTGAGCCTTTTCTAAGTGGGAAGCGATTAATTAATAAGGAATTGATTGTTGTGAACCGGATACAAGTGGAATAGGGACAATTTATTGTTCTTAACTTTTTTGAGCTCTGTCTTCGTGAACGGGGTTCTTTAGCTTATAAGATGCTACCAACTGCTTCCGATTGCTCTCGTGAATATTCATTCTTCCAAGATACACCTAAAAGAACTAAGTTACTATACAAACACAACGTAAATAAGGGTCATAACTAAGAAGATCACGCCATAAATTTATTAAACGGTCTATATTTAAACATTTAGAATGATCAATATATGGTTAATATACTTGTCACGTAAATTAGATATATTTATATATCTTATAGATATAGATTCTAAAGAAATACAAGCATAAGTATATAGAAGAGAAGAAGGAGGGGCGGGTCGTTACAAAGGCATTATTCCATCTAGTACGAAGTCGCTTAAGATTGCTCCTGACAGTTCGAAGCTTCCATTCAAGAACTATTTATACCCATAGATTGTCGGTTTTTTTAACTTTTAATTAATTAACCACTCAACCGTCGGCCCCGCACGAGTGATTCTCGACTGACCTGTCCGCGAATTAAATGTCACTAGTTTTTACGACCGCGCGAGACAGTCTTAACAAAAATGATTACTACTGAAAAACTACTATAGCTACATTCAAAGAAAAAATATTCTTTAAAGACTAAAAAAATTTAAAATTAAAAAAGAGAGAATTCAAAATTTTATTTTCTTAAAAGAAAATTAGTCAAATTAAAAATAAAGCCTGAAAATAAAGCTTAAAAGTAGGAATATCAAAAAAAATCGTATTTAATTTTTATATCGAGTTTTACAAGAAAAGTGTAATACTTACTGGAGACAATTATTTTATATTATAATAGTACATGATATTTCCTTTAAAATTACACCAATATCAATAACATCTTATAACTCTATATATAAGTATATAATGTTTACCCAATATAAATTTGAATAAATAAGTAAATAAATGAAAAAAATAGGTTTTAATAACACCTAGACACATCTCAACAGATATTTCGTTTACAAATTGCTATCAACGTGTTAATAGTGAATCAAATTTTTATATCGAGTTTTACAAGAAAAGTGTAATACTTACTGGAGACAATTATTTTATATTATAATAGTACATGATATTTCCTTTAAAATTACACCAATATCAATAACATCTTATAACTCTATATATAAGTATATAATGTTTACCCAATATAAATTTGAATAAATAAGTAAATAAATGAAAAAAATAGGTTTTAGTAACACCTAGACACATCTCAACAGATATTTCGTTTATAAATTGCTATCAACGTGTTAATAGTGAATCATTATTTTATATTTTGCATTCATTTAACACAAAAAACTGAATAGAATACATTTTAAACAACATATAATCAATAAACGATGATCGCGTATAGTGATTAAAATTTAGAGCTAAATTATTATATGTAAACGTTTTGGAATTGTCGTAATGATACATATTTACTCAAGAAAATATCTTCACAATAAGTTTGATGTACAATAACATTAGAAATAACGTATAAAAACAGAAAATTTATCACATTTTGATCGAATTTCTCACACGTTAACTTTATAAGTTAATTTTAACTTTTTTTCTAAATATTTTGCTACTATTATACAGATAAAATTCAATTTCACATACGACAAATTTTTACTGTATTAACCCTTCCAGTACCGCGCCCACTATAACAAAAAAACGGCTTTGTACCGGGGGCTTTCGACGTCATCTCGGCGCGCGGCACTTGTTTCAACATTTATGTTTTTCACGACTGTTCGTTTATGTTATAAGAAGCTTGAGTTACAGTTCTTTAAATCTGATAAGATTGTCGATAAGTAGAAACAATAACAATAACATTTGGATGTTTAATTAGTTTTGTACAGCTTTTTGTTTCTAAAGGATCTTGAAAAAGTGTATTTACTGCCAATAAATTTGGTTTTATCAATGAAAAAGCGTAAGTTTTTATTTTATTTTTATGCCTTCACAATCAATACAAAATAGTCTTCCTTGTATAAACCGAAATTATGCATGTCACCATTATAATAATTCTACTTTTTCACTCGCAAACATTTGCTAAAAATTCGACAATCGACAGTTTGCGCGCGCTTTGTAACCTCATTTTCAAAGCCTTTTTGTAAAAATATTATAGCGTCTTCCTTAATTTTTCTTATACAATCATATAGATATAATATTAAGGAATAATATGTCTTTATGTATTTACATACGTGCAATAAACTATCTATAAAAAGGCTAAATATCTGAGAAGGTAGATCTTATTTGTAATCTTACCCGTTATAAATTGTTCGCGTAAAGGTGTTTTGTTTTTCCTTTTTTATCAATTGAAACACAAAAATTTACTGCTGTTGTAACTTAAGTCATTCCAAAACATTATCTAGTAAAGATCATTAACATTTTTTACCAGTTTTTAAAAGAAAATCCAACAAAAATCACAAACACAAAAAGAAAACAATTACGCAAGTAACAGCACAAACAGTCACAAAACGTCGACGTTTTGTGACCGTTGAGTACCCCGGACATGAATTCATGTCCGCATTACGTGCTGCTATTTTCGTGTTAATTGATATAAAAATACAGTATATTTTCAATTGAACACTATTTTATTCGGTTCTGAACGAACTAAAGAGTATTCTCAAGTATTAAACTCACTTGATTACATAGACGAAATAAAAAATAATAGGCATTCACTTTCGCGTTGTTGGTGCTGTTACTTGCGTAATTGTTTTCTTTTTGTGTTTGTGATTTTTGTTGGATTTTCTTTTAAAAACTGGTAAAAAATGTTAATGATCTTTACTAGATAATGTTTTGTAATGACTTAAGTTACAACAGCAGTAAATTTTTGTGTTTCAATTGATAAAAAAGGAAAAACAAAACACCTTTACGCGAACAATTTATAACGGGTAAGATTACAAATAAGATCTACCTTCTCAGATATTTAGCCTTTTTATAGATAGTTTATTGCACGTATGTAAATACATAAAGACATATTATTCCTTAATATTATATCTATATGATTGTATAAGAAAAATTAAGGAAGACGCTATAATATTTTTACAAAAAGGCTTTGAAAATGAGGTTACAAAGCGCGCGCAAACTGTCGATTGTCGAATTTTTAGCAAATGTTTGCGAGTGAAAAAGTAGAATTATTATAATGGTGACATGCATAATTTCGGTTTATACAAGGAAGACTATTTTGTATTGATTGTGAAGGCATAAAAATAAAATAAAAACTTACGCTTTTTCATTGATAAAACCAAATTTATTGGCAGTAAATACACTTTTTCAAGATCCTTTAGAAACAAAAAGCTGTACAAAACTAATTAAACATCCAAATGTTATTGTTATTGTTTCTACTTATCGACAATCTTATCAGATTTAAAGAACTGTAACTCAAGCTTCTTATAACATAAACGAACAGTCGTGAAAAACATAAATGTTGAAACAAGTGCCGCGCGCCGAGATGACGTCGAAAGCCCCCGGTACAAAGCCGTTTTTTTGTTATAGTGGGCGCGGTACTGGAAGGGTTAATACAGTAAAAATTTGTCGTATGTGAAATTGAATTTTATCTGTATAATAGTAGCAAAATATTTAGAAAAAAAGTTAAAATTAACTTATAAAGTTAACGTGTGAGAAATTCGATCAAAATGTGATAAATTTTCTGTTTTTATACGTTATTTCTAATGTTATTGTACATCAAACTTATTGTGAAGATATTTTCTTGAGTAAATATGTATCATTACGACAATTCCAAAACGTTTACATATAATAATTTAGCTCTAAATTTTAATCACTATACGCGATCATCGTTTATTGATTATATGTTGTTTAAAATGTATTCTATTCAGTTTTTTGTGTTAAATGAATGCAAAATATAAAATAATGATTCACTATTAACACGTTGATAGCAATTTATAAACGAAATATCTGTTGAGATGTGTCTAGGTGTTACTAAAACCTATTTTTTTCATTTATTTACTTATTTATTCAAATTTATATTGGGTAAACATTATATACTTATATATAGAGTTATAAGATGTTATTGATATTGGTGTAATTTTAAAGGAAATATCATGTACTATTATAATATAAAATAATTGTCTCCAGTAAGTATTACACTTTTCTTGTAAAACTCGATATAAAAATTTGATTCACTATTAACACGTTGATAGCAATTTGTAAACGAAATATCTGTTGAGATGTGTCTAGGTGTTATTAAAACCTATTTTTTTCATTTATTTACTTATTTATTCAAATTTATATTGGGTAAACATTATATACTTATATATAGAGTTATAAGATGTTATTGATATTGGTGTAATTTTAAAGGAAATATCATGTACTATTATAATATAAAATAATTGTCTCCAGTAAGTATTACACTTTTCTTGTAAAACTCGATATAAAAATTAAATACGATTTTTTTTGATATTCCTACTTTTAAGCTTTATTTTCAGGCTTTATTTTTAATTTGACTAATTTTCTTTTAAGAAAATAAAATTTTGAATTCTCTCTTTTTTAATTTTAAATTTTTTTAGTCTTTAAAGAATATTTTTTCTTTGAATGTAGCTATAGTAGTTTTTCAGTAGTAATCATTTTTGTTAAGACTGTCTCGCGCGGTCGTAAAAACTAGTGACATTTAATTCGCGGACAGGTCAGTCGAGAATCACTCGTGCGGGGCCGACGGTTGAGTGGTTAATTAATTAAAAGTTAAAAAAACCGACAATCTATGGGTATAAATAGTTCTTGAATGGAAGCTTCGAACTGTCAGGAGCAATCTTAAGCGACTTCGTACTAGATGGAATAATGCCTTTGTAACGACCCGCCCCTCCTTCTTCTCTTCTATATACTTATGCTTGTATTTCTTTAGAATCTATATCTTTAAGATATATAAATATATCTAATTTACGTGACAAGTATATTAACCATATATTGATCATTCTAAATGTTTAAATATAGACCGTTTAATAAATTTATGGCGTGATCTTCTTAGTTATGACCCTTATTTACGTTGTGTTTGTATAGTAACTTAGTTCTGTTAGGTGTATCTTGGAAGAATGAATATTCACGAGAATATTTAAATAAATTAAAAAATAAATTAAGAAGTTTTAAATTACACACACACCTATATATATATATATATACTAGCTCGCCAGGCAGACGTTGTTCTGCCCTTTCCAACGACCCTAAAAATCCTTAAATTCGCAATAAAAATTTTGAGAGTCATTTATCGGGATAAAAACTATCCTATCTCTTAAGTTGGACCAAAATGCACACAGTGTACAAAATTTCATTGAAGTCAATTCAGTAGTTTAGGAGTCCATCGCGGACAAACAACGTGACACGTACTTTTTATATATAAAGAAACAAGTAAAGTTGCAGCCTATTTACGTCCCACTGCTGGGCACAGGCCTCCCTCTCATTTCTGGGAGGGTTTTAGGGCAAGGATATTTCCGCCGCGCTGCCCCAATGCGTGTTGGCGAACTTCACATGTCTTCGAAATATATTTTTTTCTTATTTCTCAGACATGCAGGTTTCCTCACGATGTTTTCCTTCACCGCCGAGCACGTGGTAAATCAGCACTTAAAATTGCAATTAACAATTTCATTGGTGCCGGCGAGGATCGAACCCGGGTTGCTCGAGTACTGAGCTACCACACATATATATATATAAAAGGTAGTCCCGCCCGTCTCTCCCGTAATATGTTAACATTGAACCAATTTACTAATTTAGATATAGCATTATTTACTTCGTTATATTTTAGTAATTGTCGACTTAATTTGAAAATTAAAGAAGTGTCATCCGCAAATAATACTATATCATGGTTATCCCCTACTATTTAAGGTAAGTCATTAATGTATACAAGAAACAGAAAGGAGCCGAGAATTGAGCCTTGAGGCACGCCCATTTGTACCATCGATCCGGAAGAGCTCATATTGTTAATGACAACTTTTTGCGTTCTCTTACTTAAATATGAAATAATTAATTTAAGAGTATCACTTCTTACACCGTAGTGTTGAAGTATCCTGATTAATGTTTCATGGTGAACACAATCGAAGGCCTTGGATAGGTCACAAAATATATCCGAAGTATCTTGTGAATTCTCCCATGCATTAGAGATATATTTAATCAGCTCAACATCGGCATCAGTTGTCGAGCGACCCCTTGTGAAACAAAATTGATTTTTATGAAGTAAATTATTTATATTAAAAAAATTTAACATTTGATCTAGAACAATTTTTTCAAAAATCTTACTTAGTGTTGGTAGTACAGAAATAGGTCTAAATTGGCGGGGTCTAATGTACTACCAGATTTAAATAAAGGTATTACTTTAAACGTTTGCGTTAAACATTAAATTATAAGCTTTTAACCAATGTTCAGTAATACATAAAATATGAATATTGTTGCTATTTCAGAACAACTCAATTTCTAGCTCTTTGCATATCGTGCCTTGTATATTTAGATGCACCAGGTGTAAAGAATTTTAATTATTTTTCTGTGGAGTCATACAATTAAACATTTGTAAGCCACATTCTAAATTATTTAAGTTATTATAACTGCTAGAGATTACCTCTATTGTCTCATTTTCTAATTTAAATCACTTGAAACTGATTCCAAATTACATGTTAAGTCATTACACTGCTCAAAAGAAGCAGACGTCTGTGTAGCCAAGTCCTTGGCTGAGTTAATATATAAATAATAAGATAGCACATTTTGTAGTGTTATGCTACTTACTTATCATTTTACATTAATTTAAATCCATTTTTCCATTCTGTTTCGATTTTCTGCATTCACTTCAAAACTGGATATTTTACATCACCTTTATTTCCATAGGATCCTGTAACGATTTTAAACCATAAGAACACAATCACAAATCATTTCTACTTCGTATTTTCACATTATCAGCACTTTTAAATTGGTGTCAATGAAGTCTACCTTTTTTCGATCTTTTAGTTAGTTTTCCTTAACTCTACAATTTCGGGCTTTGTGTGGGTAGTTGCGCTACCTTTTTTCCTATTTCAATAATATCTCCTTTTCCACTTAAATCTTGCCGTTTTCTTATTACAAGCCTAAAACTAAAATTTGACATGTTTTGTTATTGTTGTTTATTTGTCTCCATGGAAATTATATTCAAATTTGCTACCGGTCTGTTGTTTCTATTTCGATAATTCCACATAAATACTCTTTCCTCTTGACCATTTACAAAAAATTTGCGTTTTATTTTAAATAATTTTTCCGTTCTCTCTAGAAAGATATAAAAGCCGAACAATCGGTGAAGAAAGGCAGTCTTGCTTCAGTCTTCGAATTGGAAGCATCTTCTAAAGGCCTTATCCCGGGGCCGCTCTGCCCCGGGATCCTGCAAGCCTCTGTCCTGCCTGAAGCCACTGGACTCTACGAACCTCTACTCTATCTGAAGTCGCTGGACTCTACAAACCGTTGCTCTGCCTGAAGTCGCCGGGATCCTACAAGTCTCTGCTCTACCTGGAGTCGCCGGAACCTGCAAACCTTGGTTCCGCCTGAAGTCACCGGAACCTGCAAACCTCTGTCCCGCCTGCAGTCACCGGATCCTGCAGGTTTCTGTGATGTCTGAAGCCGCTGAGGATCCTGCAAGCCCCTGTCTGGCCTGAAATCGCCGGATCCTGCAATTACCACATTCACCGGAGGTCGTCGCCGTCGTCGTCGTCGTCGTCGTCGACCTTGGATCTTCCGACTCAGCTTCGGCACTAATCTCTTTTTTTATTTACTTTTTTAAAATAATCTAATCTAAATGACAGTTTGGCGCCCAACGTGGGGCGCCAAACTGTCGTGTAGGGACAATTAAGAACAAAAAGAATCTAACCTAAGAGCAACAAAACAACAAAAATACAACAAAACAAATAATATATTTAAGATTCAAAAATATTTACAATTTTATATAACAAAAATGGAGTATGAATATGAGGATGGATGATGCGATTTACAGATTATTTTAAAAAAGTAAATAAAAAAAGAGATTAGTGCTGAAGCTGAGTCGGAAGATCCAAGGTGTGCTCTCAGCGCCTGGAACGAGCACGCACGGCGTAGGTGAGAAGGCGTGGGCGTCTCTAGGCGACGACCTCCGGTGAATGTGGTAATTGCAGGATCCGGCGATTTCAGGCCAGACAGGGGCTTGCAGGATCCTCAGCGGCTTCAGACATCACAGAAACCTGCAGGATCCGGTGACTGCAGGCGGGACAGAGGTTTGCAGGTTCCGGTGACTTCAGGCGGAACCGAGGTTTGCAGGTTCCGGCGACTCCAGGTAGAGCAGAGACTTGTAGGATCCCGGCGACTTCAGGCAGAGCAACGGTTTGTAGAGTCCAGCGACTTCAGATAGAGTAGAGGTTCGTAGAGTCCAGTGGCTTCAGGCAGGACAGAGGCTTGCAGGATCCCGGGGCAGAGCGGCCCCGGGATAAGGCCTTTAGAAGATGCTTCCAATTCGAGGACTGAAGCAAGACTGCCTTTCTTCACCGATTGTTCGGCTTTTATATCTTTCTAGAGAGAACGGAAAAATTATTTAAAATAAAACGCAAATTTTATGTAAATGGTCAAGAGGAAAGAGTATTTATGTGGAATTATCGAAATAGAAACAACGGACCGGTAGCAAATTTGAATATAATTTCCATGGAGACAAATAAACAACAATAACAAAACATGTCAAATTTTAGTTTTAGGCTTGTAATAAGAAAACGGCAAGATTTAAGTGGAAAAGGAGATATTATTGAAATAGGAAAAAAGGTAGCGCAACTACCCACACAAAGCCCGAAATTGTAGAGTTAAGGAAAACTAACTAAAAGATCGAAAAAAGGTAGACTTCATTGACACCAATTTAAAAGTGCTGATAATGTGAAAATACGAAGTAGAAATGATTTGTGATTGTGTTCTTATGGTTTAAAATCGTTACAGGATCCTATGGAAATAAAGGTGATGTAAAATATCCAGTTTTGAAGTGAATGCAGAAAATCGAAACAGAATGGAAAAATGGATTTAAATTAATGTAAAATGATAAGTAAGTAGCATAACACTACAATTTGCTATCTGTCTTAAATTATATTTTGATAGGTAATACCTATCTCTAGTCAAAAATTTCTTAATTAAATTAGTTAAATCTATTAAAATAATTCTATCATTATAATTGTAACAATTAAATGTCAAGTTTAAATTATTATTACATGAAAAGTTATTCATTAATAAATTTAAATCATATCTTATTTTATTTTCCTGCGGCCAACCCTGTATGTAAGGCAATGTAAACAAAATAATTTTATGCACATTTAAAGTATTTAGATTATCAATATATCTTAATAATTGATTTTTGTTTACATTGCCTCTTCTCCCAACAAGAATTATAAATGTGGTATTAGGACAAAATTTATTGTCTAAAACTTTATTCATTATATGACTAAAGGCACTGCTCCAGGCATGCAATAATTACTGATCAGATGTCCTTTTAAACAGATATTTAACAGCATGCCCAAATTTTTGCCTATGTCATTATAATACATAATAACTTTATTTTTTTTAATATTTACATCCTTTTCATGGCACTGTCATAGAGTGTAGGTGAAAATAATGAGGTCTTACTATTAACTTTATTATTTACACATATTGTCCCCAATGAACCTGGTATGGAGTGCTGATACTCACTCTCATTTTTTATTAAGGAGTCAAAGCGCTCCTCATTATATTTACATGATTTTACCAGATCATTCATGGGCAATATGTGTTCTTTTATCTCATCTTGAGCTGATGCATATTTATTTGATACAATTTGTAGAGAGCTTTTAAGTGATAAAATTGTTGAATTTAGACACTCTATATCAGTCTCATATTTTTTTTATAGGAGTGGGGGCAAACAAGCATGCAGCTCACCTGATGGTAAGTGACTACCGCCGCCCATGAACAACTGCAACACCAGGGAGGGAATTGCAGATGCGTTGCCGGTCTTTTTAAAAGGAGTACGCTCTTTTCTTGAAGGACCCTAAGTCGTATCGGTCCGGAAAAATCGCTGATGGTAATCGATTCCCCAAGGAAGTCGTGCGAGGAAAAAAACATCTTCTAAATCGCACAGTGGTGGACCGCCAATCATCCAGATGGTGTGGATGGTATCGGGAGTTCTGCCGCGATGTGCGTTCGTGAAATTTGGCGGCTGGGATTAATCCGAACAATTCCTCAGAGCACTCCCCATGGTAGATGCGAAAGATAATAATAAAAATAATTTTATTTTTAATTAATTTTTGTAGTTTTCTGATATATTTATTATTTTTTATATATTTCTTTAATTTTCTTCTACTGCAGGTAGTCCTTGCTACTGTTTTTGATATGACATAATCATCACCAGTCAAATCGATTGTTGTGGAGGGTTGCAATGCTTTAGATTTAGAAGATTCACATTCTATGAGCTCGTTGAACAGACGCTTGAGTTTGGGACGCTTTCATGTTATCTATGTAATCTTTTAATTGCACAATCTGCTCATTCGCCTCACTTAACTGTAACTGCAATGCAGCAAATAATTTGAGGAATTCCTCATATTCCTTGCTGCATTGGTTAAACTCATCGACTGTTCTCTGAAGTTGATCCCTTTCTTTTGTAACAAATGTATATTCTTTATGCAACTTAACCATGTTACTTTTTAGTTTAGTATTTTTAGCAATTATATTTATCATTTCCTTTTCATTGTCATCCCTTTCTTTAATTAACAGCTCACACTGCCCCTTTGCCGCCTTAAGTTCTTGAAGCGCCATTTGAAGTTGGTTCTTCAATTGGCGCGTTTTGGCGTTGCGTGTATTCATTTTACTATTAAATGTAAATAGCAAAAGAAAACAAAGAAAGAAAACCAAAGAAGCAGAGTAAGCAAATGTCGATATATATGGGCTTATTTACAGATCTCAAATTAAATTATCATGTAAATAATTCAAAATGAAATCCACAACAACACTTACTTAATAGGTAAATCTTAAAATGTTAAAGGGATAACAAAAATTACACTTACAGTATGTTTAAACCATGTTCGTTACAGCTGTTACTTTTGGTTGGAACTCTAAACACAATGTATGTAATTAAAATAGGTACTTCTGACTTTTACTCATATCACAAACACAAATTTAACTGTCACTGTAGAAGCGTGCTTGTCGCGAACCCTGCCAGCCTTTTTCAGGGCTGCAATTCTACTTAGCTGCGCACTCGTGCCAACGAGGGTTAGGGCGTCCCCCCAAGGCGACGCACACCAGCTCGTCCCCGTTGGTGTGGAATGCAGCGCGCAAAGCGGCGATGGGGACCGCCACCCGTCACGCACAGCCCGACACGGCGGAAGGTGGAGGACAGAGTGCAGAGTTGGCACGTGGAATATTAGAGGAGGCATGAGAGATAAGACAAATGAGTTGATCGAAATAATGAAAGAAAGAGAATTAGATGTCGTGTGTATGTCGGAGACCAAACGGAAGGGCAGTGGTACTGAAGAGCTCCCTGGTGGGGCGTTAGCTCTATGGTCCGGAGTCCCGGAGAGCGAGAGCGCCCGCCAGGGAGTGGGGGTGCTGCTGTCGTCTCGGTTGGTCGATGTTATGACTGAATATAAGGTTGTGAACTCAAGACTTCTCTGGGTTCGCTTTAAATTGGGACTGACGAAGTTATTCCTTTTGGCTGTTTATGCGCCGGTAGCTTCGCCGTCCAGGGCTGAGCTGGAGGAGTTTTGGGAGAATGTACGAGAAGTTCTAGATTTGGCTAGGGGAACGAAAGAATTGTTGTATGTGGTGATTTGAATGGATGGGTTGGTACCGCTCGACCAGGGTACGAGTCGGTGCTTGGAAAGTTTGGGGATAAAAGGGTTAATGATGCTGGCAAGCTTATACTGGCGGTATGCAAGGAAAAGGGTCTTCTTGTGACAAACACTATGTTTAATCACAAGAAAATCCATATGTATACTAGAGAAAGAAAGAATGAGAGAAGTATGATCGATTTGTTCCTGGTGGATGACCGACTGCGAAAACAGGTGATGGATACGCGAGTGTTCAGGGGTGCTAACCTGGGAACGGATCACTATCTAGTGATTACTAGATTTAGGGGTCTGTTCGTGGGTTGGCGCTACCGGACGGCAGTAACAGAACCACAGTCGGTGTGTCGCATCCGTAGCTGGAAGCTTCAGGAAGCGGATACTAGGGACAAATATCATGCGAGGGTAGCCGAAAAGCTTGACAACATCGATGGCAGAAAAGAATGTGTTGAAAGAACATGGCAGAACCTTAGGAATGGAATGGTAAGTGCAGCGGAAGAAGTGTGTGGAACGATTAAAAGAGGCAGTAGTAAAAGAAGAGATGCATGGTGGAATGATGAAGTGAAAGAAGCTGTAAAGAAGAAGAAGAAAGCATGGTTAGACTACTTGGCCTCTAGTAATGATAAGGATATGAGAGAGAAGATGAAAGAAAGATATAAGCTGCAAAAAGTTCACACGAAAGCATTGATTGAGGAAGTGCGTGAAAGGTGTAGAATGGAAGCAGACGAAAGATTGTCGCACAACTTTAAGGAGAACTCCTAACTCTTCTGGAAAGAGGTTGGAAGGACCCGAAGTGGTGCGACGGCCTTAAGAATGAACAAAGTGCTTTCGAGAACTAATGACGTCCTCTCAGACAAATCGGACGTCATGCAGCGATGGAGCGAATTTTATAGAGAAATGTATGCGTGTGATGATCTAAGTGAGGGATCCGGGGATGACGCCGAGACTGGTACGCCAAACCCGGAGCTCGATGACACTGAGGTCATCAGTATGAAAGAGATTGAACGTGCGATTCGAAGTTTGAAATGTGGTAAGGCTGCGGGACTAGACAGAGTTACTGCTGAAATGGTCAAGTATGGTGGGCCTCGCGTCTGGGACAGCTTTCATCTGCTGTGCAATTTGTGCTGGCGGACGGGGGATGTCCCGGATGATTGGCGATCCGCAGTCATTGTGCCTTTATATAAAGGTAAAGGTTCACATTTTGACTGCGGGTGCTATCGGGCGTTCAGCTTGACCAGTTTAGCAAGTAAAGTTTACTCGAAGGTTTTGACACGTAGGATGCAAGAGAAATCGGAAAGATTTCTATGAGAGGCACAATGCGGATTTAGACCTGGAAGAGGATGCTCGGATCAAATGTTTTCTCTCCGCATGATCACGGAAAAGCTTCTGGCTGCTAACCAGAGGATTTTCTGTGCTTTTGTGGATCTTGAGAAAGCATTTGATAAGGTTGTAAGGAAGAAATGTGGGAACTGTTGCCGGGGTATGGTGTGGATGGTCGATTGCTAAGGTCTGTGCAGTCACTTTACTGTGACTGTAAAGCCTGTGTGCGGGTAGGGCACGACCTGTCACCCATGTTTAGCGTCCAAACGGGCGTAAAACAGGGTTGTGTCATGTCTTCCTGGCTGTTCATACTGTATCTCGACAGCTGTTTACAGAAGCTGAAAGATAGCTGTTTGGGTGTGAAATTGGGTGACATTAAAGTAAATTGTCTGCTGTATGCTGATGATGCAGTGCTTATTGCACCATCAGAGGCAGAACTGCAGGCATTAGTCACGTGTATGAAAGAGGAATGTGAAATTAAAGGTCTCCGCTTGAATGCTAATAAAACTAAGGTTCTGGTATTTGAAAGGGACGAAGAGAGAACGAAGTGTGAAATATGGGTAAATCAGGAATGTCTAGAACAGGTAAATGAAATTGTATACTTGGGGAGTGCTTTTAGCCGGGATGGAAGATATGATTTAGATGTGGACAGGCGTGTCGCTGCCGGGAACAAAGTCAATGGTGCCCTGACTATGTTAGTCAAAAGGCAAGGCGTAGTGAAGAGTTCACGCCTTGCAATACATAACGCAGTGTTGGTATCGACTTTGTTATATGGCAGCGAAACCTGGGTATGCCAGAAGAAGCATAAAAGCAAGTTGAATGCAGTGGAGATGCGATCTCTTCGTAAAATGTGCGGCGTCACCATGGCCGACCGAAAGCGAAACGAAGAGATTCGCAATATGGCAGGTTTGAAAGATGACCTTATCACAAAAATTGATAAGGGCGTGCTTCGATGGTTTGGGCACGTTGAGAGAATGAGTGAAGACCGAATGGTGAAGAAAATATATAGCGCGAAAGTTAATATTAAAAGATGTCGAGGTAGACCGAGACTAACTTTCGAAGACCATGTGAGCAAACTGCTCGAAGAGGGGAGGGTCAAGAGTACTCGGATACCTAGACGTGCATGTATGAAGAAGATAATGAATCTGAAAGAAGCGAAAGAGGTATGTAAGGATCGTGACACTTGGCGATCTGTTCTCTCTGGCTACCCCGTCAGGGATTGTGCGTGACGATAAGTAAGTAAGTAAGTACAAACACAAATAAGTCGTATTTAACAACTGTAACTCAAAATTGACGTGGGTATTGTTAATTTACAATATTTAATTTTTTTAAATAGTTGGGAGCAATCATTTTACAACTTGTCACCGGGGTTGCCACAGAGAAAAAAAAGCTATATCAACTCTGTTAATCGAGGATAAGTCATTTTCCACCCTTATCCTATAAAATAAATGTAAAGTATTTGCGGACTATATATATATATATATATATATATATATATATATATATATATATATATATATATATATATATATCGTATAATCGTATACGCTTCAAATGCTGGGTACAGGACTGCTCCCATTTTTGGACGGTTTTTAGGCAAGGAAGTGTGACGCTGGCCCAATGGATTTTGGCTGACTTCAAGGCTTTCAAATATTTTTTCTTAATTGCCTCGTACGTTGTAAATCAATATTTAAAATTGTAATTGTGAACAATTTCATTGGTGCCGACTGGGATAAAACCCAGATCGCTCGCGCACTACTTAATTTACGGGGAGTGCTCAGTCTCTGAGCCACCACCTTTCGCATAACCGGCAAAAGATTAAAGATAACAGTACAGAGTGAAATTTAATTAAAAATATTTCTGTAGCACATTTTCTGGTTTTTGTTATTAATTTATTAACGTTGCAGAATTTTTTCCTAGTGTTAAATATTTCTTTACGTTTTTATTGTTTTTATTTTATTTTACTCCACACTTGGATACTCTCCTGTATCATGGAGGCAGTTTACAAACATAAAACAAGTACAAACATCTAAACCCGGAACAATTATATGTTCAAATATTTGTTCCGTGCGGAATTCAAACCCGTGCCCCTCAGTGCTGCAACTCATTGCTAAATCACTGCGGCAAGGAGCCTTCAAATAAGTTCGTGTTTTGAATTTAGATTAGTTATTAAGGGTACACTCAAAATATACCAAGATGAGAGTCAAGAATTAACATTCCCGCCTGATAAAGATTTACATATACACGTCTGATAGGCGGCTTGTGGCTCTAATATGTATGAAAAACAAAATAAAATTTCTTCCCTTATCCCTTAAAATCCCTAAAAATAAACTGTAAAATTTTATCACTCCACAAAATGGCAATATGGTTCTGCTCACTCATTTTGTAGGTCAACATAATAATGAAAACTTTAAAAATTAAACGCGTTGTGCCTACGTGTATAATGGCCGTACTGCTCGTATAAATTAAAATAATAGTTTTGCAAGTGCTTTTTTTTAAATGCTTGTAACTTTTTTTATTCTTTTATTTCCAGGAGGAATTCTTTGAATGGCTAACAAATTAGAATGTTTAGTGCTTAAAACGTAGAGCTTATAAAATATTTGCCTTTAAAATTATTTCATTATTTTGTGTTTCTTGTACATGTGTTATGAAGTACTACATACATTAACACTGTAATATATCTCTACATAATATAACTCACGTAGTAAAAATAATAATAAAAAAATAATAAAATAATTCACTCACGTAGTCACGCTGTAGAATATTATGGCTGTAGAATAAAAAGGTCCGCTGGACCTGGTAATAAAGTTCTTGAGTGATGGGAATCGGAGACTACTACCTACTGCTACTGGTAACAAGGCATCGGCTGTATTTTAATTTTCATGTTTAGTCGATGATAAATCTAGCTGAGTACTGTGTATGGATCACAGCGTCCACTACATTATTTCTATCTATACCATCATGTATCTATAAATATGGGAAACAATCAACTTAAAATCGTGTAGGATGATGTTGTCCATATACTATTGTGTTTCAACAGGCATTTAGAGTTTTAATACAAACTGGGAGCAGCAGCCACTTTTATTTTAAACTAGCTGTACCCCGCGACTTCGCCCGCGTAGAATTTACTACGATTTCATGGGTTTTAATTTGTTTGCGCGGAAACCTATTTTTTTTTCCAAAATAAAAGTATCCTAAGTAGCCTAAGTTACTCCTTATATTAGCAGCTATCTGCCAGTGAAAGCCCGGTCACAATCGGTCCAGCCGTTTAGGAGCCTAGCCGAAACAAACAGTCAGACAGAAAAAAAATTAAAAATTGTTTATTTGTTATTTGTGCCGTATATACTATCATATGGATTTAGTAAAAAGTTTTTATTTCAACATTACCTTTAAATAATTTACACTTGTCAAAATTTTTCCAATTTCATTTATTTTCTCTTATGTTATAAACACGAGTTAAGTCATTGTTAAGTAATCGTCAGCGACTAGCCAAATATTTTCTTTAAATACATCTAGTGTAAAACATTAAAATACGATTGTTTATAGAACTCATACTAAATAATAATAAATAAATAATAAAAATGTTTTATTTCAGTAAATCTTTTTCACAATTAATTTGCCAAGGCCTCCCAGAAAGTAATCCTAAGATACTTGTGTTGGGAGTGCCTCGCTCTTCCTATGCAATCATAACACTTCGATTTACATTATAATATCAAAATAGCCAAATTTTATTAATAGAACAGAGTTACATAGTTAATAGATGGAAAGGAGTTTATGAGAAATGAATACCTGAGTAGTTGAATCCGTAGTGTGTTAGTTTCAGGTGTGTGTGTGTGTGTGTGTGTGTGTGTGTGTGTGTGTGTGTGTGTGTGTGTGTGTGTGTGTGAGCGTGTGCATGTGTGTGATTATCTCTGTGTGTGTATGTGCACGTATGTGAACGGTTGTGTATGTGTGCAAGTTTATGAATGTGTCTCACCCACTGATTTGTGTTGTGTATGTGTGTTATTTATAGCAGGTTCAACTCTTTCTTACCAAAATGTCTTCCACGTCATCATAATTAAGAGTGAAGAGCCATTCGGTCAGAGTTTTTCTACACTCAAACATTTGCATGGGGTAAATCCTAATTAATTTATTGATCTTGTTATAGGCATGAGGGGCTTGAACTATATTTTGCCGTTTGGCAAAAACTGTACGTGCAGGGTATGAGGGAGCCACGATATCGCACCGTCTTTTTATAAGTTTGGTATGGTCAAAAGGTAAAGTTTTGTGATATCTTAATATCATGTGTAAAATATAAAGTTTCCTAACGGAGAGCAGCTTGGATGTTTGGTATAGGGTTTCGGTAGAAAACCTATAGGGCCTACAGTACATTATTTTAATCAAAGATCTTTGCGCCCTTTCTAGATCTATAAAATATGATTTAGCTGCTCCTCCCCATACCGAGATGCAGAAGGTTAGTACAGATTGGGCTAGTGCGATATATATATTGTTCAATAATTCAGTACTCATCACGTGTCTAAGAGATTTAAAAACCCACATGAGCTTCCTTAACCGCCCTATAGTAAGTTCTACGTGTGGATACCAACTTAATCTCTGATCCACAATAATTCCGAGGTATTTAACACAGCTGACCTTCTGAATTGTTGGGCAATTACATGTGTTAGGGAAAGAGATACCACAGGAATGAATTTTGATTTTAAAATTAGGTGACGGCTGTGAATTTATATAGGGAGTGAAGCATACATAATTTGTTTTTTGGGTGTTAAGAGTAAGCAGATTCTCACTAAGCCAGTGACTAACTCTAGCTAGTCCCCTCTCAGCCTCCATCTTAATTTTTTCCCAGGTCTTTGCGGTAAAAATAATAGCAGTGTCATCCGCATAGGACAGTATCCTCCCCCCAACGCCACCAAGATTGCAGAGATTATTAATATATATCAAAAAGAGCGTTGGGCCGAGTACACTGCCCTGCGGGACACCAAACGTTACAGTTTCTTCTTCACTTATAAAGTTGCTGATTTTTACACTCTGTTTTCTGTTTTGAAGGTAGCTGCTGAGAAGAGAGAGAGTAGAGTCACGGAATCCAATACTTTCCAGCCTTCGTATAAGAATGGAGACATAGACAGTGTCAAAGGCTTTCTTGAGGTCAAGAAAGACCACTAGACATTTGTTGCCTTTGTCTACTTCTTTTGTTATAACTGATGTAAGATCCATGGTAGCATCCTGTGTCGACATTCCCTTCCTAAAACCATATTGAGAGGTAGATATAATGTTATACTTAGTCAAGTAGCTTACTATTCTAGAATTCAAGAGTCTCTCAATGATTTTAGAAATGGAGCTTAGCACAGATATAGGTCGATAGTTGTTAACGTCGTCTCTGTTTCCACTCTTATACACAGGGGTAACCATGGAGCGCTTAAGAAGGTATGGGAAGATCCCGGTGCGAAAACACAGGTTGGCGAGGTCACTAATTAAAGGGACAAGGATATCCTTAGTTTTTCTTAGAAAAAAAGTGGGGATTCCATCCCAACCTGGTGCACTCCTAGAGTCTAGGGACATCAAAGTATTTTCCACTTCCCTGTGAGATGTGTCTAGTAAAACAAAGGAGGACAGATGATTATGGTTATCATTATTACGAGTTTCTGAATGTATGAAGCTGTTTGAGATGTTCTCTGCTAGTGTTTGCCCAATGTTAACAAAATATTTGTTTACATAGTTGGTTGAGGTTTGTGGACAAGATTTTATATTAAGTAGGTCATCATTTGGGCTCTTCGGTGGCTTATAGTGAGTGATATCGTTAATGGTTGACCAAAGAGCTCGAGGGTTTTGTACCGATGCTTTTATTTTTTCTTTATTATATTTTATTTTTAGTTTTTTTATAAGGTTTCTACAGAAAGTACGGTAGCGTCTATATATTATAATTAAAATTTGATTTTGGGGGTTCGATTTAAGTTTTAGGTAAATAGTGTTCCTCAGTCTAATACACCGCAAAGCACCTGTGGTTATCCAGGGTTTTATGGTTCTTTTGCTGTTCGAGACGATTACGTTTTTAGTGTTAGATAGGATAGCTGACCTGACCATTTCTATTAGGGCAAAGGCGTAAGTATCAGGGTCTTTAAAAACATTAAAGAAGGAAACATCGATGTTAGTTAAACTCTTATAAGCATTATCATAATCAACCACAGTTTTATATCTTTGAGGACTTGTTTGTTGATACTGATTTGCAATTGCTAAAAGAACAGGGCAATGGTCAGTTATAGTTGAGTTTAATACCACAGTGAAAGTTGTGTTGTATTTTTTGTCAAGTCTCAATAACACGTGGTCAAGACAGCCATGCCCCCTCGTAGGTAAACTATGAGATGAGAAAAGTCCATGCAATGATATCATATTTAAATAATTTAATCTATTAGATCTTTCTTGATTTGTTTCAATTGGGGTAGTAATTAAATCAATGTTAATGTCACCTAAAATCAAAACATTTTTATAAGGGCTTATATTTTCAAGGTGATTACTGAGAGATGTGACGAAATTTCCTGCATTTAAAAACGATGGGGAACGGTAAATACCCAGTATATTATAGTTCGAGATTAGTAATTCTATTCCGGTGGCATTTTTAAGGTTTAGTTCTTTAAATTTCACTAATAGTTTATTTTTGGTGTATGCTACTACCCCGTCACTTCGGTTATTATGATTTTTTGTTTGAAAGGATGTGTAATTCTGTAATTGCGGTATGTTTTTGTAAGGGTGTAGCCAACATTCTGTAAGAATTAAAATATCTATTTCAAATTTTAGTTGCGCCAGAGTGAGCTGCAAGTTATCAAAATTTTTGTATATACTTCTAATGTTTTGTGTTAAAATAGTTAAATTATATGTAGAACTTATAGTCTTTATTTTTAGGTCCTGTATGTTACACTTGAGTGATTCTGAGAGTTTAATTTCATCAATTTCTTTTAGCGTGTTAAAACTATCCATTAAAAATAAACTTAAAACTCTTAGGGTTGCAGCTACTGTAGTTAGGTTGTTTGAATAGTAGTAGGTTAGATCGTGTGAAGTATAGGTATGTAAAACCAAGTTGTCCAATGTAAAGTTGTATATAATAGTATAGTATAGAAGTAACTGATTTATAGAGTGTTGTATATTTGTAGTCAGTGTAGTATAGGTGAGCACTTGTGTTATAAAGATTATTGGTGACGGGAAAGTATGAAAGTAATTTTATGCTTTGTTTGTATACTAAAATGTTTTGAAAGTGAGCGTGGGGTGTGTGTGTGATAAAAAGTTGGTAGTTGTGATTGTGGGATAAAGGTGTGTAGGTATATATGTGTTTGTGTAAAAACGTAGGTGTGTGCTTTGTTGCATGATAGGTATTTAACATTTTCTCAAAAATATATGGTAAACATTTAACGTTAAACAAATTAAACAATTTATACAAGAAAGTTAATTTTAGGAAAAATCTGCATACTATAGTTAGTCATTGTTCTTGCATCAATTGTTGGACTTGTGATTCGTGTTGAATGTGAATTATTTTAGACGTGTCATCTTTCCGGACTAACACTTTCCCCATAGAGGTCCAGCAGTACTTAACTTTTTGAGCCTTTTTTAGATCTCGGGCCAAGAAAAACAAACGTGCCCCCTTGGAGGTAAGATGCTCAGTTATGAAAATAGGTGTGTCTTCGTTGCTGGTGAAGCCCAGATGTTTGGCTTGCAGTCGTGTCTTGTATTTTAAATTAAACTCTTTCACTTTTTTCAGGAAATCTGAGCGCAGAAGTGCAGACCTTAGTTCCAGGATAATAATAGGTTTCCTTTCCCCATCACCCCTAGATTTCAGACGGTGTATATCATTAATATCACGATCGTTCATATCAAGATGAATGGACTTCGAGAGGATTACAACCATTTTTATCAGGTCTTCCCTAGTTTCATGGGCTTTTTTTGGAACATTTTTAATTTCTACGCAGGCCTTACGGGAGGTTCTATACAGGTCTTCAACTTTGTTTTCTAGTATGCTGATATATTCCCGGTCTTTTTGAGCCTGTTTTTCTAGGAGTGCAATTTTTCCGCGGTGCTCCTCGTTTTGAGTGGCTAAAAATGAAACAGCCGCATCAATTTTGGCATACGATTCAGTTATCTCCTGCAGTTTGCTGTTTATTGATGAAAGTTCCTTGTTTTGTTTATTTTGCGCGCTTAAGAGCGAGTTAATTAATTCTTTTATCTCGTCTTTAAAAACGGAGAACTGGTTGGGTGAGGAAACTTCCTCCCTTGGTCGTTTGTTTCATTGACTGCTATTATCGTCGAGCGTAAGGAATCCTCCACTATTATTTATTATCCGATTAAGAGAGGGGTCAGAAGAATACTGTGGCATATGAGTTTGCTTTATTTCTGGTACCGGCGATCGAGAAGGAGGCGTCCGTTGCAGCGACATGTCGTTGTAGGCCTATTTGGATCTAATGCCGTCGGCAAATAATTATCTCTGCGGGTTGTAACTCGTCGTTTTCGCCAAACAATAGTGGGCGGAGCGTTAGTAGGGGACCGGCTCTGGAGCATATATTGGTCTAAATAGGTTTGTTCTACTCACTCGCGTGCTGGGCGGGGCCAATCCGTAAGTCAGGCGCAGGCGCAGCTAGTTTACTCGTATTTTCGACTTACTTTCGAACTCCGGAGCACGGTCTCGTTCCAACAAAATAGGTGGAGCCTCCGTAGTGACACCCGCTATCTTCTTATCTTGTCCTGGTACTCGGTTCGATTTTTGTCAATTAAGTTTTTAATGTGTTATTTTAGCAATTTACACAGAGACTGTTAGCACTACCGACTCGCACGGAATCCAAGAAGGAAGAGGATACTAACAAACACCTTTTAAAAATATAGACTGTTATTTTTCTATTTCCTCTAGTTATTCACCAAGCAAAAGCTGCATTAAACAATGTCGAGACTCACTTTATACTCGTAACATCAAAAACCACAAACAACCAGTATTTGTACACGTTCAATTTTCAACACACGTTTAAACTATTGTTGCATTTTCTTGTCATCATAGTACGGAAATACATTTTACGACATCATGTTGAGTAAATATGTTATAATATAGTTTATTATAACTTATAACAAACTATAGATTAGAGAACACTGTCTATTAATACTTTTATGGATTTAACACAATTTGATTTGACAAAAAAAAATATAATTTTATTTCATCTGTTTTAAATTAAAAAATCTGGCCAAGTGCGTGTCGGGTCACGCATAATGTTGTGGTAGGGTTCCGTAGTTCCCAGAGAGTGATGACCATCGGAGTGGTACGGGGGTACAGGACGATCTCCTATAAGGCGGCATGTGTTTTAGTGGGGTCCCCACCCTGGGATCCATATTGTACAGAGATGCAAGGAACTCTGCCTAGCCTAGAGTTCCTTGCATCTCTGTACGATTGGCACTCGGAACTTCGACATTGAGGGTATCGTCCTTCTCCCAGAGATTGGCAATCGCGGAAGCTTCACGCTCGGCAGCTTATGCTTGAAAAGTGGAAAGAGTGTCTAGCTCACGCGAAGGCATGAAGCAGGACTGTTGAGGCTGTTCGTTCGGTCTTGCCAGACTGATTGAACAGGCGGCACGGGCCACTGACCTTCCGTTTGGTACAGGTGCTTTCCGGTCATGGGTGCTTTGGTAAGCATCTGTGCCTTATAGCCAGAAGAGAGCCAACAACTAAGTGTCATCACTGTAGTAGCGGCGAAGATATTTTTTTACATTCTACTAAGCCAGCGCTTATCTACGATCCCACCTGATGGTAAGTGGTGATGTAGCCTAAGATGGTAAAGCGCACAGACTTAACAAAAGCCTATTCACTCTTGCCTTGAAGACACCCACACTGTAATCGGATGGAAAGACAAATGCTGGCAACTTATTCCACTCCTTTGCTGTACTCATGATGAACGACGTGGCGAACTGTTTGGTTCGAATGCGTGGTAAGTCAACAACGAAAGGGTGAAGACTGGCCGAACGTCTGGTTGTCCGATGGTGGAAGGGAGAGGGTGGAATTAAATTATGTAATTCCTGCGCACACTCTCCGAAATGCATCCTGTAGAAAACCGAAAGGCTGGTTACTTTACGTCTGTGTTCGAGGCAAATTCAGGTCACCAATAAGCCTCTTAGCACGCCTTTCCATTGAGTCCAAAGCTCCTAGGTGGCATTTTGTAGCACCAGCCCATAAATGGCAGCAATACTCCATGCACGACCGAACTTGCGCTCTATATAATGTAAGCAGCTGTCCCGGCGTGAAGTATCGCCGCACCTTTGCAAGGACTCCCAGCTTTCTTCCAGCTGCTTTGGCCTTGGATTAAATGAACCGCCCAAAATTCAAATTTGAGGATATTTCAAACCCTAACAACTGAAGGCGGTCGGTATACTCCAGTGATACATTTCAGAAAGAAGGAGCCAAGGTGAGCTGGCTCCTTTTTGCAGTGATGAGACACGCTTGTGTTTTGGAGGCGTTGAACTTCACAAGATTGGCATCGCCCCAATTGGAGACTGCCTCTAATGTGAGATTCACACGCTCTATCATAGCTTCTCTTTCGGACTGGATTTGATCCCGACTGGCCCGAGAACTTGGTTGGTATCGCTCAACAACTGTGCTATCGTCTGCATACCCATAGAAACCGGGCATAAGCATATCATTTATATGCAGCAGGAAGAGAGTTGCGGAGAGAACGGACCACTGAGGAACACCGGCGTTAGTCGCCATAGGATCGGATGAGCAGCCATCGACGACGATCCGGAGAGACCGTTCACTCAGAAAGTCTTTTACCCATTCAATCAGACCAGAGGATAAACCGTTCGCTGGAAGCTTACCCAAAAGGCTATTGTGCCAAACTCTGTCAAAGGCCTTCGAGACATCAAGGGAAACAGCAAGTGCTTCCCCACTGTTCTCGAGTGCCTCGCCCCATACGTGTGTGGCATACGCTAGAAGGTCCCCAGCTGACCGATTTCGGCGAAACCCATATTGCCGGTCACTAAGGAGGTCATTCTGTTCTAGGTATGCCATTAAGCGGGCATTCAATATACGCTCCATAATCTTGCAGAGTATGGAGGTAATTGAGATTAGACGATAAATGGCAGGGTCAGCGCGGCTGCCTTTTTTGGAACAGGCTGCACGTTGGCCAGCTTCCAGAATTTTGGCACTATTCCAGTACTAAATGAGAGGCGAAACAAGCGTGTCAACACAGGAGACAACATCTACCATGGGGAGTGCTCTGAGGAATTGTTCGGATTAATCCCAGCCGCCAAATTTCACGAACACACATCGCGGCAGAACTCCCGATACCATCCACACCATCTGGATGATTGGCGGTCCACCACTGTGCGATTTAGAAGATGTTTTCTTCCTCGCACGACTTCCTTGTGGAATCGATTACCATCAGCGATTTTTCCGGACCGATACGACTTAGGGACCTTCAAGAAAAGAGCGTACTCCTTTTTAAAAGGCCGGCAACGCATCTGCAATTCCCTCCCTGGTGTTGCAGTTGTTCATGGGCGGCGGTAGTCACTTACCATCAGGTGAGCCGCATGCTCGTTTGCCCCCTCTCCTATAAATAAAAAAAAAAAAAAAAAGGTGCACCAGCCTTTAGGACTACGGCTGGTATACCATCTGGTCCACTAGCTTTATTCACGTCTAGACACCGCAAGGTTTTAAGAACCTCCTTATTCGTTATACGAATCTCCGACATAGAGGTCCCGCAGTGAGGTAATTTTGGTGGAACGTTGTTGCCACTGTCCAGACGTGAATTGTAGGCAAAGAGAGACGCGAACAAGTCCACTTTCTCCTTAGCCGTATGAGCCAGTGTGCCATCCGGTTTTACCAATGGAGACAGTGTAGGCCGACAGAAGTTTGTCTCGACCGCTTTGGCGAGAAACCAAAAAGCTCTAGTGCCGGATGGTCTGGCAGAGAGTTTTGCGCCAATATGCTTAATGCGATCGGGACTAGCTTTCCGTAATGCTTTTTTGTAGAACTTGGCGGTCTGGTTGAAAGTTCTCTTCTTGGAGCTAATATCCGGAGCTTTGCGGTTTCGAGCGTCAACCCAGGATAGGTAAGCTAAATGCTTGCGCTTTTCAGCTTGGGCGCATTCAGCGTTAAACTATGGGCGAGCTTTGCTACCGGTGGGAGCGTCAGAGAAGGGGATAAAGTACTCCATAGCTTGACGCAACACATCCGTTATCGCAACCGCGCAGCTCGACGGATCCACAGAAGAGAAACAAACCTCCCGCCAAGGATAAGATGCAAAAAAGTGTCACATCTCATCCCAATCAGCTGACTTATACCGCCATATTCGTCGAACACCTTGGGACTCGTAATCAGGTGGAGAATATGACGATACAGATTTCACCAGACAGTGTTCAGATGTACGCAAAGGTGAAGTAACCTGTACTTCATATCTGTCTGGTTCGGTAGCCAGCAGAAGGTCCAAGCAATTTGCTGTGTGACCGTCTACATCGGGTACCCTAGTGGCCACCTTTACCATCTGAGAAAGACTTAGCGTCAAAGCAAAATTCCACGCTTCTCTTCCAGCATGGTCGGTATTTTGGTATGGGAACAGCCAGTCTTGGTGACAAGCGTTAAAGTCCCCCATAAAGACCAACTGTGCAGTAGGATACCGATTAAGGGCCATGTCGGCAGCCTCACTAAGGTGATCAAATAACCGTGTTGTCTCCTGGTCACCGCTGTGCGATCGATACACACAGGCATAAAGGATTTTATCAATACCTGTATCTACCATCACCCAGATTGTCGAAAAAGTGGGGTCTTCAAGGTGACAGAGACGCTGGAAGCAGATGTCATTGCGGACGTACACACATACTCCGGCACGTGGATGGAATTTGTGCTCCAGGGAGAATCCAGGATAGTTAAGGTACGCCGCACTCAATGGACATCCAATTTGCGTCTCTGTCAAGAAAAGTAGGTGCGGCTTTTCAGTCTCAAGATGGTGATGGACTGTGCTGAGATTAGAGTGCAATCCTCGAATATTAGTGAGATCCACTTTTAGTGAGAGGACGTGCAACCGCTGTTTAACACTACTTTTCTTTTTTATGTTCATATTATGTGTTGAGAGTGAATAAGGATGGAGAATGGCAGTTGAGCGAGGCGTTGCATTAGCAAACAAACAATACTATCAGAGTTACTGTGCCCATGGGAGCTTGATCTGGAGACTGCTGGGACGCCCGAACCCCCCCAGAGATCGCCATCGGGTCCTCTCGCCCGGTCGCTAACCGGCACGATAGGGCCATCCTGGGATTTTTCGCCAGTTGGCGGGGCAGCCTTTCATGAGTAGCTAATTCACTAATTGGGCCCCCAACTACCTGCGGTCGGCCAGCGGAGCACCGTGCTTCGGATCCCGCTACCCTCCACGACCAAGCACCCGATACAGCAACAACTGACGCTTCGTACCCGGTTTACATACACAGCGCTACTGTTCAGACCCATTCTCCATATGGCTTCACCAAGCATCATGCCGGAGCACGACAAAGTCATTTTGCATCAAGACTTTTCGTTGGTGGGTGGTAACCGAAAAGCCAGCGGCCGAAACATACCACCGGAATTGGTGCTGCTCGTTTAGCACTACCCGGGGGGCACGTGTAGGGTGTCAGATTTCAAGTAGTTCCTACGGACGCGAGCAGCCTCGCCCCCCAAATGGCGCAGCATACCCTTGAAGACTGCACAGTGTGGGCTAAGCTGCGTTGTGACTTCGTGGATGTAGTGGGGGACGACCTCTCACTTCCAGCTTTAATTAAAGCTATGGTTGGATGCGAAAGGGCGTGGAGTGCCGGCGTAACCTTCTGCAAATAAGTGATGTTGCGGAAGGAGGCTGCGGAAAGGGAGAGAGAAAGGATGGCAGACACCCCAATCCGCAGCCGGAGAGTTGGGTCCTGGAGAAGAGCATATCAAGCTCTCCTACACACACCATAATTGATGCTTAGGTGGCGGACACAGGACTGTCCGTTGTCTTTTAATGCCTCGAGGTACCGCGCATGGTGTGTTTCCCATGCGCCGCTAAATAAAGGAGTGGAGAACTCCAGCTCCACTTCGTCATCGAGACGGATCCTAAAAGGGCTATCGCCATCGGGGCTGCGGTAGTGTTTGAAAGCGTTCCCGTAGCCCCAACCAAGGGCGAAGAGATGAACTCCTTGGGGTTTTAGCCGGTAGGAGCCCGGCATGACCTGTCTGTCGCGATAGGCCGGTATCCATAAGTATTTCTCTACGTATAAAAAAAAAGTTCCGTAGTTGCCCGTCATAATACGTGGGCTTTCTTTAATAATGACCATAATAAGTGAGTTCATGGTTTGACCGCTATAACGACAAAAACTAGGCCCGATTTGTAACATGGTAACTGAAGGACTTATTTTCAAATCAGACTTATAAAGAGTGGTATTCAAAAAAGTAAAAAAAATCTTTTAAATTTTGAAAAAAATACAATTTACATCAAGTCATTCACATGCTAAGCCTTTTTTTCTCAGATATGCCGGTTTTCTTTCACCGCCGAAAACGTGTTAAATCGACACTTCAAATTGCAATTAACATAATATATGTAAAAATATATAATAATGCTTATGTACTATAAAATTTACAAATTATTTTGCACGATTATTGACCCTATCTTCCTAGTAATTAGTAACGCAACGATTCCACGAACTATTCCATCAAATGGAGACGAAATCTCACAGTGCACTTAACTTGCAATTATTTACATCAGATAACGTGATAACATAATATATTCGGTAAAATGAGAGCCGATAGACACTCAATATATTCAACCAAAGAACTTCTCTCTTAATCTCAGTTTTGTCTACACAGTACTGCATACTGTGCACACAAAACACACGTATTGTGTATAACAGTGTTGTTAACCATTTTGCTAAACGCGGTAATTGTGGTTAATCATCCCAATAATGGCCACCGGTCTTGATATTTTTAAGTGTGACAATAATGATGCTGCACGAATAAGTATTCAGTAGCATTCTAAAATTTAATTTTATCAGTTACTTAAAACTATGAAAGCAAACTATAATACCTAATAATATCAGCTATGGAAGGTTGGGGTGCGACTGGCACAAGAGGCACCCCAAAGCCGTGAACATTTATTTATTATATAAAAAAGGCAAAAAGTGATGTTAATTATTATGTTCAAAATCACGCTATCAGCGCCGCATGTGGTGAAAAACTATTTGACGATATGACCATATTATAATGAAACAATTTTTTTTATACGATAAGGGTGAAAAACGAGCACACAGTCCACCTGATGGTAAGTGGTTGCTGCGGCCCATAGACATCTACATCTATCCTCTGATCATTTTGATCTAATGCAGATGCGTTTTCACCCGTGAGGACTAGGATGGAATGCCTCATTTCCAGTAAAAAGGGCCTCCGGCCACCTGCACTCACCAAGCGAAACGCAGAGGTAAACCTCTACTTCACGCTGGTATTCTGTGAGGTCGTGGTACCACCCCGGTTCGAGCCGGCCCATCCGTGCGACAGCAAAAGCTGCCGCCTGGCTCTACCACTGTGTGTGTGTGCTTGTTTGTCACTCTATCCTATAAAAAAAACTTACAAGTAAAGTTACGAGTATGAAAGTATAAAAAATATTGTAAAATCATTTCTAAAGTGAATATTGAAAAAATAAGCATTCAACTTTTATCCAACTACAAAAAAGGAGGAGTTTTTTTAATTTCTTCTGTGATTTTTTATGTGTTACGTGAATGGTGAACCGAAGTTAATGTTCCAGGTTTAGACTATTTACTAATTAAAATTATTCTGCTGTGCTGCCTCGTGGCTCTACCACTGTTAAAACTACCAATGTTGTGTTTAGTAATTAATATCGTGAAATGATCTCTATTCATTGATTTGGCTAAGCTAAATCATGACATTGTCAATAAACAGTGATAAATATCATAAAATGACACCATTTAACGAAATAATGAGTTAATGAGAATTTACCTAGTTTCAGTTTTATTTTACTAGAAAATATAAATTTTCATAAGTGTGATAGGATGTCACTATTATCTATTTAAATTACTACACCATTAAAATAAAATAACGATAAAACTAAAAAATTAAACGTTAGGATTAGGATTTTTAAATAATTTTAAAAAGCGAATTATTTAAACATATTACTAAAGGCAAAATATAGGCTTTTTTTATTTGATGACTGATGGCGCTGTTTTGATAATTAAAACGTATATTGTCAGTGGAGTTTTAAATTGTTATGCAAAGGTTAAAACTAATTTCAAACTTTATTTACAAATATGATATTTATTTGAAAAAAAACCCCTTTTAAACAGCATAATCATATATAATAGAAAATTGACATATAAAGGAAGAAAAATCTTAACCTTCTTTTTTAAGTTCCGTAATCAGATAAAAAGTAGCCTATAAGTTGCCCCGGGTTACTAACTACCTAGATATAAAATTTAATGGAAATCGGTCTAGTAGTTTTTACGTGAATCGGGAATACACATACAGACAGACAGACAACCAACAGACAAAAATTATAAAAACCACTAATTTGGTTACAGTAGCCTTTATTTAGTCTCCTGGACTTGTTTTTCCAAGAGTATTAGAATTACAGACACGAATTTTCTACAGATTTATTGCATGTATAGATGAGATGATATTATACCGATATTGCAGTTTTTGAAAATTCGAGTAAATAAGGCTCTACTTGCAAAATAACCCTGTATCATTGTATGAATACTTTGAATTTATTACAGCTAACAATAACATTACAAAGTTATAACGCGGTTAGTTTTAGGTCATTTTCTATGGAATTGTAACGAAATTTTTACTAATCAAAGTGCATTTTATAAGTTAATCGACTATAACTCATTAACTTGTTAATGCTACTTACCTGTGACAGTTTTCCTTTTAACTTCATTATATATACTACTATCGTGTATACTTTTCATATTACCAAAAACACTAGTTTAGTTTAGGTACAAGGGGAGGAGGGACACGTGACTCTAATGAAAAATACCACTTTAAAACTAAATATTTCGCAAACAGACACCTAAAAGATGTTCTTCCATAACCCCAGTGTTTTAAAGACCTATCTAAGGATATCCCACACGATGGAATAGACGGGTAAAAAAAATCATATGTTTACCTGTATGAGAGGTACTCAAAATAAAAATGTTTTTTAAGATTTTATTTTACAGTTTTTAGGTGTGATTAATGTCTATAATTATGCCAAATTACAGATTTGTAGTACATAGGGCCTCTGAGTAAAACCGCGGACGGACAGACGAACGGACGAATATGGCAAAACTATAAAGGTTCCTTGTTGTGTAACTACGGAAGCCTAACAAGGACAACAGAGATTTCTAGATGCTATTAAAATTTAATTTAAATTTCTTCAAAACATCAATACACTATTTAAAATAATGTATTAAATTTGGAACTGACCCAACAAAATACTGCTAGTTATTTACGTTACGTGCAAAAAGTAGATTACTTTAAGACAAAAGATTTTAAATAATTAATATAATTAAGTTTCATACGGCATATGCTTTCATATTGTGCTTTTGTAGTAAAAAATTTTTGATAATCAATTATTCCATCAATATGCCACCTACACATGCATTACTTCTAAGAATTTACTGTACTTCCTACACTGAGTAGCGAATTACTCAATGAGAAGTAAGTTCTTCCTTTATAGAACAAGGGTGACAAACGAGCACACCGTTCACCTACTATATCTTTCCTCGATTAAGAGTGAAATGCAGATGAGAATAAGATGGAATGCCTCCTTTCCAATAAAAAGGGTTTCCGGTTCTCTACACTCAATATACAAACCATTTCAGCGTTAAACTGTTATTTTACGCTGGTATTCTGTGAGAGCGTGGTCCTTCCCCGGTCGAGCCGCCTCATTTCTGCTACGACTAATATAGCTGCACGTCTAAATTTGTTGCAATGATAGGATACAGTATTGTGTCCATTTGTGCTCGGTGGCTTTGATGTATTTCCCGAAATCTGTCGATCGGCAGAGGCTCCGCATAATGTATCAGTGAACCTAGCATCTAAAGTAAATAACTACATAATGTATTCTACATAAAATAAATAATATACATTTTAAACACAAATATTGTTTTAACAAACATTATTTCAACAATTAAAATAAGTCCTGTTTCTTATTTATTATAAATATGTTGCTTTGTAATTTAAAGCCTCATTATTATTATAAACGCTTAAAGCATTATAACTTTAATATATAAACTCACCATATGGCGCAGGTTTATCTCATCCCGAGGCAAATTATCTACTTTAACTACTTTGCATGCCCTTATAATCAAACAGATCTACACATCAACATTACATTCATTCTTTCATACATCACAGTCTATCAAAAGTGCAGTCCTGAACTAAGGATCCCATAAATTGCATCAAAGGGGCCATCCTCAGAACTCAGTTTGTTTTTTTAGAAACTAAACTATCTGTGTCCAAAATAGTGATAATTATCTTTACCATCATTACATCCCTTCAGAAGTTCACTGCTGTACATAGACCTCCTCCAAAGAATGCCAAAAATGGTCCCGCATACATCGAATTTCTTCATATCTTACCAGATCGTCATTCTATCTCCTGGGGGACCGCCCTATACTTCGCTTCCTGGTATGAGGCTGTCACTCGAGAATATTTCTGTCCCATCGGTTGTCAATTCTTCGAGCCGTATGGCCACTTCAGCTTACTGATCCATTGGGCTATGTCAGTTACTCTAGTTCCGTTGTGAATGCTTTAATTCCGATAATGTAGCTTTAAAATAAATAATAATAATAATATTTAAAAGCTAAAGGTTGCCAGAGATAATTTTAACATCTGGTCATCAAATACTTTCGACACCCCGTGACTTATGGGGCTATAAAGTACTCAAACCGTCGGTAGTATAAAAAATCCCTAAGAAATAGTTGACTTCAATATGTATACTTTAATTACATTCGACGAAGGGTGCGAGCATAATATGGGGAACCATCACCTCATATAGTGTCGTAAAAGGCGCCTTAGGTTATGTGTCCCAATCATATTTTAATCAAGATGTTAAAGACAGCCTACGGCTACGCTCATTTGATCTTATCTTTGCAGTTCGCAAGGACCATACTATCAAGACCTCCGCCTTATATTGGACACCATGATGGAAAGAGCTCAAACTCTAATCTTAGATCTACACAATATAAAAGAATATTATGATTTCCACATTTAATGTATCTCTGAAGTTGGTGCTAAAATATACCTCCTAATCTGTCTAGTGGTAATAAGCCCAAAAGCTGTCCAGGCAAAAATATAGTCCAGGCTTCGAATACCACGTAAACACGTAAAGCCGTTGGTTCCGTACCTGATCTCTTTCTGGTCCTGTCAGATTGTCGTCCCATCGGACTACGAGTGTGCACCTTTGGTGCACCTTTGGTTCACACTCGTAGTCCAATGCACCCATCCATCACAAACACTCGTGCACTATAATCCTTTCCTGCGCAGATAGCTATTCTCTGTTGATAATGACCGTTTAGACTTAAATTCTGTCTGGAGAGTATTACTATTACTTTTACACAGTATAACCAATTCAAATTATGTAGAATTTTCATTTTTTTTACAATGATTTATTGGTTTAATTACAAACTTATAATATTGGACTACAGAATCATAGTAGATAAATATTATCTTCTAATAAGAACAGTTTTAACAGTGGTAGAGCCACGCGGCAGCTTTTGCTGTCGCATGGATGGGCCGGCTCGAACCGGGGTGGTACCACGACCTCACAGAATACCAGTGTGAAGTGGAGGTTTACCTCTGCGTTTCGCCTGGTGAGTGCAGGTGGCCGGAGGCCCTTTTTACTGGAAATGAGGCATTCCATCTTAGTCCTCACGGGTGACAACGCATCTGCATTTTGATTCGCAAACGAGGATAGATGTAGATTTCTACGGGCCGCAGTAACCACTTACCATCAGGTGGACTGTGTGCTCGTTTGTCACCCTTATCCTATAAAAAAAGAACAAGTATCTATTCATCATTTGTTGACTGTTGTATTTAATTGATATGTATATAGTGGTAACATAAGTACTTGGATATATAAGCAAACATTGCTTGTTTATATATCAAACTAATCAATTTTCGTATCTCAATTCGTTTCTTCCAAGACACAATTTCCCATGTAATTAATAGACGCCAATCTTGTTCTACAACTTTTAGTCTCTTGAAGTAGTTTTTTACTAAAAAAAAAACTTTTAATTTTGACCCTTTTGAGTGTACTCAGGAATATCATTCACAACATCATCATCACAAGCTCATGGTGAAAACCAAAATGTATTCTAAATAGTTACATTGAAACTTCGCCCCCTATTTTTTCATCCGTGGGTTTACCCTTTAGGACTAACCTATTTAATAATTAAGAACAGAATAACTTAAATTGGTTCTCAATTGGCTAAGGTATCGCGTACCTTTCATACAAAAAACATACTCGAATTGATAATCTCCTCTTCTTTTGAAGTTGGCTAAAATTGATGTACATACTTAATTTCTCACAAAGCAAAGGTACAGATTAATATTATAACAAGTTTGACAAAACCGACGTCAATATTAACAATATTTCCTTACTAACATCTTTATTTTCATACTTTATTCATCCTTTATATTTCAACAATTCTTATTATACTCAACATAGACCGTGTCTATACCCTTATTTAAGTTAGAACTTACTCAATCTTTGCTAATTAACTAAAACAGTTTGGAAACTTTATTAAGCTGGTGTAAAAATTTCGTACAGCGAAATCTTATTAATTGAAATTAAAATCTGCTTATTACATCTTAGTTTTAGAGTAATAAAGTATTGAAATAATATTTTTACCATTTCAAATTATGTTTCAGATAACTCGGTTTAAGCATAAGTCTGAAACTCATCTCGTTACCAGGAAATTCAATTCATAGAATTGAATTACTTTCCCACGTTTCTCACGTTGCATCCCCTTGAAACGAAGCCTTCTTAATATAAACTTCATAGAAGATAACATATAAGGAACATAGAAGATAGAAATATCGTGGTTAAATGTTCATTTTAAACTAATAAAAGAACATTTTAATAACTTATCGTTCCAGCAAGAAAAAATAGATAAATAGAGAAAGACGTAAATTATTTAACATTTCCACGAAAAGAGCTTAATCAAATCTATCAATGTTATGAGTTTATGCAGTCTATTTACATCTCATAATTTTCTTTATTATAAGAGAAATCACATCTTCTTTTTATAAAAAAAATGTTAAAGAATTCTATTTATGGCGAGTGGAGCTTTTCATAATGGGGCAGAATCATAAACTTGACAAAGCAATAAGATCAAATATTTCTACTATTAAATAGCTGAAGTTGCATACTGGTATTTGTAGTATGTTAGCCATAGTTTAACCAGTTTTGTCACGTATACGTACCTTAATTTCACACCCCAGACCCAGAACTCGGTAGAGTCTTTATTTACTTCGTTATCGTAATATTTTGGTCGTAAAAATAAGCATTAAGATAAAAATTTGACTAACACAGGTGAAGCATATCTTTTTCATCTAAAATTGGACGAGATAAGTAGATCCGAATCTTGAATAAACCAACATTTTTATATAAACAATAATTTGGTCAACGGATTATTGTGATTTTTTTTATAAGATAAGAGTACAAACTAGCACACTGTCCACCTGATGGTAAGTAGTTGCTGCGGCCCATAGACATCTACATCTATCCTCTATTACAAATAAAAATGTAGTTGCGTTGTCACCCGTGAGGACTAAGATGGAATGCCTCATTTCCAGTGAAAAGGGCCTCCGGCGACCTGCACTCACCGAGCGGAACGCAGAGGTAAATCTCTACTTCACGCTGGTTTTCTGTGATTGTCACCTTGTCTCTGATATGCATCCCAGTTCACCGTTATTCGAAAAAGCGTTACATTAGGTAATAAAAATAGGTGAGTGCTTTTGCGCTTGCGGGTACGATAATGTCTCCGATGCATTATATTGTCTCTTCAGTAGTTTTTGCATATACGGAAACCGTAGCCGTTGTCCAAAATCAGTTAAAGAAGATCATCGTGGTTTAAAGATAAATACGAAAACTAAATACAGAATGTTCTGAAGTGAATGTATAGAGCTCATAACGGCAATATAGCAAATTTTAACATAGTCAAGAATGGACAGAAGTAGGAACTTCAATAACAGTTGCAAGGAGATTATGTAATCTACGAAGGTTGTCCAGATTCTGAGCTGCAAATATATTTCTAATCACTTCATTTACTTGCGGAGTCAAAGACTAGTCACACAACACAAGTCAAAATATTATCCCGCGGCATGCAAGCAAAACTAATTGATTTTTATAAATGATTGGACTACTAATGGTTATGGCCTGGGTATTCAAAGGGATAATATTTAAGCCAGAAAATTTTCTTCGATTCAAAATATAAGTCAGTTCAGTGTATGCAATGTCAGCTGCTTATGGTAGATCTTCAAGAAAAATTTAATATAGAATTGGAGGTACAAGAGTGAATATAGATGAAAATTGTCAAGAGCAACGGAGACATCATGCCTATATTAATGATACCATCTTGTAAAAAACGTTTAATTTAAAGCGAAACAAAAAATCATGCGAACGCATGCGAAGCTCAGCTAAATGTGACCTTCTTTCAAAATTTTCCTAGAGAATGGCAGTTGAAAACTAATAACAGCTCGGGGAACTATTTATAAATTTTATTTTAGTTATTTTATCTTGTAAAACAAACGTAAAGACGAGCTAACAGTACATCTGAAATTAAGAAGCTATTGCTTCCCATGAACACCTGCAGCTAACTTTAAACGATCAAATCTATGAATGGATATCGTATTTCATCATTATGATGAAATATCTCAAAAATTATAATTTTATTTATTTATTTATTGATTTTGCATAATGTGTGTAATTTACAGTTGTTATAAAAAAATATAGTGCGACACATTAACCATTTTCGGGAAATTACGGCACATCTTCTTGTCAGGTATACCTCAAAACTTGAAAACGAGACTACAACCAGTGCGTGTTGCCAGTGATGACCTATGGAACTGAGACGTGGTCCTTCACTGCTGACCGGATGAGGAAGCTCAAGGTCGCTCAGCGAACTATGGAGAGAGCTATGCTCGGAGTTTCTCTGCGTGCTAACTTAAAAATGACGATATCCGCAGTAGAACCAGAGTGACCGACATAGCCCAATGGATTAGTAAGCTGAAGTGGCAATGGGCCGGCCATATAGCTCGAAGAACCGACAACCGATGGGGAAAAAAGGTTCTCGAGTGGCGGCCTCGTACCGGCGGACGCAGTGAAGGGCGTCCCCCCACTAGATGGAGTGACGACCTGGTAAGATATGCAGGAAGTCGATGGATGCAGGTGGCTCAAGACCGTGTTTTGTGGCATTCCTTGGAGAGACCCATGTTCAGCAGTGGACTTGTGAAGGTCTATAATGATGATGATGATGATGATGATGACATTAACCATTTTTGGTGTACAAAATTATTGAGTTTTAGAAACATTAAAGTATTATAAGTACATCATAAATTAAATATACAAAAAAATACAGATATTGCATAGTAATTAATCAAAGAAAAACTTGAAAGTGAAACCTAAGAAACAAAAATATTTACTACTATTTGCACTATCACATCATTAATATTTATAATTTTATGTCACACATATAATTGTCAAATTATTTTTGCAACTAACGGAACAAAGAGTTTTAAATAAAACTAACTTTACGGATTTTATTGCGTATATTAACTTATTTTTTATATTCCCGACGTTTCGGGTGCTTTTCAGCACAGCACAGCATTTAAAGTCTAGCAGTGGTATACTTGGGTTTGGATTTGATTTTCTTAATTATGGGCTCCCAAGAAGATGGCAGCACCCATCCATCTTCTCTATTGAAATTAGGATGTTTTTTAATTTCAATAGCCTCGCGAATCATCCTTGGGAGGAATCGGTGTTCTTTTGCGAGGATTTGTGGTCTATCAAATCTAATGTAATGGCGTGGACGATCTTGAACATGTTCACAAACTGCAGACTTCCCGATACGTCGGTGCTTCACGTCAGCTATATGTTCTTTAACGCGGGTTTTTATAGATCTTTTTGTTTGTCCTATGTACGAGAGACCACATTCACAATCCAGCTTGTACACTCCTGCATCTTGTAGAGGGATATGACACTTGACGGATGGTAAAAATTGACCAATCTTCTTCAGCGGCTTCAAGTATGTTTTAATGGAAGCGAGCTTCAAGATGTAGCCAACCTTGTCTGTGACTCCTCTGACATAGGGTAGTACAGCAGGCACACGTTCGACTGTGGCTGGCTTCACTCGGCCACTGTGACGTAGGCGCGGTACCCGAAGCTTGTTGTCTTGCAGTACTTGCTCGACGTGCTGAAGCTCGACGGCCAGATGTTTTCTGTCACAGATCCCTCATGCTCTCTGAAACAAAGATTTTCCCACGGTAGCTAACTGTGAAGGATGATGGTGCGATTCACCATTTAAATATCGGTATTTTTTCTGTACACAGTATGACCAATAGTATTATCAAGATTTCGGATGACTAAAACATCTAGGAAAGCTAAAGTATTGTTTGCCTCTAACTCCATTGTGAATTGTATTTTAGGGTTTATGGAATTAAGGTGGTTTAGAAATGCAATTACTTTGTCAGATGGTAAAATTATGAAAATATCGTCTACGTACCGCTTGTAGAATCTTGGATTTACAGGAGCAGTAAGAAGGACTTTCTCCTCAAAGTCCTCCATGAATATGTCGGCGACTATGGGAGATACAGGTGAGCCCATCGCCACTCCATCTACTTGCATGTAGAACTCTTATTTCCACAATAAATAGCCAGATGTGAGGCAGTGTTTGAGTAATACTGCATATTCTGTGGGCATGTTGTTATCTTCTAGCTTTCTAGTAACAATTGAGATGCAGTCTTCAATAGGTAGGCATGTGAATAGTGACTGAACATCAAAACTGACCATAGTTTCATTGTCAGCGAGATGTAGGTCTTTTATCTCACTAACAAATTGGTATGAATCCTTTGTGTGTGCTCTGGTATGTCCTCTTAGTGGTGACAGTATTTTTGCCAAGTGTTGAGCCAACTTATAAGTTGGTGAATCGATCTGGCTTACTATAGGACGTAGTGGAGCGTTTGGTTTGTGTATTTTCGGTAACCCATACAATCTCGGTGGTTTGGCACATGATGGTATTGTCGAATTTACGTCGAGATCTAATTTTTCATAGTATTTCTTTATTAATTCAGTAGTTGTTTTAAGTGTATTAGTTGTAGGGTCTATTTTGAACTTTTTGTATGTACTTACGTCCGATAAAAGTTGTTGTATTTTGAAATTATACTCTGACGTGTCTATTATTACCGTAGCATTTCCTTTATCCGCGCGGAGAATCGTGAGCTCTGGTATGTTGCGTAAGTTGTAACACTCATAATTGCAAATAAAATTCGCCGATTAGAAGATCTCATGACCAAGCGCGCAAGATATTTAACATCATTGATCAACGACTAATATATCAGGATTCCTTAAAGGTTTAGATTTGATAATGTCTCCAGAACTTATAAATAGCTCAGGGTTATTTTTTACATTTCGGCAGTATATACTATTTTAATACATACAACATATACGCGTGGTAGAGCCACGCGCAGCTTTTGCTGTCGCACGGATGGGCCGGCTCGAACCGGGGTGGTATCACGACCTCACAGAAAACCAGCGTGAAGTAGAGGTTTACCTCTGCGTTTGGCTTGGTGAGTGCAGGTGGCCGGAGGCCCTTTTTACTGGGAATGAGACATTCCGTCTTAGTCCTCACGGGTGACAACGCATCTACATTTTGTTTTGTAATAGAGGATAGATGTAGATGTCTATGGGCCGCAGCAACCACTTACCATCAGGTGGACTGTGTGCTCGTTTGTCACCCTTATCCTATAAAAAAATATGCATCATATATGCAAGTATGTAATATTTTTGTGTTACTTTTAAACCGCACAGTAGTGAATCTAGTGTCAATAAAAAACATATCGACAAAAAACTAATACAATCCAATAGTCAAAATTTTCAGATACCTTATTGTAACATTAATTATAACTTGGTAGAGTGACACTGCCGCTATATTATGGCTGCAGTACAAATGGGTGGACTTGACTGGGGAAGGATGGCGCTCTCATATAACATACATATATGTATGCTTAACTTCTAAAACCAAATAGAAAGTAAAATAAAGATTAGAAAGGCCGATGTACGGGAACAGAAAATGTTACAATTATAAAAATGATGTATTTATTTTTGATCTTACGTAAATCGTCCTCTTAAATATAAATTTTCATAAAATATCTTGTACAATACCGTAAACATACGTGATTTCGCTTATTATTTACTTTATGATATCTAAGTAAGGTCTATATTATAGCAGAAATGAAAAAACTACTGATAGAATACACAGTTTTTAAAGTTTTTAAACAATTTTTTTCTTTATTTTCGAATTCGGAATTAGCTCACAAAGCACCCATAAGAACAAAATACAAAGTACAACATTAATCCTATCTTTAACATACAAAGTACTGCACAGGAATGTGTATCAGGGCAAGTAATTTACTTAGATAAATTAGATTTCTTTGCGGACGAGATGAGTTTGCCGCCATGTTTGCTTTCTTAAAGTGATAGCATTTGCGTAGGCGATAAACGAAATTAATTTATTTAATTAATGTATTTATTGGCTATGGTTATAATACATAATATTTAACACGATAATTATATAATTATAAAATAATATAACGCGGTATGATACGTCAAGAAATACATGTCTCAAGGTTGCCTATAGAAAGTAGAATGTAACAATTAAGAAGAACTATTAACTAAGAACTATAGTATATCTTGCGTTTTTTGTCTCGTTTTACATTTGGGTCGATAGCACATGAGTAAAGAAATCGTACCGTACAGAGGCAAAGCTCGAATACAACCGCACTATGATAGGTACACTACTACAAGGTTGAGGCGCGTGTGTACATGAGCACTGGGGGCTCGTCACGTACAGAGAGAAACTGCTTTAAATCTGCTCGGCCAGTGCTCAAAGTCAGGGTTGTGTAAAAAATAATAAGTGTCAAATTTTGTGTTTTGAAGAATAATTTGTATCAAATGAAATATAAAAAAAGTATAAATATGGTTTACGTAGATTTAAATCTTATCGAGGTTTCCTCATTAGATACCGCTGATTTTGTAAATAAAATTACGAATTTGTTTCATTTCTTAAACTCAAGTACACTGCGATCTCCTAATAAATATAAAAGATCTTTTCGATGCGATTGTTATCAAATTAAGTTTTTAGAAGAAATGCTAACATTTTTCCGGAACTTAAAATGAATAAGAAGTGATAGACAGAAAGACGTTACAAATAGCATGAGTTTCATTCACGGATTTCCAGTATATATAATATCCTTAATAAAAATTCATGAATAATTACAATCAGAAGAAATTAAATTAATTTATACTTACGAGACGACTAAATCAAGATTGTCTCAAAAATTTCTTTTGAAAAATCAGACAGGCGGATGGTAACTGCCATGAACCAATATGTCATCTTGTTAGTATTGCCTTCAATAAAACGTTTATAAACAATATCTTAGAGAATCCTCAAAATACTAATTGTGAATACGATTTCAATATGTTACTTATGAAACCAGACAATAGTCGCATCAGTCAATACACCATCACCGCTATCTGACAATGTTACTGCCACTGTATTAAATACAGTAGAAACAAATTATTATCTATTTAATTTACCAGAAAAAATGATTTAGTCTATGTGTCGGGATGTTTGTATAGAACATGTTGTCGTGAACACCACAAATGTGAGAAATAAAAATTGTGCGTTAATAGATCTGAACAACCTATAAATATCCTATAGATATATAACCTGTAGATTATTTTTTCAGACCTTTTTTCAATCCTTGTAATGAGAAAAGATCTTTGTAATGATAAAGATAGTGTTCAATCTGGTTTTTTAATAATACATCCTGACTATTTTATTCCGTTCTTTGAATTGCTTGATCAAACATTTCGCGAATACTTTGACGTCGAAAGAAATATTGTAAATATTGGTAGTGAAATATTTAAACGTGTACAAGATATTATTTGTTTTGAAATGCGAGTGCTTGCCAATAGATTATTTAAAAAAAAACTTTACATTAAATTTAGAATTTACCATTTAATTAAAAGCCACATCTAATTATTGAAGAACAATAATTATATATTTTTTTTAAAGGATAAGGGTGACAAACGAGCACACAGTCCACCTGATGGTAAGTGGTTGCTGCGGCCCATAGACATTTACAATTATCCTCGTTTTCGAATCAAAATGCAGATGCGTTGTCACCCGTGAGGACTAAGATGGAATGCCTCATTTCCAGTAAAAAGGGCCTCCGGCCACCTGCACTCACCAAGCGAAACGCAGAGGTAACCCTCTACTTCACGCTGGTTTTCTGTGAGGTCGTGGTACCACCCCGGTTCGAGCCGGCCCATCCTTGCGACAGCAAAAGCTGCCGCGTGGCTCTACCACTGTGAGATAAATATATAAACGTAAAACATTTAGAATACGTAGTTTATAATATATATATAAGTATCTATTAAAATGCTAGTAAACGTTTTATTTATTTGGTTTGTGCCAACCCTACCAAAATAGTTAAACATTTTGACAGCTCCTTATAAGCTTTGCCTCTGTGTCGATAGAGAGTACAGTAGCAAATACCGGTGTACTTTAGAAAAGATAAATTTACTTAATGTTAGTGTTGGTTTTAGCCAAATATTATAATTAGTTTGACTTAACGGGTAATATACTAGCAGTTTTAAGCTTTGAAACTAGTGCTTTAACCTGAAACTATTTTTATTTTGGAGCAACATCAGCAATTTTACAACCACATTGCAGCTGTATCATATCAGCATCAATGGGGTTGGGCCCACGCTCTCAGAGAATAACATCGTAAAGTACAGTTTGTTGTGTTTCGTATGATTGACAACAAAAACTGAATACTCCTTGTATTGCTTACATCTCTCCATCTCAGTCCTTCGGGATGACAATGCATCTATATTTTGATTCTAAATCGAGCAAAGATGTATGTAGGTGTAGATGGGTTACAGCATCAACTTGAAAGTTAAAGTTACATCCTATATACGTCCCACTGCTGGACACAGGCCTCCTCTTACTTCTGAGAAGGTTTTAGGGTGAGTAAGTATACGTCGCATTACCCCAACGCATGTTGGCGGACTTCACATGTGTTCGTTTTTTTTTTTAATGAAAGCTTTTATAGAGTCGTGGTGACTTGATAGTCGATGAAACGAAAAAGCGACTCTAAAAAGAGACAAACATATACATCTATAGGATATAACCCGCGAGAGAATGAGATAGAATCTAGTGTAGTAAGCGACAGTAGTCTAACGGCAGGGTGCGGAGCACGAACTCAAAAGGTTTTGGGTTCATATCCACCATTCGACTACTGTCATTAACCAGTCTTAGCACAAGCATTTTCAGTTTACCAGTAGTGGTTAAAGGAAATATTAGTAATTTAATAGCATTGCATTTAAAAAATTGAGTGTTTCTTGTTATCTCGGTCTCATCTTCGTGCGGTGCTTTAAAGTGGAAAAGTGGAAAAATATACATTTTACTGCTAAAATAAGCAGTAGAACTAGAGTTACCGACATAGCCCAAAGGATGAGTATGCTGAAGTAGTAATGGGGCGGCCTTATAGCACGAAGAACCGATAACCGATAGGGAAGAAAGGTTCTCGAGTTTCGTGTAGGGCGTCCCCCCACTAGATGGAGTGATGACCTGTTAAGATATGCAGGAAGTCGATGGATGCAGGTGGCTCAGGATCGTGCTTTGTGGCATTCCTTGGAGGAGGCCTATATTCAGCAGTAGCCTTGAAGGTATGTAATGATGATGAAGATGATGAAAATAAACAGTAAGCATAAAAATTAATAAATTCAATCAATAAATAAAATTAACCATATTGAATAAAATTATCAGAATATTTAATCCGTTCATAACAATCCACGATTTCATAACGTCAAACCATCTAGCGTCTTGTGGCGGCGCTGTCGTCGCGCCACAAGCGAAACACATCGAAGCCTAAATCGCGCTAACGCAGTTCCGAAGTTAAAGCAGTATACATAGAATAGCTCCGAACTACCACTCAACATATTCCACCTGTGGCACCGCTCTCGAGCGGTCGTGTCCAGGTAGTCCGCGCATCCGTCCCCGTACGGTAGTGCTCTCTCGCTCTCGCGACTCCGCTGTCCTGCTCCCGCTGTACAGCGTCGACGTTTTGGTGAGTAACTTTTGCTATCAGTTCTTGCCCCCCTGTCTTCGGGCGGGGAGGTTTGACTGACCTCCGCTTGTTACTGTTATTTTTTATTGTTATTTTTATTGTTAACTATTTCTAATTTTGTTTTCGTTATTTATTTGTATAACGTGTACGTGTATACTGTTTCTGGGGAATTACTTGCTCTTTTCAGAGCAAGGCCCTGCTCTTTTGAGAGAAGGGGTACTACTCCTTGAATAAAAACGTCCCGTTCTTTTGAGAACGGTGATCCCACCCTTACTGTTAGGTACAGAACGTTTCTGCTCTTTTCAGAGCAGTGTCCCCCTGCCCTTACTTTTCTTTTTACTTTTTTAGTATAGAACGTCGTCCCCAGTCCCACTCACAGTAATCACCATGTCCACCCAAGAACTCAAAGGTTCACTTCTCGCCGCCATCAATAGGATTGATGACCCGCAGGCTCTCACCGCAGCCCTGGCCATTCTGGCCACTCCTGCCCGTAAGGCAAACCAACCGCCGCCCGTTATAGCGGCCCACATTGAATCCCAAAACCCATTCACACCTTTGGAACTGGATATGGAGTGCTCCTACTCCAACTCCGGGTCCTCTGTATCAGCCTCCCGGAAGAGGCCCGCCACTAAGTCTGGCACCAGGACATCGGAGTCTTCTAACTCCGACGGTTCCGGCGACTTCTCCTATACCACGGGCACGTCAAAGCGCGGCGTAAAACGCGCCGCGATAAACCTAAACCGCCCCCCCCCCCCCCGCCTCAGCGGCCCTTGCCACTCGTTCAACCTCCGCAGCTCCCGCTGCCGCCTCTGCCCCCGCAGCCCCCGTCGCTGCCCACTTATGTCATTAGACATCCCCGCTTTGACCAAGCCAGCCTCTCGCTGTGCTCCAGTCCTTGCCAAGAAGCAAGTCCCGCCCCCTGTATTCCTAAGAGATAAGGCGAAATTCACAGAACTGTCCAAAACCTGCTACAACGCAGGTATAAATTATGACCACGCTATAAACTTCGGGGAGGCTATTAAGATCATCCCCCAATCAATCAGCGACTTCCGTCGCCTCACCAGGCTATTCACAGCCAAACGAGTCTCTTACCATACATACGCTCTTCCGGAAGAGCGTAAAGTCAGGGCCGTCATCCGCGGCGTCCCCTTCGAATTTTCCAATGAGGAAATCCTTGAGGACCTTAAGTCCCAAGGTTTCCCCGTAGAAGCCGTGCACAAAATGCACAATAGAACGGGCCAGAGGTTCTCTCTTGCCCTAATCATCTTAAACAACGTGCCGGAGGCAAAAGCCATCTTACGGCAGGTACGCATAGTGTGTGGCCTGTCGAGAGTGAGGGTTGAGCCCCCACATAGGCGCGGGTTCCCGGCGCAGTGCCACCGCTGCCAGCTATATGGTCATGCGGCGGCCAACTGCTCTGCCCCACCCAGATGCGTTAAGTGCCTTGAAACCCATAACACTAAAGAGTGTCCTCGGCCCAAAGACGCCGAATACCCACCCACGTGCGTCCTGTGTAAACAAACAGGCCACCCGGCAAACTACAGAGGCTGCCCTTGCGCACCTCATCCTCGCCCCAGTAGGCAAGCTCCACCGCCGGTCAATGACCGCTCACTCCCGGCTCTTTACCAACGGCCCCGTCAGGGCCTTTCTCAGCCCATACAGGGCTTCTCTCGACCCTCTCAGGGTCCCCCTGGGCCCCCTCAGGGCATTATTCGGCCCTCTCCGGGCTTCTCTGAGCCTATGCAGCCTCCAGTCTTTCCCTGGGCCCCAAAAAGGCAGACCCACCGCGGACAACCTCCACCCCGCAACAATCACAGCCCTCAATTGCTGATGACCTAAAAACGGTGTATTCCGCTATTAGGAACATCGACGTTAGGGAAATCGCTGTGTTAGCACGCAAATTGCGCGCTGCAAGGTCCCCTAAGGACCGTCTCCTCGCTCTTGCAGAGCATCATAATCTTTTGTGCTCGTTGTAAGTTAAGTTAACTTAATTAACTTAACTTCACAATGACAGAGCAGTTTGCTCTACCAAAGTCTCACGGTCGTATCAAACCTAAGGGTTTATCGCTTGTATCCTTTAATATTCGCGGTTTGCGAAATAACCTCCCAGAGCGTAAGCTCTTTCTTCGAAATCCTGAAGCCGATTTCCTCCTCTTACAGGAAACTAATCTCAAAACTAAGGACACTAAAGGCCTTTTCATTAAAAACGGAACGGCCATCTATTACAAGAAGACACTTCACTGCTCGCCCATTTCTACTCCGCAGCTTACCAACATGGAAGCCACGGTATGCCGCCTAGCTATGACTGGACATCAGTCCATCCTCATAGCCTCCTGTTACATCCCTTCAGGAACCCATCCCCTCGAAAAAGATTTTGAGGCTATTTTATCTTTAGGCAATTCAGTCATTATGTTTGGAAATTTTAACTCCAAGCATACTGAATGGACATGCCGTACTACCTCCCCTAGTGGCATAATACTGCTCGATATCACGCAGTCTCTTGACCTTACCGTTCACTGTCTCCTCGGTGCTACTCACTATCCCGATGTCACCGACCACGCTCCCGACGTGCTAGATTTTGCACTATTTAAAAGTGTTTCCCTCAACCTCAGGGCAATCGAGACACTAGACGATCTAGGTTCCGACCACCGACCGGTCTCCCTCATTCTTGGCCATCAGCCACCCCCCTCAACACCCTCTACTAAAACCTTCACAAATTGGAAGGGCTTCAATGAGTCCCTAGCGAATGCTCTGGACTCACATGACTCTCCCATCTCCCTACCGTCAGACTTAGACAGTCCCGAAAAATCGACACTGCGGTCGAGTCACTCTCCACCCTTATTAAAACCTCCCTTAAGGAGAATGAAAGGGTAGTCCCGGTTGCTAATAATAGTGGGCTTCCCCTACATATTAGCAACCTTTTAAAAGCCAAGAAAGCTGCTTTTCGGAAAGCAGCAAAATATCCCACGCCCGAATATAGGCTCACGGCCAATCGTCTTCAACGAGAACTCCGTTTCCGCCTCTCTAAATTTCGAGACCTAGAGAAGAGTAAATTCATGGAGAATATCTCTCCCTCTCATACAGCGTACAATCGGATAGCAAGAGCCCTCCGCATAGACGCTATCACCCACACTCCCCCTCTCCCCCGTCTCGACGGTACGGTAGCCTTCAAGGACGAGGAAAAGACTGAGTGTTTTGCAGACAGCATTGCCGCTCAATGCTCTCCTAGCTCTCAACCCGTCGACCCTTCACACGTCCAGGCAGTGGAGGATGAGGTCCGCCGCCGGAACTCACCCCCTACAGCCTCCGAACCTATCTCTGTGTCCAATGATGAGATTTCATCCCTCATCAAAGGACTTAAGCCCAAAACTGCTCCGGGCGCGGATGGCATCTCTAAACAAGCCCTAAAATACTTTACTGAGCAGGTGTTAACCCTTTTATCTATTATCTTCAACGCCTGCTTACTAGGCATACAGGCTTTATCTACAAGTTATACAAAATAGATCTCCCCGATCGTCTAGTACGTCTCGTGGCCTCTTATCTAAAGCATCGTACCTTTCGTTTTAGACACGAAGGCACGCTATCTTCACAGGGCCTTATCAAAGCTGGTGTCCCTCAGGGCTCAGTACTTGCTCTTCTGCTGTACATCCTGTTCACCAAAGACATTCCCACCCCGTCGAAAGGTGTTCAGCTCTCCCTCTTCGCAGACGACACTGCTCTCAACTGTATAGGTATCTCGCTACCTTTCATACGAAACAAGGTTCAAAAGTCAGTTGATGACTTAGGAGCTTGGTTCAAAAAATGGCGCATCGATGTGAACCCGGAGAAGAGCTCCGCCGTTCACTTCGATTACAAACGACGCCGTCTCAAAAACACTCCACCAGTACGTATGCTAGGAACCCCTGTCCCCTGGCATACGTCTGCCAAATATTTAGGTGTCACTCTAGACACAGGGCTAACTTTCAGGCCCCACGTCAAAAGAGTAATCCGTCACGCACGTTTTTACCTGAATAGGCTCAACAGTATGTTGGGCCGACACAGTAAAATGTCCCTCAGAAACAAGCGTACCCTTTATAAGGTCTGTATACGACAAGTCATGTCCTACGCGGGCCCCATTTTTGCCCACGCTAACCCTAAAATTATTAATGAACTCCAAGTAGTTCAAAACCTTTTCTGTCGTCGAGCTGCGAACGCACCTTGGTACGTCCGTAATGCCGACCTTCATCGGGACCTAGAGCTCCCTACAATTCAACAATTTCTTAAAAAACTCTCTGAGAACTTCTTCAAAGCCTCAGAGTCGCACTCCAATCATCTTATTCGTGAGGCAGCTACTTATGCAGCCCCACTCCCCTCTCGCTATCGAGTCCGCAGGCCGAGAAACTCTCTCTCGGACCCGCCTAATAAACTGTCAAACGACCTGAACTCCCTCATGGCGGCTCAGGCCAACTCTAATTAAATTATTCATAATTAATTTGCCTTCGTAGGCACTCCCTCAGCGGCTCCTAGCCGCCTGCGCCCTCTTTTCCCAAAAGAGGGTCGCTTCCGATACGGCATAAGAAGCTTTAAACAGCTGGTTGCCAGTCCCCAAAGGCAGTTTTTAGCGAGTACCACTTAGGTCCCTCGGTAGGCAGTGAGTCCCGCATAACCAGGACAGACCGGCTGTCGTGGTATGCGTAATGCATTTTCCGCCTCCCTACATAAAGGGCTAACCCCTTTTCCAAATGCTTCGGGCGCATAAAAAAAAAAACTACCACTCAACATTCCGCCTGTGGCACCGCTCTCGAGCAGTCGTGTCCAGGTAGTCCGCGCGTCCGTCCCCGAACGGTAGTGCTCTCTCGCTCTCGCGCCTCCGCTGTCCTGCACGCGCTGTACAGCGCCGACGCCGGGTGAGTCTTTTATCGCTAACTTCAGTTCTTGCCCCGCTGTCTTTGGGCGGGGAGGTTTGACTGTTGGATTGTGCTTGTTAAGTTTTCTGTTATTTTTATTGTTAATTATTTTTAATTTTTGTTATTGATTTATTGTATAACGTGTACGTGTATACTTTTTCTATGAAGTTACTTCCTCTTTTCAGAGCAAGGCCCTGCTCTCTTAAGAGCAGGGGCACTTACTCCCTGAATAAGAAAGTCGCGTTCTTTTAAGAACGGTGATCCACTCCTTACTGCCTTGGAGTAAAACGTCTCTGCTCTTTTCAGAGCAGTGGCCCCCGCTCTTACTGTTTAGTATAGAACGTCGTCCCAGTCCCAGTAATCACCATGTCCACGCAAGACCTCAAAGGCTCACTTCTCGCCGCCATCAATAGGATGGATGATCCGCAGGCTCTCGCCGCAGCCCTGGCCATTTTGGCCACTCCTGCCCGTCAGGCAAACCAACCGCCGCCCGTTATCGCGGCCCACTTAGAATACCAAAACTCGTTCGCCCTACTCCGACTCCGGGTCCTCTGTATCGGCCTCCCAGAAGAGGCCCGCCACTAAGTCTGGCACCAAGACATCGGAGTCCTCTGACTCCTAAGGTTCCGGTGATTTTTCCTTTACCACGGTTACGTCATAGCGTGGCGTAAAATGCACCCCCCCGTCTTAGCGGCCTCTGCCGCTCCTTCAACCTCCGCAGCCCCCGCCGCTGCCTCAAACCCTGCAGCTCCCGCTGCCGGCTCTGCCCCCGTAGTCCCCGCCGCTGCTAAGGCTAATGTCGTTATACATCGCCCCACCGTCTATGCCAGCTTCCCGCTGTACTCCGACACTTGCTAAGAAGCAAGTCCCGCCCTCTGTCTTCCTAAGAGAAAAGGCGAAATTAACAGAACTGTCCAAAACCTGCTACAACGCAGGCATAAAATACGATCACGCCATCAACCTCGGGGAGGCTATTAAGATCATCCCCCAATCAATCGACGACTTCCGTCGTCTCACCAGACTATTCACAGCCGAACGAGTTTCTTACAATACGTACGCTTTTCCGGACGAGCGCAAAGTCAGGGCCGTCATCCGCGGCATCCCTTTCGAATTCTCTAATGAGGAAATCCTCTAGGACCTTAAGTCCCAAGGATTCCTCGTAGAAGACGTGCGCAAAATGCACAGCAGAACGGGTCAGAGGTTCTCGCTTGCCCTCGTCATCCTTTCCAACGTGCCGGAGGCAAAAGTCATCTTCCGGCAGGTACGAACAGTATGTGGCCTGTCGAGAGTGAGGGTTGAGCCTCCACATAGGCGCGGGTTTCCGGCGCAGTACTACCGCTGCTAGCTATATGGTCATGCGGCGGCCAACTGCTCCGCCCCACCCAGGTGCGTTAAGTGCCTTGAACCCCACAACACTAAAGAGTGTCCTCGGCCAAAAGGCGCCGAATTCCCACCCGCGTGTGTCCTGTGTAAACAAACAGGCCACCCGGCAAACTACAGAGGCTGCCCTTGCGCACCTCATCCTCGCCCCAGTAGGCAAGCTCCACCGCCGGTCAATGACCACTCATTCCTGGCTCTTTACCAACGGATACCCCGTAAGGCCTTTCTCTCGGCCCTCTCAGGGTCCCCCTAGGCCCCCTCAGGGCATTATTCGGCACCCTCCGGGCTTCTCTCAGCCTATGCAGCCTCCAGTCTTTCCCTGGGGCCCTAAAAAGGCCGACCCACCACGAACAACCTCTGCCCCCAATCGATCTCAGCCCTCGATGCTCGACGACCTTAACACGGTTTACGCCGCTATAAGGAACATTGACATCGGGGACATCGCGATTTTAGCAAGCAAATTGCGCGCTGCGAGGTCCCCTGAGGACCGTCTCCTCGCTCTTGTAGAGCATAACAATCTTTTGAGCTCATTGTAAGTCAAGTTAACTTAATTAACTTAACTGAACAATGACAGGGCAGTCTGCTCTACCAAAGTCTCACGGTCGTATCAAACTTAAGGGTATATCGCTTGTATCCTTTAATATTCGCGGGTTGCGAAATAACCTCCCAGAGCTTAAGCTCTTTCTTCAAAATCGTGAAGCCGATTTCCTCCTCCTACAGGAAACTAATCTCAAAACTAAGGACACTAAAGGCCTTTCCATTAAAAACTTTTCTCTTCTTCGTAATGACAGACCCGACCGCCGAGGCGGCGGTACGGCCATTTATTACAAGAAGACACTTCACTGCTCGCCCATTTCTACTCCACAGGTTACCAACATGGAAGCCACGGTATGCAGGCTAGCTATGACTGGACATAAGTCCATCCTCATAGCCTCCTGTTACATCCCTTCTGGAACCCTTCCCCACAAAAGAGATTTTGAGGCTATTTTATTTTTTGGTAACCCAGTCATTATGTATGGAGATTTAAACTCCAAGCATACTGAATGGACATGCCGTACTACCTCTCCTAGTGGCAAGATACTGCTCGATATCACGCAGTCGCTTGACCTTACCATCCACAGTCCCCTCGGTGTTACTCACTTTCCCGATAACACCGACCACGCCCCCGATGTACTAGATTTTGCGTTACTCAAAGGAGTTTCTCTCAACCTCAGGGCAATTGAGACACTAGACGACCTCGGATCCGATCACCGATTGGTCTCCCTCATTCTTGGCCATCAGCCACCTTCCCCAACACACACGAAAACCTTCACTAATTTGAAGGGATTCAAGGAGTCCCTAGCTAAAGCTTTGGACTCACAGGACTCTACCATCTCCCTATCGTCGGACTTAGTCCCGAAAAAATCGACACCGCGGTCGATTCACTCTCCATCCTTATTAAATCCTCCCTTAAGGAGAACGAAAGGGTCGTCCCGGTTGCTAACAATAGTGGGCTTCCCCTACATATTAGCATCCTGTTAAAAGCCAAGAAAGCTGCTTTCCGGAGAGCAGCAAAATATCCCACACCCGAATATAGGCGCACGGCCAATCGTCTTTAACGAGAACTCCGTTTGCACTTCTATGAATTTCGAGACCTCGAAAAGAGTAAACTAATGGAGAATATCTCTCCATCTCATACAGCGTCTCCGCATAGACGCTATCACCCACACTCCCCTTCTCTCCCGTCCCGACGATACGGTTGCCTTCGAGGACGAGGAAAAGGCTGAGTGCTTTGCAGACAGCATTGCCGCTCAATGCTCTCCTAGCTCTCAACCCGTCGACCCTCCACACGTCCAGGCAGTGGAGGATGAGGTCCGCCGCCGGAACTCACCCCCTACTGCCTCCGAACCCATCTCTGTGTCCAATGATGAGATTTCATCCCTCATCAAAAGACTTAAGCCACTTTCACACTTAAACACTTTCCTCAGCAGGTGTTAACCCTTTTATCTATTATCTTCAACGCCTATTTCAACCTTAGTTACTTTCCCACTACGTGGAAAGAGGCAACTGTGATTGGTATTCCCAAGCCAGGCAAGCCTCTCAACCTCCCCCTCAGTCATCGCCCCATTAGCCTCCTCAAGGCCATGGGCAAGCTCTTCGAAAGAGTCATCGAAACTCGCATGAGGCGCCATCTGTTTCCCACAGACGGTGACCCTCTTATCATTCGCCATCAATTCGGTTTCCGAGCGAAACACTCCTGTCCCGAACAAGTTCACCGTATTGTGGAATATATCCTCAGCGGTTTTTATCCTCGTCGTCATAAGACCATAGCGGTCTTTTTCGACATAGCTAAAGCCTTTGATAGAGTCTGGCATACAGGCCATATCTACAAATTATACAAAATGGGTCTCCCCGATCGTCTAGTACGTCTCGTGACCTCTTATCTAAAGCATCGTACCTTTCGTTTTAGACACGAAGGCACGCTATCTTCACAGGGCCCCATCAAAGCTGGTGTCCCTCAGGGCTTAGTACTTGCTCCTCTGCTGTACATCCTGTTCACCAACGACATTCCCACCCCGTCGAAAGGTGCTCAGCTCTCGCTCTTCGCAGACGACACTGCTCTCTACTGTAAAGGTATCTCGCTACCTTTCATACGGAACAAGGTTCAAAAGTCAATTGATGACCTAGGAGCTTGGTTCAAAAAATGGCGCATCGATGTGAACCCGGAGAAGAGCTCCGCCGTTCACTTCGATTATAAACGACGCCGTTTAAAAAACACTCCACCAGTACGTATGCTAGGGACCCCTGTCCCCTGGCATACGTCTGCCAAATATTTAGGTGTCACCCTAGACACAAGGCTCACTTTCAGGCCCCACGTCAAAAGAGTAACCCGTCACGCACGATTTACCTGAGTAGGCTCAACAGTATGTTGGGCCGACACAGTAAAATGTCCCTCAGAAACAAGAGTACCCTTTATAAGGACTGTATATGACCAGTCATGTCCTACGCGGGCCCCATTTTTGCCCACGCTGACCCTAAAATTATTAATGAATTCCAAATAGTTCAAAACCTCTTCTGTCGTCGAGCTGCGAACGCTCCTTGGTACATCCATAATGCCGACCTTCATCGGGACCTAGAGCTCCCCATAATTCAACAACTTGTTAAAAAACTCTCTGAGAACTTCTTCAAAGCCTCAGAGTCGCATTCCAATAAACTTATTCGTGAGGCAGCTAATTATACAGCTCCACCTCTCTCGCTATCGAGTCCGCAGGCCGAAGAACTCCCTCTCGGACCCGCCTAATAAACTTTCAAACGACCTGAACTGCCTCCTGGCGGCTCAGGCCAACTCATAATAAATTTTGCCTTAGTAGGCTCTCCCTCAGCGGATCGTAGCCGCCTGCGCCCTCTTCTCCCAAAAGAGGGTCGCTTCCGATCCGGCATAAGAAGCTTAAACAGCTGGTTGCCAGTCTCCACAGGCGGTTTTTAGCGGGTATCACTTAGGTCCCACGTAGGTAGATACAATGAGTCCCGCATAACCACGACAGACCGGCTGTCGTGGTATGCATTAATGCATTTTCCGCCTCCCTACGTAAAAGGTAGCCCTTTTCCAATTGCTCCTGGGCGCAAAAAAAAACTATCACTCGGAGCGATGGCCGCTCCCCGGGCAGAACACCTTGCCCGGCGGAAGATCTCCCCTTTTCCTTCCACCGGCCACAGTCTATTTTACGTACCACCTTGAGAGTCAATCCATTTTTATTCGATTAAAGCTTTTAAAAAGTTACCTCGCAAACATCCGCTCGATAAGTGACCGCTAAGTCTTAGCGGTCAGCCACCGCAGAGTCTACATCACCTGATGATGCCTCGTGTAGAGGCGATACAGGTTTCGTATTGTCGTTAGTGGTGTTTCTTTCCTACGGTATTGGTGTTGGGAGTAGTGGTGCTGGGATTAGTGGTGACGGGGATAGTGCACGCAATTGAGGGAAGCCGGGAGGTGCTCTTCAAACTAGGTAAGACACATCTAATAGTAACTTTTTAAAATATTTAATATAATGGATTTCCGCAAAGTAACGCCTGATTCTATTAATTACATTTTTATTCGATAAAATTACTTTACCATATAGCCAAAGAAATTTTACTCGAAAGAAAATATTATTTTGATTTATAATTACACTATAATTTAGGCTCTATTTGTCTAAAAATAAAGATGTTACATTTATTTACTGTAAAACTAAAATGTTATCTTAGATTTTATGCCGCACTTGTGGTTGAAAGTTTAAGTAAATCAATATTAAAAAGTAAATATATTAAATTGAAATTTGAAACTTGGAGTCTGTTTAATTTGTAATTTATTAGGTATATGCATAAAATGTAAAATATTAAATTTTAAATTTCTTTTCACCTAGATTGCAACCATTGTATAACACTTTTAAACTAGTTTTCAAGCTCTAGTTCCTTACAGTATTTGGCGTAAACAAACATTTGTTGTGGTTATTTATTGCACGCAAACAACGTCGAATAAGTAAACCGATTGAAGGAAAGTAAAAATATAATAAGAAATGCTTATTTCAATAATTCATTCATTACTCCAAAAACCCTCTGTTGAACATAGGCCTCCCTCGAGGTTGTTATATTTATACATGTATGTAGGTATTTACCATAGTTGTCTCGTCGCTTCTTACGACACTCACGGGATAATATAGGGTAGAGGATTTAGTGAAGCTATATATATATATATATAATATAACGTTATAAGAAAATGTGCTCAACTACACTGAGAGAAATGGACTTCATGTTGAACACCTAAATAAACTATTTAATGAACACCTAAACGATAAATAATTGTAAATAGTTAATGGTTTTAAATTGTAGTGGTCAAAATTCGACCGTAATACATAAAACTTTTTGGTTTTTAAAAAAATTAAATAAGCTGTATTTTACTTTTAACTTCACATTTTACCATTTACACGTGATAGAGCCATGCTACAGCTATATTAATTGTATAGTTGTAGCACGAATGGGTCGGCTAGACCGGGGAAGGATCACACACTCACAGAATACCAGCGTAAAATAGCAGCTTAATGCTGCTGTGTTTCGTTTGGTGAGTGCAGAGTACCCTTTTTACTGGAAAAGAGGCATTCCAACTTAGTCCTCATGGCTGACAACGCACCTGCATTTTATTCGCCAACAAGGAAAGATGGAGTTGTCTAAGGGCCACAACAACCATTTACCATTAGGTGGACTTTGTGGTCGCTTGTCACCCTTATCCCATAAAAAATACATTAATAATTTACTGAACACGAATCTAATTTTTTTTATAGGAGAGGGGGCAAACGAGCATGCGACTCACCTGATGGTAAGTGACTACCGCCGCCCATGAACAACCGCAACATCAGGGAGGGAATTGCAGATGCGTTGCCGGCTTTTTAAAAAGGAGTAGGCTATTTTCTTGAAGGTCCCTAAGTCGTATCGGTCCGGAAAAATCGCTGATGGTAATCGATTCCACAAGGAAGTCGTGCGAGGAAGAAAACATCTTCTAAATCGCACAGTGGTGGACCGCCAATCATCCAGATGGTGTGGGTGGTATCGGTTTCTGGGTGGTAGTTCTGCCGCGATGTGCGATGTAATATGCAACATATAAAACACACAGCTTATTCAGTCAATCGGCGAGTAATTATTTGATCGCAACGTTTTTAAATTCTTTGACGACAATCTCTACTTTGTTCAACTGTTTAAGCATAGACTATTAAGTGTTTGTCAATGGTATAAGAGTAATAACATGTATTATTAGGTCCTTAAATATGAAATTGGCGTTTTGTACGGACAGAATATGAAGTCAATTTTTTGTAATATATATTTAATTAATCAAAGTATGCACCGTTGTTATCTATGCACTTTTGCCATCTCATAGGTATTTCTGATCCCTTTACTAAAAAAAACCATCGGGGTGAGAATCAATCACATCTTTGAAAGCGGTTTGGACTGCCGCATTGGAGTTGAATTTTTTTCCTTGTAAGAAGTTGTCTAAATTCCAAAAAAATGGTAATCTAATGAAGCAAGGTCCGGGGAGTACGGTGGATGTCACAGACATTCCAATTGTAATCTCCTCTAAAATCTCATCTAACTTTGTGGTTGTTTGTTGTGCAGTGTGTGGTCTTGCGTTGTCGGGAAGCAGCAGCGGCCTAAAGCGATTGACCAATCTCGGTTGTTAGCAGCTAGTTCTTCCTTCATAGTTTGCAGTTGCTGACAAAAGGTATTTACCGTAATCGTTTGGCTAGATTTTAGAAAGCTGCAGTGAACGACACCGGCGCCAGTCCACCAAACACTTACAAGTAACTTTTTCTTAGTCAATTTTCGTTTAGGGCAGGATTTGGCTGGTTCTCCAGGGTTCATCGATTGTGACGAGTGCTTCCGATTATCGTACAGTATCCACTTTTCTTCACAAGTAATGATTCGATTTAAAATTATTGTACCGGTTGAGCAAAGTAACACAGCAATCAACACGTGTTTGCAAGTTCGATTCACTCAATTCATGAGGTACCCATCGTTCAAGCTTTTTACTTTCCCGATTTGTTTCAAGTGGATTAATACAGTTTTATTACTTACCCCTAAGCCTGCAGCTATCTCTGAAGTGCTTTTTGATGGATACGCTTCCACAATAGCCTTTAATTCTTTATTTTCCACTTTGGTCTCCGGCCGTCCACGGGGTTGATTCTGAAGGTCGTAATGTCTAGAACGAAAACGTTGAAACCAAAAACTAAAACAGTGCTTTCTTTTGCGACACCAGCCCCATATACATCATTAATCATTAGAGCTGTTTCTGCAGCACTGATGCCACGGTAGAACTCGTACTTAACTCGATATTTCATGTTTTCCATTGTGCGGTAATATAAGCGACGCCAAAGAAAAAAAACGACGGGTTGCACTCCGGGAGTGCCGGCAGAAGTAAAAACTTGAATATTAACGTTGTGCATTTTTGATATTTTGGAATGGCGGAGATTATTTATTATTATCTTATTTCATTTATTTTCATTCGAAATTATTTGTTTGGTAAACCTACACCGCACATGTGCTTATTTTGATATTATGAAAATATAGGTTAATGCTATAAAGTATAAACATATTACAAATATTACATCTATAATGTGTAAGTACATATGTATCTATATTAATAGTTTCATCAAGCAATACAGTAGACTCGATCGAAACCTAATCTTAATAATAAAATTATATTAATTAATAAATGAAAATTAATTAAACCTAACTTACTTCCTCTCCTACGCCGCGCCGGCCAATATAAAGGTACTCTGTGGCGCCGGCTATCTACTCTCCGTCCGTCTTACGAATTTTCGATCAGGACACGTGACCTGACGCGAGTTTAATATTTTTTTACCCATTACAAAAAAGTGCCCAACGCCGCTAAAGAAGTTTTCACTTCAAAAAATAATGAGGAAAAAAACAATTGAATGACTGTTTTCAAAACTCAAATATACCAGCTATATGAATTTTTTTTATAGGATAAGGGTGACAAACGAGCACACAGTCCACCTGATGGTAAGTGGTTGCGGCGGCCCATAGACATCTACATCTATCCTCTATTACAAATCAAAATGTAGATGCGTTGTCACCCGTGAGGACTAAGATGGAATGCCTGATTTCCAGTAAAAAGGGCCATTATAAATTTGAATTTGGAATTCTTAACCAAAGAGTAGATATTTCAGATCAAAGTGGTCCGTACGAAAAAACGCTAATTTTGATATTATGTAAGGACCTAATATTTACTCTGAGATATTGCCAGTATTAACGTCAACAAACGACATACATACGAATTTATTCAAGCGACAATATGTTTGACGTTAGCAGTTTGCACGTAAACAATTTATGGTGATGTATTTGTAACACATTTTATGTACAAATTTTAGCTTTCTGTACTCCTTCTTATAAACTTGAACTATGCCAAATCTCAGACTCTTCTGTGCGTACAATATGCTTAAAAAGTGGTGCAAAGTTTTCTCGTCACGTAAATATATGTATATATATATACACATATAGATATAGATTTTTAGACATCTCGCCCTAAGAATTACTCGAAAATAAGTGCATAAGACCGTTTGTTGAGAAGAGGCGGAGAAGGAGACCAATACAATGCACTGCTCTTTATATCTTTCGTGACTAAAACGTAATTAACTCAGGTGACATCGACAAGATCCGCAGCTGAGGCTGGGCTTGTGAAAATTACTTACTTCGCGTGGTCACGCCTTATGTTTCACTTCCCCTTACTATAAAAAATAGAGGAAGGGTTTGTTCTTTTCCAAGGAGGACCTAGATTACAACTGACTTTATTGGCTGCGGATGTGTATGAGAGCTGTAACAGGTAACCCCGTCTGAATGCGATAAAGATATACCATGAGGCTTGGTAGGTGCTAATCCGACATAAACTGTGCGCCTTTGACTTCTTCCTACTTTATTTTGTTAGCAGTTGTCGTATGAAAAAAATGTTTAATGTTGTTGTTGTTGGATTTAATGTTTTTATTTATTTGTATGCCATTAACTGAATTGTCTCTGTGCTTTCAATTGCTCTGTAAACTTTACTGGGTGGTCTGTGTTTTTTTCTACATTTCTTAAATTTTTTCCCAATGGTAACATGAAAAGGTATATCCTCATCGTTTAGTTTAACTGAACGAAATATGCCAAGGCAGGCCTTGGTATATTTCGCTCACTTTAAAGAAAAAAGTTGATTTCAGAGTCAAAATGTAACTTTATATCATCCAATTTAAATTTGTTTAAAGGTCTTATGAGCTTCAAACTATATACCGATTCGCAAGCACTAGACCGTAAGAAACAAGAACCTATCAATGTCCACTCACAACATAGGCTGCCCTATATATTGCCCCATTAGAGGGATATTCGCCAGTTAAAGCTACGCGTACTTTTTTTTTAATTTATGCCAGCTACTTGCAACTTCACAAGGCGCAGGATTAGTCTCACATGGAGCACTGTTCGCATCCCTGGGTAGCGGCACCGCAGTGCCAGCTCCTTCCAGGGCAGAGCGATTAAAATCGTCGATGATCAAGTTCTTCTTGATCGGCTTGACTCACTGCCGCTGCGAAGAGATGTTGCAACTCTTTGCGTATTCCATCGCATCTACCACAGGGTGTGCTCAGAGGAATTGTTCAGACTAATTCCAGCCGTTAAATTTCACTGAATGATTGGCGATCCATCACTTTTGCGATTTACTAGAAGTTTTGTTCCTCCGACAACTTCCTTGTTGAATTGACTACCACCAGTGATTTTTCTGGACCGATACGACTTAGGGGTCTTCAAGAAAAGAACCTACTCTTTTGTAAAAGTCCGGCAACGCATCTGCAATTTCCCTGGTATTGCAGTTGTTCATGGGCGGCAATAGTCACTTACCATCAGGTGAGCCACATGCTCGTTTCTCCCTCTTATGCAAACGCCATGCTTGGCAGTCGGGTTGGCACCGCAGTTTTATTATATTTAATATGTTATTAGGATAACGCTGCTATCCATCCCCTGGTTTGCTTTCCTCTGTTGCCCCTAAGGACATCCACGGGACGATATGGGGTAATGGATATTCATACACCGTCACTACATGTTCAACCAGTGTGACCCAATGTTATAAAATGAACAAAATAATCTGATTTTTTTTTAAAGTTTACCACTTGCTAAAAGAGGATTACAAAGAATAACATATTCTCAGCTGTTTTGTGTCTATTCTCAAAGATTCGGTTCAGAAACAACTACTACGTTGCAGTCATAAAGAATTTAATTGGTTTGAGTCACTAATTAGTGATAGTTTTGTAAGCAATACGTTTTTCATTGAAATATCTATTCCGTGTTAACGAATACACAATATTTATTTAAAAATTCTATTTTTAAGGCGACACCGCGAAAACATGCACCTCCTTTCATCGAATAATATAGGAGTATGACACGAAATATTAACGAAACTAGAATTTTGATATAATATGTAAATTTATATCTTTATCTTGAATTTGCTTGTTCAGAAACACGATTGTAAAATTTTGACTCAATCATAATTATTTTCGAAAAAACCTCTAAAAAATCACTATAGTTGAAATTACAACGAAATTACTTAATCTATATACTTGAAAACCACTCAAATACATTCATGACATCAATATTCGTAATTTACTTGCTCATTATTTTGATTACTATAATCAATAATTTTTTTTAATATTTTAAGATTCTACGCGATTTCTAAGCGGTCTTAATCGTCGCGGGCGCTACGCAATTTTATACATTATGAAGGCGTTTTTGAAGTTTTTCTAAAAATTATGTTTCACTCGGGTCAGTCCGGCGATAGACCGCTTCAACAGTTTTCGATATATCGCCTTAATTAAACTGTTTCATAGGCTAATGAATGTTATTTAAAAAATATTAAAACAAAGTGTGTGATTTTTGAAAATTTTACATACCCGCCGTATTATTGGCTCGCCAATGCCCATCGTTGGATTATTTATGGAAAGATGAAGAGGACGAGAAAGAGGAGAAGGAAGATAAAATACAGTAAAATAATAAATTCGTATAGAATCGAAGGTATATGAGTCAACTTTGGAAAACTCTTAAAGGGCTTGTAGATGGACTATAAAATAGCATGTTACTTAAAATCTTGCTGAGTTGTGTTATGATGTAATGTTATACGTGTGTATATACCGGCAATGTTGCTTGTACTATATCACCGAGCAATTGAGTGTAGTTATCATACACGTGAAGCAACATTAAGGTTTAACTTGACGACTATGATGATAGAATAGATAGAAATTGCCACAAAACTAGCCCCTTTACGAGCGCTATACTCGTAAATTTTCTTAAATACTTATAAAGGAGAACTGAATGTAACTGACAGTTTCGCCTTTGTATGATTTAAGAAAACATCATGTATGTCCGTAAGTTCGTGTATATATGGTTATAATATATATACATATACATATATAAATATATATATATATAAATATATATAATGAACTGCTCCAAGTTATTGTTTAACATTACTATTATTTATGTTTCAATAGTATTTATTGAAAGAGCCTTAATTTTCTATGTTATTCGTTCAAAGGGTACATATACAAATATGTGTGGACTTATTGTCCGTGATAACGGAATCTCACAGTGTTTCTGTAAAGATTTCGAATCCGTGACAGATTTTGCCATTGATAAAAGTGAAATTAGCTGAAGCAAAAAACAAAACAAAGATTTTAAATCAGTCAATATGTACAAGTAATTCAAATGTTACAGAGAATGACTTCTTCAAAGTGCCATTAAACTGAATTGAGTAGGTAGTTCTACACACCTTCAGTGTGAACTTTAATTGAAAATGTTGTTGCGAGGAAACTTGAATAGAAACTGCAGGAACTGTGGTTGTTTGATGTAACATTGATGGGTTTGAAAGTTAGGGTACAGTTTAGCAAATTAACAACTCTATCTATCAACTATAGTATTAGGACGTTTAACGGTAAAATAACATTAAAATATAACTGAAAGTCTACATTATGCATAGTTTGATTCTTCGATACGCTGTCTTAGCACCGATGTCAGAAACTGTCAAATTATCTAAAAACTATTTTATTCTTCTAAATTAAAGCTAAACGGTGTCTAATTTTCTTAAAATTTAATAATTTGACCCTTTTGAGTGGACTAAGCACTCTTTTAGTACTCATGGTAACAACTTATATTCAGTCGTACCGTCTCAATAGTTACATGCAAAATTTCATCCCCTATTTTCCGTCCGTGGCGGAAATTTATCGTCAAAGTTAAATGGCTCACCCTCGAGATATAGACCCAAAAAACTGAGAGACAGAAAAAGAATTTTTATTATTAAATAGTCTAAACCTAGAACATTAACTTCGTTTCACTATTCGCGTAACACATAAAAAAATCACAGAAGAAATTAAAAAAAACTCCTCCTTTTTTGTAGTTGGATAAAGGTTGAATGCTTATTTTTTCAATATTCACTTTAGAAATTATTTTACAATATTTTTTATACTTGCATACTAGTAACTTTACTTGTTAAGTTTTTTTTATAGGATAGGGTGACAAACTAGCACAAAGTCCAGTTGATGGTAAGTGGTTGCTGTGACCCATAAACATATACATCTATCCTCAATAAAGAATCAAAATGCAGATGCGTTGTCACCCGTGAGGACTAAGATTTCCAGTATAAAGGGTCTCCGGTTCGCTACACTCACCATACGAAACACAGCAGTGTTGAGCTGCTGTTTTACGCTGGTATTCTGTGAAAACGTGGTCCTTCCCCGGTGGAGCCAACCCATTCGTGCTGCAATTATACTACTAATATAGCTGCAGCATGGCTCGACCACGTATAAAATATGTATATAACAAGTATATTAAAGTAACCCCAACAATTTATTATTATTATCCGCTCTTTTTAGTGTCCCTGCTGGATATAGATTTTACCAAGAATTAATCAACGGTTGTTACTAGATAGATTATTTTTTTCAATCTGCATCATGAGAGCTAAGCTGATACTTTTGCACTTCTTTAAATAATTCATATTTCAAGTATGGCTGCTCGTGGATTTTCCATGGTAGAGGTACACTGCAGCGTATTACGTATGGAGGACGGAGGACAACACACTCATAGAAAACTGGTGTCAAATAGGAGCATAGTGCTATGTTTCGTATAGTGAGGGACGAAAACCGGTAAATTTTCGGACAGGCATTCTAGCTTATTCCACAGAAGTGAAAACGCTTCTTGGTTTTAATTTTTAGTCATATGGGCTACAAGCATTCACTTACAAGTACTGTCAGGTGTACTGTGCTCTCTTTTGTCACCCTTATATCAATTCAATTGTTTTTTTTTTGTTTGTCTGTTGTTGTCTTTTATATCAATAGACAACGTGTTTCGACGAGAGGTACTCATTTGTCACGACACGAAACTTTGACACGTCTCACTGCTGGTTCTACCATTACCGTTATCGTTCCAGCCTATTAAAGTCCACTACTTAAAATAAGCCTCCCCATAGATTGCTTCGTAGAGGGCTATTTGCTATAATTGCGACGCTTGGCAAGCGGGTTGGCAACCGCAGTTTTTTATTTTCAGTCGTCAATAGGAAGACACTGCTGATCATCTGATTTGTTTCTCTCTGTAACCTCTTACGACACCCACGGTATGATATGGGGTAGTGTATATTTTTACACCGACTTTACCGACTTACACTACACCGCAGTGCCACTGCTGGTTCTAGAGGATGGATTCAAGGATGTTCATGGAATTACTCATGGAATCATCCATGAGTTAGTTTTTCTGGCCTACATGGTCAGTTTGTGGAGGTCTGTTTCACAGGTGGTAAATGTAGAACTTAAACGGCAACATTGAGGCCCTTTAAATTTACTAGTCGACGCAAAGCTTCATTTGGAGCCTCCATATATCCAACCCATTTAGCCGTGGTAGCTCAGATGGTTAGCGCTCGCTGTAAGATTCACAGTAATCGATCGACCCGGGTTCGATCCCCGCTGGCACCAATGAAATTGTTAATTGCAATTTTAAGTGCTGATTTACCACGTGCTCGGCGGTGAAGGAAAACATCGTGAGGAAACCTGCATGTCTGACAAATAAGAAAAAATATATTTCGAAGACATGTGAAGTTCGCCAACACGCATTGGGGCAGCGCGGCGGATCTTTTCTTGCCCTAAAACCCTCTCAAAAATGAGAGGAGGCCTGTGCCTAGCAGTGGGACGTAAATAGGCTGTAACTTTAAATTTTATATATCCAAACTTGCAAGCAGAATAAGTTCTGCAGCTTATGCTGTTAAAAACTATTATTTAGAACTTAAAACTGAGGTAGTCTCTCAGAAAAAAATTTAGAGAAATAATATTTTAGTTAACTTTGGCCTTTCAGGATGTTTACAATTGCATGCCCTAAGCGCAAAGCGCCTTTGTATGTTCTACTAGCGCCTAAAAATCAAGATTCCAACGTTTTGTCGCATAAAATCGTATCTAACCATCATATATTTAAATTATACAAAAATTTATATTTATATGTATATATTATAATTATATCAAAAGCACATTGTCAGAGAAATAAATGATTGTTGAACTTATTAATATTTTTTTTAAATCGATTGATTGCTATTTTTATATAAAAAGTGGTTTTAGTGACTTATGGTGTAGATTTATCAAGTCCGCAAAGAGTGGTAAATACGATAACTTTTGAAAATATCGATTGTTTAACTCAATCTACTTTTTAATCTCTTCATCTATCACGTGGAAAGCCACTGAATGTAAATGACAGTATAATTTTCTTTTGTTTAGTTATAATTAATTTTTTTCGGCGTAGAAATCCGGAAATTTTCAGTATTTTAGCAGCCTTGTAATCATTTTTTTTACTAAATAGACTGCCTTACTCACTTACTTCGGCGTCAACTGCCGTCGTGAGTGGATAATGTATCGGTTGTTCGCTGCGTATAATACAAAATATTCGAAAAACAAAATTTCATACATAATTGATTATTATAATAATCTAATCTAATGATTTTTATTACAATATTTTAAAAGCACAGAATAAATAATAGTACTACGTACTAAAAGTAATAGGATGTATATATTTAAGTATGTTTATATTTAAATACGTCTTGGACTTTATGGAGTGACCTGAATGATGATGATCATATGAGCATTATGAATCGTGCACTTTTGGATATTTCAATGTTTTTTAAAATTGAAGTTTGACATAAAATTATTGCAAAATTGGAAAGTAGGTATAAAAAAGGTATAAAAATAAGGTGAAAACTTGTCTGTATTTAAACTACTTTAAAAGTTTACGTATAATCATGTTATACGTAATTTTTAATGCGCTTATGCACAATTGGATCTACCAATAGATTTTAATCTATATTCATAGAAATAGTTTTGATAAAAAAGGTAGTACACACTGTAAACACCAGTAATAAACCCAAGTGTAGTGGTACCAGTTTTTCGATTCCACGTGGTCAGTAATTTATTCATGAGGCAATGTATATGCTATTACAACAAGAAAATATACAGGATTTCTGTATTAACAAGCTTAAATATTTTATCAAACAAAAACTATAAAAATGGTTATTACACCTTTGACAGTAAATAACCCCTAGGAATGAGGTGGTCACTTTCAAGCTGTTTTATAAATGAATTTTTTAAGTAGTTTGTACAAACTGTGTTCTATTACATTTTACTCGGACTTACTACGCAGATTGTTAGTCTACCCGAAGTACTTATCTACAATTTATTTCCGCGATAAAGCAGCGGTATACCCAACATTATTTTCCAGTGTAAAGTGAAAAAAGTCAGTAAAATAATTGGCATTTCATGTAAAGTTTAGTGGGTTACAAGATATTATATAATCGTTATATGAGTAACATAGGCTAGAAATCATTTTACATCCCTTGTTAATTTACGTGGCGAAGCTGAGAATGAGCATATATGTAGATCGTGCCTCTCTCTAGTGTCATTTAGTACAATTTATGACGTTAGACATTCTCGCTAAGTACACTGAGAATTTTAATTGAAAATTAACAAGAATAGAAACTTTAGATATTTTTTGTGCATAACCATACCAATCAGCGGGTAAGAAAACCCGCCGTTTGCTATGAATAAAAAACGAAATGAGTTAATTTTAATATAGTAATAATATTTCATGCACGGCAGCCATAAAGTAATAAGAAATATCTACTAAAAATCGAATACTCAAAATGGTTATCAGAACAATTTTCAAAACAAACAAGAAACCTGGATCCTTTTTACTGCAAACGAGGCATTCCATCTTAGCCAACAGGGGTGACAACGCATTTGCATTTTCATTCTTAATCGAGGATAGATGCAAATATATATGGGCCACAGCATTCACTTACCATCAGATGAACTGCGTGCTCGTTTATCACCCTAATTCTATAAAAAAAGTTATCATCAATGGCACAGCAAAGGTACTGACAATATACATGTATATTTAAATCTTCCTAATAGTAGTTAGAAGCATCGACTTTTATTTGCCCTGTAGTAGTAGTCAAGATAGTAATGGAAAATTCGAAGTAATATTATAATAAATGTATATGAAAGTAAAACTTTTTGCTCATGGTTACCACACATATATAATTACAATACATAATCATGATATAATAACCATTGAAGCACTTCTTCTAGTAAGCGTTTTCCATCACCTCACTTGGTCCTTGACTATCGTAAGAGGCGACTACGACAAATGAAAGAAAGATGTCATGCCATCCATAGCATACAAGCGTCTCCTATATGACAAATGTAAAATATCCATAGCAACGTCAAGGATCGGCACCAATGGTTTAAAATATCTGAAGTAATATCATCAATGATGTGTCTACAAATCATTACGGTTGTGGCAACACCTTTATGCAATAGTTTAGTTACTCGTAGTAAACATGGATTAAAAAAAGAAAAAAATGTTACCTCTGACATCCGCCACCGAAAACAGTTAGTTAAATCTATTTATATTGCTCAGTCCTTAAGGCAACGTTGCAGTACTTTTTAAAATTTTTCAAACATATGTAAGCTATTTAAATGTATTTATTGCACACAAATCTTGTAATAAAAAAGGATCTTTTGGAAAATGGTTTTGTGACGACAGAATCGTAATTATTGGCTCGATAAAAAATTATAAACATGACACTTATTTGCTGTTTAAACGGGTACCAAGCAAAACTTTTATACTGAAACCGCGTAAAACTTAAATCATTGAAACTCTTTTTAGGGAACGTTGAGAATACATTTCACAAATTGTTGAAATATTTTTTATTCATATCTCATAAAAAATAACAGGTGGTAAAATTAAAAATTTTGTACAACCGACTTCAATATAAATTATTAAGGATAACTCGAAAACTACTGGTCAAACCTTGAGTAATTTATATAGGACCACATGAGATGCCCCAGCTTTAAAATATAAAAAGAATCATCGAAATCGGTTCGGCTAGAAAAAAGTTATGAGGTAACACACATAAAAAACATACAGTCGAATTGAGTACCTCCTCTTTTATGAAGACGGTAGACAAAATCAAACGGTTTATGCACTTGCGGTCTCCCCGGCTATGCCCAATAAACACCGAGACATCTTAGAGGTTGGACGAACATTGTTCCACATTTTTTTACTCAACTATAAACCCAACTAATTCGCTCCATAAATGTGGAAATATTTTCATACTCTACATACCGTACTACAAGAGGGCCTTAAGTTCAGAAGATTTACGTTCTAACTCTAGATAGCTCTAACGTATTCGCTGTTTCTCGTCCGTAAAATTAAGGTCTGCCATTTTTCAGACCGATAACCCGCTATTTGTTAGAGAACACAAGTATTCAAGTATTTTTTGGTATTTCTCCCAGTTGACATTCACTACACCCACGTGACAGAACAAAGATGATAGGGACAGAAAATCATTGCTAGTATAAAAATTCACTACACTAGGCTTAACTACAATTAATTTTATTATTTATATATTTATTACAATATATTATATTAAATTTCATAGAAAGAAATTTCATGGGAAGAAAGGTTCTCGAGTGGCAGCCTCGTACCGGTAGGCGAAGTGTAGGGCGTCCCCCCACGAGATGGAGTGACGACCTGGTAAGACATGCAGGAAGTCGATGGATGCAGGTGACTCAGGACCGTGCTTTGTGGCATTCTTTGGGGGAGGCCTATGTTCAGCAGTGGACTTGTGAAGGACTGTAATGATGATTATGATGAAATTTCATAGTCTTTACAGATGAAAAGGTGTCAAACAATGCACAGTCCAGCTGATGGTAAGTGGGTGCTGTAGCCCATAGAAACTTACATCTATGCTCGAATTAGAATCAAAATGCAGATGGTATGATATTATATGTTATAAGAATCGATACCTCCATTAGTTTACAAATTATTTTGAAACATAAATTTCACAGTTTCTACTGCATGAAGACTGAAACTACAAATAACTTGCAACATATTTTCTATTCTTGTACGTCTTTTAATGTTCTTCGAGAATCCTTTGTGTAAAACTCTTTAGAAATATAATTATCTACAAGCGCAAATATTTCATGAAGAAACTAAACATTGCTAACAAAGTAAATTCATTTAAATGTGTAATTTAAAAACTAAAAGTCAGAGTAGTACAGAGTAGTACAAAGTACAGAGTAAGCCCACACAAGTTATGCCCCCACTAATAGCAGATATTCGTTCATTCTTTTATTACAGTCTTTCACAAATCACATCTATATAATCACAGAACACGGTCCTAAGTCATAATTTGACTATTATAAGCCATTGCTTGACTACTATCCCACCTGATGACAAATGGTGATGTAGCCGAAAATTGTAAGGGCTTAGCTTAGCAAAAGCCTATTCACCATCGCCTTGAAGACATCCACTACGTAAGTGGATGGAAAGACAGAGGCTGGCAAATTATTCTCCTTTGTTGTACTCATCGCGAAGAATAACGTAAACAAAGGGGTGGGACTGTATCTGGTTGCCCGATGGCGGAAGAGAGAGGGAAATAATTAATACAATTCCTGCCCACTCTCGCACGCATCAACACTCACGCAACCGTCAACTGAGAGCATATCCTACCAGCTTCATCTAGTCAAACGAAGCTGCAATTAAACAACTTTTCTTACTCGTCAGTCGTTGTTCCTTCGAGCTATATGACCAGTATATTTAAAAACCTTATTTTCTCTTCTTTTTTTCTTTAATTCTTGTTTCACACTGAAATCTAAACTGCGACCCCTATCGCGCCTGTGGCATTCCTCTAAGCCTATCTCTTGGGTATACATCCTAAATGCTTGTCTAGTGCTTGTGTATTTAATTCATGGTACCTAATAAATAAAGTATGTATCCTAGTTCCAACGAAACGTAAAATGTCTAATCATATTTGCAGCATTCGCTACAGATCTACTCCTACTTGCTTATTTAGATATATGGGATTGATGCTTTGCATCAGGTGTTATTCCAAGAAAAAAATACTAGATGTAGATATAGCATTATTAACTTTTTCTCATATTTTAGTAATTGTCGTTTTAAGCAAATAATTCTTTATCATGGATATCCGCTACTATGTAAGGTAAGTCATTAAATATAGACATTTAACAAAAAGGGGTCGATAAATGAGCACTGAGGCACGCCTATTTGTACTATCGACCCAGAAGAATTAATACTCGTACCGTTGGTAACAACTGTTTGCGTTCTGTTATTTAAATATGGAATAATAAATTTAACAGCATCTGTTCGCGACGGCCAAATATTGTTTAAAAACGAAGTGATTAAAGACAATATTAAAAGTGAAATTACCGACAAAACTAAGTAAAAAGTGTATTAATATAGTTTTACAGCATATTTATAAACCTAATATCTAATATATTTATATTATAGGAATATGAGTAATAGTTTAGATAACTTTTATTGTATAAAGAAAAGTTGACCACTCAGAGCGCGTCATATTGTAGAACTTTCTAGAAGTTTTTAATTATCTGCGTAATAGTTGATCCCGGAAATGAGAGAAATAATTTTTGTGTTCTGAATGAATTATAAATATGACATTAAATTAGCATAAGGTATATAGATTAAGGAAATGAAAGAATATTTTGCATAGGTAAACTTTTTTCCTTTTTATAGTGAAATTAAAGAATTAATGTACCCAAATATTATGAAAATTCGGGATATTTTGTTTAATAACTTTTCATAATGTTTATATATTGAGTAACCCTTAGATACACTATTAAAGGACTAAATTGCCGATTTAATAATGTATAAAACATTAGTGTAGACATTGACCATCTATGAATAAAATTGTAATTTATGCCAATTATATAGTGAAAATGTTATGCAATAAAGAGGCAAAACGGACAATGGTAAGCGGCTCACTATAAAGTATAGCTCAAGTCTACCTTAGGGGCTCGGGACCCAGTAACGTTGTAGTGTGAAGAACTGTGGCAACCAGCGGTAGTATGAAGAAGTACCAGTAAGAAGCGCTAGTAACCAGTAGTAGCTAAAGTGACTAGTAGCAGAATATAGTAAATAGTTAAAAGTGATAGCTAGCCGAAAAAGGTCGTAACTGTTCGCAGTTACATATTTAAAAGTGATAGCTAGTTGAAAAAAGTGGTAACTGATATTCGCAGCTACATATTAAAAGTGATAGCTAGTCGCATAACGTGGTAACTGATATTCGCAGTTACATATTTGAAAGTGATAGCTAGTCGCATAACGTGGTAACTGATATTCGCAGTTACACAAGTGATAAAAATAGCTAGTTTAGGTGATAATAGCTGCTAGTCAGACAGTGTTAATAAAACCAGCTACTACTAATAGATATTTGATACTGCCAAATAATTTGAAGTTTTGAAGTAATCTTTTGAAAAATAAAGTGACCAAATGATAGTGAACAACCGTAGTTAAACAACCATATTCAACAACCGTGGTCAATAAACAATAGTTAAGAAATTTCCGCGTATAAATTGATCAGTCGAACCGCTGGCTACTGCAATGCTATTTGTATTTTATAGATCGTGCATTTTAATTTTGAACATCAGTCCACAGTATACCAGCAGCACCCACAAAGACGGCAGTAGAAGTATCCTCCGGAACCTATAGGTGTAGGAGGAGTATGGGTTGGGTTTAGAATCAAGTCGCCTGAATTTGAGGAGTCCATCACTGTGGGGGGGGGGGGTCCAGGGGGTTTATCTCAAGCGACCCCATGCAATTTTAGCTGCCGGAGACGCGTCGAAATATATGATATAATTTTCTAAAAATATTCATAAATCACTAATTAATACATGAAACGGAACTTTTGACATTGACAGTAATCAGTAACGGATATACTCGACCAAAGAGAACATAATCACTACGTTTATACTCTACTTCGCGTCTCGCATCATAAGCGTCCTTCCGTTGCTTCCGAGTTTACTATGTGCTCCTTATTGTTATTATCTGCTTCCTGTTTTTGGACGACTTCGCTACCCCTCTGGAGACCGATTGCTTGCTATTTTACGACGTTTTTGGAAATGGTGGAAGTTATAAAATATGTTTAGTAATTATAATAGATAACATTTTGGTGTTTTATTTGGTGCAAGAGAGAGCGAAGCGAGCTCGGGACTTAGGGCACCTCGACTGGGACAGGTTAGGTCAGAAGGGGATGGCGGCGTCGACTGAGCGAGCGAAGCGAGCGAACAGGCCCCTCCATCCCCTCTGTGGTTATTTTTTTATAAACCAACCAGAAATAGGAGTCACGCAAAGCAGCGCTCCGTCGACCAAGTTTCCCACGACTGCACCACTTTGAGTGGCGTTGGGCTACCCTCCTCCAACTCTCTGCCCCCACAAATCAGGTTTATATTGTCAAAAACATTACGAAAACGTAACCTCAAAATGGGATATTTAAAAATTTATAAAAAAAACTAAGCACGTCCGGCAGGAAACGGAAGTGGGCGGGTGACTCTACAATTCCCCTCACCCACTCCCCACCACGCCCCACCCCCAAATTCAGGCGACTTGATTCTAAACTTTACCCCGGAGTATCTCTGTCAACATGTACTCCGGGGAGTTTTGCCCGTCCGGCACAGCATCACTTCTTACACTATAGTGTTTTAGTTGCCTCATAACGAATACAGTCAAAGCCTTTGTATAGGACTAAGAACATACCAAAAACATCCTGTAAATTCTCACGCGCATTGAAAATATGTTTTGTCAGCTCAAAAGCGACCCCTTGTGAAACCAAATTGATTTTTATGAAGTAATTTTTTTAATGAATAGGGCGACAAACGAGCACACAGTCCACCTGATGGTAAGTGGTTGCTGTGGCCCATGGGTTGTCACCCGTGAGGACTAAGATGTAATGCCGCTTTTCCAGTAAAAAGGATCTCCGGTTCTCTACATTCACCATGCGAAACATAGCTGTGTTAATCTGTTATTTTACGCTGGTATTCTAATAACTAGATAATTACCTGCGGATGCGAACCCTCCCAAATGTGGCTTCTCCTTTGTAAGGTAATCAAAGAGGAGCCTATGTTCTTACAGTGGACTTTGGTAAGCTATTTTGAATGAAAGAAATTGGTACAAACGAACCATGTCCTACTTTCCTTCATTAGAATATGTACCTATGAGGGGTGATCCAAAAGTAATGATAATGAAAATAAAACACGGTAATTAAAGTTAAAATAATAATTTATTTTTCTACATAGTCTCCTAATAAATCAATACATTTAGTCCATCTTTCTTCTAAACCCAGGATTCCCTTTGAAAAAAATTCTTTGTAAACCCTCCCAAAACGCTTCAACAGCGGCCATTACTTCGCTATCGTCTTCGAATTTCTTCGAACTTCGAAAGCAGTTCGAATCCCTTTTCTTGAATGGCAGCCATCGCAACTGCGGCTTTGTGAGCCGGTGCGTTGTCTTGGTGAAACAGCACTCCAGCTCGCAGTTTGCCGCGTCTTTTTTCCTTAATGGCCTCCCGTAATCTTCTTATCTGGTCAGCGTAGTAAGAGCTCGTAATAGTAGCTCCCTTTTCCAAATATTCCACCATAATTATGCCTTGCCTACGTCCCAAAAAACAGATGCCATAACCTTTCCCGCCGAACTTGAAACTTTGAATTTCTTTGGCGTCGGTGAGGAGGCTCGCTTCCAAGTCATCGATTGTTGCGTCGTTTCAGGATCAAAATGATGGATCCAGGTCTAGTCCATAGTCACAAAACGGAACAAAAAATTTTCTTGATCTGCTTGGAACTTTTCGAGATTGACCCTCGAAATGTCAACTCGATTTTTCTTTTGCTCGTCGGTTAACATTCTGGGTACCCAACGCGCAGAGACCTTTTTCATATGCAACTCGTTCGCAAGGATTCTTTGAACGCTGCCATATGAGATCCCTGTGACCTTAGCTACATGCCTGATGGTCACTCTTCAATCTGCCAACACAACACAACATTTTCGACTTTTTTCACGTTGTCTTCAGTAAGGGACTTGGATGGGCGTCCTTCGCGATGTTCATCTTCAGTGGATGTTCTGCCCAGTTTAAACTCCTTGGCCCAGCGTGCAACTAAAGAATATGGAGGAGCAGAGTCTCCCAATGTTTCCACTAAGTCACTGTGTATGTCTTTTGAAGACATTTTTTTCAAACAGAGGTACTTGATGACAGCTCTAATTTCGTTTTTCTACATGTTGATGTTATCTCTTTGACAGTTCGCATTCAAATGAATGTATCTCCCGGAAATCGTGATCTATTTATATGTTTTTTTTTTAGGCTGACGTAGTGAGTATATAAGCAAGAAAAAATATTTTTTTTGGATTTCTATGCGGACCTGAAGTAACCGATTATCATTACTTTTGGATCGCCCCTCGTACCATCAATATATAGTATTCATTGCTATTTTCACTCACACCACTTTAGAAAACATTGGATTAGCTCCCTAAGTGTCTCAGTATACCAAACTTCGTTTTAAGACTAGATAATGCTGACTTTGAATAAAATATATGAATGTATTCACAGTTGTGTTTAAACTCCCGCAGGACGCAACATTGTAAGTTATACTAGCATAATATAAAAAGACTGGATTAGACACGAACTTTTACAGTATCTACTGTTATAAATGCTATTAAAATGCTTTTATTAGAATGGTATCCGCAATGTTTTAACTTCATATTTAAATACCTAACTCTATATCTACAAAGTAGGAGAAGAAAAATAACTAAAAATAACTATAATAGACTTTTTTATATTTTTTTAATATTTATCAATTGATTAATATAATGGGATCTCTTTTTACTCTTTACACTGAATTACAACCGGCTTGAAATTCCTTACCGACCATAAACCTGGAAATTGGTAGAGTCACAGATAGAACTTAGGATAATGTTTGTGACTATGTTTCTAAAGACGTATATAATAATTTAATTAATAAGTTCTGGACAGAAGATAGGTAATACCAACCAAATATAATTTAAGACTGGGAGCAAATGTATCATTTTATTATTTACATATTTACTAAGCCAAGTTTTTGGCTACCAAGACACTACAGACCAAGACACACTTATTTCTTCTATTGAATAGCATAATACAGTATAGCAAAAAATAGGAAAATGTTTTGGATCTTTAAAATCTCTTTACAAAATTCGTTCTTTTCTAAAACCAAATATCCGGCTCCGTCTTTGCAACAGTCTGGTCTTGTCACATTTACATTATTGCGACTTGGTATATTGACCTTGCCTTTCATGAAAAACTATAGCAAGAATACAAAGGGTTCAAAATGCGTGTATTCGTTATTGTTTTGACATACCTAAGACTAACCACATAACTCCTTATCTCCTCAAAAATAATATTTTAATTATGGGTTACACCAGAAAACTAAAATATGTTTGTTTCATCCACTCGTTAAATAATTCGCAATCTCATCATTATTTATATTTTCATATAAATAATGAGGAGATCTCCAAAATGTCAAATAACACGTTTGAGACGAAGAGGTAAACTATTACATATACTTCCAACTTATAAGCGTGTAAAGCAAAGGGATGTTTCAAATATGCTGCCTCCAAAATTTGGAATAATATACCTCCTCCTTTACAGGAGATCCTGAATACAAAATCGTTTAGAAAGACATACTAAGTATGGTTACTTGAACAACAAAATTGGAGGCAGGTATTAAGTATCATATTATATAAATTTGCCGATTTACATAGCACATATGGTTATACATTTCAGTATTTTCTTTACGTTGTTTCACGTCAATGCCAAGATTAGGTTAAGATACTGTGTTGTTTAATAGTTAGCTGGGGCAGAATACCAGCGGTGACCTCAAATCACCACATAGCTGAGTCACAGGCCAGTTTGTCTCATTGTTTTTTGTATGTTTATACTTAAGTATGTTTCTAGATAAGTTTGTGGTAATTTTTTGTACACTTTTAACTATCACGTGTGAATTGAGACAAATAAAACTCTTTATTATTATTATTATTTGACATTTTAATTGTAATCAGTTCCATGTAAACTAAATTAGTAAATGCGACAATAGAGGCAATCTCTAGCAATAATAAAAGTTAAGTAAATCTAGAATGCAGCCACAAATAAAACCTATTAACTTACAATTCCCTTGGTAAGCTATTTATAAAGTTTTATTTTGAAATGATAGAACGTCTGACGATTTGTAACAATATCATCGTATAACTTCGTTTTATAGAGTTGAGAGTGACAAACGATCCGTCTGATTGTATTTGGATGCTGTGGCTCATGGACGTAACTTATGTCTAACATCAGTTAATAATCAAAATGCAGATGCGTCACCACTGAATACAATCATGGAAGCCCTCGCTACAAGTAAAAAGGGTATCCTGCTAACATCACTCACTATGCGAAACACGGTAGATGCTATTTCGTGTCGTATTCTGTGCGAATTAATGAAAAGACTTCTGACGAAATTTACGGATAGAGCAATTTCATGTTGTAACGCTGTTGTAAAGTCTCCTTTATTTAATAAGCGCTCAACAGCGGCGTTTCTATGACGAACTTCACTCTTGCACCGCCCTATGAATAATAACCTGCTGTAATCGTCGTCAATATGCCAGAACAACAATATTATCTTGAAGCTTTTTGATTCAAGTCACTGTCCTCACGACGATAAAACTAGCTATGCTTACCGCAGAGGCAAATCTACAGAAACAGCCCTGATCAGTGTTATTGACAGGGTCAAAAAAGCGCTGGAGGATAAAGAAATACCTAGCTCTTTGTGCCGTTCTAGATATTGAGGGCGCCTTCGACAGTAGGCCCGCATCACTTCTGGTTGGAGGCTTGACATCAGGGGCGTAGCTACCGCCGTATCAGCCGTATCAATGATACGGGGCCCCCGGGCTACAGGGGCCCCCAACGTGTGTAAGCAAAAACTCCAAGGACTTCTAATGGGACAGGAAAGGCTATCACTATTCTCTAAAGAAGTAAAGAATTTAGTAAAACTGAAATCGTCTTCAGCTATGTTCGCCGAACAAAAGGCACGAAAATTAAATTGTTTGGCTAGCTTAGTTCCTAGGAGTATTTATTGTAAGTAATAACTCATAAGCCCGTGTAGTGGCGGGTAAGAATACTCACAACCCCATATCTTCCCGTGGGTGTCGTAAAAGGCGACAGACGGAAACTGAGGCAGAGGATGGGCAGCAGCATCTTTCTGATAACAGCAAAACAACAATAAAAAAACTGCGCTTGCCAACCCGCTCGCCAAGCGTGGCAACTATGGCAATATACCCCCATGAAAGTAACGAAGAGATGGCCCCCAGTCCCCGGCAGCCCCGCTATTCCTGGCTAAGGTGGCGACCATGGTAACAGCGAGGCAGGGGGTGCTAAGAGTCTCCGGTGGAGGTTCTGTTGCCACCTACGACGACTCGACATGGCAACTTATAACGCACGCACCCTGAGGACTGACGAGAAGGTCCTGGAGCTAGAAGAAGAGATAGACAAGTTGCACTGGAATGTCATAGGATTATCCGAAGTCTGAAGAGAGGGGGAGGTCACGGTAATCCTCGAATCCGGCAATTTGTTCTATCACCAGGAGGGCGACCATCTGTCCCAAGGAGGTGTCGGATTTATCGTCCACAAGTCTCTCGTTAACAACGTTGTAAAGATTGGGAGTGTGTCGACGAGGGTTGCGGACCTTATACTCAGAATCACCGAACGGTAATCGCTGAAGGTTATACAGGTTTACGCATCAACCTCGGTACACGCCGATGAGGAGGTGGAAGAAATGTATGAGGATATCTCTAGAACAATGCATTCCTCCAAAACCCACTATACGGTGTTAATGGGAGACTTCAACGCAAAACTAGGCACAAGAGAGAACGGTGAGCTGAAAGTAGGGAAATTCGGAATAGGGCAACGGAACCCAAAGGGCCAGCAGCTGGCGAACTTCATGGAGAAAGAAGGACTCTTTATGATGAACTCTTTCTTCCAGAAGCGGCCCCACAGGAAGTGGACCTGGTCGAGCCACGACGGTTCGACAAAAAATGAGATTAACTTTATTATGACGACCAGACGACAACTATTCAGTGATGTCTCAGTGATCGCGAGGGTGAAAACCGGCAGCGATCACCGAATGGTGAGAGGCACACTGAACCTAAACGTTAAGTTGGAGAAGTCACGTCTAATGAAGTCAACGCTCCGTCCTTCTCGTGCTCTAATCCAAAGTCCAGAAACCTTTCAGCTCGAGCTACGAAACCGTTTTCAGTGCCTAGAAGATTGCAATACAATGGACGATATGAATGACAAGCTCGTGGAAACTGTCCATGCGGTCTGAGCTAAGTTTTGCAAGACCCGCCGCAGAAGAAACAAAAAGTCTCCGATCACACTCTAATCTCAATGGCTTTTAGACGGGGTATATAGCTGCAGTCTTCAGTAGATTTGACAGCGTACAGGCAACTGAACATACAGATCTCCAAATGCATGCGGCGGGACTTGTGCAACTTTAATTCTGCTCGTATTAAAGAAAAGATCGAGCAGAACCAGGGCTCCCAAGTCTTTGCAAGAGATCTGTCTGCCAGAAAGAGCCAACTGTCGAAGCTGAAGACCGAGTATGGCAGCGTCGTTTCCGGGACACCTGAGGTTTTGAGTGAGATTGAGAGGTTCTATTGGCAGCTGTACACATCATCGTTGGAGCCACACGTAAGTGTGAGTAACGATCCAAGAGCGAGTCTTATCCGACACTATTCCGATGATATCTCGGACGTCAGTCTGAGCGAGATTAGAATGGCTCTCCAGCATCTTAAAAACGGCAAGATCCCAGGCTGGATGGAATTACAGTGGAGCTTCTGAAAGCGGGTGGAAAACCGATACTTGATGTCCTTCAGAAGCTCTTTAATTCCGTCCTCCATGGTGGCACTACTCCGGAAAGGTGACAACGCTCTCTTGAAGAACTACAGACCGAGTTCCCTTTTGAGCCGCGTCTACATGCTGTTTTCGAGAGTCATTACTCCCGAACAAGCCGGTTTCCAAAAAGGCTTTAGCACCATATACCACATACATACCCTTCGGCAAATTGTACAGAAGTCCGAGGAGTACAATTTACCACTATTTCTGGCGTATGTGGACTATGAGAAAGCCCAAAGACTTTCAATCAAAATTACGTCGAAATTCGGGCGGTGCTGCAGTCCCTTCAGCGATGCCAAGTTGACTGTCGGTATATCGAAGTGCTGAAGTGCTTGTACAGTAGGGCTACGATGGCTATCCGAGTACAGAACCAGAGTACGAAACCTATCCAATTGCAGAGAGGTGCAAGACAGGGTGACGTTATATCCCCGATACTCTTCACCGCTGCATTGGAAGACGTTTTCAAGCTTCTGGACTGGTAAGGATACGGTGTTAACATCAATGGCGAGTACATCACTCACCTTCGATTTGCCGACGATATAGTCCTTATGGCAGAATCGCTGGAGGACCTAAGCACTATGCTTAATGACCTCAATAGTTTTTCCCAACGGATAGGTCTTAAGATGAACATGGACAAAACAAAGATCATGTTTAATGTCCATGTCACACCTATGTCGGTAGTTGTTGGTAGCTCTAAGCTCGAAGTTGTTGACGTTTATGTTTACCTGGGACAAATAGTCCGACTAAGTAAGTCCAACTTCGACCGAGAGGTCAATCGAGGGATTCGACTCGACTGGGTAGCGTTCGGGAAATAACGGCACATCTTCTAGTCAGGTATACCTCAAAACTTGAAAACGAAATTGTGCAACCAGTGCGTGTTGCCAGTGATGACATACGGAACTGAGACGTGGTCCTTCACTGCTGGCCGGATGAGGAAGCTCAAGGTTGCTCAGCGAGCTATGGAGAGGGCTATGCTCGGAGTTTCTCTGCGTGATAAACTTAGAAATGAGGATATGCGCAGTAGAACCAGAGTCACCGACATGGCCCAACGAATTAGTAAGCTGAAGTGGCCATGGGCCGGACATATAGCTCGAAGAACCGGCAACCGATAGGGAAAAAGGTTCTCGAGTGGCGGCCTCGTACCGGCGGATGAAGTGTAGGGCGTCCCCCCACTATATGGAGTGACGACCTGGTAAGACATGCAGGAAGTCGATGGATGCAGGTGGTTCAGGACCGTGCTTTGTGGCATTCCTTGGGTGAGGCCTATGCTCTTTAATGGACTTATGAAGGGCTGTTATGATGATGATGATGATGATGAACTAGTGGAATTAGTACTTTTGCCGTTGTCGTGATAATTGACGATAATTTATGTGTACATAGAGAACTGAAGACCATTTTTATGTATATGTTTTTTATTCCTTTATTCGTTTTTTCATTCCTTGGACTTATGAAGGGCTGTAACGATGATGATGAATAACTTAAAATCAATATATAATAATTTGAATTCAATGCAAGCGTTTTTGTTCCTTTTATGAAATCTTTACTCTTCATTGGGGCCCCCCAACAAATTTTGATACAGGGCCCCTCGAAGGCACGCTACGCCACTGCTTGACATCTAAAGATGTTGACCCTACGACCACCAAGTGGATGCAGTTAATGCTCTCAAACTGAAAGGCAAAAAGTAGCCTTCTTTGTATGAAGTTGGTTGCAGGTGTCCATGGATTGCATTAGCAATTTGGACTGTAAGTTTAAGTTCTTTTATCGCTTCAATATTATTTAAAATAGTGCCATCTGTCGGAAGTCAAATGAACGTGCAGCATATCCAGTTACCATACTTATCAAATTATAAAATAGCTTAAAAGAATCTGTTTTAAAACAAAACAATTCATGTCTTTTGTCCAAAATAAGACTATGATCAAAATTATACCGATTAAATTTCGGATTCCTGTATAACTTTAAATTTATATTGAATTGTTTAGACGTCATCTAGTGGTGCTCGTAAGAAACTTTTCAAATACCTGCCGCTGTTATAGTATATATCTCTGTAAATAGATGGCGCTTTATTAAAATGATCTGAAATAAAATTTCGATAATTGTAGGCCTAATTTCGAATTTATTTCGTAACTTGCTGTTCCCCGCGACTTCGCCCGCATGTAATTTAGGGCTTTAATTTTTTTGCGTGGAACCCTAATTATTTTTCTAAAATAAAAACCTAAGTTACTCCTTATGACATCAGCTATCTGTCAATGAAAGTCCCGTCAAAATCGGTCCAGCCGATTCAGAGATTAGCCGGAACAAACAGACCAGACAAAAATTTTGTATTTTTGTTACAAGTACCGTTTATACTTTCATATGCATTTAGTAAAACGCTGTAATTTGACATTACAAACAGACACTTAAATTTTATTTATTTGTATAGATATAAAAAAAATTATGATGCTTGCTACCAGCTTTTAAGTTTCACAAACTTTACTAAGATTATATCAAATATTTTTGAAAACAACAAAAAAATATTAGTATTGCTACTCACCGCTAGAGGGCAGAGCGACGTTTCAAATCAAAACTTGATTTCAGATACACGTTCAGCATTGTTGGCATTAATGAGGGCATCCACGACTTTTTCTGCCACCAGGGCGGCGCCACTTTCGAGTGAGGTAAAATATTTGACAGATTTCATAACGGGGACGATAATTTCTTAGGAAAATGTAATCTTTAAGGTTTCTTTCTGTATTATTAGTTATATTTTATATTAATTACGTTAGAAATGAATAAACCAAACTATAAATATAACTAAAAGACGACTTTTAAAAAAAAAAGAGTTATAATGTGCAAAAAATTAAAAAATCAAACCACTGACGCATTGTATTATATCTTAATATAATACTCTAGACAATGATAAACTATTATTTAAAACTAATTTCTCAATTAAATGACACTGTGTAACAAAAAACTTTACCTCAGTCGCTAGTAGCGACATCTGGTGAGTGGAAGATTATTAGCCCTCATTCAAGCTGCCAAATTTCATAAAATTTACGATACAATTCACACCATTAGGATGCTTAGTAGTCCACCACAATACGATTTACTGGAAGTATTCCTCCTCTCACGATTTTTTTGTAGAAACGGCTATCACTAGAAATTTTTCCGGGGCAAAACGATTATAAAAAAGAGAGCCTACATACGAACTAAAAGTACAAAGATCGGCTCTTTGTAATTTTCTTTTTTATAAAAAAGTATTTAAAAGCGATGAAGAAAATATACATAAAGCACATTCATATTTTCTTTACCATATAATATACCTAATAACCATAAATATTTACTTTACTTTATAAAAACTTAGTGTCCTGTTGGGCCAAGGCTTTTGATAAGTTAAAATAGTTTATGGTACGAAATTCGCAATTTTTTTTTATAGTATAGGGTCACAGTCCACCTGATGGTAAGTAGTTGCTGTGGCCCATAGACATCTACATCTATCCTCGTTTGCGTATCAAAATGCAGATGCGTTGTCACCCGTGAGGACTAAGATGGAATGCCTCTTTTCCAGTAAAAAGAGTCTCCGGTTCTCTGCACTCACCATACGAAACACAGCAGTGTCAAGCTGATATTACACACACTGCTATTATAGAGCTGCGCTGGTATTCTGTGAGAGCGTGGTTCTTCCCCGGTCGAGCCGACCCATTCTTTTATTATTTGTGTACCAAATAAATAAATAAAAAGAAACATAAGAAAGAATGTACTAACATTATTATTTATTTTGTAGTGCGTCCATTTTATTTTTATATATAAAATTCCGAATTTTGATGAGATTTATGGCGTATATATGGGGTCACCTGGAAGGTTCATAACCATTTCTTAAGGTCACCATACGAATCACAGCAATGTCAAGCTGCCATTTTACGCTGGTATTCTGTGAGAGCGTGGTTCTTCCCCGGTCGAGCCGACCCATTCGTGCTACTACTATACTACTAATATAGCTGCAGCATGGCTCTACCACGTATAAAATTTCAATTCAATTTATATTTATTTTATTTATTTATATTTCATTTCAATTTAAACAAAACTTTCAACCGCCGATTCTATTCTGTCAAGAAACTACATAGATTATTATAAATTATATTATTGCCAAGTATTCTTGAAACTTTGATTATAAAGCTTTAAAATTAATTAAAAAATTAAACACCTAATGCGTTAAACTAAAACTTGCTAGCTCGATAATCCTAGATAAAAATAATATTTGTGTAAATTTAACACAAGTTGTAGTTTCGGCAGGAACTTGACCGCCGCGCCGGCGAATTGCTGACATTGTATTATTGTTAAATAATGGTTAAATAATAATTTTGTGTAGTAATGGTAAATGTCTGCGCATGAGAACTATTAGCTCACATTTCAATATTGATGTGTCTCAAGTTATTTTTGTAAAATAGAATAAAATGGAATATTTTTTATTCAATATTGATTATTACATAATACTTATTGAAAGTAATTTTTTATTTACCACTGGTTCGGAAAATACCTCTGTCCTGAGAAGAACCAGCAAGAAATCCAGTGGGACTTTTTTTTCAAACATATTTTACTTAACAATAATTTTGTTTATACAATTTTTAAATGATTTTTCGTAGAACCAGCATGGTGGCCATCACTTCATTCATTCCCAGGGGTTATTTTCATTCATGTATTCCTTGATATTATAATAACCCTTTTTGTACAGTTGTTCTTTAATAAAAATTTTAAACTTGTTTATTGACAAACTTTGAATATGTTCTGGTATTTTGTCGTAAAAGCGTATACATTGCCCTATAAATGAATTACTGATTATGTGGAGTCTAGTAACCGACATTACAAGCTTATGTTTGTTCCTAGTGTTTAAAGTATGCACATTCTTATTCTTATTAACTTTCTTTATTTATTCTTTATTGGATTCCTTACACAAAATAATACAAAGGGCGAACTTAATGTCTTGAGGCATTCTCTACCAGTCACCCCATGAAGTCGTGAGAATTAGACGTAGGTGTAGCAATCTATTATATAAAAATTAATTTTTGTTTGTTCGTATTTTATGCGCTGCCATACAGTTCATCAGATTGCGGTAAAACTTTGTCAACTTATTGCTGGCAGTTGCGGGAAGTTTATAGGCATAGAACAATTAACTGACAGTAGGCGCCGCGTATCGTACCGAATATTTTTTTTTAAAGTTATACAGTATTGTCATTATTATTCTTAATTAAACAATATAATGATATTTCGACAATTATTTCTTCTACGGCAGCAACGCGACCGCTCCGGAGTAGCGCTCCCGAGGCTTACGCACACTAACACAATATGTATGTGCACGGCTAACACAACCAAAGTCAAAACTTCATCGTGAATAGAATAAACCTAGCAAGCTAACAGCATAGCAAAGTGGCGAAGCAATCAGCTTTGTAGCGGTTTCTAACGGTTGCCGTTGAGCAATCAGTTTCAAAATAGGAGGTTCAGATGCCTGGGTGATCAGTAATCGATTGCTGAAAACAGAATTTGAAAATTCGAAACCGTTCTCGAGATAATCGTGGGGCAGACGGACAGACGGACAGACATCGTGAAATCAATAAGTGTCTTCGCAAGCTTCGCCACTTAATAACTACATCTCATAATACAAAAGGTTTCCTCTTTACTACTCGTTTCACAATGCTTGTTCATTTCACCGATTTGAGGTTGTCTTATTATAAGTAATTGAAAGTTGCCAAAGGAATATTTTGTAATGAAACGGTTTTATTAATGTCCTCCAGATCGATTTCGGTCATCGCGACCAGTCTTAACGAAGCGCAGGTGACCTCTCTATTCCGAGACTCTTATAGTCTCAAGGGTCGGCAATCCAACACGACCGGGGAGAGATCAGAAGCAGGACTAATGGCTTTATAGGCTTTCTGAGGCGCTTAGTTGATACACCGCCTATTTCTTGACTTCTCTAGACTCCTACTAGAAATTTCTTCATAGGAAACATTGAGTTATATGTATTACGTACTAGAGAAGCCTTTCTAAATAAAAAATGTGCATTACTCTGTCTTCGCGTATGCGCAGGAGTTAGTAAAGTCGCGCATGCGCAGTTAATTTAAGCGCGTTGCGCCTGCGCGGTCAGTTTATACTTAAAAAAAAATATATTTTTTTATGAATTTTTCTTTTGTAATATTACCTATTTGTTCACTTGAACAACATATAATTTTACTTACTTGACTACTGAATTGTTATTTACGTCCAGGTTAAAACTTTAATTTGAAATCTTGTATTATTAGCGCTGCTCCACACTGCATGTATATTGAAACCACAGGCTAACTAGTAGATTGAAACCACACTAAATGACACTCTGTACGGATTGAAGTACAGTTCAGTTGAACATAGTGTATGATTGGAATGCGCAATCTAGTACGTAGTTCATATATATCGATGATAGGAAAACTTAATAATTGATTTTTATCCCGGCTATTTTATATATATTTATTCGGCATTCGAAGAATCGCACACATGGATGAGTAATCCCGATTTCGTTCACTGAACCAACGAGGTAGTGCAAACAGTTCTTATATGTAATTCGTGTATAATAAAACTGATAGTAATGGAGAGCATTTTTTTTCTTGAATAAAGGTGGTGTTGTTTTGCTGCCTTATTATCGCACTCGCACGTAAGGTACAGGACCAAGGATAAACACCGAATCACATTCATTCTAATGATGTTGACGTCGAACGGTGCCGACATTCCTCACGCTGCGTGATCCAACCAATTATAAAACAAACTTGTAATGCAGCTGTATAATTTACAAAATGACATTCCGACTCTCGATATATATCATTAATGTCGTTCGTGGACAAAATTACGAAGAAAATTACCAACGCCGCTGGGAGGGTTAACAGGGACAGTGATGTGGAATAAGCTAATGATGCAAATGATATTGAGCATTGTATATTGCGTAAAACGCTATAAGTAACTCATTAAAATTGCAATCGAGAAGTGAATCGGGGTGGTCTCAGTGACGAATGTCAACTAGTTTCATAACAAAGTCAATGAGTATTTTAAAAATTAATTTCTAGGTGTTAGGATTTCTTATCTGTTCAGAGGTCAGTCTGGGTGAGTACCACTCTCTTGACTATTTAACCTGCAGCTGATCACGGACCTGCAACACATCATTGCAAGCAAGCACTGATAATTGCTTGCATGATGTGTTGCGTTTCGTTCCGATCTGAGGGATATATAGTGAGTAAAATTACGAATTGTGAGGCATTCCGTATAGTCCTAAGAAGTTACTACGCATCTGCAGCCTTCTTTGTTGGCTGCAGGTGTATATTAGCTGCAGTAACCACTTACCATCTGGTGAACTATAAGTTTGTTTCTCACGTTAGTTTTATAAAAAAGAGTAGGACCGGCGTCCCGCCCGCCATGTACACTAGAAAAGATTTTACACTGTCGATAATATGACACGTATTTTGCTCTCTAAACGATCCAGTTATTGTAATCTATACAAATAAATAAAATTGTACTGTTTGTAATATCAAAATTAGAACTTTTTACTAAATGGATATGAAATTATATACGGTACTAATAACAAAATACAATTTTTAAAGTGTTTGTCTGTCTGTCTGTCCGCCTGTCTGTCTGTTTGTTCCGGCTAATCTCCGAAACGGCTTGACCGATTTTGACGGGGTTTTCACTGGCAGATAGCTGGTGTCACAAGGAGTAACTTAGGCTACTTTTATTTTAGAAAAATATTTAGGGTATCGCGCAAAAAAATTGAAACCCCAAATAACACGCGGGCGAAGTCGCGGGGAACATTTAGTTATAAATAAGACATGTGAATGTCATGAATAAGACCAGCTGTATTAGAGCTATAAGACAGCATAAATAGTCTGTTTGACTAAGGAAGAACCAAGCTATTAAAAATAGTAGACCACCGTGAAACAGCACAATTATTCTTTCTATCGTATGGAAAGCGGAAAAACTAGAACCAGATTTTATTTTTGCTGGCAAAGAAGCGTTCCAGCTTAGACCTTAGGAGTGACAACGCATCTACATTTGAACCTTAATTGAGGAAAAATGTAGTTAAATATCGGTCACTATATTCATTTACCTTCAGATGGTTTGTTTTATTTAGCTTATTGATTGATTCGAGAGCTTATCGTAGGTTGTGTGATAAGGGAGCTAATTAGGAGTTTTTCGACGTGGTAGAGCCATGCTGCAGCTATATTAGTAGTATAGTTGTCGCACAAATGGGTCGGCTCGGCCGGGAAAGGACCACGCTCTCGCAGAATACCGGCGTAAAATGGTAGCTTAATGCTGCTGTGTTTCGTATGGTGAGTGTAAAGAACCGAAGACCCTTTTTACTGGAAACGAGGTATTCTATCTTAGTCCTCACGGGTGACAACATGACAACACATCTGCATTTTGATTTGCAAATGAAGATGGATGTAGATGGCTATAAGCCACAGCAACCAGGACCTAGAGTAACCGGCATAGCCCAACGGCACAGCAAGTGGCAAGGTACCAGTCTTATAACTCGAAGAACCGACAACCGATGAAGAATAAGGTTCTTGAGTTGCAGCCTCGTATCTGTAATCAAAGTGTAGGGCGGCTTCCTACTAGATGGAGTATATACCTATAATGTTTATATACCTATAACGATAACGTTTGTAAACGATATATGCAATTCCTCTGATGTTGTTGATGTTCATGGGCCAGAGTGAACACCAGCAACCAGCATACAGCTCACCTGAGGTTTGCCTCCTCTCTAATAAAAAGAATATAAAATAGATGTTCATTCTTATGATGTACACGAGTATTTATTAAAATTATCAAACCAGTTGGTCATATAAAGACAAATTGGTTTGACAATTTAGATTTTTGTCTTATAAGCTAACCATGACAAAATAATTTACGGTATTATTTCACGTATTTAGTACTTCAGACTGAATTTCGGTCTTGGCGTCTGTTCAAATATAGTGCACGAGTGTGTACACACTATAAACAAACGAAAGTGCCCAAACACAGGTGTATTATCTATTTCTTCACTCTCATAAGCCGATGTGTTTGTAATCCGACTCGATCGGAGAGAGATCAGGCGTAAGACTAACGGCTTGACGTCCTTTCTAAGGCACAGGGGTGAAACACTGTCCACTTTCTGAATCCGGGCTGCTTTTGAAAATTTATATAGCAAACCGAACAACCGATTTTGGCCCATCCCAGGATTCGAACCCGGTACCAAATGATCAGTCGCCACGCTTACGACTACTAGACCAACAAATGGTGCAAATGTATTCACTTGTGTAGGTATATAATGCACCTGTTTTCAAATTGATGCGTAGACTACACGCTATGTCAGGTATAATTTAGCGGATGGGCGGCGGCACTTTGAAGGGCAATTTTGCATGTCATTACTTGCAGTGCTGCGCTCGCGCATTGGTGGGCCGACGAGGGCGGTGCCAATGAAACTATGGCAGTGCGAGATCCTATTAAATTACTGTTTCCGAACACGCGAATGTCATGTTTTTTGAAATGGTATTTAATGTAAGAATTTAAAATTTATAGATGAAATTAAGCAAACTGTTAAAATAAATTCATAAGAATTGTAGAACTGTGGTAGGAATATACTTTTCTGAAGATCTAAGCTGGTTCTACACCAGTACAAATTATTCGGTGTTGGCCATGTGACTTAGATCTCTAGATGTCTGGATTAAATTATTGACTTTAAAAACGTAAATACACATCTGTACTAACTTATATCTTCATATAAATTCAAACAAAAAAATCAAATTTTGTAACGAGCTATGCTATCCAAGCTTAAGTCAAATTTACATAAAAATTTATGGCGTTATACATACTAATCTAGTAAATATAATACATAAAATAAAAATATTTTTCCCTTGATACAGGTCATTAACCTAATCTTTGGAAAAGGGCTTTTATAAAGTCCCTTCCAAAAGTTCCTACTGCCATTCTTCCCAATCATTTTCGTCCTATATTCATTCAACCCTTTCTTCCAAAATTTTAAAATCCTGTGTTTGCAAGCTAATTTCTACAGTTATTTCGAAACATAACCTACTCAGTATATATTAATCTGGGTTTCGCCCTTGTCAAAGCACCAGTACTGTTTTAATTAAATAATAATAAATAATGCGTTTATTTCGGTAATCTTGTTAACAACATGTTACTGAGAGTTCCCAGTAAGTAATCGGAGGATACTCGTGTTAGGAATGACCCCGCCACTTCCCTTAAAGATTACAAAAAGTAAAATTACAAAAAGTTTAACCTCTAGAGAGTTTGTAATTAGTACGTGTATATTAAGAAGTGTGTGAATGTGAGTCTAGGAGTGTTGTTGTATGTATGATGTGGGGTATGTGTGTGTTGGTGGATGAGGAAAGCATAAGTAAGAAGACTAGTTGCCTTAAAAAAATAAAAATAAATTAATAGTCAAATATGAAAGTGAAAGACTGAATACTGTTAGACTGTTACCTGTAAATGCAAGATGTTAGTGACATAATATGTAGATTTCAGACAATTTTATTTAAAAGATTTTCAACCTCGTCATAAGACGCTGTATACAATCAATGCATTAAAATTTTTTTGCATATTTTTTATTGCACAGGATATATTTTAAGTATTTTATTTAACTTATAAGGCGACCCCCCACGAGATGGAGTGACGACCTGGTCAGACATGCAGGAAGTCGATGGATGCGGGTGGCTCAGGACCGTGCTTTGTGGCATTCCTAGGGGGAGGCTTATGTTCAGCAGTGGACTTATGAAAGGCTGTAATGATGATGATGATGATGATGATGATTTAATTTATTATATATAAATGCAGACTGACATGGGTACTGTCTAATAGCAAAGACAGTACGTACAAGAGGTATAGGGGTCACAATTTCAGTTCTTCTCTTATTTTGAAGGGATTCATTAAACGGTAGGTATTTATAACATTTTAGAATGAGGTTAAGAACATAAAACTTTCTGAGACAATTTTACTAATTGGGATATGTTAGTAGTGAATCTATGAGACTTGAAATACATGACCTTTATAAGAGACTTATGTGCTCTTTCCAGATCTAAAAAGTTGGTCTAGGTGGCTCCTCCCCAGATTGGGATGCAATAGGAAATTATCGATTGTGCTAAAGCTATTTAAATTTTATTTAACAGAGTGCTAGACATTGCTGACCTTAATGATTTAAATACCCAGCTTACTTTCTGATCCGATTTTTAACAACTTCCAACTGTGAGTGCCAACTAAGCCTTTGAACAACAATGATGGCGAGATATTTAATTTCGATCACCATATTTATAAGCAGACACTCACACGAGGTATTTTCAAGATTTGGGTAGCTGTGGATTTCGATACATAAATTATGTCTTGATTGCGACGATGTATAGGGATCAAAACAGATGTAGTTCGTTTTTTGAATATTTAAAGTTAAAAGATTATCCCTCAGCTATTTCGATAAACGAGCTAAGCCCTTTGAAGCCAGATAGTGTACAAAATCCCAGGTCTTACCAGTAAAGACAATAGCGGTATCATCCGCATAAGAGAAAATCCTTCCCCCGACGTCCTGTAAGTTACACAACTCATTGACATTAATTAAAAAGAGAGTCGGGCGAAGGACACTGCCTTGTGGGACACCAATTTTAACGGTATCTTCCTCACTAATGAAGTTATTAAATTAACTAATTATCCCAGACGATATTAGACAAAGTATGGAAGAAAATAAGTAACAGTACTGGTACTAGTTGATTTCTCAAATGCTTTCAACACACTTGATCATCAAATCCTCCTTTCCATTCTGTCTCATCTAAATTTTAGCCTTACAGCATTGGAATGGTTTGCATCTTATCTTCACGGTCGACAACAGTCAGTCTTTATGGGGCAAATAACCTCAGCTTGGGCTGCTGTGGAAGCTAGTGTGCCGTAACGCGGTATTCCTTCTCCTATATTTTTAAAAAAATTATAAACTATATTACCTCCATCTTCGATTGCTCGTACATCTTTATGCCGATGATCTTGAGCTATACGTGCAAACTGAAATTGGGGATATCCATAATGGGATTAAAAAAATAAATGACAACTTATCAGCTATCAAAGATTGGTCTACTCGTTATGGAGTGTTGGTCAATCCTTTGAAATACCAAGCTATACTGATGGGTAGCTCAAGGATAGATATAATAGATATAATAGCCAAGATTAATCTTGCAGACTTACCTCTTATTTATTACAATCGGATTACAATACCGTTCAGTAAGTCTGTAAAAAATCTTGGCCTACACATTGACAGCACGCTGAGTTGGAGAACTCTGGTTTCTAAAGTGAGTCATTCCTCCCCACAAAGTCTACGACCATGCTTGTCCAATCGATCATGTAACCCATAATTGATTATGCAGATGTGTGTTACCCGGATCTGTCCCAGGATCTTCTGGACAAGCTGGAATGCCTTCTCAATTACGGTATAAGATTTATTATTTTCGGGATTCGTAAGTATGACCAAATTTCGCAATATAGATCTAAGCTTAATTGGCTTACAATCCGGCAGAGGCATATTTCCAGAATGTTACTTGTTCTTTTTTTCCATAATAAGTGACCCATTTTCTCCTTCTTATCTTAAGAGTAAATTTCACTATCTCTCCGCATCTCACGGTATAGGGTTCTACGTTCTTCTTCTAACAACAAAATATCTATTACTGATGACATCAGAAAACCTCCCAATAAGTTTGCTTTTAAATAGTTGGTCTCATCATCTATTAAAGACAACGCTTCTTACATGAATCATCCATGTTAATTATATTGTTAGATGTATATATTTTCATAGTTATTTATATGTAATGTTTATATATATTTATATGTGTTTATGTATATATTTGTACATATGTATAAATAGGAGATATATCTATAGTTTATTTATTGTATATATTAGTAAAATGTATATATATATCGTAGTTAATTGTCATTTTTATTTTATTTTTATTCTATATTGCTGCTACACCTACGTCAAATTCTCACCACTGGGTTGATCGGTAGAGAATGCCTCTAGGCATTAAATCCGCCCTTTGTATTCTTTAGATTAAGGAATGAAATAAAGAATAAATAAATAAATAAAACAAGGAAACTAATGATATGATGGTTAGTAATCTAATCAGAAGACGAGTAACGAGTGAGAAACTGACTGCAGAGGACATTTAGCCGGCGAAAGACAAGCACAACCAAGCAAGCGGTAAGCGACTGCTTTCAAAGCGAACAGCCTTTATTGATTGAAGATCTGAAGATCTATTGGTGTATACGGGCAAATGATTGAGCGAAGTCCTTTCAAAGTTACATGCGTTAAGGTTCTTAGGTGGAGTATGAATTTTATACGTATCTCTCTCGTATTGGTAGCCACCAGAAAAAAATAATAAGATAATGAAACCAACACAGAAAGAGTCGTCACTCGTACCACGTACGTTGCGTTTTCATTTTCGGTTCTTTTGCTTGCGATTATACTTCGAGGAAGTTTTTAAATCTGTCATGTCTGTCTGTAGCTTACATTTAGTAATTTCAACAAAAATCGAAAGCCAACTCTGCGACATATTTTCGGCCTGTCTTGTAGTCGTCTTTTACGAGACCTTCGGGTTGAAATAGAATTACGTTAATAAGTGTATATATATATATATATATATATATATATATATATATATATATATATATATATAAGTATTCTCTTAAACTTATTTGTAAGTAAAACTTGTCGAAATTGGTACATTCTTGTAGATCGAGCACAAACATCATAAAAAACCTACCTTTGTACTAACTCTCTGTATGACTGTCTCTGTGTCTTGTTGTATGTACATAAATAAATTATTAAAATATAAACATTAAGTGTGAACTTGTGAAATCAATTAATAAGTGGACGAACAACTTCAGTAAGGTATCAATCACTTCTCATTTGTTCCGTCTAAATTGGTAAATTGATGTTCTCGAATCATCAATCAAAGTGTACGTGACCTATAAAAACTAATTCACTTTTACTATTACAACGCTTAGTCGATAAAAAGACCATAAGCAGACAGTGCGACGCCTAAACGAAAGTGAATCTATATTTCTGAGAAGCTATTATCATTGAGGAAAGCGTTTTGTTGCTCTAATGACGAAATGTTTACTATCGTAATATAAACAAGTTGAACACACAAGCATTGTACTATCTGAAAGTAAGCATCTAGTTGCAGATTTTGATTATTTTTCCATTATTTTGGATTAGGTTTCATCGAATTTTGGTTTTTCATATTCCGCATGAACCTAACAAGACAAGAATTCCTGACATTGAATTTCTTCGCCTGTTTCGGACGCATAAGATTGTTTTGTATTTGAGTGAAGAACTCCATGAGGATTTAAAGCCTATGAACTCTGTGGATGGAATACAACCATCGTGTGCAAAAAATTCGTATATTTGCAATCAATAAATGTGGCTAACTTAACTTAATATTTTTCCTAGGTACTGACAAACTATCAGACTCTTGGCAGATGGTAGTTACCAGAGAGGTACGAATCATGATCATGGAATGGCTTTTGCTCAAACAACAGTCAGGAAATACATGACCAAAGTTACAGGGGCTATCGTTAGAATGCGAGCGAAAATATTCTGTAATTAGCCTTATGTGTAGGGCGTACTGAAACCTGTTCTATTTGAACAGGTTTCAGTGCGTCTACTTTTTGCATTTCATTTTTAAACTAATGCCGAAACGGATATCATTTATAGGATAGCGTGACAAAGTAGCACACAGTTCACCTGATGGTAAATGGTTGCTGTGACCCAGAGACATCTACATCTATCTCGATTACATATCTAAATGCAGATGCGTTGTCACCCATGAGTACTAAGATGGAATGCCTCTTTTCCAGTAAAAAAAGGGTCTCCGGTTCTTTACACTCATCATACGAGACACAGCAGTGTTATGTTGCTATTTTACGCTGGTATTCTGTAAACTCCTGGTCCTTCACCAGTCGAGCCGACTCATTCCTGCTACACCTATACTACTAATATAGCAGTAGCATGGCTCTACCACGTATAATATGGCGTAGAAAAAGCAAGGCTAAATGTAGATACAGTAACGGCTTTAGGGCAGGGTGCGGTTTAGTAACTGCCGAACTTAACCTAACCTAAGCTTAAATTTATAAGCCTAAATAAATTTGGTTTTTGATCAAAAAACTGGATTTCTTGGGTTAATGATTATACATATTAAGTAATAATTTTGTCTTCTTCTGGTTCTTGAACAAAAGCCTAGGTTTTTGATTATAAACCTGATTTTACCGTAAACCTGCTACATATAGATGAAATCTTAGTCAAAAACTTCGACTAAGATTTCATCTATATGTAGCAAATTTTTTGGCTTCGAGCCTGGTATTTTTCAAAGAATCATGATAACACTTCTTAAAGATATACCTTATACGGTAATCTTCTTAGATGATATTGTAATTTTTAGTGTATCAGAAAAAGAACATCTTGAGATATTGCAAGATGTACTTTCAAGGTTGAACAAATGCGGATTAAATATTAGGAAAAATAAAGTGTGTTTTTTGCGAACGAGATAAAATATCTCGGTTATATTGTCAATAAAGATGGTTTATACCACCTTTATTAACCTTTACAGGTAGATTTAGAAAAGATAAAACCTATTTTACATATGCGAGAACCAACTGCCCTATTCGAATTACAGTTATTTTTAGGAATGGTTAATTTTTATTGTAGATTTGTAAAAAAATCGAGCCTTTACTCGAATCCGTTTTACACCCTTTTAAAAAAAGGTAGCCATTGGTTTTGGGGTTTTGCCAAAAATTTTATCGAAAGCAAGCTTTTCAAAATGTAAAAAAATATGTTGAGTAACGCTGAACTCTTAGATGTTAGAGACGACCCGTATGTTCTAATCGTGGTTCTATTGCGCACGAAATGGTAGCGATGCTGACGCAGAGGCGTGGCGATCGTTAGCGCATTGTGGCGTATGCTTCACGAGCACTCACATTCGCCGAAATAAACTATAGTCAAATAGAAATAGAGGTGTTAGCAATTGCTTTCGCAATAAAAAGTTTCACCAATATCTGTATAGCCGCCAGTTTATACTGCGGACAGATGGCAAACCTCTAGTATGCATTTTTGACCCGGGTTATAGTATACCATAACCAACTGCTAGTAGATTGCAATGATGGACATTAATAGTGTCGTCATACAATTTTACGATTGAATTTATAGGTGCTGATCGCACATCTCGATACAGCCGACGCGTTATCTCGGATAATAAAAACTTATAAAGAAACTTGTTTTTCTAAACAATGTGTTGTGCCGAAAAATAATAAATGTACTAAAAGACTAAGTTTGTTTTACATTTTCACCTCAACATAATAATGTACGTAACTAAGCAGGCGATTTCGCCGCATTCACGCGTTCACATGCAATAAATCTTAATTCAAAAGACGTACGAATCAGAGAGATTCACAATAAATTAGACCAATTAAAGGCGAATGGAAGTCTAAACGGCGAGAAAAACAATCTCCGACACCCGCAATTACATGTTAACTATTTCTCTAGCTTTACCGAAGTATTCCCGGTTGTTGTGCCCTGCTGTAATTCGGTCGTTTACCTTTATCCCTTTTTTGCAGTTGCAATGCACCGGTATAGGTATCTCGTGACAATTAGTGCGGATAGATGTGGATTCTTTGAGAGGATCAATGCAATCCAATTGGCAATGACATGGCTCATTACTGTCTAGTATTCATTACAAAAAAATAATGATGATTGAAAAAAATATCTGTGACTTATTAAGAAATATAAAAGTGGAGAATCTTGTTTAATTAATGATATCCTGTAATCAAGCATTAGTTCTTTGAGTTGCGTTGCTTTATGGTCAGAATAGTTGTCTAAATGTTGAATACTAAAGCTTCCTACAAACAAAATACATTGCAAATAGCACGTATTTCTTAACACATTCATAGACTTCAATAAAGTTTCCGGAATTCTGTGATAGAGAATTCAATTACTATTTTTTATAGATGAACAAACAAACGGTTCACCGGCAGTCACCCATGAACAGATACGTCCCGTGATACGTCCGATTTTTTTTAATTACATATATTTGGAACTAGTATCACTTTTAAACTAAAAAGTTATATTATTTATATTAATAAGTATGTTTAATGCTGATTCCACATTTTTACTTATAATTAAATCTGAATTTTTCATAAATATACATGTACATAAAAAAGTACATCAAAACACAAAAACGTACCTACATAAATTATTTTCACTCTAGGATATCTCTATTTTGAAGGCGTTTTAGAAAAATAAAGTGTAAATGGACAAATATGTTCCACACTTAATTCGAACCCGCGTCCCTTAGCGCTGCAACTCAATACTAAGCCATTGCGCCACTGAACCATCAAATTGAGTATTGCGTGAACTTAAATTAAGAAACAAAATCATTTGCTTGATCTGCGATTTACGAGTAATTGGCATTTCTAAACAATAATGTTAAAAATATGGCTTAAATTATTATAAATATCACTCGTTATAAAAAGTTTAAAAATCACTTCAATTTTAAGTTGCTTTTGATACGGACTAGCTATACTTATGAGGTTAGTTAGCATTTACAAGTAACAGCGTTACGATTAATCCCTTGAAAATTACTATTGCATGCGCTAGCTTGATAAAAGCATCTGTTCTGACGCGCCTGTACCGCCTCTCTGTTAAAATTCCAACGGTGCCCAAATCTTGGAAGGTTGCTAATATGCAACCAGTACCTAAGAAGAGTAGTCGTACCGATCACTGTAATAGGGTATTACACCCATTTTTAAAAAGTATTTTAAATGAATCCTAGAGTGATAATGAACCACTATAATTTTTATTTAATTTTTTTAAAACCGAATAGTGACATAAAAATTACTTTTAATCTATCATTTTCAATTTTCGCGTGAAAACGCTAGCCGCCATACTGTTCAACTCGTGACGTCACTGTCGTAGAATTTTGACAATTTTGCAAAGGAATAATATACTTTTGAATGTTTAATAATGAGTTATCATTTATGTCATTGTTGTGTTATGCCTAATTGCAAAAATACGAGCACAAGAACGCCGGGGAAGTTATGGATTAAAGTGCCAACTGATTTAAATATGAGAAATACTTGGTTAAAACTGGCAAGAAGAGACCCGAATGCATTGTCTACAAAATCTTAACTATACTTCTGTGAAGATCACTTTGATTTAATTATGACTTATATTTAACTATCAATTAAACAAAACAAAACATCATGACATGATAGGTACCTATTGCAAGTCAAATTTTGTAATAGATGAGGTTTATCGCTCGTCTGTCACGCCCTTTGTGGGCCATTTTGATGACCCTTGCAAGTGCAGTGCAGTGTTTTGCTTAATTCCTGTTTTCTTCTATTATATGGGAATAAAGACATGATTTGTACTCAGACCAAATAAAAAAGTGACTTTTTATTTCGTCTGAGAGTTTGTATAAAAAAATATAACAAAAAGTTTTTATCACCTAAGCTTATATTATAATATCTATAACATTAGTGCTAAAAGCGAAGTAATAAACTCGCTTTTACGAATCCGTCTTCCATGATGCCTTTTGAATAAAATTCAGAATAAAAGTCAACAATCGTAATAATAACTTGAAAAAATTCGAAATTAGCTAGTTAGTACACAGCACATAACTTAGTTCTTTGACCTAGTGACGTCACGACGCTATGTAATATGGCGGACATTGTTTTGCAGATTTGAGGCACAGGTAAAAAAAACTATTCTTTAAATTGAAATATAAAATTTATAATGCATTTTTATAAATAGAAATCAATATTTCTCGTTTACTTTTTACAAAATCTATCATAAATATTTATTCTTTGACTTTTTTTTACATGGTGTAAAATACCCTATTATCAACCAGTCGCCATCACCTACATACTTATGGAAAAGATACCAAACTGTAAGCTGCTGACATACCTTGTAACAAATGAACTCCTCAGTGACTCTCCTCAGTCCACTGGAGATCTTCTTGTGTATGTCACGCACTTCTGGGACGAGGCCATCGAGGAGAATGGTGAAGTTCTAGCAGTTGCACTCTTCTGACATTATATATATATATATATATATATATATATATATATATATATATATATATATATATATATATATATATATATATATTAATACCGGAGTTCCTCATGACTTGGTGTTCTTGCAAAGGTGCGGCGGTACTTCACGCCGGGGCAGCTTCTTACCTTATACATAGCGCAAGTCCGGTCGTACATAGAGTACTGCTGTCACATATGGGCAGATGCTCCAAAATGTCACCTGGCAACATTGGGCTCAGTGGAGAGACTTGCTAAGAGGCTTATTGGTGACCTTGATTTGGTTGAAACCAATCTTGTCAGCTTCGAGCACAGACGCAGAGTAGCCAGTCTCTCGGTATTCTATAGGATGCATTTCGGTGAGTGTGCGCAGGAATTGCATGCTTTAATTCCTCCCTCCCCTTTTCATCATCGGACAACCAGGCGGTCGGCCGGTCTTCATCCCTTTGTTGTCGATATTCCATGCATTAGAACCAAAAGGCTTGCTTTGTCTTTTGTAATGCGTACAGCAAAGTAGTGGTATAATTTGCCGGCGTCTACCTTTCCGTCCGAATAAAATCTGGGCGTCTTCAAGGCAAAAGTGAATAGGTTTTTGTTACGCTAAGACAGTGCGATTTACCATCTAGGTCTGCATTACCACTTACCACCAGGTGGGATTGTGGTCAAGCACTGGCTTATAATAAGTAAAAAAAAGAAAAGTCCGTTCTCTCTGCGACTCATTTCCTACTGTACATCAATAACCTACTTCTACTAGGTATTGTTGGGTATGGAGATGACAGCACAGTCACAGAGAGATTCATGTCCACTGCAAAAGATGAAGGGGCAGTAATACGTTCATTCAGAGAGGCCATGGTTGAGTAGATAAATGCGACCTTAAGTCTTGTCTCCCAATAGCATGACGACAATCTGGTAATTTTCAACGCCGCCAAAATTAAGGTCTGTCTGTTCTCCGCAAAATGGAGTCCATTGAATCTGACTCACACTTTCAGAGGTACAACTGTAGATGTCACTGATCATCTCGAGCTTCTCAGCATACAGTTGAGTGCTAACCTCAACTTTGGCGCTAAAATTGAATTGGGTGGCACGCCCTGCCGGCGTCTTTTTTCCGAATGTGTTTAGCCTGAACCTCTTCAAGGTGTGAATGAACAGGCTTCTCCTGGACAAACTCGCTCCATCGTAGACCTCATATCTGGAGGCCAAGAGTGAGCCCATTTTTAATTTAAAATAATCCGTCAACGCACACACATAAGCGCGGGTTTTAGTTTTTTTCTACCTACTGTAGCACACAGAGAAAATAATATAGGTAAAACTTTCGCTCACCCTGCCACAATAGTAAAGTTGATACTTATGTCAATTAAAATAATTTTTACGAATTGTCGAAACAAAACTTCCATAGAAACTGTGAAAGAATGAGTGAATGACGTCATCTTTTTATCGAAGTACTGGTAACAAACGAATACAAAATCGACCTGATGACAAGATGTGGCTTATATATTAGATGGAATGTCTTAATATCAGTAAAAAGGCTCCCCGATCAAAGGCGGATCAAATGTCTAGCTAGGCTGGCACCTCATCGGCAGCCATCTGGCGGCCGTATATTACAAAATTATGACTTTGGCAAATAAACTATATTATAATTTATATTATAGTTTAGTTGCAAAATAATTAGGACACGTTACAAGAGGGCATGAATGAAAAGTGTGACGAGAGAGTGAGGCCGATGTAGGAGTAATCTAGTAGACGGAGCGTGCTTTGGAAGCTCTACATCTCTACAGAAAATATCCTTTTTATTTATGTAAGTTACTTGCATAACTTTTTCTTCGCTTAAAATGTTTCTTGCACCCCTAGGTACGTGCCTAGTTTTCCTTTAGAATAATCCGCCACTGTCTCTGATACTCGTCACCCACAATAAGAAGCAGCGTTATAGTGCTATTTTACGCAGGTATTATACATAATATGCTAGCTATCCCGTCGACCCGAACTGGATAGTACCACGTTAGCGTGTTACTAGTTCGGTGTTAGCAGTTCGGGTCGACCCATTCGTGCTGCAGTCATAGTACATTTTAGCATTGCTCTACTTCGTACAAAATCATTATTTCTAACAGAAACAATATGTTATGTGTATTTCTTTAAATTTAGGCCTTATCAAGTCAACTTAAGAAAGTCAAAATCTACACTAGTCCGCAAAACAAGACCTTCACAGACAAATACCAGGAAGAACCTTTAAGAGCTTTTTTATTAATAATGGTTTCAACTTTCCCATTAAAAATGTAATTCCATAAAATCTATATCAGGAATATGAACAATTCATACTCGTAACACACTTAGACCAGTAAACTTTAAAACGATAGCATTTTTAACAAGTTTGTGAACATGTTCGAGATCGTCCCCACCATTACATTAGATTTGATAAACCACAAATCCTCGCAAAAGAACACCGATTCCTACCAAGGTTGATTCGCGAGGCTATTGAAATTACGAGTAAAAACCATCCTAATTTTAATAGAGAAGATGGATGGGTGCTACCATCAGCTTGGGATCCTATAGTTAATAAAATTAAATTCAAATCCAAGTATACCACTGCTAGACTTCAAGATACTGTAAGCTCATTCTGCGTAAATCGAACCAAAAATTAATATTAAAAAACTGAAGGTAGTCGGCTAACTATGACATTGGGACCTCAAACACCTCAGTCCCCCCGTGACCATGAGTGCTGTAAATCACGCGAAACGTTGGGAATTAAAAAAGTTAAAATTAAACGCGATATAATCCGTAAAAATTTGTTTCATTTAAGTTATTAAAATGAAATAAACTTAAATGTGTTACTTTTAGTTTTGTAATTTAACTGTTATTGCAATGCATTATTAGAGCTTATTTTTAAATACCAATTTTTAAAGTATCTAGTCTGTTATCAATATCACATTAAGAAGTAAAAAATACATTAAAAATTAAAAAGCAACGAAGTTAAAATGTCAAGGCAACTCGATAACATTCAGTGTCACGAATTATTTGAAATTCTGATGTATTTTTGATGTTGAGATCAATAAGAAAAATAGCTAGGCATGTCCATAATCCATTCTTCAATAAACATCGGTTCAGATGGGATATACATCTTCAGTTACATTGAGTTATATGTACTACGTACTAGAGAAGCCATTTCAAACAAAACTGTGTCCTACTCTGTGTCTATGTTTTCGCGCATGCCGGGAGTAGTAGTCGCGCATGCGCGAAGACTTTAATTTGATATAAAATAAGATATTAATATAAAATAAATATAAGAATTTAATATAAAATATCTTAATTTCATCTAAACAAACATGTTATATTTCTGAATAAAATGTAATAATATATATTTTATGGAATTCACAAATCTTCAATTTACGCAATATTTGGTTTGTACGGATTGCACTACAGTTCAGTTGAACATAGTCAATATTCGGAATGGCTTCTCTAGTACGTAGTACATATAACTCAATGTTTAGTTAACATTCAGTGACGCGGTTTTGAGTCATAAGTAAGCAAAGTTTATGATTGACGATCTAGTCACTACCATGGATATTGGTATTTTGTGGCAATGCTTGGCTTTCTTTAAGTAGTATTTTTATATTGAGTTGTAATAATGAATATTATTTCGGTATGATAGAAACAAACTTTTCTATAATTAATAGAATCAAATCCACAAACGGAAATTCATTTTTTGTCTTACCTAATTTAAAGAGCCTATTTTGAAGACACACCATTTTTATTTTATTGTTTACGCAGATCTTAGCTAATTTAGTTATACATCTTCAATTTAAAACCTTTCTATATTCATCGACAAACATGGCATTCATAAATAAATGTATCGTTTTAATCGATTATAGAAATAAAATGAAAACATATTTCACGGATTAAAATTTTATAACCGTAAATGAGTGTAGGGCACTCGTGTCAGGGATTTAGATCTAGGTTTATAAGTTACCCCATTAACTGGCACACGGTCAGTTCACGTGTCGCATTTCCCTCTATTCTAACTTTTTATTCCGAACTATTCGTATGTCGAAGGATTGGTATTGATTGATTAAAATCGCAACGTTCAATTTATGCTTTCACGAAAGTGATTCAGATTCATCATTAGTTCTTGGTCATAGCTAATTAATGTTAAATATGATAAATTTTGTATTACAGATATGAGAACTGTAATCAAGCGTGGGGCTATAAATTTAACAGTCATCGTAAATTCGAACGCGAGCAACACTGCTTCGACTCCAGCCAATATCAATGACATTTTTAATTGCGATTTTAAATGCTGATTTACCACGTTTTCAATGGTGAACTAGCAAGTATTAGGAAAAAAAATCGATCCAAAGAGTATATAATTTTAACAACAAAATTTTACGAGTTGACAACATAGAATAACCACATAAGAAAATAAAATCTTGTCAAGTAGATTCGAGCACTACATTTGTATATTTTAAATAATCAGAAACGAATGACATTTTATGCGTTTCTAATGTATGCGATTCTACGCCAGTGTATTTTAACTTTTATTTTTATAGAATAGGGTGACAAAATAGCACACAGTCCACCTGATCGTAAGTGGTTGCTGTGGCCCATAGACATCTACACCTATCTTCATTTGCGAATTAAAATGCAGATGCGTTGTCAGCCGTGAGGACTAAGATAGAATGCCTCTTTTCCAGTACAAAGGGTGTCCGGTTCTCTACACTCACCAAACGAAACATAGCAGCATTAAGCTGCTATTTTACGCTGGTATTCTGTGAGAGTGTGGTCCTTCCCCGGTAGAGCCGACCCATTCGCGCTACAGCTATACTATTAATATAGCTGCAGCATGGCTTTACCACATACAAGTCTATGTGCAATTTGGCGCATCACGTCTACAAACCACAGGACAACATAAATCAATGACATGTTGTCGCAGTACGATATTACTAAAGTGCAGCCAAACTGTCAAACATAAAAACCGCAGCATACTAAACCTAGTGATTACAATCTCTTTGCAGTATACTATATTATGCTCTACCATAGATTTAGTACCTATCTAACTAACTGTTCTACACATAGGCTTAGAATATACTGACGTAGTTTCACATCAAAAGTCACGTTTCAAATTATTTTCTACTGACAATGTAGAAATCTACAGCTCTATAAAGATAGCAGTGAAAAGTCAGCAGAAACATAAAAATCGTATCCAGGAATTTGTAGCTAATATGTTGCTAATTAGTTACCAAAATCGCGATTTTGTTGCTCCAACCGGTTTTTAGTAAATTGAATTACTGCTATCTTTACATTAAGATAGCAGTAAAAACTTTCAATCAACCCCGCCGTAGCGGATAAAACGGGATAATTTGTTGCTAATTAGTTGCTGACATATAATGCAAAATAATATAAAAAAAATTAATATAAAAAAAATTAAAAATTAAAAAAATACATCAAAAATTAATAAAAATCAATTTGTGTTTCGATACTGATTCCGAAGTTCCAAATTAATGAAAATTTTGCTGCTAATTAATAAATAGATCAATAACTCCCAGACAGCCTACAACATCATAAAATCGATCGAAAAGCTGTATCAAGTCATAAGTTACAAATAAATGTGTACATGCTGCCTATACGGGAGATTCAAAAACAGGACAACAGATATATTGTTGCTGTTCAGTTATGAAAGCATAAAGAGCCAGCAACAAAATAAAATAGATCGATAAGCTGCACCAAGTAATAAGTTAATAATTATATGTGTACAAGCTATATCATGAAAATTTTAGGAAAAAAATATAGCAGATATTTTGTTGCTGGTCAGATACGGAAGCAGAAACTCTTATAGAGCCAGTAACAAAATATCTGCTAACTTTTTTCCTAAAATCTTCATTAAAATATAGCATGTACACAAATAATTTCTAACTAATAAAGTTATGCAACTTGTCGATCTATTTTATTTTGTTGCTGGTTCTTCATGAGCTTCTGCTTCCATTACTGACCAGCAACAAAATATCTACTATCTTTTTTCCTATAATTTTCATGTAAATGTAGCATGTACACAAATAATTATTAACTTATTAGTTGGTGCAGTCTTTCCATCAATATTATTTGGATACTGGCTCTATACGAATTGCTGCTTCCGTTACTGACCAGCAACAAAATATCTGCTACCTTGTTTTCTAAAATTTTAATGTACATATAGCATGTACACAAATAATTATTAACTTATTACTTGGTGCAGCCTATCGATCAATTTCATTTTGTTGCTGGTTCTTCATGAGTTGCTGCTTCCGTTACTGACCAGCAACAAAATAGCTACTATCTTTTTTCCTATAATTATTAACTTATTACTTGGTGCAGCTTATCGATCTATTTTATTTTGTTGCTGGCTCTTTATGCTTTCATAACTGAACAGCAATAATATATCTGTTGTTCTGTTTTTGATTCTCCCGTATAGGCAGCATGTACACATTTATTTGTAACTTATGACTTGATACAGCTTTTCGATCGATTTTATGATGTTGTAGGCCTTTCTGGGAGTTATTGATCTATTTATTAATTAGCAGCAAAATTTTCATTAATTTGGAACTTCGGAATCAGTATCAAAACATAAATTGATTTTTATTAATTTTTGATGTTTTTTTTTATTTTTTTTTTTATTTTGATCTTTTTTATATTTTTTTGCATTATATTTCAGCAACTAATTAGCAAACAAATTATCCCGTTTTATCCGCTACGGCGGGGTTGATTGATAGTTTTTACTGCTATCTTAATGTAAAGATAGCAGTAATTCAATTTACTAAAAACCGGTTGGAGCAACAAAATTGCGATTTTGGTAACTAATTAGCAACATATTAGCTACAAATTCCTGGATACGATTTTTATGTTTCTGCTGACTTTTCACTGCTATCTTTATAGAGCTGAAATCTACACATGCGGCATACGATAATAACTCTAATAAATATACAATAAATAAAAATACTCTTGCATAATTGAATAGCAGTCTACAAAGTAAAATTATGTTGCAGAAACATGTTAATTCATAATTTATTATACGTAATTAAGAACAATGTTATTATAAAGAATTTTTGTACCCAGAGGCACACAATACATTCCAGATTCTAAAAGTAATACATAACAGGTTTTTTGGATAGTACAGATGACCCATGACTTCGTGACTCAATAGTCGCGCCACATTTTCGACCGTACTGAGAAAACGCCATACAAACAACTGAACAATGTTGCATTTTAGTACGCCCATCAAAAGTGAACCGCTGCCATGTGAACCAGACCAGATGCTAATGATTAACAGGTCAAACCAAAAGAGCTGAGAATATAGACGACCCATTCAGTCACATTTGAGACTCAATTTAAATAACATTGCAAAAATTGCGACTTAAGTTTAATAAAAAAATATTAAATCAAATATAATCACATAATATAAAATGTATGCATGTTTGACTTGTGTTGATGCAGATTTCCCCTGGTGCCCCTGTTGTTCATGGGCGACGGTAGTCACTTACCATCAGGTGGGCCGCATGCTCGTTTGCCCCCTCTCCTATAAAAAAGAAGATTTAAGCGAATAATTGCGGCCGACGAATTGACACTAGGTTTTTTTTAAGACGTCAACCTTGTGTTCATCCTTGTAAGGCCTCTGTATTTGTATTCACCTCAACAAGACCATTGTCACTTGATACTTTAACATGCACGAAAGCAAATAATTATCACTGTTCACAGTGTGATGTTTAAAATAATTATTCTTGAATTGACAATATTTTTCACAAGTCATAAGATATTGATATTTTCATAAGGCCTGATTTTTCAATCGTCAGATAAAAATTATCCATAAAATAAAATATAACCAGACAATAGAAAATGATACAATTAAATATAAGACGTGGTCCTTCACAGCTGGCTCAAGGTAGCTTAGCGAGCTATAAGGCTATGCTCGGAGTTTGTCTGTGTGATAAACATCTTAGTGAATATATCCGCAATAGAACCAGACTAAAAGACAAAGCGTTTCCCACTAGATGAAGTGACAACCTGGTAAGAAATGCAGGAATAAATCGATAGATGCAGGTTCTTTGTCTGAAGTTGGCTGCACTTCAGTTATAAGATAATTAATGGAATCAAGCGTTACTTTGCAAAAGTCCGTTATATTAAACGATGTTAAAAAATCAATCAGGTAAGATCCGAATAATAAAATAAAATGATGTGTCTTACCTAGTTTAAAGAGCACCTCCCGCCCTGCCTCAAATGCGGGCACTATCCCCGTCACCACCAATTCCAGCACCACTGCTTCCAACACCACTACACTAGGAAAGACACCACCGATAATACTCAAGGCATCCTCAGGTGAAGTAGACTCTCCTTGACTTAGTGGTCAGTCACAGCAGATTTTTTAACATCGTTAACACTACAGTTTTATAAAAGAAAAAAACGGAATAGCAGAAAACTTTTAAAAGAGAATAGGCTCTTTACTTAAAGTAACTGACTCGTATTATTCAAAATTGTAAATGTTACAGTCAAAACTCATTGGTCAAAACCACTTTAGACTGTAAAAATCAGGTAAAAGTAGTTTTGACTAAGGACGATATCAATCCGATCAATACCACTTTTAAACGATTTTTGCTGTTAACAGTAGTTCTGACTAAGGCCGTAGGTCAAATTGACTTCTTAATGCAAAAATACTGAGTAATAGAGATTTTGACCAAATTACATCAGTTAAAAGTGGTTTTTACCGAGAATGTTAGTCAAAACTTCTTTTAACTTATACTTCTTGACTTTCTCAAATTAAAAAATTCAATTTCTTCAATATTATATTTGATATCATTAATATCATTATAATGTACGCGGCTTTAGGGTGGCCCTAGGGCCACCCCAGCCGCATCTTAACCTACTGTTACTGATATTACTAGTTTTGACCGATAGTCTGAAGTTTAAATCAGACAACACCACTTTTGGCTAAGAACGTTGGTTAAAACCACTTTTGTCTACAAAAATCAGTCATAACTGTTTTTGACTAATGGCGTCGGTCAAAACCATTATGCCTGATTTTCGCAGTCAAAAGTGGTTTTGACCAGTTATGAGTTTTGACTGTGACATATAAGAACATTTGATAATACATATCATACAAATGGATTGTTCTGTACTGCAGAAACTTTTTACATAAATTGCACATCGATGAACTACCGAACAGGTATCTTTAAATGCATTAACCAATTGCCATCGAATGGTCTTAAACATAGTAATTTTTTATGGTACACAAAAATTATTGCACCGTGCGAGAATTAAATTTGATGTCTGCAACACCGCAGATACAATTTCTGTATTAATATTCTTGACGTGATAAGGAATTAACATGCGATTTCAATATTTCAAATTTAAAAGAAAAGATGATTTTTTATGCATGTTGCACGATAACCCTTTAGGTATCAAGATGATCACGTCGCAGTAATCAGCGTACGACTTACAAGTATAAGGCGCGCAACTATGGTGTGGCGTGTGGCTAGGAAACAATAACCGGGCCAAAAATAAATCGACACTCTCTAACGTGGGCGCTTGCCGGTGTATAGAAGCGAAAGTCTCCATCGATTCTCGCCGCATTACGCAACCCACAATAAAAATAAAATATCTGCTTATATCAATATGGTCTATACGATCGGTTTGGGCGGTGCTATTTTTCACGGTTGCTATTATGTGTTAAGATATTAAAACGTGTGAGTGTAAAATAATTCCCTCAAGCATGTTAGTATAACTACGATAACGAACGGCACACGACGTTTAAAACGAATATTGGCAAGTTTAAAAATCGCTCTCTTCCGATTCCGGGTTGCCTGTTGAAATCTACGTTCGAATGGATTATTTTGGTACCATTTAGTGAAGATAGTTTTAAAACTGTAAATGACTTTTATTCATCTCTTTTCTTTGTGAATTTATAAGTTGAAATAGTGGAATCCGTCGCTATCTGATACGGTACGTTGATAACAATAGTGTGTGAGTTTATTTAAGTGAAACCGGAAGATATTTGGCCATCTTGCAGGTGAGAAACATGTGTCAATGTCAAACAAAATACACGTGTTTTACTCTTACATGTTATTAGTTTTGATAACTGAAATGAAAAAGCCACTGATATTAAAAATCTATTCTGTTATTATCGGCTAAATTTTGTTCAATAATTTAATGTCATCGGATGCGTGCAATAATAACCCTTTGTATTCAATTATACTGTACATAATTGCGTTTAAAATTTTGATAAAATAATAACTAGTAATAAGGTTGTGTGTCACAAACTAAATAAAAAACACATCGTTTTGAAATCAATATCGAGTGAGCCACTTATTAATGTTTCCTATAAAGGAAGATATCTAATATTAAGTCAACCAGTAAAAAAAAAACCGTTATTAATACGCCTAGCTTCTATCAGTATACTGCGATGTAATATTAATTAATTAATTAATTTATCCTTTATTGTACACTAAAATACCAGAAAACAAGTAGAGTTTAATCAGAGAAAAATAAATTTTTGACGGCTCCGTGGCGCGGTGGCTTAGCAATGAGTTGTTGCACTGGGGGCCGCGGGTTCGAATCCCGCACGGAACAAGTATTTGTATCGCCTACAAATAATTGTACAAATAAGTGTTTGTCCTAGCGCAATCTATGTTTGTAACCTGCCTCCACGATACAGGAGAAAATTCTAGTGTGTGGGTAACGTTTTTTTTTTAAAGAAAAAAACGTATATATGTACAATAGACGGTCTTATCGCTGAAAGTAATCTCTTCCAGACAACACTTGCGTAGAGGACTGATGCAAACAATAGTTAAAATTTAACAAAAAAATTATGGAAATACATAAAAATATAGATAAATCCAAATGATATATAATATGATAAAATTATTAAATTAAAAGAGTACGACAAAAGAAAAGTAATAGCATTCTAATTAATATGATTCACAAGACTTGAAAGTAAATGAAGACATTGAGCACGAAGAATGTGAAGAGGTAAAGAGTTTCACAAACGCACAGCAGTGACAGTAAAGAATTTCATAAAAAAAGAGGAAGAGTGCAAAGGAGTAGAGAGAGAAAGATTGACAGAGGATCGAAGGAACCGATTATGTTATATTAATATATTGCGATAACCGCACAAGCAGGTCATACGAGTTACAATTGAAAGTTATCAACGATGGATTGATATCAAGCGAACATTCTATTAATGAGTCACGACAAATATGAAGCTAGTGATAAATGTTCATCAAGCAGTTAGCTGATACTGTGATATATATTCTTAACAGTGGTAGAGCCACGCGGCAGCTTTTGCTGTCGCACGGATGGGCCGGCTCGAACCGGGGTGGTACCACGACCTCACAGAAAACCAGCGTGAAGTAGAGGTTTACCTCTGCGTTTCGCTTGGTGAGTGCAGGTGGCCGGAGGCCCTTTTTACTGGAAATGAGGCATTCCATCTTAGTACTCACGGGTGACAACGCATCTACATTTTGATTTGTAATAGAGGATAGATGTAGATGTCTATGGGCCGCAGCAACCACTTACCATCAGGTGGACTGTGTGCTCGTTTGTCACCCTTATCCTATAAAAAAAAAAATAATAGTATAACATAAACTCTCGCGCCTACTTTTCACACGTGTTAGAGCCATGCTGCAGCTATATTAGTAGTATATTTGTAGCACGAATGGGTCGGCTCGACCGGGGAAGGAGCACGCTCTCACAGAATACCAGCGTAAAATACCAGCTTATAGCTGCGGTGTTTCGTATGGTGAGTGTAGAGGACCAGAGACCCATTTTACTGGTAAAGAGGCATTTCATCTTAGTCCTCACGGGTGACGACGCATCTGCATTTTGATTCTTTATTGAGGATAAATGTAGTTGCCTATGATGGGCCGCAGCAACCACTTACCATCAGGTGGACTGTGTGCTCGTTTGTCACTCTATCCTATAAAATAAAAAAAATACTATCCAGATGGCAGAGATTACGCACTACCTTTTGGTATGATCCTAACACACCTCTTTCGTTTTCTTTTACATCTATGTATCTACGCATACATGCTAATCGATTGATGGCATCCTTAATTTGGCCTATCTTCAATATATCGCCAATTCAGTCGATAAACCTTAGTCTAGGGCGTCCCTTACTGATTCCGATACTCACTTCTGCATTGTAAATACATAATTATACAATATTAATATAACGTACGCAACATCAGTATCGTCAACATCAACATCAGTGAACGTCTCACTGTCGGGTAAAGTCCTAACTGTAATTTATGAAGTTTTAGAACATCGCCAATTCCGCCCCATCACGCTGCCTCATTTAGTGCTGTCGAAATTTACGTGTCCGTTAATTTTTTTAAATCTCACACCTGCAAATTTTTGAAGCGTTTTCGCCTCATTCAAAACATGTTAATGAGCACGCAACTTGAATTGCAATTAACAATTTCTTTGGTGCCGGTGTGGATCGAATTCGTGTAATATATAATAATGTATCTCAAATTACTGTATAATGAGCAATTAATTGAAAAAATTAAGTGGTGGTAAAAGCGGTTGTTGATCATGAGGTCCCGTTTCCGAATCTCGGGTTGGGCCAAAAAACATCTATTGAGTTAGAAAGTTGGTGCTAATTCATTACCGTGCCTCGGAAAGCACTTAAAGCAGTTCTCTCTCTGATCGAGTTAAAAAAGGGCCGGAGAGATGTACCACGCACTACAGTAGTGATGGAGTGCACATCTGGGCTGCGGGATAAATTGGTCGGCCTCGGCAGCGTCTTCACTGGTTGGGACGAAGCTAAAGTTTACGATTTTGTACGGGTGACATGCTGCTCTAAATGTCAGCAATATGGCCATCCGGAGAAGCATTGCAGGGCGGCAGCGATGGTCTGCGGCAAATGTGGTGAGACCGGTCATCGTGCCGCAGAGTGCCAGTCGGCTACACAATTCTGCGCCACATGCAAGTGCTTCAAGCGGAAAGATGCTGACAACCATGCCACTGCTGCTCTCAACTGTCCTGCACGTTTGCACGCGGAACAGCAGTCGGTCAATATGACACAGTATGGATAGTACGACTACCTTTCGCGTAGGTTAGCTCAACTTGCAAGGCTCGAAGACGGCTACCACTGAGCTTCCTGTTATAGCCGAAGAACTGGGGTTGGATCTAGTACTAGTTCAGGAGCAACATCAGCATCCTCGAGTACTTGGGTGCAGCACCAATCCTAAGGCCGGTCTATTACCAGTCAGTTCACGATTTGTAGTCACGCTTCTACAAGACTTATGTAACGAACACTGTGTTGTAGGTCATGTCAGATGCCAGAGCCTTAGCATATACGTCGTATCGCTATACTGCCAGTACAGTCATGACATCTCTAGTTACCTGCAATATCTCACCCACGTGATAGATCAACTTTCTGATCACTCAATGCTTATTGGTGTGGACAGTAACGCTCACTCTCCAATGGGGCACTACGAGCGCAGGCAATATGTAGGTCGCGGCCCAGACACAGAATACCGCAAACTCCAGATGGAAGGATTTATCCCCGGACGGAATTTGCTGGTACATAATGTAGAGGGTCAACCGCCAACCTTTCATTGCCCAAATGGCTCGTCCAACGTGGATATCACCATTTCCACACGTAGTGTGAGGGTTTCTGACTGGAAGGTGCATGAGGGTGTCAGTGTAAGTGACCACCAGTTGATAACGTTTGGCGTTATCCTTGGTGACTCACGGAGGTACGATGGCACAGAATTTTCAGATAACGTATGTTACTTTCGTGAACGTGGTGTGAACTGGAGAGGATTCTGTTCAACTCTGTACGCCCGCATGTCCCAGTTGAGGCTAATGCGGCCAGCTAAATCTGCGAGCAGTACTCTGCAATACTTCTACGTACTGCGAAAGAGCGATTAGGTACACGTGCGAAAAAAGAGAAAGAAGGGTACGAGTGGTGGTCTCTGGCTCTTGACCGTATGCGTAACGAAGTCTATTGTGCACGTCGTAAGTGGCAGGCCTCACGTCGCGTAGGAGGTGACAGGGAGAAGGCTCTACATGATTATCTCCGACGAACAAGGATACGCTATAAGCTAGCCATGAAGGAAGCTGAACTTGCCTTCTTCCGCTCCGTCGTGGAGTCTGGTAATGCCGATCCGTGGGGCCTGGCTTATCGAACAGCCAGTGGACGATTTTGTTCACCTCTCAACGTGCTAAATGGAGTGAGATTAGCTGACGGCTATACTAGGACGACCGGAGACACCATGCTTGGCCTCGTCAATGCCTTATGCCCAGACGATAATCTAGCTAGGGACACCGTATACCATCGACAAATGCGGATCGCTGCTGCATGTGCTCCATCTGGAACTGATTTTACTCCACCGACCAAGGAACTAGTTGGACTCATCATTCGAGAGCTACCGAACACTGCACCAGGCATTGACGGTATTACGGCTAAGACTGTTATACAGGCATGGCGGGTAACTGGTGACGAGATCTGGCACATGTTTAGGGCATGCATAGTCGAGGGCGTTTTTGCGGATCTGTGGAAGATGGGCAAACTCGTTGTTCTGCTAAAGGGTGGCGACAGGCCGCTCACTGACCCTAAGGCCTACCACCCAATAACTTTGCTGCCCATATTGGGAAAAATTCTGGAGCGCGTGATCATCTCCTGTGCTCCATGTCTCTACCGCGGAATCTCCGATGTACAACATGGCTTCACGCGTAGCTAATCCACAGTGACCGCCCTTAGTACCATCAACCGAATTGCCAACGGATCAACCGACAATTACGTGCAACTGATCCTTCTGGATATATCTGGAGCCTTCGACAATGCCTGGTGGCCAATGGTCCTACTCAAGGCAAAGCAATGTGGCGTTCCACCTAACATATACCGTATTTTAACGAGTTACTTTATAAATCACTGAGTAGGACTGTTTGCTGGAAACCGGGTAGTGTGGAAGGTCTCCACGATGGGCTGTCCTCAGGGATCGGTATTGGGACCAACCCTATGGAACCTACTACTCGATGACCTCCTGAAGCTGCCAAAACCCGAAGGAGTACACTTCGTTGCTTACGCCGACGATGTGACGATCGTGGTCGAAGCATCGTCTCGTTCTGCAATAGAGCGCAAAGCGACAGCTATAATCGCTGCCGTGTCCAAGTGGGATAATCGTAAAAGACTACGGTTTTGTAACGGGAAGCCACAAACGATGTCTTATAAGTACAAGTTTGAACGTGGACCAATTATAAAGATAGACGGTGCAACGATCACGAGTATTTCACAGGCAAGAGCCCTAGGAATAATTTTGGACGAGGCTAGGTCCTATGTGCAGCATGTATTATACATCAGCGAGAAGGCCGTTGCTTGCTTCAGGAAAATGTCGCGATTGTCTTCATCGACCTAGGGTATAAGATTTCACGCTCTTAGAGTCCTGTATTCAGGGACCTATGTGGAAATGTTGACATATGCTGCTGCCGTATGGTACCAACGCTCGTCCGTCTATGTTGTCAGAAGCCTACTGATAAGGATGCAAAGACCAGCTTTGATTCTTCTCACGAAAGCTTACAGGACGGCTAGCAACGCAGCGCTACCGGTGCTGGCGGGCGTATTGCCTGCCGACCTGGAAGTTTTTCGTGCAGGGCGAGTCGACGAGGAGGGGACGGGTTTGATCGACAAGGAGCGCAGGAAGAAAAAGAGGGAGATGATGGTGGCTGTCGTTGCCATTTGGCAGGACCGGTGGAATTCAAGCCAAGATGGCAGGGATCTGTACAAGTTTTTCCCGGACATCGCAGAGCATCTAATCTTCAGGTGGGTCGAACCCGATAATGCAGTATCGCAGATCCTTGTTGGTCACGGGTGTTTCAACGAGCGTCTCCTAAAATTCAACCTTAGGAACTCTGGCTCATGCCCCGGTGGCTCAGCACTGGAGAGTCGTGACCATGCTCTCTGGGATTGCGATCTGTACATTGAAGAGAGGAACGCATTATTGAACAGCCTACAAAGAACAGAAATAGGACCAGTATACTTCTGGGACCTAGTGTGCTGCGAATCAAACTTTAAGGAGTTAAGGAGATTTGCGCATGCATGGCATCACAAAAACAGCATGAGAACTAAAAAATACGACCAGATAGCTGCGAACGCGAAGTGTCGTCGCTGTGGAGTCACGCCCCAGAGGGGGAGAAGTGAAATGTAGAGAAAAGGGACGGAACAGAGAGATTTGTAAGGAGTCAAGTAAGCGCACGTGGGAAAGAGCCCCGAGCAAGTACCGTGTGCGTCTCCCGTGATTCAGTCCGTATGCCGCAAGGCGGGAAGGACCATGGGATGGTGGAGGGAATGATCGAGTCAAATTGCCCTCCTATCAGACTATGAGAATGAGGCAATAGAGCGTTGCGCTATGCGCAAGCATAGGTGAACATAGCATAGGTCTCGGGTACTAAAATCCTGTCCTGAGCATATGAAGTCTCACCAGTCTCCGCTGAGACTTGTCGCCGTGATCGAAATTCGGTCTGAAGAACATTATTATTATATTTGAGATCAGTACATTATTCCAATGAAAATATTTAATGTTTTCATTATAATAAATTAATTGAAATAAAACTAATTTTACGGATTTTATCGCATTTATTAACTTATTTTATATTCCCGACGTTTCGAGCACTTTACAGCACCCATGCTGACACCAGATTATTATATTATATTATAATCGGGATTATTTTAATCTGGAGGTAGCCGTGGTAAAACATTGGGACGTCATACACCTCAGTCCCCCCCCCCCCCCTCGTGACCATGGGTGCTGTAAAGTTCTCGAAACGTCGGGAATATAAAATAAGTTAATATACGCGATAAAATCCGTAAAATTAGTTTTATTTAAATGTGTAGAGTTCGCATAAATATAAGAAATAAATTAATTTCTTGTCATTAATGTGAGTTTATCGAATGCTTTGCTTACATTAATATGATGTTAATTACGCTGATCAATTTATAAATATAATGATGCTGGATAATGGAGAGAATTTAAAATAGGCGCCTATAAAAATTCTATGGAAAATTCACACGAGTATTTGCACGTGCCAACACGTATATTACGCGCATACGTTGAATATTTCGTATGGTGTTGCTCTGGTCGAATGGACTATATAGAAAAATAAACCGCCTTGAACACACGCAGTATCAAATAACTACATCCATAAATTGAAAGGCAAAAAGAAAATAGGAGAGAACTTAAATGCATAAATAGTTAAAAAATAACGACAGAATGGTTCAAAATATATTGTACAAAAACTCATTTGATATTTATGCCTCTTTGCTACAGTAAGAATGCATGTTTTTTGATGTAACCACTTTGGTTGTTGACTACGACTACATTTTTTGGTCTGCAATCAAAAGTTCAACTTCAAACAAAGTCAGTTGTGAGTGTATTTTTATATAGAATAAGAGTGACAAGCGACCACACAGTCCACCTTAAGGTGATGATGTGGCCCATAGACATATACATCTATCTTCGATTAAGAATGCAAATGCAGATTTGTTGCCACCCCTGAGGACTAAGATTGAAAGCCTCGTATCCAGTAAAGAGAGTCTCCGGCCGCCTATTTTACGCTGGTATTCTGTGAGAGCATGGTCCTACCCCGGTCGTGCCGAACCATTCATGCTACAATCATAATATAGCTGCTGCTTATTTGTTGTAGTTTTTTGTTATAGGTATTATGTTGAAAGCAAAAAAGAAAGAAAGAGATATTATTACCACATGGTTAAGGAAAAGTAGACTAAAATTAACTTTTATATAGAAATATTTTATTTAATATTATATATAAAAACAAAAAATAAATAAGTGTTGGTTTGATTTTTTAAGTATATATTTTTTATTTATATATAAAGGACTTACTGGCAATGAATAAAAATAATAAAATTATAATATACTACGCACGTATGTACTATTGTGCCCAATTATGGTTAAGAACCTTCCAGGTGACCCCATATATACGCCATAAAACTCCTCAAAATTCGGAATTTTATATATAAAAACAAAATGGGCCCACTATAAAATAAATAATAATCTTAGTACATTCTTTCTTATGTTTATTTTTATTTATTTATTTAGTACACAAATAATAAAAGAATGGGTCGGCTCGACCGGGGAAGGACCACGCTCTCACAGAATACCAGCGTAAAATAGCAGCTTAACACTGCTGTGTTTCGTATGGTGAGTGTAGAGAACCGGAGACCCTTTTTACTAGAAACGAGGCATTCCATCTTAGTCTTCACGGGTGACAACGCATCTGCATTTTGATTCGTAATCGATGATAGATGTAGATGTCTATGGGCCACAGCAACCACTTACCATCAGGTGGACTGTGTGCTCGTTTGTAACCCTATCCTATAAAAAAAACAAATAACTTATATGCAGTAGGTATACCTTGATTCTTATTTATTCTAAGTTTAGGACTAACAAGGTAAACACATCATGTATTTTAAATAATTTAAAGGTTATATACATAGTTATTACAGCCGGAAATGTGTTAAAGTGAGGTTATTGATAGGATATCTGTATTTTCGGGTTAAATTTTTGAAGCAATATGTCAGAGTGACCTTATCAATAGTATAAAAGTAAAAGCAAAGTTGCACCCTATTTACGTCCTACTGCTGGGCACAAGCCTCCTCTCATTCCTGAGAGGGTTTTAGGGCAAGGGAATGTCCGCGACGCTGCCCCAATGTGTGTTGGCGAACTTCACATGTCTTCGAAAATTTTTTTTCTTATTTCTCAGACATGCAGGTTTCCTCACGATGTTTTCCTTCACTGCCCAGCACGTGATAAATCAACACTTAAAATTGCAATAAAAAATTTCATTGGTGCCGGCGGGGATCGAACCCGGGTTGCTCGAGTACTGTGAAGCTTACAGCGAGCGCTAACTATCTGAGCTATCACTGCTCTATATCAATAGTATGACTATATTTTTTGTTAAAACTTTGAATAAAAGTCATGGTCAAGAACATTCTTGCTAGTAATCGCATTGTACTTGCATTCAAGCAATTCAAGCATTGCAAGCATTCTGGGTAGGGGTATCAAGGTTATTCATCAAGCGATGCACAACATAATTCTTCAAGAGCTACTTATGTAGGTAGTAAGAAAGATTTCACCGCGATACTACAGCGTGATTTGGCTTTTGTATGGAATATTGTTTAAACTTATTTGCAATAAATTTAATAATACTTTTACTTTTTAAAATAAAATACTAAATAATAATTTTACTTCTTGAAAATATACGTCTTCGTTAAAAGGAATATTTTCCACAATCATAATGCTTGGCGGATGAATTTCCGATCGCAGTACCAGCCTGCTTCTTGTGTCGGTCCAAACATCATATTTAACAAGTGGCGTAAACAAGTTGGTTTTACCGCTATCATTTGGAATTATCTTACGATACCCATGGTACGAAATGGGAAGATTAATTTTCTTATGGCGACATCATACTCTACACGGAATCATTAGCTATATTTAGAAATGTCTAAATCATGCTATCGCTCTTACAAAGCAATAAGGACCGTGGCCGAGCTCACTTGACTACTCTAGCGCTATCTATTATCTATCTACGGAAGCGGTTGCGATGTATATCGATATGAAAATTTGACGCGCTAAATACATCGTTCTTTATTTAATACATTTCCATAGATGTCGCTACATGGTACCGCTAAGTAAGATTGACGAAGTCATTGGGCTCTAGTAATAATATATATCTCTACACTAGTTTGTCAACAAGTGATAACATCTATTAAAAAAAAGAATATCATCGAAATTACGTCAGTTATGACACCGGTTATAACGCATTTGATCATCTTGACTTATCTTGATCAGATGTGTCGTATCGAGTACTTGTATCTTAAGTATGGACGCCCATTTCGACCATTTTGTATCACTAGTCGTATGGTGTCAAAAAGTCATCCACACTAAACCATAACGTATCCCCTTATAATATGTGAATGCTCCTAAATTTTTACATTTCTAATCCGTGTACAATTCAAACATGTATTTAATTTTATAAAAACTAGACTAAATTTATAAAATGACAGCTCTACCTACTACTTTGTATAATACATAAAACATTTTTACAAGCTATTTAAGAATATTCTACAGGATTCTTTGATTATAATAACATCTTCATTGAAACTTGAAGTTTTTGATTGCAAACAGTTTAAGACATTATGCCTGATAGCTGACTAAATAGAAACCTCGTCGGATACATCACTATTAAGCCATTATTTGTGATTACAGTAAAATTTACAGAACAAATTCTTAATCGTGTTTCAAGAAATTTAATTAATGTACTTCTTATAAGTAGTACATGAATTAAGTTTCTTGTAGAGTAGTACGGTAAGTATACTTGGGTAATAAAGTACAGCAGTAAGGCCGGAGTTACTGAGGGGCTAAGTGCTCGCTTATTAATTTCACAGTACGCGAGCAACGCGGTTCGATCCCCGCGAGACCAAAGAAATTGTTAGTTTTAAGTCCTGATTTAGCACGTCCCCGAGGAAAACATCGTGAGGGGAATGGGTGCATGTCTGAAAAATTCAAAGAAATATGTCGAAGACACGTGAAGGCGACATGTCTTTGGAACAGAATAAGATACTTTTTAACTTCTCTATTTATCGTGGATTGTCATTTCTATATTTTTTATTATAATTTACATTACTATTACATAAACTAATAATAGTACTATATACTATTACATAATACTAATAATACTATGTATATACTATTGACAGGCCAACGTCTTACCAAAATCCTAAGGTAAACCTATTAGCCCAGGAAAACTTCATTTTCCTCCCGAACGGACTTTTTAATACGAAAAAAGATATTCAATGAGTGAAGAATTTATCTTATAAACAGCAATCTTGAAGTCGCTACACATTTTTACATCACAATATGGTTAGATTATTGAAAATGTATATAGGGTTGACTAATTATATTGAATAAAGTGTCTAATCGTTCCGGGTTATCAAGTTTTTATTGCTCCATGGCTTTGTTAACCTAACAAAGGTCCATCGAGCCGGCCATTAAGAATATTTTAAAAATAAAGAAATTACTTTCAGACTCTTGGACACTAGCCACAGTTTTTTCTTTAATGGAGTCCATAAATTTAAAATTATGTGATTTAGACTTCTATTACCATTTCTCGTTTAGTGTGTGATGATTTCAATCGAATGTTTTGAATTCGTGCCAAATATAATTTCTATGATCTAGTTATGTTGTGCTATTCCAGGATTTAAATGGAACGTAGCAGCTGTCATTTAACCGTGCATAGCGTAAAACGTTTATAAAGATTGTTGAACTTGGCTATAATACAAACTAGCGATCCGCCCTGGCTTCGCACGGTTTATTTCTGGATCTCGACAACAATGCCACCATTCAACAATGAACCTAAACCATTCTCTAATCAACTTAATCACACACACAAAATTTCATCAAAATCGGTCCATCCCTTTAGGAGGAGTTCAGTCACATGCACAGGAACAGTAGAATTAAATATTAAATAATATATAATACACATAGATATATTATACAGATAAACCTTTCTCTTGAATAATTCTGTCTATTCTAATTCTGTCCGTTGAGAAGTTTAAAAGATCTAAGCGTACTGACGGCGGGAAGCTACTTTGTTTTATTCCATGTAGAGATAATGGGTAAGTAACAGTTTGAATGAATGAATGAATACGCTTATTTACACACACCAGATCAATGAACCTAGTCAGTATAATAGTATTAGCATTACATATGCAGAAAAACTGTACTGATCGTACTGGTAGGGCAACTCCCCACAAGATGCAGTGACGGCCTAATACCTAAATGATTCAGGAAGTCGATAGATAGGCTCAGGACCTTTGTGGTTTTCCTTGGAAGAGCCCAATGTGCAGCAATAGATTTGAGGGGCTGTAATGATAATGACGATGATGATGATTATGGTAAAAAAAAGAAAAAAATCAAAGATAGGTAACAGATCCCTCGATGAAGTTTGTCGTGTAGTGGTGGTGTCAATTTCTAAATTTCTAAATTGGTTAGGTTAAAAAAGCCAGGGAGCAGTGAAAACTCAATGTCCCGGAACGTATTGACACTTTATTCAATATAATTAGTAAACCCTATACAGGCTGTCCCAGAACTCAACTTATAAACAGCAATCTAGATGTCGCTACACATTTTTACATCACGACTATTGAAAATGTATACAGAATGTCCCAGAACTCAACGTCAAGCTGAAACAGGATGACAGGATTGATTGTAACCATCATGAGCAAAATCAGAAAAAAAATCTATCCCATGCAGTTTGGAAATTATGGGCATTTAAGAAAAACCTAGAAATTTGGTCAAACTGTAACCATTTTTCGGTTATTGTGGTTAATTTTTATTATTTTTGTTCATTTAAACTTTGGAACCATAACCCTAAATTACATTTCTAGAACCACAGTCAAAAATAATGACACAACTGCCCCAAGTTTTCTAGAATTAAGACTATTTGTTAAACCGTGAATCTAAAATTTACAAAATTTGTCGACTTTGAAAGGTCCTCATTTAAAAAAAATGTACTAAAATGCCTTGGCAAGTGTCATTAGAAGTTCGCGCATTTAATCAGGATTGTAAAATGGTACAATACTTGTTGGTTTCATACTAAAAACCAGTAAAAAAATAACCTATATATATATACCTATATATAATAAAAATAACTAATAACCTCAAGTAACCCGATTTTTACTAACCCATTTTACTCAGTTCAAATGTTTTTTATTCGCACAAGCTCTTGGTAGGTTTTTAATTTTACGGCAAAATGATGAGAGAGATGGATAGTGGATATGTTTGCCATGAGCAACCGAGACAGATAGTGACGTCACGCAGTGAGACGGAGATGCGTCTGACACCAGTTAGTACGTTTCGCTCATTCGTCTACTTGCACTTCTTCCCGTATTCGCTTGTGTTGATTTAGTACTGACAACTTTGGCTTCTCTTTTTGGACTTGGATTTTTGTGAATTGGACTTGTTGATCACATACCGGCAACTTTGGCTTCTCTCTTTTGGAATTGGACTTTTGTGTTGACATCCTTGTTATCTACCATGCCTACGCGCTACACTTCTCAAAAATATGCGAACATCCACCTCATTTATGGGGAATGCAGATGCAACATAAGTGCCGCTGCTAGATTTTATCGTGAAAGAATCAAAATTTAGAGCACTATCCGGATCACCGCGTGTTTGTTAATGTGTACCGTTCACTCACGGAGGGTGGTCATTTCTCTAATACGGGCTGGAGGTAGAGCTCGCTTTCCTTAAAGAGGTTGCAGATGACCCAAGTATTTCCGTTCGTGGAATTGAAGAAAGAACGGGAATACCCAAAAGCACATCACATCGTATTTTACAAAGGGCCGAAATGCATCCGTTTCACGTACAACGAGTTCAGTCTTCTTCCTCGAGATTATCCTGAAAAGATTTCATTTTGTAGAACAATGCTACAGAGGCATAATGAAAATCCCCAATTCATCCCAAAAATTCTCTAGTCAGATGAATCTACATTTAAAAAAGATGGTTACATAAACTGACACAATTTTCACGAGTGGCATGTGGCGAATCCACATTTAATGCCAAAAGACAGATCCCAGTATCGCTTTGAAGTAAACCTGTGGACCGGAATTTTAAACGGCGAAATTGTTGGACCTTTTGAGCTGCCTAAGAATTTGAATGGCACGAATTACCTACATTTTTTACGAGAAAATTTTAGAGGACGTACCACTAACAGAACGTCACCATATGTGGTATCAACAAGATGGCTGCTCAGCGCATTACGCAGTGCAAATAAGAGATTTCCTTGACCAGGAATATCCAGGAAGGTGGATTTGACGTTCTGCCACTATCTCGTGGCCAGCCCGTTCCCCAGATTTAAATCCTCTGGATTTTTTTTATTGGGGCGTTCTCAAAGAAAAAGTTTATTCAAAGCCCATTGACAGCGTAGCCGAGCTGCGTGAACGAATTTCTCAAGCTGCTGAGGACATCAACTCTCGAGGATATGCCCGACTAATAACTAGATCTTTTTTAATAAAATGTAGGGCGTGTATTGAGGCTGATGGTAAACAATTTGAACATTTATTGTAATAAAAAATGTTATTTTCCTATCTGACTTTTATTCCAATAAACCTAAAGTAAACTAGGTCAAAAGGACAATGCCCAAAATCGCCCTGTGTAATAAAAGCATCGGACATACACGATAATTAATTTTCTATTTTATTATGTTAGTTGCAAATACTTTTATAACACGGACTAGCTGCATGCAAAAATTAACATTAAAAAGTATTCTACTCGACTAATAACATTAATCGCCGCCATCTTCGCCAAACATCATGTGGTGTCGAAAAATGATTAGGGATGCCCAATCGATTGTAATCGATTTTTGAATTTAATGAAATACATTTGGAATTTATTTCGAATAAAGTTTCAAAAAGAAGCTACAATAAAAATATAAAATCACCATTATTTTATATTCTTTTATATTATTCCCTAAAAGTATAATTTAAAAAACCTACTATACCTAATGAATGAGGTCATACTCGATTTTGAATAGGTAGTTAGAATAATGCTGAAGAAAAATATTCATAAAGATAACTATTCAGGATTTTCTAACGATCATTTAGAAAGGATTGTATTCTACGTCTTACTAAACGATAACTTACGAGTTTACAACAATTAATATTTAAAAAAACACTTATCGTTACTGCATTAGTTATAAATGTGTTCTTTAAAAAGAGCAATATTGTAGACTAGATACAGACGTTATTATTAATATTGTTACAAGTATGGAAGAAGTAGAGACGTACGAGTATTATAAGTAAAGTAGGATATTGTCATACTTCTTATGGTATTAATATTATCGTATGAAAAAGATGATGTATGATGTGATGTGTGTTTGTAACGTATGGCTATAATAAATCTTAGGAAATATTCATAAATCGTATCGTATTTGGCGCTCCTATTTTTGATGTCACTAAATGGTCACTTGTCAGTTTCTCATGAAAAAAATACGATCTCCAAATCGATCCAAATCGAACATACTAGAAACGAATATCGATTAAATTAAGCATTAACAGATCTATTTTTGATCAATCGCGACATTTTAAAACATGCCTAATATGAATAGAGAACAGTATTAACGATAGTTTACCGTAAATACAAATAATTGTATAGAAACATCATTAAATTAATAATCATAACATCACGCTTGTATTTCTCAGAAGGAGTAGGTGGATGTGTGTAGTACTGTTATGTTATACGTCCCATGTAATAGGGGGTGCGCGTATTGCCAAACACCGGACACAAATCCAGACTCCGTGCTACTACTAGGAACTTCAAGTTATAAGAACCCAATAATAAATTGTCGGACCCTGGGATTGAACCCAGAACAGAACAGTTTTTCTGTCTGTCACAAGGAACAGATGTTCCAACTATGCAAAAGTATTTCTTGAATCGTTTGAAATATTCTTGAATAAGTCCAACTCGAGAGGTTTTTGGATTGATTCATTGAATCGATGGAGTGTTCTAAGTCGACATCAGGTCATCGGATAAGGATTCTTCATATGTATATCGATCTGGAAAATCGATTATTTTATTATAAACAATCGATTAAAAGATTTCAAATCGACATGCCTACTTTATACTGTCATCCTTCACTCTGTCAAAATTACATTGGTTGGCGTCTTTTGCTCTTCCTAATTGTATCGGTGTTTTGGTGAATTTCGGGACTATATATCGAAAATTACGACTTGGCTATTTTAACGAACTCTGATTGCTTTCAAGAACGACTTACCTTGCTGTGGTTTTCGGAACTGTGTACCACTCAACGATAACCTAGCATTCATAAACGGACTTACGCATACGCAATGGAAAGTGTATTTTGTGTAAATTGCGGCTCTGCTGGTGGCTCAATATTGTTAAAAGATGAACAGAGAAGCAATCGTGCAATATTGCTGTAATTGCATCGTTGTACGCAGAACCATCGGTTGCAGTGCCCATGTTATGACCATCATTTGGTACTTGGACTTTACGAAACATCAAAATAATATTGACATCCTTGCACAGTTTTTAGACAATATTCTTATTTCCAATTTAGAAGATGAACAATATACATGAAATTAATCTGTGTTTTATTTCTAATTCAAACATAATAAATTAATGTATTTGTAAAAACATTGTGTTGATACGCTCGCTGTTCGACGGCATGTCTAGCGGCGTGACTGGAACCAGCCTAAATCCTATACATTTAGGTACTAGGTATCTTACCGTACCGTATATGCTAATGACAACATCTAAATGCTAACAGCCATTATACACATACATTTTTATTTTTACATCAATACACAAATATTATCTCTCATTTCGAAACTAATGCTAAGAAAGCAGGTTTGTTAACTAGATTCTATGCATTTATACGTTGCACTTACATACACTTAGGCTTTAGAACAAAAACTGAATACCTAATTATCTAGATAGGTACTAAAAATAGCTAAATGTTTTAGGACATCGTTTTTCAGTTTGTTAAAAATCACTCGGAGCTATGAAAAACCGTAATATTCGTGGTTCGATTATAACCTTAAAATCTGATACTTTTTTTGAAATATATCTTTTATGCAGCTAGTCCGCTATAAAAATAAGGTCATATAGCAATTTACTAATGATCGACAATAAAACACATAATTTTCCGATGCTCTTGGTTCCAGGGCGAACAATGTATGGGAGCAGAGCAATGTCCTTTTTCATTATTTTATTAATTTTACTTACTTTTGTTGACTTTGATAAAAGTAGCGTCACTATCTGTTTCGGTCGCTCACGGCAATTATGTCCACTATCCATCTCTCACATCAATAAAAAAACATTAGAATAAAAAGCATTTGAACTCAGTAAAATGGCTTAGCAAAAATCGAGTTACTCGAGGTTTTTATATTTTACTAGTTTTTTTTAGTATGAAACTAACAAGTATTGTACCATTTTCCAATCCTGATTAAATGTGCAAACTTCTAATGACACTTGCGAAGGCACTTTAGTACATTTTTTTAAAGGAGGGTCTTTCAAAGTCGACTAATTTTGAAAATTTTAGTTTCACGGTTTAACAAATAGTCTTAATTCTAGAAAACTTGGGGCAGTTGTGTCATTATTTTTGACTGTGGTCTAGAAATGTAATTTAGAGTTATGGTTCCAAAGTTTAAATGAACAAAAATAAAAAAATTAACCACAATAACCGAAAAATGCTTACAGTTTGACCAAATTTCTAGGTCTTTCTTCAATGCCCATAATTTCCAAACTGCATGGGATAGATTTTTTTCTGATTTTTCTCATGATGGTTACAATCAATCCTGTCATCCTGTTTCGGCTTGACGTTGAGTTCTGGGACATTCTGTATACATTTTCAATAGTCGTGATGTAAAAATGTGTAGCGACATCTAGATTGCTGTTTATAAGATATATTTATAACATGTTTGTTTACGAGCCACCGCCCACAAACACGGGTAATTTTTTGATAACATCTAACACATCTTTTTTGTTTACTCTTTTTATTCATTTTTTAAACGTTAAACTAAGTATTTCTCTTGTATCGTGGAGGCTGCTTTTTTACAAGTACAAATATCAGACGCTGATTTATAATTAAAAATTAAAAATTGTGTACAGCCGATTTCAATATAAATTATTAAGAATAACTCAAAAACTATTGGTCAAACCTTGATCAAATTTATATGGGATCACATGAAAAGCACCAGCTTTCAAATAAAAAAGAATCATCGAAATCGGTTCACCCAGAAAAAGTAATGACGAAAACACATAATAAATAAAGTAAAAAACATACAGTCGAATTAACAATACAAAACATATTAGAAATAGCTTGGTAGCGATCACCTCGTTCCCTGGAGTTATAATCATTATAATATTATAATAACCATTTTTAGACCAACTTTGTTTAATAAAATTTTGAACTTGTAATTGTACTTTGAGGAGATCAAATTTTGTACAACGGTATTTTATATTATTTACAAAAAAAGCTTAATTGCCAACCTTTATGATAGTTGAATGTTTCTTAAACGAGCTGGAGCTATGATAGGCACTCGCACAAATGAGTCGATATATCCGCGCCATCCGCTCGCCCCTTTGTAAACGTTTATGTTGGTATTGATCCATCAGGAATGAACTTTTTGTTTATCTAGCGTAATTACTGCACCGATTACGGCATCGATGCAAAAAATCGATGATATCGTTCTACACAGTTGTTAGTCAAGGATGAGTTGAGAAACCTGTAATCGACTCATTCGAATAATAAAGTATTAATAAAAATTAAACATTGTTTGGTCGTTGTAAGTCTTAAGTGTAAGTACACAAATGCGCACTTCCTATATGTATGATCTAATATGTTTATGTTAAATATATATATATATATATATATATATATATATATATATATATATATAATATTATAAGTACGAAAAGCTCGATATCTCAGCTGCTAAGTAATAAACTGCTACACAGCGGGCCGCGGTATCGAATCTCTGTCTGGATGTTTATTCATGTAGAATTTAAGTGTAGACTTAATGTTTTTTTAAACAAACGAAAATGGTAATGCTTTTTCCCTACATTGTGATAATTAATGTTTACTATATCTTGTCCCACTAACCTATATTCGTAATATACACAAGTCTTGTCTAAAGAATCCATCATACATTCGATATTAACTCCGTATAATCATTTCCATTCACTTCACTCTACATTCCAGTGCCTTGTCGAGCAAATAATCAATACGCTAAAAAACTGACCGGCAGTGTGTTGAAACATGCTAATAATGTTTTATAGCAGCGTTAAAATGACGAGTATGTTTTTTTTACGTTTAGTAAGCTGGCAAGGTCATCTTTGACAATTTGTTAAAAGTGAGGGTGACAAAAGAGCACATAGTCCACCTGATGGTAAGGAGATGCTGTATCCTAAACTAAGAATCGAAATGCAAATGCGTTGTCACCCTCGAGGACCAGCTAAGTGCGGTTTCCGGTTCTCTACACTCACATTACATTACATTACAGGAGCATTAAGTTGCTATTTTACGCTGGTATTGTGTGAGAGTGTGGTCCGTCCTCGGTCGAGCCGACCCATTCGTGCTACAACTATACAATTAATATAGCTGTAGCAAGCCTCTACCACATAAAACGGCACCTTCATTTATCCTCAATTAAGAATCAAACCAGACATACATTTTTCTCAGCGTCATTATCCATTTACCATTAGGTGGATTGTGTGCTGCTTTGTCACTCTTATCCTATAAAATAATACAAGTGGCAGGGAGGAGATATTGATTTAATCGTATTGGTAAAGATTGCGAATAAAAGAGAAGACAAGACGCGGCCACATTTTTATTCTATTTAACATGATAAAAGTGATAAAATCTACTGCAGGTTTAAATAATATAATCTGTCTCAGGGTATAGATTTCAGTTCTCTACATTCACTATACGCAACACATTATGCTGCTATTTTCACACCTTTGATATCGCAACTTTACCTATTAATTTATTACATGATCGGCGAAGAGAGAAGGAAAGAAAGAAGAACATTAATTTGATCGCTAATATTTGGGTGGCGCATTTAACTGTCTTCTGCACCTAAATTCTTTTCAGAAAGGAGAGAGCTGTGCCCAGTAGTAAGACTCATAAAGGCTGTATTTTATATGAATAAAAAACGAATGAAATAATCTTAACAAGAATGAAATGTTAAATAACGATCTATTACGGCCTATGCTGTAGGGAACATACCTTCCATCATTTCTGAGATGATTTGAAAAGAAGTAGGAGGAAGTAGGAAATAGTCCGCTCATTTACAAAAAAAAAAACGCGATTCTTTGTAAATGACCGTGAATAACACAAAATTTATTTAATTTCGTTTATCTGCATAGTCCCATACTACAGAGGCCATGGTCTATAAATCATCAAATCAAGTGGTGCTGGTACGTATTAAACGGTCGCTCAGTAGCGTAGAATTAGTTTGCTGCCGCTTGGAGCCGCAACAGCTAAAAATGTCACCTCTCAACACCCTCATTTTCGCAAGCATTTTAAAAAATATATAAAATTCGCAAGTATGAAATATAATAAAACAGTATAATTTATTTTTTACCTTACCTTTACCTATACCTTACCTTTGGCGTGTTTGGCGGAACTTTCAACGCTACATTTTCGTTATATTTTTATCAAAATATTCAGTAAGAGCTATTTTTCATATTTTCTACCGAATTCAAAGAGGAGGCGGTACTTAAGTCGACTGTATGTTTTTTTCTTCTTTTTTTATCTGTGTTACCTCGATAAGTTTTTTCTGGGTGAACCGATTCCAATGTTTTATTTATTTTAAAGCTGGTGCTTGTCATGTGGTCACATATAAACTTGATCAAGGTTTGACCAATAGTTTTTGAGTTATTCTTAATAATTTATATTGAAATCGGTTGTATAAAATTTTTAGTTTTAAATTATTCTTAATATTTTTCTGATACTATATGAAAGAAAAAATACATTATTATTTCAAAGTTAAGACTAAGGGAAAGTTAAGGGAATTAGATATGTTTTTTTTATTTCTTGCTAATATCTGCCGCCCGGATCATGGTCCTTTGAAAAAGAAAAAGTTTTATTGCATATTTTATAACAATTTATGAATTTAATTAATATCATGGATGAAAACAGAGTCTTTGTCAAAACTTCTTCTTTAGAGAGATCTATGTTCAGTGATCTGTGAAAAACTGTTAAAAGTTATCTCTGCTACCTGCGATCTTTTTAATATAATAACAATAACACATAAACAATATTTTCCAGCTAAGTGTTATTACATTTGTTTCAAATTTTTATGATCCTGCGTATTTTGTTGCTAAGCTGGGTTAGCAATATATATTAAAAATATTACTAATTTTGTAGAACTCGTCTAATTAAAAAAAAGCCTTGATAAACAGATATGTTAATTTTATACTCTCGCTCGTATTAACATCTGATCTCTAAAATATCGTTTATTACAACGATTGTATTTAGTAAAAAAAATACTTATACTTATACTTATACTTATCTTCACGCACAATCCCTGACGGGGTAGCCAGAGAGAACAGATCGCCAAGTGTCACGATCCTTACATACCTCTTTCGCTGCTTTCAGATTCATTAAAATAATGATTTGTTATATTTACTTATTAATCCTTACTCTTATATATCTATCCATTAAAATATATCAAAATCCACTGCAAAGTCCATCTGCAAAATCTATCGAATACAAAGTCCACTGCTGAACAAAGTCTCCCTATAGATCGCCTCATAACGGGGATATTTGTCATGGTTGCCACTTGCCACGCTGGACAGGTGGGTTGACAACTGCAATTTTTAATGTTGTAGTTGTTATTAGGAAAAAGTTGCTGCCCATCTTCAGATGCGTTTGGAAAGGACCACTTTTGTCGCTTTTTACACCACGCACTGAACAATATGGGATAGTAGATATTTTACACGTTGCTGGCCACCTCCTGATTTGTTTGCCTCTGTCGCCTCTTCGGATAACCACCTATTGACACCCTGTGTAATTATTTTTATTAGTAAACTTAATTTTTTTAACATTCTTTTTAAATCCACTTCAACAATTACATATTCTTGTACAATATAAGTTGCCTTACAATATTACAATAAAAGTTGTCTCAGAAATGAGAAAAGGCCTGGTCCCGGCAGTGGGACGTATATAGGCTTGTGACTTTATTTTCACTTTTAAATTGTCTATTATGCATATCATGGCTAGGCACCTTACATTTCTGAGAGAGTTAAGAAGTGGAGTTAATCCGCCGCGCTGCACTAGTGTGTGTTGTAGCAGTTTACTACTGCTACTACTATATTACTTTGAAATATTTCATTCCTCTTACACGCATATTTTCTCACGTTGTTTTCACTTCACTTCATCACCAATAATCACGCGGTAATTCAGCATCAAACACGGACTGCTCGCGTATTTTCAAATTTACGCCGAAAGATAGAGCGCAGAACATCATGAATCTTACTTGCACCCTAAGCCACCAGACTATCGAGGGCATCTGGGCTGCAAGAGCGAAGTTAAAAAGTTCAAGGGAAACGTTAAGTGAAATTGTTACCAACATTTTCGATACTATTCCACAAAAGATGGCGCTATTCAAAGCTTGCATGGATAATTAAAGGCAAAAGTTATTAATTTTCGCATTGAAGCCAAAATTATATGCTTAAAGTAATAACATTTTTTATTAAATATTTAAATGTTATTATATTTCATTTAAAATATAATTTTATTCCTTATTTCTAAAATAGCTAAATTTACTTAGACTTCAAAGCTAGCTATTGCTTACTAGATGCCGCTATTAGTAATGAATAGCCAAACTTTAATATTAATAACTTGACATTCCGTGGCAATAGATGGCAGTGTACCTAAATACTTCATAATACAAATAACAAATTAGTCTTTAGTTTCTATTATAAGAGTCACGAACACTTTTGCTGTATAATAATTGTTTTATTTTTATTAATTTAAGATAAAGACAAAAAGATATTTTAATTTTTTGCTTAGTATACCTACTATTGCTTATAAGTTAAAGTAGCCTGTGTTATATGTCTCACAAATAGACACAGAACCCCGTTGATTTCTGAGTGTTTTTTTTTTATTGAAATGGAAATGTTCGCTACGCTGTCTCTATGCGTGTGGGTAATATACGTGCCTCCGAAATATTTTTTTTAATTTCTCAGATAACAGATATGTAGGTGCAAGTTTCCTCAAGACGATTTTCTTCACGCAATACCTAATATATTTAAAATTATAAAAATACTAGTTGTAAATTTAAGTTGGGAGTCAAGAGGGTTGTTTATAAATGCCACGGTTGAACTATATACTGTAAAAACCCAAACAAAAACCACATTTCAAAAGAGACAACATAAAAATTCATTAGACAAGAACATAATTAAAGAACATATTCAGTTTAAATCCAATAGTAACACCCATTATCGCAACGAACATGCCCCCAATAAGTTTTATTTAGCAAGTGACTTAAATATTACGATGATGCACCAATATTATATAGAGAAATATACTAATAAGCAGATATCTCTTGAGACATATTGCAAGGTTGTAAAAGAATTAAGCGTTTCGTTTGGTCAACTCGATTATGAGAAAAGCGAGTAATGTGCTCTACATAATTCTCATAATGAATGTTCTGAAAAAAGTTGTGAACTGTGTCTTCAATATGCAAAAACAAGTTGCGCTAAACACAAACTAGAGAAGAATACCATAACGACAAGGAAGAATTTTCTACTGACAAAGATTATATTTACTTTCCTAAAGTTTTGATTATATAATTCAAGTAAAAGAAAACAGTTAAAGTAGTCTGAAAAGATTTATTTTTTATTTTTAGGGAGTAAAGTGATATTTTTGTAACATTTTTCTCGACAGTTCATTTTATAAATCAATAAATTCATGTGTAGTAATTTTGTTACAATAATTTTTCATATATACTTATAATATTCTTGCAATCAACCACCGCTGCATTGTGTCCGGTTAAAATATTTTACTAATGGACATTTATTGCACTTATGGTTGGAAGAAACTACAGGACATACAGTTTGTGCCTTACTCAAAAGAGCGATTTTATTTATTTTATTTATATTTAAAAAAAAACGTTACCCCCACACTAGGATTTTCTCCTGTGCCGTGGAGGCAGTTTACAAACATAAATTGCACGAGGACAAACATCCAGACCCGGAACAATTATTTGTAGGCCATACAAATACTTGTTCCGTGCGGGATTCGAACCCGCGGCCGCTAGCGCAACAACTGATTGCTAAGCCACTGCGCCACGGAGCCGTCTACTAACGTTTGTCGGTTTACTAACGATAACTGTAATAAGTAGTCTACTTATTGCAGTTATGATTAGTCACGCTCTATCAAAACAATTAACACTCCTAAAGATAAATATATTATTGTGTTTTTAATGCCTATAGAAATGTGTTTAGAAATATAATATACTACATAGAATTCTGCATCATTTTATCTGCTGTATAGTAAAAATTTCAAGTCACTAGCTATCATAGCTTTGTAACTATGATAGTGAAACTTTACAAACAAAACAAAATAAAATCTTTAACTGCGATTATCTTGATAATAGCCAAAACCTAGTTATTGCACTCTTCACAAGAACGGCAGCATTGCTCTCTGTGTATGTTCGTAAAGTTTCTTCACAATTTGTTTAGATATTTCGAACATAAGCCCGTACAGACAGACAGAAAAACAATTAATTTATTTTTAAATGTATGTTTATGTTTTAATAGCATGCAAATAACCACATGAGATTAATAGAAGCCAGCTATTTCAATTAGAAAAACATACACAATTTTATTGTATTGTGTTTAATTTTATTTACATGTAAACATGTATTAAGATCTTCATTTTTCTATTGAATTCATTTTGCACTTGCGGAGCGCGTCCTGGTTTTACTAGTAAATCCGCAAACTATTGGGTAGCCCAGGAGAGATTCTCGGTAATGATTGAGAACCGTTACTGCGTAATCGAGATAAAGCTTTTAAATTCTCATTATCACGACCACCGTCATGCACGGTGTGACGTCATAACGATGTATTCATAGTGTTAACATGTTCGTTGCGTTTGCCTTTAATTAAGTTATTTGTATACATTGTAATGAAGCCCAAAGCTTTTAAAGTACAAAAGAGCAGACCTTTGCTTTGTCGTAAGTTATAAATTCGATATCTACTATAAAACCTAAAAAAGTTTCCACTATGTAATGGCGGTGTAAGAATATATCTCTATATCACTACCCAATATCGTCCCGTGGATGTTGTAAAAGTTTACAGAGGGAACTGAAACAGAAAGTGGCCAACATCTTCCAAATAACAATTCAAAATATTTATAAAAAAATATATTTTATAGAATAAGGGTGAAAAACAAGCACACAGTCCACCTGATGGTAAGTGGTTGCTGTGGCCCATAGACATCTACATCTATCTTCCTTTGCGAATTAAAATGCAGATGCGTTGTCAGCCGTGAGGACTAAGATAGAATGCCTCTTTTCCAGTAAAAAGGGTCTCCGGTTCTCTACACTCACCATAAGAAACACAGCAGCATTAAGCTGCTATTTTACGCTGGTATTCTGTGAGAGCGTAATCCTTCACCGGTCGAGCAGACCCATTCGCGTTTATTATTATTATTATTTTAGGGGTATCTATATAGTTTTCTCATCTGGTTGGGCTGTATAAATATATATTTGTAAATGAAAATGATAAACATACATAAATATCAACAAAATAAAATAAATACATAAAAAATACATAAATAAATAAAAACCCAACCAGATGGAAGCCCTCGGTAGGGGAGACCAAACGGCCGAGGGTTAGGGGGAAAGAGAAAGAAACCGGCGGACTATGCGGGCGGTATCGAGGAGCACCGCCTTCTGCATTTGAGCTTGGAGCGGTCCGTCACGGAGTCCCAGTTGCCTCACATGACCCAAGAGGCTGACTGGGATTAACCCGTACGCAGAAACGACCACAGGAATAATTTCGGCCGGCAATCCACCCCACATGTCGATCACCTCGCGAGCAAGGTCCAGATATTTAGTAAGCTTATCTGTTTCGGCTTTCACGAGGTTCCCGTCATAAGGAATGGTATTATCGACCAAAAATATCCTTGACTGTGCCCGGTCCATCAGCACAATATCAGGCTTATTCGCAAGAATAGTCCTGGCTGTGATGATGGCCCGGTCCCAGTAGAGCCTGGCGCGGTCATTTTCGAGCACGGCTTCCGGCAAGTACTTATAATACGGCAGTTTCCGATCCACGAGACCGTATTTCAGAGCGAGCTCCTGATGTAGAATCCTGGCTACTAAGTTGTGCCTGTGCAAATACTCAGAGTTAGAAAGCGCCGAACAACCGGAGATGACATGCCTAAGTGACCCACCGGGATGGCGACAAGCTCGACAGACGTCAACGGTGCCATCCTTTAGGATGTATCTCCGATAATTGTTGGTCTTAATAACCTGATCTTGTATCGCACAGACAAAACCCTCGGTTTCTCCAAAGAGGTCACCGAAACGTAGCTAGTGGAGAGAGGCGACTGTGTCCACGAAAGGCTCATGTAGAGCCTTGTAGAACGTCCCGTGGAGCTCCTTCTCCTTCCATACGGTCTCCCGGTCGGAAATGTTCTGTACTGCCGGGTCTTGCCATTGCTCGTTGGCTAAGGATAGAGGGGTAAGTCTTTTATCACAAGAAATAACGTCCCTATAGTATGGATCATCCGCTCTCGTCATAAGTAATTACGGAGGCTGCATACTTCGCGATTATGCATGGTAAGCGCGCTTAAAAAGCCGCGCCCACCATGCATCCGCGGCAAGTACAGCCTCATTACAGACGATCTCGGATGATGCACCCTGTGGGACGTCATTATAGTGCGGACTTTTCTGTCCAGAGCGTTCAGTTCGGTCTGAGTCCACCTGAGCATGCCAAAGGTATACATGAGAACAGGCATGATCCAACCGTTATATGCGTGCGTCTTATTCACACCGGACAAAAGGCTGTTAAGCATTTTGGTCAAGCGTGCATAAAACACATCGCAAACTGACTGTTTCATACCCGCCTCATCTACACCGATGTTCTGTGACATACCCAGGTATCGGTATGTTTCAGCCTCGGAAAGGGTCCTTATGCTGATGGGCATAGACAAGTCCATGCCCTCAGAGTTAGCAACCCTTCCCCTTTCGACATGGAGGACCGCACATTTATCCGTCCCCAGCTCCATTCTAATAGAATTGCTAAAATCACAAGTGATGTTTAGCAATTCCATAAGATGAGAGCGACTGGAGGCGAATAATAATAATAATTATTATTATACTATTAATATAGCTGCAGCATGGCTTCACCAACCCAACTGCCAAGCGTGGCAACTATGGAAAAAATACCGATATGAGGCAATCTATGGGGGGGCTTATGTTCAGCAGTGGACTTAATACGCTGGTAAAAAAACTAACAAATTTTTTTTTATTAGCAATATATTCGAATTAATTTTATCAATTTTCTTTCGTAGCTCAAAGGACCAGATAGCTGTAGTAGGAAAGGGCCGGCCACAAATACAATATCTTTATTTCAAGCATCTGGGAATGAAAAATTTTTAGCATTGGCTCGTAGCAAAATATACCTTAATTAAAAATATATAAAAACAAAACTATAAAGTTGTGTTACGGTTTTGTATTGTGTTGGGGAATTTTATTCTTTGGCGCGTTCCTGTATCGGCCATGCACTACCTCAGAAGTTCAGAAGTCATAAGAGAGGAGTGTCTCCTTGTATTTGATATGAAACTGGAGTACGTAGGATTTAATATACGTTGATCTATTGTACTTTAGATGCTGCAAATGTATAAAGATCCTCTATGCGGAATTGTTCTTCGTTTTGTCAAAACGAAAGATGTAGAGCTGTACTGTAGGCTCCACAACCCGCAGAGTTGTGTTTGCTCTTATTTTGGTGGCTTCACTTTGGTTACTGACGGGTCTCGACCGACGTCTCATCTTAACAAAAACATAAATCTCGACGAACCGACCACCGATGGTGGATAAAGATCCTCGAGTGACAGTCTAGTACCAGTATAGGGTGGTTCTCCGCTATATGGAGTGACAACCGGGTAAGACATGCAGAGTCGATTGGTGGAGGTATCACAGAAGCATATTATGTGGCATTCGGTTTAGGAGGCCTATGTTCAGCAGCTGAATTATAAAATCATTAGTCTATCCAATAAAAATATCCGCGAAAACTTTTTTATCAATATTAAAGTTTTGTCTATTTAAAAAATAAAACATCAAGTGATCAGTTAAAATACACTACATTGCGGCAACACTATACGTCCATGCTTGATTCTGTGAAGTGACGTGCGCGTGTGCGACGTCACGTCAGTATGACGCAGGATGACGCGGCACAGACACACCACGCCGCGACAAGGTCACAACTCAGTAAACGGAAAGTATTATAAAATAGTCCGATAATGCCATGTTACATAACAACTTCCACCCACTCATGTTTATGCAAAGGTGTATCAGAATACGAACGTAAACTTTTGCGTTGCACGCTTTTCTGTGGTTTAAGCTTTTAGAATCTAACGTCAATTGAATTACGGAAAATAAGATTGTAACAATCATGTTGGGTCAGATAGAAAATACGTAATGATAGTGACTTCATCTGTCACGGTTAAATTCTCAATGACGTTTTAGATTGTTTCTTGCAACATTGATAGCGTAACAGTTTCTTGAAAGCGTCGAGAAGGCGTCGTGGGATTTTACAGATGTGTTCATGAATTTTTATTTGTACGAAACGCATGACACAGTAGTACTTTTATTACTTGATTACTTCTTTTCTACCGACTTCAAAAAGGAGACGGTACTCAATTCGACTGTATGTTTTTTTATACGTGTTACCTCATAACTTTTTACTGGGTGAACCGATTACGATGATTCTTTTTTTATTTGATTTAGGTGGTTTTTTTTAGGTTCTTTATTTATTAAGGTGGTGCTCCACATGTGGCCTCATATAAATTTGATCAAGGGCTGTCTAATGGTATTTGAGTTATTCTTAATAATTTTCGGCTGTACAAAATTTTTAATTTTTAATTATTGCTTAATCATTGATTGGTCAGCTATGTAAATTGCCTTTATTTTAAACAAATCCGATGATACGATTAGTTTTGGAATTAAAAATCTGTGTTTCTATCTAGCTTCTAATTTGATGATGTAATTCAATTTATAAAATAAAAAAGATATACTAATACATAATATGCTATTTATATATAATATAATATAAATAGCATAAAGTATGCAGGGCAGAAGGATTTTCTATGCTAAATGTGTGGCCGACCCAAAGTCTTAAATGGAGCCTATAAATATAATGTCTAATAATGTCACTTTGCTGTCTGTCTGTCTGTGTGTCCGTTCGTCCGTCCGTCTGTATGTCAAGTATGTCTAGTTCGTGAACGTAATATGTTACAAACCTATAAAATTTGGATAATGGATGTAGCATATTGACCCAAAATAGAATATTGAATTAAATAGAAATAGCATTAAATTAGTTTTAGGGAGGATGGAGAAGCGAAAATACGACCAAAAACATTTTCCTTATTCTAACCTATGAAGTTTCAGCTTACTGAGTACAAATATATTTTTAGTCTTTTTTATTTTCAAAACCAAAGAAATCGATCAGCCAAAGTTGTCAGTTTTAGAACACTTTCGAACTTTTAATTATGTAGCATATTGTACTGTATTTTAATAACAAATACTGAATACAATTATTCATAAAGCAGTTTGTATGGTGTGTAGAAAACAAACAAAATTTTCTTTTACCAAGTTAAATATCTAGTTTCAAAATAATATTTGCGGACCCCAAATAAAGCGACGGTTTGACTCGGGCTTGGCCAGTTTTATTATCTATTTATTTCCCAGGCGTTATCGCTCTGATACCGAAGCCTTTGTGACGATTAAAGAGAAAAAGTAAATAAACAAAGTGGCGAACAAGATCTATTTATATAAAAAGCGCAGCGGTCAACGACCTGCGTATGTTACGGAGGAAAAATGCGTTACCATAAATAGATGGGTGTTGGTTTTCCTTCATCGGGTAATTAAATATCGAATGTCGGTTTCTGTAATTAATTAGCCTTATAAGGGGATAATCGATTATGAAATAATTACTAAGGGAAAAGAATTTTATTATGTTCAAATATTTTTTTAATCGGTCAGTTGCGTGTTGCGATATGCATAAGTTGGGGTTTCGCTGCAAAATAAAAAAAATTTTGCCACCGTTGCGTGGACCGTGGAGGCAGCACGGCCTTTAACGCCGGTAACTCATTGCTGTCACTGCACCGCGCAGACGTCTTGAAAAATTATTTACAACGTCAACCGATTCCGATGATTATATTAACATTTCTTATAAGTTGGTTTTTAATTTTTAAAAGCTTAATTATGTATTTCATTTTTATGTATGTATGTACGTAACTCTCTTACCAGATCGTCACTGGTGAGTGAACCTCGAGAACCTGGTAAACGATGCAGAAAGTCGATGCAGCTGGCCCAGAACTAGGATTACCAAACGTCTTTTATTTTCTAAGGACGTACTGGAAGATATTTCAATATATTATGGAATAAGCAGTACCTTTAAAAAAATTTAACGTATAATTATTAGTGTCTACATAAATAAATAAAATAATAATAATTGTAACTAAAAATCTATTTTAAAGACTGTTAATATGGAAGATCAAGTATGTACAACGTGCAATTAAGTAACATGACTCATACCACAGAGAGTTAATTGTGCATTTAAATGCGTCTGAAGTCATGAATTTGTTTTTTTTTTGTCTTCGCTTTTCCACTGGGATCACGGAATGTTTTATTTGGATTTCCCATTAACTCCACCGTTCAGAGTACACTAAATATTTCCATTGCAATGGAAGTACAAGTAAATACGGATGGGAAATATTAGTCACCACATTTCCTGCGTAAAAAGCAATTTTTCGCCTTTAATTATAATGCTTCATTGTATATGTCCAAATTCAAATTTAAAATTATTTATGGTGAACACAAGTTATATAGCAAGACCTATGTGATCTGCCCGTTAGCATTATAATTAAGTTAACAAGAAAATAATGTCCTCCAGACCGAATTTCGGTCACGGAGGCCAGTCTTAACGAAGACTTACCATCTGCGCAGGGCAGGATTATAATGCCAAAGTGTATGCATAAACACAAGTGCATTCTCTATCCCATCAATCTCATAGTCCGATATGACTGTAATCCGACACAACCGGAGAGAGATCAGGTGCAGGATCTACGGCTTTACGTGCTTTCCGAGGCACAGGAATGAAAACTCCGCCAACTTCCTGACTCCGGGCTGCCTACTGAGAATTTCTTGATAGAAAAGCGCAATAATTGTTTTTGGCCAAACCCGGGATTCCAATCAGGACCATATGATCAGTAATTGCGTTTACGACCACTAGATGAACAAGGCAATCAAAACAAAACAATAGGCCAAAGGTATCTAATTCCTTGGCTCATTTTAATCATCATCACCATTACAGCCCTTAACAAGTCCACTGCTGAACATAGGCCTCCCCTAACGAATGCCACATAGCAAGGTCCTGAGCCACTAACATTCATCGACTTCTTGCATGTCTTACCAGGTCGTCACTCCATATGATGGAGGGTTGCCCTAAAATTCACCTACCGGTACGAAGCTGCCACTCGAGAACATTCTTTCCCCATCGGTTATTAGTTATTCGAACTATATGGCCGACCCACTACCACTTCAGCTTTCTAATCCGTTGGGCTGTGTCGATCACTCCAGTTCTACTGCGGATATACTCATTTCTAAGTTTATCACGCAGAGAAACCCCGAGCATATCCCTCTCCATAGCTCGCTGAGTGACCTTGAGCTTCCTCATACGGCCAGCAGGGAAGGACCACGTCTCAGATCCATAGGTCATCATTGGCAGCACGCACTGGTTGTACAATCTCGTTTTCAAATTTTGAGGTATACTAGACGAGAAGATGTAAATATCCCAGGTAAATATACTTGTCAACAATTTCGAGCTTAGTGCTCCCAACAACTACCGGCATAGGTGTGATATGGACGCTACACATTACATTTGTTTTGTCCATGTTCATCTTATCCTATCCGTTGGGTGGCACTATTGAGGTCATTGAGCATAATGCTTAGGTCCTCCAACGATTCTGCCGTAAGGACTATATCGTCGGCAAATCGAAGGTGAGTGATGTACTCACCACTGATGTTAATACCGTATCCTTTAAATTCCAGTAGCTTGAAAACGTCTTCCAATGTAGCGGCGAAGAGTTTCGGCGATATAACGTCACCCTGTCCTACACCTCTCTACAGTTGGATAGGTTTCGTACTCTGATTCTGTACTCGGATAGCCCTATCGTAAAAACACTTTATTTGTACAAATTGTATTTCTCGGTCTTCTGTACAATTTGCCGAAGGGAATGTACTCGTATTTTTGGTCTATCATGCTAAAGCCTTTTCGAAAACCGGCTTGTTCGGTAGGCTGGAAGTCATCGAGTCTGCGTGTGAGACGATTCGTAATGACTCTCCAAAGCAGCATGTAGACGCGGCTCAGAAGGGAAATCGAGCTGTAGTTATTCAAGAAAGTTTTGTCTTTTTTTTGAAGAACAAGACTACCGCACTTATGTTTAACTCCTCCGGTGTAGTGCTACCATGGACGACGGAATCAAAGAGCTTCTGAAGAACTTCAAGTACCAGTTTTCCACCCGCTTTCAGAAGCTCCGCTGTAACTCCATCCTCGTCCGGGAAGTTGCCGTTTTTAAGGTGCTGGAGAGCCATTCTAATCTCGCTCAGATTGACGTCCGGAATATCATCGGAATAGCGTTGGACATGACATGCTCTTGTACCGTTGCTCACACTTGTGTGTGGCTCCAACGAAGACGTGTAAAGCTGCCCATTAAACCTTCCAATCTAACTCAAAATCTCAGGTGTCCCGGAAACGATGCTGCCACACTCTGTCTTCAGCTTCAACAGTTAGCTCTTTCTGCCGAACAGATCTCTGGCAAAGACTTTAGAGCCCTGGTTCCGCTAGATCACTTCTTCAATACGAGCTGTACTCAAGTTGCGCAAGTCTCGCCGCATGCATTTGGAGATTGTCTGTTCAGTATTCAGTCTGTATGCTGTCAAATCTGCTGAAAATTGCAGCTTCATTTCCCGTCTAACGTTCATGAGATTGAGAGTGTGATCTGAGAGTTTTTGTATTCTTCTACGGCGGGTTTTGTAAAACTTCTTCTTGAAAAACCGTCGGGGCTCGACCAGGTCCACTTCCTGTGGGGCCGCTTCTGGAAGAAAGAGTTCATCATAAAGAGTCCCTCTTTCTCCATGAAGTCGGCCAGCTGCTGGCCTCTTGGGCTCCGTTGCCCTAATCAAAATTTCCTTACTTTCAACTCACCGTTCTCTCTTGTACCTAGTTTTGCGTTGAAGTCTCCCATTAACACAGTATAGTGGGTTTTGGAGGAATACATGGCTCTAGATATATCCTTTTTCATTTCCTCCACCTTCTCATCGGGATGTGCTGAGGTTGGTGCGTAAACCTGTATGACCTTCAGCGAATACCGTTTGGTGATTCTGAGTATAAGATACCTCGCAACCCTCGTCGACACACTCTCAATCTTTACAACGTTATCAACGAGAGGCTTGTGGACGATAAATCCGACACCTTCTTGGGACAAATGGTCGCCATCCCGGTAATAGAACAGCAATTGATTTTTATATATAATCCAAATGGGAACTATTAGGAGTCATTTAGATTTGTTTAAATAATCATCAATGGTAATTTATAAGTTTTTTCATTTCACAAAAAATCTCCTAATAAATTTTTGGATAAACTATAGCTTAGATCAATCCTCGTATTGCTTTCTTTCTATTCGGGAAGTTTAATCGCAATCGGTTCAGTCATTAAGAAGACAGCAAGAACAAACAAACAAACAGACAACAGGACACATGTTGTCTGTTTGTTTGTTTAAGTAAGAGGTGACAGAGGGGAAAAATTTAGGAAATTCGCAGCACTGTCTTTCTAATAACGACTTAAAATAAAAATAAACTGCGTTTGCTAACCCGCTTGCAAGCGTGGCAACTATGGCATATATCCTCCCTATGAGGCAATCTATGGGGAGGCCTACGTTCAGCAGTGATCTTTAATAGGCTGTAACGGTAATGTGGCATTATTTCGATTTAAAATTAATTAAAGTCCAGTTATTTAATCAATTTTTCATTTTCGTAGCCTAGATCAGTTCTCGCATTACTGTCTATCTCTCAGTGAAGTTTCATTACAATCGATTAAGCCATTCCAAAGATTTGTCCGGACAAACATTTAATAAAAATATTTTTCATGTCTTAATGGTGTGACCCCTTGAGCCCGACAAAAGGCAGTTATTACTACAGGGATATTCAAATTTTATTTATATGTTGTAATGATATTTGCAAAGAGCTGCCTTATGTGTTTTCTTAAGCTGGTAGCTGGTGATGGTAACTAGTGTAATTCGGAAAGTGAGTATTCAAAAAAAAAACGACGGGTTGCACTCCGGGAGTGCCGGCAGAAGTGAAAACTTGAATATTAACTTTGTGCATTTTTGATATTTTGGTGTGGCGGAGATTATTTATTATTATCTTATTTCATTTATTTTCATTCGAAATTATTTGTTTGGTAAACCTACACCGCAAATGTGCTTATGGTGATGTTATGAAAATATAGGTTAATGCTATAAAGTATAAACATATTACAAATATTACATCTATAATGTGTAAGTACATATGTATCTATATTAATAATTTCGTCAAGCAGTACAGTAGACTCGTTCTAAACGTAATCTTAATAATAAAATTATATTAATTAATAAATGAAAATTAATTAAACCTAACTTACTTCCTCTCCTACGCCGCGCCGGCTGTCTACTCTCCGTCCGTCTTACGAATTTTCGATCAGGACACGTGACCTGACGCGAGTTTAACATTTTTTACCCATTACAAAAAAAGTGCACAACGCCGCTAAAGAAGTTTTCACTTCAAAATTTGAAGTAGAGCCTGAAGCTGTCCGTTCTTTTAATAATAAAATTGTTCTTATGCACTTATTTTTGTGCAATGAGTACCCGGTTACAGCTATTCTAAGCATTTTCTCTAAAAGATAATACTTGTACCATACCTCAGTCTCGTTACGGAATACACGTGATATGCAGTAAATACTTTGATTACAAATACTTAATGATTAAATATATTATTCATTATATGTATAATGGTCGCAGGACTTTACCTGTTACTGTTCTTGGCGTAGATGCATATATTATTTTTTTAATACATAGTCCATTTGTATGTTTAATTTGTGTTCTTCTATTTAAATAAAACTAATTTTACGGATTTTATCGCGTATGTTAACATATTTTATATTCCCGACGTTTCGAACACTTTACGGCACCCATGGTCACGGGGGGACTGAGGTGTATGACGTCCCAATGTCATAGTTAACCACGGCTACCTCGAGATTAAAAATTATTATTTTTTAATTATTAATTTTTGTAAATTATTAATCTACGCAGTATGAACTTACAGTATCTTGAAGTCTTGCAGTTGTATGCTTGGGTTGGGATTAAATTTTATTAATTGTGGGATCCCAAGCAGATGGTAGCACCAAGCCATCTTCTCTATTGAATTTAGGATGTTTTTTGATTTCAATAACCTCGCGAATCATCCTTGGAAGGAATCGGTGTTCTTTAGCGAGAATTTGTGGTCTATCAAATCTAATGTAGTGACGGGGACGATCCTGTACGTGTTCACAGACTGCAGACTTCCCGGAGCGTCGATTCTTCGCATCAATTATGTGTTTTTTAACACGGGTTTTTATGGATCTTTTAGTTTGTCTTATATGAGAGAGACCACATTCACAATCGAGTGTGGGCCTTTTTTCTATACACAGTGTGGTTCAAGGTGTTATCAGGATTCCGAATTACTAACACATCTAGAAAAGCTAAAAAATTGTTTGCCTCTAACTCTGTTGTGAATAGAATTTTAGAATTTATAGAGTTAAGATGGTCTAAAAATGCAGTTACTTTATCTAAAGGTAGAATTGTGAAAGTGTCGTCTACCGCTTGTATAATCTTGGGTTGTGTTGCGTTTTCTTGGTTTTTATATAAAAATTAAAAAATAAACTTAAATTAGTTTTATTAATAATGTTTATCAATAATATTAAATGTCTCAAATCAACGTACTGCGATTGTTATTTTTGAACAATCAATACATTATCGGTTAATAGTAAGCGGTGTAATTATATTATTTTAATTTAAACACCTAAAAACACTCGTAGTTTATGAGCAGCCTCCAATTTGTATAGATTTAACATGTTTGGCTACAAAATTTCGTGCAACTCCTCGAATTTATTATATTCACATCGAAATAAGTAAAAAAAAATACATTCTTTGTAAGAGGTCCCAGTAAAAATGGAATTCATAATCTCCAAACAGTTTTCTTTTTGTATTCACGAGTATCGTGTAAGTACCCAGTACCGTTTGGATTCTTCATTTCCCATAAAGCTAATAAAAGCAAAATTTCATCAGCACTGTCTGAGAGAAAAATGGGCTTTGATTCACCTTGAACATGCTTGATCTTGCAATCTATATGGAAAACAAAACGTGGCGGCTTTTGCTGTCGCACCGGTCACCGACCGCTCTTCCGCTGCGGACTCCGTGCGGGACTTTTGTATAGTACGCACCGTTATGCATTCGCTTCCCGCGGGGTCGCTTCTGGACCGTTTTTCCTCTACACCGCCTGAGTTTTAAGGTTTGGTAAGATTTCCTTCGGGAATGAAATTTACAAAAAAAAAACGAACAAAATCGTGGCGTGCACTCTGTTGACTATATAATAGATAGATTTATAACAATAACTAACTAACAATAAAAATTAATAAATCTCAGGAAAATCAAATCTTGAATATGTTTCTAGAACCCGAAATCTGCACAGTTTCGGTGAGCGACATTATTTATAAATGTTAATATACTTATATATAAATATATTGCGGTAGAGCATTCTGCAACTTTTGGTTACAATAATTACAGTAATAACAATATCGTCGGCCTATAATTATATCTAAACCACGGGTAAAAACTAGTAGTAAATAGTACACAATTGAGGTTTAGATAGTTGATTGCTTTCCTTTAGGCGTTGTGAATGAGTAGAGTAGACGGAGTATGTATTTAATTGGAATAAAATTTTTAAATTTCTTTTTGAATAGTTATCATTAAACTTTAATAAAATGGATTCACCATTTCATTGACAGAAAACCGGGTTACAAGATCGTCACGATAATAACTATAATTGCCACGTTTGGCTCGTTTGTTAGCAAAAGCATTTATGAGCCAATCTACGGGGAGACCTTGTCAGCAGTTGACTTTGGTACCCTGTAACGTATGTATAACCATTACCCGTGTAGTGGCAGTGTAAGAATATCAACTACCCCCATTCCGTCCCGCGGGTAGCTTAAGAGGTGACAGAGATATACAAAGGAGGAGATTGGCAGCAGTGTCTTCCTAATGACAATAAAAAATTAAAAAAATATAGGCAATCAATGGGGAGGACTAATATTCAGCAGTGGAACCGTTGACAGGCTGTAATGAATGAATGAATGAAATAAATTGATGATTGAATGGAATAGATATTTCCGTCAGTCTTCATACCTATAAATTAAAACAATTACTTGATAATGAGTCAGTAGATTTTTTTCATCGATTGGTCTGAATATTTTTTTTTAAATCGTGACCATTTCAGCATTGGTGTGCTCTGTGGTTTTTCCGAGTGTTGTACTTGAACGGATTTGAGAGAGTCCGTTTAGAAATCATTGAGTCAGACCGTATGAGTCATTTTCATTTCATCTCTTGTAAGGCTTTATTAAAATCGAATCCGTTAAGGGTTTGTAAAAAGTTAAATTAATATATATGTCAATGATGATCCACCGGCCAGAACTTAAAGATATGTATAAGTCAGTTCAAGTCAAGTCATAACAAAAAGGCTGCTCTGTATGTATGTATGTAATCACAGAAAGAGACCATAGCACAAATTAATGTAGCAACTAGCGATTTTCAAGACAGTATCAATCATAGGTTATTTAAAATTTTATGAAAATGACGAATACGACACTTTTTTCAAAAATTGCAATTATTTAACTTAACCTTTATATATCAACTGCTGAATTACGCAATTTCACAGTACGTGAGCAAGACGGGCGCGATCCCCGCCGGCACCAATGAAATTGTTAATCTGTTTTACCACGTGCTCGGCGCCAAGGAAAACATTGTGAGGAAACCTCCATGTCTGAGAAATAAGAAAAAAAATATTTCAAAGACATGTGAAGTTCGCCTACACGCTCTGAGGCAGCGCGACGGACACTTTTTTGGCTGAAACCCTCTCAGAAATGAGAAGAGGCCTGTGCCCAGCGGTGGGACGTATACAGGCTGTAAAATTAACTTTTTAAATGTTTATCAACTGCATTTTAAAAATCCGCTAAAATATTTATTTTTTAAAACCGAGATTTCAACTACCCTGAATATAACATGAAATTGAACGTTATCAGAAAAACACTGACAAGGCGCGCGAATGAATAGTCCTTGAAGATGAAGTCATAACTAGGCAAAGGTGACAAATAATTTATTTATTTAGTGAGTAATATTAACACAACGGTATGGACAGAATTATTGCATGGAATACGAATTTAATAAAACATGCAAGAGGTCACGTTATATGTTTATTCTATTTTAATATAATGTTTAATTACGAAACTGGTTTTTCTAACCGATGCTTGACTGCTATCCCATCTGATGGTCTTACCATCAGATGGGATAGCAGTGACGCAACCATGACGGTAAAGCGCTTTGTCTTAGCTGAACAATATTCTATCACTGTTGCCTTGAAGTCACCCACATTATAATCGGATGGAAAGATAGGTGCGGACAAATTATTCCAGTTCTTTGCTGTACGAATTATGAATGCCGAGAAAATCCATTTAGTTCTAATGCATGGTATGTTGACAACAAAAGAGAGGAGACTAGCAGTGTCTGGTGGTCCAATGATAGAATATAGAGGGAGCAATTAAGTCATGCTCTTCCTGCGCACACTTTCCGAAGTGTGTCCTGTAAAAAACCGAAATACTTTGCGTTTGTGCTCAGGACTGGTAAGATTGGTTGTAATTATATTGGTGTTACATGGTAGAGCCATGCTACAGTTACATTAATATGATAGCCGTATCACGAATGGGTCGGCTCCACCGGGGAAGGACTACGTTTTCACAGAATACCAGCGTAAAATAGCAGCTCAACGCTGCTTTGTTTCATAAGGTGAGGTAGAGAACCAAAGACTCTTTTTGGGAACTGGACTGGAAACCAGGCATTCCATCTTAGTCCTCACATGTGACAACGCATCTGCATTTTAATTCGTAATCAAGGATAGATGTAGATGTCTATGGGCCACAGTAACCACTTACTCTTAACACTTACTAATAAAATTGAAGTGCCTGTGTTTAATATCGAAACAACTACCTTTTATTGAGCTTAAGGCTGATTTGCATACCAGTAAAACATGAATAACCATTTTTAAAATGTTTGTCCGGACTAATCTTCGGGTTGACTCAATCGATTGTGATGAAACTTAACTTAGATATAGAAAGTAATGCGAGAACTGATCTAGGCTACGAAAATGAAAAACTGATTAAGTAAATGGTCTTTAATTATTTTAAATCGAAATAATGCCACGTTACCGTTACAGTCTATTAAAGATTACTGCTGAACGTAGGCCTCCCCATAGATTGCCTCATAGGGAGGATATGTACCATAGTTGCCACGCTTGCAAGCGGGTTAGCAAACGCAGTTTATTTTAATTTTAAGTCGTTATTAGAAAGACGCTGCTGTGAGTTTCCTGAATTGTTCCCCTCTGTCACCTCTTTCGATAACCACGGGATGATATGTCGTGGATTATTATTATTATTCTTACACCGCCAATACACGGTAATCCCACGTTATTAGATTCTATCGCGGCGAAGCCAGGACAGGTCGCTAGTAGTACTCTACAATTTATTAATGTATACAAGTGTGATAATTTTCAGCCAGTGTCAGTGTTGAAATGGGTAATCATTTGTTTTCATAAAACGTCATGAAACATTCATTATTTCATATAAATGAACACACGGTTGATAATAACACCTGGAAATGGGTTGGTTAATTCAAACCCGTTTCTTAAATAAGATTTGTAAGTAGTTTGTACAACCTGTATTCTTATTGTATAATTTTCTTTGAAAAAAAGTCCCGCTGGGTTTTTTGCTGGTTCTTCTAAGGTCAGGAATTTTTCCAATCCAGTGGTAAAAGTAAAAAATAAAAAATGACTTTTAATATTGAAAAAAAAAAATTATATTCTAGTCAAATTAAACGAAGCAGATTATTTACTGCTTTAATCGTTTAAAGAACTTCCACTACAATTTTATGTAATTGTTTTTCGTCATTTTCTTTTTAGCATTCAAAACTTTCAGACTAAAAAAGAACGAATATGTCATTACTACATGCATGTACTGCCATCTGTAATCATCAGAAAAAAATTGTAAAAAATAATGCCTTATCGCAAATGAAGACAAACAGCATATCACTCGCTTTTCACGGCTTTAACACAGAAAAATAACCTTGCAATAAAACTTCGTACCCATTATTTATGATTTATATAAGTTACTATCTGACCCGGCGAACTTCGTACCGCCTAACAGTCGATTACGATTCGATACCATACGTTCAAATTGACTTTATTACGAATATTTTGTATGGAAATATAGAAAAGTGTTGTTTTAAGACTTTTTAGGGCAATATTTTAATTTTTTCTCTGCGTAAAATCCATCTTCGTACTTCAAGGAATATTATAAAAAAAGAATTAGCGAAATCTGTTCAGCTGCTCTCGAGATTTGCGCTTAGCAACATATTCAGCGATTCATTTTATATTATAGATTACGGTGTAAATCTTTCGGACCAAAAGAACTAATGCCTCATTACTACTGCAACATGACACCGAGAAACAGATCCGGGTAAATTTCATAATGTTTACACAGTATGGAAGCAGTCTCCAGACGTTTGACCGGGGTCCCATGGTGAATCACAAGGTGAAAGCGACCTTCACACTCGCCAGTCGCGCAACTGACAAAATAAACAATATTTTTGTATTACTACGTGACTCAGCGTGATGCTGATCTGGATTCTGCGTTTGATGAGTGTACGAGTCATCAGAACGGTATGTACAGGGTTATTAGTTCCCGGTCCCACTTCCGAAGCGTGGTAGTTCTGCGTGTTTGCCTCGATAACTATCGAACACTCATGGCTGAAGCTTGTGAATGTGATGCAGATACAGGTATAATAATAAAACGCAAAATATGAATAGCCATTTTGTAGTTTGGCCTTAGTAACTCTTGAAATAATTGTACTTAAATGTTTCTTATAAGATACTCTACTTTCATAACATACAAATTAAGATATGTAGGACGTGGAGAAAAATAAATTTGTTTTCTGCCGACTTCCAAAAAGGAGACGGTACTCAATTCGGGTGTATGTGTTTTTTTTTATGTGTGTTACCTCATAACTTTGTACTGGGCGAACCGATTTCGATGATTCTTTTTTTATATGAAAGCTGATAGTTCTCGTGTGGTCCCGTATGAATTTGATCAAGGTCAGACCAATGGTTATTGAGTTATTCTTAAATAACCTATATTGAAGTCGCTTATATTGAAGTCGGCTGTACAAAATTTTAAATTTTAAATTATAGGCTATTTAGTACAAGATTACTATGTTTATATTATAGTATAACTTAAACCTTTATAATGAGTATAAAATTACTTAAAGTAAACTAAATGCTATAGATGAGAGGTAAAGAGGCTCCGTGGCGCAGTGTTGACAGCGCTAAGGGCCGCGGGTGCGAATCCCGCACGGAACAAGTATTTGTATGGCCTACAAATAATTGTTCCGGGTCTGGTCGTTTGTCCTCGGGAGATTTATGTAACGAACACGATACAGGAAAATTCCTAGTGTGGAGGTAACATTTTAAATAGCAAAAAATATAAAAGGTTTTATATTATACAACAAAAATTATTACTAAATAATAAATATATATTAATTTAAATTTTTATCAACATTACATGTATAAGACCTACTTCCAATTTCGCAACCTCGTACATGGGCCTCGTTGCATTCCATATTGTATAGTATACAGCCGATGCTAAAAAGATATCGTGATTGAAGTTAGTAGTGTCACTTCTCATTATCGTGAATTTCATTAAAAAAATATTTTTGTCTTTTAGTTAATTTAAACTTACAGCAGTCAGGTACTTCAAATAAAAATATTATGACTTTATGAACAAAATAATATTTATATTTTAGGATTCATAAAATTGTTTAATTTATTTATACAGAAATTCGGCTATTACAACAATGCACTAACTAACATTCATATCTCTAAAGATACATATTATGATTTCTTATATTTACTTGTCTTGGGAAAATGGCGCTATAATCTTTCAAAATAAGTGGATTCTGTTGGCATAGAAGACATCAAACGCTCAGTGTTAATAGTAAAATTGTAGCCTATACTATACTATATCCGTCCGGCAACTGAGCACTTGTCTCCTCTCATTTTTAGGAGGGTTATGAATCAATTAATCTACTGTATTGCTCATGTGCGTGTTGGCGGACTTCACATGTCTGCTAAATATTTTTTTCATACATGTAGGTTTCTTTCACGATTTGTTTCTTGACCACCGAACACGTAATAGTTACAACACTTTAAAATTGCAATCAACAATATTATTGATGTCGGCGGGGACAAACTGCTCGCATACTGTTTAGTTTACGGCGAGTGCTTCGTTCATGAGCTACCATAACATCGGATTAGGACGAGGCTACTCGCCTACACTTGTGCGACGTGACGTTGATATGACTAGGTCGTTAGCAGTCGAGAAACTATGGAGACTCTCACAACGACAGTGGCTTCTATAAATAAATGTTTTAACTTTGGCCTCTCAGTATATACACGATTTTAATTTTTCTGCCTCGTTAGTCTAGTGGTTGTAGTAGTGGGACTGCTGATCATGAGGTCCCGGGTTCGAATCCCGGGTCGGGCCAAAAAATCAGCTATTGAGTTTTTCCATCAAGACATTCTCAGTCTGCCCGGAGTCAGGAAGTTGGCGGTGTTTCACCCTCGTGCCTCGGAAAGCACGTAAAGCCGTTGGTCCTGCGCCTGATCTCTCTCCGGTCGTGTCGATTTACCGTCCCATCGGGCTTTGAGAGTGAGGGAATAGAGAGTGCACCTGTGCTTGCGCATACACTTGGGCACTATAATCCTGTTCTGCCGATGGCTAGTCTCCGTTGAGACTGGCCACTGTGGCCGAAATTCGGTCTTTTCTGCCGACTTCCAAAAAGGAGACGGTACTCAATTCGAGTGTATGTTTTTTTTTATGTGTGTTACCTCATAACTTTGTAATGGGCAAACCGATTTCGATGATTTTTTTTTATATGAAAGCTGATAGTTCTCGTGTGGTCCCATATGAATTTGATCAAGGTCAGACCAATGGTTATTGAGTTATTCTTAAATAACCTGTATTGAAGTCGCTTATATTGAAGTCGGCTGTACAAAATTTTTAATTTTAAATTATGTTAAACCAAGAGAGTGTAGAATGTATGAAAGTGGTTATTACAATATTGATGGCATTGCTATTAAGTTGCTTATTGCTTATCTGTCTCTAAAGTTATTGTTATAAATAAATAGTTATGTGTTTTATTTAAAAAAAAATTCATAAAATTGTAAAATTTACTTAAAAAAGTCCCGCTGGGTTTTTTGCTGGTTCTTCCTAGAATTTTTTTTATAGAATAAGAGCTCACAGTACACTTGATGGTGAGTGGGTGCTGTGGTCCATAGACATCTACCTCGATTATGATTCAAAATGCAGATGTCTTGAAGAATGTGCTTGTCACCCGTGGGGACTAAGGTGGAATGTATAGGATAGATATTCTGCCTTAAGCAAGTATTATTTTGTAATCTTTATTTGAATAAAAAAAAATTCTATGGTATTGTGTTTTATTCCTCATGGCTTTGATAACAACAATTTGAGTTTTGTACAAATGCCCCAGTTGTAATTCGAACACAGGGCCTGCGTCGTTATGGAAAGTTATTGAAACTTTTAGGCAACGCCTACGTTATCAAATAATATATTTTTTACTTATCTCATATAGCAGGATTTCACTTCATAAACTATGACGGCTTCAAACGAAATCAGTGTGTCATCAATTGCTTGCAAAAATTTCAATGACTCGCTATAATTTCAACAATGCATCAATCTAACAACTATGACAAATTTTGCACAGTGATTGTTCTGGGGGAATTTCTGCCATAGATTTCCATCGTGCGATTTCATGGAACAAAAGTGAGTTTAAACAAATTCGATGCATCCAGTTTTTTTTTTTTGCATTTATTGATTGTTGATTTTTACTTGATATTTAATAAGTTGAATCACTAATGAAAACATGTTTTCTTGATGCTTGCTTAACTAACATCTTAGGCCCAGCCCAATAAAGCTATTTTATTGTTTTATCCTAAAGTATTTATTAAAAATTAATTCAATTCGTGAAATGTCTTTAGATGGTAACAAAACAAACGTTTATTTGTCTATTTAACTTTACATCCTTCATTACAGCTAATAATAGTCCACTGCTTAACATCTCCCATATATTGTCACATACGGCGGTTTTATCCATAGTTGCTATGCATTGCCAATGCAACCACGACGCGTTGGCAACTGCAGTGTTTCATTATTTTTGTTGTTATCAGGAGGAGTCTACTCCATTCCCTGCTTCAGTTTCCCTCTGTCGTTACTTAACACGTTCACTGTCCTGTTTTAAAACACAATAGTAAGACAATAGCAATGACCTATACGAGTATGTAGTGCACGGGACAGCGAAAGGGTTAAGACACCTAATCCGTATTAGTGAATATTCTTACAACTACACTACACGGTCAAGAATATTTTTTCTATAATAGACAGAAATCCCAAAGTGACTTCTTCGAATCGAATCAAATTTTGTCGCTACTGAATTCAAAATGTAAACCTACTTCTTTTTTTGAAGTCGGTTAAAAATTTAAGTGATATACGAAAACAAACAAACAAGATGCGAACCGCTAACTCAAAAGGTCGAATCCACCATTTGAATCTGTCGTGAATCACTCCTAATACATGCATTTTAAGCTTACCAGCAGTGGTTAAAGGGAATATTAGTAATATTAATATCGTTGCTAGTTTATACGTGGATGAGCCATGCTGCAGCTATATTAGTAGTATAGTTGTAGCACGAATGGGTCGGCTCGACCGGGGAAGGACCACGCTCTCACAGAATACCAGCGTAAAATGGCAGCTTTACACTGCTGTGTTTCGTATGGTGGCGCATCTGCATTTTGATTCTTTATTGAAGATACATGTAAATATCTATGGGTCACAGCAACCACTTACCATCAGGTGGACTGTGTGCTCGTTTATCGCCTTATCCTATAAAAAAATATTAAAAAGAAAACAATGCACCAACGCAACCAATTAACATCCAGAAGGGTGCGTTGTCATCTCCGAAGACTGAGTTGAAATGCCTCACCGCCTGTATCATTACTGGCTCATAGGTATACATTTTAGAACATAGCAATGCACGCACTGCTATTTCACTGCTATTACCTGCCCAAACGTACTTTAGCTTTCGGCCTAGAAGTACTGCCACCCAATAAATTAATAAAAATAATATATTTGCATAATATTATTGTGCTTGTCTCCGAAGTCTATAGAAGTAGTAGTAGTTAAAAATGTTGCTTTATTCTATCTTTGGTAATGAACAAAGTAACAAAGTAGGTAATGCGTAAAAGTAAAATGGACATTGTAACGTAGTCATAACAAAATATTTGTAAAATTAGACAAGTCCGAGACCGTGTTCCATTGACATCACTGTCTAAAAATATTAGTAAACATCGCTGACTGAGAGCCTATTGACATAACTTAATATGGCGTTAACGCTAGTATAGAACTTAGCTGAATTACGTGTTGGGCAAACAGCAAATATACGCGGGGCAAACCTAGCGGATTTAGATCGCGGAACCGCCGAAAGGAACTAGTGAAACATTGCGTCATATCCGAATCACCAGCATAGCTATTATGAAACACATGCCACGACAACCTTGTCTCCGTACTCTTCAACGATCAGCGTTAAAATTTTTGGCAGGTGAATGTCGAAATTGTTTCTAGGTTACGAATTGAGATGCCGATTCAATGAACGCGTTCGGTCGCGCCATCTCTCCACGCGGTAGTTGTGTGAATCACGCATTGGTTTTATTTACTCGATTTATAACATTTATTTACGATACATTAAAGCACTAGTTTGTAATTATCTTTAGTTATTAATACCATTCTGAATAAAGGTTTGTGAACGAGATAGTTTCTCAATCGAGTTCATTGCTCTATCGTCAACATAGAATACTCGAGAAACAACCTCACTCAAGGTCTCCATTCATTGAGCGATACGTCAAGTTCATTGATGGCTCCGCGCGTGTTATGACCGTACATATACATACGCTCGCAGCTCGCCGTATCGATGGCGGTGACGATTCCACTGTGTGCGGTGACATGTAAATGAATGGAGTGTGCCTCAATTTCTACAATTTATATGCGTGTGTGAGTGTACGCATGCATATTTGTGACAGGACGCTCAACAATAGCCGGAATAGGAAGCGACAACGGCAAAATGGGCGTGCAGACTGACTCCTCAGACAAGTTCCGTAAGCGGGTTCTTGGCACTGGTTCTCGGATAGCTCATTACTCTGAAAACAATATTGGGTTGAGAAAGTGCCTATGCTAAAATTTGCGAAAATGTTCGGTGGTTGTTGAGTGCGCTATAAATTAATAAATACATTTATGAGCAATACCAGTTAGTACTTGTTTGAGGGGTTTTTGAGATGCAGGTGTTCAAATTGTATATTATGATACAAATAAAGCAAAAAAAGGCGGGCTGCAGTAACAAAGTTGATAATAATTTATAATTAACAAATATTATGGAAACAAGTTATAAATACGACAAGCTATTACATATACTATTATACTAGTATATTATAGCTTTATATACGCATAGTAAATATACCTATAAATATAATTAAAAACAGATAAGCTGTACAATGTAAGGTAAAATGAAAAAAAGGAAATGAATACGGAGTGTATATTTTAAAACCATCTCGTATACTCAATAAGCCTTTCCATAATATCACCTCAAAGGGGAATATTTGCCTGATTGCCGATGAATAGTTGCCGCGCTTGGTAGGTGGGTTGACAGCCGCAGTTTTTATTATTTTGAGGTTTTAGCAGGGAGATACTGCTGCTCAACTCTTCCAGTTTCCCTTTCCCACCTCTTCCGATACTCACAACATAATGTGGGATAGTGGATTATTTTACGCTTCCTCGTCTATGTTTGTTACACGAAGAATATCGTGAACACCGATGGAGAGCAGCGTCAAAGAAGGGGACGTCTGGTACTGCTATCAACTATCAGCTTGCCTTACAAGAATGGACAAATCTTCCAAGTAATGTATGCCACCTGTAACAACCATGTAAAATTCCGAAGTGGCCTATACGTAGAAGCGACGAAAGTACAACTTTTTTAACTATTGTAAGGAGTGATGTAGCCGATATTAACTTAACGCCTTGAGTTAGCTTAAGAAATTAAATTTATTATTCATTTATTCTCGCTTTTAACAGATGTAAGGGAACATTAACAAACACATCGCTCAAGTAATTATTAATTGCATAAGTCCTATTTGTCGAAATATTTCATTTTGTATTAAAAGAGAGAGAGAGAGTGAGAGAGAGTATTCAACCATACAATAATAATAAAAAGCTATATCATATTGTTAATAAGACTGAATTTAAATTAATTTAATATTAAAAGTAGACGTAGCTGGGTGGTTGTCAGTACAACCTATATTTTTGTGCAAATTAGCTTCTGTATTGCAATACAAACACTTTAATAAGTCTACTAAAATGAACTAAGTCAATAGAAACATACTATTTTGTAACTTGTGACACGCGTAATAACAAATAATTATTGACGTAAATTAACAATCGTAAATACTCCTAGCGTATTAGGTTTCCATCTGGTATGCTGTACAAAAACAAATATGACGTCGGTGTCAAATCAATGATAAAATTAGTTTTTTAAACTTTACTATAATTTCGTTCTTAAATGTATAAAATTTATTGAAATTATAGAAAGATTTTATCAATGTATATCCAAGCGAAAGGTGATTATTTCTGTCAAGAATCCGTCAATATCCTGTTTAATCCATCTATGTAGGTCGGCAAGGGCCTCTCCCGACGTAGTTATATCTAGAGTTTGCTGTAATCGTCACGTTTGTCGGGTAGATTAACAATCGTAGGACCACACATCTCTCACCTTTAAGGCTGCTTCACGTCTCTTGTGTAATCTTTACATCCGGCGTAAACGAGATGTTTATACTACCATATATCGGAAAATCATAAGACTATTTTGACTTTAACCAAAATCAACTCTTACTCGTAGGTCGGAAATTAAAGGATAGATTCTCTTTCGCTGCCACTATACAGCTAAAAAAGTGCCAACCTCGAACTGATTCTATCACAAAGCGCCAGAGTTTAAAGAGTAAGAGATTGCCGTGTGGTGGTGGCATCTAAGAATCATATGAGTGATCACGTATCATATGAGACAGAGGAAAACTGGAACAACACAGAACAAAGATGAGCAGCTGCATCTTCCTTATAACAAGTTAAAATAACAAAGAGCTGCGGTTTTATGGGTCTGAACCAATTTTCAAATAAAAATTCCAGTCCGGCTCCAACACCTCTTTGACGCTCCGCTAGAACGAAACCATTATTTTTGAAGTGAAAACTTCTTTGGCGGTGTTGTGCACTTATTTTGTAATGGGTTAAAAATGTGAAACTCGCGTTAGGTCACGTGTCCTGATCGAAAATCCGTAAGACGGACGGAGAGTAGACAACCGGCGCGGCGTAGGAGAGGAAGTAAGTTAGGTTTAATTAATTTTCATTTATTAATTAATATAATTTTATTATTAAGATTAGGTTTCGAACGAGTCTACTGTACTGCTTGACGGAATTATTAATATAGATACATATGTACTTACACATTATAGATGTAATATTTGTAATATGTTTATACTTTATAGCATTAACCTATATTTTCATAACATCACAATAAGCACATGTGCGGTGTAGGTTTACCAAGCAAATAACTTCGAACGAAAATAAATGAAATAAGATAATAATAAATAATCTCCGCCATTCCAAAATATCAAAAATGCACAACGTTAATATTCAAGTTTTCACTTCTGCCGGCACTCCCGGAGTGCAACCCGTCGTTTTTTTTGTAGCTTTCGATCCTAACAGAATCGTGCTAAATGGAAGTAAGTAGTCTCTGTCTGCCCACCTGGGTGACAGGCGTGAGTGTTTATTATTATGAAAATATTTGCTGAAAGGTAAAATTTCAGCAGATTTTTTATCTAAAAAAATAAAAAGAAGTCAAATTGTGCCAAATAAGGTTTGTAAAAAGGTTGGCAAGTAAGGTAGGTGTAAGTTAGGTACCCTTAAAGCTTCATTGGTGTACTGACTAGGAAGTCCCACCGCTCAGTTAACTAGCGTGTTGTCATGGTGAAGCAGTAGGCTGCGGATCCCCATATTCGGCCGCTTGTTATTCACAAGACAAAACATTTCTGATAATGATTTGGTAGAATACCACTTGGCATTTATGTTTCTTTGATTTGGTATTGGATTTAACACCAGATAGCCTATTAAAGTGAAAAAAAGCGTTCCAAAAGATCCCTGCGCTTCTCAAATGCTTCACTTTGGTAGGCGTTGATTCTTTTTCAAACAGTCAAACCATCGACTGGCGCAACCTTCTGGATCACATTAATTTTGTAAATAGACCGGCAGTCTGCTGAGACTGAGACTGCTTCAAATTTATTAACCATGTCACAGCACCATGCACACTGGGTGAAAGCATCAATGAGATTGTGCGGCACCCAAAGCGAAACTATTCTCTGCACGCGAAGCTGTTTGTGTAAAATCTCACCAACGGGGAGCGTTGGTCTGCAATATGCGATTAATCTCTTCATGCGAAATTCGGATATAATCTTCAATAAACATTTTCACAGATTCTCGTAGCCCGGTTCTTTTCGTAATAGCTGTCCAAGAGCGACCAATTCTTTCTTCATTTCTCAAAGTTCACACGTTTGCCTTAGAAGGGCTTTTACCAATAAATGATATTTTGAAGTTTTGAAACGATTCGTCCAGTTTTAAGCATCATTAGAATTCGTAAAAAATCATCGCGCGAATATATTCCCGACGTATCTGCATTTTTCAATAAAACAAAATATTTGAAATTAGCTTGTGAAAATTGTGGAGAGAAATTTGAAATTGGAACATTTTTACTTGTTACTCATCGTATTTTCAAAGTATTTATTATTAGTATATTAATTAAAGACCAGTTTCTCGTACAAAAAAGCTTTTTTACGCAAAACTGTTTTTTATAGAAAAAGTGTGATAAGCAATCACATAGTCTACCTGATGTTGAGTGGATACTGTGGCCCTTATACATCATCCCCAATTATTAATCAATCTACAGATGCGTTGTCACCCGTGAGATCTGAGGTGGAATACATCTTTTTCAGTAAAAAGTGTCTCCGGTTCTCTACACTCACCATACGAAACACAGCAATATTAAGCAGCTATTTTACGCTGACATTCTTTGACAGCGTAGTCCTACCCCGTTCGAATCGACCCATTCGTGCTGCCACCATAATATACGAGTAGTTGCAGCGTGGCTCTAACATTTTTTGTCTGTCCTGTACTACATGTCGTACATGCATACAAGTAACTAAACGTTGGTAACATATTGAGATTTTAATCAATAGTTGTTCTCGTATTTAAAAAAACTAGATCGAAAAAGAGATCTGTACAGTGTCTATTACAATCGCAATTAGGTAAACATGTCTGAGAGCATGATTACCGTCGACTAACCTGGTCATTATAAAAAAACGAGATATGTTGGCGGTAAAGTTACGGACCGGGGTTTAAAAAATACCTTAGAAATGCTTAAGAGCATTTAGAGCGTTTTCTTAAATACTGTACTTTAACAATTAATATCATGAACATAAGAATATGTTCAGCAGTGGACTTGTGAAGGACTGTAATGATGATGATGACAAAGGAGTACACATCTATTATCTTTAAAAATATCTATTCATATTAATATTTAGGGTTCTTATGTGGTAGTGCCACGCTGCAGCTATGTTATGGTTGTACTACGAATGGGTCGGCTCGACCGGGGAAAGACCAGGCTCTCAGAGAATACCAGACAAAAATAACAGCTTAACGCTGCTGTGTTTCATATGGTGAGTGTAGAAAACCTGAAACCCTTTCACTGGAAACGAGGCATTATATCTTAGTCCTCACGGGTGATGATGCATTTGCATTTTGATTCGTAATTGAATATCAATGTAGATGTCTATGGGCCACAGCAACCACTTACCATCAGGTTGACTGTGTGCTCGTTTGTCACCCTTATCCTATAAAAAAAATCTTTTGAGTGTATTATACGTATAATAATATTTGTAATACCTTTATGTGTGTGTTTTAAATGGATTAAATTAAGGCATTAATAGTTCTTAATTTAGAAACTACTTATTCTTGTGTCACGGAACATCTATAGAATCACCTCTTTGTTTTTAGAAGTAAAGGTGAAAAAAGAGTGCAGTTGGTTGGTAGATGTTATGATCCTCATACACGTACGTCTATCCTTATCTACAAATCAAAAAACAGACGCATTGTTACCCTTGAGACCTAAGATGGAATGGTTCGTTAAAGGTGCATAATGGTCTCGAGTCGTCGGTCATCATATTCGACTCGGCGTCTGACTATCTTTCTGACTTCAAAGATTTTTTCTGCAATATAAGAGTGGCAAACGGTCGAATAGTTCACCTGGCGGTTTGTGGCTACTGCATCTCATGGACACCTGAAAATTAAGATAAAATGCCCCACAGGTTGTAATTATAATCGCTAGCTTATACTTCAAATCCGAACATAACAGTGAGTGTATAGTTTCTTGGCGGCAAAAAGGTAACAGAAACAGAAACTTTTTTATTCAATATAGATTATAAATAATACTTACTAAAAGTCACTCTTTTGTTTAATTACCAAGTAAAGTAAGTACTACGACGGTGGTACTAAACCAAATGGAACAGGGGCTTTAGCGGTAGCTAGATACCAAAGTAATAACTTTAAAAAAAGATAAATTTCGGTGCTAAGACGTTGTGTTTAGGAGAATTAAAACAACGAACTTCAGAAAGTGGAGTTATTTCACTCTTTTAAGATATTTGAAGACGGCTTTTACTTTTTATTAAAAATATTTTTTTTACTCTTTTTGTGTCTACACACAAAGTCCTCAATTCTTCTAAGCAGTTACATTAAAAACTTCACCCCTGTTTTGCCACCTTTGCGAGTAATTTTTTTTCTTCAAATTTATATGATACAATCTCTGAAGTATAATTATTTAATAAGATAAATCATCAAAATCAGTTCTCAGTTGACAAAGATATCGTGTAAAACACGATACATACAAAGCAAAAACGTTCGAAAAATAAACATCCGCCTTTTTTTTTTTGAAGTCGGCTGAAACAAAATTTAAAATGTCTGTATAATATACAGGGTTTTTATTTTATGAGTATAAAAACCCTGTATATTAGTGGTCTAGGAGTGCTTCAAGAGATGAAGTATATTTTTTTACGTGGTAGAGCCGTGCTGCATCTATATTAGTTACGTGATAATATTGTTTGGTATCGAGTATATAAACATTATAGTACAGTCACAGCACGACCTCAACTAAATATGGGAATGGCTTTATTCGAAGATTTTCTGCGTGATATTTTTTTTGTGAATGTTATTTTAAACGAGGTATTCAATTTTAGGAAGGAGAAAAGAGGGAGAAGGAGATATGGGAGGAAAATGGGTTTTAAATTTCATTATTATTCTTACAAGAGTGAAAATTTAGATATATAAAAACGTATTTTTGAAACGTTTGTGTCAATACAATGATCCGATGGTCTTTGATATGTGTCGGTCAACGAGTAATTTTAGTGTAAAGTTTGAGGAGCAATTATTCTCATGACCTTCTCACGTGTTCGTCATGACCGTGTTTGAAATATGACAGGTTGTAATTTCGCTGACTTGTACCAGAGCTTCGGGACCACAGATTTTAAATGCATCCAAACAAAATGCGTCCTTAATGCATGCAGACTAATAACAAAGCTTGTCAAGAATCCACTGTTACAATAGTTATAAAAAATACCTGTTTATACTGGTAGTGTATTAAAAAAGATCTAGGTCACGAATACTATTGCTCCCGGCCTCGGACGAAACATCGATCCTAAATACTAAATTAGCTAACACAGACTAATCACTGGTCTTGGCTGCAAAAACAATTTTGAAATAATATAAGATTATCTGATTTTTAAATCGACCAAATTGCAAAATTCAAAGTCCATCGCTCTGACGCCATGTTGTTATCAAGACTCACGATGTATTTTTAATTTCAGGTCGTTGTAACGTCACTGCGGTTTAAGTTAAGGTAAGTCGATTTTGAAGTCATATATTTTTAAATCTAATTTTAGTCATCAGTGCATCACTTTTAATTTTTAGTTTTAGTTTCAGACAATCGGCTTAAGCAGAGTTGCGCATAAATTACTTATATATATTGGACGGTCTTCAGTCCAAAAGTTTCCAGTTAATTTTGTTGATTGAATGCTAAGCTTATGCCAGCCAGCAAATGTACAAATCACCGCTATAACTTTTATGTTGGTTTAAGTAAAATCAACTCATAGCAGTTACTATCAAAATATGAAATTCAACCAATCCATTGCATTCAGAAACATTCAAACAATCTATTTCACTTTACCAGCTATGCCGCACTTATAGTATCAATAAGAACTTAGGCCCCTAACTAAGTTATGTATTCATATATGTTAAATATTATTTATAAATAGGGCTAAGTTAACTACCTTCTATATGGAATCATAAAAACTAACTTAATGCAATTTGTGAAATTAATTAAAAACCATCTAAAACTTCCAACCCACTAGATTATCTATGGAAGCGGACCTCTTTTGATTCTGACATCTGACGTTGACATAAGCGCATTCACATCATATCACTTTGTGTTAATGTGAAATTTCGAATTGGTTTTTAAAATATTTTTCGTGAATCTATTTTTGAAGAAATTATTTATTTACGCTCGGTCATGGTAAAGTATTATGTGTTATAAATTGTTATCGAAGATATTGAATATCGTGTCATTGGTTAAGAACGTAAGGAAAGAAGCTTTGGGGTGTTCATCATGTTGAACGAATGGTGTCATCGGAGAGAAGATTGTGTAAAAAGAATTCAGGTAGATTATAATACAGTTTTACGTTGCTTGTATTAAGTTCATCTGAACTATTGAATTAATGTAATCTATACAAATAAATAAAATTGAAGTGTCTGTTTGTACTGTTAAAATTAGGGCTTTTTACTAAATGCATATGAAAGTATATACGATACTTATAACAAAAACACAATTTTTTATAATGTTGTCTGTCTGTTGGTCTGTTTGTCTGTATGTCCGTCTGTTTGTTCCGGTTAATCTCCGAAACGGCTGGACCAATTGTGACGGAATTTTCACTAGGAGATAGCTGATGTTATAGATATATAGATACTTTTATTTTTAAAAAAGTATTAGGGTTGCGCGCAAAAAAACCCCAAATAACACGCGGGCGAAGCCGCGAGGAACAACTAGTTAAATATAAATTAATAAACTGTTTGCTTCATCGTTCATAATGCGCACAGGAAAGGAAAATAATTTGCCTGCATCTGTCTTTCCATTCGATTATAATGTGGTGTGTTCAACGTAAAAGTGAATCTGCTATTCAGTTAGGCTAAGTCAGTGCGTTTTACCATTTTTGACCACATCACCACTTACCATCAGATGAGATAGTATTACTACTGCTACGATGGCTATCCGAGTAGAGAATCAGAATACGAAACCTATCCAACTGCAGATAAGGTGTAAGACAGGGTGACGTTATATCCTCGAAACTCTTCACCGCTGCATTGGAAGACGTTTTCAAGCTTCTGGACTGGAAAGGATACGGTATTAACATCAATGGCGAGTACATCACTCACCTTCGATTTGCCGACGATATAGTCCTTATGGCAGAATCGCTGGAGGAACTAAGCACCATGCTCCATGACCTCAATAGTGTCTCCCAACGGATAGGTCTTAAGATGAACAATGGACAAAACAAAGATCATGTTTCATGTCCATGTCACACCTATGCCGGTAGTTGTTGGGAGCACTAAGCTCGAAGTTGTTGACGAGTATGTTTACCTGGGACAAATAGTCCAACTTCGACCAAGAGGTCAATCGACGGATTCAACTCGGCTGGGCAGCGTTCGGGAAATCACGGCATATCTTTTCGTCAGGTATACCTCCAAACTTGAAAACGTGACTGTACAACCAGTGAGTGTTGCCAGTGATGACTTATGGAACTGAGACGTAGTCTTTCACTGCTGGCCGGATGAGAAAGTTCAAAGTCGCTCAGTGAGCTATGAAGAGGACTATGTTCGGAGTTTCTCTTCGGGATAAACTTAGAAATGAGGATATCCGCAGTAGAACCAGAGGGACCGACATAGCCCAACGGATTATTAGGCTGAAGTGGCAATGGGCCGGCCATACAGCTCGAAGAACCGACAACCGACGGGGAAAAAAGATTCTCGAGTGGCGGCCTCGTACCGGCGGACGAAGTATAGGTTGTCCCTCCGCTAGATGGAATGACGACCTGGTAAGACACGCAGGAAGTCGATAGATGCAGGTGGCTCAGGACCATGCTTTGTGACATTTCTTGGGGGAGGTCTATGTTCAGGAGTGGACTTGTGAAGGGATGTAATGATGATGATGATGATCAATTTTCATGTTATATGTAATATAATTTTTATAGTCCTTTTTATAATAAAATATTAAAGTTGATACAATAAATATTTCATCAAAATTCTTTATGCGTGTTGAATATATATCTTCCTATTCACTGCAATAAGCAACCGGCGAGGATATATTTGGATATCCATTTTAAACAATTTAGTTACGAAACTACAAAATTTCTTTTAATTGATTTTTCTGCTTTATTATTTTATATTATTAACCTGTGCTTAATTTCTTGACCATATAGTTTATACTTTTTATAAAACTCTGTCAGAATTTAGTCAATCAAATGTTATAGTTTTTACTTTCATAGATTCTTAATACTCCCATGCAGGGTTAGAGCTCATTTTTCTGTACGTGTCAAAAACGTCTTTTCCCCAAATTCCCAAATCCTTAACTATCTGTTTTATACTCTTTCATAAATATATTATAACAATATCACTATCATTGTCGTAACTCATACTTAAAATCAATATTTGCAAATATATATTAATATTTTCTGGTTTGCTATATGACACCAGTAGCATTTGTTTTTGAATAGCTATTTTTGTTATAAATATTCAAAATATAAGTATATAAAAACTTTTGCGTAACTTATATTAATAATATAAGTTACGCAACAGTACATACTTATTCCTTTGTAATAAGATACAACAGTTTTAAAAATCGACAACATTATCAAAGTACACGTGATTATTTCCTACGGTTATTCATGAATTAATTGTTGAGTTAATTTATTAGACAGATATCCAAAGAAGATATTGTGTTTAATTCCGTTTATCCTGTTTCACTTAACCGTTACAGTAATTGTTGACAAGCATGGCTCCTTGATGAGAATTTTCGCACGGTGGGCCTTTATCCGCTACATAGACATGGTCACTACCAGAAGTACCACTGCAATAAAAAAAAAAATTTTAAAGGTTGTTAGTTTAGACTTTAAAACTATTACTCCTATTTCTTGAAGTACTTACCTTCTTATTATTATGCGGCATAACAGTTATTATAAATAAATGTTATGTTTAGACCATAGCCCATTCGTTTAGCAAAAAAAAAGCTTGTGGATATTAGATACTAACAAGTATAGAAGGTTTTTTACGCCGGTCGCTGGAAACATTGCTGAACAGAAATATATTTTCAGATGTATAAAAATCTAATTAAGTAAAAGTTTTAGAGTCATCGGAAAAATTGTAAATAATCGTAAACGTGAAAAATGCAATCGTAGTCTGTCTTATTCTTCTGAATCTGCAACATAATAAATACTGTGACATGACACAAAAGCCCATAGCGGCCTAACAAGTTTTTTGGTTTGGATTTTAATTATTTTCGGGCTAATTACGACCTAATTTGACGTTGTGCAAGTAATGTTTTAATTGTACACCCCTTTCTCCGTCTTTTCTTGCCAATTAGCACTGGTGATATAATCTTTATATTAGTCCTGAACGCGCAAAAAGTAAGGAAAATGATTTAATTAACAACGGTTCTTAAACATTTAATTTCCAAGTCTCGGCTTGCGTGCGACGGAGGCAAGGTAGTCGAACCGAGGCTAAGATGATCGCCGAGTACAAAATTTAAAATTCGAAAATGGAGAACAAAAAGCGGGGAAAAGGGCCAACCGACGCCGCGTGCCCACCCAGTCGGCTGGCAGCAACGGCTTGCTATGCCGCTCTATAGCGACCGCTAGCGAATACCGCCAATTCCTTCGCCATACACGTTCCAGATCATTCAGACTTATGGCCCTCTGCGTCTCTATACAACTTCGCACCCTCTGCATTCTACAATTGAATCCAAATTTAAATGCAGTGGCCAGTGCTAATTTTCCAACAGAGATAATGATTAAATTGTTTCGGCATGTCAAATCAAACAAAATTATGCTGTTATATCTTGTTTAATAGCGGTACGTTTATGTTTGTTTCGTACATACCAACATGGATACCCCCAAGTGAGATTTCTCCTTTAATGCATTCTTCAAGAATTTTTCCCTGGCTATTATCTCAACATATATGATCGTAATTATACTTTTTCTCTAGCGTTTTTGTTGTCAGAGGATTAGATTTACAAACGATAAATTGGTTTCTGCCTTACGTAAATTTAATTTAATGTTTTTATTTTATTTAGATACTAGGTACTCATAAAACTAAAAACAAACTTACAAATTTCGTCGCACTTCATTTAAAATAATATTCTCAACGATTTGAATGCCTTGTGGCATCATAATCACGTCGAGACTAAGTTATATTAAATTTAACATAATTATTCCAGCCTGTGTTAACTGTCTGACAACAATAAGTTAAAGTAAAACGTGTAAAGTTGATACAATTAGTTTTAATATGTAACATTATATTCAAAAGTTATATGATTTGAAATATAAATGCTTGGTGAATGAAAATGTCAATGAAATCTCAGTAAATATAGAGATTTTTATGTAAATACATTCGGGTTTTGAGAGACATTAACCGTTTAGATTATTATATAATAAAATATTATATTGTATAAACTTTTTTTTATAGGATAGGGTGACAAACGAGCACACAGTCCACCTGATAGTAAGTGGTTACTGTGGCCCATAGACATCTATCCTCGTTTTCGAATCAAAATGCAGATGCGTTGTCACCCGTGAGGACTAAAATGGAATGCCTCTTTTCCAGTAAATAGGGTTTCCGGTTCTCTACACTCACCATACGAAATACAGCAGTGTTAAGCTGCTATTTTACACTGGTATTCTGTGAGAGCGTGGTCCTTTCCCGGTCAAGCCGTAAATGGTTGCTGTGGCCCATAGGCATCTACATCTATCCTCGTTTGCGAATCAAAATGCAGATGCGATGTCACCCGTGAGGACTAAGATGGAATGCCTCTTTTCCAGTAAATAGGGTCTCCAGTTCTCTACACTCATCATACAAAATACAGCAGTGTTAAGCTGCTATTTTACGCTGGTATTCTGTGAGAGCGTGGTCCTTTCCCAGTCAAGCCGCAGCTGCGCATATTATAGCTGCAGCATGGCTCTACCACGTTAAAACATTGAATTGAATTACATGACTTGATACCATTTGCTCTTTTATCGACAGCCACCTAGAAGTTAAAGCCTAGTGTTTTATTATCTATAGCTACAGAACTATTTACCATGGGGTGGGGTAGTTATAAAAAACTGTCTTATGAATGTATAAGAAATTAGAATCACTCGCTCATTAAAAGTTATACGTGAGACTTACGCAAAAATATTTCAGGCAGGTGAAAGCAATGCCAGAGACGCAACTATATTATGTTAAAAATGTCAGACGATAGCCACGCTGCGGCTATATTATAGTTCCATCATGAATGGGATGGCTCGACTGAAGAAGGACTAGCTTGTCACAAAATAGTAGCGTAAAATAGCGGCTAATACTGCTTTGTTTCTTATAGTGGAGTGGAAAAATTTACCGGCGTCTATCTCTCCGTCCGAATACAATCTGGGCGTCTTCAGGGCACAAGTGAATGGGCCTTTGTTACGCTAAGACAGTGCGATTTACCATATAGGGCTAGGGCTACATCATCACTTATCACCGACTTAGCACTGGCTTATAATAAGTTAAAAAAGTTAGTGTAGAGAATCAGAGATCCTTTCACTGGTAATGAGTCATTCTATCTCAGTCCTCTGTGAGTGACAACGCATCTATTTTTTATTCCTCACATCAATTTTTAATCTCAATCGAGGATAGATCTAGGTGTCTATGGACCACAGCATCCACGTACCATTAGGTGTGCTCGTTTGTCACCATGATATAGAAAAAAATAATCCTAGCAGAACGTAAATCAATAAAAAGGGTTAAAGTACTGATATCACTAGATTTTTTTAAGTGTGATCAATAAAAGTCTCGCAAAAACAGAACTCGCATTACTGGTATTATTTCGAAAGAACAATAAAAAATATTGTAGATGCATAATTTCGAAATTAAAAAATTTTATGCTTTACGTTAACCCTGAAAGTTGTTATTGGTTAGCTTTTTCTTAATTTCGAATCATCCTAGATTCGATCACTGATAAAAGTATAAATTTAAATTGTAATTTGAAGCGCTGATTTCCCACGCTTTTTGCAAAAAAGTAACCATTATTAGAAAATTCGCGTGTCTGACAAATTAAAAATATTTTGAGCTCACTTAAAACCCACACTGAATCAGTATAGATTCTTGCTTTACAACTCTCTGAAATAATGAGAGGAAGTCAGTTTTGGTATATTGATAGCCTTTATAGGTCGTTTGTGGTAGCGCCATTTATCAGGAGCCATAAGATTTTTCAGGCATTTCCTACAGTCCTCTTACGACATCTACGGCACAAAATGTTGTGGTAGATTCTCTTATGCCTCCACCGACAAGAGACGGTACTCAATTCGACTGTATGTTTTTTTATGTGTGTTACCTCAAAACTTTTTACTGGATGAACCAATTTCGATGGTCCTTTTTTTATTTGAAAGCTAATACTTCTCTTGTGGTCTCATATGAATTGATGATCAAGGTCAGACCAATAGTTATTGAGTTATTGTTAATAACTTATACTGAAGTCGGCTGTACAACATTTTTAATTATTATAGAATAGTAGTGCCAAAAGAGCACAGAGTCCACCTGATGGTAAGTGGGTGCTGTGGCCTATGGACATCTACTTTATCCTCAATTAAAAAATAAAATGCAGATGCGTTGTCACCCCCGAGCACTGAGATGGAATGCCCCGTTTCCAGTAAAAAGGATCTCCGGTTCTCTACACTTACCATACAAAACACTGCAGCATTAAGCTAATATTTTACGTTGGTATTCTGTGAGAGCGTGATCCTACCCCGGTCGAGCTGACCCATTCGTGCTACAACCGTAATAATATAGCTGCTTCGCGACCACGATCGCGACTCTACCACGTGCGATTCTACCACGTATATTTATATTATTATATAATTATTATATTTTATTTCTTCTCTTTGCCGTGTAGTGGCGGTTAAGAATATCCACTACCCCATATCTTCCCGTGGGTGTCGTAAAAGGCGACAAAGGGACACAGGCAGGATATGGGCAGCAGCATCATCCTGGTAACGGCAAAATACAATAAATAACTGCGGTTGCCAACATGCTCGCCAAGCGTGGCAACTATGGCAATATACCCCCCATAATGAAAGTTACGAAGAGACGGCCCCCAGTCCCCGGCGGCCCCGCTATTCCTGGCTACGGTGGCGCCCATGGTAACGGCGGGGGACTCGGTGCTACGAATCTCCGGTGGAGGTTCGGTTGCCACCTACAACGACTCGACCTGGCAACATACAACGCACGCACCCTGAGGACTGACGAGAAGATTGTGGAGCTGGAAGAAGTGATAGACAAGTTACGCTGGCAAATTATAGGATTATCCGAAGTCCGAAGAGAGGGGGAGGACACGGTAATCCTCGAATCCGGCAACTTGCTCTATTACCAGGAGGCCGACCATCTGTCCCAAGGAGGTGTCGGATTTATCGTCACAAGTCTCTCGTTAACAACGTTGTAAAGATTGAGAGTGTGTCGACGAGGGTTGCGTACCTTATACTCAGAATCACCAAACGGTATTCGCTGAAGGTCATACAGGTTTACGCACCAACCTCGGCACACCCCGATGAGGAGGTGGAGGAAATGTATGAGGATATCTCTAGAGCCATGCATTCCTACAAAACCCATTATACGGTGTTAATGGGAGACTTCAATGCAAAACTAGGCACAAGAAAGAACGGTGAGTTGAAAGTAGGGAAATTTGGAATAGAACAATGGAACCCAGGCGGCCAGCACCTGGCCGACTTCATGGAGAAAGAGAACTCTTTATGATGAAATCTTTCTTCCAGAAGAGTCCTCACAGGAAGTGAACCTGGTCGAGCTCCGACGGTTCGACAAATAATCAGATTGACTACATTATAATACAATATCTTTATAGACGACTAGACGACACCTGTTCAGTGATGTCTCAGTGATCGCGAGGGTGAAAACTGGCAGCGATCACCGAATGGTTAGAGGCACACTGAACCTAAACGTTAAGTTGGAGAGGTCTCGTCAAATGAAGTCAACGCTCCGTCCCCCTCGTGCTCTAATCCAAAGTCCCGAAACCTTTCAGCTCTACTTACAAAACCGTTTTCAGTGCCTAGAAGACTGCAATGAAGTGGACGATTTGAATGACAAGCTCGTGGAAACTGTCCATGCGGTCGGAGCTAAGTTCTGCAAGACCCGCCGCAGAAGAACACAAAAACTCTCCGATCACACTCTTAATCTCATGGCTGTTAGACGGGAGATGAAGCTACATTCTTCAATAGATTTGGCAGCATACAGGCAACTGAACAGACAGATCTACAAATGCATGCGGCGGGACTTACGCAACTTCAATACAGCTCGTATTGAAGAAGCGATCAAGCGGAACCAAGGCTCCAAAGTCTTTGCCAGAGATCTGTCTGCCAGAAAGAGCCAACTGTCAAAGCTGAAGACCGAATTTGGCAGCATCCTTTCCGGGGCACCTGAGATTTTGAGTGAGATTGAGGGGTTCTATGGGCAGCTGTACACGTCATCGTTGGAGCCACACGCAAGTGTGAGTAACGATCCAAGAGCGAGTCTTATCCGACATTATTTCGATGATATCCCGGACGTCAGTCTGAGCGAGATTAGAATGACTCTCCAGCACCTTAAAAACGGCAAGGCCCCAGGCGAGGATGGAGTTACAGCGGAGCTTCTGAAAGCGGGTGGAAAACCGGTACTTGAAGTCCTTCAGAAGCTCTTTAATTCCGTCCTCCATGGTGGCATTACACCGGAGGCGTGGAGCAGAAGTGCGGTGGTCTTGTTCTTCAAGAAAGGCGACAACGCTCTCTTGAAGAACTACAGACCGATTTTCCTTCTGAGCCGCGTCTACGTGCTGTTTTCGAGAGTCATTACGAATCGTCTCGCGCGCAGACTTGACGACTTCCAGCCTCCCGAACAAGTCGGTTTCCGAAAAGGCTATAGCACCATAGACCACATACATTCCCTACGGCAAATTGTACAGAAGTCCGAGGAGTACAATTTGCCACTATGTCTGGTGTATGTGGACTATGAGAAAGCCTTTGATTCCGTCGAAATTTGGGTGGTGCTGCAGTCCCTTCAGCGGTGCCAAGTTGACTGTCGGTATATCGAAGTGTTGAAGTGCTTGTACAGTAGGGCTACGATGGCTATCCGAGTACAGAACCAGAGTACGAAACCTATCCAATTGCAGAGAGGTGTAAGACAGGGTGACGTCATATCCCTGAAACTCTTCACCGCTGCATTGGAAGACGTTTTCAAGCTTCTGGACTAGAAAGGATACGGTATCAACATCAATGGCGAGTACATCACTCACCTTCGATTTGTCGACGATATAGTCCTTATGGCAGAATCGCTGGAGGAGCTAAGCACTATGCTCAATGACCTCAATAGTGTTCCCAACGGATAGATCTTAAGATGAACATGGACAAAACAAAGATCATGTTTAATGTCCATGTCACACCTATGCCGGTAGTTGTTGGGAACACTAAGCTCGAAGTTGTTGACGAGTATGTTTACCTGGGACAAATAGTCCGACTAGGTAAGTCCAACTTCGACCGAGAGGTCAATCGACGGATTCAACTTCGGGAAATTACGCCATATCTTCTCGTCAGGTATACCTCAAAACTTGAAAACGAGACTGTACACCCAGTGCGTGTTGCCAGTGATGACATACGGAACTGAAACGTGGTCTTTCACTGCTGGCCGGATAAGGAAGCTCAATGTCGCTCAGCGAGCTATGGAGAGGGCTATGCTTGGAGTTTCTCTGCGTGATAAACTCAGAAATGAGGATATCCGCAGTAGAACCAGAGTGACCGACTTAGCCCAACGGATTAATAAGCTGAAGTGGCAATGGGCCGGCCATATAGCTCGAAGAACCGACAACCGATGGGGAAGAAAGTTTCTCGAGTGGCAGCCTCATACCGGCAGGCGAAGTGTAGGGCGTCCCCCCACTAGATGGAGTGACGACCTGTTAAGATATGCAGGAAGTCGATGGATGCAGGTGGCTCAGGACCGTGCTTTTTGGCATTCTTTGGGGGAGGCCTATGTTCAGCAGTGGACTTGTGAAGGGCTGTAATGATGATGATGATTTCCTTTCAGCAATATCCGCATAATCCAAAATATCCTGTTTTCCATATAAATAATGTTAACCGACGAGCACACGGTCCACTGGATGAGAAGGTGATTTTGTGACCCCAAGACATCTATATAATAGCTATATGATCGATTAAGATTCAATATGCAGATGCGTTGTCACCTCCAAGGATGGAGATGGAATGGAGGCCAGTAAAAAGGGTCTCCGTGGTCCACCTTGCGAAAAATTTAGGCCTTATGTTTCCATACTATATGATGTATTTTATTTCTGTGTGAACATGATCGTATCCCGGTTGAGCCGATTTATTTGTACTACATTCTTAATACATCTGTAGCGAGGCTCCACGTTATTATTACCAGACATTCAAGAAAGGTAGAAAATGCTTTATGTGTGTATCTTGTGTATATGTCCAAGGCTGCCATAGTTTCGGAATTACCCGCGCTTTTTCTCTGCGCGCGTCCGGTTGGTATTTCTGAAAGGCGAATTCAACTTTCACTACATATTTTTTAAGTTTCCGATTTTTCACAAATATCAAGTAATAAGGATAATGCAGCAAGGTACTTTGTGTAATAAGCCGGATATTAATTACTATGTTTTGTTAGTGGGATATCCAATTTCTAAAAGGAGTTTATTATTATTTTTAGTAACTCCGTTTAATTCTATATAATGCATTTGCCTGTGGAATTTAGTTAATATTTACTTTTCTGTGGGATATTAAATAAGGAAATACACGCGATTAAATCCGTAAAAACTAGTAGTTTTATATATAGATCTCAATATGAATTTAAAAAAGTATTATTATGTATTGTGCTAAGTTTTCCTCGCTATTTCTAATCTAGATATTGTCCTTTATCTTATTTATACAGCTGTCAATAAAATGAGTAGTTTGTCTTTCACTGGTATACATGCATGGTTTTGTGTAGTTGAAACGCTGCGATTCGGCATAAAATATGTTAATGTGTTTTGGGCATAGAAAGTGCTAAGCGTCCCGTATTGATTCCTGGAAGTTAAGGCAACCCTAGGTATCCATATGCGATTTTTATTCCGCCATATGTCGTTATCCGCAAGACTATCATTAGTCAACTAGTAATTAGACATCTATTTACTTATGAATAGCGGACATAGCCTGGTAAATGTTTGTAAGTTAGTTACCACGCTTAGTCAGCGTCCAGACAGAAATTTTCCTCGGAAAGTTTTCACTTAATGCAATAAGCACAAGTCCAACTTAGTTCTTGTTAGTACTTGTTAAAAATTCCCTACATTCTTCTTTATAATTGCCGCAGCAATTTACGTCACAGTAGTAGGTCACGATGTTTCCCAATAAGTTAATTACTGTTTTGTGACCTGTCCATTGCGCGCTATATTCCATTGATATTTTTATTTTTTCAATATAAGCCAGCAATGTTTAGATAACATTTATTAATGTATCGCTACATCGATGTTAACTAGATGCAATACGTCACGCATTACGTTGTAATCTTCCACGCAGCGGCCGAATCCGGTCGCTGAGATGACTCATTAGACAAGGCGTTAAGTTACGTCTGATAACGCAACGACCGAGGTCCATTCATCTTATTGATACTCGTTCAAATACTTTCTGTACAGAGCTAGTTAACTTTTGATTTCGTTTATTTTTTGCGGTTAGTGTGTTTATATCTTTATTTACATATATAAAAATTACGTGTCACGTTGTTTGTCCGTGATGAACTCCTAAACTACTGAGCTGATTTCAATGAAATTTTGCACACTGTGTGGTACACTTTGGTCCAACTTGAGAGATAGGATAGTTTTCATCCTGATAAGTGACCATCAATATTTTTTATTGCGAATTTAAGTTTGTTTTTATTAGGTCGTCGGAAAGAGCAGAACAACGTCTGCCTGGTCAGCTAGTATACATACATATATAAAATACTATACGTTGGTAACTGGATATGTAGGTATGACTTGATTTTAGTTATTATTAGCGACCCGTCCCGTTTTGCCTAGCTCGTATCTACTAATGTGGCGTTATTAAAGTTTAAGATAACCAATAAATCAAATATAATCAAATACCATTTTATTTTTTTAATTTATTTTTATTTCACAAAAAATCTCCAACTTTTTTTGGATATAATATAACCTAGATCGTTCTTGGCATTGCTCTCTTAATGTTAGTGAAGTTTCATTACAATCGGTTCAGCGATTCCGAGGATTAGCCCGGACAGACATGAACCTAACAGACGGACAGACTGAGATACCAAAATTTTACAAATTGTAAATTAGTATCTTAATGATATGCAAATAATCGCCTGAGCTCGATCAAATGCAGTTATTTCGATATTACAGACATATACAGCAATTTTACTTGTATACTGGTCCTACCTGGCTTCACATGGATGATTTCTGTATCTCGACGACAGCGCACGTACCAGGTTCAATTGTGAATCTTAATCAATCACGAATCAGCTTAATCAAATACTTTTTTATATATAAAATAAGGGAACGAGCACAACGAAAAAATGAGCACACAGTCCACCTGATGGTAAGGTATGGTCCATCTTCGTTTGCGAATTAAAATGCAGATGTGTTGTCACCCGCGAGGGCTAGGAATGCCTCTTTTCCAGTAAAAAGGGTCTCCGGTTCTCTACACCTGAAACACAGCAGCATTAAGCTGCTATTTTACGCTGGTGTTCTGTGAGAGCGTGGTCCTTCCCCGGTCGAGCCGACCCATTCGTGCTACAACTATACTATTAATATAGCAGCAGCATTGCGCTACCACGTATCATAATAAACTTAAAATTATACATAATATACTATAATATTTTGACACTTTCTATAACTGACCTCAGAGACGCATCTATAATTTTCTTTAGTTAAAGTATTTTTCGCAACCCATAGAGGGCTACCATGGTTACTTTCACTATGGTCGTATTAAATAATGTTTAAAAGTAAAGTAAATAAGTAAAAATAAAATTACATCCATCTGCTGATCACAGAGAAAAGATCCGGTCATGCAGTCCCGGACTTCACATGTCCTTGAATTATTTAAGAGGATATCTGTGCTGCGTGAAATTTGAAGAATAGGTTTTTGAGGATTTGTTGCTAACGCGTTGGAACCGAACGAGCGAGTTAAATAACCGAGCGAGACAACTGCATTTGTTACTGATAATACCTATGAAAAGTTGATTACATCGTTATTCCGTTTTCCCCAATAACAACCTTTTTTTTATAGGATAAGGGTGACAAACGAGCACACAGTCCACCTAATGGTAAGTGGTTGCTGCGACCCATAGACATCTACATCTATCCTCTATTACAATTCAAAATGTAGATGCGTTGTCACCCGTGAGGACTAAGATGGAATGCCTCATTTCCAGTAAGAAGGGCCTCCGGCCACCTGCACTCACCAAGCGAAACGCAGAGGTAAACCTCTATTTCACGCTGGTATTCTGTGAGGTCGTGGTACCACCCCGGTTCGAGCCGGCCCATCCGTGCGACAGCAAAAGCTGCCGCGTGGCTCTACCACTGTTAGCAACCTCCAAAATAGTACCGATATTTTTTTTTCAATAATATAAGAAGGGTGGTGGCTATATATGTACCTATACATGTTTGTCCTTTATTTTTATGTTTGTTAAATTTATTTTCTATGTCTAATACGGGCGGTATAACTGGGCAATTTAAGTAGTTTTAAAATATTCGTTGTTTTAAAAATATTGATGAATTTATGGAAGTAACAAAACATTAGAACATGGCAGTACTCTGTCATTACTCAGGGAGAAAATAGAGGAATACTTTTGTATGGACTGAACTCCACCGAATATTTACATAATATTTCGAATAATTAAAAATTTAAAATTTTGTACAACCGACTTCAATATAAATTATTAAGAATAACTCAAAAACTTTTGGTTAGATCTTGGTTTACGTTTATATGGGACCACATGTGAAGCACCAGCTTTCAAATAAAAAAAGAATCACTGAAATCGGTTCACCTAGTAAAGACTTATGAGGTAACACACTTAAAAAACACAGTCGAATTGACCGGCTCTTTTTGAAAACGGTAGAAAAACAAGTTTTCCTTACACCTGACTCCCGGGCGTCTATTAAATTGTGTATGTAAAATTTCTTTTTCTTCTTAGTCTACTCTTAAAAGTCAACTGCTCTACATTGTTGGGGAGCTACGCTGACTTTTACGTCTGACTTAAACGAGATGGTTATACTCACAGATCATAGAAACTGTGGTTATACTACTATCCATCTGTATCTATGAGATTGTTCTGTAATTTCCCATATTCGCTTTTACAACACCCACTGGACGAAATGGAGTGGTGAATATTCTTACACCACCACAGTACGGCTATAAATATATTGTGATGGTAAATTAGTATCTACTTAACAATTTAATTAAAAAAAAATTCAGATATCTAAAAGGAATAAAATAATTTCCATATAATTAATATAAATTATTTTATTCTTATTATAGTTTACATGTTTTTCTTTTAACAGTTTAATTATTTGACTCTTTTAAGTGGAATAAGCAGATAAAGGTTTAAAGACTTAATTCTGAATTTTTCTACCATTAGGGACGTAATTTTTCCTCTAATTTAAATAGGACCACCCTTGCTATAAAATTGCAAAGAAATCGCGTAACGTACATACCAAAAAAAATACACTAAAATTGTATAAAATTTGCTTGCATACTTTAAAATTTAAAGAGTGGCAATCGGCATTCCTTGTCATCATCATACAGTTTTATCGCATCCGTTACCGTTACAGCCTATTAAAGTCCACTGCTGAACATAGGCCTCAACCATAGATTGCCTCATAGGGGGATATTTGCCATAGTTGCCACGCTTGGCAAGCGGGTTGGCAACCACAGTTTTTTTTTACTTTTAGTCGTTATTACGACAACGCTGCTGTTTATTTTCTGCTTTCTTTCCCTCGCATAGACCGATTTGTTTCTATCGCATAAATCCAATATAAGAGGGTGGATTGAAAAGTACTCGACCTAACCAAGAAAATAAACACATACTAAATCAGTTATATTTTTATTTTTCTACATAATCACCATCATGTTCAATACACTTTTGCCACCTCCCCTTCCAAGCATTTAGACCGTTGAAAAAAAATGATTCTTCCTTAGAGTCAAAATATGCGTCTACAGCTGCTTTGACCTCGTCGTTTGTCGAAAATCTTTGACCTCCCAAGTGCTTTTTTAGGTTAGGAAACAGAAAGAAGTCTGATGGTGCCAGATCAGGTGAATACGGCGGATGCGGTAACAGTTCAAAGCCACAGTTGTGAATTTCAGCCATTGACTGTACTGACGTGTGAACACGGGCGTTATCTTGATGAAACAGGACTTTTCTTCTGAGCATTCCTCGACGTTTTTCTTTTATTTCCTCTCGTAAACGACGTAGTAAGGTGCAGTAGTAATCAGAGTTTATAGTCTGACCCCTTTCAAGATAATCAATCATAATCACACCTTTCGAGTCCCAGAATACTGAAGCCATCACCTTATTTGCCGACAAAATCGACTTAGCCTTTTTAGGGGGTGGTGAACCAGGTCTTCTCCACTGTTTTGATTGTTGTTTTGTTTCCGGTGTACAGTAATGAACCCATGTTTCGTCTATAGTAACAAAACGATTCAAAAAATCATCTGCATCGGCTTCAAATAACTCCAAACAGTCGCGTGAAATAGTCAATCGCGTCCTTTTTTGTTCAACTGAAAGCAGTCGCGGAACCCACCTCGCAGACACCTTGTGGAAACCCAACTCGTTGACAATGATGTTTTGAGTTCGTTCATAAGAGATGCCTATAATCTCGGCTATCTCTCTAATTTTTAATCTGCGGCCTCCCATTATTAAATCAAGTACTTTTTTAATATTTTCGTCAGTAGTTGACGTCGAAGGCCTTCCAGAGCGGGGTTCATCTTTCACACTCTCTCTACCACGCTTAAATTCTGCTATCCATTTTTTGACGGATGAATGTGACAGAGCATAATCGCCTAATGTACTGACCATGTCATCATGGATGGCTTTTGATGATAGCCCCTTCTTATGGAGGTACTTAATGACGGCACGCTGCTCGATTTGCTCCATTTGCGGAAATTATGTCCGATTACTTTGTTAATAAATTTATAAAATCACAACTAATTATCGCACACGTTTCGAACTTCACACAATGAACTAGTCTGAACTGAACTAAATAATGTGTGTAGATTTGATTTTTAGAATTGAATGGATCTGTGTTAGGCCGAGTACTTTTTAATCCACCTTCGTATCACGATTCGGACGCACGGTATTTACATAAAACAGGCAATTAATATGTCTTAAATGTCACACCTCGTATAGATGGACCGGAAAGATGGGTGTATTGTTTAAGTAAAATATATTGCAAACAAATCTACTCAATGATACATCTATTCACTGTGTTTCTAAGTGAAATTTCACGGTCCCCGATTGTTATGCGCTACAATTGAATCGCGCTGGAACTTTATGAGCGCTTCGCGTACGGTTGCCAAAAAAAACAATGCGACAGTGAAATTTTCGGAGTCGTATGCTTGTTTTTTTGAAGCAACACTATATAGACCTCCTCGGTGTCATCTTTCTAACGTTAAAATGTAAACAAAGCGGGTGTACAAGGTCTGGAGCAGTCCCGAAGCCGGACAATGAGCCAATTTATTACGTCATATATAACGCAGTGAAAGTCAAAGCGGCCATTGTTTCCGGCGCTATCATTCTATTAACGGTAAACAAAACAAGCAGTGGTTTGAAAAGCCGCCTTTGGTCTTTAAAGAAGTCTACAAGCTTACAATCGCCAATAAACATCTTGCAAAATTTGAAATGTTTCTTTAATGGTCTAATGTTTTATGGGACACGTTACTGCTGCGACATTATTTGCCGACTTCAAACTTTAGGGGATTCCCAATTCGACTGTATTTTTTTGTTTATATTTTATGTGACGTATTCGCCAAGTTTAGACTAATTTAACGATTCCTTTTTTACTAAATATCCTAGGTCTCAAGACCAATACATTAAAATTTGAATAAATACATTCGACTTTTAAGCATGGAAAAAATGTGGATGAAATTGTTAATTTTAAGGTTGTGATACCTGAACAAAAGGAAAATCTGTACTCCAAAGCCAATGAACTAAAAATTGGCGTAACGCATTTGCTTTTGCCGATCGCTTATTTAATTTTAAATACCTCGTTGATAATATGAAATAAGAGTTAGCTCTTGTTTGAGTCTCTATGTTGGTGTAACTAAACTAGAAAACTACTATTTTAGTACTAACTTGCTTCGTTCATAGCAAGCGAAAATGTGCGGTAGTGCATTAAGGAAAAAAATTAAGTTTATAATATTTAAAAGGCATGTGAAATCTGTTAACCCGCAAAAATGAATACTGACGATCACCTCACTTTTCTCTCAGAAAAAAATAATATATGAATCAGTCTCAACTATGTTTATTTATACCATGAGCTCAGCAATAAAGAATAACATCGTTAAGAAACCTGCGTTTCTAAGAAATTAATTATTTCCACGACATCTGAAGCCCCCCAACATGCTCTCTCAGAAATTAGAAAAGGCTTGTATCGTGCAATGTAACTGCAACAATAATGGATGGCCGTCGTTAGGAATTATATAAACCTTATAAGAAATTATCTCTTTCTCATTTAATCTATATTTAACAGTCAACAATAATAGTTCTTGGTTGGATGTAGGCTCATAAGGAAAGAATCAATAATCAAAAAATAATCGACAAGCTTTTCTGGCGTACATAATCACAGGGTATTTTTACCTAGACTGTCCTGCTACTGCCTTTAACCTAGACTTAAAGAACCTGCTTGTTGGATGTACTATAAAAACAGAAATGACAGGAAGTAGGGAAGGATATTATTAACATGTATAGATCAGATATGGGTAATAAGTTGTGATAATGATACCTCTAAACCCAGGGTATTAAAAGAAGTCACTCCGGGAGCTGGATTCATGATTCTACGTATACCACTAGGTACTTGACTTTTGGCAAGTTATAGTGACAAATTATGGTATGGTGATAGGTAGATAAAATAGAAACGTTGAAAATAGAAACCTTGAGATAATGAGAGTAAACTGTCGTCCTTAAAATAACTATAATATCTATAATGATAAGATCGTACTTCAGTCACAGCAACCAGTCCAAATGGAGACTAGCCATTTGCACAGGACAGGATCCGCGTGTATGCGCAAGCACAAATGCATTCCCTATTTGCTCAACCTCATAGTCTGATGGTACACGACCGGAAAGAAATCAGGCGCCAGACCAACGGCTTTACGTGGCTTCAAAGGTGAAACACCGCTAAATTCCTTACTTTAGGGAGCTACTGAAAATTTATTGACAGAAAACGCAATAAATGATTTTAGCCCGAGCAATCGCGCATACAATCACAACACCGTTATTGATATTATATCAACTTTACGAAAAATATTAATATGAAAAAATATTTTATAAAATATTATTTCTAAAAATATATTCTAAACTTAAAGATGAAACCAATTACATAGTAATAGAAACTATGACAATGTATTAAATATTATTAAATTATTATAATATATTACCTTTATTATTATATACATTGATAAATAATCAACTGACATACAAGAAGAGGGTTCCAAATTCGTTTCGGACTATTTTTTGTACGCTTGGTCAATCACTGATAGACTCGCCGATTTGGTCCGAATACTTTTGTATTTTATAATTTGATCTGGGCAAAATCCCTAATTAGTTCTTTAATGCAACGGAATTAGGCCGTCTTTCGATTAGATGTGATTTGTTTCAATTAGATTGGAGTAAATTAAATTGAAAATCAGATATAGTCTTTGTCTACATAAACCCAGATATCACTGATGGAAAAGCCAAAAACTTTGTTTCATTGCCGACAAAAGGTGTCGTGATATTGTTGTAATCAAATTTCTTGTTCCGATGCGCAGACTTGGGCTTTGCTCACTCTTGAGAACGGAATCGCAATCATTGGCAATAGAGGCAATAGTTTTTACTTTTCTAATAAAATAAAAAAATTCTGTTGTCCTTTTTATTTAGGTATAATATTGTTTCGATCAAATATGCTTTTAAATTGTTTTGAAACCGTAGCATGTCACGCGTCTAAAATGTCTAATGACCACCAAAACAACAATTTCACGTCTTATAATTTGCGACAAGAAGCGTTACATTTTTCTCGACTTGTTGGAACAAATCTTGTTGATTTTACACTTAACGTTGTAAAAAGATTGATGTCTTTATTCAAAGCGTCGGAAGGGCTTCACAGCAGGTAGCGTCTACCATTCATCGGAACAAAAGCACTTAATACCTTACCTTATAGTTTTATAGATCCAAAGTTTTGCTCAACCGTAGTTGACCGTTGTTCTTCTTTTTCTACCTAGTTGTCAAGCTTGTTTTAGTAAAATTATACCTCTAATAATTAATTTGTTAAATATAATTTTACATTCCTTCAAATATAGTATTGTACTTACATGCTTTTTTTTCAATGTACTTTTTTATAAAACAAAGGTCATAAACTAAATTATAGTACACCTGATGTTAAGTTGTGAGTTATTGCAATACATGGACACCTGCAAATACTTCAAGTAAAGAAGGTTTCACATTCGTTAACATCTTTGAGGACTAAGATAGATGCCTTATAGTCTTTAATTGTAATCGTAATAAAATGTAATAAATTAATTAATTGTAATGAAATGATCTCTATAGCCTCCAGACCAGACGAAGTGCAAGCACTGCTTTTTGGCGGCAGATATAGGCAAGAGCGGGTAACTAATCATACGAACTCATAAGCAGAAACCACCACCTAGTATTTTATAATATTAAGCTAAATCCAACAGAAGTGAATCAGCAAATTGGCATTGGACTAAAACCTAGGCCAAGTATGTATTAGATACCAAGCAGCAAACATACAATATAAAATTCATAGAATATAATTATACATTTATAGACCATAGATGGATACTGAACCTTATCTTAACTTGGGAATAACCAAATTTTTTATGTGCTATTAAAATAAATTTCGTTATATAGGGGTTGAAAACTTGATAAAACTATGACCAAACATGTTTGTTAAACTACAACTTAAAGTATCCAACCTAAAAATTATATACTTATCTAAATAATGTTAGTGACAGATCAAATCATTCTTACGAAAATTTAAATGAGCATTTTTGAGTTACTGCAAGCAGCTAAACTTATTAAAAGGCAGTTAATAAATTTATATTATAATTGAATTTAAACTCTAACTGTTGCATATGGATCTGCATGTAAAACTGCAGCCAAGCATCGATAGTTTTGATTTTATCACATAGGTATACGATATCAGGTACGGTAAGAATATAAAAGCTGAGGGTTTCCAGTTTTCTATCCTCACCATACGAAATAGAACAACAATAAACTGCAATTTTACTCCGTTTTGTAGATGTGCGTGATCCTTCCCCGGTACACCGGTTGAGCTGACCCGTTCGTGAACTGACGGGTCAGCTCAACGTGTCGCTGCTGCAGCGTGACTCTACCACGTATTAAAACAATAGACACATGTAACACATGCTTTGATTGCACTTTAAATGTATTACAGCCACTACTTATGTTAAAATAATTCCTCATAGTCTACGTATATTTAAGGTACAACCTTGTTTATCAATTGAATATCACATTTACTGTTAGCTGTCTATAATTGGTACTAAGTTATTGTTTCTAAGAAATTGAATGTCGATTCTCTTAGAGCTGTTCCGTAAATAACACAAATAATATCTTTATTTTTGTAACGAGTAATTATATAGAATTCTTCTTCCGTAACGTTTCTAACTTTATTTCATTAATTATGAAATCGATTGTTCATTAAACTGTGTGTCTATAAGTATTAGACCAATGCCGCTAGATTATAAATCTATCTGTGGATATAATGGATGATGATGGTATTCAGAGCTGTCAAATCCATCACAAATATAGAGTAAAAATGGTGACGTACATAATTCGAAACAAAAATAAACTCTTAAAATTGTCGTTCAGACTACGAAAATTTTATTAATGGCACTAGGCATTTGATTTGACAACAGTCTACCCGATTCAATAATTTCGTTATTTATCTCTGTTTTGTGTGAATTTCGGGCCTTAGGTTCGTGGTTAAAAAATACTTGGCCATGTGGTAAAAGATGCGTGAGCGTGCGAAAGAAATGTAAATAGAAATGCATACATATAGTCGAAAAACATTACCCCCCTTCAGTCGGGTAAGAAAGAAAAAGTTAAGAGTGTTACATATATAGTTTTGCTATACACTAAGCCCGTTATTCAGAAAAAATATCGAGTTTAAACTCAAAACTGCCCTATGTTAATACTGTATAGAGATCGTCTAAATTAAAACTGAACGCGCCTCTATTTTTCTCTTTCTCTCTTCACCTCTTCTTTCTTGCTCTATTTTTGGGAGATTTTATTATGTCACTATTGTTATTTAAAATATCGTAAAAATGCTAAAATCTACTATAAAATTATGAAAGAGGTGCACACATATAGATTGTGTAGTTTTAAAATAGACGATCTCTAACATAGTAGGGTCCAGATGCAAAGTTTGATATTGTAGGGATTGATTTTAAGCTCCAAAATAGTCATTAAATACCAGCCTATGACTCACTTCTTATTTTCCAAGTTGGTCCTAAGGCTTTAACACGTGTTAATATTTTAATACAATTTTAATTTACAATAGGAACGATTATGTGACGTAATTGATCTTTGTAACCGACGTAAAATTAGTGAGTACGTATGTGTAGTTCAAATAACTGTAGAGATAATTTGCGTATAAGATACAACGGCCAGTGTCCTTTAAAGTTAATGTCAATATGTACAAACGCAGGATGTACTGGCGCGTGGATTATGGCAAAATACGGCTTAACATGGCGAAGTCGTGACGTATTTCATGATGAATGATTTCTAAAAGTGGACTTATTGGATTTTTTGAACGATTATAGACGGGCAAAGGCCATTTTGTGGGGCCAGTTAGGAATTTGGATGACGACGGTTTTCTATAGAAATTTGCGTCGACCAGCGGAATTTGTTATCTCAAATGCACAAGCACTGAATTTGCTTTGCAGTTCATCAAAAAAGTTATATAAAATGAACTAAACTTAGTACACATATATTATACTTATATTTTCCTGAGACTTTAAATCCACTAAATACAATATTATAAATAAGCGTATATAAACATTACATGGCTTTAACTGATGCTGGAACAGGGGACCAATAAAGAAAATAAATCAATACATAATGAACGCTAGTGTAAATTGTATCAATATTAAATGTTCGCAAATAATATGAAAAACATACGTAACAGTATTCTAATGTGAAAATTATTTTTTTTTTGAATCTATATACCTATTAGAGTGAAATATTTCTAAAGATGTTGCTGATGTGGTACTTCAGGGTATGGAACTTTTTATTCCATCCTCTGTGGTGCCCATCGGAGGCAGAACCCAGCCATGATTTGGTCGCTCCTGTAAAATAGCATCACGCTATAAGCAGGAGTGCTTATAGCGTAACGCTACCGGGCCTGGGCTGACGCATCAACGTCTCGGGATGTAAACACCAGCGCACTTAAAAAGAAGTATAATTCCGCCTCCAGGTCCTTCAAAAGCGTCATTGCCAAGGCAAGGTCTGAGCACATCGGCAGAATTGGCGAGAAGCTAGTTCGCCTTCCTTCGGGAACCCGTACATTCTAATCTCTCGCCAAGGCTGTCCAAGGGAACTTCTGTCAGCCATCTCTTCCATCTCTGCACAGAGAGGACGACTCACTGGCCCATGCCGCAAAGGAGAAAGCCGATCTGTTGAGCTCTCTTTTTGCGTCCAACTCGACTCTAGATGACGGGGGGAACACACCGCCGACCATCCCGCGATGTGAGTGCTCCATGCCGGATGTGCGATTTACACAGCGCTCGGTTCGCAGAGCACTCTTCTCCCTGGACGTCAGCACGTCGAGTGGGCCCGATGGAGTCCCTCCCATTGTGCTGAAGACGCGTGCTCCGGAATTGCACCGGTTTTAACGCATCTTTTCCGGTACTCCCAGGGCGTAGTCCCGAATTTATGGAAGACAGCTTTGGTCCACCCAATCCCTAAAACAGGCGACCGCTGAGACCCGTCCAAATACAGGCCTATCGCCATCACCTCCTTCTTCTCCAAAATAATGGAAGCCATTATAAACTGCCAGCTCATGAGGTACCTTGAGGATCACCAGCTAATTAGTGACCGCCAATACGGTTTTCGTCGGGGTCGATCAGCTGGTGATTTTCTAGTCTACTTAACTCATAGATGGGCGGAGGCAGTAGAGTCCAAGGGGGAGGCATTGGCCATTAGTTTGGACATAGCGAAGGCCTTCGATCGAGTCTGGTACAAAGTGCTTCTTTCGAAGCTTCCTTCCTATGGGCTTCCCGAAAAATTGTACAAATGGATCACAGTTTCCTTGCTGATCGGAGCATCAAGGTCGTAGTAGACGGTGCATGCTCTGATTTCAAGCCTCTCAACGCTGGTGTTCCACAAGGCTGCGTGCTATCACCAACGCTGTTTTTCCTGCATATCAATGATATGTTGCTAACTGGTAGCATTCATTGCTATGCAGACGACAGCACTGCTGATGCCTTATATACCGGCCGCGCCAATATTTCTCGGGAAAACGTCGCCGAGTACCGGGACAAACTTGAGTCTGAAGTCGAGTCTTTGCTTAACAAAGTCTCGGATTGGGGCCGACTAAATCTAGTCCAGTTCAATCCCCAGAAGACACAAGTTACACTTACCTTACGAAACACAACAGCATTAAACTGCTATTTCGCGTTGGTATTCTGTGGGAGTGTGGTCCTTCTCCGGTCGAGCTGATGAATTTGTGTTACAAGAAAGAGTATGTTTTATTTATACATCAGGGCTTATAAATAATAATCTCACTATCAGATATCGCTTTACTTAGATTACCGATTTTATACCATTTTTTATAGAAAATGAACCATTAATATAATAACATAGGATTAAACTGTTTCATCGTCATAAAAACAATATATTTGTGTAAACATATAACACCTCATTTTGTAACATTAATCTTTTTTTTCATGAAATTTTTCATTCATGCCAGTACAAATTAGTAGGAGTAAACACCAGATAAAAAACATCTTCGGATGTAGCAGACAGCGCGACGGCGAGTGGAGTTGTTATCAATTACATTACACTTTATTACGAGCTAAGCACTTTAATCAGTACTACTATCAACAGGAAACTCCGAGCTGATACAGCCGCAGGTGTCTCACTATGGCACGACACTGTTTCACAGAACTAATGTGACGTAATGAGCCATCCGGTCTCCGTTTACCGAATCACGTATTGGCTAAACAAACTTAAGCGGGACGCTCCCATTCTACATACTAAGATCCTGTTTTTAATCCTAAGTCTAAAGTGTTGACGCACTATTAGGATACATTCATACGTGTTATAATTTCAGTTCAAATTTTATACGCGGTAGAGCCGCGCTGCTGCTATGTGATGGTTGTAGCACAAATGGGTCGGCCCGACCGGAGAAAGTCCACGTACTCACAGAATACCAGCGTGGAGTAGCGCCTTAATGCTGCTGTGTTACGTATGGTGAGTGTAGAGTATTGTAGTGTAATTACTAGAAACGAGGCATTCCATCTTAGTTCTCAATGGTAACAACGTAGATGTCAATAGGCCACAGCATCCACTTACCATCGGGTGGACTGTATGTTCGTTTGTGACCCATATTCTATAAGAAAAATATTTCCCATAGGGATATACAAATATTATAGATTTCAACTTTGAACTATCTTTGTGTACCTACCCCTTTCGTTTAATCTATGTAAATTCATAATTTCACTCATTCTCTCCGATTAACCTTTTACTCTACCCTCTTTTTTTATTCAAATTTAGAACGCGTCATAATTTCTCTACATTTTTATTCAGCATTAGAACGTCCATAATCTGTTTGGGAACCTTTGCCAAGGTCAAGTTCTCCCAAGTCTTCTATGTACACTAATATATGCTAGTCTTCTACAACCTATCGAATTATATATTTTACTCTAATCTGTAACTTTGGTTAGTCTCTTTGTTAGAAATCTTATACGAGTAAGTTAATTATGACCTACTTCCACATATTCGAAAGCCTTGAAAAATTGCACACATGCGCAGTTTCGATCATACATTACATTATAGATGGATTAAACTATTATTTGTTTACTTTAGTTGATTGAGTTGTTAACCGTAATTTTTGTTTAAAAAAAAACCTAATGTTGAGTTCGTGTAAATTACTCATCAATTGAAAGTTATTAAAAATGAATTGAATAAAAAATAAACTCTAGCTTACGCTGAGCACAAGATTCATGGGCTTAATTTTTAGAGTTACTATTTTGATTCCTTCTACGATAAGCTAAGTTATTTTTTTATAGAATAAAGGTAACAAACGAGTACACAGTCCACCTGATGGTAAGTGGTTGCTGTGACCAATAGACATCTACATTTATCCACAATAAAGAATGAAAATGCAGATGTGTTATTACCCGTGAGGACTAAGATGGAATGCCTCTTTTCCAGTAAAAAGGGTCTCCGGTTATCTACATTCACCATACGAAACACAGCAGTGTCAAGCTGCCATTTTACGCTGGTATTCTGTGAGAGCGTGGTCCTTCCCCGATCGAGCCGACCCATTCGTGCTACAACTATACTACTAATATAGCTGCAGCATGGCTCTACCACGCCAAAAAAGTTAATAATGAAAGATAGCACTTATGGATTATGATATCATAGAAGTTTTATTAATTCTTAATGAAATGTGATTGACAATTTATAACTTTAATATGCCTGTCTATAATCAGAGTCACCGACTTATATTCTGGTATTATCATATTAATTCTGAAGATAGTTATCAGTCGTTTGTAATAAGCATATAAACGTTACATGGCTTTAACTGATGCTGGATCAGAGGACCAAATTAAGAAAATAAATCAATGCAAATTGAACGATAGTCTAAATTATGTCAATATAAAATATTTGCGGATAATATGACAAAGTTTTACGTGATTGTATTCTAATATAAAAATAATTTTTATTTAATCTTTTATAAGAGTGAAATATTTCTAAAAATGTGCTTATTTGTAATCTTTATGAAATGTGGAAAAATAATTGTCCTTTTTAGTGGTGATAAGCTGTGTTTAAGTTAAAGGGTATCTAGAGCCTGTACCTGTAACAGGCTGAGAAGCATTCCATGTTAGTTCTCAAAGTGCCTTCGTTGTTTGACATTTATAGCTGCTGTACAGGGGTTCAGTTGCTACTTACCATAAGCTAATTTGCGTCTACGCTATTATTCCAATTTCTATAATGTGCATGAAAGTTAAAATATATGTAGTTTTCTCATTTAGAGACAATAATACAGTAAAATATTACTTTGTTACAAAAATCAAAATCTTCATCAGTTGCAAAAAAACCTCACAAACAAGATATTTATTATATATTCCTAACCTAATGAACTGTCATACAAAATATTAGTGTATATTCCTAACGAACGGTGAATTTGAATTAGTGCTACACTCACACACATCTGTGTGATATGTGAGTCAACTGAAGTTTTCAATGACTAAGTTTTAGTTTTGTGCTAAAGAAATGACTCAAACTGAAATAAAATTACTCTCTGAAGTATTTTACTGAAGCCAAAAGAACTTATGAACTTGGAATTTATCAAAATATCATATTTTATTCAATAATTGAATGAATAGATTTTCCAATGACGTTTATAAAGTACAGTAGAATGTAAAAAAAAAGAAAAAAGAAAAGTAAAAATGTTTTGCTGTGGCAAATTATTTCTTCGCTCTACGAGTTAGGTAGGTACTTAGTAGTAGTAGGGCTACCACTTACATATCCTTATAAGTACAGAGCTAAATATTCGAAGTCGTTTTTACCCTGTCCAGTTATTTAAATATCTTTCGTTAATATTTATATGTTATAGTTCCAAAGAGTAATTACTATAAAGATTAATATATTAAGATTAATATATAAATAATGAATATATATACTAATGAGATTTCTCAAAATTAGTTTTTATATACAAATTATCGCTAACCTTTCCAAAGGTCAAACAGAAACAGATGAACCGTTTTATTACAGAAAGGAGTGGAGTGGTTACCCGCGAATGAAAAAATCCACGGCTGAGGAACTACTTCCGTGGTAAACACTATTCTCAAATCAAATTAAACTTAGTTGACTAAACCATAGTTCAGCGCGAGACTATGAATAAACCATGTTTTGTACAAAACCGTAATATTCCGAAATCGACTCTCCTTTTCGACTTTCGACCTTTCGACTTTTATGCAAACAAATTTAACTTGTCAAAAGGCTACATTGCCTTATAGGGAGTATATTTGCCATAGTGGCCGCGCTTAGCTGCTGTTTTTGCAACCGCAGTTTTTCACTATTTGAATTTTTATCATAAATATGCTCTCCTGCTCATCAACTGTTTCGTTTTCCTTCCCTTATGACTGCCACGGGATACTACTACTTTTATTATTATTTCATAGCAATTACAAAAAAAAACTTTTATTATATGATAAAATATTTCACCAATACCTTAAATATTCGTGAGTTTATCTTCATATATCTAAGACTTTAAAAAAAATTCAGTAACCGAATTCCAGAAGTTGCTTTCTACTTTCAGTAAACTGAAACTGCAAAGCCTATGCCTTCCGCCACTGTATCATGTTTTATAAATTAATCAGGTCTTAATAGTTCCTCGCTCAGTTCATTCAGAACTTATTCTTGTTTTCGCACGTTTAGACTTGGTATGATTGGTATAAATAACAGATGTCAAATTTGATGAAACATCACACTCTGTTGAAGTCGATGCGTCTTACCAAATGACTGAGTAATAAATGTTTTAGTAAAAACAATGTCCTTTGTAATAAATGTAATTTACATGTATTTTTGTGTATGTCAAATATTGGAGGGATAAAAATATCGTCGATTCGGAATCAGCTTACTACTCAAATGATTTGCATTTAGAAGAGTATTATTTTTGCACGTCAAAACGCAAAATTTTCAAAAACAATAATTTATAAAACTTTACTCGAATGGAAACTTTCGAAAGCTATGCACCACGGCTCAAAGTTCATAAGAAAGTTTGTGTCGAAAAACCGCAAAGTAAAAATTCCCAACCCCTATCTACCGAAGGTCCCGAGCCGGATCTGCTTACATAGCGGCACCTCGGTGGGATGGGGGCTTGGCACGCCCTCCGCCCACCATTGGCCGTCGCCGCTCGGTCATGGAGAATCCCACCGGCTATTCGTCACTCGGCGCCCCACTGCCTCCACCATGTGCTCCGTGTACACTAGCCTTTATTTTACGCGCCGTCACACCAAGTCATTTAGTCGCTCACCCGACACGACGCGTGCGGCACCACTATAATTTGGGGGATGTCAATTGCGATCGATTGTTATGGATTGCTCTAATATACCGGCTTTCGCGTTGTTCAGACAAACCGGCACTGTGATTATTAGGCTGAAGATGGAACTTCCGGGATATTGCTGTCGATCATCGGTGTGTACGACCATGGGCTACAGTCAACTTGTGCACAGGCCGTCAGGTTGTGAACAATGCTCTAGGACTAGATCAAATAGCCAATATAGTGACTGTGATAGTGATTTAGTGGAAAAATGTCGACCTTACAAATCAAGTGCAGCTAGAAGCAGTAAGCATCTTTTTATATGTTCAAATTTTCATTCATGAAATGTCCATTTTTCAGCAATATCTTCATATTTAAATAATAATAATCGATATACTTAAAAAATATTTATTCTGTCAGCCCGACTTTTTAAATTAAAACCTGTGAAAATTTAATAAGACAGAACTTGCACAATATACTTAAAAATATTTTTAATGAATGATTTTTATTATATTTTTCGTTTTTATTTATATTTACAATTTTATATGAATCGAAAACAAAAGAAGATTCACATACTTAGTTAAAATTTAAAAAATTCTTAATAGTACATCTCCTTCCTCCTTCCGCCCGGCCGAACTAATAATACAATAATTGCAACAAAACGATATTACTAAGCATTGCGCTAACTACTACGTTAAAAGTAAATAATCTTGACTCGGATTTACTACAGATAATAAAGTTAATAATTATTAAACTACACTCTTACTGGCCGAAGTTTATAATTTAATTATAGATAAAAACTGGACTCTATCTTGCCTCTACAATGTTAAGTCGAATATAAAGTAACTGAGGTTTATACTGTAATTACACGTATAATATCTGACTAAATGTAACCCCTTTAACAGCAATACAGTTATGTCCGCTATCAGGGAAATGGTTCGTTATTTGTAAGTATTAACGCGGATTTGTTCTTTAAAGATATTGCATGGTAAGGGCAGCAGTAGTAAAGCGCTCCAATATAATTGAATCTATTGAAATTTTAGCTTTTCAAAATATAAATTAAATCGGAAATAGAACAAAAATTAAAACTGTTAAGTAGATCGCGATTTTTTGATTTGGTGACAATAAAGCACTACATCGTTCGATGTGTGCAAATATAAAATAATATATAGTTAAATGTAGAAAATAAAAAATAAAATATATGTTGAGAAATATGATTACCTCCCGCATTCTTAAAATGGGTTGATAATAAATTACATATTTAGGTAAGCATTAAACTTACTGCATTATCTCTAACGGTAGCGCTTATAAAATAACATGGTTAATAAATGTTTAATTGCCTTACGATCAGTAATAGACTTCATTAAATTAAATACGAAAATAAAATTGTATACCAACTAAACTACAAAATGCCTTAAGAGAATTAATGTACTATATTAAAAGTCGCTTGAATTTTACCATCCAATCAAAATGACAATTAAATTTATTTTCTTATTTGGAATCTTTATGAACTAAATTATAATAAATTTTTAATCACAGTTTTTTGGTAATTATCGTAAATGAACATCGCAGTGCACTTATGTATCTACTACGATGATGCATTTAACGAACATGCAATTTGAAAAATAGCTAATAAATCTAATAGCAAATTTTAATTATTGTACCTCGGCGTCTCGTTAACAAACTATAGTCGTTCAAAATTAGGGACAAAGATATACCCAAATTATGTATACGAATTAAAACAACACATCAAACACTGGATTTAGGTTAATTTGTATGTCTTTTAGAGTTATAATCTTAACCGCAATAGTTAAAATAGTTAAAGTTACAGCCTATATACGTCCCACCGATGGACACAGGCCACCTCTCATTTCTGAGAGGGTTAACCGCAATGTTATTAACTATATAAAAGCTAAATGTTAACTATACGATTGTTTACGTACATACAAACATTTAATCGCACCTTTCGACTTTTATGCAAACAAATTTAACTTTTATTATTTTATTCATTTATTCATTGCAACCTGTCAAAAGGCTACATTGCCTTATAGGTAGTATATTTGCCATAGTGGCCGCGCTTAGCTGCTGATTTTGCAACTGCAGTTTTTCACTATTTGAATTTTTATCATAAATATGCTCTCCTGCTTGTTCTGCTGCTGTTTCGTTTTCCTTCCCTTATGACAGCCACGGGATATTACTACTTTTATTATTATTTCAAAGCAATTACAAAAAAAAAATCTTTTATTATATGATAAAATAATTCACCAATACCTTAAATATTCGTGAGTTTATCTTCATATATCTAAGACTTTAAAAAAAATGTGTTGGTAAACAATAGTCGCAACAACTATACATTTTCCCGGAAGTAATGAACGAATTAACTTGTCTAAGAGTTCGTAGTGACGGCATAAATTAATAATATCAAATCCATGCGAGTCGGAAAATATTCCGTAGGCCCTCAAAAAACCCACTTTAGTTCCGCTAAAGGTAAAAAATATTCCATCTTGTAGGTGCAGCCCCGTACCTAGGTATTGCAGTCGGTTACAACTAAAGGTCAATTATATAAAATTAGTGTACAACTTTACAGGCGATAACGATCAACAATTAATTCTGCTTATGAGCGATCTGTGAATGAAACGTAGACTAGTTATGTTATTTATATACCTGTTACTGTCGTTTTAAATAACTTAACTATCTATAATGAAGAAATTTGAAAAAGTTTATCGAACATAAATTTATTGCGATTTATTTAGAAAAAAAAATATTACAGCTTTTCCTAAGTTAAATCGTGTTTAGTTTAATTGCTAATAATTTATTTCGTAGCTTACTTTCCTTAGTGTTACGATTGTGGGTGTTGTATCCTATATAAGAAAAAGCTGTCCTAATTTAATCACTCTAATTAATTAGATATAAACCAAGGAAAATCTATCACGATTCTAGCTCGTACAAACATTGTCGTCACTTATTTTTGGCCGTAAAGGACATTATATATAAATGTTTATTTATAGGTAATAAACATATATTTCGCCTATTACGCGAATATTTGTGTATTTTTGTTATGTTGTTGTTTATTCGAAATAGAATTGTGCCTTGAGGAAATTATTAACATAAAAATAGACTACCTTAATCATTAATAAGTGGTATGTTTCTCGGTTACTTAAACTATGCTTGGGTTGTCAGGATCGCTGTCCTCTCTTCCATTAGCAACATTTTCACATACCAAGATGTTTGTCTCAAAGAAAAATGGTTGAGCGCAGTCAATTATTAACAGTTAATTTAGTGAGCTGGAAATTATAATACCAGTGCCATATTATTATTATTAGTCTTTATTTAAACTTTATAACGCTTTACTCGAAATTGTTTGCTCTTGCATCGGAATACCTTCACGTCCTAAAATATGACCTCAAACCGTTATTTTTGTAAGTATAATATCACTTGTTATCTCATTAAATATAATTTGGGGAAAATTTGCACATGCTTGTTTCAGTAATTTTAAAGCATACGGAATCGCCGGTCGATTGACTTCAAAATGATATTACCATTTACAGTAATTTTCGGTAAATGAAGAATGTATCACCACGTGGCTTGTTATACTTGCCTCTATTCACGTCTCCGCGCGATAATCGCCCTTATTATGTGCAGTCAAATTTTACGAACCTCCGGTTGTTGGCCAATACTAACAAATTAATGAAATAACTCAAGGCAAATCTTTGTTTGAATTAAATGATCGATACCTTTACACGTCATACTAATCGGAATAATACATACATCATTAATAGTAAAAGATTTCCTTATTTTATATCAACTGTATCATATCGATTCATTCTAAACTCTTTAATCCGTTCATATCCAAAATTTACATAATGATTGCGCAGGCGCCGAACACGTCGATGGATCGAACGGAGCGAACTTTTCTTGGTTTTCGAGCCGAAATTCTAGTTAGCGGCCGCGCGATTTCTTTTTAAAAAGGTTAACAAGGTGCTCTCGTTTGGGTTGTTTTTCGTGGCGCGCAGCCTCCTTTTGTGTACGAGCGAGCTGTTAAAAAATAAACGAATTCTTTGTTTCTCGGGTAGTCGGACCGACCTCCGACGCGGTCCCTACTTTTTTATGCCCCCTTATAACCTGTGTATTACCTACGTGTAGGTATCTACGGTTTTTATGGTCGCTCGGTCAGATCTTCAATGGGCTAAGGAATTCGATCGAGTCTCCACTTTGTCCATATTATAGTTTTTGTAAAGATTGTAATTACCGATCTTTTATGTACGACGCTTTATGAAATGGAGAGTCGATCTTTGATTATAAATTAGTTTCAGTCCCATTAAATTGAATTAATGCCCCGTTTTTGCTGATACGGTATTTGTTTTAAATGGATACGTCATTGGTTCTTGAAAAATGGAACAATGTGGTGTTGTTAAGTCTTAAACGATATTTTGTTCCAATTTTGAATGACGTTTAACTCCTTAAAGAATGAAGAAAATATTACGCGACTCACGGTGACTCTACAGCTTTTTACGAGCTGACCTGTTATTTTTTTTAGTTGAACTTTTGACGGCGGTCTCGCGGTTGCTTGCTTTTGACCGGCGCACTAATAAAATGTTATGATCGTGTGTTTAACGCGTGTTGTGTGTCGGACCTTCCTTTTGACATGATCGTTATTGCCCGACTCCGCCTTTGCGGTCGCCTTTTGTGTTCCAACTGTAACAGCGTTGTTATTGTGTCAATTAGACGATACAAATTCTACGACTGAATTACGTCTAGTTATGTCGCCGCGTTTTATCACTCCTGAAGCCGTGATTAATTTATGCGAATGTTGTGATTTTCTCATGTAGATGAGGTGAGATAGATGATATCGATATCCTTATCCAACTTCAACGAGGGGCGTAAGATAATCGGTAACCGTTCACTGGCCTTAGTTAAATAATAAGCGGCACAGAGCCCTATAACTATAGTATTTTATTTAAGGTGGCGTAGAGCCCCCGGGCAAAAGAGCGAAATCACCACAAAACGGGCTAACGAGAGTTACAAGGGAAAAAAATACACGCAAACAATTTACGTACTGTAGACAAAACAGGCGAAGTCTTATTGGCCACCGATCAGTTAAATAACCTGAGCTTTCATTTTGTGTATATTATCGTCACTTGATATTAAATGTTGTGATATCATTATTTCATCATCATTAAATTCTACTGCTGAACAAAGAATTGCCATAGTTGCCACGCTTGGCAAGCGGATTGGCAACCGCAGCTTATATCTTCCAATTGTTATTTGGAAGACGTTGCTGCCCATCTTCTGATTTGTTACCCTCTATCGCCTCTTACGACAGCCACGGGACGGTATGGGTTAGTTGATATTCTTACAACGCCACTACACCGTCTATGTGATGTACATAATTAAATTTGCCACACAAGATAGTCAATTGTCCTTCCCAAATTAACTGCGAAAAACATGATTTCACATTGAAACTAAACTGTATGGATGCTGTAGTGAAATGATCGTAACGCTCTACCTACGTCCCAGCAAAATGGTGTAAACTTTTTAATATTAGTCACCGTACACCAGACATAATACACGTGATTCATACATTGAGTCAAAAAACAGTAAAGCGATCCATCCGTGAACAGTGTAGTACTAAAAGACCGATTTGTTATCTAATTGATACAGGTTCAACTTCATTACATCATTACGGAGGGAAGTAAGGTCAGTTACATTTCCACGTGCGTAATCGTTAATGTGTGGTATTTCTTTATTGGACTTAATCGTTGGATGACTACTTTCTTATTAATTTTCTATCTTAGTTGCGTAAACAAACATAATTTTTTAATAACAAGTTTTTCATTTAAAATATGCAAGTAATCACCATCATCAAAACCAGCAGTAGGATGTGATACCCTGGTGGGAATTGTTGTCAGTGTAAATTTTACTTCAAATTTGTTATTAGGGTTCCGTACCTCAAAAGGAAAAAACGGAACCCTTATAGGATCACTGTTGTCCATCTGTCTGTCTGTCTGTCAAGACCCTTTTTCTCAGGAACGCGTGGAGGTATCAAGCTGAAATTCATATCAAATACTCAAGTCTACTGTCCCTTAGAGCTGTGAAAAAATCAAACTTCTAAGCCAACGCAATCAAAAGATACAGGCGTTTATGCCCCAAACTTTCGACATTCGCAAGGGAATCAAAACCTACAGGGTACTTCCCGTGAACTTAGAATCTTGAAATTTGGTACGAAGCTTTTATAGCACAGATAAAGGAAAACTGCAAAAAGCATAAATTTTGAGTTACATGACATAATAAAAATATTTTTAATAATTTCAAACTTATATACCTACAGATTTTTGTTCGAAACCCTCAGTGCGCGAGTCCGGATCGCACTTTGCCGGTTTTTTTTAAAATAATTATCACTTTGTAGAATAAAATAAGATATCAATATACAAAACACTAACTGATTTTGATACATTTAAATAATGCCCACAGATTAAATAACAGTACAAGAAATAATACATCACGTCATACAATACGTCAATACGAAATTTGTCACGATTTTCACCATAGTTAAACGATTGCACTGCAATCCATAAATGGTCAATTGTTGGACATGAGCCTGTTGGGGGAATTCGTCTTAATCGCCACGTTTGGTACCTACATAAATTGGTAATAGCAGTACTAAAACCTCTCGTACTTAATTATTGTTATAGCTTCTTCTTTCTGAGTGTCCACGATCTTAGACTTTTATTTTAATAGAATTCGAATCTTAAATTTGATTTACTACCTTGTAATAAGTAGGGAATTGGAATTAACTTATATTTTAATTGAGCTAAAGTTCGACATAACACTCGATGTCGGAAGAATGTCCGGTCGGTTACCTGCCACCGTTAAAATGTACCGCATTAGTGATTCACTTAGGTTCACTGGACAATTAGCAAAGGCTGTCCACCTCTGGGTCGCGATGTATTTATTCATCGGATGTTCAATGATTACCATAATCGATAGCATCGCGCGCCCCGCATACGGAACAAGTGGTTCTTGGGCGTTTTCATTGACGAGATGCAACAGAAAGTAAACTCAATGGATTCATACTTCTACCAACGTAACTTTTTCATAACATACGCTTTTTGTGGTGTTCGTATTGCTTGACGTTCGAACTGTTTTGTTATTCGAAGACAATAATAATACGTCCCAATATGAACACGCAGTTACAGCTTCGTGTGATATTTCTGTACAGTTATTGCGGTAAAATGACGAAAAACAAATTAAGTTTGACCCCATTAACTTTTTTATTTCTGGTTACATCGCTATAAAATTTGTATGTGATGGTATTTTATGTTTCAACGATGTTTATTGCTATATAAGCTGAATATCATAGCATCGCTGATAAGGTTATTGGCTTAAGTGACATGTTTAAAAAGTAAAGTAAAAAAAAAACGTTATTTTATACTTATTTTGTATTTACATGACCTAACGCTTTCCTTTAATGTAAAGTCGATATAATATAAATTAACCTCCAAAACCTTTACCGCTTCTATAAAGAACAGTTTCTCACCAATTTGTTTTTATATCAACAGGGTACGTCAACGTCTGCGCCGCGGTGTGCTTATTGCTGCTGGTGGGTGGGTTGTCACCTCAGTCTTCGGCGGCACCACACCGGAGCCGCGGCATGGAGCGCCAGAGACGTTCCGCCGATTCTTCACAAGAGAATCGCCTATGGGCGAATCCCTGCGACTATAATAACTCTAATGTGAGTTGTACTGTCCTCTATCCAATAATAATTGCATCATTATCTATTGATCAACTATATATTAATAGTATATTTTAACTTCATTTATAAATTATTTTCTTGAAATAACATATTTCATAAATTATTATTAATAATATTCTACAATACAAACGTTTAAAAATTATCTTTTTTCTGTCGTAATTAGAGTTCTGAAGACAAGAACAATTTTCGATTGTAATCTCTGTAATGATCACACGGATACCTCGTCCAAACTTTAAACGAATTTTAATCGATCCTTTTCTTTTCTTTTCAGTCAAAATCAGCTTTAAAATACTCGCCGAAACTTGCTAAGGATGTCGCTTCACAGGCAAGAAACGCACTTAAATCGACGGCGCAGTACAAAGATAAATTCGTAAGTCTCATTTTATTTCACCAACGTCGAGAATCTTTCTTTATTCGCTTTCATTGACGGAGCCGGGCTAGTGCCGAGACAATCGCGACGTAGTATTCGCGCTCGCATCGATATGCCCGCCGCGTCGCTCTAAATGAACGGACGCGGCTTGCGACCGGCCAATACCAATAAAATATTAAACTAAGGACATCGATGCATACCTTTAGGGCTTAATGTGATTTTATCAATTTATGAATGAAAGTACTACTCTGTACTATTATGTATTATGTGGTACTACGCACATTTAAAATAGCGTAAATAACGTTCTGCTAATTTTCTTAACCACCAGCAAAAGCGTTATTTTCTACCTATTACCAAATATTCTCGCAAAATTTTATGCATTAAAGATTCATGACGTGCACGCTTTAGCGCCGTTTTCTCACCGCATAGTATAGCGTGGAAGAGAGATTGCATCAGCGCGGGCGCCGCCGGTTTCGCGGCTCCACGTCCGGCCACGGCTTCCTCCCTTTTAATTATAATTTTGCACTGCGTTTACGTGATGGCATCGATATATCGACGGGACCGCTTAAATCTTTCGAGTAGCCCTCAATTATTATTTTTATATCACGAAAATCGTCTCGTATATATAGCAAGGTTCGAAAAGCCAGCGTTTATGTAATACCAATTTATCATTAATGCGATCGCATATTCATAAGATAGAGAAAGAGTCGTAAGAAATATCACAAAACAATTCTGACGTTTCAATCCTGAGAATATATTTCCGAATCGGAAGTAAGGTGGCCCGATCAACGGGCAATAATGCGATGTCCCTGTCGCGCCTCGAATCGTTTATCGATGACCCTGTACTATTGTATTTAACTGTCACGTCAGACTAAGAACGCAGGCTGGTTTTTGTATACATTTCGGTTGTAGAAGATGGTGTAAGTAAGGTGTGTAGAAGCAAAGAGACGATGGAAATGGAACATCGGTTGCGGCTCGTTGGAATTCGTGCAGTAGTGCGTTGCGATGTTCGCGTATGAAGTATGGTGGCATTTGTAATAGGCTCGACGGTCGTAACGACGGCGACGTCCTGTCCGCTTGCCGCTGCCTCCCCGTCGTAAAATGACATTATCGACCCACAGTAGCCGGAACGGAGCACAGGACGGTACGCGTACGCATCGAATACTGATTGCGCATTAGTATTGCACGACACACCTGCCCAATGATTTTTTCTGTATCTCCCCTTAATGTCGGTCATTCGTTACTAATGTATCATATTTATTGCGATTTAGACAAAGCTCGCAGGCGATGAACCGCCATTATGACACCAATATACTGGTCACCAAGGACGTTGCTTTTGTTACGTGTTAACTGTTTACACAGGGACTTTGCTAAACTTCAAACATATTAACTTTACGCACTTTTACCAGGCCCTTTTTTAAATATAATAGGAATGCACGCGTGTTTGTATGAATAAAAATAACATAATTTTAAATTTACAAAATGTTTGAGCTATTATAATATCTGTGGACAACCCATTCCTTATAAATAATAACTGGCCGCGCTTTACCAAGAACGCAATAACAAATTCAACGAACCCTACCGGTACTGTGTGACTCCGCACTGGCCACCGTGTGAATGCGTTGCAAGCTGTGGCTCTTGGTCGCCGGTGTCAAAATATTATCGCATCACATTTTAAGTTTGGAATTACCCTGATATCCATCAAAATTGTTTCGTACGCTTCATTTGAAGAAACGACGCGTAGCCCCATCTGTGAGTGTTAAGTTCGCGCGACGGGCCTTGAACCGCTTCCATGTCGCTTATCGTATCATAGCTACGCAAGACATATAAACCTTAAATTAAACTATACCTATAATTTCTACATAGATAGCGATAGCGTTGTTCACACGGGCGACAGGCTGTCTGCGATGTTGGAGTCAGTACACACGTGTGCTATAAATATATAAAGAAGCGCGCGTGTGTGAGTACATGTTTATTTGATAAGCTTCCGATGTTTGGAGCTAGGTATCCGGATGCATTGTCATCGAATATCTAAGATGACGGCCCACCCACGACATGTCCGAATGCAGAGTTGCCAATTCCGCGCTTTGCTTACTTGTAGAAATTAGCAGTAATTCCCCTGGGAATATAATATAAAAGTAGCCTATAAACGTTCGCATTATATTTAATTATAAAATTTTAATTTATTATTAATTAGTGGTGTATTCTAAATAAACACAGGAATTATTATTACTTGAAAATTAGTAATTGCTTTTTTAACATTTCATTCAACTCTTTTGCTTGTTATTTGTTACATAATACGAATTTTAATCACGACATATAATGCGACAAAGCCTTATTATTTTCTATCATGTCCCTACATGTTAAAGAATAAATAAATATTTTGGAAGATTTTAAATGAAATTATATTATAAATAAACAGTTACATTCTCCAGGTAAGATACAAAAGAACTGTTATAAGACGTGCTAATAAGACACGAACATATAGATAATATTTCGGATATGGTGTCGCGGGCCGGACGAACACCTGTGTATTTTTCACGTGGGCCACTAATGAGCGACTACTAGCACATTCCATCTTAAAAATTAGATGATATTTTTAAGACGGAATGTGCTAGTACAGTAGATATTACACTACGATTGCTAATATACGTCAAAACTTCACGGAATATGGAATCGAAAATGTTTTGTCTAAATTCTTCGCTATCGTATAAATAACTGGGTACAGTCTTGCAAAAAATTAACTACTTACATCAAGTGTTGCTATTACGTATTGACTAGAACTTATATATTAGATCAGTATATTTCGGTATTCCTTCTGTATCTCCTTTTCGTAGTTAAGTTATTTCCGCGTGAAACGTTTCGATTTCGAATGTGGCTAATCAATTAACTGATGCACTTTGGGTTGTAGGTCCGATTATCGCATGAGACTAGTTGTTTATAATACGAAAAACAAGTTTACGGTTTCTTGTCGCCTGTGCGTTTGTCTATTTTCTGTTTTTGTATGGAAAACGCCTCCATGACACTGTAAAAAAATCCTACAACAGAAGATTCAGACATTTTAGCAGGCTTTTTTGTATCTTTCGCACAATATAAAATATTTTGATAACGATTTTGACTGGTAAAGAATGCCATAAGGCATTAAGTTCACTCATTGTAACCCTCATTTAAGATGATTTACAGTAAATATTAAATAAGTAAATAAATGAAATCAATTTATATTTTTGTGAATATTATTTTACCGGCACCAATGAAATTGTTAATTGCAATTTTAAGTGCTGATTTACCACGTGCTCGGCGGTGAAGGAAAACATCGTGAGGAAACCTGCATGTCTAAGAAATAAGATAAAAAATATATTTCGAAGACATGTGAAGTTCGCCAACACGCATTGGGGCAGCGCGGCGGACACTTCCTAGCCCTAAAACCCTCTCAGAAATGAGGGGAGGCCTGTGCCCAGCAGTGGGACGTAAATAGGCTGCAACTTTACTTTACTTTTACTTTTTATTTTATTTTAATGCTTAAATGTTCATATTAATGTGTCACATGACGAATTACATAAGTGTGACTCAATCAATTGGTATGAAAGCAATTTATCAAGCATTTCAAAAGCTTCTAATTTCAAAGTCAATTTTGGCAATTAATTTTACAAAACGTTTCCACTTATTCCTCTTATCGATCCCCCTTTTCGTAGATTTCACCATACTCGGACAACTATTTAACAATGTTTGGATATAAATTTCAGCCGAATCACGAATATTGCGCCGATGCGCAGATAACGAAATTTCACAATGCGTCGATTTTCGGCTGTTTGTCACGGAAACGTTACATGGATTTAATTAGTCGCATTGTTATGTCACGATATTATGGCTGCCGTAATACGTATCGTCCCGTTCAAAAGGGACAATCTGTTGCACTTAAGTTGCATCTGCTACCGTCTGTTGTGTTTATGCCACGATTTTATCTACCTTCAGTTTTGAGCTTTAAAGGCAATTTTTGAGTAACCGCCAACAGTCACGTATGTTCTGGGCGTAGTGTCAAATTTTAATGTCGAAATTGTTTGTTACGTGACATGTCGGCGGCGGTCTGGCCTCTGGTTTCAATCTCATCTTTCACGCGACCTTGACTGACCCATTAAATTGTTTGATGATCGTAGTGACATAAAAATTCAACGCATTGCCTATTGTTTTGTCTATTACTTCTAATTATAAAAAATTAGCAGTTTTTATAAAAATTGAAAAGTAAAAATGGAGAAGTAAAAAAGTTACATATAGATTTCTCGCCAAAAGATATTAAAATAATAGCATCAACTCAATCAATGTGATTTAAAGCAAATCGTCAGAAAGAACCATGCGCGATCCTTACGAAAAAAATTAAACAGCTAATGTACACCGCGACGTGAGTCTCATCTTCCGTTCAATCTTATCACTTATTTGTTTAGAAACCAGAACTATTTGCTACATACAAAGAAATTAGCGGCACTACAATTGTGACAATGCTAATTCGTATCAAAATGAAACGTATTTTCGACGAAATGTATTTTCATTACAGTCACTTCTTTTCTATTAATATTAAACAAATTAATGGTGTAAAGAACAATAAAGTCAGAATTAGGAAAGTCCTTAGTTTTTCGGTTTTTCGGTGATCTGATAGTTGTCGAAATATTTAAATATTTGTTGCCCAAGCCTAAATTAGCAGAACGTTAGTAATATACTTAATTAGTTTTAATAGCAATAATATTAATTTTGTACCGTCTTTTATAATTTGAGCTCAAATTCAAAGATACTGTATTTACAATATATTTATAAAAAAAATCAGCAGATAATTATTAAAATTTTGGATGGTTTTCTGCAATCCTTTTAAATATCATCATCAATAAATATTAATGGTATCCTTAACCATTTTTTCTATTTTACAGGCGTTAAAGTTACACAGTTACCCGAGTTTCGACGAGCTACTTCAAGCCTGGACCGGGTACGACTGGCTGCGAAAGTTTCCCTGGTTCCGTGAGGAAGTGCTGCCAAAGGAGAAAGTCCTCAACCAGTCAATGCCCGACGAGTACATGAACCAGTTGATGGTAAGTTACGCTTAATGCCTTTAATTTTTCTATGTTGCTGTAAAATGCCATTAAAAGAAGATTATTGAGATAGTATGCCTACTATCTCTTATAATAATTGTAGCTTAAAATATAAAAGGGGTTTTTCTATATAATTGGCGGCCTGACTCAATTGACTAAGAGTTTGGCTGTGGCACTACGAATCGCGGGTTCGGTTCCCGGCCGGGGCAAGTATTTGTACGGCTTACAAATAGTTGCGTTCCTGGTTTGAGTGTCGTGAATCCATGCACAATTTCTGTTTGCTGTAAAACATCTCCACGAAAAATTACCTTGCAGTGAAGGTATTTACAGATTAAAAGATAAAAAATAGTAATGAATTTGTTTCTATGAATTTCAATAAATGAAATAAATTTAGCAGTGCTAAATTCTACATTATTTAATGAAGAGCACTCTTAGATTTATGTTATTTAACCCAATCACTTTTTTATCAATCAAATGACGACGTATTCGCTGATGCCAAAACGTGCATCCTCATAAGTTTTTCAATCGATTTCAAAGAATCAGCATCGTCGGTGGCACTCATTGTTGTCAGCCGACAGCCTTTTACGTGAGAACACAATGGTTTTGCAATATTGAAGTTTCAATCACAAAATTAATCTTCCAAATTTAATCAGTATAATATATCGATAAAAATATTCTTCACGAATCCAGTATACTAAATTATGGTGGTTTTCAATAAATATGTTCTCTCTTATCTACAGGACCATATTGACGAAATTCTACCATCAATGTACAAGGGACTGAAAATGGTGGTCGCCGGCTTGTACGCGATCAGCAATGAAGGACTTAACGACAACATTATTTCCGATGAAAGTCTAAAAGGAAGCATAAACCTGACCATGCATGATGTGCGGGCAGTTCTGTGTTTATTTAATGTAAGTATTATTTATCAATTAAGGACTATTTTAAGGATACTTCTACTTGTCAATAAATTGTGATATTGAACATACAATGAATATATTTTTATTTTTATTTTGCAGGACATAATGAAGTCTCGGAACTTGGAAATAATGCCGTTACCGGACACGGAAATCCCCGATTTCAAGACAGAAGACAAATTGTCAGTGGGACTACTCGTCTACAGGGATACCCTTAACTACTTGGAATATCTATCGCAGGTTTTCCAGAAAATGTACGAAGCGGCACCTAAGCAAGCCGATTGAGACAAATAGTTTTGGACTTAGGATATTAAGACCGCCAAATACTATGCGGCTTTGCTGCCCCACTTTACCCAGAAAATTTGGGTCGCCTACTTAAAGATTGGTGCTTTTATTAAGGAGTAAAACGTATCACGTTAAGTTACGTCACCGAATTCGATCTTGGTTAGCCATGTACAGTGGGTCTCCTGCTAGTAGAATTGTTGCATCTTTGGCTGTTGATATGTAGTAGAAAATGTATTTGCCATTACATTGCCATTTTGGTCTAGAACGAATTAGTTCCTTTTATTATTTTTTGTGTGTAAATAGCGACTAATTTAAAATGTATTATTTATTATTTAACATACAACATTCTAAATTTTCTGATATCCTAGTCAAGGTCTTAACTTATTTATTTCTTGCTTTCTCTCCACTTGAATTTCAATTACTTTGTTAAAGGTATTACTAGTTTAAGGTCTTTTAGTATTAAATTCCATTCCACCAAACTAGATCGATTGATGTTCGATATTAGTAAATTATTGAGTTAATGCGTAGAGACGATGCTTGATCATGGTGAAATTATTTTATTTAGTAAATATTGCTTCCGCCATCTTACGTGTGACGACTGCGGTCGAGGCTGCGATTAGTTATTTTATTGTAAATTGTAATTCCTAATTTCTTTAGTATTACTTGATTCTTTGTTAACTATTTATACTACTGTTACGTGAATCCAATGATATTTCATTAATAGAGACTAGCTTTAATAGAGCTGTTAATTATATTATTGTAAAGTACAGAGCCAGTGTATTTATGACTTAATCATTATTTGTATAGTTCAAATAGTATTTATAACTGAGACAGACATACAAGCTATGTTTGTGAAATTAAATTATTATTACATTTAATTGACTTTATTCGATTTTGTTTCATTTTCCTTTAATTTCAAATATAGAGCAAATAACAGTCAAAAGTCATTCTAGGTATAGATATAATATACAATTAATACAAATGGAAAAAAAATATAAGACAAATACAATATACTTTTAATCTTTAAAAGGTTACAATATTACTCTTCAATAGTTTGTAACAGGTGTGAAATTAGTCTAGTTCTTGTAAAGAACTCAATTTTGCAATGGTTGGTTTTTATTTTTAGATTTTACGACAAGCTTACTCTAACAATGACCACCCTACCCACAGCTTGTTCCCATGCGTCGAGACTGGAAACAATTTCAAATCTTTACACAAGATATTCACAAAGCAACACATATTTGCGTTGGTGACTTAGTCACTCCGACGAATTAGAGCGAAAGGCGACGGGAGTTAGAAAAATAGTAAAAAATCACAGAATTCCTCCACCTATTAACATAAACTCTACTTTATCATATATCATTAAGTTATAAATTTGTGTGACTTTTAATTTTTATGGAAACATAAAAGATGCTGCTTCTGCAACACGTCGCTCCGTCGATCAAACGTTCAACCGCCATATTTATTTAATAAGTTAGTATAGCTTAGTTGTCGCCGGGAGTCCTCAAGGTGTTAAGTTAGTTTTGTTGATTAGTCGGAAGAACCAAAAAGTGCATTGAATTTGACCTCCTACCTCGTTTCATATACAATTCTACAGTTTAGCGAGCTCATTTATGTATTTTAGATATTTTTTTTGTCTATTTATATATTTCAAGCTGTCAACTTTCAACTTACTGCAATTAAAGAACGTTAATTAAACCATTGTAGTTTTAAATATTTAAATATGTCACATTATAAATAAAGAAACTAATGGTTAAATCATAATGGTTAATTTTAAATTATACGTCAAAGTTTTGTTTTTAAAGCGAAACAAGTCTATTATGCTCTTCTATTTATAAAAAAATTTATTGAGAACAAACTTTTTTACATTTATTTTAGAATCGTTTGTAATATAACAATTAACATGATTGCATATTATTACAGTAATTGTTTAATTTTTAACCAATTACAAAATAGGAAGTCATCAGTTCGACCATACGATATTTTTTAATGTGTGTAATTTGATATCTTTGTTTGAGGTTTGTTAACCGATTTAACTGATATTATTTTATACTTACTGATAAAGTGCACTTCGACAATGGTTCCATTTCATTCAACCAGATTATTATTAATTACAATCAGATACAATAATTATTAAAGCTGTTTTTTTATTTATTATGTCAGCATTATTCCAGTAATTACCAGGGTTTACCGACACTGGCTTCTCCATATTGCTCGGAAGTTACGAGTAGTGATTTTCTATACATAAAAATATTTAAGTGCCCAAAGAAAACACATGATGAAATTTGTCTCCGCACATCACTCTCATATCCCCGCTGTGATTCCGCTCTACAGATTCCAAGATATGTCTCAGCGTTGTCGCAACCTCGTTAATGCGAAACACATATTTACATATTAACAGGCAAAGCTTATTGACAATGACCTACCACATTGTCTGTTGACGACGATCGTATTAAGGTAAAATGCACTGCGTGAGTATAACATAGTTATAATTATTTTGCTGATTTACCGTGTAGTGGCGGTGTAAGAATATCCGCTACCCGACAAACAGGAGATGGCAGGAGACCGTCTTTTTAATAACGACTAAAAATTAAAAACTACGGTTGCAAGCTCGCCTGCCACGCATGGCAATTGCAATGATAAACGCAATTTTTTTATTATGGCTGGTATAATATTTCAAATTTCCTGTGTCATGGAGGCAGTTTACAAACATAAATTGCACGAGGACAAACATCCAGACCCGGAACAATTATTTGTAGGCCATACAAATATTTGTTCCGTGCCGGATTTGAACCCGCGGCCCCCAGCGCAACAACTCATTGCTAAGCCACTGCACCACGGAGCCGTCGTAATATATATATTAATAAATTATAGTATGGCTAATATCCCCTTACGAGACAATCTATAGGCAGGCCTATGTTCAGCAGTGAACTTGGGCTGTAGAGATGTGATTGCAGAGTTAAGTAATTAATACGGAATTCAGCTTGTTGAAGATGAGAAGCAGCTCAATAGGGATTTGGAAAGTATTTTTAGCTTTGATTACTCAAAATTTAGCTGCGTTAGGAAAATAAAGAAATTAATTTATTGGGTTCCTTATACAATACCGGAAGAACACCGAAGTGTACGAGAGGACTATACAAAGTTATCGCATTTATTACCTCTACGACTAAAACGTAGTGATTATATACGCTTTGTTCACGACCATAACCGAGCAAAATTAGCAAAAATTGCAAGAAACGATAGATTAAAATATTTTTATATAATAAAATATATTAGAAATTACTGGAACATATTATTACCACACCAGCTTTACTCACTGGGTCTTGTGCCGATCTCCGATCATTACAGAATTATTTAAATAACAAAACTTTATTGAAAATAAACGAAAAGTATACTTTCAGTCAATGGTGAAGATTTTTATCGTCAGGGAAATCACGCTCTGTCTGACCGATTGAGTACAGACTCGCGTAACAATATAATAAGAAAACACACTTAGATTTTGACATTAATCAATTCCACTATTAATGAAATGCAATCGACTTACTATTATTTAGTTTTTATGTGTTATAATCATAATACAAATATGAGTGCGATATATAATATAATAATATTAAAATAGCCGTGGTAACTCAAGAGATAAACGGTTTATCGACTCTCGCTAGGCCACCAGTAAAACTGTACAGATTTAGCAAGTGGAGCAGCTAAGAATAACATGCATTTCTGATAAAAAAACCGAGAGTATATAAAGTCCGCAAGTATGCATTTGGACATTGCTTGGACTCTTCCCTGCTCCAACATCTCAGGAATGAGGGAAGGACTATTTCCAGCAGTGATGTGGGTTAGAATGGGTTGCATTTGGTTGTCTGCCTCGTTGGTAGTGGTCTAGTAGTCGGGCCAAAATCATTTATAGGTTTTTATAACAAGAAGCGTTCAAGCAGTCAGCAGCACGATTTGTAAGAAAAGTTAATTAAAATAACATAGAAATATATTACGTGAAGGTAATATGGTCATCCGCTTAATGTGGTTACTTTCTTATAACTCAAAAACTGCAGCTTTATTTGCATAAATGGGTCTATGATACGATAGCTCTTCATCAGTCATTCGAATAATAAAGGGTAAAAAGGACGCCGCTTTATCGACGCCATTTTGACAGTTGCTATTATAGTAAATATTTTAATCGATTTATTTTTCGATTTTCGATTTTGATTTTTTGAAGTGTTCCTAATTATTGCCAAGGCGTGTTTGCTATTTTTTTCTTAATATATTAGTTATAGTATACGACATTGTGTATTTGTCTCTATCCTCCTTCAAGTTTTGATTTTATAGGGCGACAAAGCTTAAGGTGACCATATTACCCTCACGTACCTTAGTTATTAGGTTTTGGAAGCGTAAAGTACAGTGGTATTTATGTTGATAAGATAAATCGTCTGCCTATTTTATGCCGTGGGATTCTTCCTTAATTTTTTTAAATTAGGAAAATGCCAGTAAAACTAAATATCCTAAATTTGTTCATTCATTCATTACAGTCTAAAAGTCCCCTAGTAAAAATAGACCATTAGATTATATCACATGGATTGTATTTGCTATAGTTGCCATGTTGGACAGGCGGGTTGGCAACAGTAGTCTTTTGTTATTATTTCGACTTGTTATGAGGAGTATGTTGCTAGCCATCTCCTGTTTCATTTCAGTTTGTTGCCACGTAACGATAAACACTGGATAATAATATGAAGTTAGTGGTCACTTTTATGCTACCATAACACGGTGATAGATTTAAAATAAACATTACAATAGCAAGATTAAAAATAATTAAATCTTTAACGTCAAAGGTTCTCGAGATATGAACAATCGCATCGGGTAGATGAGCACACAGTGTACCTCATGGACAGTGAATGCTGTGAGGCATAAACATCTACATCTATCCTCGACTACGAATCAAATGGCCGATGTTTTATCACCCCTGTAAAAGTAAAAGGTTACGCGCAGTTGATCAAAATAAAATTAGAATTTAAAGAATTTAGTAACTACCAACAAAAGAATGAAAAATCTCTACTCTGTCTGTAGTCTGTGGAGCAAGAGTCTTAGGCTGAGATCTATAGATCGTACTTTGAATTTGCTCAGTCTTAGCTTATGAAAAACTTAGCTGAGTATATGCTAAGCATAAACTTTGATTCTGTATTTATAGTTGTAACGGGTTAAGACTAAGCTAAGCTTATGCTAAGGCCCAGACAGTCCAAATATTAATGGATGCTTGATTCCAGGTATTTTGGTTTTTACTTTACTGTATAAAATTAAAATATATATGTATATTTAAAATCAAAATTACTGTTTAAATTTAAAAAATATATATATTAAAAATCGAAAAAAGTCCAAATTTTATTTCATAAATTATTTATTATTACATGAAATAGAAAACGGTCATATGAGAACGGGAATGGATGAGATGAGTGCAAAATCAGAAAAAAAGAAAAAAATAAGATATTAAGAAATTCGAAATAAGATTGAAATTACGTAAATAGAAAATGGATTAATGCTATTTAAAACTAGAAGACCTAAAGCTGCCTATTTATTGTTATAATTAATTAGAGTAACATAAAAACAACAATTTAAAATTAATACGGTGGTTTTGAATAATATACTGAGTTTTACGTAAGTCGTCGATATCGTTGACCTAGGCTTTGCTAAGCGCGCACTCAGCACGACTTCGAAGTTAGCTCTATAAATACCGACATTGTCTTAGCTCGAAAGTAAAGTCTGAGCAAAGTCAAAGTACGGTCTAAAGATCTCAGCCTTAGAGACTTAATCACAGGGGGATTCCGTAGAGGGTGGTAAAATTCTGTGTAAGTTTGCTCGGTTAAAGGTTAGTAGGCCAAAGGGAAACAGGAGCACGCAACAATTTATACGTGGTAGAGTCATGCTGCAGCTATATTAATAGTATAGTTGTAGCAAGAATAGGTCGGCTCGACCGGGGAAGGGCCACGCTCTCACAGAATACCAGCGTGAAATAGCAGCTTAATGCTGCTGTATTTCGTAGGGTGAGTGTAAAGAACCGGAGACCCTTTTTACTGGAAAAGAGGCATTCTATCATAGTCCTCACGGGTGACAACACATCTGCATTTTAACTCGCAAACGAAGATAGATGTAGATGTCTATGGGGCACAGCAACTACTTTCCATCAGGTGGACTGTGTGCGCGTTTGTCACCCTTATTCTATAAAAAAAGAACGTGCCGAGAGTCGGGAGCACGCATAAATAGAAGTTGTGTTACGATCTTCACTTATTTTTGTCATGCGTGGCGACTTACGTAATCCCTAGGATAGGTAATCCCTAGATGTCCGTCAGTGAACTAATATGCATTGAATAAAATAAAGAAGATACATATACCTACACAAATATTGAAATTCGTTATAATCACGGACAAACACACCACTGTACGAGGCATATTACACAACAGAATATAGACACTATTTTTTTAACTATTAAGTAATTATAAGCAACTTAAATTATCTTTAGTAACGACTGGCCATTACTGTAAATGTGGGTATTTATTTTTCACGTAAAATATTTGGTATATAGGACGAGAAACGTCCACATAATTCGTGGTCCGTACTAACTTTACTTTTACATTGACATTTAAGACAAGTGCTTTCCTTCCATCATTATCATCCTTTCGCAAGTCCACTGCCTAGCCTAGGCTACCGCCAAGTAATACCACAAAGAACGCTCGTGACTCACCTACATCTATCTCGGCAATATAATTTCTTTTTTCTAGTTGTAACATACAATTCTGATGATATTTTACATATTTGACAATAAAATTCCTACTGACAATAGAAATAATAACGTGTTGTACAAGCTTTGATATATATTTTTTTATAGAATAAGGTTTACACGGGTGAGTAAAGGTGACAAACTAACACACTGCCTAATTGATGGTAAGTGGATGCTGTGGCCATAAACATCTACATCTTTCATCAATTAAGGATCAAAATGCAGATACGTTGTCATCCCTGAAGACTAAGATGGAATTCCTCATTAGGTATTCCATCTATACTACATGTAACACAACAGCACTAAGTTACTATTTCACGTTGGTATTCAGTAAGAACGGGGTTTTCCCTATTCGAGCCGACCCATTCTTGCTACAACTAGCATGGTTGCAGTAAGAACGTGTCGGCTCGACTGCAGCTGCAGTATTACTCTACTACGTAGCTATAATTATCCTAAGCATATTTTTACTTTATTTAGTAACTATTGCATAAATTAACTACTTCAACCGAAGGCTTCAATAGTTCCATAACCAACCATTTGTCCAGTCGTAACGTGCTCCACATCTCACTCTACCCAAAAAGGCACAAAATATTTTCACATTCGTTTAACGACCGTCGGCGTGTTACAATGGCGTTTAGGGCGCACCGAACGCGCCTGCGCTCTTTATCTCACTCACGTTCCCTTGTTTTATTTATTAGAAAGATTTATTATTTACCGCGAGGCTCACACACGGCGCGTCACGAATCTGGGACGAAAAAAGAGGGTATGTTAATGCGCTACCTCTCGCACGTGACAATCTTTTTTTTATTCAACCGTTTTGCTTGTGAATCGACAACTCCCTTAAAACTGTACGGGTTATCTCTCACTTCCTACATTGTATCATTGTTAACAAGCCGATGTCGACCACCAAGAAAAATCTATATATTGGCGCGAATAGCATAATATCGTTTTTATATGTTGATTTATTACGTAGTGTGTGTGTGTCTTAAAATACGGCTGGAAGATATGTTAAGGAAATGTTATGGGTTCCAAAAGATGGCAATATACCATATCGATTACGCCATACCACAACATAAATAATAGTATTAACGTAGGCGATACATAGCGTGAATTAACACCTTTACTCTTAATATATGGATTACATTATCACATAACACGAAATTTAAATAATTTAAAATTAAAAATTTTGTACAGCCGACTTCAATATAAGCGATTTCAATATAGGTTATTTAAGAATAACTCAATAACCATTGGTCTGACCTTGATCAAATTTATATGGGACCACACGAGAACCATCAGCTTTCATATAAAAAAAGAATCATCGAAATCGGTTCGCCCAGTACAAAGTTATGAGGTAATACACATAAAAAAAAACATACACTCGAATTGAGTACCGTCTCCTTTTCGGAAGTCGGCAGAAAAACGTTATGTCAAGTATTATTAAAATAACGAATACTGTTTATGTGACAAGCGACAAGCTGAACTCCTCGGACTCTAAAGTCAATATAACGCCGTACATATTCCAGTCTATTGTTTACAACGTCAATTAATAATATTTTATAACTCTATTGATTTATCTATATTAATATGGAGTCCATCTGACAGATATGAGCATTCGCAGCGATCGAGCAATGCATATAACCACTGTAACACAATATGTCATGCCATCAAAATTAGCAGGAACGGAATTAAGCATTCATTAATTTGGTATTATATTTCTCAAATTTGATAACAAACTGAGACAATAATTGCTGCGGCACATAGACACCTACACCTATCTTCAGTTAAGAATCAAAATGTAGATTCGATGTCAGCCCCGAGGACTAAGATGGAATGCCTCATTTTTAATAATATGGGTCACCGGTTCTCTACACTCACCATGCAAAACACAGCAATATGCTTAATACTGCTGTTTTGTTTGTATGATTTCTTGCTATTTTACCCTGGTTGTGAGAACGTGGCTCATGCCCGGTTGAGTCGAGACGAGGGATTTTCACAGGAAAAATAGGTATCTTACATTATTACTAATCTAAGTATTAGTACATTACCTTGTGATAAAAGTTCAATATTTAGACTGCAACGTTTAAATTTCATTTTCTCACGACAGTTACACGGTGTTTAAAAAAAAAGAGAATAAAGAAGTAAATAAATCATGATTGAAATCACTTGACCTGCACTAAACCACAAGTCTGCCGTGACCGAGTAGGCAAACACACACAAAAGACAGACACAGACAGACACAGATGGCCAACAATCCTTGTTTGACATTATCTGTGTACTTTGCAAGCCCTCATGACAAACAACTGAACATAAGCTCTTGTGGATATAGTTAAAGTAAAAATGAAATTAAGTAGTTACCTAGAAACTCGAAGAGTTAATTTAATAGACAATTTTAATCAAAATAATGTTTTTGATGTAACTAAGTTTACAAGTTACTACAAATTACGATCTGACCCCACTACGCTTAGTTATGTTTATTGATTTTAAGTACATACCTATAAGTTTTATAGCCTATTTTTCTGAGATTTTTTTGTATTCAAATACTTTATGCGTTTTCCTATTTTATTTTATTACTAATTATATATATATATATATATATATATATATATATATATATATATATATATATATATATATATATATATATATATATATATATATATATATATATATATATTTATGACTGAAAATATAATTAAGGGCGATATAATTTGCTTTAAGGAACAAACTCGTCAGCTTTTTTTAAAAGTATTTTTCAATTAATTTTCCAAGTACCTTGACATTGATACGTAACTTATATCTTTGTACGTTTTACATTTGCCTTCACGGATATGAGTTACCAAAAGTAGAGCAACAACTACAATTACCTATTTAAACATTTTTATAAGAATACTTGAATGAATAAGATAAACCTCACAAGAAATATATAGCATATCTCTTTGACATTTTAGCTCCTTAAAGTGGATTTAAATCAAACCCAGACGGGATTGACGACGAACGATTGCAAGCAATTATCATTTTGTCTCCTAAGGTCATACACGATCCGTTTAAGAGGCGACCTTGTCTCTTCGCAAAACTGAAAGGACGTAAGCGCTACGAGTAATCGTACCGACATAAAACGTTTTATCTTGCAAGCGTCGCGACAACACTCGAAACTATGACAGGAAGCGCGGCGCATGCCTTTCTCCAGGGCTTACCAATCTTAGTATCATACTTATACATTATATTTATATGACCTAGGATATCACATTAGAAAAATTGCTATTTAACCGATCAACTAATTTAAGAAGTTAAATCGATACCAAAATTGGCAAAGCTTTTTTGTTATTTATATTTAATATATTCGATTATAACGTTATGTAATAAACCTCTTATTTTTTTTGTAAATTTAAATAACTCCAAGAGACTGCTGTAACTTTTTTCATAAAAATTTACACCAAATTTGTTAAATTTTAATGATATCGAGTTATTTTTTTATAGGATAAGGGTGACAAACGAGCACATAGTCCATCTGATGGTAAGTGGTTGCTGTAGCCCATAGATATCTACATTAAACAAAATTCAGATGCGTTGTTTACTAAAAATGAATGCCTCATTTCCAGTAAAAGGATATCCGGTTCTCTACACTCACCATACGAAACACAGCAGCGTTAAGCTGCTATTTTGCGCTCTTATTCTGTGAGAGCGTGGTCCTTCTCCGGTCGAGACGACCCATTCGTGCTACAACTATACTACTAATTTAGCTGCAGCATGACTCTACCACGTATAGTAATTTAAATAATATTTAAATTTAAAAAGTAACTGTAGAAGTATAACACATAACAATACCGTGTAGTGGCGGTGTCAGTGTACAGTAACATAATGCGCATCGCTTGCCAAACGTGGAAATCATTGCAAATATCGCCCAAGGAGGTAATATATTAGGAGGCAAGTGGATTTTTGATAGGCTTTATTTAATATAAATTTAATTGACTGCCTCGTTGGTCTAGTGGTTGCAGTAGTGCGACTGCTGATCATAAGGTCCCGGGTTCGAATCCCGAATCGGGCCCAAAAATCAGTTATTCAGTTTTTCCATCAAGAAATTCTCAGTAGCTGCCCGGAGTCAGGAAGTTGGCGGTGTTTCACCCCCGTGCCTCGGAAAGCACGTAAAGCCGTTGGTCCTGCGCCAGATCTCTCTCCGGTCGTATCGGTTTACCGTCCCATCGGGCTATAAGAGTGAGGGAATAAAGAGTGCACCTGTGCTTGCGCATACACTCGGGCACTTTAATCCTGTCCTGCGCTGATAGTTAGTCTCCGTTGAGACAGGCCGCCGTGGCCGAAATTCGGTCTGGAGGACATTATTTAATATACTCGTATTTAACTCTGTGTCTTAATTATTTAATGCTAATCGCACCTGTAGCACCTAAATAAAATAAAAGATTGTGTTTTATAATCTTTAATAGCAGCAGTTATCTTGTAAAAAGGTAGTCGTTGGCTTATGTGAGACAATTATTAAATGACGGTATAAGCTTTAAAATGAAACCAGTTTCATTTTGGACTTACTTTAATGACTAAATGATTCACACCAATTATTTAACGAAGTCTCGTTAAATACCAATCATTAAAATATACACCGCTTTGTGATTTTAAATTGCAACCCCTGGAAGTAAAGGTACCGTATCGTTAGCATTTACTGTCATTAATTACGCTACTGACTGTATTACTCATAAAACTATATTGTATAGTATGTGCCAAATCGATTGAGAAAAACGGACAATGACCTTTCGGTCGTTTAACCAGGGGTTACAAACCTTCAATATATAGGCACATTTTATATGTAGTACTTTCTTTATTTATAATGATTTTTTTATAATGATTGATATAATATATATTTATTAACTATTATTAAAAAGTTATGTGAAAGATCGCTGTAGAAGAAAAATCATCTATTGTTATAAAGTACTTTATTCATTTAACAACAAAAAACATTAATTTATAACACATATAAAGATTCGAGTGATAACGACACCGAATAAGTACGTACTTATGCAAAAGATAAAACTTTATTTTTAATATTATATAAGAACTTTATTTTTATTCGGTGCAATCATCACTCGTATCTTCACTTGATGAACTATCTGTAACATTAATTATAAAGCGATCTGCAGTTTGGTCAATTCTATCATCCATGCCACGCATTTTTTGTTCAACCTTAAGGACATGCTGAACACAGTTTTTCCATTTATCTGGCGTGATTTGAGTTAAACCATCTTTAAGTAAATTTTTAACATCTTTTAACTTGAAAGTTGTATTTTTTCGTGCAACGTACCCTTTCACATCTGCCCACACAAGTTCAATGGGGTTAAGCTCACAGTGATAAGGAGGTAACCTTACCACTGTGATGCTTTTTTCTTTTGCCATCTCGTCGGTGACGTAACTTCGATAGTTATCTTTAACTGCCTTTATTTTTTCCATTAAGTGGGTCTTTGTGTCCGAGGGCACGTATGCGATCTGTTTAGATTCTAGCCATTCCTGCATATTTTGTTTCCGCCAAGACATTGTTGGGGTTTTTTCTAAACGTCTGGAGTGGTAACTAGCGTTATCCATAACTATGACATCGCCGCTTTGCAGTTTTTCTATTACTTTTCTAAACCAGTCCTCGAAATGGAGAGCGTCCATACTCTCATGGTAGTCACCAGTAGATGATGATTCAAATACCCAATCACATCCCTCCAAAAAGCCATTTTCATTGCCAACGTGTACAACTATTAATCGCTTTCCTTTAGCCGAAGGGGCTTTCGCGCCAGTAGAGTAGCCTTCTAACCGTGATTGACGAGAAGATTCAATTGTGGTGTCTTCCCATACCTTTCCCATAGTATGACCTGCGTTAATCCATGTTTCGTCAAGGTAAAAAATGTTACGTCCCTCGTTTCTTAATATTTGTATTTCTCTCAAATATCTGGTACGCCACAGAACTATCTCTGGGCGATCTATTAGACCACTTTTTCTGTTTCTCTTTATATATTTGAATTTTAAATGGCGCAACACACGTCGCAGGGAAGTTTTGCTCAAGTTTGGCAACTGGTCATCTTGATTTATACTGAGCAAAATTTTGTCTAAAGTCGGTAATTCTCCTGCAAGAAAGAACTGATGCACTTTCGCTCTTATAGCCGATTTATCAAAATCGTCCAACTTGTCAATTACAGACTTTTTTCTTTTATTAATTATTCCCTTTTCTGGTATTTTATGGGAATCTCTATACACGCTTAATACGCGATATATAGTGCTCTTGCTGACTCCTGAGATCTCCGAAACCTTTTCTACCATATTAACGTTTGAAGGATACACGTCTTCGGGCCAGGTGTTTTTGACATATTTGTATACATTAATGATAATCTCTTGTTCCCCGACCGACAAAGTGGTAGGTTTTCTCTTTTTTACTGGTGACGTTAAAGGTGCTCCAGAAGATGGGCCTGTAAATAAATGACAAAAATATACTACCATAGTACTACATCACATAAATACATATTGTTTTAGAAAATAAATACCACATGGTCACATAAAAAGAGCGCTTTAAGAAATAGAAAGGCTACGTCGTCGCATTTGTACCTATTTGTACGTACCTGCTACGTTTATTATGGGTCGGCGACTTCTCTTTCCACTTGATGTTGAAGGACCGGGTCCTTCACCAAATTCTCCTGAACTCATGTCGATTTAGTAACGACCGTCACAGTAAAACTAATATAACAGATTCAAAAAACAAAAACTTAACGATATAACAAATTTAACAGTAAAAACTCAACTAAAACAATGCAATGAATGCTATGAATTACCCGAGACGTACACACGCAAGCGCTATCCGAACACGAATGAAAACAAAATGGCGGACCGGCCCAAAAAAGGTGACGCATCTCTGGCTGCCATTGTCACGTTTCTTTTAGAACGAACTGACGTAACGCGCGTTTTGTTTATTTTAAAGGGATGAATTTGCAAAAGCTCAATATGGTGATTATATTGCTTCAAATATTTTTTTAATATGAAACTGTTATTAAATGAATTGCTGCGTTACTTACCATAAATTGAAATATAAAATATAACACATTTTTCGCGATGTACCGTAAGATTTTACTATGTTTATAGGAACCACAGACAATATTATTTAAGAAACAAAAAAACAAAACATATGTGCTGACCTAGAAGTGGGAATAATATCAATATTTAAATATTGTTATCACATCTAAATTGAGATTTTGTAAGTTACGCCTTTTGACACTCGGCTCATATCTGAGGTCATTGTCCGTTTTTCTCAATCGATATGGCACATACTATAGTAATAATTTTTGACCTAATTTTGTAGTTAGATACTTTTAAATATAGCGTGGCAAAAAACCTTAAAAAAAGTTAATGTGATTGTTTTCGTTTTTTCGAATATGATTATTTAATTCTTAATTCCAATTTGCAGACAGACATCAAAGTAAATAGTTAAAGGTGTATAATGTTAATGTATAAAAGTTAAATGTAATTATTATTAAAGAGGTATATAACAAATTCATTAGTAGTCGTATTCGAACTGAGGTTTGCTCGCGTTCTATGAACTTTGCTGTGGGCATTTAGTCTATGAACTGTCACGGCTCGCTTTTTTATATAACTTAAAATGAAAATTTTAAAAATCCCCGAAACAAAAAGAGGTGATGATCTTCAAACGGCTGAAAAGATCTTGAATCACAGAACACTCGATCAAGTCACTCTTCAAACAAATAAAACTAAATCTAAACAGGTTCATCCGTTTGGGAGTTATGATGCTACAGACAGACCCACAGATAATCAGATACACAGATACACACGTTCAACATATAACACCCCTCTGTTTGAGTCGGTTGTTAAAAACACTTCGTAAACTTAATGTAAACTTTTGGGGAAATTAAGTATAACAAATCAAAAAATTGTTGAATTTAAATATGACATATTTGTCTACTGAAATGGTAACTTACAGTAGTATATTTTTTTTTATAATATGGGTGACAAACGAGCACACAGTCCACCTGATGGTAAGTGGTTGCTGCGGCCTATAGACATCTACATCTATCCTCTATTACAAATCAAAATGTAGATGCGTTGTCACCCGTGAGGACTAAGATGGAATGCCTCATTTCCAGTAAAAAGGGCCTCCGGCCACCTGCACTTACCAAGCGTAACGCAGAGGTAAACCTCTACTTCACGCTGGTTTCCTGTGAGGTCGTGGTACCACCCCGGTTCGAGCCGGCACATCCGTGCGACAGCAAAAGCTGCCGCGTGGCTCTACCACTGTTAAAGAATAGCTTTTGTAATTTTTTTTCTTCTGAAAATTATTGCTGAATTGTTAACGAAAGTATTTTAGGAGAACAGTCTAGATATCCTTAATGCAACAGTAGCCTGCAAACTTGGAAAGTTAACACAAGCATTTTATGCTTAGTTGGAGTATTTGACGTCAGTTTTAGTAAAGAAAATAGCGTATTACTTATTTATTCTGTGGTACTACGTAGAGAAAAAGTCTATTTTAATTTTCTAAATGTACACAGAACGAACATAATCGAGTATCGCACTGAACCCTTTGTTACGGCTGATCATTCCAGTCTGAGAGGATATAATATAGCGTAACAAATTTTGATTGTTTGATTCACCATCGCCACAGCAAAAAAAAACTTTTTTATACTAATTTAATTATTCGCCTTTTTCTTTGATTTGGCACAAAATATCGTTTGTGTTAATCCACAAACATTAATTAAACTAATTTTCGCAGCATTATCGGGTTAAACTCCATTTTGCTTTATAGTTTCTCTCATAACTTGTATAATAGTGATACAAATATACCAAGAAATGCAAAAAAAAAATATAGAAGGCACTTCGCCTTAAAGCTACCGTACACGCCCAAATCTTGATAAAAGGGTCTGTGTAATTTGTGATTATATTGCTTTAATTTAGGTCACACAGGTCCGGATGGTGAGGAATTCTTGTGTCGGAGGTTACTCAACATTCTCACGGCACCAAATCACAATGCAATGTCGCTGATTCATACTCTCGTTATGTACAAAAGAAAGTAATGACACGAGTATAGTTTCAAAATTCATTAGAGTCTCATTATTAAATTACAGTAGCGCTGAATCACTAAAAGAGTTTTGTACTTTCATAATTCAATGAACCTTTGTATTATTTACCTAACATATTAACTTAAGCACCTGGAAGAATATTACACCGTCCTTTGAATATGATTTGTGAATGGCTCACTAAAATATTTATCTAGTCGCTTATTGCTCTACCATTCCATGATCCACAGATAAATTTATTTACGTTAAAAATAGAATTATATATCAATCACAAATACCATTTTCAATTATGTAGACGTATTATTTATAACATTATTTAGTTTTATTAATAACCATTTCTTAAAATAGTCTCACAGAATACCAGCTTAAAGAAGCAGCTTAATGCTGTGTGTGTTCGGCAACCCTTTTTACTGGTAAAGAAGTATTCCATATTAGTCCTCAGGGGTGACAATGCATCTAAATTTTGATTTTTAATCGGGGATAGATATAGATGTCTATGAGTCACATCATTCTTTTACCGTCTGGTGGACTGTGTTCTCATTTTTCACCCTTATTCTTCAAAAAGAAATGTGATACGGCGATTGTGGCTATAGGACAACTAATCAAAACGTGGTAGAGCCACGCTGCAGCTATATAGCTGCAGCGTGCTCTCGTAGCTGTATACTCGTAGCTATATACTAATATGTAGTATAGTTGTAGCACGAATGGGTCGGCTCGACCGGGAAAGGACCACGCTCTCACAGAATACCAGCGTAAAATAGCAGCTCAACACTTCTGTGTTTCGTCTGGTGAGCGTAGAGAACCGGAGGCCCTTTTTACGGGAAACGAGGCATTCCATCTTAGTCCTCACGGGTGACAACGCATCTGCATTTTGATTCGCAAACGAGGATAGATGTAGTTGTCTATGGGCCACAGCAACCACTTACCATCAGGTGGACTGTGTGCTCGTTTGTCACCCTATCCTACAAAAAAGGATACGTAAGAATTATTATGTATCGTTTTGAGTAAAAAAAATATGAAAATAGTGGTATTTGCCCTCTAAAAGTTTTAGACTCGATTGTGACATAAAACCATCCCTAATTTATCATTTTTAGTTAAAAAGTAACCAAATTATAAAATAATTAAGCACTTTTCAGCGTTATTAATTCTAAAATGATTTACCGTGTAGTGGCAGTGTAAGGATACCTATCCACTACCCGCTTCATCCCGTGGGTGTCGTGAGAGGCAACAGTGGGAAACAAACCTTAAGATGGGCAGCAACTTCTATCCAATAACGACTACAAAATTAAAAACTGCACTTGTTAACCCACTTGCCGAGCTTGACAACTATGGCAAATATCCCCCTATGAGGCAATCCACGAGGGTGGCCTATGTTCACCAGTGGTCTTTAATAGGTTGTAACGGTAACGGTAAGGGCAAATTTGGTGCTACAGTCCCTTAGGTCGGGTCAAATTGACTGTTAGTATAGCGTAGTGCTGAAGTTTTTGAAGTGAGGCTACTATGGAAATACGAGAGTTACTATGGGAATATGGGCTACATCTTGAAGCGAGCTTCCATTAAAACATACTTCAAGCCGCCGAAGGAGATTAGTAAATTTTTACCATCCGTCAAGAGTCATATCCCACTACAAGATGCAGGAGTGTACAAGCTGGATTGTGAATGTGGTCTCTCTTACATAGGACAAACAAAAAAATCTATAAAAACCCGCGTGAAAGAACATATAGCTGACTTGAAACACCGACGTTCCGGGAAGTCTGCAGTGCGTGAACATGTTCAAAATCATCCCATCATTACATTCGATTTGATAGACCACAAATCCTCGCAAAACAAAACCGATTCCTGCTAAGAATGATTGACGAGGCTATTGAAATTAAGAAACATCCTAATTTAAACGGGAAAGATGGATGGATCTATAAATTTCACAGTAAGCGAGCAAACCGAGATCGATCTTTTCCGGCACCAATGAAATTGTTAATTTCAATTTTAGGTGCTGATTTACCACGTGATCAGCGTTGAAGGAAAACATCTTGAGGAAACCTGCATATCATTTTTTTTTATAGGAGAGGGGGTAAACGAGCATGCGGCTCACCTAATGGTAAGTGACTACCGCCGCCCATGAACAACTGCAACACCAGGGGAACCAGGGGAATCACAGATGCGTTACCGGCCTTTTAAAAAGGAGTAGGCTCTTTTCTTGAAGGTCCCTAAGTCGTATCGGTCCGGAAAGATCGCTGATAGTAATCGATTCCACAAGGAAGTCGTGCGAGGAAGAAAACATCTTCTAAATCGCACAGTGGTGGACCGCCAATCATCCAGATGGTGTGGATGGTATCGGTAGTTCTGCCGCAATGTGCGTTCGTAAAATTTGGCGGCTGGGATTAATCCGAACAATTCCTCAGAGCACTCCCCGTGGTAAATGCGAAAGAAAATGCAAAGGGATGCAACATCTCTTCGCAGTGCCAATGAATCGAGCCGATCGGAAAGGATTCGGTAGTCTACGATTCAAGCCGCTCTGCGCTGGATGCGGTCAAGTGGAAGGAGCTGGCACTGGGGAGCCCCTGCCCAGAAATGGGAACAGTATTTCATGTGAAGCTGAACCTGCGCCTTGTAAAGTTGCAGGCGGTGTGCCGGCATGAAATACTGTCCTGCTCTGCTGAGCACGCCAAGTTTTTTAGAAACCAATTTGGCCTTCTCTTCCAAGTGACCACTAAACTGCACGCCAGTCGATATCTCGACTCCGAAGATTCCAATACTGGCTGAGGCAAGAAGGGGAATGCATTGAAACTGAGGAGATACAACAAAGGAGTTCTTTTTAGCGGTAAACGCGCAAACTTGTGTCTTCTGAGGATTAAACTGGACTAGATTTAGTCGCCCCCAATCCGAGACTTTGTTAAGCCAAGACTCGACTTCAGACACAAGTTTGTCCCGGTACTCGGCGACGTTTTCCCGAGAAATATTGGCACGGCCGGTATATAAGGCATCACCAGTGCTGTCGTCTGCATAGCAATGAATGCTACCAGTTAGCAACATATCATTGATATGCAGGAGAAACAGCGTTGGTGATAGCACGCAGCCTTGCGGAACACCAGCGTTGATAGGCTTGAAATCAGAGCATGCACCGTCTACTACGACATTGATGCTTCGATCAGCAAGGAAATTGGTGATCCATTTGCACAATTTCTCGGGAAGCCCATATGGCATTTAGGCCTTATGCCTTCAGCAAAGACTCGACTTCAGACACAAGTTTGTTCCTGTCTATGTAATATCTGTTTTTTATAGTTTTTATCTAAAGGATGATTCCCAATTCCTGTTTCAGTTTATTTCTGTTGCCTCTAAGACACGTACGGGATGATAATGTATAAGGTAAGGGGTTATCGCACTCCGCCAATACATGGTAAATTATTATTATGCTATATAAATAAATGTTCATATAAATTAAAAAAAATGGCCACCATAACTGATACTTTTAGATGATATTGTAACCATCATCATTACACATAAATTATTTATATCATGGGAGTTTATGGCCATAGTGGCCACGCTTAGCGTGCGGGCTGGCAACCTCAGATTTTTTTTAAATTATAATTTGCTATTATCGGAAAGGTGTGGCTGCCCATCTGTCCATCCTTGGCGTGTTTCCATCAGTCACCTCTTACGACAACTGCGGGACGATATGATGTAGTAGATATTCTTACACCGCCACTACACAGTATATCTACTAATCTCGAAAGATTGACGATCTATTAAAAATTCAGGAAATCAATGAATGCAGGTAGCTTATGTTCAGGAGACTTGTGATGGGCTATAATAATGATAATTTTTAACAATGGTAGAGCCACGCGGCAGCTTTTGCTGTCGCACGGATGGGCCGGCTCGAACCGGGGTGGTACCACGACCTCACAGAATACCAGCGTGAAGTAGAGATTTACCTCTGCGTTTCGCTTGGTGAGTGCAGGTGGCCGGAGGCCCTTTTTACCGGAAATGAGACATTCCATCTTAGTCCTCACGGGTGACAACGCATCTGCATTTTGATTCGCAAACGAGGATAGATGTAGATGTCTATGGGCCGCAGCAACCACTTACCATCAGGTGGACTGTGTGCTCGTTTGTCACTCTTATCCTATAAAAAAAATGTCGAATGTCAAATGTTTTCACTTATTATCCATTTATGTATTTTAAGATCAGTTTTTTATTAAATTAATTGCACTCATTGAAAATCAAAAAAAGATAAGAGTAATTTAACAACCTAAATAAAATAGGTGCTCATGCAACTGTAGGCATGTATTTACTCTGTTGTACGTAATCAAGCTACCTAGAGAGTTACGCTTTTGAAAATATAACACGTAATACTCTGATGAACAATCGAAAATAAATTATTTGTTTATTTTATTTACTTTTTAACAGCTAAATTTTTCACCTTGTAAAACTATTGTAATTCAAAATATATTTTAGTGTCTTTATTAAATTTATGCCAAACTTTAAATCATATAAACTTTATTATTACTTTACAGATAAACCATAGAAAAGTCTTAAGTTAGACAATTAAATATTTAAAACAACATTAACGGCAACGAGATAACTCTAAGTAACTTCATGAGAAGACTACAGATCTAATTACGATTTTTTTGATCTCATAAAGGAATTCAAATAATTCTTCATTGCAACAAGTTTTTTCTAGGAAACAGCATTTTGTCACGCACAAAATATTGTAGCGGCCGCAAATTGCTAATTGGAGCATTCCCGCAACAGACTATAATCGCGGCCTCCCATGATGTATATATTGTGATTCACACGGCGACAATTGATGATGATTCATCAACTAAAGATTCACCTGAGTCTGTAGCACTCACAAATGGAATTTTCACATAGTCCAAAGTCTAAACCTAAGTCTAAGAAGTTAAACGTCCGATGGATTAACTAAATGCAAATGAATAGAGAATTAAACCATTACTGTCCATTTATTTAGTCTTTTTGGTGTATTGATGTGTAATTTGTTTCAAAATGAATTAAAATGTATAATAAGAATAAAAATTAAGAGACAATATGTCATAAAAAATTCAAATTAGAATATTTCCTGTAATATACACATACACACTCTCATTACATACACAACTCATTTTTAGCTGACTTAAAATAAGTAGGAGTTCAATACGACTATATAATTTTTGCTTTTATATATTGCCCACCAAGCACTGTGGCCAAATGACATGTATCTTTCATCGATTAAGAATCAAAATGCAGATGCATTATCACTCCTGAGGACTAAGACGAAGTGCCTTGAAAGCAGTAAAAAGGGTCTGCAGTTATCTACACTCACCAATAAAAGCACAGCAGCATTGAGCTGATATTTTACGCTCTTATTCTGTGAGAACGTCGCCCTGTATGTAGGCTGATAGCTGCAGCGTGATTTCCACATAATATTAGCTTCCAAATTTAATTTTTTGCATAGGTCTAAAATTAAACTTTGCTAATACCTACCTAGGTCGACAGGAAGTGGACCTGGTCGAGCCCCTATGGTTCGATAAAAAATGAGATTTACTTCATTATGACGACCAAACGACAACTGTTCAGTGATGTCTCAGTAATCGCGAGGGTGAAAACCGGTAGCGATCACCGAATGGTTAGAGGCACACTGAACCTAAACGTTAAGTTGGAGAGGTTACGTTTAATGAAGTCAACGCTCCGTCCCACTCGTGCTCTAATCCAAATCTAAGTCCCGAAACCTTTCCGCTCGAGCTACAAAACCGTTTTCAGTGCCTAGAAGATTGCAATGCAGTGGATGATATGAATGAGAAGCTCGTGGAAACTGTCCATGCGGTCGGAGCTAAGTTTTGCAAGACCCGCTGCAAAAGAACACAAAACCTTTCCGATCACACTCTTAATCTCATGGCTGTTAGACGGGATATGAAGCTGCAGTCTTCAGTAGATTTGACAGCATACAGGCAACTGAACAGACAGATCTCCAAATGAATACGGCGGGACTTTCGCAACCTTAATACTGTTCGTATTATAGTTCGAGCGGAACCAGGGCTAGAGATCTGTCTGCCAGAAAGAGCCAACTGTCGAAGCTGAAGACCGAGTATGGCACGTCGCTTCCGGGATATCTGAGATTTTGAGTGAGATTGAGAGGTTCTATGGGCAGCTGTACACATCATCGTTGGAGCCACATGCAAATATGAGTAATGATCCAAGAGCGAGTCTTATCCAACACTATTTCGATGATATCCCGGACGTCAGTCTGAGCGAGATTATAATGGCTCTCTAGCAACTTAAAAACGGCAAGGTCCCAGGCGAGGATGGAATTACAGCGGAGCTTCTGAAAGCGGGTGGAAAACCGGTACTTGAAGTCCTTCAGAAGCTCTTTAATTCCGTTCTCTATGGTGGCATTACACCGGAGGCGTGCGGTGGTCTTGTTCTACAAGAAAGGTGACAACGCCCTCTTGAAGAACTACAGACCGATTTCCCTTATGAGCCGCGTCTACGTGCTGTTTTCGAGAGTCATTACGAATCGTCTCACGCGCAGACTTGACGACTTCTAGCCTCCTGAACAAGCCGGTTTCCGAAATGGCTTTAGCACCATAGACCACATACATACCCTTCGGCAAATTGTATAGTAGTCCGAGGAGTACAATTTGCCACTATGTCTGACGTATTTGGACTATGAGAAAGCCTTTGATTCCGTCGAAATTTGAGCAGTGCTGCAGTCCCTTCAGCGGTGCCAAGTTGACTGTCGGTATATCGAAGTGTTGAAATGTTTGTACAGTAGAGCTACGATGGCTGTCCGAGTACAGAACCAGAGTACGAAACCTATCCAATTGCAGAGAGGTGTAAGACAGGGTGACCTTGTATCGCCGAAAATCTTCACCGCTGCATTGGAAGACGTTTTCAAGCTTCTAGACTGGAATGGATACGGTATTAACATCAATGGAGAGTCCCTCACCTTCGATTTACCTACGATATAGTCCTTATGGCAGAATCGCTGGAGCACCTAAGCACAATGCTCAATGACCTCAATAGTGTTTCCCAACGGATAGATCTTAAGATGAACATGGAGGAAACAAAGATCATGATTAATGTCCATGTCACACCTATGCCGGTAGTTGTTGGGAGCATTAAGCTCGAAATTGTTGACGAGTATGTTTACCTGGGACAAATATTCCGACTAGGTAAGTCCAACTTTGACCGAGAAGTCAATCGACGGATTCAACTCGATTGGGCAGCGTTCGAGAAATTACGGCACATCTTCTCGTCAGGTATACCTCAAAACTTGAAAGCGAGACTGTCCAATTACTGCGTGTTGCCAGTGATGATATATGAAACTGAGACGTGGTCCTTCACTGCTGGTCGGATGAGGAAGCTCAAGGTCGGTCAGCGAGCTATGAAGAGGGCTATGTTCGGAGTTTCTCTGCGTGATAAACTTACAAATGAGGATATCCGCAGTAGAACCAGAGTGACCGACATAGCCCAACGGGTTAGTAAGCTGAAGTTGCAATGGTCCGGCCAAATAGCTCGAAGAACCGATAACCGATGGGGAAGAAAGGTTCTCCAGTGGCGGCCTCGTACCGGCAGACGAAGTGTAGGGCGTCCCCCCACTAGATGGAGTGACGACCTGGTAAGATACGCAGGAAGTCGATGGATGCAGGTGGCTCAGTACCGTGCTTTGTGGCATTCCTTGGGGGAGGCCCATGTTCAGCAGTGGACTTGTGAATAGCTGTAATGATGATGAATGATGATGAATACCTACCTAAAAATCTTAACAATTTAAAGTCGCCCAGCATCAAAATTTATGTTCCGGTTTCAAGGGTCTAAAGAGTCTGTTGCTTCCATTCCATCTCATTTCTCAAACGTAATAAGGAAGTGTACCCTTCCGTAATTAAAGTTGCTAAAGACATTTATGATCTGCAGTGGCTACTTAAATCGTGTGAAAAAAATCTTTTTTATATAGAATAATAGTGGCAAACGAGCACGCAGCCCACCTGATTGTAAGTTTATGCTGTGGATCATGAACATCTATTTCTATCCTCTATTAAGAATCAAAATGCAGAGGCATTGTCACCCCTGAGGACTAAGATGGAATGCCTCGTTTCCAGTAAAAAGGGCCTCCGGTTTTCTACATCTGTTTCTATGATCTCTAAAATTGAATTTAAATATTCTTTCATTATTATTATATCATCATTCCCTTGGATCCATACTTTATAATATTATATACGTATTTTAACTTGGTTGAAAAAGAATATACTTTTTATTCAATATATATTATAAATTTTTGTTCAGTCATTTTTGGCTTTTACCACTGAATAGGAAAAAATCTGTGTCCTTGGAAGAACCAGGGAGAAACTTGAAACAGCGGGACTTTTTCCAAAGTAGTATATACAATACAACGTGGATTGTATACTTACAAAACTCAAAAATAGTTTTGAAAAATATGTGCATATTGATTTTTAAGGATCATCCTTGATGTGATCTATTTTAACTATAGCCGGTGGAAGGAAAATAGGAGATCTCCCGCCGGGCAAGGTGTTCTACCCGGGGAGCGGCCAACGCTCCGAGTGGTAGTTCGGAGCTATTCTATATACATTGCTTTAATTTCGGAACTTTGTTAGCGCGATTTAGGCTTCGGTGTGTTTCGCTTGTGGCGCGACGACAGCGCCGCCACGTCACCCCGCTGCTCAGATCGGAGTTCGATATTGCAGTCCATTTGCCGGTGCTTCCTTCATGCCGGTGGGGAATGCGTGCTGTGTGCGTAAGGGCAAGTGATGCCGGTGCGAACGATATGCCGGTGTGTAATGCATGCCGTACTACGCACTTGCAAGTGATGCCGGCGAGAACGATGAGCCAGGGGCACTTGCTCCGGCTCATCGTTCTCATTGCCTTGTAGTCTGCGGTGAGTCGAGAAGAAGGCAAGTAATCTGTGAGAGTACCGTGAAGCAGAGGCGAGCAGTAAGGCTCAGAGACGTGCCGAGCACTGTAGGGCAGAGAGTAGCTTGAAGAAACAGGAAGCATTATTATTCCAATGCTGCGATGAACCTTTGTAAAGCTGGATGGCTTGCAGAATGTGAAGACTGCAGACAACATTTGCTCGGGAGCTAATGAATGAGGTACTTGAGGATAATGACGAAGGTTTGAAGTTGTAGTTTCCGAAGGTTATTGGTTGCGTGTTCATATCACGTCTGTTGGTCACCAGTGTAGCCAGTGAAAGGAAAAGGAGAGATCTCCTGCCAGGCAAGGTGTTCTGCCTGGGGAGCGACCAACGCTCCGAGTGGTAGTTCAGAGCTATTCTATATATATATATATATATATATATATATATATATATATATATATATATATATATATTGCTTTAATTTCAGAACTTTGTTAGCGCGATTTAGGCTTCGATGTGTTTCGCTTGTGGCGCGATGACAGCGCCGCCACATAACCATTCCTTTTACTTTTTCGGAAATAAGCCAAGCACACTTTATTAGCAATTGACTAAGGATTTTGCTGCTCAGATGCTGTTATTTTTTTTTCTTATTTTACCCTATTTTACAACCCCCGGGAAAAGAAAGGGAATAATGTTTCTTTTCGTCTTCATGGTCATAGCCCACAAAAGTCGTCCGTTAACCCATTCGTTGCGGCACCGATTTTCGACAACTTTTAGCTTTGGCGGCGAACAAATATATCATGACACGCCTGTCGTGTCGAGCGCCATGTGTTGTAAAAGTAATGTTCTTTTTATGCTTTTTTCACTTGTTTAGACCTAATTAAGTTGAGTTGACATCAAACATAAATTACAAACGGAAGGATACTTGTTTTTAGTGGGTAACTACGTGTTTTTATACGTGTTTTCTTTGAAATTGAGATTAAGTGACTTTTTTAGGGTTCCGTACCTCAAAAGGAAAAAACGGAACCCTTATAGGATCACTTTGTTGTCCGTCTGTCTGTCTGTCTGTCTGTCTGTCTGTCTGTCTGTCTGTCTGTCTGTCTGTCAAGACCCTTTTTCTCAGGAACGCGTAGAGGTATCAAGCTGAAATTTATATCAAATACTGAAGTCTACTGTCCCTTGGGGCTGTGAAAAAATTAAACTTCTAAGCCAGCGCAATCAAAAGATACAGCCGTTTATGTCGCAAATTTTCGATATTCGCAAGGGAATCAAAAGTCAAAACCTACAGGGTACTTCCCGTGAACTGAGAATCTTAAAATTTGGCACGAAGCAACGTATTATAGCACAGATAAAGGAAAAATTGCGAAAAGCATAAATTTTTAGTTACATCTTATAATAAAAATATTTTTAATAATTTTAAACTCATATACCTACGGATTTGTTCGGAACCCTCGGTGCGCGAGTCCGACTCGCACTTGGCCGGTTTTTTTATTCAGAGATTACAAACCTTTTGTACTATTTTTTGTTTTATAAAAAAATTATTTATATAAGTAGGTACAGCTAAATCACCCTGGAAACTTTGGTTTTTATTAAATTAAATTTTCACCTAATAATAAAATTTGTAAATATCAAACAATGAAGAACCTTAATTTGTAAAAAAATAAGGTTTATGATTCATTGATATTTACAAATGTTAAATATTATTTAATCTTATACAAATGTAAAAGTAAAGTCGATCTAAAAACGTCTAATTAGTAAGAATAGCAAAACAAGTGTTTTCAAAAGGAAAAAAACGCCGGCGCTATACGGCGGCGGATCGATAAAAGACTATTTACTAGCGAACTTTTTTTATGCATGAACGGTTTTGACCTGTTTCAAGCAAAAATAAACCTTAGACCATATCACAAGAACACATGGTACTTCGTAGGTCTATTCGGCCATATGATAGTAATAAAACGGAAGTTCAACCATTTTAGCAAAATTAAACAATAAGACAAACGCATTGTTTTATAATGATTTCTTAATGATTTCTTATATTTACGCGAACACTACACATTTAAATAAAACTAATTTTACGGATTTTATCGCGTATATTAACTCGGACGAGTTAACGGGAAGATAAAAAAATAAGTTAATATACGCGATAAAATCCGTAAAATTAGTTTTATTTAAATGCATTGTTTTATTTTAACAGGAGACTTGTTTTCCAGAAATTTATTTACAACTTGAGTTTGTGAGCGATCGCAATAAGTGCTATTATTTGTTACTTATTAAACTATTTTTCTACAACATGATTTAAATAAAACCCACAAAGTAAAAATAGTACCATGTACACGTTAAAAAAAGGTTTTCAACCCCTTAAAATTTAAAATTTTCAAAATATCCAGAAACGAAGCTGCAGGCATGAACTACTTGCAAAATAATGAATATTTTGTTCTGGATAAATCTTCCAAAAAAGCAATTTGAGCGAGTTATAACGATGTTTAAAAAAGACACGACTCGCGTGTCATACGCCACACACAAAAGTAAACAATGGCACGCCTCGCGTGCCACCCGCACTGAACCCGTTAATTAGAGGATTTGCTTTGCCTTGATCGTCAAATTAACAGGGAGATTGGCGATTGCATTTCCGAACATCTTGCACCCTTGACGCTACTCAGTCAGTCGTAAATGAGATGGTTACAAGCCAAATGATCCTTCTGGTTTTTCCCGAATTTAGAAAAAATATCAGCCTCTTACTACACCCACGCATCGAAAGGAGTAATGGATTTTCTCACACCGCAACCACATGCCCTAATAACATTTTATTTATATGAAAAATAAGTGGAGTTATTCTACAATATGTATACTTCTTTTTGAGCCTTTTACAATTCACTTGCTCACATACTTCACATACTAAGTTAAGCAAGTGAAGTTTGGTAGAACCGATAGCACGGCACTGCTGCTCCTTATTACCAGTATATCGAATTTTATTCAAAAATTATATATAAAAATAGTTTTATGGTAAAAAAAAATGGTTACTCATGGCCTTGTAGCATGCAAATAATCTTCTCAGCTAAATAGAAGACAGTTATTTCAGAAATTACAGACAGACACTACAATTTTATTTATGTTTGTATATAGTATAATATCTTGAAGAACCAACAATCGATGGGGAATAAAAATTCTTGAATGGCAGCCTCATATCGGCAAGCAAAGTATAGGCCGCCTCTCCACTAGATGGAATGACCTGGTATATTTGTTACAACAATCATATAGAGACACCGTCTCTCACCTCAGTCGTCACTCACCTAGGGGATGATATATCATCCACTAGGTGTCGTAAGAGGTGACAGAGGGATATTAAACCAGGGAATGGACAGCAGCATCTTCCTGATAACAACTGTATAAAAAATAAAAATATGTGGATCTCAACCCGCAGTGTACAGCAGTGAACTTTAAATGGGCCGTAAATGTAATACAAAATATTTAATTTTTTTATATTCAATAATTACAAAGATTGACAAAAGATTTCCTTATTTACATAAGTGTGTCGTATTTTATTTAAAAATTTTACGTCGATATTTTATAAATGGTTACATTATAAAGTAAAGTGAATTTGCAAAATGTTAATCAAGACGTAACCGTTTCGTTTTGTTTTATTCGTGATTTATTTGTAACTCTAATGGGGACCTTATTTAACATAATACTTTATGTTCTTATCAGTACATTCAAAGTTGTTAATGATTCGTTAAACCAAAATCGCTTGTCGAAAGATAAGGGTCGACTTAAAAAGTCTTTTATTTAAGACAGGAGCTCTTTTTTTCTTTTTATAAGGGTAAGTTGAGATTTAACACAAACGCTTCCAAGGATATTGTGGTGTTTAATGATTAGATAACATTTTCTATTTCGAAAACATCCCAGCGGATTGTGAAGTGCGTGAAACGAGCTATAAATTCCAACGGACAAGGGACCGTTCCCAGACCCCCGAGTTTGTTTTGACCGCGTTAATTGTTTCGTAATCTGTGATCGTGTGAATGTCTGTTTTAGGATGACATGATTTTGTTTTCGCTTTCCCTAGTATTTATTTACAAATTGCTGGGCGGCGTAACAGAACCAAAAGTTGTTATGTTAGGCTGCCGTGTGCCGTTCCTTCGTTACATATCTCTTTTTGTGTGCCCCCGTTTCTCACATTTGGTGGTCTAGTCGCGTTTGAGCATTATTCTTGTTTGAATGACCTTTCGTTTCTTTAATATCAAACTTGCCACACGCAATCAGGACATTTTTTATAAATAAAATAAAGTGAACTTAAATATCATTGACTGCTATAATTATATTGGGCAAAATTTTAAAAGCGTGTGATGTGTGAAAGTGTGAATCTGTAATATTATTTAAAATATTTAGAAATTGTTAATTTTTGTTCTGTAAAGTAACTCACTTTAGTTAACGCGAAACAATTGTTATAAAGAATAAAGTGAAACTGGATTATAAATATATTTATATAAAATATATTTATTTATATCTATAGATACAAAAAACGATATAAATATTAAGAAGGCTTTGTACTAAATATCTGTACTGTTAAAACTTAAAATGACGTTCAAATCGAATACTTCAAGACAATGAGAACATGTATTCAATTGTGTATTGGTACTTGGTGTACGCTGACAGTCAAATTTTTTATTTGACAATCATAAGCTTGCTTTATAACAATGGCTTCACAGATGAATTCGCTTGGTTAGCGTTTCTACCGCCTAAGTCGTTATATTGACTTTAATATGAGGCGTAGTGGTTCATAAATAAAGCGCTCGGTGTAAATTACACAGTACGCGAGAAATCTGGATTCGATTACCGTCGCCAACACCGTATGCTTATAACAAGTGCTGAAGAAGAAATCCTGAACGTCTGAGAAATAAAAAAACATGGCAAGTTCATTCAACAAGTATTGGGGCAGCGCATAGACAGTTCCTTCTCCTAAAATCCAGTCAAAAATTTGACAAAGCCTGCGTCCAACAGTGGAATATAGGCTGTAATTTTACTTTACATAAATATCTTCATATCAATAGTACATCACCCGGTTAGTGTCGTAAGAGATGAAAGAAAAAAAAATCCAAAAGATGGGCTACAGCATTTTCTTTGTAACTAAATAAAACCGCGGTTGCAAAACCGTCTGCCGAGCGTGGCAACTCTGGCAAATAATAAATCTGTCTAATAAACCAATCTGTAAGGAGGCCTATGTCCAGCAGTAGACTGTAGTGGTGTAGTGTAGCTGTAATGGTGATATAATTATACAAGATGGAAGCACCGTCATCGTCACTCGCGCATGAAGGGTTCCGTACTATCGTAAAACACGTTTCTAGTAGGTGAGCCCCCTTTAATATTTTATTTATTTTTATCTTTTGTTATAGCGGCAACAGAAATACACATTCTGTGAAAATTCCAAATATCTACCTAATACGAATCATGAGATCCGCTAACAGACGGACGGACGGACGGACGGATGGACAGCAGAGGCTTAGTAATGGGGTCCAATTTGTTACCTTAAAAATTAAATACTTTCTGAAGGATTTTAAATGCGGCTGATAGTCAATGCTAGTCATAACACAGTCATTTCGTGAGGAAAGAGACCCAGCGTTCTAGACACTATGCGCAAGAGATTAGTCTCTCTCTCTCTCTCTCTCTCTTGCTCTTTCTTCATTAAATGACAAGAGAAAGAGACTTTACTGTAGGCGTTAGAGCCATGCTGTAGCTATATTATGGTTGTATCTCAAACGGGTCAGCTCGACCAGGGAACTACCACGCTCTTACAGAATACCAGCGTAAAATAGCAGTTTAATGCTGTTGCGTTTGTTTCTTTTAGTATCGAAAACTGGAGACCACTTTCACTGGAAACGAGGCATTCCATCTTGGTCCTCAGTGGTGATTTTGATTCTTAAACGAGGATAGATCTAGCGATGTCTATGGGCCACATCATCCACTTGCCATCAGGTGGGCTCTGTACTCGTTTGTCAACTTATTCTATAAAAAGACAGAAAATACAGATATAACTAATACTTCATTAAAGTAAGACTGTTGTATTAGGTAAGGCCGTATGTTTGTATATGAGTAAAGTATAAATAGTTGTAACCGTTTAGTGGCGGTTTAAGAATATCCACTACCACATATCGTCCCGAGGGAGACGTAAGAGGCGACAGAGGGAAAATGAAACAAGACGTGGGCAGCAGCATCATTCTGATAACAATTCAAAATAATAAAACACTACAGTTTCCAACCCGCTTGCCAAGCGTAGAAATTATGGCAAAATCCCACCTTGAAGCAATCTATGAAGGATACCTATATTCAGCAGTGGGCTTTTATATACTTTTTTTTTATAGGATAAGGGTGAAAAACGAGCACACAGTCCACCTGATGGTAAGTGGTTGCTGCGGCCCATAGACATCTACATCTACCAAATGCAGATGCGTTTTCACCCGTGAGGACTAGGATGGAATGCCTCATTTCCAGTAAAAAGGGCCTCCGGCCACCTGCACTCACCAAGCGAAACGCAGAGGTAAACCTCTACTTCCCGCTGGTATTCTGTGAGGTCGTGGTACCACCCCGGTTCGAGCCGGCCCATCCGTGCGACAGCAAGAGCTGCCGCCTGGCTCTACCACTGTTAAAAACTGTACTGAAACTGTAATGAAGAGATGAATTGTAACTCTATATTTTTTGCAAACTATGCAATTAATATACTTGTAGATTGTAGACACATGAATATGGTAATAGTAACTTATTTAACTATGTATAGTTTACGACAGAAATATATAGGTTAGGTAACAATTTAGACACCTACCAAGACGAACTCGTAGTAGAAAACAGATACTAGAACAGATGTTATTTATGTTAGTTACAGATTTTTTTTTACTTGCAACTTTTTTTATAGGATCAGGATGACAAGCGAGCTCAAAGTCCACCTGACGGTAAGTAATAGCTGTGGCGTTGTCAGCCATAAGGACTAAGATAGAATGCCTCATTTCTAGTAAAAAGGGTTTTCGGTTCTCTACACTCACCATACGAAACATAGCAGCATTAAGCTGGTATTCTGTGAAAGCGTGGTCCTTCCTCGGTCGAGCCGACTCATTCGTACTACAATTATACAATTAATATAGCTGCAGCTTGGCTCTACCACGTTGAAAAAACTTGTAAGTAAAATAACAATCTCAATAAGATTTGATGAATATCAGACATGAGATAGGACACTTAAAATAAAAGTCAACAAAATTATACAGACGCAAATCCTCAATACACCCTCTTTACCAAATAATGTAAACAACTGTTCCCTAAATCTAACCAGCAAGTGTAAAAGCCGGAAGGAAAGGTGATATTATAACGAAGGTTTATTCATTGTAAGGGCAAATACACACCGACAATTTAATGATCTAAATTTGCGGTTGGTATCGAGTTACGAATGTATTTCTTTAGCGGCGGCTTTATAATTGACGAAAAGGATCGTAAATGTTTTTCCCAAACTCTGTGGCTATTCTATACTATCGAACACTTAATTTATTTGTATTATTTATGAATCATTTATTTTAAGTGAAAAAAAAAATCATTTGTTATTATTACTAAAATAAATGCCATCAAAAACATAACTTGTAAAAAAAGCCAAGTCTCGCAACTCAGTTCTTCTACCGTAAAAAGCTGTGAGATCCATGTAATACCAAGTCGGTTAATTTATTCAGTCCATAGATTGATACATAGATTGACTTGGCAATCGCATGAAAACGCAATATATGTCACAAGCAATACATATTATATTAAATTAGATTGTTTAGTGTAATTCAGGCTTCTAGGTTAATCCATAACGAAGTTATAGGGTTTCGGAAATGGCCTGAACTGCTTCGAGAAAAGGATGGCACGGCCGTGCCGCTTTTTTGCTCGACTAGGCGGGGGCACTGCCGTGCCCCCAGATTGATGTTATTGAAGTGAAAACTTCTTTAGCGGCGTTGTGCACTTTTTTGTAATGGGTAAAAAATGTTTTTTAAACTCGCGTCAGGTCACGTGTCCTGATCGAAAATTCGTAAGACGGACGGAGAGTAGACAGCCAGCGCGGCGTAGGAGAGGAGGTAAGTTAGGTTTAATCAATTTTCATGTATTAATTAATATAATTTTATTATTAAGATTAGGTTTCGATCGAGTCTACTGTACTGCTTGACGAAATTATTAATATAGATACATATGTACTTACACATTATAGATGTAATATTTGTAATATGTTTATACTTTATAGCATTAACCTATATTTTCATAACATCACAATAAGCACATGTGCGGTGTAGGTTTACCAAACAAATAATTTCGAATGAAAATAAATGAAATAAGATAATAATAAATAATCTCCGCCATTCCAAAATATCAAAAATGCACAACGTTAATATTCAACTTTTCACTTCTGCCGGCACTCCCGGAGTGCAACCCGTCATTTTTAATATTAATATTATACATTTAATAGTTTGTGATAGTATTTGGAAGTTATTTACTCACTAGCTGTGCCCCGCGGTTTCATCCGCGTATATCACGCGTCTGAACCGCGCGGACACACGAAATTACACCTCGCACATTGACGCACTCACTGCTGGTTTCTCTCGGTTCTCATCGGGCGGCTAAGATTTATGCGTCTTTCGCGCGCCGAGCCGAGTGTTGAATTATTTTAATTTTTCATTAACTCTCTCTTCAACTTTTCGTCAAAATAACATGCTATATAGAACAAAGTTTATCTTTATAAAATTGTCTTGATAACGATGTAGCTTTCGTTTGTAAGATTTATATGTCATGCCTTATAATAATGCTCATAAATCACTGTTTAGTTTTTAATAATTTTTTGTCACGAAATGTATAAGATGATTTTTTTTTATAGGAGAGGGGAACAACTGCAACACCAGGGGAATCGCAGATGCGTTGCCGGCCTTTTAAAAAGGAGTAGGCTCTTTTCTTGAAGGTCCCTAAGTCGTATCGGTCCGGAAAAATCGCTGGTGGTAATCGATTCCACAAGGAAGTTGTGCGAGGGAGAAAACTTCTTCTGAATCGCACAGTGGTGGACCGCCAATCTTCTAGATGATATCATCATATGGACATCCATATGGATGGTATCGCAAGTTCTGTCGCGATGTGCGATGGTGAAATTGAGCGGCTGGAATTAGTCCGAACAATTCCTCAGAGCACTCCCCGTGGTAGATGCGATAAAATACGCAAAGAGATGCAACCTCTCTACGCAGTGCCAGTGAGTCAAGCCGATCGGAAAGAACTCGGTGGTCGACGATTCGAACCGCTCTGCGCTGGATGCGTTCAAGTGGAAGGAGCTGGCACTGGGGGGCCCCTGCCCAGAGATGGGAACAGTATTCCATGTGAGGCCAAACCTGCGCCTTGTAAAGTTGCAAGCGGTGTGCCCGCATGAAATACTGTCCCGCTCTGCTGAGCACGCCAAGCTTTTTAGAGGCCAATTTGGCCTTCTCTTCCAAGTGACCACGAAACTGCACGTCACTCGATATGTCGACACCGAGGATTCCGATACTGGCTGAGACAACAAGGGGAGTGCCTTGAAACTGAGGAGATACGACAAAGGGAATCTTTTTAGCGGTAAACGCGCAAACTTGTGTCTTCTGGGGATTGAACTGGACTAGATTTAGTCGCCCCCAGTCTGAGACTTTGTTCAACAAAGTCTCGACTTCAGACCCAAGTTTGTTCCGGTACTCGGCGACGTTTTCCCGAGAAATATTGGCACGGCCGGTGTATAAAGCATCACCAGTGCTGTCGTCTGCATAGCAATGAATGTTACTGGTTTGCAACATATCATTGATATGCAGAAGAAACAGCGTTGGTGATAGCACGCAGCCTTGTGGAACACCAGCGTTAATGGGCTTGTAATCGGAGCATGCACCGTCTACTACGACCTTGATGCTCCGATATGCAAGAAAGCTGGTGATCCAATTGAACAATTTCTCGGGAAGCCCATAGGAAGGCAGCTTCGAAAAAAGCGCTTTATGCCAAACCCGATCGAAAGCCTTCGCTATGTCCAAACTAACGGCCAACGCCTCCCCCTTGGACTCCACTGCCTCCGCCCATCTATGGGTCAGGTAGACCAGAAGATCACCAGCTAAGCGACCTCGACGGAAACCGTACTGGCGGTCACTAATCAGCTGGTGATCCTCAAGGTAATAATCGTTTCCATTACATAGAACATTACAGAGAACAAGGAGGTGATGGCGATAGGCCTGTAGTTGGACGGATCTGAGCGGTCGCCTTTTTTAGGGATCGGGTGCACCAAAGCTGAAAGGTATAAGAAATAGGCATTACGGACCTTTTTAGATGGAGTAAAGATCTATATTTTTATAGACCATTGTATTTACGTATCACTAACCATTACGCCAGTGTACGCGGATAAATCATTTCGGTAGCGCTTTTTCTTTTGACTTGCTTAACAAAAATCAATATTTAATACTATCTAAGAGGTATAGCCTAATATTAGATAACCTATATTATTCCTCAAAAAATCTGGCTAGAATATACAAAAATAATTGGAAACAAATTGGACTAGTAGTTTCAGAGATTACCGTGTTTAAACAAACAATAAAAACTCTTCCGCTTTTGTTGCGAATTTAGCCACTACTAAACATAGGCCTTGATCATAGATTTCCTTACAGTAAAAATTACCATAGTGACCACGCTTGCCAGGCGGGTTTGGCAACCGCAGTTTTTTTATTGAGCTGTTATCAGAAAGATGCTGCTGCCAATATCTATTCCAGTTTCCCTCTGTCGCTTCCTTCGACGCCCATGGCACGATACGGGGTTATAGATACTCTTATACACGGTTATGGTCCTTATGCGTCAATACGACATTATGAATACAAAGCGTTAAGTAATAATTGAGTTTTAACGCATATTCAGTATAAAAATGTGGTTTGAAATGGTTTAAATATCAGTTTACATTACTGGTATTATTCGAAATATAAGGAAAAAATAGCAATACTTACTATTAACGACTGATTAATAAATCGTTTATCTCGTAAACCTATCAGTAAATCGCAGTAACGCATAAACAAATAAATGTTCTTTAAACATCCGCGGCACCGCAAAACATAAAATTCCTCACAGAAATGTCGTGTAGGTCAAATAAAAGAATTTGGTCCTTTAACAATAACATAATCGGATGCGCTGGCGCCGGTCGGGCGAGCGCTTAACACAATGCCACGAGAAATATTATAAAATAGATATAGATAACTATGAACGTATGAAATTGGCGCGACGTCTAAAAAAACTAATCACATTTGTGACTTCACGCTTGTATTTAATTATGTTTAATTGCGTTGTAATTAAAATTTAAATGTATGTATTAACCTATTATAGTGTTAAAAGCTTGTATATAATTTAAATATAAACAAGCTGTGTACAAACAAATTCAACGTGTTTTCTTCGTACGTAGATATTTCCGGTTAAATTTGATTTGTCAAATTTTAGCCTCGGTGAATAAAAATCCTTAACGATAATCTATATCAGATATCACGTCATGTCTACCTGAATCGCCGTTTTAATAAAAATGTAGAAATTTCTACAACCCAGTGCACACGCAAGTATCTACATTCTACATACAAAGCCACGCAGAAATATGTTTATATTAATATAATAGATAATATTGCTAATATTTCAGACCATGATTGACCGTTTCTAGTAGTATTCTATCTTGTGCAGCCCAGACTCATTAAGCCGTTTATCACGGCTGCGGTTAGTAGACCGCACTAGTTACTATCCGATTAGAGACAAAAGAGACTTCGAAAAACCAGATCAACAACTAGCATTAGAACTGCAAACTCTACCGTTATAAAATTATAATCAAAAGTTTTACCGTCAAAGGCCACGTATAGCCATAAATTAAAAAATTAATTGCAGTTTTTTATGTCAAATATAAGTTACAAATGACCTTACAATCCATCTGATGGTAAGTGGCTACTGTAGTCCATGGAGACTCACAGTCAGCTTGAATCAAAGAAATCTACTGACGCGTTGTCACTTCTGAAGACATAAATGCAATACCGCACAGCCTATAGTTATACTAGTTCTCTACACCCTTCACACCAGAACAACTTCCAATTCCAACTAAAAGATCCCTTTTAATTGTCGGGTTCGAAGTTATACCTTATTAATATTTTTGAAAAAAAAAAGTGTTATTGGCTATGTGTTTTAACCTACTCTCAGTCCTATGTGTATAGGACTGAATCATAGGACTGAGAGTATATTTATAATTACCGCCATTTATCGGAAATATGAGATTTTTCTGTCATTCCCCATAGTGGTCTCTAACAATTACGATACTTACGGGACGAAATAGCAGTTCAGTTTTCTTACACAGTCAAAGCACGAAAAAGTCGATCTGAAGACTATAATCATTTTAACTTACTTAATAGAAAGTAGTTTTATAATATGAAGAAAAATAAAACCAAAAGTCTATTTAAAATTATTAAGCCATCAATAAAATGCTTATCAAATCCAAGTGGACCACCGTTATGAGAAAATTTTTGGCAAAACGTATCAAACGAACCGTTACGAAATTAATTGGACATAATTAATAAAGCGTCTAAAGCAAACTCCTCCCAGCTCCCGACCGATCTTGTAGTTTAAATCGTTTATTTGTTCCATTCAAATGAATTAAGCACATCATAAAATATATTTTGATCTTATTATAAATGTAATAGGACGTATAATCGATTAAAACACATTTAAAAAGCAGCAAATGTTATTTTATCGTGGTGTGTATCTAAAGCTTTTTTGTTACAACATTCCGGACAAAACGCGCGTTGTAAAGAGCCCCCGACGATACCACCCATTCATGAGGACAGTGGTGATCTATTGAGAATGAACAACGTTAAGTTAATAAGGACATGCTGTGCAATTTTTTTCATTAATATTAAATTATAACATTTTCAGAATTTTAAAAAACATTTAAAATAAAATATTCCATTAATTTTGTTACGCAGTTCTACATCTAAAGATTTGTCAATGTAATACCATTTAAAATTCTACAAAGTTTATTATCGCATAAAATTTAATTTCATTGTGCCTTTAATAGCCTAATTCTCATAAAATGTTGCAGAAAGAACCTAATAATATAATTTATTATTCATAAATTTTTCTTTTACGATTAGTCCATTCCACTTTAACGTTACGTGTATAGAAGCCCACACGCGCGTCCCAAGCAGCCTCTTGTAAAATCGACTTTGGGATTGAACGACACTTGGTTCTTTTGTTGATATGGCCTTGAACGACAAAATTTACGATAGCACCTCAAACTTACATAATGAGCGTCAGCACTACAATTAACACCTCAAGATACCACTCAATGAAGATGTTAGAACAAGAATATGGCAGGAATAATAAAAGTCGATGCTATGCTTAGCCGTACATCAAAATTATTTAAAAAATGTGTATTGTAATTAAGATTTCAATTAAATTAATTAAAAAGTAATTATTTACAAAAAAATAAATACGCGCGCCTTTTAAATAAAGAACGGTGGATTTAAAATATTATATTGCTTTAAATTACATATCATGAGTCTGTAATGAACATTTTTTTATTATGCACGAGCAGCTGTGCAGGTCTAGAGAGACCAGTATCACTGCGACCTAAAAGGTCTATTGTGATCGCTGCTATGTCTACAGTTCACTGCTAAGCCCTACGCCCTCAATGAATAGAAGGAGTTGCTTAGTTGTGAGTAATTTCACTTCTTCTGGGTGAAGTATATAGTTTCCCAGATGAGTGCTGCGTTTGCGCATTAAGCGTCCGCAATTTGTCAGGGTACGTAAAGGCGTTTCCTCCTCTAGGGAGCAAAACCGGCACATCCTTGAGTTGCTTAGTCCCAGGATGGACATGTGCTTTTTAAGACAACAGTGTCCAGTCAGGGCTCTTACCAGAATGTGCAATTTATTTTTACCTAATCCCAGGGCTTCCGAAGCGAGTTTACGGTCGAAAGCCCAGACTAAGGTTTTAGAATGTTTTAAGCCTGGTTTATCAGACCAGATCTTAAGTAATTTATTGTGGAGAAGAGTTTTCAGGGTCAATCGGGCGAGGCTTTTTGAGGTTCCACAAAATGGCTCGAATTGTGTACTGTTTGAGCCCTCCCGTGCGAGCTAGTCGGCAGTTTCATTGCCTACCCACGGAACAGAACCCATCTTAAAACTACCTTGTTATTACCTCCCAATGCGTTTAGGCGGTTCACGTAGTCTCCAGCTAGCTTCGAGTTCACCAATTTTGATCTCAGCGCTAGCAGTGCTGCTTGATTATCAGAGTTAATATCGATTAGATATATGGTTAACGTAGTGTTTTTGCTTTTATTGTGCGTGTAATGAACATTAGACTTTCTTAAGATAAAACTATTCTCATCTATTTTAATGTTCATTTTTGCAATATTAGAGTCCTATAACCACTCTATATTTTATTTTAATATTCTTCGAAACGGTTATTGCGGGTCTATTAGTGACATGTGATTAAGAAATCAATTTAAAAAAGTGTTTCTCCTCACATGTGTTTAATTACACTTCTAAGTATTTTTAATATTTATTCTGACTTTAACGTAATATAATAATCCTTGTTTTAATACAATAAAATTTATCAATAATAAAATATAACAAACTATTATAAGTATTACAATTGTTTTGTGGCATTCCTTTGGGTAGGCCAATGATCAGCAGTGTGAGGGTCTGTTATTATAAGGATTTCAATTAAAGAGGAATTAATAATATGACATCCTAATGTAAAAACTATTTATTTCGTTTAATTTTCTACTTATTATAAATTTGTAATTTAAGCATATAATTAGTAAATTGGCAGCTACGGCATCGAAACACAACAAATAGCCTCCCTTGACACCTTTTCAATAAATTCACTGTCCAAAATGTCGTTTATGATTTTTAAAAGATTTCCAACATCGAACCGATAGAAAAAAAGAACAATTTATGAGCACTTCACCCCCGCTGTAACCATTCAAAGCCCAATAATTGTATATTCTTTTACAGTAGTGTGCCGTATATTTTGTATAGCCGATGAAGGCAGCGAACTAAGAAAAAAAAGCATTCAACCAAAATCACAGGCGCCTTTAATCACCGCTATTGAGATCTATCGCGAGATCAAAGCACGCGCGAGGCCATGACGAAATCACCTTTCAAAATATTGAGTTAAGGTCTATTTTAGAGATCTAATTGGTCACGCTCGTTCACCTTTTTTGTAGCCGAGCGGATGCTCGTGTCAAACGCTTTAGTATTTTGAGTTTGTTTTGAAAATTCTTTTATCTGATGTATTATTTGCTGTTTCCTTTGTCAGAGTTGTTCATCTGCCTACATCAGGGGGCGATTTGTTGGTGCTGTGGATGCACTGATGCTGCCTCCTTCTCGCAATAATTTAGATGTCAATAGGTACTTCGTTTTTGTGCAGGCTCGACGGACGCGGAGATCATTTCAGGTTATTTATGACTTTGGCAGTTCTTTGCATGTTGTGTGAAAGAATTTTGCGGTGGCTTTGATGACGGACCCGGACGCACGTTGGTGGCATTTCCGTTATGTAACGAAAAGATTTTTTCTGCAAGCGTTACATAGCTCTGACTACATATGCATTTAGGTTAATCATGTAGGTCTGTCTATATGAGGCAAACCATTAAATGTGCCATTTGTCGATTAACGGTTACGTTCTTCCTACTGATTGCAGTCGATAACTTTTACTCAAATAATTGCCTATGTCGTACGAGTTGTCCGCCTTTAGATATAACCACTGAGTGCGTGTAAATATTTCTACTCATTAAAATATCTCAGGAAATGGAAAAGATTTATTAGTAAATTTAATTAACTAAGTTAAAGATAAAAAATGTTAAAAGGATGGCATTGCAAAACTTTATATTAATATAAATACTTATAGTGCACCTAAAAGTCCAAAGCAATTTAGGGCAGTTTAATTAATTAGTAACTCACTTTTGCCCTCAAGTACATCGTTAAAATATATATCAATGTTACTCTTAAGGCACTAAGAGATCTCCTCACTATTTAACTAAAATCATTATGCAATATTGATTATGAATCATTGATGAATTTCGACAAAATTTCACCAGCTTACGGTACATGGTGTAAAGCGCGTTGTTAAACCTAAAGTGTACATATTTGTTGCACAATATTTTACATCTCCACATTTTTTTGAAATTGACGCACTCATTTTAAAAGTTATTGATCTTCTAAGTCATATCTCATATTGACTGGTATCGACCTTTGGTGCAACTTTTGAATTATTTCATTTTCTAATATTTAAATGACTTGTTTCCTTCACTCACTATACGAAACAGAGGCTATCAACTAAACAGAAGATGTTATATTGCTTCAAGTGTACCACAAAATTAACGGCATTCTTTCACCCTAAATTACCTGCAACTGAGAAAACCACACACTTTTCTTCTTTTACGTGCCAAAACCACACTGTAGCTGTATCATAGCTGCAGTGTCGATGAATCCCCTTGACATAAGAGGACCACACTCTCACAGAACTACTCTATTTCGTGTGGTGAGTATAGAGAACCGGAGATTCCTCTTTATTGGTAACAAGAATCTTCGTTGACAGGGGTAACAACGCATCTTAATTTTGATACTTAATCAAGAATAGATGTCGGTATCTATGAGTTACAGCATTTAGCTTTTTCAACCGACTTCAAAAAAGGAGGAGGTTCTCAATTCTTCGGAATATTTTTTAGATGGATTGAACGCCCGTGCTTGGCACTTTTATGCTATAAAATATACTTAAAACCAACAAAATTTGATTTTGTTCTAATACAGTAGACAAAGGAGTGGAATAATTTGCCGGCGTCTTTCTATCCAAGTGTAATCTGGGCGTCTTCAAAGCAGGAACGAATAGGCTTTTGTTACGCTAAGACAGTGAGATTTACCATCTAGGGCTACATATTATACATACTACATATTACATACATACTATACTACTAAGTGTGATTTTGGACGTGTGGCTCGACACTTAATAAGCGCGCCGCGATTCTTGCTTCTATAGGCAGTACATCTAAGACTTAAAACGCAATATTCAGCAGCTCTTTTGCCTAAATTGGATGGAAAATATGTCTAATCAGAAATATCCTTTCGTATAAATTTTCAAAAACAAAATTGACTTTAATTGAGTAAATCATCTATAAAATAATGTTTTGGAGCAGGCATATTTAATGCAAGAGTCATGGTTCTAATTTGAAACCGACCTCCAATTACTGTTGGCACCATATCAATTCAGTAGTATTTAAGCTTAGGTGGAATCTTTATTCTCGTCATCAGCTCCTAAGCATACTACTACTGGCATATTATAAGGGAAGATTTGCCATAATGACCCTAAATCATAATATTATACTTAAAATTACTTAAGACTTTAAGACTTTTTACAATATGTAAATAAAAAAAATTAAAACGTTTTCTATTATTAATATCAACTTTTACAACGACGTCAAAATGAAATGAAAATTAATAATTAATATTAAGTAAATAAATGATTTGATAAAATTATTAAATAAAATAAGACAAAAATGGGGAACTATTGATGTGACGTCACCAAAAAGCACAACGCCGAAGAAAAGACATCAACGACTGCTTGACTTTTGGTTAAAAATTAAAGGCAGTAGGTATTAAATTAAATGTTAACAAACAAAACATTTGAAAAAAAAATTATGAATATTATCTCAAAATGACAAATTGATTCGAACATGTAGTAAAGATTTTAGAGGTATTGACCCATACCCTAATAATATTCTTATCCTATATCAATCTATATCTATTGCCGTGTAGTGGCGGTTAAGAATATCCACTACCCCATAACTTCCCGAGGGTGTCGTACAAGGCGACAAAGCGAAACAGGCAGGAGATCGGCAGCAGAATGTTCTTGGTAACGGCAAAAATTCAATAAAAAAAATTGCGGTTGCCAAACCGCTCGCCAAGCGTAGCAACTATGGCAATATACCCCCATGATGAAAATTACGAAGAGACGGCCCCCAGTCCCCGGCGGCCCCGCTATTCCATGCTACGGTGGCGACCATGGTAACGGCGGGGCAGGGGGTGCTAAGAATCTCCGGTGGAGGTTCGGTTGCCACCTACGACGACTCGACCTGGCAACATACAACGCACTCACCCTGAGGACTGACGAGAAGATTGTGGAGCTGGAAGAAGAGATAGACAAGTAACACTAGCATATTATAGGATTATCCGAAGTCCGAAGAGAGGGGGAGGACATGGTAATCCTCGAATCCGGCAACTTGCTCTATTACCGGGAGGGCGACCATCTGTGGGGAAATTTGGAATAGGGCAACGGAACCCAAGGGGCCAGCAGCTGGCCGACTTCATGGAGAAAGAGGGACTCTTTATGATGAACTCTTTCTTCCAGAAGCGGCCCCACAGGAAGTGGACCTGGTAAAGCCCCGACGGTTCGACAAAAAATTAAATTGACTTCATTATGACGACCAGACGACAACTGTTCATGATGTCTTAGTGATCGCGAGGGTGAAAACCGGCAGCGATCACCGAATGGTTAGAGGCACACTGAACCTAAACGTTAAGTTGGAGAGGTCTCGTCTGATGAAGTCAACGCTCCGTCCCCCTCGTGCTCTAATCCAAAGTCCCGAAACCTTTCAGCTCGAGTTACAGAACCGTTTTCAGTGCCTAGAAGACTGCAATGAAGTGGACGATTTGAATGACAAGCTCGTGGAAACTGTCCATGCGGTCGGAGCTAAGTTCTGCAAGACCCGCCGCAGAAGAACACAATAACTCTCCGATCACACTCATAATCTCATGGCTATGAGACGGGAGATGAAGCTACATTCTTCAACAGATTTAACAGCATACAGGCAACTGAACAGACAGATCTCCAAATGCATGCGGCGGGACTTACGCAACTTCAATACAGCTCGCATTGAAGAAGTGATCGAGCGGAATCAAGGCTCCAAAGTCTTTGCCAGAGATCTGTCTGCCAGAAAGAGCCAACTGTCAAAGCTGAAGACCGAGTGTGGCAGCATCGTTTCCGGGGCACCTGAGATTTTGAGTGAGATTGAGAGGTTCTATGTGCAGCTGTACACGTCATCGTTGGAGCCGCACGCAAGTGTGTGTAACGATTCAAGAGCGAGTCTAATCCGACATTATTCCGATGATATCCCGGACGTCAGTCTGAGCGAGATTCGAATGGCTCTCCAGCACCTTAAAAACGGCAAGGCCCCAGGCGATGATGGAATTACAGCAGAGCTTCTGAAAGCGGGTGGAAAACCGGTACTTGAAGTCCTTCAGAAGCTTTTTAATTCCGTCTACAATGGTAGCATTACACCGGAGGCGTGGAGCAGAAGTGTGGTGGTCTTGTTCTTCAAGAAAGGCGACAACGCTTTCTTGAAGAACCGAACCGAAAAGAACAGATCGATTTCCCTTCTGAGCCGCGTCTACGTGCTGTTTTCGAGAGTCATTACGAATCGTCTCGCGCGCAGACTTGACGACTTCCAGCCTCCCGAACAAGCCGGTTTCCGAAAAGGCTTCAGCACCATAGACCACATACATAACCTTCGGCAAATTGTATAGAAGTCCGAGGAGTACAATTTGCCACTATGTCTGGCGTATGTGGACGATGAGAAAGACTTTGATTCCGTCGAAATTTGGGCGGTGCTGCAGTCCCTTCAGCGGTGCCAAGTTGACTGTCGGTATATCGAAGTGTTGAAGTGCTTGTACAGTAGGGCTACGATGGCTATCCGAGTACAGAACCAGAGTACGAAACCTATGCAATTGCAGTAAGACAGGGTAACGTTGTATCCCTGAAACTCTTCACCGCTGCATTGGAAGACGTTTTCAAGCTTGTAGACTAGAAAGGATACTTATTAACATCAATGGAGAGTACATCACTCACCTTCGATTTACCGACGATATAGTCCTTATGGCAGAATCGCTGGAGGACCTAAGCACAATGATCAATGACCTCAATAGTGCTTCCCAACGGATAAGCCTTAAGATGAACATGGACAAAACAAAGATCATGTTTAATGTCAATGTCACACCTATGCCGGTAGTTGTTGGGAGCACTTAACTCGAAGTTGTTGACGAGTATGTTTACTTGGGACAAATATTCCGACTAGATAAGTCAAACTTCGACCGAGAGGTCAATCGACGGATTCAACTAGGTTGGGCAGCGTTCGAGACATTACGGCACATCTTCTCGTCAGGTACACCTCAAAACTTGAAAGCGAGACTGTACAACTACTGCGTGTTGCCAGTGATGACATACGGAACTGAGACGTGGTCCTTCACTGCTGGCCGGATGAGGAAGCTCAAGGTCGCTCAGCAAGCTATGGAGAGGGCTATGCTCGGAGTTTCTCTGCGTAATAAACTCAGAAATGAGGATATCCGCAGTAGAACCAGAGTGACCGACATAGCCCAACGGATTAGTAAGCTGAAGTGGCAATGGGCTGGCCATATAGCTCGAAGAACTGACAACCAATGGGGAAGAAATGTTCTCGAGTGGCAGCCTCGTACCGGCAGGCGAAGTGTAGGGCGTCCCCCCTCTAGATGGAGTGACGACCTGGTAAGATATGCAGGAAGTCGATGGATGCAGGTGGCTCAGGACCGTGCTTTGTGGCATTCTTTCGGGGCGGCCTATGTTCAGCAGTGGAGTTGTGAAGGGCTGTAATGATGATGATGATGATGATATCAATCTATAGTATTGATTTTAAGCATTTTCTGATCATCATATTTGCACCTTTTTCAAATCCTAATTCTACATTATCGTCATAATCCTCACCATTAGAGCCCAAACATTAGAGCTGAATATAAGGGGAGGCTTATAATAAGATTACCTAATAGGCTGGATATTTGCCATAGTTATTACACTTGCAGTCATGTTGCCAATTATTTTGAATTATGAGGAAGATGCTACTGCTCATATCCTCATCTCGAATAGTCTTACTGCAGTCAGTAACCAATCTGGCTAAAATAAGTTGGTTTTTCTCAGCATGTCCATATCGCGACGCTGCACTCACGATACCGTACCATTTGTCCTGCTTCTGTTTCCTGTCACATATTACGTCACCTACGAGATTATATGGGGGTAGTCAATTCGCAGTAGTTAAAGTACTCTTCAAACTTTCTGATTATTTTAACATCTTTAACATAGTTTTAACCTTACCATATACTTACATAATGTGGAGTAATAGCTTTCAAAATATATGATATATATACAATTTAATTCAATATTCTTAAGCTTTAAATATTATGTTTCCACTTTCAATCTCATCTCGTTGAAGAAATTTATAAAGTATTATATTAGTTGCTCTATGAGTTCAATATACACTTTATGATAAAAAAGTGTTATCTACATTCTTTTTAAAAAAAATTAGATGATCATTTAAAATATAAGAAATCGCGGAAATAATGAAATGTTTTTGGCTTGGATATATAATATTAACATTATTAGATATTAAAAGTGGTAGAGCCACGCGGCAGCTTTTGCTGTCGCATGGATGGGCCGGCTCGAACCGGGGTGGTACCACGACCTCACAGAAAACCAGCGTGAAGTAGAGGTTCATCTCTGCGTTTCGCTTGGTGAGTGCAGGTGGCCGGAGGCCCTTTTTACTGGAAATGAGGCATTCCATCTTAGTCCTCACGGGTGACAACGCATCTACATTTTGAATTGTAATAGAGGATAGATGTAGATTTCTATGGGCCGCAGCAACCACTTACAATCAGGTGGACTGTGTGCTCGTTTGTCACCCTTATCCAATAAAAAAAATCCTACCAAAAATCTGGTCGGATGACAGTAATCTTTGAATTTTTTTTAAAACTTTAATAACCTAAATAAAGACACTTACAAAGTTTTTTATTACATTTACACTACACTGTTTTATGTTTTCTAAACTATAAGGATTGAATGTCGAAACTAAATATCGATTATTCGAAGATTTTTTCGATTTTTTGCGTTGGTGTACGCCTAATGATCTATGATGTATAAATTCAAGTCTCTAAATAACTTCGAATTGGCCTAGGATTTTGACAAGTAAGTCAGTAAGTAATAAAAATTGCACTTCTAAAACTTATTAGGGACTGAGAAGTGCCATTTTTATCAATTATAGCTCTTGAGTTATTGCACTCAAGAACTATTCATGGCTAATTCATGAAATTCAGTATTCTAGATATTCAAGGAACCCTTATTAAGTATGCAATTAATACAATTACAAATGAAGGGCACAGGGAAAAAAGGAGCTCATTGACAATTTTACGTTTTTGGAATGAACTATACCATTTTACTTGGTTTTTTATGGCCAATCAGAGCACGTTATTTTAAAAACGATAAAAGGCGCTGATTTTGTGTAAAGTGAATTTAAAAAAAATGTACTTTAGGATAAAAAGCGCTCATTGCATTCTATACCGCGTAAAAAGGTGCCCATTGTCTATGAAACCACGCTAGAACGGGCTGATCGCAGCGATTGTAACAGAAAACGCGCTCATAGTCGGCCATCTGTATTATTTTGTCATACAAATGACAGCTACCAGATAAGCTTCCTTGCATAAATTTTACGATTCCTTTAGTGTACGTTAGGTTTTTAAAAGTTTTTGCTTATTTATCTCAAAATGGACAGTGATACGTAGGACACTCAATAAGTTTTAAGATATACGAAATGTATTCTAGATATTATTAATATTTATTTTACATCTTTTTAAAATATTCTCCATCATGCTCTATACAAAGTTCCATTCGCCTAAGTCAACTCTGAAAACACTTTTATCAGTATTGATCTGACAGGTCGGAAATCGTTTCTCCGTAGGCAGCCACGGCTTCAACACCAGATTCCTCAATAAATGTTTTTGTTCTAAGGGAGGTATGTAAAGAGGCGTTATCGTGATGCAGCATGATTCCCCGAAGCCCAGTCTTTGGTCTTCTCTCCGGCATAGCTCGAAAAACTTTGGGTAATGCAACTGTAGTATACCATTTAGAGTTGACGACCTACAATTTTCCAGCATTGACGTCGACAAATGTCCGCTCCGCGAAAAAAAACTAGCCACCATTTTTTTGCCGACTTTGCGAGGTCCTTGCAGTATTGTCAGTAACTGTCCTTCTGAGTAGACCTATACCGATGATTGCCTTTTATTTTCCGGATCATATAGATAGATACATGTCTCGTCACCAGTAACGATTTCTGAAACACGCCTAGATGCCCCGTTTTCAAAACGTAGACGCATTTCATGGCACCAATAGACAGGAGTCTGTTTTTCGCTTTCGGAGAGCAAACGAGGGATCCATCGACAACAAAGCTTCCTCACTTCAAGATGGTATGAATGCTGCCCGAACTAATGCCTACAATCTTTTCGATGTCCGTATATGTGATTTGTGGGTCTTCTCGCACCAACATTTCAGTAGTTCATACATTTTCTGCCGTTACTGCTGTTTGTAGGGCCCCGGTTCTTTTTTCATCTTTAAAATTAATTTTACCCGAATATATTAACTTACCCAACAAATAAATTTCATGCTAATTAACATGTATTTTATTTCATTAGTGTGTTTATGTAATTAGACATAGTTTATGATCACCAATTAATTTGTAAAATGTAAAAAGGAGATCATTGTGACAATGAGCACCTTCTTGCCTTTTACATTTGGGAGTTAGGTAATTAAATTACAAACTATTGTTTATTTACCAACCCAATCTTTTAAAATAACAATATATTATGTTAAATATACACTGTTTCTTTTTTATATGAGTACAAATCATATTCTAGTAGAGTTGTAAGTGTAGAAATTGAAATTTTAGGTTTAATTCTTTAATTACTCGAAACAATGAGATTGTTAATGAGCTCCTTCTTTTCCTGTGCCCTTCAAATGTATATATACAATAGTTATTGAGTTTTAGGATTTTCAACATTAACTCGACGGTTCAAGTAAATTAGTACACTGCCGATAGTGCCGCTAAAACCCGCGTAAATGAACATATCACTGATACGAGTATGAAGCACTACGCTATAGGAAGTCTGCAATATATCAACATATTCAGGATCGTCCCATTAAATCAGATTTGAGAGACCACAAATGCTCGAAGAATAACACGGATTACCGATACCAAGAATGATTCAGGAGGCTGTTGAAATTTAAAAAAAATCCTTCTTTCAATAGAGAAGATGGCTGGGTGCTACCATCTGCTACGGATCCCATATTTAATAAAATTAAATCTGAGCATTCAAAATACTATAAGCTCGTTCTGTGAAGATCAAACTATGAATTATTATTTAAAAGTTGAAGCCTTTGTTTACTATGACATCACGACGTTAAATACCTCCTTAATATGTTCCTTCGAGATCATGGGTACACCTACTATAGTGTTTAAAAGTTAATATTAAATGAGACGAAATCCGTAAAGTTAGTTTTATTTAGCATTGCTGTCTATATTTTATAAATACAAATTGTAGATATTTGTAAAAGAAGTTTATTTGTGCGCTCCTTGCCGTTTTTTTCTTAACAAGGTCTTCTGCAGTAGGTACATGTAAAAGCGATAGCGTTGCTTTCTTGGCTTTCAAAAAGTGCTTTATCTAAATCAATTTTAAATTAATATATTTTTGTTTATATACCTGAGAATTAGCGATGTCCATTGCACCTTCCCTTACATAATAATATGATGCCTCGTTGGTCTAGTGGTTGTAGTAGTGCGACTGCTGATCATAAGGTCCCGGGTTCGAATCCCGAGTCGGGTCAAAAAATCAGCTATAGAGTTTTTTCATCAAGAAATTATCAGTAGCTGCCCGGAGTCAGGAAGTTGGCGGTGTCTCACCCCAGTGCCTAGGAAAGCAGGTAAAGCCTTTGGTCCTGCGCCTGATCTCTCTCCGGTCATGTCGGTTTACCGTCCCATCCGACTTTGAGAGTGAAGGAATAGAGAGTGCACTTGTGCTTGCGTATACACTTGGGCACTATGATCCTGTCCTGCTCCGATGGCTAGTCTCCGTTGAGACTGGCCGCCGTTACCAAAATTCGGTCTGGAGGACATTATTATTATAATAAGATCACAAATTACAAGGTGACAAACTCCGCAGCGTGAATTTCTAATCTCCTGTACTTACTAATCCCATTATCACTTATGGAAATAAATGGGTTTATAGAGCTCCTTCGAATGGAACAACTGTGAACTCATGATTCGGCAGCTGGTATAGCATGCGCGCAGACAGGTGTGACCACACGGGCGGTTTTCACCTTTGTGAATTTGTATTGTAGTTAGATACACCCTGCATCAAGATACAGATGACTGCTATTTTTTGTTTATAATATTGAAGTGCCAAAGGAAGTTACAGTCCACCTGATGGTGGTTAGGCACTCACTGAAACCCATGGACTGCAACCTAACTAGGCTACAGATACATTGTCACCTCTGAGGACTAAGATAGTTAAGACTTAGACTATGGAGACCCTTTAGACCAGAACATATAATTAACAAGAGAAAAAGGTTGTTACAACATATGAAAAGTGATATTATTAGATTTTTTTTATTTCTGACAACTAGGATTCAAATTAGGTAATATTAGGTAAAAGACTATTAAGTAAATAAAATAAGAGAAGCAAGTAAGATAAGAAGAAGGAGTTCCATTCTATTACGCAGAGGGCGATCAATGAAGGGAGTGAGTAAGTTTTATGATCACTTTTATAAATGCTCCGTAGAAATTAAATGAAAATATCGTAAGCGTGTATAAATAACATATTATTATTTAATTGTTGTGTGATAAATGTTAAATTTAAATGACGATAACTTAATAAAATTACCCTATAAAGTGATCTACTTCTGAGAATTTAAAAAAAACTAATTGGTATATTTCAGACAATAAACTAAAGGAGGGAGATTATTCCTGCTACACTCATACTATTTTATTTTTCCCGTAGATTTAAGCTATCTAATATTCACATCGTTATCCGCAGCAGAACCAGAGTAACAACATAGCCCAACGGATTAGTAAGCTGAAGTGGCAATGGGGCGGCCATATAGCTCGAAGAACCGACAACCGATGGGAAAGAAAGATTCTCGGGTGGCGGCCTCGTACAGGTAGATGAAGTTTAGGATGTTCCCCCAATGGACGAAGCGACGACATGGTAAGACATGCAGGAAGTCGATAGATGCAGGTGGTTCAAGACTGTGCTTTGTGGCACTCCTTGGGAGATGAATATGTTCAGCAGTGGACTTGTGAAGAGCTGTAATAATGATGATGATGAATATTCACATCTTTAATAGTTATTTTAAGTGAAATGTTTATACAACACATTTATTTTTAAATCTGTTGTCTACAACCAAATCTACAATTAAAAGTAATATTGTAATATTTCTTGTTGAATCATTAAAATTTAATTTACAGTAAACACATGTATGTTTTCACAACAGATTCCAAATGTTAAATAATTGCCAGTAGATTATCTGTATAATTTCTTATTTTAAGTATGTCAAACGCAAAATCATAATTGTAAAATTAATGATTTTATCTGTGACACATTTAACAGTCTTTACACATAGACGAGTAATCATAAAAGTTTGAAATAAAGAGTGAATTTCAACAAAAATATCAAATTACTCTTCCGATAAAATCCCTGTCCAAATATTTAGAATCATAAAACCGATTAAATTGTAATATATAGCGCAATATGCAACACTTAATTTGTATTCACGTTGAATACAGGTTATAAAAAGATTATGTTCGTCATTTTAACTTCTTTTGTTAGAAAATTAAAAAGCTTGCGGCCGCTTAGGGCACACGTCACGTACGAATACGCCATAATCTGTGCCTTCTATAAATTAAAAATATACTACTTAATATGTTACAAGATTTTTTTGGCGCGTCAGTGTTAATAATAATGTCAACGTAAAATAACGTACCAACAACCTTGTCTCGAGCTCTCCGACTCGAGATCTCGCATAGCTTTCCATAAACGACTAATATGGATACATTCCTGAATCCACGTTGAATGCATTCGATCAAAGACATAATTTATAACATTTGCATATGAAAACACATGCCAATAAAAATCAAAAATCGATTTAGTTTTACAACAAAAAAGATATCAAATTCAATTTACGATCCGACACGAAATAGTTCCAGCTTGTCATAACATAGAAGACTATTTGAGGGCAGGACATAATCCTAAACGCCACTTGTGAGGCTTTATAATATTATGACAATAAAAAAGTATTCATTGAGACAATAGTGGAGTTAGAGCCCACAATAAATTCTGACACGGTCCATTTATCACGCGAGATAATCATCGGGAGGTTGGACTGCTGATTGCACACGGGGTGAAATTCTTTTTATTATGGATTTAACTACATGTATATATTTTGAATTTAATTAATAATTTTTCATTATAATAAAAATAAGTAAATTCTTAATAGAAATAATATGTATAAAAAATATTATTCACCGTTAAGAACACATAGTTAAAACATATTATATGTATTAACTGTGTTCATCAATATTTAAATATAAAATACGTTCAAGTAAGGACCGATTTTTCAATCACCTGGTAAAAGTTATTCATAGTAAAAAATTAATCCGAAACAAATTGAAAACTACAGCTGCATAAATATAATTTAAAATTAAAAATTTTGTACAAACGTCATCGATTTCTACGAACTTCAAAAAGGAGACGGTACTCAATTCGACTGTATATTTTTTATGCGTGTTACCTCATAACTTTTTACTGAATGAACCGAGTTCGATGATTTTTTTATTTGAAAGCATTTACTTCACATGTGAGGTCATATGAATTTGATCAAGGTCGGACCAATAGTTTTTGAGTTATTCTTAATAATTTATATTGAAGTCGCCGGTACAAAACTTTTAATTTCAAATTATTGTTAACAACTTCAAAATAAATTATTAAGAATAAATCGAAAACTATTAATCAGACCTTATTCAAATATAAAAAAAGAATCATCGAATTCGGTTCATCCAGAAAAAAGATATGAGGTACACATATAAAAACACAGTCGAATTGAGTACCTCCTCCTGTTTGAAGTCGGTAGAAAATAGTTCTAATGTTTAAATTTTATACTCAGGCAGGTTATAATTTATTTGACGGATAACTTCTATCTGACGATTAAAAAGTTCTAAAAACATAAATATATTAAATTATATAACAAATGATATGAGTATAAATATTTTAAGACATTAGGTATTGCTTAAAATAGGGGAAGAAAGTGACATACATTTGACGCAAATAAAAACCCCTTCCGTGTGCATCAAGTGAGGGGGCTTTACAAATCAAGTACAATGTCGGGCAACCAATTGCGGCGGCGGCGGTTGCCAGCGTCGAGCGGCTTCTTCACACGCGCTCAAGCGCGCCACTCCATTTCACTTTTACGCCCAATTATTCGATCTATTATCTACATATAAACATCCTTATTTACGACGCATATATCCTCGCCTCACCCGCTTTTATTGGCACTAAAGTATGAAATTGCGCATTAGTAAACCTTTCACATCCGACTGCATATCAGAATATAACTTGAGATTTAGTTTTGGCGGGTGTTTTGTGTTTCGAGATGCACTGATGGGATATTTTATGACGATATACGTTATTGCTGCAATTCATTCTTCGTGTTATAGCCTTTTGCCACTTTGTTTGCTACTTTCGAGGCTCGTGACCCATGAGTTAATATAATTTAGGATTTCTTGACATTTATTGTAAATTACTTATGCCACGCCACGTTTTCTTTGCGACATTTTAATAGTCTTTTTTAAATTTTATTGTAACAATGTAAATCTACTTGTTGAGATGCCTTATTTCTAAATGCTTTAAAACAACTAAGGTGAACAACGTTCATAATAGTCATTAAATTCTGCGTTATAAAAACTCTCGACCAATCTCCTTTCTCTCTTTTCATTTTATATCACTTTACTTCTTCTTTTTCGTTAACAGTTCATTTCGTTTAAAGACTGCTAAATACTGCTTGACATATGCATATGCCTCTTGTACTGAGGAGAAAATTTGTAGAGGTGATAGCTATAATCGGTACGCCTGACAGATGAATTGGTTATCGGTCTACCAGACATCTCGTACCGTTGACACTACTCTCCGTCGCCTTTAAGTCTATTATATATCTGGCATATTATACTAGTGAGTTACGCCGTCAATAAAACGGAAGCCGCAAGACCTTCTTAGCTTTTCCCACTCGCCTTTTACGACACCCAACGACGATGGGACGAAATATGGAGATGGATTTTATTATGACGCTACCGCACGGATTAAAACTGCGAATAGTCACATATTTCGTGCGAAATATTTTTTTTTCTTTTTTTTATAAACGAATAACTTTATATTACTAAATTTAAATTTTAACCTTAGAATATTATTTAAAAATAAAAAATCTTGTTGACAAGCGCCTCATTTTCAGTGGTTGTATTCATTCATGTAGTCCTAATTATTGGCAGTATTTGTTTAATTTTCTTAAATTATAAATTTTATTAAAAACGCAACAGTTTAAAAATAAATATATATTAACTTAAATACTGTTGCGTGTTTTATGGCGATAAACGTTAAAAATGTTAATACATAAAGTAGGTTTTAAATGTGAAACATATACTAAACAAACTATAAAAAGAGGAATGGAAATATTTTCAATTGTCCTTAATATTACTGTAACTACAATTAGTAAAGACAATGTCACAAAAAGTATCTAAGTTACAGATTATATCATTCAAGTGATAAGCGTATTTCACAGAAAAATAAATTTAATGCTGCGATCAAATAAAAATAAAAATTCACATATATTTTTTATTATATATAATATTAAAAACTGTAATAAAAAAAAAACTAAAACTAGTAACTTCATTATCATACAGCACTACTCCCCGCGGTATCGTGCCAAGAACGCTGGCTGCGTTTCCCCGCTGAATTGATATACTTTGAGCCTTTGAGCCAGAAAAGAACCAGCCCTCTTATCACTTATCAAAAACCTACCAGCACGTTTCTTACATCAAAGTCCGTTGAGCCCAAACTTGTCGACGCTGCTACCACAGGGGCACTGATGGGAGAAATGTAGCTAATCAATTTATTTCAATTTGATTAACTCTTAAGTGTTGGCAATTGCAGTTTTTAATTGCAGTTGTTATCAGAAAGGCTCTTTTATAACTCTTCTAAAAAAATACCAACTTATGAGTAATCTATGTCCAGCGGTGGTCTTTAATAGACTATAATTATAACGGTATCTCTTTAGGAGATTTAATAAAGTAGTTATTATTTTAGATATCGTTTGAAGTTCTAATTTGACTGTATTTTCTTTTTTGTTTATTTTTTACGCAATACCATCGTCAAATGTGAACAGATTAAAATTATTATTTTTTAATAAATAATGTCGTACCCTTATCGTTACAACCTATTAATATTTTCTGAGGGTGGCAAAATAGAAGATGAAATTTTTATGTACATAACTACTTAGAAGACATTAGATTTTGTTATACTTTTTCGTCCACTCAAAGCTGTAAAAAAACTAAAACTATTAAGATAGTTTCTAAAGCCATTGCTTTAATACACATACATACCCTAACTTAGTCGGCTTTACTTTCTTATTAAAATCAACGTTTCTTCAACTTTTAATTAGTAATAATTGTCATGTGAACTAAATTTAGTGACTACTGGATATAAATTTACAAAACATTCAATAAATTATACAACATTGTCGGGCACGGTATAATTTAATGTGTCACCACGGTGGTTGTTGTAAATTAGGCACGACAACGTCGTTCCGTCGCAGACTGGTTTGTGGACATTGTCCTCTCTTGATGGCCCCTAGTTGTTTGATACCAACTATCCCACACTAAACACAGAAACGTGACCTCTGCTTTGTTTTATCTTTTAAAATATTTGGAACGCGTTTTGGATGAAATTTTGGAATTTCTTCATAAATTTTACTTGTGAACAACTTATAAAATACAACTTAAGTACATATTAAGCTGTTTTAACAGATACATTTTTGCATGTGTATAAATTTATTACAACGATTAATGCTAAGACTAAATGATAAAGTATAACAGTGAAGGTGACTTCCATTTGCTATTAATGATGTAAGGTGATCGTAAAAATAAGATTCTTTGTTTCCCTGCAATAAATTCGCCAGAGATGACACATAAAGCGCACCGCGTCGATTTACTTAAGCAAAAGCCATGCCGCTAATATCTCAATTTCGAGAATGGACCAACGTCGATAGGCAAACACACCGCCCCCTGAAAGAATCCCACTGAGTCAACCCAGGTGCTTGACGACTCGTCGCCTGATAGCAGTAACGGAGCGCAATAAATTAGGTAATTAAGTGACAACAAAACTGTGAGAGATCGCACTGTAGACGAGACGAAAACCCGGGTACGGAATAGCCCCCCGCTGCGGAAAGACCTCACTGAGCGGTAGGTAAAGGTATATTGAACACTGCTGTCACATCACACCGCCTTTGTTCACCCAAATTTGCTATCCCATTTTTGCTCGTTAGAAACGCGATCATGGAAAGAGACAAGCAATCGTCGGCGAAGCCTTTGCGTCGCGTTCATAATTTTTCATGTCTTATTCAATAACTCGCTGCGTAGTCGCCGAGATAGTGATCGAGTTTTGAAATATTTCGATGGGAGAACGATACATTCCCAAGGATATGGTGTTACTTTGCGTGCGGAATGTCGATGGTGCATTGTTATGGTTAGGTATATGCTAGAGTGCATTTTGAGGCCACGTCTCATAATGACGGCGCGGCCCGCGAAAAATATTTACTTGATGCTTGTAGCATAAAATTAATTTGTTGAGACCAACAAAGGAGTGAATTATTAGCGTGTAACAACAATATATTTCTCGAGTATACTAACCACGTTTTAATTAAACTCGAGATTATAAAAACCCGGATGTATTGCGTGAAAATTTAAGAACATGAATGAATCATTTAATTCTTCCGTTTACATCACTGCGCACATTATGCGACCGACACAGAAGCGTCAAGGCGTTACAAGTCCCGTGTAATGTCGTTTACTTATAACAATGTAAAACTGTATGTTTGAAAACCCTTTGTTAGTTCAATAATAGAACCCAAAACTTTGTATCCTCCGGCAACTGTTAGAGTGATTATGCACAGTCGGCTACTTTAACGGATTAATACCTTTGTAAACCAAAAGATGAGTTTGGTAACTATTTATTGAATAGTTTATGAAATCAGGTACAGTTACATCCATTGAAGGTTTTGAGCAGATGCTAATCTCTAAAACAAAGTGGTTGGTGTTGCCAAAATCCAAGTTTTTGCTTCGTTTTATCTCGTGCAATCTTACGCGTGGAATTATCGTCGCAGCTTCGGTCGGTCGAATTTTATAAAAGCTATTTGTTAATACAAATGTCCTGTTATCTCGGTTATGTGATTTAAGGCTCCATTTTGTCTGGTTCAAAAGGTATAAACACATAATCGTTTAGGATTTTAAGTGTTTGTAAAAATAATAATATAAAGGACACGTGATTATCATTTAAATGCAATCGATTTCGACTAAAAGGTATGATAAAGATTTATGGTTTGAATATTATATTGTAAACAACATTTTATTTAATTGCTATGTAGATTTACGCAAATAATATTTATAATTAGGTATTTTCGTACTGCAATTTAAAATAAACTAAAACAAGAACAAATTACAACAATTATTATACGAATGGTTATTGAACTAATTAATACTTTCAAACACGACAGTAATAAGTATAATCTAGCTTCGTAGTTGATATTGTAATACTTAATATTTTTTAGACATACAACGAGATATCAAATGTAAAGCACATACTAAAGTGTCATAAACACTGGCATGCTTAAATGGATAGAGCTCAGTCTTATTCAATTAAGCTAAGTTATGAGTGGTAGCTAAGCGCTCGACGCTCGTTGTAAATTGACAGTACGTAAGCAACCCGGGTTTGATCCCCGCTGGCACCAATGAAATTGTTAATTGCAATTTTAAGTGCTGACTTCCCATGTGCTGTGCGATGAGAGAAAACATCGTGATGAAACCTGCATATCTGAGAAATAAGAAAAAATATATATTTCGAAGACATGTGAAGTTCGCCAACAAGTATGGGGCAGCGCGGCAGACATTTCCTTGCCCTAAAACCCTCTCAGAAATAATAGGAGGCCTGTGCCCAGCAGTGGGACGTATATAGCCATTTTCTTTAATTTTAACTTTGTGAGTAGTAGAGCAACGGTAGAGCTGACTTATGGCTGCAGTATGAATAGATCCGTTCGATCGTGTAAGAACCTAATAGAGTATCAGAGCAAAATATAAAGTTATTGTGTCTCTGGGCCATACAGCATTCACTTACTATCAGGTGGTTTCTATGCCCGTTTGTTACACTTACGAGTACCTACATACCTGTTTCCTTAACAGGCTAGCAAGTCCAATTCTAAACATAGGTCACCCCCAAGATTGGCTAATAGAAGGAAGTTATTTTAAGTTTTTATTTAGTAAGTTTACTTTATTTTTAAGTCTAAGGAGCATATAGTGTATGTATATAAATACATACATAAATACATAGACATTCACGCCTGTTCTTCAGAGGAGTAAGCAGATACTAATTTCCTATGGTACTCGTACGATCTTGACACCTCTCTCGCTTCTTTCACATCCATATATCTTTTTTTAAATGTAATATTTATTCAAAGTAAATTTCGAATTAGAACCCCAGACTTTCCAAGCACAGGTTGTGTCTAATCTTAATGACTCAAGAAAAAATACAATATTAATGATTATTATTAAATTAAAAAGAAAACAGAGGGAAAGAAAACTCAAATTATGTACCTACTTAAGTCACAAACGCCTTATCAAATGATCATCATCAATGTGTTTTTACCCGACTGCTCCAAAAGGAATGTTATGTTTTTCGAGAGTATGTGTGTATATTTATTTCTTTGGCACGCTTTTTAGCCTAACGGTTTGATGAATTTTAACATATGAAGTATGTTATATATTGCTTCTGCAAATACAAAAAAGGGAGAGGAAGGTTTTTTTTCGGTAAACTTTAACGCAGTCGAGTTTTTATTACTGTTGTAACCATTAAACTTGTTGAGAATTCTTTTTCTATCAATTTTATAGTTTAGTATCGTCAGCTTCATTGCATCGTCTATCTAATCTATACCAAATATAGCAATTGTTCTGTCACACTACTGAAGCGTTAAAAAATAAAGCGCAATTAAAATCCATAATAATATATCAAAGCATAGTTCGCACAGATTTCGCCAATAACTCGACACGCTTCTCAGAACTGATGGATGACTGAAAAAGAAAAAGCGTGAAAAAAGGAGCCTGTGATGAACGAAAACACCGGCGCCTACAATCACGCCAATTTGTACTATAATCCGCCCACATCCGGTGGCGCTTAACGTTTAATTTAATAACAATCCTGAGCTAACGAATACTTTATAATCCCATGGTGAGCGGTTAAAAGGTGCCGCCGATGATTTGAGTGTTCGGTTCAGTCATAAACAGATGAATTTTATCCTTTCGCTTTTGTTGAGATACTTTTTCATTTAGAGACAAAACACAAGAAAACATTGCCTTTGGATATATTGTGTTGAGGTTTCAATCAATTTTTTATGTCCATTGTCCGAATTAAAAATTACATTAGTGTTTATTTCTTCACATGTTATAATTCTTCTAACTTGACTTTAGATTTATAATGGTAGTGCTTAATACATAAAAGTAAAGTTATTTTACAACCTAAATATATTTCGCTCCGGCGTTTGTCCTCTTATCTTTACTGAGAGGGTTCGAAGGCTGGTATTTATTTTATTTTATTAATATTTCCATAATGGCATCATACCCTCTAATAGTTTTCTATGATTTAACAGGTTCCAATTATTTTTTGACTTGTTATACAGACGATTCACGTACATAAACTGAACATAGCAAAACACCCCAACCCAGAACAGTTATTTGCAGGTCATGTACTGGAAATTGAACCCGCACCCCAAATAGCTGCAGTTAAAATATATAACACGCTAACCAGTCGACAAGGTATAAAGTCTGACAGAACAATTGCTAGTTTTGTACGTGATAGAGCCATGCTACAGCTATATTAGTAGAATAGTTGTAGCACGAATGGGGCACTAAGGAAGGACCATGCTCTCACAGAATACCAGCGTAAAATAGCAGCTTAACACTCCTGTGTTTCGTATGGTGAGTGTCTAACCGGAGACCCTTTTTATTGGAAAAGAGGCATTCCATTTTAGTCCTCACACGTGACAACGCATCTCCATTTTGATTCGCAAACGAGGATAGATGCAGATGTCTATGGGCCACAGCAACCACTTACCATCAGGTGGACTGTGTGCTTATTTGTCACCCTATCCTATAAAAAAATAATTATTGAGAATCTTTTTAAATTTAAATATAAATCATTTACTACAATATTAAGCGCTAACGTTAGTACCTTCAAAAGGAGATATTTGCCATAATTGTCACGCTTGGCACGCAGTTTGGCAATTAAGAAGGCGTTAAATAAGTTTATAGATATATCAATATTATAAGTTATTCGATTAAAAATCTCAAGTGTTATAATATATATATATATATATATAATATACAACAAATTACCTAATGATATAAAAGAGTGCGACTCATTTGGCCTTTTTTAAATCAAAATTGAAGCAGTACATTTACGACAACATTTTTGAAAGCGTTCACTGCTGAAAAAGTGCGATGTGCTGGATGTTTAAATATTATACTTCATTTTTTTGTAAAATAGTTTATAAGCTCATTATAAGTGAACTATGTTCTTCTATGAGTTAATAAAGTTCTGTGAACCGAAGTGTTTCATAAAAATTCAGTATTATTAAAAATGCTACATTATAGCCGTATTCTACGTTTGATTGGATTTTCTCATTTTTTTACAGGTTAAGGGTGACAAACGAGCACACAGTCCAGCTGATGGTAAGTGGATGCTGTGGCCCATAGACAACTAGGTACATTTATCCTTGATTAAGAACACAAGGCAGATGCGTTATCACCCTGAGGGCTGATGGGAAATATCTGAAAGATTTTACGCCTTCCGATATTTACATTTCATTACAATCTCGTTTACTCCAGAAGTTAAATACCCAGACCAGTAATGGGTTTTCTTATGGAAGAGGAGGCAAACGAACGTACGGTTCACCTGACGGTAAATGATTACCGTCAAACATCTGACACCATGTGAATTTCAGGTGCATTACCGGCATTTTCGAAAGGAGGAGGCTCTTTTCTTAAATGTTCCTAAGTCGTATCGGCCCAGAAAAACCGTTGGTGACAGTAAATTTCCCAGTGTGATCGTGAGAGACGAAAAAATCCTCCTAAATCGCACGATTGTGGATAACCAGCCATCGAAATGATGAGGATGGAATTTCGAGTTCTGAGACAGAGGAAAACCAACCAGGAGATGGGCAGTTGCGTCTTCCAATATTAACTAAAGAGTTCTGCTTGCCAAGCGTGGCAGTTATGGCAAAAATTTCCCTATGAGGCAATCTATGTTGTAACAGTCACAGTACTGGACATTTAGGGTTGATGAAGGAGATAAAGTTTATCCCTGTGCTTCTACTGCAGTTTTGAATTCATTATTTATCGCTCTTTTTTATTTTTATTAAAACCACAGCTATTTTCAAACGACTTCAAAAAGGAGGAGGTAAGTTCACCGATTACTAGAAAACGCCTGAACCGATATGGAAAATTCTTTTTTTTTTCAAAGGATATGCTTTTCAGGTGATTCCATATAAATTAGATCAAGGTTTGACCAGTGGTTTCTGAGTTGAAGTCGGTTGTACAAAATCTTTAATTTTACCAGTTCTATTGCTATTTATTGTGTGAAACTTCTTCAGTACTTCATAGCATTCTTTTTTTATAGAATAAGGGTGAAAAACGAGCACACAGTCCACCTGATAGTAAGTGGTTACAGTGGCCCATAGACATCTACATCTATCCACGTTTGCGAATCAAAATGCAGATGCGTTGTCACCCGTGAGACCTAAGAAGGAATGCCTCGTTTCCAGTAAAAAGGGTCTCCGGTTCTCTACACTCACCATACGAAACACAGCAGGTTTAAGTTGCTATTTTACGCTGGTATTCTGTGAGGGCGTGGTCCATCCCCGGTCGAGTCGACCCATTCGTGCCACAACTATTCTATTAATATAGCTGCAGCATGGCTCTCCCACATATAGCATTCACTGAAAGCTTAGAATACATATAAAAATATTTTTTCTTTTTCCCGTTTATTTACCCGCAATAATCCCACCACTGCACATTATCCTCCTCCCATTATGAGGAAGATTTGCCATAATTGCCACGTACGACTGGCAGACTGACGATCGCGTCAGCGTCAGACGTCTCGAAATTTAATGCTGCTCCCCGTAATGGGTCTTACATGTGCCATATTCGAAATGTTTAAGCCACCATCTATCGGAGACGACATATCGCATAATCATCTATTACAACTCCGACCTGATTTAAAAATGGGCTGACCGACTTTCGTAATCTGCCACCACATAACCATGACATTATATACAATAATAAGGACACACATTTACAATACATAAATTGGTACAAACACAGATATAGATAAGAGTTTGATATTACTGTCTTCAAAACCTGAGTTTTATATCCTTCGAAGTCTAAAACTATTATTATTGGGGTATTGAGTATTTAGATCAGAAATTCTACACTATAATTTTAACATAACCATGATATTCAGACATTCGTCAGACAAACCTCAAAACCTGAAAACGAAATTGTACAACCAGTGCATGTTGCCAGTGATAACTTACGGATCTGAGACGTGGTCGTTCACTGCTGGCCGTATGAGGAAGCTCAAGGTCTCAGCGAGCTATGTAGATGGCTATGCTCGGGGTTTCTCTGCGTGATAAATTTAAAATGAGGATATCCGCAGTAGAACCGTAGTAACCGACATAGCCCGACGGATTAGTAAGCTGAAGTGGCAGTGGGCCGACCATATAGCTTGAAGAACCGATCACCGATCGGGAAGAAAGGTCCTTGAGTGGCAGCCTCGTACCGGTAGGCGAAGTGTAGGGCGACCCCCCACTAGATGGAGTGACGACCTTGTAAGACGTGCAGGAAGTCGATGGATGCAGATGGCTCAGGACCATGCTTTGTGGCATTCCTTGGGGGAGGCATTTATTCAGCAGTGGACTTGTGAAGGGCTGTAATGATGATTTTTTTTATAGGATAAGGGTGACAAACGAGCACACAGTGCACCTGATGGTAAGTGGTTGCTGCGGCCCATAGACATCTACATCTATCCTCTATTACAAATCAAAATGCAGATACGTTGTCACCCGTGAGGACTAAGATGGAATGCCTCATTTCTAGTAAAAAGGGTCTCCGGCCACCTGCACTCACCAAGCTAAACGCAGAGGTAAATCTCTACTTCACACTGGTATTCTGTGAAGTCGTGGTACCACCCCGGTTCGAGCCGGCCCATCCGGGCGACAGCAAAAGATGCCGCGTGGTTCTACCACTGCTAAAAATGATGATGATGATGATGAACCATGATATTAAAGACGAAATAATAAAGACACGCCTTTACAAGACGTGCGTTAATTGGTACAAACACAGATAATGTCCTTCAGACCGAATTTCGGTCACGGCGGCCAGTCTCAACAGAGGCTAGCCATCTGCGCAAGACAGGATTATAGTGCCCAAGTGTATGCACAAACTTAGGTGCACTCTACGACTACGGTGCACTGACGGTAAACCGTAACGACCGGAGAGAGATCAGGCGCAGAACCAGCGGCTTTATGTGCTTTCCGAGGCACGGGGGTGAGACACCACCAACTTCCTTACTCCGGGAAGCTACTGAGAATTTCTTGATGGAAAAACACAATGACTAATTTTATTTGGCCCGACTCGGGATTCGAACCCGGGACCTCTTGATCAACAGTCGCACTATTACAACCACTACCACCAACATGGCAGTCACAAAAACAATACACAAACACAGATATAGATCCGGTGTTACAAAACAAGTCACAAACACAAATATAGATCCGGTGTTAGATGTTATTGTCATTCAATACCTGTATTTTATATAGACTTCAAAATCTAAAACTAGGGTCTCGAGTATTTCGAACAAAAATTTTACACTATAATCTTAACGGGTATAATAATTGCGATTAGTCAAATAATTCTTTCTAAGCAGCTCATAGAATATACTCAAAACATATCCTTCAGATTAAGTGTTTTAAATCCTTAGCTGAAAGCAGTTCTTTTACAAGCGGTAACTACCATGTCATACTTGAAAAATTTGCCCATACCTCGCTGAGCTTTGAGCTTAGACTTTGTAACCGCAGTCTCGGGCCTCGGGCCTCTGCATAATTTGTGATTGTTGTCTATCGCCTGGCTGTGAAATATGCATTTTTGTCAAACATCAGGGTGCAACATGCAAGTCAGTTTGATTTCGGTAAATCCCTCCTCGCGCTTCTATTTTCAATACATCCATAAAATTTTTTTATAGGATAAGGGTGACAAACAAGCACACAGGCCACCTGATGGTAAGTGGTTGCTGCGGCTCATAGACATCTACATCTATCCTCGTTTGCGAATCAAAATGCAGATACGTTGCCACCCGTGAGGACTAAGATGGAATGCCTCATTTCCAGTAAAAAGGGCCTCCGGCCACCTGCACTCACCAAGCGAAACGCAGAGGTAAACCTCTACTTCACGCTGGTATTCTGTGAGGTCATGGTACCACCCCGGTTCGAGCCGGCCCATCCGTGCGACAGCAAAAGCTGCCGCGTGGCTCTACCACTGTTATAATATTCCTACATTAAAAAAAATATGAACATAAACTTGAAATCAAAGCCCATTGTTGCTTCTGTTGTTCTGTTTCATGGTTCTAACAGAAGTCAGCAACAATGGGCTTGCGGTCGTCAAGTTCGTTATGATCCATTTCGATCAATTTAATTGCATAATAAAAATATTTTATACCTATTTTTACAGCGTTGTTTGGTGGAGCAATTTTCGGCTGTTAAGATTTTTTTAATTGCTTTTTTTAAGTTGTTTATTAGAACTATGCAATAAAATATTTGATAACGCTTTTATTTTAGTAATTCATAATTCACATTATGTGTTAACACTGATTAAAAAGCTCTGCCATCTATTGTCGAGTAGCTAAACTTCTTGAAATCATCAATAAATCACCTTTAAGTAATATAATACGAAATCAAAGGATATAATGAAAATCACTAAATCTAAGGATCATACATTACACTTAATACAATTTTAAACTTAAAATTGATAATTTAAAAGAAATGAGATGCATAAATCGCATTAAATTTCACATACTGATTTTAATTGTCGTGCTTTCACCATAGATGGCGCTACATAACTCAATTACAGATTATGCCTGTATAAAACCAATCCATTACATTAATTATTTAACCTAATTTTTTTAATAAATAATTAATAAACAGTACATACTATAAACTATTTTTATGATTAAGTATGTGAATCCAAACCGACAGGACCGCGTGATAGAAATTGCGTCGCCATGAAACGCGCAATAAAACAGTCTATATATGTGTTTTTGCCTTTTACTTACAGAACTCAGACATGATCGTTTAATGTTGGCTGTATTTTGTGGTATGGGTGACAAAATTTATTTTGAGTAATTTCATCCCATCCTCATAATATCGGCTCTTCACTTACCACTCAGGCTTGATAAGTATAGAAAAAAAAAATTAAGATGCAAATTCAACCCAGTTATCATATGATATTACGAAAACAGGCGATACTGTGATTTGGAACTAAACCCATATTATAATTATTACTTAAAACCAAGTAATACAAACCTATAAATGAGAAACACAATACACTAATAAACTACGTACTTATATACTTTGTTGATCCTGGAATCCCTTCCATATGCATCCTACAATAGTGGTTCGTATAGAAGGAATACATTCTCATCATCATCATCACGATGAAGGAATACATTCTACTGGCTATCATTGCCAAGATGTGATTGGCCTCACAACTTCGAACGGATGCACCTCCGAAAACAATCCCGATGCACCTCTATCGACATTCGGAATGCGTTATTATATTAAATGCACATAGTGTTATACATTTTTTTAGGTTTACCTAGCCTAGAGTAAAACGAGCTCAGAGTAGTTACCACAGGTAGTTACTTTAGCTTTGTTCAACGAAATCTCAATCTCAATATCTACATCACACTTAAGGTCAACAGTTAACAGATGCCCAGGTATTTCAAATAACTCTGTACAGACAAAAAACATTCTGGACATCTTGTGATCAGCTTAAGAATAATAAGAATCATAATATAATCGCGCTTACAAAAAATTATAGCAGTTCCACAAGATCTGTTACATCATTATAGTTTCTCTTTACCCCTTTTCTCATTTAGATACTTTAGGCCAACCTCAAGCAGTGTTACCGTGATTGACGGACTACTAAGATAAACCAGAAAAAATATAAAATAAAACGAACATATATATATATATATATATATATATATATATATATATATATATATCAAAGATATCAGAAGAATGGATCCAAAGGCAGCATTACCAATGTGAGGGTACCATTTATACGTGGTATAGCCACGCTGCTGCTATATTATGGTTACAGCAAGAATGGGTTGGCTCGACCGGGCAGGACCACGCTCTCACAGAATACCAGCGTAAAATTGTAGCTTAATGCTGATGTGTTTTGTATGGTGAGTGTAGAGAACCGGAGACCCTCTTTGCTGGAAATGAGACATTCCATCTTAGTCCTCAGAGGTGACAACACATCTGCATTTTGATTCTTATTTGAGCATAAATATAGATGTCTAAAGGCCACAGCATCCATTTACCATCTGGTGGACTGTGTGCTTGTTTATTCCAACCCCTGAGCGCAAGTGTAGGTACTATAGTGCATTTGGATTTTTTTCAGAAAATCGCTGCCAGCTAGCGCATTCCTTGAAAGGTTTATGCCCAGTTACTTACTTATCTTCACGCACAATCCCTGACGGGGTAGCCAGAGAGAACAGATCGCCAAGTGTCACGATCCTTACATACCTTTTTCTCATGCCTCCTCTAACATTCTACGTGCCAACTCTGCACTCTGTCCTCCACCTTCCGCCGTGCCAGTTGTTAACTTAAATAGATTGATAATATGAAAAGTCTACTGCACATGAACATAGATAATCTCTACCATAGATTACCATATAATTGGGAGATTTTGCATTATTATCAGGTGCTGCTGCATTGCCTTCTTTACTCATACGCCGCCACAAGAAAGCTAATGTTAATAATACTGCAATGTTAACTTAATTGTAATACTAGTTAACTTTTAAATTAATATACACCAGTCACGGCACACCGTGGTATGAATAGAGAGAGCTATTTTCCTTACATAACTTATTGTACTCATTTCCATCAAATAATGTATAAACTGACAGAATGTAAGAGGGAAACCGTTACAGCTTATTAAAGACCACTGCTGAACATAGGCCCCCCAATAGATTGCCTCATAAGGGGGATATTTGCCATGGTTGCCACGCTCAGCAAGCGAGTTGCCAACTGCAGTTTTTTATTTTTAGTATTTGTTAGGAAGACGCCACTGGGACTGATGGGACGACATCCACTGATTGATATTGGGTAGAGCATTTTTTACACCGCCACTACACGGTGTTTGTTGTAAAACATCGAATAATTTATAACCTGACTGAATATAAAAGTGAAACAGTAAAACTATTTTATTCATATTCTCGTAACTATTATATTTAATTTGTTCATGTTTTATTTTATCATTTCAATAACTTTTATCTAAAAGATCTACAATGCACTTGTTAATCCACTAGTGGTATAGATATTCATGGCCGACGGTGATCACTTACCATCGGGTGAGCTGTATGCTCGTTTGTCTCCTTTACTATAATAAATCTGATAATTAAAAAATTTGTAAATAAAAAAAAAAATTGTTACTTGATTATACAACACACATTCAGGAAACATTATTATTTAAGACAACAAGAAAATTAAGTCCCGTAAGATGGCTATCATCCGACGCCAAGGAAAAGAGCGCACCGAACGTCCTGTCATTTCTACTATTTTTAAACATAAAAAAAACAAATGAGACCAACCGTTTATCTCAAATCGGCACCCTGTTACTCGTTCCACGTGAAGGTTAACACCGATTCATTAAAAAACGACGCTTGTAGACCCCCAAAAGACTGAAAAAAGACGATGAGAACTCCCAAAAAGAATACGTTTGGTTACCGAGCGGCGCCTAGCGGGTATTGCGGCGGCGTCTGTGAATGTGAGACATTTACTGCCTACGATCGCTTTATGGTCTGCTTATTTTTATAATAACATACGTAAATCAAATAAGTATTTAATATAAATGATCTTATCACTAAATTAGGATTTTGACTGTACAAAAATCCATGCATTAAAAATATTATATATGAAAACTAGCTGTGCTTGGCACGAATGATTTCTGGATCTTGACATCGGCGCCACCTGATAGGTCCAGTTGTGAATATAAGCCATTCCCGATTCAACTTAGGCACACACAAAATTTGATCAAAATCGGGCCAGGCGTTTAGGAGGAATTCAGTCACATACATTGCAGTTGCTCATGGGCGGCGGTAGTCACTTACCATCAGGTAAGCCGCATGCTCGTTTACCCCTTCTCCTATAAAAGAAAACATACGAGACTGTACACGGACAGAAGAATCATATATAATAAAGAATATGAACACCAGATATGTGAGCTTATAAAGTATACCATCTCAGTCCTCAATTGATCATGCAGCTGTACTTAAAACATGTGACACTTTCGTATTTAAAATAAATGCTTTATCACAATGAGTGTTTTTTTTTTATAGGATAAGGGTGACAAACGAGCACACAGTCCACCTGATGGTAAGTGGTTGCTGCGGCCCATAGACATCTACATCTATCCTCTATTACAAATCAAAATGTAGATGCGTTGTCACCCGTGAGGACTAAGATGGAATGCCTCATTTCCAGTAAAAAGGGCCTCCGGCCACCTGCACTCACCAAGCGAAACGCAGAGGTAAACCTCTACTTCACGCTGGTTTTCTGTGAGGTCGTGGTACCACCCCGGTTCGAGCCGGCCCATCCGTGCGACAGCAAAAGTTGCCGCGTGGTTATTTTTTTAGTTTAACGCGACTTAAATCTATTGTTAAAAATAAACATTTTTAGTTTTAAAAAAAACGATAAACTTTCCTAACTTACAATTTAGAAAATTTCTAGTTTTTAATAGAAATAAATAAAGGTATAAAGAGTTTCATGATATAAATTTATTATCATCTACTATTGTATTCATTAATTGGTAGGACTCTTTTCTGCCTTCTGTGTGGGTGGGTAGTATCTACCTAGAAGCACTCTTATCTACTTTCTGTCTCTAAGAGACCACGCGTGCTGCAATACTTAATTCCCGTCGGAAGAGTATAGAGCTCCAATACATATTATAATTACAGGCTATATATATATATATATATATATATACACATACATATATATATATATATATATATATATATATATATATATATATATATGTATATGTATACATACAATTACAGGCTGTAAGGCATTACATCTTAGTCATTAGAGGTGACAAAGTATGTTTGAAGGGGGCTACAACTTGTTGGCTGTAGGTGTCCATGGACTGCCGTAGCCGCTTCCCACAAAGAGCACTGTAAGTTCGCTAAGTGATAAATTTTAATTGTTTTTTAATATTAAATATATTTTATAGTCAACTCGTGAGTCGTAAAGAGCATGTTAGATGTCGGAATTGATATTTTGCCGGGCAGCGCGTGGTTTTGTTGATCGTGGTTGCGCTCCCGCACCTAATTTATAAGCGTTGACTCTGACACGGTCCGCTATGCGTATGCATGTCTACATGAATGTGTTTAGACCCTGAATGACCTTTTTTTGTCCAACGGTGGCATCATTTGTGAGCTGAATGAAGACTATTTTAATGATCGGAACTTTCAGAAACTTTATTTTAATAGGCATTGCTTACTACATTCTTACACTCTGTGATGTTGGGGAAGCCCACTGGGGGCAGCGTTTTAAGGGTGACTAAAGGAAAAGGGTTCATGTCGCTAGCAGAGTTCCAACACTTAGTACATTTTCTCTACCGGCGAGTTATTTTTATATTTTTTTATAAGATAGGGTGACAAACGAGCACACAGTCCACCTGATGGTAAGTGGTTGCTGTGGTCCATAGAAATCTACAAATATCCTCATTTGCGAATCAAAATGCAGATGCGCTGTCACCCGTGAGGACTAAGATGGAATGCCTTTTTTTCAGTTTTCATCATTCCAGTCAAGGGTCTCCGGTTCTCTACACTTACCATACGAAACACAGCAGTGTTAAGCTGCTATTTTACGCTGGTATTCTGTGAGAGCGTGGTCCTTCCCCGGTCGAGCCGACCCATTCGTGCTACAAACATAATATAGCTGCAGCATAGCTCTACCACGTATAAAATATATTTTATGTATCGGTGAGTTATTTTATATAAATTGCACAGGCACAAGCACAGAATGGGTAATCGCTTTTCTACACAGTAGGTAAGCCAGCCCTCGGTAAACTACTTATACTTCCTTGACATATATGTTCTCTTCAACACTTTGTCTTTCTATATATACGTTTGAAAACATCCAAAAAATGAGGCATTTTAACCGTTGAGAGATTATCTGAAATTGCACAGACCCAATGCGGGAACAACTTTTCATTATCTACACAAATACGTACTTGTTCCGTGGTAGGTACTTGTTTCGATCCCGTGATCTTTATTAATAATAATATTAATCTAACGCTAAACCACTCTTTTACGGAGTGTCCAGATCTGATAACCTCGAATAGGTGTCGACATAACTATTCCGCATAACAGACGATATATGTAGAACGCTTCGATCAGTGACGGAAAGCAGTGTTAAAGATGCGAGTCTTTAGTACTGTGTTCATCAAGCCACCCCCTAGGCATGTTAAATTCGGCAAGCACGAGAAAACAAAGAAGAACGAAAAGCTTAATTATTTCGAAGGTAGAAAAAACATTGCTTAAAAGGAATAAAATTTTGTAATATGATAAAAATGTAAATGATATCATGATACAAACTAAGATATTCCTGATATCAAATCTTGAGATAGAGGTGAATAGGTATTTATCTTAAAATGTAACTAATTTAACACTTATTCTTCTCCTGTTACTATTATATATATATATATATATATATATATATATATATATATATATATATATATATATATATATATATATATATATATATATATATATATATATATATATATATATAACATTTTTTGATTAGGATACAAATCATGAAGTAATCACAGTTTCATATTATCGTTTTATTATATTAATAATCGAAAAGAGACAATTTTCCCAACCCATCATCCCGTGGGTGTCATACGGGTGGGGACGACTTAGGAAAATATTTTGAAGGCCTTTAACCTTTGTAAAGTGATCGTAAAACAATCTATGTACAGAGACATGGTAGCTCAGGCACAGGCTCAGGGATAAGAGTCAAGTTCTATCCGTCAGCAGCAATCAATTATTAACTGAAATTTTGAGTACTGTTGACCGAGTGTTCAGCAATTAAATAAAACGTCGTAAGAAACCTGCATGTCTAAGAAATAAAACCGGCTAAGTGCGAGTCGGACTCACGCATGAAGGGTTCCGTACCATCGCACACGTTTCTAGTAGGGGAGCCTCCTTTAATTTTTAATTTATTTTTATTTATTTTTTGTTATAGCGGCAAGAGAAATACACATTCTGTGAAAATTTCAACTGTCTGCCTATTACGGATCATGAGATACAGCCCGATAAGAGACAGACGGACGGACGGACGGACAGCGGAAGCTTAGTAATAAGGTCCCGTTGGTAACCCTTAGGGTACGGGATCCTATAAAAGAAACCTTTTTCAAGGTAAAGTTCTGCTAACATGCATTGGAACAACGTGACGGACACTTCGTTACCCTAAAATCCTCCAATAAACGAAAGCAGGTCTGGGATATATATACTGTTATTCTACTATTTATTCATCATCATCATCATCATCATCATCATTACAGCGTTTCACAAGTCCTCTGCTGAACGTAGGCTTCCCCCAAGGAACTTATGCGTAATGAATACGCTTATACAAAAAAATCACAGAAAATATCAATGTTGGTCAATCGACAAATTTAAAAATGTCATTAAACAAAAACTGTATAAAAAGTGTTATTGTAATATAAAAGAATACATATAAGAAAATAACGTCTGCAATTTTTTTTTTTATTTAAGGAAAATATAACACAAAGTATAACACAGAGTTTAATTTGAAAGCAAAGTTAATTAAAATTGAACATTAAATTAATCACATAGCGCCAAAATTGTTTCCACTAAAATATTTTAACAAAACTCTATTGAATAGACACAAGAAGTTCTATTAAGGTCTTACATAATTACAACGTAGACTTTTTTTGTTATTATTTATGTACGGTGTACATTCGCCTAAACGTAACAGCATACTTAGTCTTCTTAATAATCTTCTGGTAGAAAACCCTTACCTAGAAAACTGCTACCAACGATGCGAACCTAGATACGATTAAAAACGAACATACATTTAACCCAATAGGTTTATTTGCCAGTTACGACCCGACGCAATCATTCATTCATTTTCTAACCATAAATTAAAAATCGACCTAACCTCTAACAAAAGAAATAAAAAATAAAACGTTATCGAAATTCCTCAGCGATCATAAGCATAAAGGCTATTAACAGCCGAGTTTCCGATAGCGCGTCTCAAGACCTCATAGGTGTAATCAAAGCTGCCATCGCTCAGAACCTGCCAATTAACAACGCATAAACATATGAAATGTTGTTTGTTCTCATTTTTTGTAGGATCATTACATCCTCATAACGTCAGTAAATGCATTCAAACCGTACGTACTGGCGCAAGTTAAAATGACATCGCCGCGTTTATCATTAGAATCAATTATTTCCCCATTTACCTCTCTGAATGCGCCGACAATCCCGCAACGTTGGCAATCTTATAAGACACATGATCGCTTTTTATACGTTATTAAGAAAATCTTCGTCACTTATACATTCTTTATACAGTACACTTATACTTAAAGGTTAATTTTATGCATACCATTACAATGACCATAAAATACCAAAGTCCCATGAATATGTCTTCTAAGAAAACTTACACGTGCCTGTATGAGAAGAATTCACGGATTTCTATCATTTCTAACCTTAAACTATTCTAGCGTATGCTACCGAGTTGAAAAACAAAGGAAAGAATGATAGCTAACGGTTGAATTTTATTGCGATTTGGTGAAGTTCTTTGGGTTTAGTGACCTTTTTCTAAACAGCATTTATTTTATTCATAAAACAATATTATATATTATAAACAAAGCCTTCCTATTGACATCGTTTTCGCAGACGGAACACATTTTTTTCTTTCTGTAAAATAAAATGCCATCAAAAACATAACTTGTAAAAAAAGCCAAGTCTCGCAACTCAGTTTTTCTACCGTAAAAAGTTGTGAGATCCATGTAATACCAAGTCAATTAATTTATGCAGTCCATAGATTGATACATAGATTGACTTGGCAATCGCATGAAAACACAATATATCTCACAAGTAATACATATTATATCAAATTAGATTGTTTAGTGCGATTGCCAAGTCAATCTATGTATCAATCTATGGACTGCATAAATTAACCGACTTGGTATTACATGGATCTCACAACTTTTTACGGTAGAAAAACTGAGTTGCGAGACTTGGCTTTTTTTACAAGTTATGTTTTTGATGGCATCTCATTTCTTTTTGTAGATAGTTATATCTAGGTAGCTATTTACACCTATTATTCCATTATACATATATAGGTACAATGATTCATTCACTGCAAATGTAACTTTGTAATACCATATGTTTATATGGGATTACAAAGTTATTTATGCAGTTGGAGTATCTCGAAACTGGACCGAAATTGTAAAATATTTTAATTTTTCCTTGATTTATATATTAAAGAATAACTATCTTCCAAATTTGAAGTTTCTATGTCTGCTAGAAGTGCCTCAGAGTTTTGATGATCGGTCAGTCAGTGAGTGACAAAATTAAGAAACTTTGACTAGTTATAATTCTTAAACTACTGGTTCAAATTTAATGAAATTTGAAATATACCGAGTTTATACGATGCCTACTTGGTTAGTAAATTCAGGCTTCTAGTTTTATCCATAACGAAGTTATAGCGTTTCGGAAATGGCTTGAACTGCTTCGAGAAAAGGATGGTACGGCCGTGCCGCTTTTTTGCTCGACTTGGCGGGGGCACTGCCGTGCCCCCAGACTACATCCAAGTGTTTATTTTATATACACTAACAATAATTATAATATATACGCAGTATGAATAATAGTAAAGAAAATATACATAAATACATACATAAACACTCACGCCTGTCACCCAGAGGGGTAGGCAGAGACTACGGACTTCCATTTGGCACGATCCTCACACACCTCTCTCGCTTCCTCCACATCCATATACCTACGCATACACGCTCGTCGGTTAAGGGTACTCCTAATCTGGCCCATTTTTAATGTATCGCCGATTTGGTCGATAAACTTTCGTCTAGGGAGTCCCTTCCCGATCCTGCTGTTCACTTTTGCAACATAAATTTGCTTTGTCACTCTTTCCTCTTTCATTCTTTCTACATGACCAAACCAAGAAAGAAAATATATATGGGTATATGTAAATTTTATGCATAATATTATCAAAATTAGCTACATCAAAAAGAGATAATAGTTATTTATGCACCCCATATAGGTCTGTGAGTGTTGTAAGAGCCTACAGAGGGAAACTTAACAGGAGTCTTTACAATAGTTAAGTACTATAAATCTCTGATGGGTTGTATTGATGATGATGATGGTTATATATTTATGTGTATGTTTTTTATGTATTGTGTATGTATGTATTTTATTATTCAGTTTTCACCTATGTTAACCACTGTCAGAGTCTGAATAATCTGAATTTCATAAGTGGTAGAGCCGTGGCTCTGCAGCGGGCTGCAGCTATATTAGTTGTAGCACGAATGGGTTGGCTCGACTGGGGTTGAACCAAACTAGCAGCTTAAGGCTGCTGTGTTTTGTATGATGAGTGTAGAGAATCAGAGATCATTTTAACTGGAAACGAGGTAGGCTGATAACGCATCTGCCTTGTGTTCTTAATCGAGGATAAATGTAGATGTCTATGGACCACAGCATCCACTTATCATCAGGTGGACTGTGTACTCGTTTGTCACCCTTATTTCATAAAGAAAGATTGAGACGTGACCCTTCACTGCGGACTGTATGAGGAATCTCAAGGTCACATAGCGGACTATGGAGAGGGCTACACTTGGAGTATATATATTATGCGTAATAAAATTCGCAATTTTCTGTCTGTCTGACAAGCGTGACGATTAAGGCAAACCTTTCCTACAGCGGGAGGGGCCCATGTCAAGTGTTAGTTCTATGTCAAGTGGACTTTTATGGGCTTATAATGAAGAACAAGAAGATTCGGGACCAATGAGGGCATCCACGACTTTTTCTGCCACCAGGGCGGCGCCACCTTACAGTGAGGTAAAATATTTGACAGATTTCATAGCGGGAACGATAATTTCTTAGGAAACTGTAATCTTTAAAGTTTCTTTCTGTATTATTAGTTATATTTTATATTAATTACATTAGAAATGAATAAACTAAACTATAAACATAACTAAAAGCCGATTTTTTTTAAAAGAGTTATAAAATGCAAAAAATTAAAAATTAAAATTACTGACGCATTGTGTTGTGTATTTATATAATACTCTAGATAATGATAAACTATTATTTAAAACGATTTTCTCAATTATCTGACACTGTGTAACAATAAACTTTACCTCAGTCACAACTAGCGACATCTGATGAGTGGAAGATTATTAGCCCTCATTATATTGCAACCAAAGTCAAAAGACAATTGATAAATGTTGAGACCAGATTTAGATCCCAGTATCCACGTTGTAGAGCAGGTACTTCGAGCACTATGTCACGCATTCGCCATTGTATGGTTACTATATGAGCTATTAACAAAAATGTGATACTTGCAAAAGTGCGTTCGCATCAAGAACAAAAGGATCAAATTCAATGAGATGGAAATACTAAGTTGGAGTGTGACACCTACGTCCAAGGGTGCGGGCCAAATTAGAGAGAATGCTATAATTAGAGAAGATTACAGGACGGGCCCTGTACATACTGTGTGCAGGATGCGCGTGGGAGTTGAAGGTGAAACTAACCCATGAACCTGCTATGGTCTTTACATTGTTCATGTTAATTTTGATATTTCTGCTAAAATAGAGATTAACGTTCTTGTTTATATTTTATTAATACGCTTCAATAGCTTAGATTTTCGATTCGAATAAATAGCTCATTTAAGAAAAAATATCATCAAATTAATAATTTGATCTCTTTTAATACCTATAAGTGAGGCATCCTGTGTTCTGTTTTTGTACATTGTGTGCGAAATAATAATAAAGCGACGTATTTGTCATGTCAATAATGCTTGCAATTGATTATAATTATGAGTTTAAATACTATTCGTTACATTTTGATTTGAGTGATGTCCATATTATTACGAAAACAAATCACAAAAAGAAAAAGAACAAGAAGACTTCTTGAACAAGCTTTGTGGTTTGTATTCAATCTAGTAAACCTCAACAGCAGCCGTAATGTCGTCTTGCGTAAAAAATAGGTCGTGTTAATTAATAGCACATGACATCATCATAGATTTGTGTGAAGTTACATTTGCATAAACGTCGCACGATGGCCAAGCTAACGTCCCTTGTGCGATAAACTGGGTAGACGGGCCGGTGACCGGATTCTGGTCGTTTAATAGCGATCGCGAATGTGAAAGTGTGTAGGTATTAATTACTATTTACTCGGTTCGTAACGAGCAATAACAAAAATAATAAACAATGTCAATAGGTCACCAGTGGGCGTCCCGCTGCCTCAATTACTCATCGTTATCCGTCAATGACCTGTTTGCTTAACTTTTCGTTTTAGCTATCTTAATACGATTTTGCGAACAAAAAGCTCTTACTTGATATGTGATATTTATGTCTTTAAAAGTGACTTGATTATTTGGTAAAGATAAGTTAAAATGTAAGGTCCGTTTAAAAGACATAATGGATGACGAACATTTAGTAAAACACAAAAAAGGTAAAAAAGCGGAAATGTTTACACATTTCTAAATTTGTTACAAGTAAAAGTTATTATTGGTAGGACACATCTCTAAGTGCAATAGGGTAGATACCACTTTTGTACCTATTTCTACTACCAAATAGCAGTGCCTGTATTGTTGTGTTCCGATCTGAAAGGACCTAGTATAATTAAGGAATGTGAGGCATTCCATCTTATTTCCAACGGGTATCTGTAGCCTTCTTTGTTTGAAGTTGGTTGCCAATATTCATGAACTCACCACTAGTCACCACTTAACATCAGGTAGGACGTAAGTTCTTTCGTTATATAATTTTTATAAAAAATAGATGACTATCGAATTAACGTAGTAAAATTGAGAACATTATATTATTTCTGATTAAGTCGTCGTTTCTTTTTTCTTTTTTTATACAGTACATTCAATACACTACTGTGAGTAAATAAATCTTTCCAACTTTCGAGTATTAGATGTCTCGTATTTTTGACACTGGCCGCCAAAAAGTTATCCAAATCCTGCAAAAAGTAGAAGTCTGTAGGCGCAAGGGCTGGTGAGTACGGCGGGTGACGGAGAGCTTCCAACCCCCAGTTCTTGTAACTTGGAGACCGTCTGTTGTGGAGTATGAGGTCGCGCATTGTCGTGTAGGAGCAGCGGGGACGAGCGATTGACCAAAGCTGGTTGGAGAGGCGCGAGTTTCTTCATCTTTGTGTTCAGTTCTTCACAGTACACATCTGCGGTAATGCTCATCCCGTTTGGTAAGAATTTGTGATGAATCACACCGGCACTAGACCACCAAACAGTGGCCATCACTTTTCTAGGGTAAATTTTCGTTTAGGGCATTGTTTAGGTGCTGAACCAGGATCCATTCAACTTGCTGAGCGCTTGCGATTTTCAAACAGAATCCACTTTACCTTCGTTTGTTTTGGTTGGTTTGAAGTTAGTTGCCAATGTCCATGAACTCACCACTAGTCAGAATCAGGTAGGTTGTAAGTTCGTTTTTTATATAATTTTTATAAAGAATAAAGAAGAATAAAAGATAAAAAAACGAATTAACGTAGTAAAATTGAGTATATTCTATTGTTTCTTATTAAGTCTTCGTTTCTTTCTTCTTTTTTATCAGCACATTTAATACACTAATGTGGGAAATAGATCTCTCCAACTATGGAGTTGGTACTAGATGTCTCGCATTTTTGACACTGACCGCGAAGTCTTTCAAATTCCGCTCGCGACTAATGCTACTCGGGGCAAGCGGAGCAATACAACCAAGGCGACCCCTGTCATGCTACCCGTGAATTTTTACAACATCAGGGGACTTCATTCCAACTTTAACGCTGTCCATTACCATCTAGAAACGGCGAAGCCGGCCTTGCTCTTTTTAACTGATACTCAGGCGCCCTCTCCGGCTGATACTTCGTACCCCGGGTACGGGTAGGAGATATCCTACCCGGGGTACAAATTAGAACACTCCTTTGTGCCCCGGGCTGGAGTTTACGTATAAGTCAGAGAGGACATCTGTTTTCGACGGCAGTCTTGAAGGTACGGACCTGTCCATCCTATGGCTGCGCGTAGACAGCGACGACCATCCCCACGTCTACGGGTGCCTCTATAGGTCCCATAGCGATAATGTCGATACAGACCGACTCATCGACTACGTCCAAATGGCTGCAGACTCCGTGCTACAACAGGTCCCATCCACAGAGATCGTGATACTAGTTGATTTTAACGCCCACCACCCTGAATGGCTTGGTTCTCGTTTAACCGATCATGCGGGTAGATCTGTCTATGACTTTGCCTTGGCATATGGTCTAACACAACTGGTTACTTCGCCTACGCGGATCCCAGATGTGGAAGACCATGTACCTTCCTTGTTGAGCTGAGCTCTCATCCGGACGGATATCAGGTCTCCGTCGATGCCCATCTGGGCTCTTCGGACCATTGTCTGATCCGGAGTACGGTGCCACTCATGCTCCAATCGCAGTTGCGATCTGCAGCTTGCCGCCGTGTTTGGCACTATAGGCCAGCCGATTAGGACGGGATGCGTCCTTTTTTTGCATCCTACCCTTGAGGGGGGTTTACTTCTCGCCGGAAAATCCCAGCGTTGTTGCCGATTCTATTGCTGATGTGGTACTTCAAGGTATGGAACTTTTTATTCCATCTTCTGTGGTGCCCACTGGAAGCAGATTCCAGCCATGATTTGGTCGCTCCTGTAAAATATCATCACGCTATAAGCAGGAGTGCTACCAGGCCTGGGCGGACGCATCAACGTCTCGGGGTGCACTTAAAAAGAAGTATAATTCCACCTCAGGGTCCTTCAAAAGCATCATTGTTAAGGCAATGTCTGAGCAAATCGACAGAATTGGTGAGAAGCTAGTTCGCCTTCCTTCGGGAACCCGTGCATTCTGGTCTCTCGCCAAGGCTGTCCAAGGGAACTTCTGTCAGCCATCTCTTCCATCTCTGCACAGAGAGGACGACTCACTGGCCCATGCCGCAAAGGAGAAAGGCGATCTGTTAAGCTCTCTCTTTGCGTCCAACTCGACTCTAGATGACGGGGGGAACACACCGCTGACCATCCCGCGATGTGAGTGCTCCATGCCGGATGTGCGGTATTACACAGCGCTCGGTTCGCAAAGTACTCCTCTCCCTGGACATCAGCAAGTTGAGTGGGCCCGATGGAGTCCCTCCCATTGTGCTGAAGACGTGTGCTCCGGAGTTGGCACCGGTTTTAACGCGTCTTTTCCGGTACTCCTACTCCCAAGGCGTAGTCCCGAATTCATGGAAGACAGCTTTGGTCCTCGCGATCCCCAAAAAAAGCAACCGCTCAAACCCGTCCAACCACAGGCCTATCACCATCACCTCTTTGCTCTCCAATATAATGGAGTCCATTATAAACTGCCAGCTCACGAGGTACCTTGAAGATCACCAGCTGATTAGTAACCGCCAGTACGGTTTTCGTCGGGGTCGATCAGCTGGTGATCTTCTAGTCTACTTAACTCATAGATGGGCGGAGGCAGTAGAGTCTAAGGGGGAGGCATTGGCCGTTAGTTTGGACATAAAGAAGGCCTTCAATCGGGTCTGGCACAAAGCGCTTATTTCGAAGCTTCCTTCCTATGGGCTTCACGAGAAATTGTGCAAATGGATCACCAGTTTCCTTGCTGATCGGAGCATCAAGGTCGTAGTAGACGGTGCATGCTCTGATTTCAAGCCTATCAACGCTGGTGTTCCACAAGGCTGCTGCGGTTTCTCCTGCATATCAATGATATGCTGCAAACTGGTAGCATTCATTGCTATGCAGACGACAGCACTGGTGATGCCTTATATAACGGCCGTGCCAATATTTCTCGGGAAAACGTCGCCGAGAACCGGGACAAACTTGGGTCTGATGTCGAGTCTTTGCTAAACAAAGTCTCGGATTGGGGGCGACTAAATCTAGTCCAGTTTAATTCCCAGAAGACACAAGTTTGCGAGTTTACCGTTAAAAAGAACCCCTTTGTCGTATCTCCTCAGCTTCAAAGCACCCTTGCTGCTCAGCTAGCATCGGAATCCTTGGCGTCGACATATAGAATAGTGTGCAGTTTCATGGTCACTTGGAACGGAAGGCCAAATCGGCCTCTAAAAAGCTTGGCGTGCTCAGCAGAGCGAGACAGTATTTCATGCCGGCACATCGCTTGCAACTTTACAAAGTGCAATTTCGGCCTCACATGGAATACTGTTCTCATCTCTGGGCCTGGGCACCCCAGTCCCAACTCCTTCCACTTGACCGCATCCAACACAGAGCGGTTCGAATCGTCGACGACCGAGTTCTTTCTGATTGGCTCGATAGACTGGAACTGCGTAGAGATGTTGCATCTCTTTGCGTATTTTATCGCATCTATCACGGGGAGTGCTTTGAGGAATTGTTCGGACTAATTCCAGCCGCTCAATTTCACCATCGCACATCGCGACAAAACTCGTGTTACCATCCATACCATCTGGATGATTGACGGTCCACCACTGTGCGATTTAGAAGAAGTTTTCTCCCTCGCACAACTTCCTTGTGGAATCGATTACCACCAGCGATTTTTCCGGACTGATACAATTTAGGAACCTTCAAGAAAAGAGCTTTTACACCTTTCTAAAAGGCTGGCAACGCATCTGCAATTCCCCTGGTGTTGCGGTTGTTCATGGGCGGCGGCAGTCACTTACCATCAGGTGAGCCGCATGCTCGTTTTCCCCCTCTTATATAAAAAAAAGTAAATGTATAATTATATATGAAAAAAAAATGTAAATTTGTTAATGAAGCAAATATAGTTACAGCTTACAGTAAACATAAAAGTATCAACCATTACCAATGTGATAAAAATATTCTTTGTATGATATGTTTATAATAATTTAAGACTCAAAATAGCATTTCGAATTTAATAAAATATTTTAGGCACAGACTTTACACAAGTGATATTAATATAATTATTTAATTTATAAAAATATAAGTTATATTTTTATAAATTAATAAAATAATTATATAGCCAGCAATTATATAATCTAAAATATGTATTACACAAATAATGATTTTAAGGATTATTTTTCAACTTTAAGACTTCATTGCATATTGTCTTAAAAACACTTCAATTCTTTACTCTACTTGAGCTAATAGTTCCAATTTTATTGTAGTAGCTATGACATGAATGAGTAAGTACATGGTTAACGTTGTGTTCAAACTAATGTTATGGTAGGGTCGATGATAGCTTTGATCGTTTACGTACTTAATAGGCACGGACAGAACGTAGCCTTGAAGGCATTTCGTAGCCACATGGCCTCTCGCGATTTATAAAAAATATCCCCTCAAATATAATAACCGCCGGCTAATCTTTGATGTAAACCATCTCGCAAATCACGTATCCAACCGAGATTAACATCCATTATTTTGCATATTATTGACATTTACTACCACACCGCTTTATTTATTTATGCCCAGAGTTATTTGGGAAGTTATTTTTTCAAGTTGTCCACATAAAAATGTTGGTGGGAAACAAAACGAATACAATATTTATGGCTGGGCCGATGTGTGTCAATGCGAAATTTATATTGTCGAGAGCTGATTTAGCTTCGGATACTTTCCGTTTGAAATACGTTCTTTGTGACAGACCCACAAGCTTCATATATGGATAATGAGGCATGTGTTGAGGAAAAATTCCAAGATGCTCACGATAAGGGGCGCTAAGTTATCAAGAAACGTCTCAACCATCTTGTTTTCGAATTACTATTTTATAAAAGTTTGTTATCGAACTGATAAGTTTATAATGTTTTAGTGCCTAGTTCTGTTCATTGCTTTGTCACCCCTGAGGTTGTCCTATATATGAAATGCATCACAACTTTTATTTGTTCTTGCTCTCCTACTCTTCAAACCCCATAACACTACGAGTGCACTGCGCTTGGCGTCAGATTAAATAATACAGTTGTATCAAACCAGACGGACTCCTATATTACCATGTGAAAACTAACTAAATCCCGATTCCGATCCCAATTAAAAGATATCCGCCGTTTCATCTTGCTTCATCCTTTTTTAAATAAATTGAAAAAGGATGAAGCAGGATGAAGGCTAAATATTAAAAAGGAACTTGAAAGCAATTGCTACTACTAAAGTAATTACTTTGCGTTGCTGAATGGATAGTGTAGTACGTTAAGGTTTCTAAGTTTGAATATACAACAATGTACGATCCTTCAGTATTTTCCTCATGCTATAGATTGTTGGGAAACATTTGTCTTCACATGGGCTTAGGTATGTTTATTATATATACACAGTACATTTTTATCAAATGTAAATTGAGTTAACCTTGAGCACAAAAAAATTAAGCAAATCCATCACTATTTGTCTTGTGGTTGCGGTATACTTTAACAGCTTAATAGAAGGTTTTACATGTCCTACAATACGAAGAAGATGCATGCTATATAATGGTTGTAGCACGAGTGGGTCGGCTTGACCGGGAAAAGGACCACGCTCTCACAGACTAACAGCGTAAAATCGCAGCTTAATGTTACTGTGTTTAGTATGGTGGGTGTATTTAATTTATTTATGTCGCAAACGAGATGGATTTTGATTTGGTGAGTTTAAGCAGTACTTCTTAACTTGTAGTCGCTGTTATTGTTACCATTTTTAAGTTCAATAGAATAACAAGCAGATTTGTCCACACTTATGAGATGTTGTTAAACTGAATTACCACTGAATATACCTAATATAGCTTCCCTTTAAAATGACGAAATCTTTAATTAATATATTTTACGGTGCCATGTAGTGGTATATTACCCCATTTAATCCCGGGGGTGTCGTAAGAAGCGACAGAGGAAAACTGAAACAAGAAATAGGAAGCTGCAACTTCCTGATAAGAGTACTAATAAAATTGCCGTTGCCAATCCGCCTGCCAAGCGTGGCAACTATGGCAAATATCTCCCTTATGAACCAATCTATATTATTAGCTTATGGGCTTATGAGCTTAGCAGTGAACTTTCGACGGACGAAATGAATGAATATGAACTTCAATTTGAAATAATACAAACAAGAAATTTAAATGCGATTATTGTGTTAAATTCATATCTTTTTTTTGAGTGGATGTTTGACACTCCGTCATAGTTCTTAGGGATGAGAACTTAACTGGGCTCATTGTAAATAACAACGCATTTGCATTTTGATATTTGGTCGACGATAGATGTAGATGCTAAGAAGTGTAGTGGACTTTGTGCTCGTTTGACAGCCTAATTTTATTAAAAAAATAGGTTGAGTTGATAAATTTGTGTTTTAATGCTTTGAATCTTATGACAGTCATGAGTTGGAATCTGGTATTAGACCTAGGCCGACATTACGCAAATATAGAAATAATTGGTTTTTAATCCGGGTATGGTTGTGTTGTGATTGTATACTACTGAAACTGAATACCAATAAAATAGCTTGAGCAATACAATGAGCAAAGTTAAGTGAGCTGTTGGTACACTTATAGCAATATAATGGTATGGATACAATGGTAAAGGTAATGGAGATATTAGCGCTGTTAAAAGTTTCAAATTATGTTTGTAAATAGATCCGTAAATTGTGAGCGAGGGTTTGACGTCATATGAAATATGCGTCGCGTTCAGTCTATGGTTCTTTGTTAAGTTATACCGCATGCTGTTAACTTTATACCTATAAATAATATTGAAGTGTGTCATTGGTCCTTGATTATCTCAAACCTAAATAACACTACATTAATAGATCCTATCCATGCAAAGCTGGGGCGGGTGGCTAGTTTGGAATATTAACTGTGGAAACTTGGTTGATGATCGTCGATGATGATAATTTTATAAGAATATGAATTTCAATTGATTACATTCATAACAGCCCATTACAAGTCTACAACTATACACAGGCATCTACCTAAGATTGCTTTATAGAGGGGTATTTGCTATAGTGCCAGTGATGACATACGGAACTGAGACGTGGTCCTTCAATGCTGGCCGGATGAGGAATCTCAAGGTCGCTCAGCGAGCTATGGAGAGGGCTATGCTCGGAGTTTCACTGCGTGATAAACTCAGAAATGAGGATATCCGCAGTAAAACCAGAGTGACCGACATAGCCCAACGGATTAGTAAGCTGAAGTGGCAATGGGCCGGCCATATAGCTCGAAGAACCGACAACCGATGGGGAAAAAAGATTCTCGAGTGGCAGCCTCATACCGGCAGGCGAAGTGTTGGGCGTCCCCCCACTAGATGGAGTGACGACCTGGTGAGATGTGTAGGAAGTCGATGGATGCAGGTGGCTCAGGACCGTGCTTTGTGGCATTCCTTTGGGGAGGCCTATGTTCAGCAGTGGACTTGTGAAGGGCTGTAATGATGATGATGATGATGATGATTTGCTATAGTAGCCCTGCATGGCAACCGCAGTTTTTATTTCAATTAAGTTGTTATCAAGAAGATGCTGCTACCCATCTCCTGTTTCAGTTTTTATATGCCACCTTACCACACCCATAGACGACATAAACATAAAAACAGAAAAAAAATACTTGTCAGTAGCTCTTTCGCAGCTCGAATGGGTTAGCACAATACTTTTACTTATTTTTGTCGATAAGTAGCAGTGCACCTACTATTAAGGTCCGGTTTAAAGTTTCATTATCATCATCATTACAGTCTTTCATAAGTCCACTGCTGAACATAGGCCTTCCCCAAGGAATGCCACAAAGCACGGTCCTGAGCCACCTGCATCCATCGACTTCCTGCACGCCTTACCAGGTCGTCACTCCATCTCGTGGGGGGTCGCCTTACACTTCACCTATCGGTACGAGGCTGCCACTCGAGAACCTTTCTTTCCCATCGGTTGTCGGTTCTTCGTGTTATATGGCCGGCCCACTGCCAGTTCAGCTTACTAAGACGTTGAGCTATGTCGGTTACTCTAGTTCTACTGCGGATATCCTCATTTCTAAGTTTATCACGCAGAGAAACTCCGAGCATAGCCCTCTCCATAGCTCGCTGAGCGACCTTGAGCTTCCTCATACGGCCAGCTGTGAAGGACCACAAAAATGTTTAAAGTTTATAGAAATATAATTACAGATATCCAATTTTAGTCCTTGTATGTGACATCATATTATCTGTAGTGTTTTTTGTTTAGAGCTCAGAATATCCACGCTGCAGTTATTATTATTATTATTCTACTACAATGGGTCGATTTGACTGAGGAAGGACATGCCCTCACAGGATACCAGCTTGATATAACATCTAAATGCTGCTGTGATTCCTATGGTGAGTGTAGAGAACCGAAGACACTTTTTACCGAAAATACTGCATTCCAACTTGGTCCTCAATACATTATGTATGTTAATACTTAATCAAGGATAGATGTGCTCGTTTGTCACCCTTATTTTATAAAATATTAACACAAGTTCAAACATACGGGCCCAGTACAATTAGACCATACAAATACTCGTTCCGTGCGTGCGTTCGTACGCTCGGCCACAGCACCCCAACCAAATAACTCCACTACCGAGTCATATTATTATTTTGACTTAACAAACATTCCCTTTGGACAGTTCCACAGTAGGTCTGTGTAAGCAGGACTTTCTACAGGCTGCTAAAATCACGAGTATTAAAACTTAAGAAATGATTGATTTTTAACAAGAAATAGCAAGTGGAGATAAAAAAGGAATTTAGTCGTGTACATCACATAAACCCGACAGCGCGTAATTCAATACAAACGTATTCATATTCGCGACAATCGGGCCTAGGCCCGTCCCGCCCACACGAGGCGTTCACCGCTTATTGGCTACCGCAGTTAAGGGCCTAATAATAGACGCTACTGGGGAAATGTTTAATACCATTCATAACGTGAATTCTGTCCGCAAATAATATTGTGATTGTCTGATTTTATGTGTTTGGACAAATTAAAAAGAAGACAATCATTAGACATTCGAAATTCAAACCATACTATATATTTAATTATTTAATAACCATTTTAAATAAATAATATGCCAGCTAGATTTTTACCAATATAAATATATGCATGAAATTATAAGCAATGACTATATTAAGTAAAAAGGAGCCCCATGATAGCTCTGGAGGGGCCCATAATTTTTCCATTATTTCGAAAATACATCTTTAAAGTGAAAGAGATTTGCCTATTATTTTTTATGCCACTGAAGTGACAGTTTATTTGATGATGAAATGGTTTCTGCAATTTATGGACATCAGTTAACTTCAAACAAAAAAGGTTACAAATGCGTGGTTACTTCTTGGGTCTAATATGAAATGTTTCACAACTTGTAATTATACTGTCTCTGTATACACTTTAGACCGAAAAACAGAAATTCAGGCACCGTTATTTGGTGGCAGAAATAGCTAAGAGGATTTTACCTACAAAGATAAACTCCTAGGCAGTAAGCGAATCCTACCGCCTAGAAAATTTTAATATATTTCATTCACTTTTATAGTCTTTTATGATGACTTGACGACTGTGATATATATGACATAGTCTTGACGACTATGATAAATTCCACGGCAACAACGTTTCCAATTCGCTGTCTCGGATTACATTAAAACACTGATCCACATGGCTCAGGACCGTGCTTTGTGGCATTCCTTGGGGGAGGCCTATGTTCAGCAGTGGACTAGTGAAGGGCTGTAATGATGATGATGATGATGATGACTGATCCACCTTCACCGACATATATGTATCGACAAATCACTTAGCAATTCGCCTGTCAAGAGTACCTTAGGACAAACTTTCAATAGCGACATTTGATGTATTCATATGCATGCTACCAAGCCGTAGCTATGGTAATTCAGGGGCTCAGCGCTCACTGTAAATTTCACAGCATGCGAGCAATTCGGGTTAGATCCCCGCCGGCAAAGGCGTAGGTGAAGGAAAAGATCAGGAGGAAACCTGCATGCCTGAGAAATTAAAAATATATATTTTGAAAACATTTGAAGTCCGCCAACACTCATTGGGCCACCACGGTCGACACTATCTTGACCTAAGACCCTCTAAAAAGTGAAATGAGGCCTGCACCCAGCAGTGGGACTTATTTAGGCTGTATCTTTATTTTACTTTATACATACCACATTTATACAACCACGAGGGCGACTAAGAGGGCTTCATTACAAGACTATCATCACAACAACATTACCAGTAGTGGATTCATAATGTTGATAAATAAGAAGATGACAATTAATCTAATTCAAGATTTAGTTTATAGACCGGTTACCGTTGCAGCCTATCAAAAGTCCACTACTGGACATAGGCCTCCCCCATAGATTGACTCGTGGGAGGCATGACATATATTACACATATATTGGCAGGCTAATTGGCAACCACAGGTATTTATTTCTTTTTGTTGTTTCTATTTTTTGTTATAGGATAGGGTGACAAACGAGCACACAGTCCACCTGATTATAAGTGGTTACTGTGGCCCATAGACATCTAAATCTATCCTCGTTTGCAGATGAAAAATTAAAAATGATCACCCGTGAGGACTAAGATGGAACGCCACTTTTCCAGTAAAAAGGGTATCCGGTTCTCTACACTCACCATACGAAACACAGCAGTGTTAAACTGCTATTTGACGCTGATATGCTGTGCGAGCGTGGTCCTTCCCCGGTCGAGCCGACCCATTCGTGCTACAACTGCATTACTAATATAGCTGCAGTATGGCTCTACCAGGTGCAGAATGTATGAAGACGCTGCTGTCTATTTTCTGGTTTTTCCCTCTGTTGCATCTTACGACACCCACGGTACTATAACTATAGTGTAGTAGATATTTACACAGCAAATACATGGTAATTACATGGTTATTATGGAACGATTAAATAATGATGATCAATAAAACAAATTATTATATATCATACTTAAGTATCATACATAAAAGTCACTCTCGAACAGAAGTAAATATTTACACACCCCTATTGAATAAATCTTTTAAGGCACGCAAAAACCGCCTTAAAGTGACGTATCCGAGCAATAACAATACGCTGAGATCCTTTATCTTAAATGTTCCGTTTGCCCTCCGACCCGTTACCTTTACCGTTAATTATCGAACTTTTATTCGAATGCAATAACGGTCACGCCATTCGTAAGACAGTTAAAATGTGACGCACCGCGAGCATAACGATCCAGTCATTCGATGCATTGACATAATAACACTGTTAGAACTGGGTCATTGAGGTTTAGGATGGACGCGTGTTTAGTGTTTTTATCGAATAAGTATGACAAACAAGCTCTCGGTCCACCTAATTTTAAGTGGATGTTGTGCTCCATAAACACCTATATCTATCCTCGATTAAGAATCAAAATATAGATACGTTGTAACCTCTGAGGACTAAGATATAATGCCTCGTTCCTTCGTGAAAAGGTTCTCTACAATCAACATAAGGACCACAATAGCATTAAACTGCTATTTAACGCTGGTAGTCTGTAACAAGGTGGTTTTTACCCGGTTGAGCAGACTTCTATCACGCAAAATTATTTCATATAAATATTAGCGATAAAAATCGCTTATAAATTTGTTTTGAACAATTTGTATTTATAATAAATTTTGTACCACTTTTTCCGATTTTTTCTAAACATTACTAAAGGGTTATCAGTCAGTTTCCTCAATAGTCTTTTCTTGATCATGAATTGCTTTAGTGAATTTGACTAATTTCATTGTAATTTTTCTTGAAAAACATAAACCTATTACAATTGAATGATTTTATATAAAATTTTAAAAAAAATTGATAAATCGATAACTAATTTTTTACTGTATTTTTCAATTACACGGCCCGGGAAAAAATTAAGTATGATTCGCGCTGATGTGATGAAATAAATGGGCATCGTCATTATATAGAGTGTCTCAGAATGTCGAATATTCCGTTATACCGTCAAAGTTCGCATCATTCTCGCTAATCGAAAATTCTCAACGTGTACCTTGTATCCTGTAACTTATCTTTAATTTCAATCCACTTGGACCAATGAATCATGTTATCCCAAATTAGGCATCGATAATCAAACTTCTATATTGCATGCTCCTGCCTCTGTACAAAGAAAGCACTTTTACTTTTTTATTGTATGCCATTTTTCTCACGGCAAGCAAATCATTGACTCATCTTTATTTTTTTCAATTCGATCGTGTGTTATGCTCTTTAATTATGACGCCATAGTCGCTGCGGTTACGCTTTTGTTCCTTTTTTGAAATTTTCATTTTGAATTTATTAACAAGGGCGTATCTTCGTTTGATCTCGGCAGTTTAAACGGCCAAATATTGGTTTAGGTTTTTTGCCTCTGTAGAACACTGCATCTTTTATGTTAATCATTTTATGTTAACGTCAGTTATAATTCTCGTATAACGAAATAGAGTTTATGTTATAAAAAGTTAAAATAAACTAACATTCCTAAGCAACATAAACATTAAATACAAAATGGTCGTTCTGAGATCGTTTCTGGGACCTACGGGAACATAGCACCCAGGTAGACTGTGTGTTCATTTGTCACCCTTATTCTATAAAAAAATGAAAGTAATTGAGATAAAATGCCTCACTGCCTGTTATTATACGGGTCCTCTTTACCCTTGAGCCCTGAACACACCAGTGCAGGTAATGCTATTTGGTGGCAGAAATAAGTAATAAGGTGCTACCTACCAAGACTCTTACAAAGAAATGAAGTCCTAGTAACTTTTATTAGTACCTAGTAATTTTTTATAGACACACACAGTCCACCTGATGGTAAGTGGTTTTTGCGGCCTATAGACATCTACATCAAACAAAATGCAGATACATTGTCACCCTTGTGTTGTAAAATAGCAGCTTAATGCTGCTATGTTTCGTATGGTGAGTGTAGAGAACTGAGATCCCTTTTGCTAGAAATGAGGCACTCCATCTTAGTCCTCAGGGGTGACAACACATATACATTTTGATCCCTAATAGAGAATAAATATAGATGTCTATGGGCCACAGTATCCACTTACCATCAGGTGGTCTGTGTGCTCCTCTGTCACTCTTATTCTATGAAAAAAACGACTCTACATCGTAGTGCTGGGTATACGGGAACAATACTTCTTAATAAAAAGCGCATATAATTCAACTTGCGTATTTACAACATCTATATTCACCGACGCGACGCTAAGATTAAAATATTAAGTTTTAAGAGACCATAACGGGTGGTGGAAGAACGTGATGTTTACTGTCTGTTAATACGATAGTAGATACAATCCTGGTGGTAGCTCAGCCCTAACTTCACAACACGCGGGTTCGATCCCGCAGGCATCAATAAAAATGTTAATTGAAATTTTAGGTTGTACGTGGTAGAGCCATGCTGCAGCTATATTAATAGTATAGTTGTAGCACGAATGGGCCGGCTCGATCGGGGCAGGACCACGCTCTCACAGAATACCAGCGTTAAATAGCAGCTTAACACTGCTCTGTTTCGTATTGTGAGTGTAGAGAACCGGAGACCCTTTTTACTGGAAACGAGGCATTCCATCTTAGTCCTCATAGGTGGCAACGCATCTGCATTTTGATTCGCAAACGAGGATAAATGAAGATGTCTATGGGCCACAGCAGCCACTTACCATCAGGTGGACTGTATGTTCGTTTGTCACCGTATACTATAAAAAAAGGTATTAATTTGCTAAGTGTTCGGTGGAAGGAAAACATCGTGAGGAAACCTGCATATCTGAAGAATAAAAATATTTCAAAGACATGGGAAGTCCGACAAAACGCACGGGAGCAGTGCGGCGGACTTTTGCTCCACAACTCTCTCAGAAATGAAAGGAGGCCTGTGCCCATCTGTGGGATGTTTACGTGCAATAGCAAAACTCTCCACTCTTGTTATTTAACGCAGAATAATAGGGCATTCAACTTTAAAAGTCATTAAAAATACTACGTATTAATATAATCTTTGATTTCCTCGCAATGTTATAGATAAAAAAAGTCTTTGAAAAGAAATATTATATTAATATTGTGTTCATAATCGAGGATTCGAGGATTTGCTATGATAACCAGATTTGCGGCAGCACTATCGCAGACTAAAACGACGATCCCGCCGACTGTCGAGAATGCAATTCCGAGGTGCTGTAAATAAATATAACTGTCCGATATGGCCCGTGAAGAAAGTGCATTCTGCGCGGACCCCGATCGTAAAGTAGCTTACAACTCAATAAACATATTTTCAATTTTAATAGCAACGCCACTGTCCCCTTCCTAGTGCGTGTGAACGTTTTCGCTTCATTTAAAAATAATATTTTGGCGTTAAAATGTTTAGGTTATTTAAATATCGATTTAGTGCTTATGAGTGTCAATTGCAGATATATTTTATTAACACAAGTTAAGTTTGACATTAGATCACCGCAAGTGGTTGATCGGCAATATAATAAATGCTAAAACGATCCTGTTTTTGTTTTTACCCTTTCGTTTTTTTTTAAAACGTTCACATTTCTACACTGAGAGTGGCAGTACAATTTGAAGGGTTGTTAAAAAAGATTGTAATTTGAGTCTGGGTGTTCTGTAGTCTTAAGCTTGTATTACATACATACATTTTATACATACATTTTATATTACGTACGTGTAAGTTACGACAAGTGAATGCCTCGTTACCTCATTACACACAAAATTGCGTCAGGTTAGTATGTCCTGCGGTCATATTCTTGTAAACACTTAATTTTTTCTAATGAGAATATATTTTAATAATCCTAAACAATGAGAAAAAGATGTATTATATGAACAAGATGTGTATGTATTTAATGCATTCACAGTACAATTTCTTTGTTGTATTTACATATTACAATTAGCCACTGCAAGTAAAACCCCGACCACTTTTACCGCAACATTTGTTGCTGGAGAGCCATCAAGTCTAAACATGTCACATCCTATCACTACATGATTATTCAACTGCAGCTTGTCGACTGCCCGCTAAGCAGCTCTAATAATAAACTCGAGGGCGAACAAAGGCCCTCTGAAACTATTTGAAGCACACTGCCCCCATGTTGCCGGGGGTGCCCCATGTTAAAGGACAGGCGGACCAAGAGGGCTTTGTTAAATGGAGAAGGAAAGAAGAAGTCCCTTCCCTGTAATCAATGTGGTAGCGCACTTAACTGTCCAAATATGCTCTTACATCGTGCTACATCTTCAACACAGCTGTACGTGTCTCCGTTACTCCACGAAGTCTCAGGTGTTTGTGAAGTACATGAGTGTGAAGACCAACTTTAGGCTGAGAGTTAAAAAGTTTGAGTTGAAAGTTCACCACATGGCCAATTAAGATCATCCTAAAGGAAGAATTTTGGCTGAAGAGTGTCACAAAACACGACGCGTATAATAGTGGTAGCGTATATTGTTAGTATATATGTTATAATCATGTGTTAGTTTATAACCTACAATTATATCCATGAATATTTATATATAAACCTCTGTTGCCTGAAATAAATTAATAATCTATGAATGAATAAAAAAATATCTTACTAGATCTTTACACATATCATGTCTACCGAATTATGATACAGTTACACTATCCTATTATATTAATAGTGAAGGATTCTCCTACACTGCGCTGCACTGCACTCGCCAGCACGAGGCTGTCTCTATTAGATTTGTTGAATTATTAAATTTTTTTTGGAAACCATTTATTTTGATTTATATAATAACTAGCTCTTACCGCGCGCGTTGCATCTGCAGAAGAAATAAATGTGGAAATATCAACGTGGTAGAGCCAAGCTGCAGCTATATTATGATTGTAGCACGAATGGGTCGGCTCGACCGGGGTGGGACCACGCACTCAAAGAATACCAGCGTAAAATAGCAGCATAATACTGCTGTGTTTCGTGTGGTGAGTGTAGAGAACCGGAGACCCTCTTTACTGGAAACAAGGCGTACCATCTTGGTCCTCAGGGGTGACTGCGCATCTGCATTTTGATTCTTAATCGAGGATAAATGTAGACGTCTATGGGCCTCAGCATTCACTTACCATCAGGTTGACTGTGTACTCGTTTATGACCCATATTCTATAAAAAAATATCGTTTTAAATTTGGAAGAGTTATATTGTTTAGTGAGCTATGATAATACATTCATTAATTTAAATGATATATAAGTTTCACACAAATTTGTCGGTACGATACGCGCGCCACCTATTGTAAGTTAATTTTACTATGCCTATAACCTTCGCACAAGTGCAAGCAATAAGTCCACAAAGTTTTACCGCAATCTGATGAACGGTATGACAGCGCGTAAAATATGAACAAGCAAATATTAATTTTTATATATTAGATAAATAAAAATTCACTACAAATATGCCTGAAAAAAAACATATTTTAAAATATTACAAAGTCTCAATATTAACTTATAAAATATGTGCATTGAAATCTCCTAAAATATGGCTACTTAAACCATAATAAAATAATTTTCTTTTAATTCTACTTATTTGTATGCCTACAAATCTATGCAAATAAATAAAATTGAAGTATCTGTTTTTAATGTTAAAATTACAGCTTTTTACTCAATGCAAATAAAATTATATACGGTACTTATAACAAAAATACAATTAAGAAAATGTTTGTCTATCTGTGTGTCTTCGTTCCGGCTAATCTCCAAAACGGCTCAACCGATTTTGACGGGAATTTCACTGGCAGATAGCTTATGTCATAAGGAGTAACATAGGTTACTTTTATTTTCGAAAAAGGATTCCTTTCAACAAAAAAAAATTAAAAACCTATATTACACGCGGGTGTAGTCGCGGGGTACAGCTAGTTTACAATAAAATTTAAATGTCAAAGAGCTATTATAAAAATGTTACTCCCTTCTTCTTTATTCTGTGTTAGCTATGTCAGTATTTTATTTTAAGGTCGTATTAAAATATGTATAAGTAAATATGCCTTATGAGTCATTTCACTCATTAGTTCATGAATTTTATCCAAAGTACCGACAGCATAACAGTATAAAGAGTCGGTGATCATTTCCTTACTTCAGACCAATATCAGTTATTAGAATTTTTTGTCTTTTATTTTTTTATGATGCGTTATAGCTAATAATAAATATTATATTCTTTAACTTTCAGTTTATTTTCATAATATGATACGTACGTTTAATAAGAGGAAAATGAGCAAAAATAGGCATATAAAATAACTTACCGACAGATATGCACATTCTCCTAAGTTTTATTATAAAATAATGTTTCCTCTTCACCTTAGCTTAACAACGTCTGAAATGTCATATAAATTTTACCTCAGATAATGTTACATTTAGCGTTTGCATAGCCAATGTCCCGACAGATTTTGTTACTGGCTGTAAAATTTTATTTCTTTATGAAGTTTTATTATTTTATACGCGATGCGTCTTTGTACTCTTTGTTGCGAATACTAGAGGTGGTCCCTTACGTCTTGCATTGGTTTTAATGCATACATCAGATGCAATAAAGAACAATATATTGTGGTAGGCGATGAGTAATCGAACGTTTTTTATGGTCCGACATGCGCAATAACGTTGTCATTTTACTTTTTTTGATAAATAAAACCTATGGTTCTTCCTGTTATAAAAATGTCAGAAAGGCGTGAAGTAAATACTCCTTTTGGTTCATGTTGTGACTTCGAATAAATATTTGAGAACAATAAGGCGCTGTATACACGAAACGGTCTTGGGATATTATATCGTAAAACAGCCGTGGGGCGATCCACGTGAGGAGATAAGTTGGCTGAAGACGGCGTCCGAGACATAGTTCTGCAGATTTAAGTTCTTTATTCTAGAAGACCGCCCGGGGAAATATTCTTTAATAATTATGAATTACTTAACTTTTATATATCGGAAAATCTTTAATTATGCAAAAATGAAAATAAATTACATATTTTATATGTAATTTTATAAATTTATAAATATAGTTATGTAAATTAAATTAATTATGTTAAGCTATATCAGTAATTTAATCAATAAGATAGTATAACGTTGGTAAATTCAAATTCTTTACCTTAAATTAATTTACATTGCATCATAACGTTGTATCATTAAATAAATACATTATATTAAAGCATCAACGTCATCGTTATCAATTCGTAAACACCGTTAGACATAAGTCTTTCCGATAGTGAAAGCAATCAGCAAATTTTCACACATTGGCTTTAATTGGATTGGCAATAAACCATGTAGTGGCGGTGTAATATTATCCACTACCTAATGCCGACCCATGGATGTCGTAAGAGTCGACAAAGAGAAAGAAACCAGAATGCGAGCGGCAGCGTCTTCCTAATAACAAATAAATATTAAAAAACTGCAGTTGCCAACCCACCTGCCAAGCGTGGCAACTGTGGCAGATATCCCCCCTGTGAGACCATCTGTGGAGAGGCTTATGTTCAGCAGTGGACTCTCGATATTCTGTAATGGTAAAGGAATGGCATTTGCAAATTAGATGTAGGTTGCCGTCGCCAGAACTCGAATGTTGGTACTATCTTATATGACATGTTTTTTCATAATAGATTAGACACCAAAAAGTCCTTATTCCTTGACTTGACTCTTAGATTTTTATATTTTGAAAAGCACTTGAAAAGATATAAAAAAATAGTAAAATTGTAAATAGATAAAGCTTTAGAAGCATTTCTTTTACATATTCTTCCAGGTGGTACAGCTCTATCCCTGCTTAGGAGTCCTTATGAGATATTACCACATTATTGTCTATTTCTACTAAAAAACAGAAGTGTTGTCCAATGTTGCGTACAGGTTTGAAAAATAGGGTCAAAAATAGTTACAGTCTTTGCGATATTTTATTGCAATATTCAGCGGTGACAACGTGTCTGTGAATTTCTTTATTTGAAGTTTGTTGGAGATGTCCATGGATCCCTAATATTATAAAAAAATCGCATAATCTCATTTAAAGGTTGTTGACTAGAGTCAAAATGTTTTTGGAATATTAAATATATACAAATAAACATTTACAACAGAATCGTTGTAATTCATAAGTGCTTGTTGTTAATTTCATAGTGCGCGAGTAATCCGAGTGTGATTCCAACCGTCATCGGCAAATTGCTATTTCACTGCTGGTTTACAATGATGTACTCGAATGTGAAAAAAGACATCGCGAATAAACCTGCATATTTGAGGAAAAATATATTACATTACAGTAACGCGGTGGACTACCTGCACCGTTTCAGAAATTTGAGGAGGCCTGTACTCAGAAATAGGACGTACCATTGCGGCGAATAAAAGCTGTAAATTTACTTTAATATTAATATTATATCAATATAATATTTACGTATCAAAATAAAAATAAAAACATTGAAATCATTACTATGCATCGGGCTTGAATTCGCCACTTCACGTGTACATTTGTTTCATTTCTAAAATGACTTTAAAATTAAGAAAAGTTTCCTAAAAGCTTCTAAAAAATGGAAGTCATAACTATTCAAAGCGATGGTCGAAAAAGGAACAAAACATAAGCATTTCTTAATTTAAATCTCGTAAAAACAACCGAAACTAATGACTTCCTAAAATGACAAACTACATTCACGCACGAGAATCGATTAATACCCCAATCTCAATTAGGCGTCTGTTTACAATATTCCGACTTTTACATTTGTAATAATCGATTTCCTTTAATTTTTATGTCTTTCTACGAGAAAGTTACCATTCTAACTTTCATTTATCCAACTATGAATGTTAATAAACTTTTTCCTTTTGCTGCTTATGGTTCGAGAATAATTTTGTAAGAACCTTATATAAGTACAATGTCTTATTATAACGCAAACATGTTTTATCCCGGCACGAAAGTATAATTAGGGTTCCGCAGATATAAAATTTATCTTTGTAATTTTACTATAATTGTCTTTTCTTATATGTTACAGCATCATAACTTCTGGTTTTGGAAGTACATATTTAATAGCCTAATAATTACGAGTACGAACGAATAAATATTCAAAAAAAAAATTCGTGGGCTCGAATCCACCATTCGGCAACTTTCGTGAACCTAAGTTCTTAACATAAACAATTGCACTACCCAAGCCAAAGACTTTTTTTATATTAAGTTTTAATTTGCAACATATCATATTTACGAAATATAAGATAGTAATACTCACCCAATCATACGCAGCAGGCTTTACTAGGAGTACTTACTTATGTAAAGGTTTTAGTAAAGCCTACTATATATCCCCTTCTTCTATCTTATCTTTATAATAAAGTGACCAAAATTCTTGAAAGAAATTTAAAAATAATTTCTTATTGAATATAGTCTGTAACCAAGCGTTGGCAATGTACGACAATCCATCACCCCTTTACTTCTAGTGGGTATCGTAAGAAGCGAGTAAGGGAAACATCAGCACGATTTAATTACTTCCAAAAGATGGTGGTATAGCCATTTTGTCTTCGCCAGATAGTACATTCTGCTTACAAAAGCCCATTTCCTGTTAATCAAAGATAGATTTACATAGACACCCTATGACCAACAGCATCCATATGCCATCAAATCGATTGTGTGATCTTTGTCGCACTTATCTATAAATAAAAACGCAACTCTTTGACACTCTAAGAAAAAGAAGAATATTTTCCATTGAGATTATGATGAACACCATAGAATTTAAAGTTCAAAAAATATTGAAAATATAAAAGTTACTGAACCCTGTTTTACGCGTGTACCAACACACACTTGGCTTATTATTTTAATACAAATTTAATTATTTAATCAAGCGGTTAAAACTTATTGTGTTCTTTTTGTTATTTATTAGGTTTTTCTAGTATATATTACTAATTTATTAAGTGTTGAAATGTATTCATTTTGTATATTTTTAATAGATAAATTATAACTAAATATATTACATAATGTTAAGTTACATCTTCAGTCATCAAAAATAATTAATAACGTTCGGAGTAAACGACGACTATAAATAATATTATATAATTAAAATTTGCTTTCCGTTTTGTTTACATGTGAGCGGATCTACTTTAGCCATTTCACTGTCCTGTGAGTCATATTATATGAACATTTCAATTGTTTAACAATTGTGTCTTATTCACGTACAGGCAAGTTGTTAAAGTGTGTCAGACAATTTCCTGGGCACAAGCCAGATAGGTTCGTTGGAACCGTACTTCCGCTACCCACAGCCGTACCTTCTGTAGCTAAAAATAAATATTTCGAACTAAAAGAAGCATATATTTCTAGAAATATAATATAATTTTCTTTTAATCTCGCTTTACTTATATAATTAACACAGGTTATTCTGGATATATCTCTATTATCCTGGCGTACGTCAAATGACTTATTATATGCTTTTTACTTGTAAAATGATAAATAACAATTTTTATTTAAGTCATATATTCCTGCACAACAGTGTCAAATTTTATTTTCAGGGTGAAGTAAAGCCTTAGATAAATTATACCAAAATCTTGAAGCCGCTGCTACGAGAGCAGTGTACATAATGCGGGCGTAGATTATGATCGCCAAATCGGCAGTCATTGACATACATATTTACATATAGTTGATCTTCAGTCAGTCTTCACAATTAACTGCAAATGTAGGCCTTTTTAAAGACCCGTTAATTCGTATAACTTGATAGATGTTGCTAAACACACGTTGAACATGCCGATTATTAAGCGTAAACATTTTGATTCTGCTACCAATCATGGATCTATGGAGATTGTTGTGTTGCCGATTTGGGTATATATCATTTGTACCTGGCGTAAGCATAGATAGAACGGGGTGATGATACTCTAACGCCATCACCCTACAGCAGGAATATGAATACAATAAAAAGTAATTGTTTACAGGCTTATCTTCATTATTTTAGGTTCAAAATGTTAGATAAATATTCATTACTTAAGCATATCTTTTTATCCATCAATATTTTTACTATGGACAAGGCATTAATTTATATGCTTTTACTTAATCTTTTTATTAATAGAGCCGTTGCTACAGCATTTTATCTTCAATGCCTCCATAACATTTGTGTTCTGTGGGTTTTTTTTATAAATAAGGGTGACAAACTAGCACACAGTACATGTCATAGTAAGTAGAGGATGTGACCCATATACATCTACAACTATCGTCGATTGAGAATCCAAATGCAGATCTGTTGTCACCGCTGAGAACTAAGATGGTATCCCTCATTTCATTTTCATCTTTTGTAATGACGTTCCCCAGGTCAATATTTTTAAGTTAATAACTTATTGTTATTGACATAGACATAGACAGATAAAAAATGCGCTTTATTAGCATCATTACATTTAATATTATAAGCTGTCAACTACGTAGAATAAAATATTATGGTGCCACAACCTTGACCTTGAAAACCAGTAATTGTTTTTCGTACAAATGTCGGCTTCAACTGAGATACCTAGGGCTCGCGGCGCAACAGCCTGCTTATCAACTACAAGACCACGAGTTCATTATACAACATTGTACATATTATATATTAAAAAGCAAATCAAGTCTCTGTCTTAATTCCAATTGTCACCAAGACACTACAATACCTAGTCAGGTCATAAATTCTGTCACATGTTTAATATAAAATAATTGAAACAAGTTTATTCATTATGTAACCATTTATATACCAAAATGAACTTAACAAAACATAGATTCTTATGATACTAAAGTTTATTCAAAATGACCTCCTTGATTTTGAATACAGGCCTTCAATCTGCGCGGACAGTCGTCTATCGCAGCAGGAACGAGGTCCATGTCAATATCGGCGGCTGCCTTAATCAAGGATGTCTTGAGTGACTCCAAATTGGGATGAGGCTTTGAGCACGCCTTTTCCTCCAAGTGTTGCAGATCTTGTAATCTAAGGGATTCAAATCTGGACTGGAGGAGGGCCAGTCTTCGTGCCGGATGAATTCGATATCACGCCGGCAGCCAGTCTTGTGTGCTCTTCGCTCTATGAGCTGGCGCCGAATCTTGTTGGAATACCCAGTGCCTGTTATTGAACATGGTATGAGAAACAGGTTCCACAAGGTTCGTCAGGACTGTATTTTGATACACAACTGCATTCGTTTTTACACCTTTCTCACAAAAATGTATCTCTGTTAAGCCCCAATAAGAAACTCCCAACCATACCATGAGCGAGGATGAAAAATTACCTCGTTGGACACGCGGAATACGGTTGCTCGCTTCTTCACTACTGTGTGCGTACACCTTATCATTTTGTTTGTTGTAGCTCTCTTCTACGGTAAAAATTTTTTCATCCGAAAAAAGAATTTCCCGATATTTTTTTCCCGCGTACCGCTTCAACAAAGCGCGACATCTCTTCAGTCTCAGGTCCATTAGACGAGTATTCAAACGATGTCTTGTTTTTCTTCGATATGCCCGAAGCCCTAAGTCTTCATTTAACACCCTTTTCACCGTGGTTCTGCTTAACCCCATCTGAAGAGCCAACAGTTTCTGCTTACGTTTGGGATTTCTTTGAATTCGCGCCTTCACAGCTTTTATCACTGCTGTAGTCCTAACAGACCGAGGGCGACCACTTCTTGACCTGTCATCTACACTAGAGTCTTCATTGTATCGTTTGATGGTACGATAAACGAATCTTTTGGTTATATTAAAATTTTTCAGTATGTCAAAAATTTGAATTGGCGCGTAACCGCAACGATACAACGCAATAACTGCAACACGGTCTTCTTTAAGCGTCCACTCCATATTTAAAAATGAGTAAAATTCTAAAAAGAATACAGTTTTATTTTCATGAACAATTCGATATTCGAATTCAATAAACTTTTTTGTGGCCAGCATTCTAAAAGAAAAGTTTTTACTGTGTGACAATACTTATGACCTGACTGTGTATTTCTGTATAACTTTTATCAGGTTTGTAGAATTTTAACAAGCTTCATATAGACAAGTCTCTTTCTCTCTACTTTTACTCCTATTGATGGAATAATTCAGAAATGAATTACATCAGTAGCAGTTATAACAATTCGATTTCTATTATTTATAGGTAAAATAATTCGATTATCACCGTCTAATGAACGAAAATATTCAGAATTATTTTTATTATTTTCAATTATATATGAATCAAATTCAATATTATTATAATCTGAATGTTCATAACCTCAATATCATTGATGTCCAATAGATTTTAAAGTAAAAAAAATATTTCTGTATAACTTTCATCAGGTTTGTAGAATTTTAACAAGCTTCATATTGACAAGTCTCTTTCTCTCTACTTTTCTCCTAATGATGGAATAGTTCAGGAATGAATTACATCAGTACCAGTTACTATAATTCGAATTTGATTATTTATACGTAAGATAATTTGATCATCAACGTCTAATAAACGAAAATTATCAGAGTTATTTTTATTATATGAATCAAATTGAATATTATTAAAATCTGAATATTCATAACTTCAGTATCATTTATGTCCAATAACTTTTAAAGTGAATGACATTTATGAATCTAATATTAAAAAAACTTATTGTACTTAAGTTATTAATTTAATAAGTATTTCTAAATAGTAGGTAGGTCAGTAATTATAAAGTAGGTTTTAGCAGATAAATAAAACACAGGTATTAACTTCGTCGTAATTTTAACAGACTATCAAGATGTAGTGCTCGGTGGTATGGTTAGTAGCAATAAATATGAAATAAGAAAATAAACAATGTGAAGTAATTTATAAACCGATGCTTATTAGTCAAACACAAAAACTAATTAATTTACTGCCCCTTAAAAAGGATTAACTTATTATATAATGGTGGTTTTGATTGCTTGACCTCAGTTTTACGTACAAGATATTTCAATCTAATGAAAAATTATGAATATATATATATATATATATATATATATATATATATATATATATATAATACTCTTTAAAATAAATGTAATCTTATTTCAAATTTAAGCACTGGTAATGCACCTCCAACCAGCTTTATTATATGTCGCCCACTTTTAAATATTGCGACATATTATATTTTAAAAATTAACGTAGAAAAACATGTTATATTAAATCTTAATAATTATATAAATATAATTATGGAGTATTGAATAATAATCTTAATATATATTACAATGGACAATCTGTTGAAACAAAATTTTTGAGAATATTATTGGACAAACATGTGAACTGAAAAGCCTGTTCCGTCTAATCTAAACTAAATGGTTACATTTTTCTACTGATTATGGTCTTTTACTTTGGGGTACAGATGCTGTTAAGGCTTTTATAGTCCAAAAGAAATGCATGCAAGCTATGCATGGTTTGGCACTAGCATATATCGTGTAAACCGTATTTTAAAAAATTACACAATTTGACGCTGCCATAAATTTACGTCTTAAATTTGGTATGTTTTTTTGAAAATAATATTCTTTTGTTCACAAAGTTAAGAGATACTGTACAGAGGAACTTGAGGCATACTGAAAGACTGACTCTAGTATTATGCCAAGCACTAGCCTTAATAGGAAAAATTGTTCTGCTATATGTATAAAAATTTTCAATAAAATGCCTACAGAGTTTCAATCACTCCTTAAAAAACGTTTTCACAGGATTGTTTAACAATGGCTTGAGGAACAATGCTTCTACTCTTTTAAGAATATTTAAATTTTATGATTAGGATTAGGCATCAAAATTAAAATGAACTAAGTAATTACAATTATATTCTTTTAAATTAAATGTAATAAAATGATTATGATGAATTTGAAAAAATGTTAATTGTTATATTAGTTGTAAAAATGTAATTTATGTATTAGATAAATATTTGTATGTCATCATTATGACAAAGCATGTTGGACTTAAATTTACCAACCTGTAATGTACCTTGATTTCTACAAATAAATTATGATTATGATTATGATGATTATGAAAAAATACCCAATACTATTTTTTAAGTAGTCACGAAGCTGTGTAAGTTCAGAATAAAATATAGACTACACTACGGGCATTAGCGCGTTGATGTCTATTAATAAAGGGCACAATATTTTTAAAGTGTTAAGTGCACAATATTTTTAAACTGATAAAAAAACATTTTTTAAAATAACAATTTATTGGTTATTTTTTGCCCACCAATATGAGGTTATAAAACCTCAAAACTAGTTAATTTTCACATTCGCATCATTTTCCATTTCACGTCATTGTACGAGTAAGTCTTCGTCGTAGACTTATATTAAAATATACAAACATATGTACATACGCTCTGCTATCACAACTGTTTGTCTCAACAGTGAGCAATTACATTGAGAAAAATACATTAAAGCATTGCCACCTGTACTCGTAGCAGTTTCATTAATAATTTTCTTTTTAAATGCGTGCTATGCCAATTTAGTATTTATTTAATAGTGTTTAAAGATAGGTTTCGATCAAATCATGTTTTTTAGAAAAAAGTATGGGAAAATAGTGTCTAGGTGTAAAACTATAAGGACATTTTTTTCTTGCAGGCTATTTAAAAGAGAAGACGATGTAGGATAACGACCCACGCACTTTCATTCATAGGAAATCCGTAGCTTTGTTTTGAAATGAAATTGTTACTTTATTTCTTCTAACAAAGTACGTTTGTATTTGTGAGGGCAGCAGTTCGCTGCGATAAACTTTAACGTGCATGGGTGGTCGATGTGTTGCTTTTGTTGGGGTGCATTTTTTGATGTCAGAACATGTATTATGCTAAAATATTTTTTTATAGGATAGGGCGATAAACGAGAACACAGTCTACCTGATGGTTAGTGGTTGCTGTAACCTATAGACATCTACATTTATTCTCAATATAAAATCAAAATGGAGATGCGTCGTGCCCGTACCCGTGAGGAATAAGATGGAATGCCTCTTTTTCAGTAAAAAGTGGTCTCCGGTTCTCTACACTCACCATACAAAACACAGCAGTGTCAAGCTGCCATTTTACGTTGGTATTCAGTGACAGCGTGCTCCTTCCCCGGTCGAGACGACCCATTCGTGCTACAACTATACGACTAACGAAAACGAGATTATAAAAAAGGTGTAATAATAAAATAATTTCATAAAAATTAAGTAATACTTATTCATCTATTTTCGACTCATAAATTTTTTTGTTGTTGATACAATTGTTTGTTGGTAAACTGGCGTCTGAGCAATAAAATATTTTCTAGAACATTTGAATTCCTTCAACAAGCGCTGTAGCAATACGGAGGGCTAATAACTCCATAACCCTCTTAGTAATGACAGGAGATCAGCTGTGAAACGAACGTGCTGTAATTTTACTATAATTGTTGTGAAGGTGAGTTTATATCACATGAAATCAAAAGTTTTGTAAGACTCTGCTGAACATAAGCCTCTCCAAAAATAGACGATTATACAAGTAAAAGAGTTCTCAAGAAATTTGAATGGGGAATTATGTCTAAAACATTACATATTATTTAGCTATTTAAACACAACTGCTAAAGAAAAAACCGTAAACAAAATACATTCATCAGTTATTTTCATACTAGAAATGACTGTGAAATGGTAAGGCCACATTCCACATCGAGGTTCATGTACGTTTAGACAAATTAACAATTTTCAATATTACTTAACACGGTACCAAGTGTCAGCCAGCAAAGTACGAAAGTGCTTTCAAATGTCTTATTCAAACAAACGCTTGTTGCACTTTATCCGTCCCGTTAAGTGGATGCTGTAGCCCATAGAAATCTACATCTAGCCTCGATTAAGAATCAAAATGCGCATGCGTTCTCACCCTTGAGGATTAAGATAGAATGCGTCGTATCCAGTAAAAAGGGTCTCCGGTGCTCCACACTCACCATACAAAACACAACAACATTGAGCTGCTATTTTACGATGGTATTCTGTGAGAGTATGATCCTTCCCCGGTCGAGTCGACCTATACGTGCTGCAACTATAATATAGCTGTAGCATGGCTCTATCACGTAATAAATTGCAGATTTATTGTCACCCCTGAGTATATAAAATGGAAATAACTTTATCAGGCATAAAAATTGTATTCGGTATTACAAAATTTTTCGAAATTTCTCGAGTGGCAGCCTCGTACAGGTGAAGTATAGGGCGGCCCCCACTAGATGGAATGACGACTTCGTAAGAAACGCAGGAAGTCGATGGATGCAGGTGGCTCAAGACCGTGCTTTATGGCATTCCTTGTGGGCGGCCTATGTTCGGCAGTGGACCTGTGAAGAGCTGTTATCATTTCTAAATTTTCTTTCGGACCCCAGTATGCGACAAATCTGTACCAAATATTTTTAAACTATTTCGTATGTACTGAGTGAATGAAGCTTCTGCACTCTCGTTCAGTCTAGTTTGTGTGAGAAATTATCCTATTGCACTGGTGTTCATGTAATAGAAAATAAACCTAGCAAGCTAACAGCATAGCAAAGTGGCGAAGCAATCAGCTTTTTTTTTGCCGTTGAGCAATCAGTTTCAAAATAGTAGGTTCAGATGCCTGGGTGATCAATAATCGATTTCTGAAAACAGAATTTGAAAATTCGAAACCGTTCTCGAGATAATCGTGGGACAGACAGACGGACAGACTGAAGGACATCGTGAAATCAATAAGTGTCTTTGCAAGCTTCGCCACTTAATAATTGGTTTCGGCACCTACTCTTGAAGCTTGGTACTCTGGTACTCTTGGTACGCTATGTTACAATACAGCGAACGAATGAATAACGGTGTAAGCAAAGTTGACGTAAACTTAAAAAGTCACAGTTACGTAACTGTGATATATTTATTAATGAACGAATGGTTTATAAATAAACAATATTAAAAGGGTTTTCAAAACAGCATGGCTCAAAACTTTCTTTACATACTAAGTTTGTGTTTTATGCTAAATGGCAAATGTATGTGTTTAAAAATCCAATTTGTATTTTAAGAGGTGTTTGATGAATTTACGATTTTTTGGCATGAATTCATTTATTACAATGCAAAATAGCAATCTATGATATACTATGGGATACGGAGCGTTTCGTTTCAAATTATGTGTTTGCCAGCCTGCTTGACAAACTTCAGACTACATCTGCAAGGGTATCGGTTCTACGCGCTCACTAACCTGCCTGCTTACTATGTTGAGTGTGATAATTTCTTATATTTACGCGAATATTACACATCTGAATAAAACAAATTTTATGGATTTTATCGCGATTATTTTTAACTTTTTTATGTCCCGACGTTTTCACCATATCTCTGTAAACTCTAAAGTTACTCTAAAATCAATTCATTATGGAGTTAGAGGTAAATAATCATTTAGTTTTCCTAGATTTTTTAGTCATTCGAAATCTTAATAACACCATCAGTCATACTGTGTATGGGAAAAAGAACCCTACTAACTGATATCTAAACGATGAATCTCACCACCATCATTTACACTGAGCTACCATGGAAAAATCATTGTTTCATAGAGCACAAGGGATCGATAGTAAATATGTACTTGCCCGCCAACCTATAGCACGTCAAGGTTGTTTTGCACGACAATAAGCTTCGGGTCCCGCGCCTACGTCACAGTCACAGTGACCAAGTGAAACCGCCTATAGTCAAGCGAGTGACTTCTGATATATTTAGAAGTACAGAATATATATCATCATTACAGCCCTTCACAACTCCACTCCTGAACATAGGCCTCCCCAAAGGAATGCCACAAAGTACGGTCCTGAACCACCTGCATCCATCGACTTCCTGCATATCTTACCAGGTCGTTACTCCATGTAGTGGGGGGACGCCCTACACTTCACCTGCCGGTACGAGGCTGCTACTCGAGAACCTTTTCTCCCCATCGGTTGTCGGTTCTTCGAGATATATGGCCGGCCCATTGCCACTTCAGCTTACTAATCCGTTGGGCTATGTTGGTCACTCTGGTTCTACTGCGGATATCCTCATTTCTAAGTTTATCACACAGAGAAACTCCGAGCATAGCCCTCTCCATAGTTCGCTGAGCGACCTTGAGCTTCCTCATCCGGCCACCAGTCTAGGACCATGTCTCAGTTCCATATGTTATCACTGGGAACACGCGCTGGTTGTACAGTCTCGTTTTCAAGTATTGAGGTATAATTGACGAGAAGATGTGCCGTAATTTCCCGAACGCTGCCCAACCGAGTTGAATCCGTCGATTGACCTCTCCGTCGAAGTTGGACTTACCTAGTCGGACCATTTGTCCCAGGTAAACATATTCGCCAACAACTTCGAGCTTAGTGCTCTCTACAACTACCGGCATAGGTGTGACATGGACGTTAAACACGATCTTTGTTTTGTCCATGTTCATCTTAAGACCTATCCGTTGGGAAACACTATTGAGGCCATTGAGCATAGTGCCTACGTCCTTCAGCGATTCTGCCATAAGGACTATATCGTCTGCAAATCGAATGTGAGTGATGTACTCGCCATTGATGTTGATACCGTATCCTTTCAAGTCCAGAAGCTTGAAAACGTCTTCCAATGCAGCGGTGAAGAGTTTCAGGGATATGACGTCACCCTGTCTTACACCTCTCTACAATTGGATAGGTTTCGTACTCTGGTTCAGTACTCGGATAGCCATCGTGGCCCTACTGTACAAGCACTTCAACACTTCGATATACTGACAGTCAACTTGGCTCCGCTGAAGGGACTGCAGCACCGCCCAAATTTCAACGAAATCAAAGGCTTTCTCATAGTCTACATACGCCAGACAGAGTGGCAAATTGTACTCCTCAGACTTCTGTACAATTTGCCAAAGGGTATGTATGTGATCTATGGTTCTAAAGCCTTTTCAGAAACCGGCTTGTTCGGGAGGCTGGAAGTCGTCAAGTCTGCCGCGAGACGATTTGTAATGACTCTCGAAAACAGCTTGTAGCCGCGGCTCAGAAGGGAAATCGGTCAGTAGTTCTTCAAGAGAGCGTTGTCACCTTTCTTGAAGAACAACACCACCGCACTTCTGCTCCACGCCTCCGGTGAAATGCCACCATGGAGGACGGAATTAAAGAGCTTCTGAAGGACTTCAAGTACCAGTTTTCCACCCGCTTTTATAAGTTCCGCTGTAATTCCATCCACGCCTGGGGCCTTGCCTTTTTAAGGTGCTAGAGATTCTAATCTCGCTCAGACTGACGTCCGGGATATCTTCGGAAAATTGTCGGATAAGACTCGCTTTTGGATCGTTACTCACACTGTGTGGGTCCAACGATGACGTGTACAGCTGCGCAGAGAACCTCTCAATCCCACTCAAAATTTCAGGTGTCCCGAAAACGATGTTGCCACACTCGGTCTTTAGCTTTGACAGTTAGCTCTTTCTGGCAGACAGATCTCTGGCAAAGACTTTGGAGCCTTGGTTCCGCTCGATTGCTTCTTCAATACAAGCTGTACTGAAGTTGCGTAAGTCCCGCCGCGTGCATTTGGAGATCTGTCTGTTCAGTTGCCTGTCAAAGCTGTTGAAGAATGTAGCTTCATCTCCCGTCTAACAGCCATGAGACTAAGAGTGTGATCGGAGAGTTGTTGTGTTCTTCTGCGGCGGGTCTTGCAGAATTTAGCTCCAACCGAATGGACAGTTTCCACGCGCATGTCGTTCATATCTACCACTTCATTGCAGTTTTCTAGGCACTGAAAACGGTTTTGTAACTCGAACTGAAAGGTTTCGGGACTTTGGAACAGAGCACGAGGGGGACGAAGCGTTGACTTCATTAGACGAGACCTCTCTAACTTAACGTTTAGGTTCAGTGTGCCTCTCACCATTCGGTGATCGCTGTCGGTTTTCACCCTCGCGATCACGGAGACATCATTGAACAGTTGTCGTCTGGTCGTCATAATGAAGTCAATCTCATTTTTTGTCGAACCGTCGGGGCTCGACCAGATCCACTTCCTGTGGGGCCGCTTCTGGAAGAAAGAGTTCATCATAAAGAGTCCCTCTTTCTCCATGAAGTCGGCCAGCTGCTGGCCCCTTGGGTTCCGTTGCCCTATTCCAAATTTCCCTACTTTCAGCTCACCGTCCTCTCTTGTGCCTAGTTTTGCATTGAAGTCTCCCATTAACACCGTATAGTGAGTTTTGGAGGAATGCATGGCTCTAGAGATATTCTCATACATTTTCTCCACCTCCTGATCGGGGTGTGCCGAGGTTGGTGCGTAAACCTTTATGACCTTCAGCGAATACCGTTTGGTGATTCTGGGTATAAGGTACGCATCCCTTGTCGACACACCCTCAGTCGTATCAAGTGACGAATCCTGGATATACGCGTACGAACACGAAACAAAAAACCAGTCACGAGTTTGGGTGTTCGAAAATGAGTTAAAGCCAACAAAAATTGTTCGTTCACGGAGTGTTGCAAAAAAATAGTGGCCACATTTGTCTCCAAAACCGGCCATGTTACGACTATTCCTCTTGAGGGACGAATAACGGTTAATGCAGAATGGTATGCTAGCATTTGTTTGCCACAGGTCGTTTCTGAACTCCGTAAAGAGAACTGCAACCGCAGCATCATCCTCCATCACGACAATGTGAGTTCTCACACCGCACACAGAACAAAAAAGTTTTTAGAGCAAGAAAACATAGAATTATTAGACCATCCGCCGTGCAGCCACGACCTAAGCCCTAATGATTTCTATACTTTCCCTAAAATAAAGAATAAATTGCGTGGACAGAGATTTTCATCACCTGAACGGCCATTTTGGAGACCCTAACTTCCGAATGGAATGGTTGCTTCAATGATTGGTTCCATCGTATGGAAAAATGTGTAAAATTTCGCGGAGAATACTTCGAAAAGCAATAAATACATTTTTAAATAGTAATGTTGTGTCACTTCCTGGATTCCCGAAGTTTTCAGTGCCGCCCTCGTAATGATAATTATGGTATAAATTAGGACGATGTAAGCTTCTACGACAAAGGAGAAAATTTGAGGATGGAGGTTACGTTATTTAAAATAATAATACATAGAAACTATCCAGTTTAACAAAATATTAATTTGCACTTTTACTTAGCCACGCACTGCGGTCACGAATCTATAAATAAATACTTAAGAAACTCTGAAAATAGTTAAACTTGATAACACTGATTGTTACATTGATAAAAATAACTTTGATCAGTAAATCACTGTGACACAGTCAATGGCGTATTGTCGTGAACACGTTTGTGCTTAATTGCAAAGCTTGCACTGAGTAAGATAAGAATATTGTACAAGAGTCCTCATTAGATAAGTTTAGAATAGTCAGCGGCTACGGGTTGTGGATTAACCAGCAGCTTAAACCAGTATTTGAGAGGAGAAAAAAAGTTTTATTTTGTTGTATTCAAAGTGCAATATGCCAACATTCATACGTGGTAGAGCCTATAGCTGCAGCTATATTATGGTTGTATGCACGAATGGGTCGGCTCGACCGGGGAAATACCAGAATGTCATCATAAAATAGCAGCTTAATGTGGCTGTGTTTTATATGGTGAGGCTAGAGAACCGAAGACACTTTTTACTGACTACGAGGCATTCCATCTTAGTTCTCAGGGGTGACAACACATCTCATCCTTAATCAAGGATAGTTGTAGATGTCTATGGGCCAAAGCATCCAATTACTATCAGGTGGGGTGTGTGCTCGCTTGTCACCTTATTCAATAAAAAAGTTCTTCCCGTGCCAACTCAACTTATTGAAATGAAAACAGCCTAATAACAGCTGTGACGATGCTACTGCAGAATTATACTAAGTGATAACTTTATATTGCCCATATATGTATAATGTTCAATTTCCTCGAGTTTGTTTTTTTATAGTTATTTGTGGTGACAAATATATTTTTTCTCTCTATCTTAACTCTTTTTATTTGTTTAATGGCGAAAATTCATTCAAAAGCGCTGAAGTCAAACTTCGCTGCCTGGTGATGACGAAACAATACCCGTCAATATCGGTGTTGGTCGTGTGTATGCTAATTATAGAGGTAAACGCTAATTGTAGGAAATCCAGCAATGTTTTCAATGTTTGAATTTAAGGTAGGATCATCATCATCATTACAGCCCTTCACAAGTCCACTGCTGAACATAGGCCTCCCCCAAAGAATGCCACAAAGCACGGTCCTGAGCCACCTGCATCCATCGACTTCCTGCATATCTTACCAGGTCGTCACTCCATCTAGTGGGGGGACGCCCTACACTTCGCTTGCCGGTACGAGGCTGCCACTCGAGAACCTTTCTTCCCCATCGGTTGTCGGTTCTTCGAGCTATATGGCCGGCCCATTGCCACTTCAGCTTACTAATCCGTTGGGCTATGTCGGTTACTCTGGTTCTACTGCGGATATCCTCATTTCTGAGTTTATCACGCAGAGAAACTCCGAGCATAGCCCTCTCCATAGCTCGCTGAGCGTCCTTGAGCTTTCTCATACGGCCAGCAGTGAAGGACCACGTCTCAGTTCCGTAAGTCATCACTGGCAACACGCACTGGTTGTACAATTTCGTTTTAAGGTTTTGAGGTATGTCTGACGAGAAGATGTGTCGTAGCTTCCCGAACGCTGCCCAGCCGAGTTGAATCCGTCGATTGACCTCTCGGTCGAAGTTGGACTTACCTAGTCGGACTATTTGTCCCAGGTAAACATACTCGTCAACAACTTCGAGCTTAGTGTTCCCAACAACTACCGGCATAGGTGTGACATGGACATTAAACATGATCTTTGTTTTGTCCATGTTCATCTTAAGACGTATCCGTTGGGAAACACTATTGAGGTCATTGAGCATGGTGCTTAGGTCCTCCAGCGATTCTGCCATTAGGACTATATCGTCGGCAAATCGAAGGTGAGTGATGTACTCGCCATTAATGTTGATACCGTATCCTTTCCAGTCCAGAAGCTTGAAAACGTCTTCCAATGCAGCGGTGAAGAGTTTCGGGGATATGACGTCACCCTGTCTTACACCTCTCTGCAATTGGATAGGTTTCGTACTCTGGTTCTGTACTCGGATAGCCATCGTAGCCCTACTGTACAAGCACTTCAACACTTCGATATACCGAGAGTCAACTTGGAACCGCTGAAGGGACTGCAGCACCGCCCAAATTTCGACGGAATCAAAGGCTTTCTCATAGTCCACATACGCCAGACATAGTGGCAAATTGTACTCCTCGGACTTCTGTACAATTTGCTGTAGGGTATGTATGTGGTCTATGGTGCTAAAGCCCTTTCGGAAACCGGCTTGTTCGGGAGGCTGGAAGTCGTCAAGTCTGCGCGCGAGACGATTCGTAATGACTCTCGAAAACAGCACGTAGACGCGGCTCAGAAGGGAAATCGGTCTGTAGTTCTTCAAGAGAGCGTTGTCGCCTTTCTTGAATAACAAAACCACCGCACTTCTGCTCCACGGCTCCGGTGTAATGCCACCATGGAGGACGGAATTAAAGAGCTTCTGAAGGACTTCAAGTACCGGTCTTCCACCCGCTTTCAGAAGCTCCGCTGTAATTCCATCCTCGCCTGGGGCCTTGCCGTTTTTAAGGTGCTGGAGAGCCATTCTAATCTCGCTCAGACTGACGTCCGGGATGTCATCGGAATAATGTCGGATAAGACTCGCTCTTGGATCGTTACTCACACTTGCGTGTGGCTCCAACGATGACGTGTACAGCTGCCCATAGAACCTCTCAATCTCACTCAAAATCTCAGGTGCCCCGGAAACGATGCTGCCACATTCGGTCTTCAGCTTTGACAGTTGGCTCTTTCTGGCAGACAGATCTCTGGCAAAGACTTTGGAGCCTTGGTTCCGCTCGATCGCTTCTTCAATACGAGCTGTATTGAAGTTGCGTAAGTCCCGCCGCATGCATTTGGAGATCTGTCTGTTCAGTTGCCTGTATGCTGTTAAATCTGTTGAAGAATGTAGCTTCATCTCCCGTCTAACAGCCATGAGATTAAGAGTGTGATTCGAGAGTTTTTGTGTTCTTCTGCGGCGGGTCTTGCAGAACTTAGCTCCGACCGCATGGACAGTTTCCACGAGCTTGTCATTCAAATCGTCCACTTCATTGCAGTCTTCTAGGCACTGAAAACGGTTTTGTAACTCGAGCTGAAAGGTTTCGGGACTTTGGATTAGAGCACGAGGGGGACGGAGCGTTGACTTCATTAGACGAGACCTCTCCAACTTAACGTTTAGGTTCAGTGTGCCTCTAACCATTCGGTGATCGCTGCCGGTTTTCACCCTCGCGATCACTGAGACATCACTGAACAGTTGTCGTTTGGTCGTCATAATGAAGTCAATCTCATTTTTTGTCGAACCGTCGGGGCTCGACCAGGTCCACTTCCTGTGGGGCCGCTTCTGGAAGAAAGAGTTCATCATAAAGAGTCCCTCTTTCTCCATGAAGTCGGCCAGCTGCTGGCCCCTTGGGTTCCGTTGCCCTATTCCAAATTTCCCCACTTTCAGCTCACCGTTCTCTCTTGTGCCTAGTTTTGCATTGAAGTCTCCCATTAACACCGTATATTGGGTTTTGGAGGAATGCATGGCTCTAGAGATATCCTCATACATTTCCTCCACCTCCTCATCGGGGTGTGCCGAGGTTGGTGCGTAAACCTGTATGACCTTCAGCGAATACCGTTTGGTGATTCTGAGTATAAGGTACGCAACCCTCCTCGACACACTCTCAATCTTTATAACGTTGTTAACGAGAGACTTGTGGACGATAAATCCGACACCTCCTTGGGACAGATGGTCGCCCTCCCGGTGATAGAACAAGTTGCCGGATTCGAGGATTACCATGTCCTCCCCCTCTCTTCGGACTTCGGATAATCCTATAATATGCCAGCGTAACTTGTCTATCTCTTCTTCCAGCTCCACAATCTTTTCGTCAGTCCTCAGGGTCCGTGCGTTGTATGTTGCCAGGTCAAGTCGTTGTAGGTGGCAACCGAACCTCCACCGGAGATTCTTAGCACCCCCTGCCCCGCCGTTACCATGGTCGCCACCGTAGCCAGGAATAGCGGGGCCGCCGGGGACTGGGGGCCGTCTCTTCGTAACTTTCATTATGGGGGGTATATTGCCATAGTTGCCACGCTTGGCGAGCGGGTTGGCAACCGCAGTTTTTTATTGTATTTTGCCGTTACCAGGAAGATGCTGCTGCCCATCTCCTGCCTGTGTCCCTTTGTCGCCTTTTACGACACCCACGGGAAGATATGGGGTAGTGGATATTCTTAACCGCCACTACACGGCAAGGTAGGATGTACTTTTGGAACGAAGTTCCTTATCGGACGGTACGGGTTTGGCGGATGGGAGCTAGGCGACAAAAAGTTTAATATTTTTGTCACTACCCCTTGTGTCATAGTGTAGACGGCCTTGGCGGCGAAATAAGGAAGTGAGATGGAGTAATATCCATCTCCCTTGCACTTTTTCTTATCTAGAAATATTATTTTGTTTCAAATGACGCTTCATTTTAATAGACGCTAGTAATTCATTTATTTATAATTGTTAATCAATAATATAATACCTACGTTTCTCGATTGTAATATACTACGCAAGGAACTTCGTTCCAACCGAGTGTTCCACGACACTCACGCATTGTTTTTTCTATTTATTTTTATATTGATGTTTGGAATGCGATATATCTGGCTAATGGAACCGATACATATGTTCGCATACCATTTGTACAAATTAAAATTTTGTATTTTACCTATTTACAATATAAAAACAGACAGTTTTATTTTTGTTAAATCCGTTATAGTCCCAATATATATGGGAAAGGGATCACGGCAGGACTAGAAAAACTACCGTAGTATCAACTTGCTTATCATTGTGGGTAAACTGTGTGCTAAGTTGTTAATTGAAAGAGTTATGGAAGAAACTGACGGAAAAATTTGGGATGTGCAAGCTGAATTTAGAAAGGGGATGGGGTGTACGGATCTCAAGTCATTTTTGGCCAAAAACCAGAAAGCTTTTTGTGCACTCATGGACTTGAAAAAGGCTTATGACGGAGTGGACAGGAACGTTTTATGCCAAACACTGACCTCATTTGGGTTGAGCGCTGGTTTGATACAAGCATTAAAGTCTGTTTATAGGGACTCTAGTGCTTGTTTCAGGATCAACGGGGTCTAATCGGACTGGTTTGGCATTCAAAAAGGTGTCAGACAGGGCTGTGTTGCTTCTCCGTGACTGTTTAATCTATTTATGGACAGTTGTTTGCAAATTTTGAAAGTTGAAGAATGTGGGTTGAGAATGGGTGAATTAACCGTTAAATGCCTTTTGTACGCCGATGATCAAGTCATATTTGCATCGTTGGCGGCTGCGTTGCACATGATAGTTACTTTAATGAACTGGTCATTAAAAGAAAGGGGTATGAAAGTGAACGCAAGTAAGACGAAAGTGATGGTTTTTGAAAGAGAAGAAAGTAAAACGTTATGTGAAATAAGAATAGAAGGAGAGTTGATTGAGCAAGTGGATGAGTTTGTATATTTGGGATGTTTATTTAGCAGGGATGGTAGATATGATAAGGATATAGAACGACGAGTGAACGCAAGAAATAGAGTGAATGGGGCTCTACACCCTATTATGAAGAGTCAGAATGTGTCAATGAAGGCACGTATGGCATTTCATAATGCTGTGTTAGTCCCTACTTTAATGTATGGTAGTGAACGTTGGGTCTTGCAGAAAAAGCATCAGAGTAGAATAAATGCTGTAGAAATGCGGTCATTAAGGAGTATGCTAGGGCTGAATCTGAATGACAGGGTGAGAAATAGAGTGATAAGAGAAAAGTGTGGTTTGCAAGATGATGTTGTGACCAGGATTAAAAAAGGAATGCTTCGGTGGTTTGGTCACGTAGAAAGAATGAACGAGGAAAGAGTGACAAATCAAATGTATGTTTAAGAAGTGAACGACAGAGTCGGCAAGGGACGCCCTAGACGAAGATTTATCGACCAAATCGGCGATACATTGAAAATGGGCCAGATTAGGAGTACCCTTAACCTACGAGCGTATATGCATAGATATATGGATGTAAAGGAGGCGAGAGAGGTGTGTCCGGATCGTGCCAAATGGAAGTCCGTAGTCTCTGCCTACCCCTCTGGGTGACAGGCGTGAGTGTTTGTGCGTGTTAAATCCATGCCAGATAATTTTACAAGTAAATAAACGATATATTTGTAAACCATTTAGTGTTGTTACAATGAAACCAATAAAAGGAAAGTTAATAAAAGTAACTGTCATTCCGAACTTAGCTCGATAAGCAAATAATTAAATATTCAACACAATGAGCAAAACTTAGTGAAGTGATCGCTTAGACGCAAATCTTCCTGCATAAAGTTTGTACACTTTGCATGAACCATCACTTACTACGGACCGTCCCGAAGTTCAGTGCATCAAATATGTGCGAGGCTTTTTATTTTGGCACCAACAATTGACACACACAACAAAATACAAATTTATAATGAATATACTATAAATTAAGAAACCACAACACTGATTTTCAGTAATAACCATAGGCGAATAATTTTGAATGATTAGTTTTCTTGCTTATACTTTTAGCTAGCTTTTTTTTATAGGATAGGGTGACAAACGAGCACACTGTCCACCTGATGGTAAGTGGTTACTGTGGCCCATAGACATCTACATTTATCCACGTTTGCGAATCAAAATGCAGATGCGTTGACACCTGTGAGGTCTAAGATGGAATGCCTCTTTTCCAGTAAAAAGGGTCTCCGGTTCTCTACACTCACCATACGAAACACAGCAGTGTTAAGCTGCTATTTGACGCTGGTATTCTGTGAGAGCGGCCACTATCAGCGTCTTGCCCTGCTTTTTGTTGGGAGCGATAGCGTAAGCTGATTGGAAACCCTCTTTTTAAAAATCCAACACCTACGAATAAAAAACAAAACAATAAAGTGAAATTCAATTGAAAAAATTCACTGACAGAATTATCTTCTTCTCCTTCTTCTATTTTTAATAAGGGTTTTATAATTTTTACTTATTTCACTTGTCTGTTATTAAATATCCGAAAAGTTAAGTACAAAACATACATAACTAACGTATTCGTCTGTTTTCTCACTGAATAATGACACTAGAACCAATATTTTGGAACAAAGTTCAAAGTTTATTGCACGGTACGAATTTGACGGATGGGGGCTAGACGAAAAAAAGTGTAAGATTTTTCTGTCACGGACCACGTTCTATAGTGCGAGCGAGATGGAATAATATCCATATACGTCGCACTTTTTCTTATTTTGCCATAAAAGAAATGAAGTTATACCGATAATTTGAGTTTATGATATTTGAAGTATGGATACTTCAAATATCATAAACTCAAATTATCGGTATGGTTTCTGTCTGTTTGTAATTTTTCTTCTTATTTGTGTTACGTTTGCTAAAATTGTTACATCACATATTAGTATAGACCACAAACATTATTTTTCAAGTCAACATTTTTTGACACAAAGTCGGGTTGGATCCTTTTTGCATAACCACGTCCAAATATTATTTTAAATGTCGCTTATTTTAATAGACGCAGTTAATTGTATTTGTTAATCAATAATATAATACGTTTAGTAATAATAATATATTACGAAAGTAACTTCGTTCCAACCGAGTGTTCCACGACACTTACATATGTTTATTTTTTTCTACAACCCAATTTATATTCACCACTGACGTTTTTTTTATAGAAATAGGGTGACAAATGAGCACACAGTCCACCTGATGGTAAGTGGTTGCTGAGGCCCATAGACATCTACATCTCTCCTCGTTTGCGAATCAAAATTCAGATACGCTGTTAGACTTGTGGACTAAGATGAAATGCCTCGTTTCCAGTAAAAAGGGTCTCCGGTTCGCTACACTCACTACACCATACGAATCACAGCAGCATATAGCTGCAGCTTGGCTCTACCACGTAAATTTTTTTAACTTTTTTTTAATTTTAAATTTTACTGAAATTGCTGCAAATAAATTTAACGAATATAAAATGGAAAAACATACGGACATAGAACAATCCTTATATTGTCCTTTATATGATCTAGTAGTTATATACGATACCTATGTATATATACTAGATGATGATTGTGTAATTTTTTTATTTCGTATATATTTTTTTTATTTGGCATTAGTTATAAACAGTAAGTCAATCAGAGCCGTGAGGCAGAAAAGGAAGGAAAAATAAAAGTTTAAGGCATTTTAAGAAATGTATCATATTAAGCATTATTTGCTTTCATCTATAAATGGCTCCAATACTACTCACGCACAGAATAAATAAGATCTCCGTGACTTAGAAATTATAGTGGAGAAAGTTATGAAAAAAATGTAATAAAGTACATTTAGAGGAAATTATAAGAATTTTGTAATATTTTATGCAATTTCTATTCTAAAATTTTAATAATATAATCGTCTAAAAATTGTAATAAATAAAATGTAATATCGATAAATTAGTGTAGTATGAACCAAACCATTGGGCACCCAGTCACTAGATGGAGTGACGACCTGGTAAGACATGCAAGAAGTCGATGGCTGCAGATGGCTCAGGACCGTGCTGTGTGGCATTATTTGGGGGAGGCCTCTATTTAGCAGTGGACTTATGAAGCTTTGAAGGCTTTAATGATGATGATGATGATAATGATGAAACAAAATGATCAGTATTGAAAAATTCTACCAGTGCAAGGTTTAATAATTACATAAGGGCTTTAAATTAAAAAATTTAAAGCACAATTTTGTACAGAGTTACGCAGTTTCCTAAAATAGTTATACCTAATTTTTATTTATGTAGACATTCCTATGAATTCTAAAGGTGCTAAATACTTTATGCAACTCCGACCATTTATTGTTGGAAATGAGAGCTTTATTTCCCTTACTACTCATTTAAAACAATTTAAAAGTTAATATGTTGACACAAAAACTGTTTCTAGATTATTCTATCAAATGGAACAATCTATTCAGTTTATATTGGTATACATCTCGTTTCTGATGAAGCAAAACAGCTGTTTAAACACAAAACAAGGTGTTTCCATAACGTTTCAATAAATTTATCGATCGATTGAGTATCGAACTACATCTACCTACGCAATTTAGTTCATATTAACCGCATCAAAGTTGATTATCCGCGATGATTTATATCTTATAAATGGTAGGGAGGTAGCAGCGTTGACACATAGTAGAACGAGTGAAATTAATATCAGTCTGCATCGCCTGTCTATCAAGATGTTATGGAGTTTATTTACAAACTTGTGGCGTGTTAAGCACTGACCACGACATTAAAATATAATCGCGGTCACTAATTAGCCAATACCATCGACTATTAGAGCATTATCAATATATTTTTAACTAGCTCAGCCCCGCGGTTTCACCCGCGTCATCACGTGTCCGAGGTGAGCGACATGACATGACACCTAGTTCAAGCATTTTATAATTGCAATAAAATATTTTATTTGATACCAATGTATGGAAAAATTGGCATAATTAATGGGTACTTTTATCTGTCGGCATATGTATGATGTAGAGCGAAGTTAAGTTTTGGATAAAACTTAACTTCGCTCTCGCTTTCCCTGCTCTTCCCAGTTGAGCGTCCTCCCCCCTCACGGTTCAGAAAGTGTCCCAAAGCGCGGTGTTTTCCAGTTTTAAAGAAAACCGTACACGATACATGAAAAGTGTGTAGGCATGAAATGATTCTTGATAAATTTGCTATCAAACTCTTAATTTGACGGCTTTTGACAAATTTGACGGCTCCGTGGCGCAGTGGCTTAGCAATGAGTTGCTGCGCTAGGGGGCGCGGGTTCGAATCCCGCACGGAACAAGTATTTGTATGGCCTATAAACAATTGTTCCGGGTCTGGATGTTTGTCCTTGTGCAATTTGTTTTTGTAAACTTCCTCCACGATACAGGAGAAAATCCTAGTGTGGAGGTAACGTTTAAAAAAAAAAGAATTAATAATTTTGAAAATACTATAGTAACGTGAAATGAAAGAGTTCAGAAATAAAGATATAACTAATAATTGTCATAGAAGTACTCAATTAATTTTGAATTTATTTTAGCTATAATGATTGAACTAACCTCGCTCACAGAAGCTTTCGATACTGGCTTCTCGCAGTTCTCACCGGGCGGCTAGGGTTTATGCGTCGTTCGCGCGCCCAATCAAGTATTAAATTATTTTAATTTTACATTATCTCTTAAACTATGTGTCCAAATAACATGGTATGAAGAACAAAGTTTATCTTCATAAAATTGTCTTGATGATGAAGTAACTTTCGTTCGTAAGGATAAATAGGCCATGCCTAATAACAACGCACTTAACACAAAAACACACTTTTTAATTTTCAATTTTTTTTGTCACTAAAAACCTAATTACGGCTTATGTATAAGAAATAGACATATGGTATCCCGGACTTTTTTTTAGATGGAGTAAAGATCTATATTTTTCTAAAACATTCTATTTACGTATCCCTAACCATAACACCAGCGTACGCGGATAAATCATTTCGGGAGCGCTTTTTTTTCTGACTTGCTTAACAAATATCCATATTTAAGGCTAGCTGAGTGATGTAGCTTAATGCTAGATAGGCTATACTATTCCACATGAATCTGGCTATAATATACAAAAAGATTTTTTCAAATCGGACTGGTATTTCCAAAATTAGCGTGTTTAAATAAACAAAAAAAACAAACAAACTCTTCCGCTTTATTATATTAGTATAGATTTGGCGGATATAGTGCCCGATTCAAATTAAATTAATCGGTTCGGGGATATTAATTTACATAGTTGTCACACTTATCAGGCGTGTTTGCAGGTGAATATTTTTAAGTTATTTTTGGCATATTATCAGAAAGATGCTGCTGCCCACCTTCAGTTTTATTTCCCTCTGTCGTCTCTATAATGATGATATGAAACAGTGGATTTTCTCACCCTTCCAGTATACGACCAGCAGTTATGTTATAACACTATTCATACAAAGAGTTCGAATGAAGATTTGGAAAGAAAAGGTCAGAAGTGTACAGTCACATTCGGAATATCATGGCTAAGTTAGGATGTACAATATAAAAGCCAACCCGTTACTATCCTTTTAACTAGAAATAGTTACATTTCGGTCAATATCAGGATAATGATTTTAATAGCGCTAGAAATCACAAATTTAATTGCTTTGAACGTTATAACGTTAGTAAATATTTGATGCTAAATAGTTTATTGAATTGCATTCATAATACCCAGTTTGTTACCAATGTTAGTAATATGGTTTAGTTATACCGCAAATAAATCAGAATTTGAGATGCGCCCGCGCTTTGTACGTGCCTAGAATGCACTACTATACTACGGGGTGTCAACACTTACTACATATTCTTGTGGATAAAATATTTTACCGGTATTTATACATACATATTATTTGACCAATAAATATATACTTTATAGTAAAGGCTTATTATTTATTGGTCAAATAATGATTATTCATTACAACCCTTCACAAATCCACTGCTGAATATAGGCCTCCATCAAGGAATGACACACAACATGGTTCTTCATTGCAAGCCGTGTAAGGAATCTTAAAGTCGCTCAACGAGATATGGAGAGGGTTATGTTTGGAGTTTCCCTGCATAAGGAAGGATATTCGCAGCTGAACCAGAGTAACTGACAAAGCCCAAAAAATTAATAAGCTGGCAGTGCCCGTACATATAGCCCGACGAATTGACCACGGATAGAGACGAAAGGTTCACGAACGCCAGCGTCGTACCGGTAAGTTAACTGTAGGTTGGCCCCACGCTAAATGGAGTGATGACCTGGTAAAACATGTAGGAGTGTGATGGGTTAGAACCGTGCTTAAAATTAGCATATCGTACGTTTATTTCCTTTTTTATAGAATAAGGGTGACAAACGAGCACACAGTCCACCTGATGGTATATGGTTGCTGTGGCCCATAGACATCTACATCTATCTTCGTTTGTGAATTAAAATGCAGATGCGTTGTCAGCCATGAGGACTAAGATAGAATGCCTATTTTCCAGTCAAACGGGTTTACGGTTCTCTACACTCACCATACGAAACACAGCAGCATTAAGCTGCTATTTTACGCCGGTATTCTGTGAGAGCGTGGTCCTTCCCCGGTCGAGCCGACCCATTCGTGCTACAACTATACTATTAATATAGCTTCAGCATGGCTCTACCACGTAAAAACCTTTTTTCATAATAATATGTTTAATATTATTTAGATCAAATTGGTACGTAAGTCTGTCACAAATTACCTGTAAAATATAACTATTAAATTGTATTTTAGAATTGCTACCGATTTTATTATTTATTCTTAAATATTACACATTGAAAAAGGCTACGCGGACTTGCATAAATGTCATATGATATTCTCTGCCTAGCAATCTAAAAGGGAAGACAACGAAAAATGTAAGCAGGTGCAAAATGGTGATGCAAATGCAAAAACGAGGAGTAATAAATCAACATGAATTTGGGGTCCAATCGAGTAAACTATTTTATTTATTTATATCACTCTGACGGATGGCCTTATTTTATAGGTATATTGTACGGCTGTCATTTATCCACACACAAATATAACGTCTTTTGGCAAATCTTAACTTCATAGCTATACGTCTACAGCAGTAAACTGTTTCTGGCTTAAATACTGCTTTAAAATAGAGTTACTATGGAAATGTAACAGGAAATGTCAAAATTTAGAAAATTACTGCGTTACTATCCAGTTTAAAATAATATTCTCCAATATAAGTATGATATCATACTAAAATTTTATAGTGTACGGTCTCCATTATAGAAAGCTATCAAATAGACAGATGATATATACAGCGGAATAAGTATGCTCGCTTTACAGGGGCAATTACTTGTCCTGACCTATCCCTGTTGCCCAATGTAACGCTTAACAAGGCATTTAAATTAGGATGCAATGTCAGAGACACGGAGTTAAACACCGCGCTTTTTGTTTTCACGAAGCATAACTGAAAACTAGTGTAAAGTTGGAAAGTTGTTACATGAATAGAGGCGTGTTCTTTAAACTTATTCTACTTTAACACTAATATCTAACAGTGGTAGAGCCAGGCGGCAGCTTTTGCTGTCGCATGGATGGGCCGGCTCAAACCGGGGTGGCACCACGACCTCACAGAATACCAGCGTGAAGTAGAGGTTTACCTCTGCGTTTCGCTTGGTGAGTGCAGGTGGCCGGAGGCCCTTTTACTGGAAATGAGGCATTCCATCCTAGTCCTCACGGGTGAAAACGCATCTGCATTTTGATCTGTAACAGAGGATAGATGTAGATGTCTATGGGCCGCAGCAACCACTTACCATCAGGTGGACTGTGTGCTCGTTTTTCACCCTTATCTTATAAAAAAAAATATATACTGTCGTGGGGACTACACTATACTAGCAATTTCTTATTATGCATAAATATTTAAAATTTGACTATAAGACGAATCCGGTACCTGTGCACTGGTATAGTACTCAAGTCTCTAACTCCTCTAGGCCAAGCTCAACGCTTGGCCTAGGATTTAGAGTACTTGAGTGCTTCAAAAAAAATATTTTATCAATATTAATGCTAGTGATAATGTACAGAAGTAAAATCCTATATAATGAAGACTTTCCACTCAGTGAAAAAGACTATGATTTTGTATTTGAATGTTCCTAGATGGATAAAATATAGCAGAATTGTATGGTATTTTTGAAAAAAACTTACAAAATAATGTTTATGCTTACAGTTCCAATGCTAAATATATTATGTGTGTGATATTAAAAAATGTTATCTTTTAAATAAAAAAAATCATTCTATTCTATACATTAACATAAGTTTTTTCTTGTTTTTGCTATAGTCAGACAAAGTGTCATTGATTTCACTGCCAATTACCAAAATAAATTAGTATTCAGTGATATCGAGAGCCTACGGAATTAACTGGCAAAATTCAGTGTTTACTAATACAACCTAGAAATAAAAAGTAAAGTTAAGTTCCAACTATTGGGCACAGGTATTTTCTCTTATAACTAAGAGATGAAGAAGCAATAAACATCTAATAAAAATCTACTACATTACTCCAGTTCATATTGCGAAACTCACACGTAATCGAAACTTATTTTATTTTGTTCAATATGTACATCACCACCAAGAATGTAAAATATCTGCGAGTAAAATTGCAATTTCAATACTAACTTTTTTCTTGAAATATAATCAACGTTTTCAGCGTCTGAAAATAAAAATGAATAAATATTAAATAATTCATATTAGTTCCTATTTTAAAATAAAACTATAGTGTCTGTATTATACACACAAAGTTCACAGTATTGAAGGGCATATTTAAATTTCTATTTCCAATTATATCACAGGCGCAACCCGACTCGAATGTCTAGTGGAATGGTTGGCGAGTGACGTCAGCAATGATGCAATCTACCTCACATCAATCGTGTCCCGTCAGACAGATCACGTTTATAAACATAATTTGATCTAAATCATCGCAAAAGATTCTCTTGCCTTAGATATGCGAGTTTAACGCTTACGTCATTCTAATCAGTGTAGGCCTCTTCTGGTTTGTAGCCGAAGCACAATACTTGTCCTATGACAACGTCAATAACTTACATCCTCATCTGAAAGCCTAAGAAGTTATAGTGTTTTCGCTATGTGTTATATTTTTACTTTATTTATCACCACCGCTTTATTTTCACCACGGTACGGTATTAATTCTGCCGTTGCCGTATATTTAGGTGTATGTAATAGATTCTGGATACGAGATATTTTATCATAGTACTCAAGGGTGAGAACGCATTGCATTTCGATTTTTAATGAAGGATAAATGTAGATGTCTATAGGCTACAATATATACTTCTATCACGTGGACTGTCATTTGTCATCTTTATTTTATAAAAAAAATATAATAACTATTGACCAACAATGCTTTCACAATTGTTACGATTATATTGAGATATAAAAAAACAGGCAAAGTGCGTGTGGGGCCTCGCACTGTAGAGGTAGGGTTTCGTAGTTGCCTGTCACAATACGTGTGCTTTCTTGATAATAAGCATAATAAGTGAGCTCGCAGTTTGACCACTATAACGACTTAAAATGGGCCCAAATCACATCCTATTTGCGCCCGTAATTGAAGGACTTATTTTAAAATCAGACTTATAAGGAGTAGTATTCTAAAAAATAAAAAAGATCTTTTCGATTTTGAAAATAATACTATCTTGAGATCGCCCGCGTAAACCAAGAGTATGACAAATGAAAATATAACACATAACTCTAATGAAAAATATCACTTTAAGGCTAAATATTTCGCAAACGGACCCCTGAATCGAAAAATTGTTGTTCCACAATCCCGATTTTTTGAAAGACCTATCTAACGATACGATCATGTGTGGTATACACATGATAGAATAGACGGGTAAAAAACGATACGATCATGTGTGGTATACACATGATAGAATAGACGGGTAAAAAAAATCATTCTCCAGTTACTTGTATAATAAATAACCATAATAAAAATGTTTTTCAGATTTTAATTCACAGTTTTCTAGTCGTGATTGATATGTGTAACTATACCAAATAACAGATTTGTAGCACTATGAGCAAAACCGCGGTCGGACGGACGGACGGACATGAAGAAACTATTATCCTTTTTGTGTAACCCTAAAAAATTAGAACAAAAATACTTCAAAAGTCCACTGCTGCACACAATATTTCTAGCAAGCACTTAAAATAGTTCGATATGCATCCACCGATGTCCTGTATGCTTTATCAGTAGACCCCTAAATCTAATCTCAGTGGTTCGGCATATTTTAAACTAACTGTGAACCTATGGGTTATATTGATTAACCTTATTGTTTAGTGGAGATCCAATACACGGTTTTATCACGCTAAGAAATTCCGAAAATAGCTTTCTGCGCTGTACTCTTTTCCTTGATTTTGAACTTGGTCCATTTTTACGTGGTAGAGCCATTGCTGCAGCTATATTACTGGCATAGTTATAGCACGAATGGATCTGCTCGACTGATGAAGGACCACGCTCTCACATAATTACGGTTTAAAATAATAGCTGCAAAGTTGCTCTGTTTCGTATGGCGAGTGTAGACCCTTTTTACTGGAAAAGAGGCATTCCATCTTCGACCTCATGGCTGACAACGCATCTGTATCTTGATTCCCTAACGAGGAAACATGTAGATGTCTGTCGGCCATAGCAACCACTTGGTGGACTGTGTGCTCGTTTTTCATTCTTATTCTATAAAAATAATTTAAAATTAAAAATTTTGTACAGCCGACTTCAATATAAGCGATTTCAATATAGGTTATTTAAGAATAACTCAATAACCATTGGTCTGACCTTAATCAAATTCATACGGGACCACACGAGAACTATCAGCTTTCATATAAAAAAAGAATCATCCAAATCGGTTCACCCAGTACAAAGTTATGAGGTAACACACATAAAAAAAAACATACACTCGAATTGAGTACCATCTCCTTTTTGGAAGTCGGCAGAAAAGCAACTGTTAACAACCAAGTTCGAAATCAAGTAAAACTAAGGATACGGTTCTATAAATCATAATTGTCAACATGCACTGGTTTTAAAGGTTAATTTATAAATTTTAAGATGTAATATAGACGGGAAAGTTTGACGCTACCCTAAACGCTACTAAAATCCAGTGCTAAACATAGGCCTCCCCATACATTGCCTTATAAGGGAGATATTTGCCATAGTTGCTACGATTGCCAGCCGGGTTGGAAGCCAGTTTTCATTTTCTGGTAGTAATTAGGCAGAAACTGCTTCCCATCTCCGGGCATGATTTTCTCCGTCGCCTTATACGAAACCTATTTCTAAAATGACTAATATCTATCTATTTCTAAATGTTGTACATTTCTTTTAACTTTTACCTATATAGTTAAGTTTAAAAAAATAAAGGTTAAAATGATATTTCGTTGTTCACACTTGCATTTGTTTTTCTAAATTTATTATTATTAAAAGGCCCTGACAACTTTTAGAAGTTACTGCCGGTGATGAACATACATAGAGTATATTCTAAATAAGTATTATCATTACAAAAACTAAAATAATAAAAAAAAATCATTTCCGTGCTTATAAAAAATATTAATGATAGAAAACCATACTTTCATATTGCAATAAAACCCTCATACATTTGTAATAAGTATGCTATAGCAAAAACCACATATCGGAAACAGAAAATAATTGCAGTAATATTCCAAACGACAGAGGCGATTCAGAAAATTAATGCTTGCAAGTAATTTCTTGTGCGAAATAGCTTTTAAGTCGTCTCTCCTCAACGCCTTGCTACAACGATTTCATCATTACGAGTAATATTCGTTGTCCCATTTCTGACAAACTCACATCTGTTGTGCATTCGGAAAGTATATAAGTATTTTAATATTAAATCAAAAACATAGGACAAGACAATTTTAACGTGGACTTTATTTTAATTTTTTACGATATTTAATTAGATATTAAGAAATCCTCTTTTCTGCTAAAAACATGAGATGTAAGAGAAAAGTTAGAACATTAAATAACAATTGAAAGAAACTGAAAGTACATTATAAAGATATTTGAAAAATCACACAATTATCTTTCTATTTTATTTAATATGCAAATTTGAATATTATTAAATTAAATCCTCATATTGAACAATTTTGTACTCCGTAATGTAAAATTGAACATATGGACATAGTATATTTTTAAGCGTTCTGAGATATCGTAATGGACAGAGTTGAACACGCAGTACACACCCTAATGACGTTACTTTCTGCTTTCAGATTTCACTAATAACTATTGCTGACTGCAATCGCTACCTAGTGCTAGGCGTAGCGATAACGACTAATCCAATAGTTAACTCTTTGAGCTCAATGTTGGTTACGATAACGATGATTATTTCAATTCGGTAGTGCAATAGCTATCTTGCATTTAGATTTAATACTGCGAAATTCGAGCTCGATTTCGCCACGTAACCAACTGCAACTAATTATTTCTAGGCTAAGACAATCATCCGTGTATATTTTATGTATGACAAACGCTCCCTGGTTTATTAGAAATTCTCAGCGTATAGGTACACAAAATGTAACGTTTTCGTAGATGGATAATCGATTTGGTCAAACCTTTAAACCATTATTAACGCAGCTCTTGCTGCGCTAGCATACGTATGTTATATCAAAAATGTATAATCAACCGTTTTTAACGTGGTAGAGCCATGCTGCAGCTATATTAATAGTATAGTTGTAGCACGAATGGGTCAGCTCGATCGGGGAAGGACCACGCTCTCACAGAATACCAGCGTAAAATAGCAGCTTAATGCTGCTGTGTTGCGTGCGGTAAGTGTAGAGAACCGGAGACCCTTTTCACTGGAAAAGAGGCATTCTATCTTAATCCTCACGGCTGACAACGCATCTGAATTTTAATTCGCAAACGAAGGTAGATGTAGATGTCTAAGGCCACAGCAACCACTTTTTTTATAGGATAAGGGTGACAAACGAGCACACAGTCCACTTAATGGTAAGTGGTTGCTGCGGCCCATAGACATCTACATCTATCCTCGTTTGCGAATCAAAATGCAGATGCGTTGTCACCCGTGAGGACTAAGATGGAATGCCTCATTCCCAGTAACTACCAATTACCATTTACCATTACCACTTACCATTAGGTGGAATGTGTGCTCGTTTGTCACCCTAATTTTATAAAAAAAACATGTTTATATCAACAACAATAAGGACCGCAGGTTTTTTTTTCTAGCATTTTCCATTATCAACAACTAGAACACTTACGGAATGATAACTGGATGATGCACTCTTTTACGTCGCTGTCAAATGATAAATCGTTATATTTTTTTATTATATGTCTTTCTCATTGGTACAGTGGTCGTAAATGCGGTTGCTGGTCATGAGGTTCCAGGTCCAATCAATGTATGGAGGTAATTATTAATATTATATATTTTTATAAGCTGACACCTGAAATATGGCATATCCAAATAGTTCTTTCGGTTCTATTTAGGATAAACAGAAGTGTCTCGAATGAAAATATCTAAAAATCTCATTGCTATTCTTTTTACAATAGACATTGTTACTTGGAGGCCTTTTGTATAAAGGGATCTATATACAATTATCCAAAATTATCTATTAGAACAAAAGTGATTTTTCCACGTGAGAGATATTGTTAATAACAATCGAACTCGTATGTTCAAAGCCAAGTCATCAAAATATTTAAAATGAAATGCAGTCAAAATTTTTGAGTATGTCTTTTTTCTAAAAATTGAAATTTTTTATTTTTATTTTATTATATTATTATTTAAGAAATTAACTGCCTGTCATGGGGGACTCATGACAGGCAGTTTTCTTTTTTTTTTCATTTCTATTTTTATAAATTTTTAGTTTTAACATTAGTTCGATTTTCAAGTATGTATATTATTAAATAAATGTTATAAAAGTTGTGCATGTGTTCTGTCGAGATACCAGATATTAACTATTTTTTAACTTGAATGAATATTTAACGTCTTACAAACAAATCTCACACAAATATTAACACTATACACTGAAGTCACAAACAAGAGCACGCGACGCAGTTGCAACATGAATTTGAAGAGGAATAAATCAAACAATTGCCTCCATAAAGTCGACCGTAAGGGCCAAGACCGGTTAAGGTTGGTTTCAGATACCAGCTCGTAACCACATAGAATAGTTGAATATTGACTTGAAAATCTACCTCATTATCATGTACCATGCACCACATTACTTGATGTGATTGCCTATTATTCGTACATTTAAATACCATATTATATCTGTGTATAATCCCGAAGAACAGCAGAGATGAGGCTTAAGAGTTCAAGTGTATTTAGGGTATAAAAAAACTTGTTAGGCTTTCGAGAATAAAAGTGAATGGAAACCGGAAAGGATTCAATATCAATATGGTAAATATGGCAGAGTCGTTGGAGGACCATGGCACTATGATCTGCTGCTTTTATGTATGTTGCTTACTGTCAATGACTGGTCTTAAAATGAACACCGACAAAACAAAGGTTACGTGTGAAGTCCATGTCTCGTTTTCTGCCTAGAATTCCATCTGGGTAGGGAGGTTCCAAAGGGTATGGAGACAGTATAATTACAGGCTGTCAGGGATTCCATTTTGATCCTCGAGATAACAACGCGTCTTATAGTCTTCTATGTATGAAATTGGTTGCAGATCTCCATGGAGTACAGTAGCCATGTAGATTTGGAAAAAAATGTCAGACTAGTTAAGTACGGTTCCAACCGAGAGATCAATTGACGGATCCAACTCAGCTGAGCAGCGTTTGAAAGATTACAAATCTCCGCATGTGGATCTGAGACATGATATCACCTCTAGCGTGCTATGAAGAGGATTGTGTTCGGAGAAATCAACCTCTTTTGTGATATTCTTTGGAGGAGGTCTTTGCTAAAAAATGGACTTGTGAATGCCTATAATAATGATGGTTTTCATACGTGTTTTTTTGTACGTAAAGTTCAATTTGCAACATTTTATGATTACACTACGATTAAGTCCGCTTGATCGGTAAATAGTAATTTTGAATAGCAGACATTATTAATCAGCTATCAAAAACAAGGATATGGAGGATATGGATCATGTGAATGAAGCGGTTAATATAACATAAGTAGTTAAAATCAGTAAAATGTTGACGATGTAGTAAAAACTTATAACGTTGACTACTTGATTGGTGTGACGTTATCCCAGCACCAGACTCGCAGGTGCCAATCCAATACACTCATTTACATTCCTGTCGCTTTCTGCTCAAAAAACAAAAATGTACTCTGTGACAATAAGTTTAAGTTTCGATTTGTCATAAATTGCACTTGGATTTAGCACATTTTAAGGTGAGGTGCTAATGATGAAACGGCAGTGCGACAAGATTAATGAACGCGCAACTGCTTAACTCAGTCTGACTGTTGACCGATAGTATTTTCAACAACAGCTTATTGATCTGATAGTATTTAAGTTTATTTTACAAGTCTTTGTCCTCGACAATACCTCGATATATTATTTTCTCGATAATTTCTAAGCACTTTAGAAACATCATATTTTGCAATGTCTTAGATTTTATTAAATTTATTTATTAAACGCTTTACATTTTAAGTCAAAATGTTTAATTTATGAAAGAAATTTCATAACAATGTAACTGAAAATATTTGTTAGAGCCCATTTCATGAATATTTTTAATAATGGTTGATAAATCAGAACAGACATTCTACGTGTAACAATAATAAAGATTGCTTTTCTTTGATAGCCCGCGCTTGTCTACTAATTGGCATTTCTAGCAAAACTTACTTGGTCTAGATATAAATAATTGATAAAATATAAAGGAATGGACATTCTATTTTAGAAATTACAATTTTAATTCCATAGCTAAGATTATGAAGCGTATAGCGACCGCCCACTTAATGGCATATCTAGAACAGAAGGACCTACTCAGTGACCGCCAGTACGGGTTTCACCGAAATTGGTCAGCTGGGGAACTTCTAGCGTATGCTACGAACGTATGGGGCGAGGTACTCGAGAACAGTGGAGAAGCACTTGCTGTTTCCCTTGATGTCATCTTTTTTAGTAAGTTTCCAGCCCACGGCTTATTTGGTCTGATTGACTGGGTAAAGGAATTTTCTCTGTGAACGGTCTCTCTGGGTCGTTGTCGATGGCTGCTCATCCAATCCTGTGGCAACTAACGCCAGTGTCCCCCAAAGGTCCGTTCTCTCCATAACTCTCTTCCTGTTGCATATTAATGATCTGTTTATGCACGGTATGCAGACGACAGCACATTTGTGGAGATATAGCTACCAAGTTTTATACGTGGTAGAGCCATGCTGCAGCTATATTAGTAGTATAGTCGTAGCACAAATAGGTCGGCTCCACCGGGGAAGGACCACGCTCTTACTGAATACCAGCGTAAAATAGCAGCTTAACACTGCTGTGTTTCGTATGGTGAGTGTAGAGAAGCGGAGACCCTTTTTACTGGAAAAGAGGCATTCCATCTTAGTACTCACGGGTGACAACGCCTCTGCATTCTGATTCGCAAACGAGGATAAATGTAGATGTCAATGGGCCACAACACCCACTTACCATCAGGTGGACTGTGTGCTCGTTTGTCACCCTATCATATAAAAAAGTAACTGAAACGAAGACCTATAAAGTCGGGGACTTCCTTGTGAGTAGTGCCAGATGGCATGTCATATCTCAATGCATTATATTTGAAAAAATAAAGGTTAAGGTAAAAAATATTAGACGATAAAAACAATTGACGGATAAAACGTCAATGAGGATTTGTTTCTTAAAAAATCAAAACAAAATTAATTCGTTGTACATAAATAGCTTGTTATAATCGTATTATTGTAATTGCTATTTCTGGGTCCCTTACGGCATTGTAATTGAATGAATCGATCATCGTATGCCAAAGTAACGTTATTGGCAGTAGTGACAATGGACATAGATGATTCATGCCATAAAAGCACCCGTGTTCAATTCACTGGGCACGCCTACGGCTAAACATAAGTATGCTATTTAACGGTAAATATATCAATAATGATTCAATTATATAGTTTAATAGCAACTAACAGATTTGTCTTTCTTAATGTCACCAAGTCTTAGACTTAATGTAAACCGTCGCCATTTAATTTAAATTTGCCTAACACTTAACAGGTATTTATTACTGTTATTATTTATAGTCAAAGGGCAAATGTTGCTGAACTCTGTAATACATGATGTCTCATCAGGTAAGCCATTCCTTCCGCCAACAGCTTGGCTTTCATTTTAATAACAATTTGTTACCCTAAGATTATGAAATATGTATAATATCGCAATTATTAATAATGTAATATTCCTTATTAATGAAAATCTTCTAATTGAAACGGAGTTATTCGCACATATTGCAAGATTGAACAAGTTAAAGACAATTTTTATTTCTTGAGAAATCGGTGAGATTGGGTCTTTTATCGTATATGTACACGTAATAGCGTGCCTCATAATTTTACCCGATACACAGACTACAGTTTCCTTTAGTACTCCCAACTAATTGGCAACTCGTGTATAAGAGAAAGAACTATTATATAAAGAATATAATATATAGAGTTGATAAAAGTTACGTTCATTATGAAAATTGATTACAAAGCTGAAATTTTTTACCCTAAAGTCAATGGACCATGTTTCACTTATTCATTTCTAATAACAATATCTGACGTCAACAAAAAGTTATATTGTCTTACACAAAAATATCTAAGAAATGTATTACCGGGATTAATTACTCATATAAACACATGCTTCACTCATTCCGAGACTAGGTAGCCATTACAACCAATTTTAGAGTTCTTAAATAAAAACATTTCAGTATTTGTAAATCGTGCATAATATAAAAATCTTAAACATACCTGTGCGCCATGTAACATGTAAGTTTTTTATAGAATATGGAAGAAAAGCGAACAGTCCACCTGGAGCATCCACCTAAGTGGATGCTAGGGCCCATAGACATCTACATCTATTCTAGATTAAGGATCAAAATGCAGACGCGTTGTCACCCCTGAGGGCTAAGATGGAATTCCTTGTTACTAGTAAAAAGGTTAGCTACTTTCCCCATACGAAACACGGTAATGTTATGACGTTACACGCTGTCAATCCCAGGTCAATCCAACCCATTGATGCTGCAGTCATAATATAGCTGCCGCATAGCTCCACTACATACAAACGGTTAGAGGATCTCAGGCTAAGGTATAGGAGATAGATCAGGCTTATTGCACTAATGTTGGTTATTAAGTATATCAACATAACAAAAATGCAGTACAATTATAAATGCCTAAGTAGCCCATCAACATTTGTGTCGAACAATCGTGGAAATTCTTGTAAACCATAAAGATTGAATTTTTTAACGTCTCTACTGTAACAAACATTTATGTGACTCACAGATCAGGGTTTGTATAGAATAAGGGTGACAAACGAGCACACATTCCACCTGATCGTAAGTAGTTGCTGCGGACCATAGACGTCTACATCTATCCTCGATTACGAATCCAAATGCAGATGCGTTGTCACACGTGAGGACTAAGATGGAATGTCTCTTTTCCAGTAAAAAGGGTCTCCGGTTCTCTACACTCACCATATGAAACACAGCAGTATTAAGCTGCTATTTTACGCTGGTATTCTGTGAGAGCGTGGTCCTTTCCCGGCCGAGACGACCCATTCAAGCTACAACTATACTACTAATACTAATAATTTGGTGCTTTAGTAGCTTTAGTTTAGGCTTACTTGGTGGTAAATACGAAATAGTACCGATGTAGATTACCATCAAAGTTATACTCTTTTAAATTAAATTACAGTTTTACGAACTAAATCTAATGAAGCTTTGTTCTTAAGCAAATTTCCTATAACATTGAATTATTTATTGAATATTTTAAAGTAATATTTTGTGTAGTCACAACTTCTTATAAATACGCACGCAATACGGTAAGTAGTCCTCAAAATCCGAAAGTCCACACGAAACCCAATTGGAAACGTAAACCACAATTGAGCGAGTCCAACAGCGTACCGACGTAGAGTATAATTTTTATAATGTCCATAATTATCTTCCTTTTATAGGTATTAAAGACAACAATGTACGGTTAATAAAGTAATACTACCTGGTCTGACAGAATTCATAATACTTGATATTTTGAATATCATATTAACTTGGAATTATTTCAATAATTTAAAACTATTTACAATAAAATACAAATTAATGTCATGAAATAAGTGGTCGGCCTTGCTGCTCCAGTGCTTTTTGTCGAACGTCACAATATCCTCGAAATTTTTTACTCCTTAGTCATGCAGGTTATACTTTGGTGGTCCGGCTTCCTCAAGATGTTTTCCCTTACCGCCAAGTATGTGGTAAATCGGTAATTACTTCAAACTGCAATGAACAAATTTTATGGCCGGTGGAGATCATACACGGGCTGTTTGCATGATGCACACAGTCCCGATGGAAAGTAGATACTGTAGCCCATAGACATCTAAATTTAGCCTCGATTAGGAATCAAAATGTAGATGCGTTGTCACCCCTGAGGACTAAGATGGAATGGCTCCGTTTTACTCGAAATGAGTATTCTCTACACGTATTTTACGCTGGTATTCTGTGAGAGCGTGGTTTTCCCCAGTGCCGACCCATTCTTGCTCCAACCATAATATAGCTGCAGCGTGGCTCTACCACGTTAAAAACGTTACTCCAAAATTGCTCCATAACCACCCAGAGATAAAAGAGCATGCATGGAACGTATATAGGCTGTAACTTTTGCAAAGTAATGTTTTTAGTACATAATCATACTTCCTTTCTATTTCATCTCCCTCTTTATTATCATTATTATAGCACATCGTAGTTCCACTTTTGACTATTGCCGCCACTATTAAGTGTTACCAGGCGCAGCCCTGATTGCATTTTTCAAATAATATCAAATTCGAGTGTATGTTTTTTTTTGTATATATGTTTCGCAATATCTTCGCAGATTGTGAACCAATTTTGATGATTCTTCTTTTATTAAATAGGTTATACTTCAAGGGACCACCATATGAATTCTTAGAAAAAATTTCACCCCTAAGGGTAGAAATAAATAACTTCTATTGTAGCGATTTGAAGTCGATTTTTACTTTTTGTTAAAAGTTATAATTATTGCGTTTGCGGTCCTCACCCTACCATTAATCTATAACTACAGATTTAAATCTTTTCATATCTTCATTACTTCTGCAAAAACATGGTACAATTTTTTCTTCTCCAACAATTGTTGGTTCTTCGAGCTTTTATGGCCGGCGTATTGCCCCTTTAGCCTTCTAAACCTTTATTTTTACTTCAACTTATTAAGTTTTTTACAATTGTTTTAAATATTTTCATCAAAATCTTTGACGTTAAGATCATTATCATTATCTTCATTATTACTGAATACTAAATTCATCAATTGCAGATTCCATATTATAATCAGGTATTATAATATGGAATCTGCAATTGATGAATTTAGTAATATAATATAAATAGAATTGCAGTTTAAGATAATACCTGATAATATGTCGTATAGACGAAACTCATGTCAAATTATTGACGAATGTTGTATGTATGGTGTATGGATGTTGTGTGTTGCAGTTCATCCATGAAGTGAAAACAGGTATTGTGTACGCAATTGTAGGGCGGAGGGCGGTGTTATTTAAGCTAATAATTTACACCATTTTCTTTTTGCATGGAATCTTAACGTAAACTGCCTACATATATTATTAATACATAATTAGTGACTTATCCCATTTTCTTATAAAAGCAAGTAAGAGATACAAGCTCGCAGTTAGCAGTTTCTTGCTGGTTCTTCCCAAGAGGTATTTTCCGAACCAGTGGTAAATAAAAATGACTTTCAATAAGTATTATGTAAAAATCAATATTGAATAAAAAATTATTCTATTCTAGTCCACCTGATAGTAAATTGATGTTGTGGCTCATAGATACCTACATCTATCATCGATTAAACATTAAAAAGCAGCTGCGTTTTCAACTCTGAACAAAATAAACCACATAGAATGCCATATTAATAAACCTAGCAAGCTAACAGCATAGCAAAGTGGCAAAGCAATCAGCTTTTTTTTTGCCGTTGATCAATCAGTTTCAAAATAGGAGGTTCAAATGCCTGGGTGATCAGTAATCGATTGCTGAAAACAGAATTTGAAAATTCGAAACCGTTCTCGAGATAATCATGGGACAGACAGACGGACAGACGGACAGACATCGTGAAATCAATAAGTGTCTTCGCAAGCTTCGCCACTTAATAAATAGAGTCCTCATTCTCTACAACAATATTCAAAACAGCGGTATTATGGCTGCTACTTATTGCTGGTAGAGCCGTGTTTGCTCAGGGGATAAGTGCTCCTTAAACGGGTTCCCGACTTGTAGTGGCTCATGGTGAACTAAGAGAGCCCGAGGTGGCCACTACGACTTGGCGAGCCCACTTCGAATATGTGTTGGTGAGCTACGGCGAGAGAGGTGGTGTGCGGAGTAAGCGAACTGTTGAAATGGCGATGCGCCACTCGCCATATCGCAATGTATGGGAAAGCGTTCTCGTGGCCCTTTCAATATGCGGTAAGGAAACATCAAGTGGTTTTAGTCGGTGCGAGTCCGACATAACCCATCTTTGCCCCCGCGAGACAGGTACGCATAGGTATTTACCTATGTAAATAAAGGGATTAAGCGCTCATTATAATTTTCATAGAAGAGCACCACAAGTTTGATCCTAACCAGCACAATGAAATTGTTAATTGCAATTTTAAGCGCTGATTTATCAGGTCATCAGTGGTGTAGGAAACATGGTGAAGATACCTGCAAATCTGAGAGGTTTTTTTCAGGGCATGTGATGTCTGCTAATTCTTTCTATATAATTTATTCTATAATGTAAAATTAGGGCTACACGGCCGACATTTATAGCAGTGCAAAATTTGTAGGAAGAAAAATTTAAAAAATTATAATGAAAAATATGTTATTATCAGAAAAAAAAATACAATAGGTAATATCTGTTCGTTTCCTAACAAGCCTGTATCGAGAAGACCTGAGACCAAAGTTCATTTATACACTTTATGAGACAGATTGTATTAACATACACACAAAACAGCAATAACAGAACAGATGTAAGGTGGCTAACTTTATGCTGATATTCTGTGAGAGCGAGTTCTTTCCTCGGTCGAGCCGGCCCATTCGTGCTGCAACTATAACAGGTTGTCAAATCATACAACTTAGAGTGGAAGAAATCACAATAAAAATTCCTTATTCAGAGAGTTATTGAATGCAATTCGCATTATTAAACCAGAAAACGCTACCCGTAAAGCACTGCAAGTGTATTACCGTTGATACTAATGCGTGGTTATGTCAGCTCATAATTGACTTGTCGTAGAAAATTACCGTTTATTAGCAGTGTTACGTAGTGTACGTAAGTGTTATACCAACGCTCTGCCTCATTATTTTGTTCTAGACGCCGCTTATTTATATCTATTTGTCACTCTCATTTACTTGGTGGTCTAGACATGACAGTTGTTTAACAGTTAACTTAAGTAATAACATCTGTTTTAGGCGCCTCATCTATTTTCTAGTTTGATCTTATTATTAATAGTCATTGAATTTGTTAAAAGCTAAGTTCTAATATCATAGAGAGTAAATTTAAAAAAAAGTACTTTAATAATGTAATAATAAGACCGAATTTAGGTTACGGCGGCCAGTCACAATGGAGAATAGTCATCTGTGCAGAACACACAGGCACAGGTGCACTCTCATTCCCTTAGTCCCAATGAACGGTAATCCGACACAAACGGAGAGAGGCCAGGCGCAGGACCTACCACTATACATGTTTTCCAATGCACGGGGATGAAAGACACCGCCAACTTCCGGACTCCAGGCTGCTACTGAGAATTTCTTGACAGAAAAACAAATAACTGAGTTTAGCCTGATCCGGGATTCGAACCCGGTACCTCATGATCAGCAACTGCGTTTCCGACCACTAGACAGTTAATTTAATAATGTATCAGTTTTTGATCCTTATTCCTATTTTATTTTATCCTAGTTCACTGCGATATTTTTTCCTTATTCAAAATAACCGGATTATTTTTAATAAATATAACCTACAGATAATTTTTCCGGGTCTGAATGACCATAATAGTAACAGATTTCTTGTGTCTATGACCGTTGCCCAGCGCCGATCTGGATATTTTATGTATGACGTAAATGAGATGATATTTTAGCAGTGGTAGAGCCAGGCGGCAGCTTCTGCTGTAGCATGGATGGGCCGGCTCGAACCGGAGTGGTACCACGACCTCACAGAATACCAGCGTGAAGTAGAGGTTTACCTCTGCGTTTCGCTTGGTGAGTGCAGGTGGCCGGAGGCCCTTTTTACTGGAAATGAGGCATTCCATCCTAGTCCTCACGGGTGAAAACGCATCTGCATTTTGATCTGTAACAGAGGATAGATGTAGATGTCTATGGGCCGCAGCAACCACTTACCATCAGGTGGACTGTGTGCTCGTTTTTCACCCTAATCCTATAAAAAAAAAAATTCCACGATCTTTGGAAAGACATTTTTTATAGGATAGTGTGACAAACGAGCACACAGCCCACCTGATGGTAAGTGGTTGCTGTGGCACATAGACATCTACATCTATCCTCGTTTGCAAATCAAAATGCAGATGCATTGTCACCCGTGAGGACTAAGATGGAATGCCTCATTTCCAGTAAAAAGGGTCTCCGGTTCTCTACACTCACCATACAAAACACAGCAGTGTTAAGCTGCTATTTTACTCTGGTATTCTGATGAGAGCGTGGTCCTTCCCCGGACGAGCCGACCCACTCGTGCTACAACTATACCACTAATATAGCTACAGCATGGCTCTACCACGTGTAAAAGAAATAAAGACATAAGGTTTTTCTGGCATTTCATCTTTCGACACCAAAGGTCCGAAATCGGAAGATTGATTCTCTAACGCCCATACTACAGGGATCGTAATATTCACATTGCTATTAAATAAAATTGTTCCGGTTAAATGTTGACCATTTATTGCATCCGTAAACATTGTAATATTTTTCTTTATGTAACTCAATTCATAGGCATAAACAACATACTTCTATACACTTACACATTCAATAATGGTGGCCACTTAGTCCTTAAGGGTATTTTATTACTTTGTATCTTGTATACTATTACCTCAGAACAGGCGCCATGCCCATGTGTGGTTACTTTTCAACTTAATTTTTAGAAGAAAACATATTTTTTAATTAAAATTGTATTTGTAGATTTTAATACGGATAATATATAATATTATAAACATTATAACATAACATACAACATATTATACAAACATATTATAACAAAGAATTCATCTTTTTAAAGTAAAACAACATACTACCACTACATGTATAAGAAAGAAACTGATGGACACTAATTAGTCGTAATAAATCATGTAACAATAAACATTACATGGAGATAACCATAAATACATGTTCGACGCACAAGTGTTTTTAATTTCAAACGGAGTTCCAAAACGAAAAGGTTCTATATTTGACGCCTATGTTTCTCAAAAACGACTGAAGCGATTTTAATGAATATCCTTTTTTAATAGATTATACCACCATTAGGCAGGTTTCCATGTGCTACAGATCCAAATTTTCTGTTGCACATGGAGACCTGCAATCAACTTCAAGAAATAAGGCTACAGATGAGTTGTCACCTCTGAGGACTAAGATGGAATGCCTCACAGTCTGCAACTATCCCGGTTCTCAATACTCTTTGGGCCGGAACACATGAGTGCACATACTGCAACTTGGCGGAACAAATAGGTTAGATGATGGTCCTTACCTAGAAGGACACCTTCGTAGAAAATGAGTTCTTACCATTTTCTGAATATGATGGAATATTTCATAACTCTTAATTATACTAAGTCTATCCTTTAACCGGACTTCAATAGTTAATTTGTTTTGCGAAATATCATACTCAAGGAAATACTTCTTTATAATGATCTATACCTCATCTTAGTTCAACATATTCTCTACGGTAACCTTGACTATAAAAATGAGTACCATCAAAGTAGATGACACGGTAGGTGTTTCACCGCACAACTACTTTAATTTATTGTATCGGAAGCAAAAACTTCCGATACAATAAATTAAAAAATAATTGAATTCCGATCAAAGTTTCATTATAAAAAGTATAATGCTCGTCGAGAACAACATTTTCACTATGGAAAGCTTTAGGTGCTATTTTAGGTACTTAACTACGAAACTATTAACAAAAAGTCTGTTAATAGAGTGCCATGACAAATCAAGAACTAAACAAAACACAATTACTTTTGTCGATTAATTATTAGATACTTAAAGTCCGGGAGCAATCGCTATCGAAACTGATCAACATTATGCAAAAGTGAATTAGTAACATAATTCTGGTTGGTTTTACTGCTCTTTTCTCAGAGTTGGTTCCTTTTCTAATTTCGGTGTATTATAAGACATACGAAGAAGTTTAATCAAAATTATCTTTCATATTTATTTATACAAGTAAAAACGTTCCTCTGGTATACCTTTCTATTAAATTTATATTCTGATAACAGTTTTTAAATAATTTATTATTAAAATATCATAACATCTTTATAAATAAAAATATAAAATTTTACACCATGCATTACTACTACGTACGCTAATAAATTAATTTCTATGTTCTATTTCGGAATGTTTGTATTTTAAATAGATTTTCTTGAATGCACAGCTATGTTCGGACGTCACGCCTTTGATATTTAATTTAGGCTTAACTTATTTTCTCCTAGTTCCTATTTCATCGGCCCGTAAAAGTCTAATGCTAGAAAATGAACCCCTATTAGTCACAGCAATAATTAACTTGTGACACATAAAACTAACTTAGGTACATAGTACTTAACAGTGGTAGAGCCACGCGGCAGCTTTTGCTGTCGCACGGATGGGCCGGCTCGAACCGGGGTGGTACCACGACCTCACAGAATACCAGCGTGAAGTAGAGGTTTACCTCTGCGTTTCGCTTGGTGAGTGCAGGTGGCCGGAGGCCCTTTTTACTGGAAATGAGGCATTTCCATCTTAGTCCTCACGGGTGACAACGCATCTGCATTTTGATGCGCAAACTGAGGATAGATGTAGATGTCTATGGGCCACAGCAGCCGCTTGCCATCGGGTGGACTGTGTGCTCGTTTGTCGCCCTTATCCTATAAAAAATAATAATAATAATTAATAGACCATATCAGGCAAAGCTTTTAGACAGAGGTATAAGATTAAATTCTTAATTAATTATGTAAAAAAGTTAAATTATTACCATTTCACTAAGAAGCTTAATAATACTACTTAATTAACTGTGTAACATTTACATGTAGCATGCTTAAAAATATTTACTTCACAGAAAAAATATATTATGTTGAGAGTGGGCCAAGTTAACAGTACTCTCAACCGGCGAAAATGTATTCCATTTATCCTATAAAAGTCTACTGCTGAACATAGGCCTCCTTCATACCATAGTTGTGTGAATAATGTCAGTGTAAAATACGTACGGCGGACAAACACGTCAAGGTGTCGAAAATTTTCGACTTATAAAAATACTTAATAAGCAAAGATTTTAATAAGAAATATTGCAAACCTTAATTTAACCTTTTGAAAATAGAAAACCGTACAAATTAAAAAAGTGTGTGTGTGAGTGTGTGTGTGTGTGTGTGTGTGTGTGTGTGTGTGTGTGTGTATGTGCGTGTGTGTGTGTGTTTGTGTTTGTGCGTGTGTTTGTGTTTGTGCGCGTGTGTGTGTGTGTGTGTGTGTGTGTGTGTCTGTGTGTGTGTGTGTGCTTATGTTCACACGTAGGAAGTTATACTTCTTTATCGTACAAAACAAAAAAACTTGAGATACAAATATCCACTAGTGTTATCGCCTTTAGGTGTCAGTGTGCGCGCGCATCATAGCAACTTCATGGTATCGTTTTTAGGTGTCGGTGCGCGCACACATCGTAAAAATTCACTTTTAACATTTTTATAAAACGCCCCAAAAGAAATATAACTTCAACAAATTTACCATTTATATTCCTTAAACAAATAAATGCACTGTAAAACAATTTAATAAAATTGATTCTTGCTTACTTAGTGTATATGGGTTTTCAATAAGAGTACAAACACTACGAACATTGACTCCACAAAAACAATATTCATCCGCGGGTTTTCCATTCATTTGCAGTGTGCACGGTTTAATCTGAGTATTTATTAACAATTTCCTCTTTTTTATCTTACATGATATTATGTATGCCATCAAAAACATAACTTGTAAAAAAGCCAAGTCTCGCAACTCAGTTCTTTTGCCGTAAAAAGTTGTGAGATCCATGTAATACCAATTCGGTTAATTTATTCAGTCCCTACTTAAGGGTCCTTCTGTCTCAACTTATTACGTAATTAGCTAACCTAACAACATCTTATAGTGACCGTATCAATATTAAAAATCTTTTATGTTTTAAATACATAGATTGACTTGGCAATCACACTAAACAATCTAACTTAATATAATATGTATTACTTGTGAGATACATTGTGTTTTCATGCGATGGCCCAGTCAATCTATTACACAAAGCCAGGCTTATTCCCAAGAATAGTCCGATCTGTAATAATGGCCCGGTCCCAGTAGATCCGTGGCGTGATCATTTTCGAGTGCGGCTTCCGGCAAGTACTAATAATAAAGCAGTTTCCGATTCACGAGCCCGTATTTCAGAGCAAGCTCCTGGTGTAGATTCCTAGCTACTAGGTTGTGCCTGTGTAAATACTCAGAATTAGAAAGCTCCGAACAACCGCAAATGACATGTCTAAGTGACTCACCAGGATGGTGACAAGCTCGACAGATGTCGACGGTGCCATCCATTAGGATGTAAATGTTATTATTATTGTTATGGGGTATCTATAAAATTTTCTCATCTGGTTGGGCTTTATAAATATATAGTTGTAAATGAAAATGATAAACATACATAAATACCAATAAAATAAAATAAATACATAAATAAATAAAAGCCCAACCAGATGGAAGCCCTTGGCAGAAGAAACCAAACGGCCGAGGGTTAGGGGGAAAGGGAAAGAAACCGGCGGACGATGCGGGCGGTATCGAGGAGTACCGCCTTCTGCATTTGAGCTTGGAGCTGTCCGTCACGGAGTCCCAGTCGCCTCAGATGACCCGAGACGCTGACTGGGATTAACCCGTTTGCAGAAACTATTACAGGTATAATTTCGGTCGACAGCCACCCCACATGTCGGTCACCTCATGAGCCAGGTTCAGATATTTTGTTAGCTTATCTGTTTCGACTTTCACGAGGCTCTCGTCATACGGAATAGTAATGTCGACGAAAAATTACCTTGACTGTGCCTGTTCCATCAGCACAATATCAAGCTTATTCGTAAGAATATTCCTGTCTGTAATGACGGGCCATACCCAGAGAGCCTGATGCGGTTATTTTCGAGCACGGCTTCCGGTCAGTATTTATAATAAGGCAGTTTCCGAACCACGAGACCGTATTTCAGAGCGAGCTCCTGGTGTATAATCCTGGCTACTAAGTTGTACCTATGCAAGTACTCAGAGTTAGAAAGCGCTGAACAACCAGAAATGACATGCCTCAGTGATTCACCGGGATGGCGACAAGTTCGAAAGATGTCGACGCTGCCATTCGCCCCGACATCCTTTATTATTATCATTAATAATAAAATAAAGACAGGAATGTAGTTGTGTTTTAGTAATTATGTTTTTGCAAACATATTCAATTATTCTTAATAATAGGTTAATATTTAATTTTGTGAAAATAATAAAACTAAATAACAATGAGTAAGGCAATGTATAAATAAATTGTATCTACTAGCGCTTTGCGCAATGGCCCTGAGTCATTGACAGTGTTTTTGCTATGAAATAACCATATTTGTCCATACTTATCATAGTATTACGGAACTATATTTTTAACTGGAGTTATTTTAAAAACTCAAAACTTTTAAAGACACTCTAAAACTATCATATTTTATACTGACAAACGTTAACGCAATAAAAAGCAACAGGATGCAGGAAACCCACGATACTTTCCAGATTTTCAAATAAAAAAAAAAACCGCCCAAGTGCGAGTTGGACTCGCGCACCGAGGGTTCCGAACAAATCCGTAGGTATATAAGTTTAAAATTATTAAAAATATTTTTATTATATGATGTAACTAAAAATTTATGCTTTTCGCAATTTTCCTTTATCTGTGCTATAAAACGTTGCTTCGTACCAAATTTCAAGTTTCTGAGTTAACGGGAAGTATCCTGTAGGTTCTGATTCCCTTGCGAATGTCGAAAATTTGCGGCATAAACAGCTGTATCTTTTGATTGCGTTGGCTTAGAAGTTTGATTTTTTCACAGCTCCAAGGGACAGTAGACGTAAGTATTTATTACGCATTCCTAAGAAAGGGGTCTTGACAGACAGACAGACGGACAACAAAGTGATCCTATAAGGGTTCCGTTTTTTCCTTTTGAGGTACGGAACCCTAAAAATAAAAACCCATGGCTTAAGAAAAATTTTGTCTTAATATATTTACAAAATTATAAATGTTTTGTTTTATTTATAGCTCGAATGGGTCAATGTGATTTAATTCAATATCTATTGCATTATCTTCTAATAATGTTGTGGTACTATTGTAAGCTATTTCAATAAAGATTTCGTAGTGTACAGATTTTAGATAGACAGCTCGGAGTTAAATTAAAAATATATAAGTAGTTCATAAACTTCATATGTTATATTATATATTAAGTACTTTATAAGTATAAAGGCAAAAGGTAATTTATTTTTATCTACGTAGTCATTGTAGTTACGTCATAAGTTATCTCACCCAGAGTCATCTATGATTATTTTTTTGGAAATTATAGTTTGAGTCATATTGTAATATCCTACTAGATAACAATGTGAAGCAAAGCTTAAAATACAAAAAACAGGAGCTTAAAACTATTCACGGTCATCGCTCAATTTAACTCAATGTATAATGGAAAAATTAAATCAAAGTAATCTATTTTATCGCAACGTAATATTGCCACAAGCAGGTCCCGGTGCCAATGTGATGATAATAATACTCTATAATTATAATATTATATTCCATCTGGTTGGGTTTTTTTTGTTTATATATTCTCATTTACATTATTTTAACAGCCCAACCATATGGGAAAACTATTAATACTAATAATTACATTTAAAAAACTATAAGCTTTTTTTACTCACCAGTAACTATAAAACTGCCTTTATGTATAGAAACGTTGGAATAGGAAATTTTTGACAAACCCAACTATAATTCATCAAAATATTTTCTAAAATTATTGTAGTCATTTTATGGGTACTATGTTAATGCCGTTGGTTAAAGGTGTTCCTTACTGTTCCTTTATTGCATAACACAATGTTGTCCAAACTTCAAGATATCAATTAATAGAGTTATTTACATACTTGTATAAGAATGTTCATCGTCACCGTTATGATTGCAGGTCGCCTTTTTAGAAACTTAATGCAACAAAAAAGTAAACAAGTTTATAAAAAGATGTTAATAAAATATTATATTTCTAATAAACTTTATCAAACTTGATATAGAAAAATTAGCAAACGAATTTTCAAGATTAGATTTTTCAACAATGTAAAACAAGTACTGGTTCGAGTGTCGGGTCAACCAGTCTCAGGAGCACGCGCCGTCCATCGCCCATCGCGGTGTCACATATCTCTGTTTGGACATGCGACAAAAGTTAAACATGACTAAGTTAAAACCTTCGCTATATACGTAACATAACACTCGGTGGATTTCAAATCAAATAATTAAATACTAACCGAGATGGGTTTGTAAATATTTCGTTAAATGCACACGCACAATTTTAATTTATTGCAGAGAAAGAAAATGTTATTTACCTTAGGCGTATTAAAAAAGCTAAAATAAAAAGGAAAGCTTAATCAGTGTATAGATATCGTTTACGTAACATTAGTCTACTGTTTGATTCTATTATATATATATTGGCGTACAGAAAATATTACATGTAGCACTCAGCCGGTAAAAATGCACAAATGGGCGGAGGGCTCGCGTCCTGAGGATTCCCTATAAATTTAGATGTAGATAATTTATCAAGGAATACAGGTAACATTTTTTACGTGGTAGAGCCATGCTGCGGATATATTATGGTTGCAGCTCGAATGGGTCGGTTTGACCGGGGTAGAACCACGCTCTCATAGAATACCGGGGTAAAATAGCAGATTAACGCTGCTGTGTTTCGTAAGGTGAGTGTAGAGAACCAGAGACCTTTTACTGAAAATAGGCATTCCATCTTAGTCCTCACGATTGGTAACGCATGTGCATTTTGTTTCGTAATCGAAGATAGATGTAGATGTCTATGGGCCATCACAACCACTTACCATCATGTCGACTCTCTGCTCGTTTGTCACTCTTATTCTATATTAAAAAAAATAAACACCGAATATTTCTCTAACGAACAGATAGGTAACTCGAAAAAAATATTCCAAAAGTTTACATCCCGGCCGATTCTCTAATTTTCTACAAATTAACAATTTCCGTATTTTTTTTTTTTTACTTTTGCCGCGACACCTTACTACTTGCCAAATACAACGATTCTAAGTACAAGAAGTATCCTATAGATTTGGATGACATAAATTATCTTTTAAGTGTGTTAACGTAGAAACTTTAATTTACCTCTAAGGGAGAAAAAGTTGAAATTATTAGGCATACTTGCTATTTAACTTAATGTTTCTACCCGTTCCTAAGAAAAAGAGTCATGAGACAGACGGACGTTCTGACAAAGAAACTGATCCTATAAGGGTTCTATTTTTACGGCACGAAACCCTACAGACACTAATAGTACTGTCAACGTACATTTGGAACGAAGTTCCTTGTCACACGGTACGAATTTGGCGGACAGTGCACGGATAGTGAGGCGAGAAAGTGTAAAATTTGTCCGTCACGACCCTCTTTTATAGTGTGAGCGAGATGAAACAATGCCCATCTCCCTCGCACTTTTTGTTATCTTGCTATGAAACAAATATTATTTTAAATGACGCTTCATATTAATAGATGCTAGTAATTCATTTATTTGTATTTGTTAATCAATAATTTTTCTTGTTTTTTTTCGTTTAAATAACGTTACCCCCCACACTAGGATTTTCTCCTGTATCGTGGAAGCAGTTTACAAACATAAATTGCACGACGACAAACATGCAGACCCGTAACAATTATTTGTAGGCCATACAACACTTGTACCATGCAGGATTCGAACCCGCGCCCCCCAGCGCAACAGCTCATTGCTAAGCCACGGCGCCACGGAGCCTTAATAATATAATACGTTTATGAATAAGTTTATCAATGAAAGGAACTTCGTTCCAACCGCGTGTTCCACGACAATCACGCAAATTTTTATTTCTTCTTTTCTTAAATTTCTTGAATCTGCTATGTATGTACAGTCAATGCTTTTAGAGCATAATGTTACATGTTGAGAAAGATTTTCAAATATTTTCTCCACACTGCTATAAGACTAAACTTCAAAAAATTAAAAGAGCTACGTGTGATAGCAATGTATACTTTACAATGTGCGTGATAATATGGGTGTCTTTAGGAGTTGGGGCTCTAAAGTAATAAGTAATATACGTAGTAGAGCCGTGCTGCAGCTTATTATGACCGTAGCACGAATGGTTCGGCTCGACCAGAGAAGGGCCACTGGAGTAAAATAGCAGTTTAATGCTGCTGTAATTTATATGGTGTAAGTCAAAAACCAGAGAACATTGTACTGGTTACAAAGCATTTATTTTATTCCCCAGGGGCGACAATGCAGCTGTATTTTCATTTTCTACCGACTTCAAAAAGGAGGAGATACTCAATTCGACTGTATGTTTTTCTAAGTGTGTTACCTTTTAACTTTTTTCTGGGTAAACCGATTTCGATGATTTTTTTTTATTTGAAAGCTGGTGCTACTCATGTAGTCCCATATAAATTTGATCAAGGTCTGACCAATAGTTTTTGAGTTATTCTTAATAATTAATATTGAAGTCGAATGTACAAAAATTTTAATTTTATATTATATTATTGATCGGGATGCTTGATGATGATGAAGACTGCCCGTTCATACTTTCCGTACTTTCGTATAAAAAATCAATAGATACACAGACGCAGAAGTCAGATATTTCAATAGGCAATCCTCCTAACATTCGTAAGAATAACAGCGAAAAGAGAAAGTTCGCCATTATTCTTACGATTGTAAGGAGGTCTGTAAGAGTAGTCTATATCCAATAGTCGTATATTATTGTAATGAAATAAAACAAAATAAAGCTTTATAAGCAAACCAAATATCTATGGTATATGATATAACTTATATACATATATTAAATACAGTAAGATACAAATAATAAAATTGAAAGCCCTATTTTGGCCAAGCCTCGGCCAAAATAAGATTAGCCCAAGCAATGTCTCCGAAGAATTCGATTGCACTAAGTCTGCCCATTGTTTTATCGGCATATTTTGAAAGGCATCTATTTATAGAAATGAGCCACCGCTGTATGAAATACCACCGTGCAGCGTTGTGATAATTCAAATTTATTGTGAACGTGTACTGCAACACCAGCCTTTTAATCTCTGATACGACATAGAATTTATTTGACAAATATTTTGCGAAACAAAGGTGCAGACGGGATTAACTACAATCGTATTTCGTAGCCTTAAGGATTTTCAACGACAATTGTAATAAAATTACGCGAAGCGTGTGACCGTGCATATTAAAAAATTAGCATGTAGGTATGTAGAATATTTTGAAGTTAATTGATTTTAAATTAAAGAGGGTTATTTTTTTAAGTAATGAAAAGCCTAGAAAACCGCAAGCCCCCTTTCGTGATTAGCGGATTATGTATTTTTTTATGGGGAAAAAAAGGATGTCAATTCTTAACCATACTATAAATACAGTATATTTCGTATCACTCTACTATATAATTATATTATGATTATGTAGTTATTAGTTAGAGTAATTAATGCATGATCTGTCCAGTGAGTTTCATTCTTTCCATTCGCTCTTATTGTATGGAAAATTTGTAGTATTGTATCCTTATAATCTCGCTTTCATAACTGATAATAAATAACATCTTAGATAAAATATATAAGTTCATAATCCTTTACTCGGCGAGTCACAAGGAGGGATATATAGGTGGTAGGACTCCTAGTAAACTCCTAGTACGTTTAAAGATACATCATGTTTTGTGTTGATCACAATAACAGTATGCTCTATAAAGCTAGCAGTGAGAAGTCAGCAGAAACCTTAAAATTGTACACACGAATTTGGAGCTAATTGGTTGCTAATTAGTTGCGAAAATCGCGATTTTGTTGCTCCAACCGGTTTCGAGAAAATTGATTAGCAGTAAAAACTTTAAATCAACCCCGCCGTAGCGGATAAAACGGGAAAATTTGTTGCTGAAATATAGTGCAAAAAGAATATAAAAAATTCGCAAATATTTATTTTTAAATAATTAAAAATTACTACAAATGATGTTATGTTTTGACACTGGTTCTGAAGTTCCAAATTAACGAGTATTTTGCTTCTGGTCTCTAGTAATTATTTATATAATACATAGGTAAATAACTTCTAGAGGACGCTCTACACAACATAAAATCGGTCGATAAGCTGCACCGAGTAATTAGTTCGTAGTTATTTGTGTACATACTATATTTATTTGAGAATCTTAGAAAAAAAAAGCAAATATTTTATTACTGAGCAGTAACTGAGAAGCAAGTCATAAAGAGGCAGCAACAAAATAAAATCGATCGAAAAGCTGCACCAAGTAATAAGTTACTAATTATATGTGTACATGCTATATTTACAGGAAATTTAAAGAAAAAACACAGCAGATAATTTGTTGCTGGTCAGAAACGGAAGCAACAAGTCAAAAAGAGCCAGCAACAAAATAAAATCGAACGATAAGCTACACCAAGTAATAAGTTACTAATTATATGTATACATGCTATCCTTACAAGATTTTTGGATAAAAAGAGAGAAGATATTATGTTGCTGGTCAGTAATGGAACCAGAAGGTCGTAAAGAGCCTAAATATAGCATGTACATATATATTTAGTAACTAATTACTTGGTGCAGCTTATCGATCGATTTTATTTTGTTGGTGGCTCTTTATGACCTTTTGTGTTCCATTTCTGACCAGCAACAACTTCTGCTTTCTTTTTTTTAATCTCCTGTAGGTAGCATGTCAACATTAATTTGTTACTGATTACTTGATACAGCTTATCGATCGATTTTCGTCGTTGTAGGCTCTCTTGGAGTTATTGATCTATTTATTGACCAGCAGGAAAGTATCCATTGATTTGGAACTTCAGAACCAATGTTTATTCAAGTAATATTAATTTTAAATTTACTTTAAATTGTTAATGTACTTTTTGCACTATATTTCAGCGACAAAATAGCAACACATTTTCCAGTTTTATCCGCTACGGCGGGGTTGATTGAAAGCTTTTACTGTTATCTTAATGTAAAGATAGCAGTAAATCAATTTTCTCGAAACCGGTTGGAGCAACGAAAATCACGATTTTGACAACTAATTAGCAACAAATTAGCTACAAATTCGTTGGTACAATTTTAAGGTTTCTACTGACTTTTCACTGCTTTATAGAGTTCAATTGGTTAGCTTTCTGATATAGGCTTATTGGCAACATAAACATAATGACCGAAAGAAATCGAATCGAATCAATTGACATTTTTCAATCATAAAAGAAGGGAGAAAGCAAGGCCATGTTTCTATTTAGGAGACCGTCCGGGTAGTCCACCGTCCATCTTCATAACAGTAGAATCTAAAAAAGTAAAAACAAAAGCTTTCACTGCTGTTTTCTGGTCTAAAGGGAATATAAAGCTAGTATATTGTATGTGAGGCATACATCTTAGTCCTCGGAGGCTAATGAGTATTTTCCGCCTTCTTTGTTTAAATTTGGATGTAGATGTCCATAGAGATTGTGTTTCCATATTGGTATATTACTAACAAATAAATAAACAAAAATATTTGAAAAATTAAATTATGTCACATATTTTTTTGATGACTGATTTAAATTGCCTACTGAGAATATCGGAATGCGGTATCTACCGCATTATTCTTAAAACACAGCAGAAAAGGTACATTTTCCGTAAACTAATATTTAAAAAGGTATTTGATTTCATATTTCACTAAATATGTAGAAAATGAATGAATTTGCAGCATTTATGTATTGCGAATTAAGTTAAGATTATAGATATAAGGTTAAGATTATCAGTAATCCTTTGACGTCTGTTGTTTAAGACCACTGATAACCATAGGCCTAAGGAATTATGTTCTATCTGGCATGTACCATTTGTTTTGATCTTTTGGTAAGAACAGAAACTAACAAAGTTTCTTTTACAAATTAAAACAATAAATAAATTCTATGACTTGTCTAGAATAGAACAAAACAGAATAGAATATAATCCAAAAAAATTTGCATAGAATAGAACAGAACTGACTAGATTAGAATAAAATAAAATAGAGGATAGTGGAGTAGTATAGAATAGAATAGAAAGAATGGACAAAAATTAAATAGAATGGAACAAAATATTTTTATTCAATATAGATAACAAATAATTATTATTGTAAGACATTTCTTTACTTTTGTCACTGGTTCGGATAAAGCCTCTATCCTGGTAAGAACCAAGCTATAATCGCAGCAGGTTTAAACTTTAAATGCAGAGTTATAGGACTTTAGTTTTAGACTTTAAAGGATATTGTTTGAAAATACTGTTTATTCGGAACAAATACAAAAATGTTAAACAAAGAGTAAATAAATAATCTTAGTTTTCCGCCAACACGGATATACATAAAGTATAATAATATGTTGTTACCTATAATACAAGTACACTGATAACTTTAACAGAGCCATCTTATATCGCATCAGACAAAAGTTATTCTTAAAATAAAATACTACATATTACAAGAATAAAAAAATTGAGTCGGTTTAAAAAAATAATTCAAATGTTTCACTTTGACATTCAGCAAGGTTATAATTTATTTCATGGATAACTTCTATCTGGCGATTCATCATCATCTGTCAATCAACTCTAAGTGATAAAATAGAACAGCAAATAGTTTGTGTATTAATGAGTATAGAAAAATAACTACAATTTTTACACTTTAGCTACAGCATTATATTTACCATCAGGTGGACTATTTGTTTTTTTGTTATCCTTTCATAAATAAAACAACAACAACAAACACTCAAGCCTGTCACACAAAGGGGTAGGCAGAGACTACGGACTTCTATTTGGCGCGATCTTGACACACCTGTCTCGCCTCCTTTACATCCATATATCTACGCATACGCGCTCGTCGGTTAAGGGTACTCCTAATCTGGCCTATTTTCAATATATCGCCGATTTGGTCAATAAACCCTCGTTAAGGGCGTCCCTTCCCGACTCTGCCGTTCACTTCTGCAACATAAATCTGATTTGTCACTCTTTCTTCGATCATTCTTTCTCATCATCATTATCATCATCATTACAGCCCTTTACAAATCCACTGCTGAACATAGGCCTCTCCCAAGGAGTGCCACAAAGCACGGTCCTGAGCCACCTGCGTCCATCGACTTCCTGCATGTCTTACCAGGTCGTCACTCCATCTAGAGGGAGGACGCCCTACACTTCATACACCGGTACGAGGCCGCCATTCGATAACATTTTTTCCCCATCGGTTGTCAGTTCTTCGAGCTTTATGGCCGGCCCATTGCCACTTCAGCTTACTAAACCATTGGGCTATCTCAGTCACTCTGGTTCTACTGCGGATATCCACATTTCTAAGTTTATCACGCAGAGAAACTCCGAGCATAGCCCTCTCCATAGCTCGCTGAGCGACCTTGAGCTTCCTCATTCGGCCACCAGTGTAGAACCACGTCTCAGTTCCATATGTTATCACTGGCAACATGCACTGGTTGTACAGTCTCGTTTTCAAGTTTTGAGGTATACCGGACGAGAAGATGTGTCGTAATTTCCCGAACGCTGCCCAACCGAGTTGAATCCGTCGATTGACCTCTCGGTCGAAGTTGGACTAACCTAGTCGGACTATTTGTCCCAAGTAAATATACTCGTCAACAACTTCGAGCTAAGTGCTCCCAACAACTACCGGCATAGGTGTGACATGGACATTAAACATGATCGTTGTTTTGTCTATGTTCATCTTAAGACTTATCCGTTGGGTGACACTATTGAGGTCATTGAGCATGGTGCTTAGGTCCTGCAGCGATTCTGCCATAAGGACTATATCGTTGGCAAATCGAAGGTGAGGGATGTACTCGCCATTGATGTTAATACCGTATCCTTTCCAGTTCAGAAACTTGAAAACGTCTTCCAATACAGCGGTGAAGAATTTCGGGGATATAACGTCACCTTGTCTTACACCTCTCTGCATTTGGATAGGTTTTGTACTCTGGTTCTGATCTCAGATAGCCATCGTAGCCCTACTGTACAAGCACTTCAGCAGGACTGCAGCACCGCCCAAATTTCGACGGAATCAAAGGCTTTCTTATAGTCCATATACGCCAGACATAGTGATAAATTGTACTCCTCGGACTTCTGTACAATTTGCCGAAGGGTATGTATGTGGTCTATGGTGCTAAAGCCCTTTCGGAAACCGGCTTGTTCGGGAGGCTGGAAGTCGTCAAATCTGCGCGCGAGACGATTCGTAATGACTCTCGAAAACAACACGTAGACGCGGCTCAGAAGGGAAATTGGTCTGCAGTTCTTCAAGAGCACTTCTGCTCCACACCTCCGATGTAATGCCACCATGGAAGACGGAATTAAAGAGCTTCTGAAGGACTTCAAGCACCGGTTTTCCACCCGCTTTCAGAAGCTCTGCTGTAATTCTATCCTTGCCTGGGGCCTTGCCTTTTTAATGATGCTGGAGAGCCATTCTAATCTCGCTCAGACTGACGTCCGGGATATCATCGGAATAGTGTCGGATAAAACTCGCTCTTGGATCGTTACTCACACTTGCGTGTGGTCCCAACGATGATGTGTACAGCTGCCCATAGAAACCTCTCAATCTCACTCAAAATCTCAGGTGTCCCGGAAACGACGCTGCCGCACTCGGTCTTCAGCTTCGACAGTTGGCTCTTTCCTGCAGACAGATCTCTAGCAATGACTTTGGAGCCCTGGTTCTGCTTGATCACTTCTTCAATACGAGCGGTATTAAAGTTGCGTAAGTTCCGCCGCATGCATTTGGAGATCTGTCTGTTCAGTTGCCTGTATGCTATCAAATCTACTGAAGACTGCAGCTTCATATCCCGTATAACAGCCATGAGATTGAGTGTGATCGGAGAGTTTTTGTGTTCTTCTGCGGCGGGTCTTGCAGAACTTAGTTCCGACCGCATGGACAGTTTCCACGAGCTTGTGATTCATATCGTCCACTGCATTGCAAACTTCTAGGCACTGCAAACGGTTTCTAAGCTCGAGCTGAAAGGTTTCGAGACTTTGGATTAGAGCACGAGTGGAACGGAGCGTTGACTTTATTCTTTCGACATGACTATTATTATTCTATATAGTATTAATATATATATATATATATATATATATATATATATATATATAGTATTCCTTTCTTAATCCTGGTCACAACGTCATCTTGCAAACCACACTTTTCTCTTATCACACTATTTAACACCATTCAAAAATAGTTTCAAAATAAGTAAATCAACTTTTAAGAAAGGGATTTGTTTTTACACAAATAAAGAATGTTCGTCGTAAATAAAAGAACTTGTTCGTAATTGCTTTTTATGTTATTTATTTCGAAATTATGGTGGATGTGATAGTTTTCCTTTAAGACTTACGAGTATAGAGTGTTTTAGATTGCAACTACAGAATGTTATTTTTTCGCATTTGGCGAAGTCTGGTGTAATCGATGTCTAGATCACACGAGAGACTTTTTAAAATTACATTATTATAGTTCTTCATGTTTTGAAATAAAAATAAATCTAAACCCGCACTTTTAACAAAGAGAACGAAACATTAAATACGCAGTAACAACACCTTGCACTTTTTCTCTTACAAATAAATATGAAATAAACATTATCTGCGGTAGCTCAGTGACTAAGAGGTCGCGGTAAATTTCACAGCATGTGAGCAATTAGGGTTCAATCGCCGCATGCACCAATTATGTAATTATTATTTGTTATATTAAGTTTCGATTTACCACATTCTCGGCGTTGAAGGAAAACTTGCACGTCTGAGGAGTAAAATATATCGAGGACATGTGAAGTAAACACGCACGAGATCAGTGCGACTTTTTTTTATAGAATAAGAGTGACAAGCGAGCACCCAGTCCACCTGATAGTAAGTGAATGCTGTGGCCCATAGACATCTACACGATTGGGAATTAATAATGCAGATGCGTTGTCACCCCTGAGGACTAAGTTGGAATGCCTTGTTTCCAGGAAAAAGGGGCTCCGGTTGAGTCACCGTATCACGATTCTTTTAAAGTACGATATCGAATTTATATTTTACCGCAATTTAAGTCCACATAGATTTAGAACTAACCATCTCGTTCATCATTTTACATATCAAAGCACCAAAATGTATATTATCATAGACGAATCATTCAACTCGAATCAATGTGTATCTAATTGATAGCATTCAGGGCAATCCGTTATTCTTAAAATAAATTACGTTATATTTCGCACTTTATTAATTCGACAAAAAATGTACGGGAAGTTAAATTTTTAACAGTGTTTCATTGATTAACATGACACCTCTGTTCACGGTTTTTTATTGATGTTTACATGATTAAAATAATTGAATTATTAAAGATAGAAACAAAACATGTAAATACTTTCTGGATATAAAAAAATATTGTTAATGACTTTGTAATTTATACTGTTTTTTTTTTTATTTTATTTGTCGTTGAGTATCAATTACTCCATACCGGTTCGTAGCTGTCGTAAGACGGACTGACAGAAACAAACCAGGAGACGACAGAGGGAAACAAACCAGGAGATACAGCAACCTTTTCCTAATTACATCTGAAAAGAAAAAACTGCGATTGCCAAGCCATCTGTCAATCGTGGCATCTATGGCAAATATCCCCCTTATGAGGCCACCTATGGGGAGGCCTATGTTCAGCAGTGGATTTTGATAGACTATTATGAATGAATGAATTAATATCGATGAAATATTGCAAACAACTCCACATATATCTTTAAGGATTATTTAACTACTTTTATAATTTTAGAGTGACAAGCAAGGTAACGATACGTCAAGCAGTCGCGCAAACTTTAAACAAATAAAGACTAACCATGGCGAACATGGCAGAAGGCGTCTGATAACTAAGATTTTATACCTAATAACTTGTGATTATATTAACTCTTAATATTTTTTTTTATTGGTGTGGGTGCACCGACATAGGGCTCAGCTCAACTGGTTGTATTAATCAACATTGAACTCTAGTTCGTTTGACGGGCCAATTTAGCCATTTTAAGAAGTGATCGATTAATATTTTAAATTCCTACCGCTAGAGCTTTTATGCATCTCGTTTTTCAGCAATATATCGATTATAAACTTAAAAAATAGCAAGAAAATCATAATTACCTTGCATAGGACACTTGTTTCCAGCGCTTCGCTGGCTACTGTCGTCATCGTTGTCCTACATGTGCATCGTTCTTCTACACTGTGCGCAGTTTTCACAAAAAATCTAATAATTTTCCTAGCTTCGGTTGTCGTTGCAATCTAACTGATGGCGGTTCAAGAACACAAATTAATAAAAATTTTACTTGAGATTAGAATAGAATAGAATTAAATATTGATTATGCAATATAAATTATAAATATCATCTGGTGTTGCCATCGTCAATCCGCCAACCAAGACGTGGCGAAGCAGTGCACTACAGGGGCTGATAAAGAAGACATTTTTGAAATAAATTTACCGTATTAATCAATTAATATATTCTTTATTGTACACCAATACACATTAAAACGAAAAAATTTATAAATATAATATATAGACGATACAACTGGCGGTCTTATCGCTCTGGAAGTGATTTTTTCTAGACGACCTTTATACGTAAAGAACTGCTATTTACAAAAAAAAGACAATTAATAAAAACTAAATAAAAAAATACATAAAAACATAAATGATCATAATTGAGGATAAGTAGGATAGACACAATTAAGGACGAGAATTATGATGGGAAATATTGGAGCTTTGAGTAGATTTTTGAAGTAAAAACAACCGGCCAAGTGCGAGTCGGACTCGCGCACCGAGGGTTCCGAAAAAATCCGTAGGTATATAAGTTTAAAATTACTAAAAATATTTTTATTATACGACGTAACCAAAAACTTATACTATCCGCAATTTTCCCTTAATCTGTGATATAATACGTTGCTTTGTACCAAATTTTAAGATTCTGAATTCACGGGAAGTACCCTGTAGGTTTTGATTCCCTTGCGAATGTCGAAAAATTGCGGCATAAACGGTTGTATATTTTGATTGTGTTGGCTTAGAAGTTTTATTTTTTCACAGTTCTAAGTGACAGTAGACTTGAGTATTTGATATGAATTTCAGCATGATACCTCCACGCGTTCCTGAGAAAAAGGGTCATGACAGATAGACAGACAAACAGACGGACAACAAAGTGATCCTATAAGGGTTCCGTTTTTTCCTTTTGAGGTACGGAACCCTAAAAAGAACTGAGCATTTTGAATATATATAAGTCTTTCAGATAACGTGGAGTGTAGGGATTGAACAGTATGCAGTATAAAACAGAAAGAATGTGAAAATCCCGTAAAGGTGAATCGGCAGCCACTTGAGACGTTTACGAAATTCTGAAATGTGATCATATTGACGGAGTCTAAATAGGAATCGTATTTTAGTGCTGATAGTAGTTTTTAGGTGGGTGGATAGGTAATAATGCAATGGAAGATTTCATGTCATCATCATCAAGCCGACCTAATAAGAACTCACAAATAATTAAAAGTTATTATCAATCACTCGTTTTACGTACCTATGACCGATTTAGAGCTTATAAATAAGATTGAAGATAAGCTAGAATACAATGAATACTGCAATATGGGAACACTCACAACGTAACCAATTCAGAACACTTACTTTTATTTATCTACGAATGTTCGCTCCGTTTGATATTCAATATCCGAGATCCTCAATTTAGTAGCCAAATATTCTGATCACAGACAACTTAATGAGGGCTTCTATTACTTTTTCTGTCACCAAGTCGGCGCCAATTTATAAACGTTTATCATATTTCATGGCAAAGAAGTTAAATTATTAGAAAAGTGTATTTGTATGTACATTAACCTTAATCTTAAATATTATTTGGATAAGAAATGGATAAACCTAGGGATATTTCTAAAACTAGTAGAATTAAATTATAAATATATATATACCTATAACTATACATATATCTTTTGGATAGAATAGCGACCGATTTTTTTTTAACTTAAAACTCATTTTTTATAATGATGACACTGTTTGACAAATAACTTTAACTCAGTCCCAACTAGCGACACCTCGTGGGCGATAGATTAATAGCGCTTATTGCCAGCTAATTAATAATAATACTGTAAACTTGCAAAACAAAGCAAAAACGTCAAATTCATCAATTAAGGAGATATTTGATGAATTTATCGTGTTTGCTTAGTTTTACAGTCGCACAGTTGGCCGTGTTGTGGTACTATAAGAATATTCACTACCCCATAGTATCCCGTGTGTGTCGTAAGAGGCGACATAGGGAAAGTGAACCAGGAAGTAGACATCAGCACCCCCTGATAAACAGCAAAATAAAAATAAAACAGGAGTTGCCTAATCGAATCTTGACTTTTTTCTTTTCAAATTGGAACACAACATTTTAGACGAAAAAAAAAATACTCTAAAGGTACTTCTTCAGCGAAAAGAGTTCTTTATCGCAGAAAACTTTATACTATCATACACATGCATTGATTAACTAAAAACTTAAGACTGAAATACTATGAAGCGTGATATGATGTTTGATCTAACTACTTAGGCTCACACCAATATTTTTATAATGTAATATTAGTTTGTTTTTTAAATAACATTATTAATTTTAATTCATTCTTAATTACGTCACAGTCCTAAATATATTAGCATATTTTGAAGTGTATGTCAAAATGTGGTTTTGCAGACGATGCTCACCGCAAATAAAAGGTTAACTAACCAAATTTGAACAGAAAGCATTTTTTGATTTCCAACAAAGATCTGATAAAATATCCTTGTCAAATTAAAGGCTTATACATTATTCGCATGCAATTATTTTGACAATTTAAATTAAAACGGCAGTACTATACTGTAACCCAAAACGAGAGCATAAATCGATTAAATGAATTATGTCGGCAACGAGACTGGACCCCCGCTAAGCCTAATTGAATTAGTGTACCTAACGGACAGGAGATAAATAAAAGTAAAAGTAACTTTACACAAGTTTAATTTTTGAATACAAACATTTTTGATTCACCGTGTAGTGGCAGCGTAAGAGAATTCTCTACGCCATTAATCTCATGAAAATCGTAAGAGGTGACAGAGGAAAATGCAACAGGAGATGGAAACCAGTATCTTCCTGATTATAACTCTAAATAATAAAAAAAACAGTTCAGAAGTGGACCTTTAGTAGACTGTAATGAATGAATGAATCCACATATGCAATATTACAATTTTAGTAATAATTTGTAAATATTCCTTTTCAACGTTATAAAATTAAATATCTAAAACAATAAAGTTATACTAAATGAAACTAATTTTAACGGATATTAACGGAGATTTAATTTTAACGGAGGCAGAAGATGGGCAGCAGTATTGCTAATAACAGCAAATTAAAAAAAAACTGCGGTTACCAACCAAATCACCAAGCGCGGCAACTATGGCAATGTGGGGTATATTGGGGTATCCATGACAAGATTTACAAAAAGACGGCCACCAGTCTCCGGCAGCCCCGCTATTCCTGGTATGGTGGCGGTCATGGTAACGGCAGGGCAAGTGGTGCTATGAATCTCTTAATTAAGATGGCTAAGAATAAAATTAAAATGACGTGGAGTATAATTAACAGCGAAACCGGTAATAAAAAACCTCGTAACGCAAACTACCAATTAAAAATAAACAATGAATTGACTAAATCAAATCAAGAAGTCGCAGCGGTGTTTGAGAAATATTTCACTGATATTCCTATTTTGACAACAGTCTTTGAATTCTTCTCCAACTGTCGCCGAGTCATTACTCAAACAGAATGTTAATATCTGTTTAAAAGAATTTGGATTTGAAAAAGTATTACCGCAAGATATTGTAAAATACTTCAAAACCATTGATGTAAAGAAAACCGCAGATTTGTGGGGGATTTCCGTGACAGTTATTGCGTCCATAATAGATTTGATTGCACCTCATCTTGCTATTATTTTTAATACTTGTATCGATTCTGGTGTGTTTCCTGATTTAATGAAGTATAGTAAAGTAATACCTTTATTTAAATCTGGTAGTACATTGGACCCCGCTAATTTTAGACCTATTTCTGTACTACCAACTCTTAGTAAAATTTTTGAAAAAATTATTTTGGATCAATTGTTAATTTTTTTTTAATACAAATAAATTACTTCATAAAAACCAATTTGGATTTACAAGGGGTCGCTCGACGTCTGACGCCGGCGTTGAGCTTATGAAATATATTTTTAATGCCTGGGAGTATTCACAGGATGCCTTAGGTGTTTTCTGTGATCTTTCCAAGGCTTTCGATTGTGTTCATCATGAAACATTAATCAGGAAACTACAACATTACGGTGTAAAAAATTTGGCGCTTAGACTTATTACTTCATATTTAAGTAACAGAACTCAAAAAGTCGTGATAAATGGTAAAGGTTCCTCCGGATCGGTAGTATCAATGGGCGTTCCTCAGGGCTCGATTCTTGGCCCATTCCTGTTTTTAATCTATATTAATGACTTACCTTATCTTGTAGGGGACAATCACGATATAGTATTATTTGCTGACGATACCTCTTTAATTTTCAAACTCAAACGGCAGTTAATTAATTATGACGATGTAAATAATGCTCTATCGAAATTAGTACATTGGTTTAACGCCAACAATATGCTCTTAAACGGCAATAAGACAAAGTGTATTAAATTTACAATACCTAATGTAAAACATTCGAATACCAATGTGCTATTAAATGGGGAGGAGTTGAGTCTTGTGGATACCACTGTTTTTCTCGGTATTACTATTGACGCGAAACTTCAATGGGGCCCCCATATATCTAAATTAGCAAGCAGACTTAGTTCTGCAGCATATGCTGTAAGAAAGATTAGAAGTCTCACAGATGTTGAGACAGCTAGATTAATGTATTTTAGTTACTTTCATAGCGTAATGTCTTATGGAATTTTGCTATGGGGTAATGCGACTGATATTGAAGCTATATTTGTTTTGCAAAAGAGAGCCGTTTGGGCTATTTATAACCTAAATTGTAAAAAGTCCCTCAGACAAAAATTTAAAGAAATAAACATATTAACTTTGGCATCGCAATATATTTATGAAAATCTAATGTATGTACATAAAAACATAAATAGCTTTAATAAGAATAAGGATGTGCATTCTTTAAACACTAGGAACAAACATAAGCTTGTAATATCAGTTACTAGACTCCACAGAATCAGTAATTCATTTATGGGGCAATGTATACGCTTTTACAACAAAATCCCAGAACATATTCAAAGTTTATCAATAAACAAGTTTAAAAGTTTTATTAAAGAAAAACTGTACAAAAAGGGTTATTATAATATCAAGGAATACATGAATGAAAATAACCCCTGGGAATAAGGTGATCGCCACCATGCTGGTTCTATTAAAAATCATTTAAAAATTGTATAAATGAATTTTTTTTTTTAAGGATAATGGTGACAAACGAGCACACAGTCCACCTGATGGTAAGTGGTTGCTGCGGCCCATAGACATCTACATCTATCCTCTATTACAATTCAAAATGTAGATGCGTTGTCACCCGTGAGGACTAAGATGGAATGCCTCATTTCCAGTAAAAAGGGCCTCCGGCCACCTGCACTCACCAAGCGAAACGCAGAGGTAAACCTCTACTTCACGCTGGTTTTCTGTGAGGTCGTGGTACCACCCCGGTTCGAGCCGGCCCATTCGTGCGACAGCAGAAGCTGCCGCGTGGCTCTACCACTGTTGAAAATTATTGTTAAGTGAAATATGTTTGAAAAAAAAAGTCCCGCTGGGTTTCTTGCTGGTTCTTCCCAGGACAGAGGTATTTTCCGAACCAGTGGTAAATAAAAAATGTCTTTCAATAAGAATTATGTAATAATCAATATAGAATAAAAAAATTATTCTATTCTGTTCTATTCTATTCTCTGGTGGAGGTTCAGTTGCCACCTAAGACGATTCGATCTGCAACATATAACGCACGCACGCTAAGTACTGACGAGAAGATCCTACAGCTGGAAGAAGAGATAGACAAGCTGTGCTGGGAGCGAGGATTATCTGAGGTCCGAAGAGAGGGGGAGGACAGTATATCCAGAATATCCAACCATCCATAGGCCGATTATCTGTCCCAAGGAGTTGTCAGATTTATCGTCCAAAAGTTTCTCGTTAACAACCTAGTAAAAATTGTGACTGTGTCGACGAGGATTGCGTACCTTATACTTAGAATCACGAAACGGTATTTGCTTAAGGTCATACGGGTTTATGCACCAACTTCGGCACATACCAATGAGAATGTGGAGGTAACGTATGAGGATATCTCTAAAGCCGTGCATTCCTCCAATCCCACTATACGGTGTTAATAAGTAAATAAGATTTCAACGCAAAACTAGGCACAAGAGAGAACGGTGAGCTGAAGATAGGGAAATTTGAAATAGGGCAACGGAACCCAAGGGGCCAGCAGCTGGCCGACTTCATCGAGAAAGAGGGAGTCTTAATGATGAACGCTTTCTTCCAGAAACGGTCCCACATGAATTGGGTCTGGTAAAGCCCCGACGGTTCGACAAAAAATGAGATTGACTTCATTATGACGACCAGACGACAAATGTTCAGTGATGTCTCAGTGACCGCGAGGGTCAAACCTGGCAGCGATCACCGAATGGTGAGAGGCACACTGAAACAAAACGTTAAGTTGGAGAGGTCACGTCTAATGAAGTCGTGCTCTAATTCACAGTCCTGAAAACTTTCAGCTCGAATAACAAAATAATGTTCAGTGCCTAGAAGACTGCATTGAAGTGGACGATATGAAGGACAAGCTTACGTAAACTGTCCATATGGTCGGAGCTACGTTTTTCAAGACTTGTTTTAGAAGAACACAACAACTCTCCGATCACACTCTTAATCTCATGGTTGTTAGACGGGAGTTGAAGATGCAGTCTTCAGGAGATTTGATAGCATACAGGCAACTGAACAGACAGATCTCCAAATGCGTGCGGCGGGACTTACGCAACTTTAATACAGCTCGTATGGAAGAAACGATCGGGCGGAACAAGGGCTTCAAAGTATTTTCCAGAGATCTGTCAGCCAGAAAGAGCCAACTGTCGAAGTTGAAGACTGAATGTGACAGCATCGTTTCCGGAACACCTGAGATTTTAAGTGAGATTGAGAGATTCCATGGTCAGCTGTACAGGTCTTCGTTGCAGCAACACGGTAGTGTGAGTAACGATCCAAGAGCAAGTTTTATCTCACATTATTCCGATGATATCCCAGACGTCAATCTGAACGAGATTAGAATGGCTTTCCAGTAACTTAAAATAGACAAATCCCCGAGCGAGGATGGAATTACAGCGGAGCTTCTAAAAGCGGGTAGAAAACCAGTACTTTGCGTCCTCCCGAGGCTCTTGAAGTCCGTCCTCCATGGTGGCACTACTTGTTCTTCAATAAAGGTGACAACGCTCCCTTGAAGAACTGCAGACCGATTTCCCTTCCGAGCCGCGTCTACGTGCTGTTTTTGAGAGTCATTACGAATTGTCACGTACGCAGATTCGATGACTTTCAGCCTTCTGAAGAAATCAGATTCCGAAAAGCTTTAGCTCTTTAGACCACATACCCGTCGTTAAATTGTACAGAAGACCGAAGAGTACAATTTATCACTTTGTCTTACGTATGTGGTCTATAAGAAAGCTTTTGATTCCAAGTTCCAATTGCCAAGTTGACAGTCGATATATCGAAGTGCTGAAGTACTTGTACAGTAGGACTAAGATGGCTATCCGAGTACAGAACCAGAGTACGAAACCTATCCAATTGCAGAGAGGTGTAAACAAGGTGAATTAATATCCCCGAAACTCTACACCGCTGCATTGAAAGACGTTTCCAAGCTACTGGACTGGCAAGTACTTTACCCAGTTCTTGTGGCAGAATAACTGGAGAACCTTGGCACTATGCTCAATATCCTCAATGGTGTTTCGTAACGGATAGGTCATAAGATGAACATAGACAAAAGAAAGGTCATGTGTAACGTCTATGTCACACCTATGCCGGTAGTTGTTGGGAGCACTAAGTTCGAAGTTGTTGACGAGTATGTTTACCTGGGGTAAATATTCCGACTAGGTAAATCCAACTTCAACCGAGAGGTCAATCGAGGGATTCAATCGAGGGCGTAGTGTAGGGTGACCTCCCACAAGATGGAGTGACGACCTGGTAAGACATGCAGGAAGTCAATGGATTCAGGTAGCTCGGGACCGTGCTTTTTGGTTTTTCTTGAGGGAGGCCTATGTTCAGCAGTGGACTTGTGAAGGGCTGTAATGACGATAATGATGACTAGTTTTATGAGTACCCATAATTCGGCAAGTTTCCTGGAATATTTGATACTCAAAATTCCTTCCTTGATCGTTGTGAATCTCTAAAGGTACTCCAACTTCTTAACGGTTGTAGTGTTTTAATTTGGAATGGCGTAGATTTCTGGCCACTTAGTGAAGTAATCCATCACAACCATGAAACACTTGTTACCACTTTCACTTTCCGGAAACGGCCCCGCAACGTCAAGGGCTATCCTCTCCCATGGTGCACCAACACTGTATAATTTAAATGCACCTCTACTCCGAGTTTGAGGTCTGGATCTTCATGAGCACGCGTTCCTGGTTTTGAAGGTGTTTCTTAAACGTTCAGCCTACGATGATGATGTCATCCAAGTACAAGCTACAACAGCCTTTCAAACGTTGCTGGAGCATTGCACAATCCAAACCGCATAACTTTAAATTTCTACACACCCTTTCATGTCGAGAATGTAGTTTTCTCCTTGTCCTTAGGGTTAATTTCAACCTGCCAGTGGCTACTTTTCTGGCCCAGCGTGCTTAACCACTTTACTCTTGTAACCATGTCCAGCGTGTCATCAATTCTTGGCAAGGGGTCCTTCTTCGTAACGTCGTTCAGACGGTGGTAGCCAATACAAAACTGCCCTTCTTCTTTACCAGTACCACAGGTGAAAACTATGAACTAGATGAAGGTTCAATAACACTATCCTTCACCATTCCCTCAATCATGGTGTCCAATTCCATTTGACGTGCTACAGGCAATCTTCGTTTGTGTATCTTTGCTGGGTATCCCAGTCGATAAATATTGGCACCGACGCAACTAATCGACTTCCTCACTAGTACCAAGCAGTGTGCCTTTTTCTATAATCTGTTTCTGACCACAAAGTTTCAGCACACGTACTCCTGAGATTTCGGTGGTTCAGATCAAGGTTCGAGCCACTTTCCATGGAAGTTCATTGTCTACCCTTTCCACGTGTACACAACGATGACCTTGCTCAGGATTCCGAGGTAGACTAACCGGCACAATCGTTTCTTATATCGGCGGAAGAACTATCTTCTTAAGGCTGTACACATTCCCTGGTAACGCCCCTTCCACGAAAAGTTCCTCTTGTCCACATTTTAAAACACAACAATTCTTCCTCATAAAGTCTAGGCCCAGGATGCAGGCGTCCATTATATCAGCCACGATGATATAATACAGTAGATTATGTTGCCTAGCTTCAACTCCATCTACTTCTCTCCACAGACGGGTATGCCCTGACCGCTGGCTGTCAGTCAATTAATGCCTTCTCGGTTGTATGCGGAGTCCCCAAGGAACTGACTTATAAGTTGGGAACTGACAACCGTGCGAGAGGCTCCAGTGTCTATAATCAGTTTACACGGCGTTTCGTTGACGTCGCCCTTGATGATTAGGCTGTTCCCATCATGGGTTTGTGAGATCGAAATCCTTTGTGCTCTTTTAACATCAGCCAGCCCCGCAGTCCTGGCTTTTACTCGTTCCCCTGCTGCTGCTGGGTAGTGCTGTTAGCCGCACTACCCTCTCGAAATCGATCGCCTCTCCTTTCTATAGTTCGCTGAGGGCAGCTGGATCCAAGATGGCCCCTTTCCTCACAGCTGTAGCAACAAGGGTATCCTTTATTGCGATCGCGGACTGTAACAACTGCAACCTCCCTGACGCAATGGGAACAATGATCCTGCCGCAAGGCTTCCACCTCCAGTGCATGGGCCAAGGCGTCCTTAAGTGTCTCGTGGTGCCCGAGCCTCACAACAGCTCTGACTTCAAGGTCGCGGATGCCGTCATAGAATGTCTATACCAGGTTCCCTACAATGAGTGCAGGTACAGACTGGTATGCTTTTCGAACCAGCTTCTCCACCTCAAGGGCCCATTACAGCAGGTTTTCACTGCCGCTTTGCACACGATTTTTGAGCTGCGCACAAAAGACGTGTTCCAGGTGTGCGTCGCCATATCTCGCCTCCAATGCCTTAAGAAGCTGCTCGTAAGTCATTTCCTTACCGAGAGCTTCCAGAACAGTTAAGGCCTGGTCGCGCTGGCTTAAGATGAGAGCTTTTATGGACTGACTTTTATTCCAGCCGTTCGCTTGCATGGCAGGCTCGTACTGGATTTTGTAGACCGACCAGGAAGAAGTCAAGTCAACCGGCGGCACTTTGAATCCACGTAGCGAAGATGTTGTAGCTACCACGAGAACTGTAATTCCATCCCCACGTTTGAGGTCGTCCAATGTTTTCTTCACGTCAGCCATCACATTGTCAATCCGATTGTTCCTTGGTCGATTCGGGTTTCTGCTTCCAACAGGCAGTTGTCATATTGAGCAACCCTATCCTTCACCTTCCTTATCTCTTTCCCGAAGGTAGCGTAAAGGTCCTTCATTAGGAGCATTTACTCTTCCTTATCGCGTTTGAACTGCTCTTCCTTATCGCGTTTTAGCTGCTCTTCGAAACGACGGGCCTGTTCCTCCTGGCGTTGGGCATGTTCCCCCTGTCAGCGGGCCTGTTCCTCTTGTCGGCGAGCCTACTCCTGCAGCATCATCATCAGAACACCTAAGTAAGGTGCTGCAGATGCAGGAACAGCTGACGGGCCGGCTTCCGTGGTCAGCAGCTGGCCCTTAGACGTCTGCGGCGTTGCACCACCAAATTTTCCCTGGTCCATGGAGTTGCAGAGGAAGAAGAGTGTTGATATCTCGATGCGACATTAACCCTAACATCCGCGACTCTGGTGAGCTGGTACCGTTGATACGGTGGGGGTGGAGCCGCGGGAGGAGAGGAGTTTTGGTATTGCGAGGTGCCCGAAATTTTGCGGCCAAACCACAGACAAGATCAGGTCATGAAAGCTGGTCCTTCCGAGTGCTCATTTTCTGGCTCCATGACCTTAGCGTATCGGGTTTGGCGGGGTCTGTTTCGTAGATGGAACTAGAGAGGAGGACGCGCCTTGTGTGACAGAAAGAGAAACAGAAACAGAAACTTTTATTCAATATAGATTATAAATAATACTTATTTAAATTCACTCTTTTGTTTAATTACCACTGGTTCAAAAAAAACCTTTGTCCTGGGAAGAACCAGCAAAAAACCCAGCTGAATCTTTGTTATTATACGCCTTACCTGAAAAGGACAAAGAGGAGGAGAAGTCCTCTTCAGAGGATGGGTGGTCAACGCTGATGGCGTCGAAGATGAGTGTGAAGTTACCGTGGTATTGCCAATGTACTCGCCGCACATTGGCAGGACCACGGTAACTTGGGGCTTGAGGAACACCATGGGATTTTCGTTTAGTTTTAGCAGAGCGATTCCGATATAACCTGTACTTGCCACCGCGCGGCGGGTATGGGTAGGCATTTCTTCATGTCAGGCATGAATGGCAACTACTTTAAGAGGTGCTTACCTTACCGTAAGGCTGCGTTTCCACCAGAGATGTGCGAGGATGCGTAGCGAGGGATGTGTTTGTTAAGAACAAATAAAATCACTTTATTCACCTAGCCTCACTCAGCACAGCTCTAGTGGAAACGGCTCAGCGGAGCTAGGTTTTTATACATACAAAACAAGGGAAGGATGTGTGCGTGGGATGTGTTGCGGGGAATGTGTGCGAGGGATGTATTGCGGGGGATGTGTTGCGAGGTTAAATAAAACGAACTACTGAATGTAATTCCTTTTGTTAATTTGATAATGATTTAAAACTTTCCTTATAATAATATCTCTTTGTAAAATTGAAGTTTTAAACTTATTACTTTTTACATAATAGATTTAATTACATTTTTAGTCCGGTACACATACTTGTATCGCTCATAATCGCACCGTTTCACAGCGTCGCTACGTATCCTCGCATCACTCAGCGGCCTAGCACATTTCTGGTGGAAACGCTTACACCGTTCCACAGTTTCGCTACGCATTCTTGCACCGCTACCTCACACATATCTGGTTAAAACGCAGCCTTATTGTAGTGCATCACTCACGTTCACATGAGCACAATGACGGCTTTTTGCCATAAGACGCTAACGAATTGGACGCCTTTAGTTTAGGTTAGGACCAGCTTCAACAATGTGCTATCGGGTACTGCTTGCAAAATATACTGTCGCATTTTCAAATATTGTGTGTGCCTATTGATACAAAATGCTACGAACATAGGTTAAGATGCTTACTAACGATGCTATGGACAGTCGATAACTAACTCACTGGTAACTAAATAACTAATTCACTATTGACTGATTTTTTTTTTATTTTCTCCTGTATCGTGGAAGCAGTTTACAAACATAAATTGCACGAGAACAAACATCTAGAATCGGAACAATTTGCAGGCCATTCAACTTGTTGAATTAATTATCTAAATGAAAATAAATAAATTATTATTATTATTTGTTTTTTATTTATATTTAGGGCGTTCTGATGATACGAGCTTTAAGCCCTGTAATGCCTCATCTTTCGCTGGCTTTATATAACACTTGTTGTATTTGCCTGAATACTAATTGTCTATATATATCTTCTGGGGTATAAAAATAGTCTTATATTTTTTTGTGGTAATTGCATTTTTCCTTAGTACTTTAACTAGTGTTAACCACATCTACGAGCAAAGGAAATGCAATGTGTAGTTTATAAAGTTTTTGTTGAAGGAATTGTGTTGTGAGGGAATATTTCACTGTCTTCGATTTGCAGAAACATTCTGACAATTCAGCAGGTGTTTTAAATTACAGCTTTCTGTAGAGTTATAAACACAGATTCCTTCAGATTTATTAATTTTAGACATTGGAAAATATGGTCTATCTTTGATAATGACCCGGTCCTGGTAGAGCCAGGCACGGTCATTTTCGAACACGGCTTCCGGCAAGTACCTATATTATGGCAGTTATTACATACATAAGTCATTATTATTATGTTTTCCAAGCTGATCTTTGAAAGGCCCACATTGATCACGATGATCAATGTGGAAAGATTTTCTAGTCAGGCATAGTTAAACTAGCTATTCATACTACATATTTAAAATATGCCAAAAGTCAAATAAGAATGACACTGGCGCTACATGAACTATATACATCATGTGTACTAAAAACACCAAGCACTACGTCATCAGTAGTACAAATATTACACATTTCCTCATGATAACAAAGGGCTAGTGGACAAGGCGTTCTGACTTATGTCTGGAGATAAGACTATTTAACTATAACTACGTCATGTGCGATTGACTCCATATTTGCACTAAATAGTGACATAAGTAGATAGTGTTTATCAAAATACAGTAATCCTTTCAATAATTCTTGTTATTGATATAATCGATCAAATTCTAAATATAGATTAATCTTATAGTATTTCACACATGTTATAAAATTTTAAAGCAATTCTGAAGTGTCTAAAATAATAAATAATTGTATTAAAATATCCATAATATTATCCTGCTGCCATTTATAAGGTGAGCTAAGCGCCATAATTATAAATTAAAGTAAAAAAAAATTTTTTTAAAAACAAATTTTTATTTAAATACGCCAAAAAGAATAAAATAAACTTTTCCTTTAAAACTTTTACTATCTACGTTATTACACAATTTATATGATACTGCTTGTTTTTAAAAAAGTTTTTTACTTTTTATTTATTTTTTACTTTTTAGTTATCGCTGGATTGGTTTCACAGTCTGTTTACCTCATTCAGCGCATGATTGTTGTAAGGTTGTTTGTCGGTTAATTTCGAATAGTCTAGCTCTTTTCAGATGGATTGGAGCAACGCAGTTTATGATCACCATCTAATTTTTTTAACTCCCATTAATATTCTCAGCAAGTCCTTTCATTTGATACCCATATTGTAGGATAGCATAAAAAACTTAATCCGCCATTTTTAGAAGTCCGCCATATTGGATTTAGAGTGGCGTCACTTTATTTTTCGAGTTATTCTCAGCAAGCCCTTTAATTTGATACCCATATTGTAGGAGTGCATTAAAAATAACTAGTCCGCCATATTGGGTGTTCCGCCATATTGGGTGTTCCGCCATGTTGGATTTAGAATGACATCACATAACTAACTATGTATTATCAACCAGACTTAACGTATATACAAAATTTCAGCTCATTCGGTTGAAGATAATATCTGCTTCAAAATTGAGTTGCAAGATTCCATCCGAACAAATATAATTACATTCCAAGTTAAATAAAAGCTTGTAATATTCTTTTTTTTTTGTTTCTGCTTCTGAATCTACTAACGTGTCTTTATTTTTGTCGACAAAATGCATTATGGCGCATTTTGTAAATATTCGTTAACATCTCTTTTCTGCTGACTTCCAAAAACGAGACGGTACCCAATTCGACTGTATTTTTTTTTGTTATTTGTGTGTTACCTCATAACTTTTTACTGGGTGAACCGACTTCGACGATTCTTTTTTTATATGAAATCTGATACATCTCGTGTGGTCCCATATGAATTTAATCAAGGTCAGACCAGTAGCTTTTGAATTAATCTTAATAACTGATATTGAAGTCGGCTGTACAAAATTTTTAATTTTAAATTATACATTAATATATTTGTTAAAGTAGTAATTATACACGACAATACCTATATATAAATATAATAGTCCAATTAAACCCACAGAAGACACAAGACTGCGGGTTTACCGCTAATATGACCCCCTTTGTCGAATCTTTTCCACTTATTATTTTACAGTGGTGGAGCCAAGCGGTAGCTTTTGCTGTCGCACGGATGGGCCAGCTCGAACCGGGGTGGTACCACGACCTCACAGAATACCAGCGTGAAGTAAAGAAAAAGAAAAAAAAAAGAAAAAAACATTTATTCACGGTCTAATCACAATAGATACAAAACAATGCAAAAAAAATGGAATTAAACAGAAAATAAAACAATATTTCCCTAAATTAAAAAAATTTTAAAAATAATATAAAATGAGTCTGTGTAGCAGCATAAGACCGTGAAATGGACAGGACTCAGTAAAAATCGAGATACAGAAACACGAATTGCTCTGATCCCGACACTGGTTTTCAGTCCGGCGCGCACTCCGAAGTAACTCGGACGGCTGCCTCAGTGCACATGCTATAATGCGACGCGGATTATATAAAAAAAAATATGTGTTTTTAAATTTTTATTCACATAAATAGTGGATATCATTAGTCTAATGAAGGTAAGTACAAAATAAAATTAACGTTTTCCTTCTAAATATATCAATTTTATTTATTAAGAATGCGGAATAAACGTTGGCTAAAGAATAAAGGTAAGAAAATGATTGTCAGAAAAAATAAATTTAATATACAAATAATTACATAAAATAATTTTATATATTATATAAAGTGAAAATTAAAATATCTACATGCTGCTCGGGGCAAGCGGAGCAATACAACCAAGGCGACCCCTGTCACGCTATCCGTGAATTTTTGCAACATCAGGGGACTTCATTCCAACCTTAACGCTGTCCATTACCATCTAGAGACGGCGAAGCTGGCCTTGCTCTTTTTAACCGAGACTCAGGTATCCTCTCCGGCTGATACTTCATATCTCTCCTACCCGGGGTACAAATTGGAACACTCCTTTGTGCCCCGGGCTGGAGTTTGCGTATACGTCAGAGAGGACATCTGTTTTCGACGCCTCGGCAGTCTTGAAGGTACGCACCTGTCCATCCTATGGCTGCGCGTAGACAGCGACGACCATCCCCGCATCTACGGGTGCCTCTATAGGTCCCACAGCGGTAATGCCGACACAGACCGACTCATCGACCACGTCCAAATGGCTGCAGACTCCGTGTTACAACATGTCACATCCGCAGAGATCGTGATACTCGATGATTTCAACGCCCACCACGCTGAATGACTTGGTTCTCGTTTAAACGATCATGCGGGTAGCTCTGTCTATGACTTTGCTTTGGCATATGGTCTAACACAACTGGTTACTTCGCCTACGCGGATACCAGATGTGCTAATTCTTCCTGTTGGACCTTCTGCTGACCTCTCATCCGCACGGATATCAGGTCTCCGTCGATGCCCCTCTGGGTTCTTCAGACCATTGTCTAATCCGGAGTACGGTGCCACTCACGCTCGGCACTATAGGTCAGCTGATTGGGACGGGATGCGGTCTTTTTTTGCATCCTACCCTTGGGGGCGGGTTTGCTTCTCGCCGGAAGATCCCAGCGTTGTTGCCGATTCTGTTGCTGATGTGGTACTTCAGGGTATGGAACTTTTTATTCCATCCTCTATGGTGCTTATCGGAGGCAGATCCCAGCCATGAATTGGTCGCTCCTGTAAAATAACATCACGCTATAAGCAGGAGTGCTACCGGGCCTGGACTGATGCATCAACGTCTCGGGATGTAAATACCAGCGCACTTAAAAAGAAGTATACTTCCGCCTCCTGGTCCTTCAGAAGCGTCATTGCCAAGCCAAGGTCTGAGCACATCGGCAGAATTGGCGAGAAGCTAGTTCGCCTTCCCTCGGGAACCCGTGCATTCTAGTTTCTCGCCAAGGCTGTCCAAGGGAACTTCTGTCAGCCATCGCTTCCATCTCTGCACAGAGAGGACGACTCACTGCCCTATGCCGCAAAGGAGAAAGCCAATCTGTTGAGCTCTCTTTTTGCGTCCAACTCGACTCTAGATGACGGGGGGAACACATCGCCGACCATCCCGCGATGTGAGTGCTCCATGCCGGATATGCGATTTACACAGCGCTCGGTTCGCAAAGCACTCCCTGGACGTCAGCAAGCCGAGTGGGCCCAATGGAGTCCCTCCCATTGTGCTGAAGACGTGTGCTCTGGAGTTGGCACCGGTTTTAACGCGTCTTTTCCGGTACTCCTACTCCGAAGGCGTAGTCCCGAATTCATGGAAGACAGCTTTTGTCCACCCGATCCCTAAAAAAGGCGACCGCTCAGACCCGTCCAACTACAGGCCTATCGCCATCACCTCCTTGTTCTCCAAAACAATGGAAGCCATTATAAACTGCCAGCTCATGAGATACCTTGAGGATCACCAGCTGATTAGTGACCGCCAGTACGGTTTTCGTCGGGGTCGATCAGCTGGTGATCTTCTAGTCTACTTAACTCATAGATAGGCGGAGGCAGAGTAGTAGTAGTAGTAGAGGAGGTAGAGTCCAAGGGGGAGGCATTGGCCGTTAGTTTGGACATAGCGAAGGCCTTCCATCGGGTCTGGCACAAAGCGCTTCTTTCGAAGCTTTCTTTCTATGAGCTTCCCGAGAAATTGTGCAAATGGATCACCAGTTTCCTTGCTGATCGGAGCATCAAGGTCGTATTAGATGGTCCATGCTCTGATTTCAAGCCTATCAACGCTGGTGTTCCACAAGGCTGCGTGCTATCACCAACGCTGTTTCTCCTGCATATCAATTATATGTTGCTAACTGGTAGCATTCATTGCTATGCAGACGACAGCACTTGTGATGCCTTATATACCAGCCGTGCCAATATTTCTCGGGAATATGTCGCCGAGTACCGGGACAAACTTGTGTCTGAAGTCGAGTCTTTGCTTAACAAAGTCTCGGATTGGGGCTGACTAAATCTAGTCCAGTTTATTCCCCAGAAGACACAAGTTTGCGCGTTTACCGCTAAAAAGAACCCCTTTGTCGTATCCCCTCAGTTTCAAGGCACTCCCCTTGCTGTCTCAGCCAGTATCGGAATCCTTGGCGTCGACATATCGAATAGTGTGCAGTTTCGTGGTCACTTGGAAGGGAAGGCCAAATTGGCCTCAAAAAGCTTGGCGTGCTCAGCAGAGCGAGACAGTATTTCATGCCGGCACATCGCTTGCAATTTTACAAAGCGCAAATTCGGCCCCACATGGAATACTGTTCTCATCTCTGGGCCGGGGCACCCCAGTGCCAGCTCCTTTTACTTGACCGCATCCAGCGCAGAGCGGTTCGAATCGTCGACGACCGAGTTCTATCTGATCGGCTCGATACACTGGCACTGCGTAGAGATGTTGCATCTCTTTACGTATTTTATCGCATTTATCACGGGGAGTACTCTGAGGAATTGTTCGGACTAATTCCAGCCGCTCAATTTCACCATTGCACATTGCGACAAAACTCGCGTTACCATCCATACCATCTGGATGATTGGATGTCCACCACTGTGGGATTTAGAAGAAGTTTTCTCCCTCGCACAACTTCCTTGTGGAATCAATTACCACCAGCGAATTTTCCGGACCGATACGACTTAGGAACCTTCAAGAAAAGAGCTTACACCTTTCTAAAAGGCCGGCAACGCATCTGCAATTCCCCTGGTGTTGCGGTTGTTCATAGGCGGCGGTATTCACTTACCATCAGGTGAGTCGCATGCTCGTTTGCCCCCTATTCTAAAAAAAAACTTCAGGACCCTTCCTTTGCTAACGCAACCAGCATCGGAAGCCTAGGCGCCGGTATATCGACTGAAGTTCAGTTCAACCGTCACTTGAATTATAGTCCCCATTGACCTCTAAAAAGCCTTGGCCTGCTCAGGTGCTTACCCACAGCTCACTTGCAACTTTAAAAAGCACAAGTTCATCCTCACTTGCAATACTATCCTCATTTCAGGGCCGAGGCACCCCAGAGCCACTTTCTTCCATTTAACTGCATACAACCAAGAGCGGCCCGAATCGTCGACAATCGAGTTCTTTCTAAATGGCTCGATTCACTGGTGCTGCAAAGAGATGTGACGTCCCCCATCCGCATGCAATTTCTATCGCATTTACCATGGGGAGTGCTCAGAGGAACTGTTCAGATTAATTCCAGCCGCCAAAATCCTTCATCGCCCATCGCGACATACTTACACACCAGGCCAATGCTTGGACATTCACCACTGTGCGTTTGACCAGGAGTTTCTTCCTCGCATGACTACTTTGTAGAAGCAACTATGTCCAACGATTATTCCGAACCGACACGATTATGGACCTTAAAGATATGAGTTTGTTTTTTTTAAAGGCCGGCAATGCATTTGTAATTCTCCTTTTGTTGTAGTTGTTAATTAGCAGTCGACACTTACCATCAGGTGACCAGTTTGCCACCTCTTATATAAAAAAGAGAACTAAGTACACACTCCACATGATATAAGTGAATGCTGTAGCTCATAGACACCTACACTCCGATACCCCATTAAGTATGAAAATGCACATGCGTTGCATGCTCGCACTGGTTACCAGCAAAAGGTTATCCGTCTCGTCACTCAACATACGAAACAGCGAAGCATTATGCTGTTATTACACGCTGGTTAGAATAGTAAGTAACATGAAATCATCAAGCATAGTTAAAAATTATCTCAAACATCTAAACACATAATTTACTTGTCAGTGTGCACTAGATTTAAAAAAGGCTGCAACTACAATGCTATAGATTAACATCTTACTGTACAGACCCACGCGCACTATTCTTTCTCCTATTGCAAACACGCTTATTACAAGTTAATAAGCAATTGAAAAGATTGAAGAAGTTTTATCTTATTATATTTTCAGTTTCAATTTACAAAGTAATGATGATTAGGTGCTTGTCTGATATACTTGCATGTATTTAGAAGATATCACTCCTTATAACATCTTGAAATTTAATAATGTGATGAATATATACATCACATCAACTAAAATAGACTTTATTGATTTTAAAAATATGTACATTGTTTAGTATATGTGCAAACGAACATTTAAATATCCGTTTTTGTGTAGTATATCGTAGCACTGTCAGAACTTTTTGTTTGCTTTTATAAAAAAAAAATATGTACTTTTTAAATGTATTTGTATGGTTAGATTTATGGAGTCGCTCCTTCATTATATTGTTATACTAACTGATTTTGAAGTTTGTCCTTTAAGAAAAACTTTAAAAAGCTAAAAATATATAGTGTTGCAGACTTCCTCAACGTCCTATATTTCATTTCGTCATCAATACGTTCTGATTAAACTATGCCTGGTCAATTTCCAGTTAATTGACAAACGCCTAGGTACTAATTCCCGCTGTTGTGTTAATCGAAAAGACAGTCATTTTTTAATGTAAGGAAAAATGTTTTCTTCTACAACAGCCCGTAACAATCCCCAGAAATGAAATGACAATTTTACATTAACGGTTTTAATAAGTTAAAATTTCGTTAAAGTTTCTTTTTTTAAACTACTTCAGTTCCTTAATGACGTTTTTCTAAGCTTAAAAAATTCGTGAAAAATAATGATTTAAAGCGGTATTGTAATAGGCTATGAAGGTATGAAAATGTTACCGCACTCCCTGCAGTATTCGAAAGAAAAGAAAAAGCGGGCAGAATTTATGGACAAATAACTGAACTATTCGATTTTGTATTCTTTTTTCATGAAATAAGAAAAGGATTCTGTAAAATGTGTACTCAAAATGACTTAAAGCATGATAAGCCTTTTAATTTAATCTAATTTTTACTCAGTTTCATTATGAAATATCTACAACGTACATGTTTAAATTGTGATTTAGTGTCTACTTTATGATTTTTATACTGAGCTAATTATTATGATTCCCGTATCTGTCTTTCCACAACATGTTGAGTTTTTATAAAATGATTTTATTTTTGCGAAATAGTTTAATTTCAGTAGATTTATAGAGGTCCCAAAAATGTAAAGGTACTGCAACGACGCTTTAAAGAAAAATAAATAAAGAAATTGTCCATGTGAGCTTTCGCACAGTTTATTTACAAAATTTTACATAAAGAAGAAAAACATGATTTTTTTATTTAAATTTAAATGTACATAATCAAATAAATAAATTATTTATTATGTATCTGAGAGACATCCGAATTTGCACGTTTTGAATCCTTGATCATTTTGCATATCTGCTCACATATCTAAATTTGACCGAATAAACCTAATATAAAAACTACAAATGATAACAATATGGAATTTGCATAGACAATTCACAGTAACTTTGCATTTGCTACTTTGATATTTAAATTAATACAGAATTGAAATTTATTTTGATTTATAAAGTATTATATTAATAGTTTATAAATGAGTATAATATTCGGGAATATAGTAAGTAAATTAATACTATTATTGTTATTTACTTTTATCTTTGATGTTTTTATGTATTATTTTATTTTCAGTATCAAAACTGTATGAGTGTATGTTGCTGAATAAATGCATGTCTATGTCTATGTCTATGTCTATTATATTACTAGTCTTTTTTATACAATAATGGTGACAAACGTGTACACTGTTCACTAGATAGTAGGTGAATGCTTTAGCCCATATACATTTACATCTATTCTTGATAAAGAATCAAAATGCAAATACGTTGTCACTCCTGAAGACTAAGAGCAATGCCTCATTTCCAGTAATAAATGCATCCGGTTCTCTACACTAATCATACGAAACACAGCAGCATTAAGCAGCTATTTTACGCTGGTATTCTGTAAGATCGTGGTCCTTACCCGGTCAAGCCGACCCATTCGTGCTACAACCATAATAATATAGCTGCAGCATGGCTCTACCACGAAAAATTTATTAATTTTTATGATGTAAAGTTGAATGCCATGGTTACGCAATAAAATATCAATGTAAATAATTAAAAAAGTAAACACTTTTTACAGTTTTCATAGAATAAGGGTGAAAGCGAACACACCGCCCACCTGATGGTGAGTAGATGCTGTGGCCCATAGCCATATACATCTATCCTCAATTCAGAATCAGAATGCAGATGCGTTTTCACGATGGAAAACATAAGTTTTCAGTAAAAAGGGTCACCAAAACTCTACGCTCACCATACGAAGCGCAGCAGAATTTTCATGTTTTACGCTAATATTTTATAATAGCGTGGTTCTTTTCCGATCGAGCCGACCTCTTTGTGCTACAACCATAATAGCCTAGCTCTAAAACTTATAAAGATACTTAAAAAAATTCATCAAAATTCATTAATATGATAATCTAAAAGCAAACTATGATGCCAGGAATACGTTATTCGATTTGTTTTATAACGTAGCTCTAGATTAAGAAAATGTTATGTTTTAATCTCGAAAAATCATATAAAATATGTTTCTTGTAACCAAAAATATTAGCACAGAGTGTATAATAATTTCTTACATGTTGTGATCTTATATTCTTATAGCGTATTTTTTTTGGAACTGTCCATGGGGCCTTACAAACCTAAACGCAAAATGAAGTTCGCACACACATCCGAGCAACCGAATTGCGTCATACCGTACGCTTTGACGCATGCCTAGAGAGGAGGTGTGAACATTATCTGTAGCAAATATGCAATCGATAGTTTTTTTTGCGCACCATTTCTAAGAAATCGAGGATGGCTATTTCGCCCATAAGCGTAATGATAAACAAATGTGAGCAGCAGGACTAACATGACCTAATTGTGGTAGTGCTTCTGTTTTATGAAAAAAAATATTTAAGTCTTTTTGCTTTTATTCTATTTGAATATGGTTTAGCAGCTTTTTGTAGCAATATTAGAGCATTTTACGTAACAATAATAATATAAGAATTTAAAAAACTTAAACAACATGCATTGATCACGAGCTGTGATGATCCTGATTTTATCCTGGTGATCCTCATCAGGATACTGGAATAAAGTTATTAAATTACTGTCAATCGGCCGTCTACAATTTAGTTAAATTACATTGAACTATTCCGTTACATATATAAATAGATACACGTGAAGCTAATATAATTTAAAATTAAATATTTTGTACAGCCGACTTCAATATAAGTTATTAAAATAACTCAAAAACTATTGGTCTGACCTTGATCAAATTCATATGATACCACACGAAAAGTACCAGCTTTCAAATAAAAATAATCATCCGAAATCGGTTTACCCAGTAAAAAGTTATGAGGTAACACACAAAAAAAACATACAGTCGAATTGAGTACATACCGTCTCCATTTTGGAAGTCGGCAGAAAAGCGTGTCAAATCTGTTGATAATTTTCAAAAAATGTAATCAACATTTTAATGCATATGCACAGTAAAATAACATGTTGTCCATTATCACATAAAATTACCCTCTAAGCGAGAATAGGCGGTTGTAAGGCCATTTTTGAGAAGATTGACAGACTTCACATATCAGCAAAAGATTTTAGTACAATATAATTTTTTACTTTGTCTTTAAAAATAGAGGTGACTAGCGATAGAAGAGATTGTAAGGAGTTAGTGCAGTCCGTGCACATTTGAATCTACAGTCTGCTTAGAGTTGCGTTTTGTAGATATTAAAGAAAAGGCCTTACACATAAGAAGATTAAACTTTATAGTAGAAACACTTTAAGTTACATTTATATAACTTCAAAAACTTATTTTTGAAAAAAATATTTATAACATCCCCTCAAAATATTTTTAGACGATATTTTCCATAAACACCGAGAACGTGGAAAATTGAACAGTTTCATTGATCGAAAATAATACGTAAAACACCATCAAAGCTATTCAATATAACACAAAACAACAAAACGATGTGATTGTAATTGAAAAACCCGACAAGAGGTCTCTACTTTTTATAAAATGTTTTCTGCCGACTTCCAAAAAGGAGACGGTACTCAATTCGACTGTATTTTTTTTGTTTTTTTTTTTATGTGTGTTACCTCATAACTGTTTACTGGATGGACCGATTTCGATAATTCTTTTTTATTTGAAAGCTGGTAGTTCTCGTGTAGTCCCATATGAATTTGATCAAGGTCAAGCTAATAGATGATGACTTGTAGAAAGTTAAAAATTTGCAAAACTCGATGACCAGTTCACAAGGAAATGTTTTATTTTCTAATTAACTGTCGTGATAAGACATAGAGTGTAGGCGATTATAAAGCATCGGACAAAAAGCACCCACGAGAGCACGGAAACGGTTGCGTAATGCGGTGGCGGTAGATTACCATCTCGGACGTGGGCTGTCTCTGTCTAGTGCACTCCAACGACGTTCTGTCACGTGTTTCGAATGCACTTTACGGCTTCAAAGCATTAACGGTATATAATGTTTTAAAACTATGCCTATGTCAATATAAAAATAATACATAAAACTCCTTTTACTAAGACAAAGTTCAACAGTACGACCTATGGACTCTGCAGTTGTATAATCCGCAACTGGCGTGCCAAGATGTGCAAAATATTTGCTTTCATCCGCTAATAGTCGGTCTTTACCTATAAAATTGTCGTTTTTAGTTAAATAAGTTAACGTATTTTTTTTCTATATTTTTATTTCTATTAATCAAAGTAATCACCCATGCAATTGATACATCTTTGCCAACGCGGTGGCAGTTTATTGATACCCTTCTTGAAGAAATCAGCTGGACGGGAGGCAACAAACTCTTCAAAGGCATTTTGTACTGCCTCTCGGTTATTGATTTTTTTCTTCTGAAAAAAGTAGAAGTCTGTAGGCGCAAGGTCATTTGAGTAAGGTGGATGACGAAGAGCTTCCAACCCCAGCTTTTGTAACTTGGAGACCGTCTGTTGTGCAGTATGAGGTCGCGCGTTGTCGTGCAGGAGCAACGGGGCGAGCGTTTGACCAAAGCAAGTGGGAGACGTACGAGCTTCTCCATCATTGTGTTCAGTTCACAGTACACATCTGCATGAATATTCATTCCATTTGATAAGAAACTGTGATAAATCACACCGGCGCTAGACCACTAAACAATAACCATCACTGTTCTGGGGGAAATATTCGTTTAAGGCATTATTTAGTTGCTTAACCAGGATCAAACCAACTTCCTGAGCGCTTGGAATTGTCAAACAAAATCCATTTTGGTTCAAAATTCTTTAGTTTGTGCGCCTGTTGAGCAGTGCAAGGTACGTCTACTACGCGTACTTCGCGCTGGCGATCATTGAGTTCGTGGGGCACACATTTGTCAAGTTGTTTCACCTTGCTAATTTGATGCAAATGGACCAATATTGCATTGATGCTAAAGTCGAAAACTGCTGCTAATTCAGCCGTAGATTGAGTTTCATCAGCTCCCACAATTACTTTTAATTCGTCATTATTGACCAAAGTTTTCTGTATTTGAAAACTTTGGTCATTATTACAGCCCTTCACAAGTCCGCTGCTGAAAATAGCCCTCTTCCAAGGAATGCTACAACGCACGGTCTTCAGCCACCTGCATCCATCGACTTTCTGCATGTCTTACCAGGTCATCACTCCATCTAGTGAGGGGCCGCCCTACACAAGGCTGGTACGAAACTGCGACTTGAGAATCTTTTTTCCCCACTGGTTGTCGGTTCCTCGAGCTATATACCCAGCCCATTGCCACTTCAGCTTACTAATCCGTTGGCCTATGTTGGTTACTCTGGTTCTACTGCGGATATGCTCATTTCTAAGTTTATCATACAGAGAAACCCCGAGTATAGCCCTCTCCATAGCTCGCTGAACGACCTTGAGCTTCCTCATACGGCTAGCAGTGAAGGACCACGTCTCAGTTCCATAAGTCATCACTGACAACATGCACTAGTTGTACGTCTCGTTTTCAAATTTTGAGTTATACCTGACGAGAAGATCTGTCGTAATTGCCCGAATGCTGCCCAGCCGAGTTGAATCCGTCGATTGACCTCTTGGTCGAAGTTGGACTTACCTTTGTCCCAGGTAAACATACTCGTCAACAACTTCAAGCTTAGTGCTCTCAACAACTACCGGCATAGATGTGCCATGGACGTTATACATTATGAAAACATAACGCTAATCAATAAACAAATGATCAAAAATTTTAACAGTGGTAGAGCCACGCGGCAGCTTTTGCTGTCGCACGGATGGGCCGGCTCGAACCGGGGTGGTACCACGACCTCACAGGGAACCAGCGTGAAGTAGAGGTTTACCTCTGCGTTTCGCTTGGTGAGTGCAGGTGGCCGGAGGCCCTTTTTACTGGAAATGAGGCATTCCATCTTAGTCCTCACGGGTGACAACGCATCTACATTTTGATTTGTAATAGAGGATAGATGTAGATGTCTATGGGCCGCAGTAACCACTTACCATCAGGTGGACTGTGTGCTCGTTTGTCACCTTATCATATTAAAAAAATGACTAATTGTGAAAAAATAATTACATGTTTTTAAAATAAAATTACTTTTAAATTATAATTCTTAGCCAAAACAAGAATTATTTTTATTTAAAATGGCCAGTACTGCAGTACGGTAATTTAGGTAAAGCCCTATTATTATAACAGCCTCTCCCATGGAATGCCTTTTTAGCAGAGATATATGCCATAGCAGACGGGGTAGCCACCGCAGTTTTTTATTATGATTGCGATTATCAAGAAGATGCTGCTACGAATAAGACGACGCAAGAAGGTGATTTTTATTCAAAATTGCAAGCTTGTAAAATTAATCATAAAGTACAGTTACATTCACAGTACATACAGTACAGTACAGTGGTACATTCATTAGTTTTAAATACCAAAAAAGTAGTAATAACGGCTTCTAATTCTCGTTAAATACTTACTCACAGCGAAGACTGAGTAAATTATTAAAAACATCTTATGAACTAGTAGTAAATACTATGCCCAAGCAAAGTAATTTCACTAATAATTTTTCGTTTAATACCTAACATTATTGCATTTGACACAGTAATAACAGCTTAAAGTCTTTTTCAAATTCATTCCAGTGCCATGTTATGTTCCATTCAGCTTCGCAAACAAATCGAAGTGACTCCTTTGGTGCTTCCCTTCATTCAAAGCTAGTAAAATGGCGTAGGAATATTCACTTTGTTATGGCGCGGACACAATCGGGCACATTGTGCGGGAGGGCTATGAAAATAAATGGGATTCTCAGGCGTCGCTTGGGACCATACCTTGTTGTACACGCGATGGGTATCTAATGTTGAAACATGTTTTTGTCTGTTCTTGTGTTGATCTTAGTTTTAAAATGTACAACACGAATTCTCTTGTTTCGAATCGTTTCTATAATGATTTCTTATATTTACGCGAACACTACACTTTCAATAAAACTACTTTTACGGATTCTGTCGCGTTTAATTATCTTATTTTTATTAATTCCTGACGTCTCGGGTGCTGCAGCACGGGGGATTGAGGTGATAGACGTCCCGATGTCAGAGTTAACCCAAAGTACCTTCAGCCTTTCTTATTATTAATTTTGGTCCGATCTACGCAGAATGATCTTACTGTGTCTTGATGTATTGCAGTGGTATGCTGGGTTTAGTTTTAATTTTATTAATTACAGGATCCTAAGCAGGTGGTGGTACCCAGCCTCCTTCTCTATTGGAATTAGGATTTTTTTTTTATATTCAATAGCCTCACGTATAATCCTTGACAGGAATCGATGTTCTTTCGCGAGAATTTATGGTTTATCAAATCTAATGTAATGGCGGGGGGCGTCTAGGATATGACTACAAACTGTAGACTTCTCGGAACGTTGGTGTTTTACGTCAGCTATGTGTTCTTTTACGTGGAATTTGATAGATTATTTCGTTTGCGCTATATATGAGAAACCATATTCACAATCAAGCTTGTACACTCCTGCATCTTGTAGAGGAATATTGCCCTTGACGAATGCTAATAACTGACTAAGCTTCTTCGGCGGTTTGAAGAATGTTCTAATAGAAGCTCACTTCAAGATGTAGCCAATCTTGTCTGTGACGCCTCTGACATATGGTAGTACAGCAGGCACACGCTCGACTGTGGCCGGCTTCACTCGGTCACTATGACATGGGCTCGGGACCTGAAGCTGGATACACTGCCGGCCTACCACAAACTTGATGATATACAGTCATCCATAGGAAGCCTGCCGATACCCACTGGACGTAATGACAGATTCACTTACGCCTCCATTACATTACATTAATCATAAGTCGTATCGAGTATGTATTGCTATAAATATAAATAATCAAATCTATACATATACATTTAATTTAAGTGTATCTATATTTTTAATATTGAAATAACTGCCTTTTTTAAGTGGTATATTTTTTTTAAATTTGTCTGTCGGGCTAACCTTTTGAATGGCTGAACCGACTGTAATGAAATTTCACGAACAGATAGAAAGAAATGCCAGGAGTAATCTAGGCTATTTTTTATCTGATTGTTTTATGATTTCTCAAAGAAATTTTTTGAAAAAAGAAATTTTGCAAATCTTATTTTAATCTTTATTTAAGAAATCAAAAACTAGGTAAAATAAATATTATTTGATGATTATCTTAAATCTAAATAACACCACATCAATAATCCCTACCAAACGAAGCCAGGACGGATCGAAATAATAAAACAAATATTTTTACCGCGGTCTATTCAATGTTAGTAACAAGATTAAATTTAATTGATAAAAATAGTTGAACTATTGTCTCATTTAAAACTGCATACGGCTCTATTGTATTATTTGTAGATATTATCGCTTTTATCATGCATTTCTTAGTAAAACTGTAAGTCTACTAAAACGCAATGGAAAAAGCGCGCAGATTTAGACTTCATGATACTTATATGAAATAATTTACCAAAATTACAAGCCTTTCTTGTATCTTGGATGCAATTTTAAATTAGACGTCCTCTACATGTGTTTACATGTTAGTTTAATACTCTAAGGTTTACATTTTTACATACATCCCAGTCCAGTGCATTTGAAGGCTGGATACTTGTCATTAGAGTTGTCGCGATGTCTGCGTATTGGGTAGTACGGCACAGAGTCTGCAGAGTGCGGAGGTGCCGAGAGAGATTGCGGCCCCTAATTTATTTCAAGATAACGCGAAAAACTCAAGGAAATTTCAGAAAAACACCGATGGTATTATAAATAAAATGCATTGAGATTCCTAAAGGACAGAAGCCTCCAAGAGACCAAGGACACATGCGTGAAAATTACTATAAAGCTTTCAAACATAGTAGAACTATGTGATAACGGCGAAAGAGAATCCGTCGCCCCATTTTGTTCCGTAGCCGTCGTTAAAAGTGTCGGTGGGAAATGCCAGAAAGCATTGTTGGCATAATAAAAAACTATTGGTAAAACCAATTGACCATGCCTTCGCATTAAAAAAAGTTACTTATAGTATGATTATACGGAATTTTTTAAAGTAGTTTAAATACACAAAAATTTTCACTAATAACCTTCTAATACTACCAATTTTCCGATAATTTTATGTCAAACTTCAATTTGAAAATGTTTGGAAAATACAAAGTGCACGACTCATAATGCTCATATGATCATCATATCATCATTCATGTCACTCCAAAAAGTCCAAGACGTATTAAAGTATAAATATTACATCCTACTTACTTTTAGTACGTACTAATATTATTTATTCTGTGCTTTTAAAGTATTATAATAAAAATCTCTGATTATTATAATAATCAAGTGTGTATGAAGTTTGTTTTTCGAAAATTTTGTATTTATTTGTACAGCGATCTTTTTGAGCCGCTGCAAACAATCAATACAGTTTCCACTCACAACGGCGGTTGAAACCGAACCAAGCCGAACTAAGCGAGCGAGTGAGCAAGTCACAGGCAGTCTCTGTTTACTGAAATAAATTCTAACACAAGGCTGCGAAATCACCGAAAATTTCGCCATTTTGGAGCCGAAAAAAATTAATTATAGCTAAACAAAACAAAAATACACTGCCATTTACATTCAGTGGCTTCCCACATGATAGATGAAGAGATTAAAAAATAGATTGAGTTAAACAAAAGCCTTGCGGACTTGATAAATCCACACCATAAGCCACTAAAACCCCTTTTTTATGTAAAAATTGCAATTAATCAATTTAAAAAAACCGGCAAAGTGCGAGTCGGAGTCGCGCACCGAGGGTTCCGAACAAATCTGTAGTTATATAAGTTTAAAATTATTAAAAATATTTTTATTATATAATGTAACTAAAAATTTATACTTTTCGTAATTTTTCCTTTATCTGTGCTATAAAACGTTGCTTCGTACCAAATTTCAAGATTCTGAGTTCACGGGAAGTACCCTGTAGGTTTTGATTCCCTTGCTAATGTCGAAAATTTGCGGCATAAACGACTGTATCTTTTGATTGCGTTGGCTTAGAAGTTTGATTTTTTCACATCTCTAAGGAATCGTAGACTTGAATATTTGATATGCATTTCAGCTTGATACCTCCACGCGTTCCTGAGAAAAAGGGTCTTGACAGACAGACAGACAGACAGACAGACAGACAGACGGACAACAAAGTGACCTTATAAGGGTCCCGTTTTTTCCTTTTGAGGTACGGAACACTAAAAAATATATTAATAAGTTCAACAGTCATTTATCTTGCTGACAATGTGCTTTTTATATCATTTATATGTATAATATGATTGCTGGATACGATTTCATGCAGCAAAACGTTGGAATTTTGATTTTTAGGCGTTAGTAGAACATACCTATGCGCTTTGCGCTCGGCATGCAATATGCGCTTTGCGTTCGGCATGCAATATGGAGTAAAATTCAGAGTTAAAAAGTTAGATACTCCGACTTAAAAAAAGAAAACGCACTTAAAGTCACTTAAATTTGCCACCTAAATTTCTTTTAATTAAAGTCTTCAAATAAATTTGGGCAGCTTCGGCATAAAACAAATCTTTCTGTTTATCTCAACCCGTGCATGTGTATGTGTGCAAATTTTCTTAGCTTTGACTGATAACGGTATAAATATGCTATGTAAAAAATAAATGCCCGTTGAAAACATCCAGATCTGAAACAATTATTTGTAGATCATACAATCCCGTCTTGTACTCCACAACGCCTCAGCCAAACAGGCCTGGTATTCATAAACAATCTCGAGCTTGAATTCAAATTTTACAATGTCAAGAAATTGTGTTTAGAATATTTTTTCTATATTGTGAAGTTTGAGCTTAAGCTGGAGTTTACGTTTAGTTTGCTTAACACTTAAATCCGGTTCAAAAAATATCAACCATTAATTTACACGCGGATATATATTAGTAAATAGGTAGGTAGGGTAATCCTTTAGTATGTACTTGATAGTTACTAAGTTACTCAAACATTGTGCACGTTAAGACATGCGCAAACTGGCTATACGCCCAACGTGTCTCCACTTGATACTTCGTAATATTCTCGACGAGTTGTTAACGTCAAAGTGTTTTACTTAGCAACAACTAGCTATAAATTTATAGAGAGGTAATAGTCGTACGTTTATGGTTTAAAGTTTCAAATTAATCTGGATTTAAAAGACCAATAAAAAGGGTTTAACAATCAGAACTTTTATACATTGTTGCCAGTTTAAATTCATAATAAAAATTGATAAATTTGAAATCAAATAAAAATATTTTAAAATCTCTTTAAATTGGCCTTGGTGCTATAAAATAATAACATAAAATTTGAAATTATCACACGGGATCCCAGATTGAACATTAAATCAGCCCGATGGACTATTTACTGTCCCCAAACTCTCTCAGAAAAAGAAAAAGGTCCGTGCCCCTGAATAGGGCGTATGTATCTAGGCTTTTACTTTAGGTATTGCACTGATATGAGCCGTGGTGATAACGTATTGTATTCGGTGATTAACGCTCCGTTTAATAATTCCTGGGGAACGCTATGTCAATCCCGTTCGGCACCAATGAAACTATTAATTGCAATTATAAGTACTGGTTAATTACGTGTTAGGCGATGAATTATTGTGAAGAAGCCTGCATGTCTAAGAAATTGTAAATCATTTCAAGGACATTTGAAGTCACCTCTCTTACAAATGATATAAGGCCTAGACTTAAGAATTTGTAGTAATTTTTTATAGCATAAGAGTAACAAACAAATTCACAGTCGATCTGATGGTAGTTCTTGCCCATAGACAACTACATCTATCCTCGATTAAGAATCAAAGTGCAGAAGCATTGTAACCCCTGAGGTATGACTGATTATCTCGTCACTAAATTGTATAATACTTTGATATAACTTCCTTGTGTCTTTCAATCGCTCAACGATTCAGTGCTTTTAAAACAATAACCTTTTTAAATAAAACTCAAACGTTCATTTATATATTATTGAAATAAATTTCCATGCTTAGTTCCCATATTACGTCATTTTTGTTCCAAATGAGTACCATGGATCTGTCAGCAATCACCTGTCGTAACTTTACCATATTTGGTACTAACGGCGCCTGATTCATAGTAAAGCGGTGGGCGGGCGGCATATCATAACGTCATAGACGACGTCACCGGATTTAAACTGCGTTCAAATTAAGGTCGAGTGAAATTTTTTACAAATGACTATGCCAAGAAATTTAATTTTAATATTGTAAATATAAAATTTAAATTGAAAATCTTCACGTATACAGAAATTCCGTAGCAATCCAAAAATCAAAAAGTATTAAATACATAGAAGTCTTCATAATAAAATGGTGTATTCATATTAATGAGGAAAAATATCAAGAAGTGTTACATCGTGTACAGGAAGTTTATGTTAAGGAATGCTTCGGTTTTTATTTTCATCATCATCATCATCATTATTACAGCCATTCACGATTTCACTGCTGAACATAGGCCTCCCCTAACGAATGCCACAAAACACGGTCATGAGCGACCTGCATCCATCGACTTCCTGCATGTCTTACCAGGTCCATCTAGTGGGGGGACGCCCTACACTTCGTCCGCAGGTACGAGGCCGCCACTCGAGAACCTTTCTTCCCCATCGGTTGTCGGTTCTTCGAGCTTTATGGCCGGCCCATTACCACTTCAGCTTACTAAACGCTAGAGCTATGTCGGTCAGTCTGGTTCTACTGCGGATATCCTCATTCCTAAGTTTATCACGCAGAGAAACTCCGAGCATAGCCCTCTCCATAACTCGCTGAGCACACTTGAGCTTCCTCATCCTGCCAGCAGTGAAGGACCACGTCTCAGTTCCATAGGTCATCACTGGCAACACGCACTGATTGTACAGTCTCGTTTTCAAGTTTTGAGGTATACCTGACTAGAAAATGTGCCGTAATTTCCAAACGCTGCCCAACCGAGTTGAATCCGTCGTTTGACCTCTCGGTCGAAGTTGGACCTACCTAGTCGAACTATTTGTCCCAGGTAAACATACTGGTCAACAACTTTGAGCTTAGTGCTCCCAACAACTACTGGCATAGGTGTGACATGGACATTAAACATGATCTTTGTTTTGCTCATGTTCATCTTAAGACCTATCCGTTGGGAGACAGTATTGAGGTCATTGAGCATAGTGCTTAGGTCCTCCAGCAATTCTGCCATAAGGACTATATTGTTGGCAAATCGAAGGTGAGTGATGTACTCGCCATTGATGTTCATACCGTACCCTTTCCAGTCCAGTAGCTTGAAAACGTCTTCCAATGCAGCGGTGAAGAATTTTGGAGATATAACGTCACCCTTTTTTTTTTTGCGGATGGAAAATCATCGAATGACGCCTTTCGCTCTGGGTGGAGCGGAAGGGAGTGTCAGACTTTTACTGACTAAAAACCATCCGTGTTCCTTCAGTGCCCTTACGTTCCGGAGCTGCGGTATCTCTTTCGAACAGCCCGCAGCCCCGGCAGGCGTCGGCCCTTGCGGGCCCCTTCACGATGCTGACAGCTCTTTGAGGCGCGCGTGGAACAAAACGCGCCGTCGACACGGCCTGTCGTCGTTAGACGGACGGACGACGAGCTACCCATTGCTCGCCATCCACAGGCCCGCGCCTACGGTGGCCGGGGGCCACGACGTAGCCCCCGACGCCCGGGGCGTCTCCCGCGGCGGCCGGGAAGGAAAGCTGCTGCTCTCTCCTTCTCCCGCTCCGCCACCTCCTTCGCTAGCATCACTGCTTCGCAGAAGGTGGTGACGGCATCCCATTCCGTCTCGCTCCGGACCATGGCTTCGACCAGGGCCGGACACGAGAGGTCGCCGCCGCCTATCGCCGCTACGAGGACACGGCGGTGCTCCGCCCAAGCAGGGCACACCTCCACGGTGTGCTCCACCGTGTCCTCCGGTCGATCCTCGCAGTGGGAGCACCCGGGCGTTTCCTCCCGCCCGATTCGGTGCAGGAACCTCCCGAACACACCGTGTCCGGTGAGGACCTGCGTCAGGCGGAAGGTGAGGACGCCGTGGCGTCTCTCAAGCCACTCCTCAAAGAGGGGTCTTATCGCCGCTATAGTGGCGTGCCCAGACGGGGTTGCGACAGTCGCTCTCTCCATGTCGCCATGAGATCACGCCGGAAGTCTGTCCGCTGCACGACAACTTGCCGCGGCAGTGGGGTTTCCCCCCGGCATAGTGCCTCCGTGCGCCATTCGTGCAGGCGCGCGAGGACTATCGCCTCCAGATCCCATGGCGGCAATCCGGCAAGGAGGCACGCTGCCTCGCGGGAGATCGTGCGGTAGCCGCGAACCATTCTCACGGCGACCACCCTTTGGGGCGCATTCAGGTGGTGGACGGCAAGCCGCGCCAAACCACGCGCCCACACCGGGGCCCCGTAAAGGGCCATGGACCGCACAATCCCCGCGTAGATATAACGTCACCCTGTCTTACATCTCTCTGCAGTTGGATAGGTTTCGTAGTCTGATTCTGTACTCGGATAGCCATCATAGCCCTACTGTACAAACACTTCAGCACTTCGATATACCGACAGTCAACTTGGCATCGCTGAAGGAACTGTAGCACCGCCCAAATTTCGACGGAATCAAAGTCTTTCTCATAGTCCACATACTCAAAGTGGCAGATTGTACTCTTCTGTATTCTGTACAATTTGCCGAAGAGGGTGTATGTGGTCTATGGTACTAAAGCCTCTTCGGAAACCGGCTTGTTCAGGAGGCTGAAAGTCGTCGAGTCTGCGTGCAAAACGATTTGTAATGACTCTCGAAAACAGCACATAGACGCGGCTCAAAAGGAAAATCGGCCTGTAGTTCTTCAAGAGAGCGTTATCGCCTTTCTTGAAGAATAAGACCACCACACTTTTGCTCCACACCTCCGGAGTAGTGCCACCATGGAGGATGGAATTAAAGAGCTTCTGATGGACTTCAAGTACCGGTTTTTCAGCCGCTTTCAGAAGCTCCGCTGTAATTCCATCCTCGCCCGGGGATATTTTATTATTTTATATATTAAGGTAGATTTTTAATAGACTGACATCCGTAATATCTTCGTAATAGTGCCGGATAAGACACGCTCTTGAATCGTTACTCACACTTCCGTGTGGCTCCAATGATGACGTGTACAGCTTAATAAACCGTTGGGCTATGTCGGTCACTCTGGTTCTACTGCGGATATCCTCATTCCTAAGTTTATCACGCAGAGAAACTCCGAGCATAGCCCTCTCCATAGCTCGCTGAGCACACTTGAGCTTCCTCATCCGGCCAGCAGTGAAGGACCACGTCTCAGCGTGCCCATAGAACCTCTCAATCTCACTCAAAATCTCAGGTGTCCCGGAAACGATGCTGCCACACTCGGTTTTCAGTTTTGACAGTTGACTCTTTCTGACACACAGGTCTCTGGCATATACTTTGAAACCTTGGTTCCGCTCGATCGCTTGGTCAATAAAAGCTGTATTGAAGTTGCTTAAGTCCTGCCGCATGCATTTGGAGATCTGTCTGTTCAGTTGCCTGTATGCTGTCCAATCTGTTGAACACTGCAGCTTCATTTCCCGTCTAACTGCCATGAGATTAAGAGTGTGATCGGAGAGTTTTTGTGTTCTTCTGCGGCGGGTCTTGCAGAACTTAGCTCCGACCGCATGGACAGTTTCCACGAGCTTACCATTCATATCGTCCACTTTATTGCAGTCTTCTAGGCACCGAAAACGGTTTCGTAACTCAAGCTGAAAGGTTTCGGGACTTTGGAACAGAGCACGAGGGGGACGGAGCGTTGATTTCATTAGACAAGACCTTTCCAACTTAACGTTTAGGTTCAGTGTGCCTCCAAATATTCAGTGATGGCTACCAGTTTTTGTCGAACCATCGGGGCTCGACGAGGTCCACTTCCTGTGGGGCCGCTTCTGGAAGAAAAAGTTCATCATAAAGAGTTCCTCTTTCTTCACGAAGTCATCCAGCTGCTGGCCCCTTCGGTTCCGTTGCCCTATTCCGAATTTCCCTATTTTCAGCTCACCGTTATCTGTTGTGCCTAGCCACCTCCTCACCGGGGTGTGCCGAGGTTGGTGCGTAAGCCTGTATGACCTTCAGCGAATACCGTTTGGTGATTCTGAGTATAAGGTACGCAACCCTCGTCGACACACTCTCAATATTTACAACGTTGTTAACGGTAGACTTGTGGGCGATAAATCCGACACCTTCTTGGGACAGATGGTCGCCCTTCCGGTGATAGAACAAGTTGCCGAATTCGAGGATTACCGTGTTCTCCCCTACTCTTCGGACCTCGAATGGTCCTTTGATATTCCAGCGCAACTTGTCTGTCTCTTCTTCCAGCTCTAGGATCTTCTCCTCAGTCCTCAGGGTGCGTGCTTTATAAGTTGCCTGGTCGAGTCATCGCAGGTGGCAACCGAACCTCCATCGGATATTCTTACCACCCCCTGCCCCGCCGTTACCATGGTCGCCATCGTAGCTAGGAATAGCGGGGCCACTGGGGCTGGGGGCCGTCTTTTTATTACTTTATTAATTGGGGGTTATATTGCCATAGTTGCCACGATTGGCAAGCGGGTTGCCAACCGCGGTTTTTTTATTGTACTTATATTGCTGTTATCAGGAAGATGCTGCTATCCATCTCCTGCCTGTTTCCCACTGACTCAGATAGAATATTGTATAAAATATACATATACATATACAAATAGAATAAATATAAATTCAGAATACACACACACACACAAACACTCACGCCTGTCACCCAGAGGGGTAGGCAGAGACTACGGACTTCCATTTGGCGCGATCCTGACACACCTCTTTCGCCTCCTTTACCTCCATATATCTACGCATACACGCTCGTCGGTTAAGGGTACTCTTAATCTTGCCCATATTCAATATATCGCCGATTTGGTCGATAAATCTTCGTCTAGGGCGTCCCTTCCCGACTCCGCCGTTCACTTCTGAAACATAAATTTGCTGTGTCACTCTTTCCTCGTTCATTCTTTCTACATGGCCAAACCACTGAAGCATTACTTTTTTTAATCCTGGTTACAACGTCATCTTGAAAACCACACTTTTCTCTTATCACACTATTTCTCACCCGTCATCAGATTCAGCCCTAGCATACTCCTTAATGACCGCATTTATACAGCATTTATTCTACTCTCATGCTTCTTCTGCCAGACCCAACTTTCACTACCATACATTAAAGTAAGGACTAACATAGCATTATGAGTTGCCATTCGTGCCTTCTTTGACACATTCTGACTATTCATATCAGCGTGTAGAGCCCCATTCGCTTTATTTTCTATTCAGAATAATTGTAATAATAATTAGATTATAATAATTAGAAATTCAGAAATGGAAATACACATCTAGTAACATTTTTGGAAGATCTCACAAAGTATTTAAAGAAAGTTCCATCTAATGGTCTCGAAATTTCAATAGCACAATACTTATAAGGTGAAACCATATATTAAAGCCAAATATTGAAGAGGGAAAAAAGAATGTTTTAGGAAAATGTCAATTAAATGTTTCGGCCCCAGAGTCAAATAAATTTAGAGCAGTAGAGGTAAAACTAGATTCCGGTTTTATAACTTATAATGTAAAAGGGAACAAAGCATTAAATATGTTATTAAAGCAGGGTTGACGACCTGATCTAAAACTTGGTAAAAATAATAAAAACTTGCGAAAGCCTATTTCTTTAAAAGCCTATTTTAATAGAGAAGGACTTCGCTATAACGACATTGTAAATAGTATAATAAACACTGGAAAAACCAAATCAGGCTTGCTCCAACGGAGTTATTCGTGCAAAGCGTCTTCGAGGAAGACGAAGATAAATACCAAAAATAATTTATGAAGGATATGCGATCTGAAATTCAAGTTTCAATATTTGACAAAAAAAGAAATAAAAATTCTAAGTTACCAAGCACGTTAGTGCAATGCTGGAGCGTTCTCATGTAGCGATTGGTTTATACATATATAAGGGAGCTCCCGGAGACGGACACCCAAGTTCATACATACTCGTACTATATATATTTGGTTGTCAGGTAGCTGACTACCGAAGTGTTGTTTCACAATGTATAGTCCCATATTAAGTACTTATTATAGTAATGTCTATGATACAAAGGCAATAATATAGAACTCTAAGATGCATAAGCAATATAATAGCAGAGTTGTGGCTTGAAGTCCCATATATAAAAGACATATGATAATAAGGTCTATGAAATAAAACAAATATGTGGAGGGTTTCGAATATATATAAGCATTATATTTATAGAAATGGGACCTTTATTACAGTGGCGGCGTATAGACTGCTTCACCGTGTTCGAGACCGCGGTAATTGTGGACTTGGACACAGTGAAACAACCGATATGTGCTAGTCATATAAGGCAGTACGACTTACCAGTGGACGTCGCACACCTTTACTGATTATGGGAGCCGTCTTAACCGATTCGTTGCGGCACCAATTTTCGACAACTTTTAGCTGTGACGGCAAACAAATATTTCATGACACGCCTGGCGTGTCAATTGCCACAGACTGTTTAGACCTAATTAAGTTTATTTAACATCAAACATAAGTTACAAATGGAAGAATACTTGTTTTAGTGGGTAACTACGTGTTTTTTCACGCGTTTTCTTTGAAATTGAGAGAAAGTGACCTTTTTTATGAAGAGATTACAAACCTTTTGTACTATTTTTTGTTGTTATAAAAAATCATTTATATAAGTAGGTACAGCTAAACCACCCTGGAAACCTTGGTTTTTATTAAATTAAATTTTCACCTAATAATAACATTTGTAAATATCAAACAATGAAGAACCTTAATTTGAAAAAAAAAGGTATATCATTCATTGATATTTACAAATGTTAAATATTATTTAATGTTATACAAATGTAAAAGTAAAGTCGATCTGAAAACCTCTAATTAGTAAGAATAGCAAAACAAGTGTTTTCAAAAGGAAAAAAACGCCGGCGCTATACGGTGGCGGATTGACAAAAGACTATTTATTAGCGCACTTTTTTATGCATGAACGGTTTCGAACTGTTTCAAGCAAAAATAAACCTTATACCATAATATTACAAGAGCACATGGTACTTCGTAGGTCCATTCGGCCAAATTATAGTAATAAGTCGGCACTTCAACCATTTTAAGCAAAAGAGATAAAGGCATTGTTTTTTTTTAACAGGAGAGTTGTTTTCTAGAAACTTGTTTACAACTTGAGTTTGTGAGCGATCGCAATGAGTGCTATTATTTGTTCATTTGTTTCTTATTAGAGTATTTTTCCACAACATGTTTTAAAAACCTATAAAGTAAAAACGGTACCATGTAGGTACAAGTTAGAAAAGGTTGTCAACTCCTAAAAATTTAAATTTTTCAAAATATCCAGAAACGAAGCCGCAGGCATGAACTACTTGCAAAATAATGAATATTTTGTTCAGAATAAATTTTCCAAAAAAGCAATTTGAGCGAGTAATAACGATTTTGAAAAAGACACGCCTCGCGTGTCATAGACCTCACAAAAGTATTCAATGGCACGCCTGGCGTGTCACCCGCACTAAACCGGTTAACGCTAGCGTAGTACTTTTAAGTGCAACAAGCATACTCAACTCCATGTCTTAGTGCAATTAGCTCTATGATATTTATACGTGGTAGAGCCATACTGGAGCTATATTAGTATATATATAGTATAGTAGTTGTAGTACGAATGGCTCAGCTCGACCGGGGAAGGACCACGCTCTCACAGAATACCAGCATAAAATAGCACATTAAGACTGCTGTGTTTCGTATGGTGAGTGTATAGAACCGGAGACCCATTTTACTGGAAAAGAGGTATTCCACCTTAGTCCTCACGAGTGACGACGCATCTGCATTTTGATTCTTTATTGAGGATAACTGTAGTGTGTAGATGTCTATGGGTCACAAGCAACCACTACCGTCAAGTGGACTGTGTGCTCGTTTGTCACCCTATCCTATAAAAAAATTATTCATGGATGTTTGGTGACTGACATCTTGTGGCGCCTTGTGGCGTAGTATGCCTCTATGGTACGTTGGTGCTATTTTTAATTAACAACAATACCTATTTTGTTTCCAGAGTCAAAAGGGGTCATGTGGGTATGTTATGTGAGGGCGCCATGCACATGATAGCTTAGATAGCATTGATGCTTACTGCTACTTGCGGTATTGCGTCTTGTCATAGATCTGCGATTGTGGTGCGCCTGAATCGCCGCACCTTGTGGCCGATGGAGGTATGCGGAAAAGGATGTTTCCTAGGATCGTATGAGGAACCTTGGAATGGCGTAAGCCCGGCAATAGTCGTATTGATGCTTGTTACATTTTGCAGCATTACTACGCTGCTATGGTTATTTGTCGCGGTGCTATTCTCAATGGCGCAGTGGCAAGTAGCTTTGCCCAAGTCGGATCCAACGGGGCTGCAGACTGTCTGGCCTCCATAATGTTTTATATATCAACATAATAAAGTATCTCTGTAAATTTCCCACCTTTGAATAATTGAAGGCAACTTGTTAGTGGGTGAGAAAAAAAAATGGAAAAATGCATATACTCAACCTCATTGATACAAACCCTTTCTGATGGCGAATTATTATTATTACTTTATAACTGCCTTTTGGCTATATCTGCCGTTGCATTGATTGATGGAGCATATGTGTCGACCTCATGCGGTAGCTGGAGGCTCTTCCATCCAGCTACTCTCAAGGATGCGGCCAAAAGCAGTTGAACGTGGGACTCCATTGCTTTAAAGTGCGTTCTTTAGCGGTTCTAGCCTAGTTCTAGCTATGCTGATCATGAAATCGGTAATGATGCCTTACACTTACATCACATCTGGAGTAGCGGTGGTCTGACAGGTAATGGCGCTCACGAAGGGAGTTTATGGCCAGTGTGCCTATTATTTTGACGTGTGCCTAAACCGTGTGACGTACATTAACTTTGGCTGGATTGGATTACGTTACAATACGTTTAATGTAATAGCATTCCTTTGCCAATTTTAATTTTTAGGTCTTAATTCGTTGACAGTCAATAGTAAACAGCCATTTTTATTGAAGAGAAGAGCCAAACGAGCATGCGATAAATACTAAAGCCTATTTGATTGGCTAAACGTAACACACAATAAAAATAAACTGTATATTTACTACTGATCTTATTCCCTCTTACGTCTTTTCGCCGCCAAATAGCAGTGCGTGCAGCAGCGCCTTCCGGTTCGAAGAGTATAGAAAGCCATTATAATTACAGGCTGCAAAGCATTCCTTTATTATTTTATATTATTTTAGTTCTCAGGAGTGACAACGCATATGTAGCCTTCTTTATTTGAAATAGGACTATCCAGTTCGTTTCTTTGATTTTATTTAAAAAAGTGTGTATGTGTACTTATGTACGCACATAGGAAGTTATACTTCTTTAGCGTAACAAAACAAAAAACACTTGAGAGACAATTACCCACTGAAGTTGTCGCTTTTAGGTGACAATGTGCGCGCGCATCGTAACATCTTCATGGTGGCGTTTTAGGTGTCGTTTTTAGGTGTCGGTACGCGCATCGTAAAAATTCACTCTGATAATTTTTCCCAAACGCCCCAAAAGAAATATAACTTCCAAAAGTTTGCTTATACAACCTACAATATTACCGACAACAAAATATGAATGAACTTTGCGTGTGAAATCCGTCTTGCTGCACAAAAGAGAATTTCCTAACATAAATTTCGTTTGTTTGCATAGTGTCTGTCGTGTCGGTGCACATTTTGCAACATTTCTCTACGCGCCCCAATACATGTTAGGAAAGCTGCAAACAGTCACATGTTATGCGTCTCTGTTTATTCATGAGTAATATTTAAAGTAAATATTCATATATTTTACATATAATGTCCCCAAATCATAACGTAGGATTCGTAAGGGTCAACAAAGGAAATAAAACGTTAGATGCCATTTCCCTGGCGTCGTTGTTTATAGGCGGCGGTCACTTAGCATCAGGTGAGCCGCATGTTTAAATTTAAAAAAAAACAAGCGTGAGTGTAGTGGAACACTCGGTTGGAACGAAGTTCCTTTCGTAGTATATTATTATTGATAAACGTATTATACTATTGATTAACAAATACAAAAAATACAAATACATGAATTACTAGCGTCTATTAAATTGAAGCGCCATTTCAAATAAAATAATATTTCTTTCATGGCAAGATAAGGCAAAGTGCGAGGGAGATGGATATTATTCCATCTCGCTTCCTTATAGCCGCCAAGGCTGTCTACGTCAAAAGGGGTCGTGACGGAAAGATCTAGCACGAATGGGTCGGCTCGACCGGGCAAGGACCACGCTCTCACATAATAGCCGCGTAAAATAGCAGCTTAACACTGCTGTGTTTCGTATGGTGAGTGTAGAGAACCGGAGACCCTATTTACTGGAAAAGAGGCATTCCATCTTAGTCCTCACGGGTGACAACGCATCTGCATTTTGATTCGCTAACGAGGATAAATGTAGACGTCTAAGGGCCACAGTAACCACTTACCATCAGGTGGAGACTGTGTGCTCGTTTGTCACTCTATCATATAAAAAAAAAATTACACTTTTTATCTTCTAGTCCCCTTCCGCCAAGTTCGTACCGTCCGATAAGGAATTTCGTTCCAAAAAAAGGGCCTGCCACGCATGGCAACTACCAGTGACAGCCTTAGGGGGTGGCGAACAGGGCAATCGCCCGGGGCCTCGCGCAACAACCCAAGCAAATTTAAAAAAATATAAATTTGTTAGCTATATTTTTTTATTTAAAACTTTTGATTTTGATCCTTAATTACTCATTAAGGTTATATCATAACGGTATATTAAAATAAAGTTTGTTAACTAATTCATTCATTCAAAACATAATAGAAAAATTAATTATGTAGTACTTGAATATCGCGCCTCGAAACACTTTAAGATCGGTTTTTTAATCGCATAGCGCTCGGGTCAGCTCGGGAGTCGGGACATAATGTTCTATTCCTCTATCGCTCGGGGAATCCCCGTGTTTCATTTCGTTCGTCAACTCCTATTACCTTGGAATTAGTTTTCTTGCAGTATACAAGCAAAATAGTTATAAAATCGTTACTGTACCGTACATATCTTTAAATTTTATTGAATATTACGTTCTTATAGTATTTAAATTATTGAGTGAGCTGGAAAAGTGTAAATTATAGTATTTGAAGTATTGACTATTGAGTAAAAAAGTAACTAAGTTGAAAAAGTGTAAAAAAACTGTGTGATACTTAAAAATTATTTCTGACTGTTTGTGCGAAACAAAACAAGGTTTACGAAAAGAGTTCGCGTGATCGTGATGTCGGTAGAAAATTTGAGTCAGGTAGTTCAAAAAGGAAACGGGCTGTCAAAAGAAAGCAGGTAAAAGAAAAACTTCGTGGATATTTATATAAATCTATAAAAAGAAATGATCACGAAACCTCTACAAAACATTTATTGACTGAAAGTGACTCTAATCCTAATCCAGCTGAAAACATTCCTTCCACATCATCATGGGTGCCACCGCCAACATTAAGTAAAAACAGTGAGGATGATGATGATTTAACTACATCATTGTCTCTTAGGTTACCAGTGCCGCCGTCAAAGCTATTCCGTCAAAAACACGAATCTGAGCCTGAGTCTATGTCTACATCCATGACCGCTGAAATGGAAAATCTGAATCCTCAAAATGACCCCGGTTTGTGACCTAAAACAATTACTGATGTAGATCAAACTGAGATTGTATTAAAAGGTCCAATCCGGGTTAAAGTTGATTTATTTCCCGTAAACGATAATAGACGGCGATTCAGCGAATATCATTATAAAAAGATATTAGCTAACGGTGAAAAGCTTGACAGGCGCTGGATGATTTATTCACAAACAAAGGATGCCATTTACTGCTTTCCGTGTCGACTATTCGGGCTATAAAATACAAAGATTGGATAAGTGAAGGAGTGTGTGATTGGAAACACTTGGGTGATTATCTAAAGTCTCACGAATCTAGTCGACAGCACAGACATTGTATGTTGAAATGGATTAATTTACAGAATGGTTTAAAAAGCTGTTGCACTATTGACTTCTTGGCCCAGTCACGAATTGAACAAGAAAGGCAACGTTGGAGAGATATTTTAGAACGATTGCTCGCAATTGTAAATTTTTAGCATCTCACAATTTGGCATTCAGGGGTCATAGAGAGAAATTAACATCTGACACAGATTCGAGTGAGACAAGCGGCAACTTTATACATTTAGTAAAGTTAATAGCCCGATTTGATCCCGTGATGAGACTTCACCTAAAACAAGTAAAGGATAAGACTATTAATGACCACTATATAGGAAAAAATATTCAAAATGAGCTCATACAATTAATAGCAAGTCACGTGAAGACCCAAATTGTTGAAAAAATAATAAATAATAAATATTACTCGATTATTCTTGATTGTACTCGCGACGTTTCACGTGTTGAGCAACTTTCAATTATAATAAGATTTTTTAATACAAATACAGCTGAAATTGAAGAACATTTTATTGGTTTCTTAGCTGTTGAAAAAACCACAGCTGAAAGTTTGGCTAATTACATAATCACAGAATTAGAACAGTTAGGTATATCATTGTGAAACTGCAAAAGCCAAGGATATGATAATGGTGCCAATATACGTGGTGAAAAAAGTGGTGTGCAAAAACGTATTCTTGAAATTAATCCACTTGCTTATTTTTTACCTTGCGGGAGTCATAGCTGGAATCTCATCCTAGGAGATGCAGCATCGTCTTGTGTTCAAGCAAAATCTTTTTTGGTTTGCTACAAAGGTTGTACACTCTGTTTGCCGGCTCAAGTCAAAGGTTGGCTATTTTAAATGCTCATGTAAAATCGTTATCACTAAAACCACTTTCTGAAACTAGGTGGGAGTGCAGGGTAGCATCGGTGAAGGCCGTTAAATACCAACTAAGCGATATATCTGATACTTTAAAGTATTTAGCAGAAAATACAACAGATTGTCAGTTGGTCAGTGAATGCCATTCTATAGAAAAGGAAATAACTACCTACGAATTTGTAGTTTCACTTGTCATATAGTATGATATTCTTACAAAGATAAATGTTATAAGTAAAATGTGGCAAAACGAACACATGCACATGTGGCTATACAACACCTAGACGCATTCACAAATTGGCTCGATAATTATCGTGAAAATGGATTTCAGTCATCTCTTGTAACTGCGAGAGAAAGAGCCGAGGAAAATGATATTGACAGACAGTTCAAAGAAGTCAAAAGAAGACGTAAAAAAGGCATTTTGATTATGAAGGGGAAGATGAAGCTCATGAGTTGAATGCGGAAGAAATTTTCAAAATAAACTATTTTTATGTCATTTTCGATAATGCGCGCAAGCTGCCATCCTAGGTTTGAGGCTATTAAACATCATGAAAGCATATTTGGTTTCATGTATAATATGAAAAGATTGAAGGAAATCAGTGATAATGTAATTTTGAAGCAATGCAGCGACTTGCAAATATCTATGACAGTAGGAGACTCATGTGATATTGATGGACATGAATTGTACGAAGAACTCAATATGTTCATTCGTGTGTATGATGGAAACGACGATATTATCTCGGTGCTAAAATACATAATAGAAAAAAAATTAAGTGAAGGTTACCACACTATCGAAATAGTCCTGAGAATTATTGCTACCACAACTATTACAGTTGCGTCTGCTGAAAGGAGTTTCTCGAGACTTAAAATTATTAAAACATATTTGAGGAATTCGATGACACAAGATCGGCTTTTAGCCCTTGCTATTCTTTCAATCGAAAATGACGTGGCTCATTCGTTGGATTATTGTGCTTTAATTAAAGATTTTAGTGTTCAGAAAAGCCGCAAACATCAATTTTAAAATTTATCATCTCTGTATTTGTTAATTTTGTAAATCTTTCAATGTAAAATATTTTAAAACTCATCATCATCATCATCATTACAGCCCTTCACAAGTCCACTGCTGAAAATAGGCCTCCCCCAAGGAAAGCCACAAAGCACGGTCCTGAGCCACCTGCATCCATCGACTTCCTGCATGTCTTACCAGGTCGTCACTCCATCTCGTGGGGGGTCGCCCTACACTTCGCCTACCGGTACGAGGCTGCCACTCAAGAACCTTTCTTCCCCATCGGTTGTCGGTTCTTCGAGCTATATGGCCGGCCCACTGCCACTTCAGCTTACTAATCCGTTGGGCTATGTCGGTTACTCTGGTTCTACTGCGGATATACTCATTCCTAAGTTTATCACGCAGAGAAACTCCGAGCATAGCCCTCTCCATAGCTCGCTGACGAACCTTGAGCTTCCTCAAACGGCCAGCAGTGAAGGACCACGTCTCAAAAATAAAACTAAAATTATTAAAATTAAATTAAATTAAATTATTATATTATTAAAACTCAACTTTTATTTATTTACATAACTTTAGTATTTCTCCTCAAACATGACAAATGCTTAAACCAAACAACCAGACCTACTTTCGCATCACATTCTCACGAAGGACAAAGGGCCTCGCAAATACCTGCCGCCCGGAGCCTCGCAATGGGTAAGGCCGCCTCTGGCAACTACAGTTTATATCCCCCTATTCCGCTATCTATGAAGGAGGTTAATAATCAGCAACGGATTTTTAACAAGTCAGTCATGTATTAATTAATTTAAATTAATTATAAATCAAATGTATTACTATCGTAAGATACAAAGAGTTTATACGTTTTAAGGCAAATACTAGTGAAATACATTTCTATCGGTTTTGTATGGGTTACTTAGGTTTTTTATAGTAACAGCAATACTGAACATCTGACAAATTTTATCTCGAGGTGTGATTCATTGAGCAAATATTGCTAGTGACTAGCGGATGGTGACCTCGGACCTTGTGAAGGCGACTGATCGTCTTACATAACTTATTCAACGACGTGACTAATAACAACACTTATATTGATAGCCGTGTTAATTAGTAAAAGTTATATCGCTTTCAATTTTACTTTTTTACCGCCACTTTCAAAAATGTTCTATGTTTCATGTAGAACACAATAATAGTATATACAGTATATAATATCATTGTTAGGATAGAATTAATTACGTAGCGAAGAAAGCGACAATAGCCTAATGATAGGATGCGGATCGAGAACTCAAAAATTCTGGTTTCTGGTTTCAAATCCGCCATTCTACTATTGTAGTAAAACAACAGTGTTTAACAACAGTTTAACAGTGATAGAGCCACGCGGCAGAATTGCTGTCGCATGGATGGGCCGACTCGAACCGGGGTGGTACCACGACCTCACAGAATACCAGCGTGAAGTAGAGGTTTACCTCTGCGTTTCGCTTGGTGAGTGCAGGTGGCCGGAGGCCCTTTTTACTGGAAATGAGGCATTCCATCTTAGTCCTCACGGGTGCCAACGCATCTGCATTTTGATTCGCAAACGAGGATAGATGTAGATGTCTATGGGCCGCAGCAACCACTTACCATCAGGTGGACTGTGTGCTCATTTGTCACCCTTATCCTATAAAAAAAACACTCTTGAGGCAAGCATCGAAGCTTACCTCAAGTGTTTAACGGGAATATTAGTAACGTTTTTAACTAGAATTTGGATTGGTGCTGCAAAACATCATCTAACTGTTTTTGACTGAATGGAAAGGTAGTTAAGAGACTTATTGGTGACCTGATCTGGTTAAAGTAATCTTACCAATCTCGAGCATACGATAAAGTTGGAAAGACAGATCTTTCTATTCGATTATAATATCTTGTATGGTGTGTGTCTTCAAGGCAAGACGATTCGGCTTTTATAAATTAAACTAAGGCAGTGCGTTTCTAAATTAAAAAATTAAAGGCTAAATTACCACTTACTATCAGGTATGTCCGATAATGTCTTCCAGATCAATAATTTTGTCGCGGCGTTCAGTCTCAACAAAAACAAACCTATACAAAGCAGGATTATAGTGCAAAAGTGTGTGTGCAAGCACAGGTGTACACCCCATAGCCCAATGAAACGGTAATTACGGAGAATTAATAACGGACAGAGATTAGATTCAGGACCAACGGCTTAACTTGTTTCCTGAGGCACGGGGTTGAAACATCGCAACTTCTTGACACCAAGCTGCTAAGGAGAATTTCAATAGCAGTACTGAGAATTTCTTGACAGAAACAAATCCTAAGTCCCGGCTCGGGATTTAAGCCCGGGACTTCATGACCAGCAAACGCACTTACGAATTCTAGACCAACGGAATGGTCAAGGGTGCTATAGTAAAAAACACTGGCTTATATTAGTTAAAAAATAAAGTAGATAGGTGTGTAAGTATAGTGTAATTAAAATAGAAACCAAAACGTCAGAATTTGTACAAAAGAATACTACTGCCAGTTTCCTAAGTTATTTATCTACTTAGAATTTGCTTTATTTCTAACTACTGCTATAAACCCTCTCAAAACTTATAGGAGGCCTGTGCCCAGCCCTGGGACGTATATCAGCTGTAACTCTAACTTTAACTATATTTACATTCGACAGCTATGGGACGAAATAGGTTTTTAGTAACTGATAGTAAGCACGGCCATTACCCTAATACATTACTTTTAAAAATAACAGTAGATCAAAGTGTTAAATATACCAAAATTTTATCTGAAATAAGAGACTACTGCAACCGATCCAATATGCACCCAACTTCCAACAAAAAATCTACAGATTAATTAACTCTTTTAAGGCCTAAGATTGTTTAATTGATTTCTTGTACGAGGGTGGATTGAAAAGTACTCGGCCTAACCAAGAAAATAAACACATACTAAATCAGTTAAATTTTTATTTTTCTACATAATCACCATCAAGTTCAATACACTTTTGCCACCTCCCCTTCCAAGCATTTAGACCGTTGAAAAAAAATGATTCTTCCTTAGAGTCAAAATATGCGTCTACAGCTGCTTTGACCTCGTCGTTTGTCGAAAATCTTTGACCTCCCAAGTGCTTTTTTAGGTAAGGGAACAGAAAGAAGTCTGATGGTGCCAGATCAGGTGAATACGGCGGATGCGGTAACAGTTCAAAGCCACAGTTGTGAATTTCAGCCATAGACTGTACTGACGTGTGTGACACGGGCGTTATCTTGATGAAACAGGACTTTTCTTCTGAGCATTCCTCGACGTTTTTCTTTTATTTCCTCTCGTAAACGACGTAGTAAGGTGCAGTAGTAATCAGAGTTTATAGTCTGACCCCTTTCAAGATAATCAATCATAATCACACCTTTCGAGTCCCGGAATACTGAAGCCATCACCTTATTTGCCGACAAAATCGACTTAGCCTTTTTAGGGGGTGGTGAACCAGGTCTTCTCCACTGTTTTGATTGTTGTTTTGTTTCCGGTGTACAGTAATGAACCCATGTTTCGTCTATAGTAACAAAACGATTCAAAAAATCATCTGCATCGGCTTCAAATAACTCCAAACAGTCGCGTGAAATAGTCAATCGCGTCCTTTTTTGTTCAACTGAAAGCAGTCGCGGAACCCACCTCGCAGACCCTTGTGGAAACCCAACTCGTTGAAAATGATGTTTTGAGTTCATTCATAAGAGATGCCTATAATCTCGGCTATCTCTCTAATTTTTAATCTGCGGTCTCCCATTATTATATCAAGTACTTTTTTAATATTTTCGTCAGTAGTTGACGTCGAAGGCCTTCCAGAGCGGGGTTCATCTTTCACACTCTCTCTACCACGCTTAAATTCTGCTATCCATTTTTTGACGGATGAATATGACAGAGCACAATCGCCTAATGTACTGACCATGTCATCATGGATGGCTTTTGATGATAGCCCCTTCTTATGGAGGTACTTAATGACGGCACGCTGCTCGATTTGCTCCATTCGCGGAAATTATGTCCGATTACTTTGTTAATAAATTTATAAAATCACAACTAATTATCGCACACGTTTCGAACTTCACACAATGAACTAGTCTGAACTGAACTAAATAATGTGGGTAGATTTGATTTTTAGAATTTAATGGATCTGTGTTAGGCCGAGTACTTTTCAATCCACCCTCGTATTTACGCGAATACTACACATAAAGATTGGAATAAAACTAATTTTACGGATTTTATCGCATTTATTTATTTTAATGAACTAAAACGATAAAATCCGTTTAATTAAATTTAAACGCGATAAAATTATATTTTATGTTTTATTCCATGACTTATATTGTTCTAATCGCTCCCATACTCTTCAGCCCGGAATAAAGCAGTTAATTCACTGGTGTTTGGTAGCTGGTACCTTTAAAGTCATGTTTAAATCATAGCAATACTGATTGATGGCGGAACGGAACAAGATGCGTGTCTTTCTACGCGTACACTATTTCGACGTGTATTAGAAAAGAGTATACGCGCAGAAGCTATAAGCGCCAGTGAAGTAAAACGTAGCACCAACCCTGACTAACCCGAATGTCATCTGATCCATGGCTTTATCAGTTACTATATTTCGATAGTGAAAACTGGGAACAATAGCACATAGTTATTACCACAGTCCTCTCCCACCGCGGCCCAAACAGAATCACAGAGTATAAGTAAAGGAGCACATTGTAATTTTAACCCTTTCGCTATCCCGTGCACTACATATAGGTCATTGCTGTTGTCTTACTATTGTATCTACAAACCGGACAGTGAAAGTGTTAAAACTCCTCTCCTCTCGTAACTTCACCTCAGCAGCGAAGGCCGGCAGGAGCGCCGCTAAGCCTACATAGAAAAACTACTATGAAAAACAGTTCAAAATACTGTACCATACATTTTACTCGTTTAGTAAAGCAATAAGATAATGAAACCTCGTTTGCATGTTATTTGGGCTAATAAAACTGTAAATAGTGATGTAAGCATTTTAATTTGTCGCGGTTTATTTTTGGTCAATTTTTCGGATACGAGGTTGATTAAAATTTTCAATAACTAAGACTCGTTCATTACTAAGTGGTTCACTATACCGATAAACCGTAAATGAGTAATCCGACCGTATAATACAAATCTTGTAATAAAAACAACAATTTGCCACCGCATTGACTTTATTTGCAATTTTTAATCGGTTTGTTTACACGTATGGTCAATTAACCCGTTACAAAAATTATGTGTTGGTTTTATACGACGGCCCTAATAAAGTAAAAAATAAGTCTCCCTCCTTTTGATTTTAGGGCAAGGAAGTGTCCACCACGTTCCTCCAATGTGTGTTATAAATATATTCGAAATATATTTTTTTAATTTCTCAGAGGTGCAGGTTTTCTCTCGATGTTTTCCTTTGCAGTGAAACGTGAGAAATAGGATAAATTAGAATGTAATGTAATGGAATGATATGGAATGGAATGGAATAGGATAGAATAGACTATTTTTATCCAGTAAAATTGCAATTAACAATTTCATTGGCGCCGGCTGTGACCGCACCAGGGTTGCTCACGTAATGTGAAATTTGCCACTGAGCTACCACGGATCTTCCCAACAAAGTATTTTTGATTATTCTGAATAGGGTAACACCGGGTTACCATGCGGTGACAACGTAAGAGTTAAAGTGGCAAGGTGCGTAAGGCCGGCTTGCATCCTGAAAATATATCGTAATTTCACGACCATTGTTCTATGAACACGTCAGTTGGTACCAGTCAATCAGTCACGGCACTTTCACGGCGGACGTGCACCTACGCAAACGCCCCCACGAGGTTTGCTAATATTGCACACTGATTTGTCAGCATAATAAAGGGGTGATAGGTCGTGACATCACTGATACACACGTATTAGATATAAAGACCATGTTTAGGTCAAGATATTTACTAATAATAATTATTTTTTTAATTACTAATATATATCTTATTTTGGCGGATGATATTGACACAGTATAAAATGTTGATGATGGTGGCTCGCTGTAGCATTTGCTTAATTTTTATAATATTATTTATGTAGAAACTTCGTTGACAATTTATAAGCCCCTACCTACAAACCCTTATAATGCCGTTCAGGCTACATAGAGATACAAACATACATACACCCATCCATCCATACATACATACATATACACGAAGAAATTATCCTTATTCTGGAGCAGTCAGGTAAAAAGTCAAAGTAGGGTAGAAAAGTGTTGTAAAAATTGCCACTCGTATGCTCTGAGGACAAGGAGCAGACCTGAAAGCGAGTTGATCTGGTACTGAGATTAATTTATCTACCTTGAAAATGTAATTACAGTAAACTTACTGATAATGAAAAGTACAAAAATAGGTGGGTCCCACCAGCACTTTTCAGTTTGGGAATTCAACTCATTATTTCAAATTTGAAATCCAAGCTGAATATCTGTTACCTGGACGACGCTACACTGGGCTGTAGAGCACATGATGTCTTCAGTGATCTTACTCATATTTTTCCAAATTTTAAAGATATTGGTCCGGAACCAAATAGCAATAAAAGTGAAATATTTTTCCAATTATTTATCTAATTCTCACAGAGACACATTAATTCGAAATTTCAATAATATTTCTCCAGGAATAAAAACTGTCAGTACGGCATCACTATACCTGCTAGGTACCCCGTTGTTTTTCGATAGTATTAAACCTGTGCTCTGCTACGGAGGCAGGGCAGACCTGGCAAACGCTCTGTCTCGTCGAAAATGTTCCACTGGAAGTTAACCAACAAAAACAGTGGGATAATCCCTTGATACAGAGCGTGCAGAAAAATTTGTTTCATACTTTCCATAGTGACCAAGATGAGCTGTTTTGACTAAGGAATCTAGTCACTGGTTACACGCTTTACCATCAAGTAATCTAGGCACATTACGTGATGGGGAAAGCTTGCGCATTGCCGTAGAAATCCGACCAAGAGCAGCGATTAGTCAACCACGGACTTTGGACTCCAGACTTTCATGTAAGAAAAGTGCTCGTAGGTTTTCACGGCACGGTTCTTTGAACGACGTCATCCGAAGTCCATTCGGTTAAATGTTCCCTCGGTTTAGAGCCTTGTGGAATATTTAGAGACGATGGCAAGAGACCCGACGGTATGACATTGGTCCCTTGGGAGAGAGTTAAAGCCCTAGTGTGGGATGCTACTTGCGTAAACACTTTGGCGGCCTCTCATCTCAGGGGTATCTCGTTTAAAACCGGGGCGGCATCATAGGCAGCTGAACTGAGTAAGTGGCGCAAATATGAGTCTCTGAGAGATGACTACATATTTGTGCCATTTGCTGTAGAGACTATCGGTCCGTGGGGTCCACGTGCGGTGAAGTTCCTAAAGGATATTCATTCGCGGCTGGTGGTTACTGCTGGTGATAAGAGGGCTGGTTCTTTTCTCACTCAAAGGCTAAGTATAGCCATTCAGCGGGGAAACGCAGTCAGCGTTCTTGGCACGTTACCGCCGGGAGTAGGACTGTATGATAATTAAGTTACTAGTTTTAATTTTTTTTATTATAGTTTTTAATATTGTATATAATAAAATATTGTATATTACATAAATATTACTATGTGAAATGTGGTATCATAGTGGTTATAAATGTGTTATCAATCTTCAAGTATAAGTCCAAGTTAGCAAATTATATTTAAAAAAATGTTTAAACATTTTTAAATGGCTTCCATTTCAATTTACCTTCCTTTAAATTAAAGGACTAAGCGGCGGACACAAACACATATAACAGCGTAAAGTATGCACATACCGTTAATAACAATTATTATGTCTCAAAGGCACGCAAAAGTAACTTCGCCACGCAAGTTACCTAAGTTGAGCTTACTTGTCTCTGAGAATTAGCGTTCTCTAATGAACTTAATTGTTTGAGCAGCCTTGTTATTATTGCAGACAGTGATTGCTAAACTTCCGTGATATATTTAAGTGTTATCTTATATACACACGACAGCTGACTGTACTCGGAGCATGAATTATAAATTACGGGTCCTGGGTTCGAATCCCAAACGGAACCAATATTTTTAGACATATAAGTTTCTGGTTTCCTTTATGTTACTTAAAGTAATAAACCTAGCAAGCTAACAGCATAGCAAAGTGGAGAAGCAATCAGCTTTGTAGCGGTTTCTAACGGAAAAAAAATCAAAATAGGAGGTTCAGATGCCTGGGTGATCAGTAATCGATTGCTGAATACAGAATTTGAAAATTCGAAACCGTTCTCGAGATAATCGTTGGTCAGACGGACAGACGGACGGACAGACGGACAGACGGACAGACGGACAGACATCGTGAAATCAATAAGTGACTTCGCAAGCTTCGCCACTTAATAAAACTAATCCCATATCATATATTATTTGTATTTATTTTACTAAATATATAACAACTCTCCTAGACCTAGGGTAACTTTATAATGGGATCAGTCGTCAGTCTGATATATTTATATTGTTTACTCGGACAAGTTTCGCAATTATTTGTTACCTAAAATATTAAATTAAATTAAATCATTATTTAAGTATAATATTTACACATTAGTAATTGACTAGTTATTTTGCACATAAGTGCTACTTTTCTTAAAATACCTTTAGGTAATTGTGCAATTAGAATAAAACTTTATTATATTCGTTAACGCCTCCTCTGTGTTTGTGTAGTATGTAGTCGCATAACAACTCTCCTGTAAGGTAGGGTAACTTTATAATGGGGTCAATAGCCATACTGGTATAAAGTACCTATATTTTGTTTAAGTATATATGTTAGATACAAAACCAAAAGTAAGTTAAATCATTTTTATAAATATATTACACATTACTAATTTACTAGTTGCTTTGCTTAACATAAGTGCTTCTTTTCTTAAAATACCTAAGTTTAGTTTTTAAATTATAGACTTAGGAGTGATTAATTTATTCATTACAGTCTATAAAAGTCCACTATTCAATAGTGGACTTTTATAGACTGTATAGGCCTCTCCCATATATCCTCATAGGAAGGATTTTGCCTAAGTTGCCACGCTTGGCAGGCGGATTGGCAACCGCATTTTTTTATTATTTTCAGTTATTATCAGGAAAATGCCGCTACCCATCTGCTGCTTCAGTTTCCCTCTGTCCTCTCTTACGACACCCACAGGTCGATATTGTGGATTGGATATTCTTATACTGCTACTGCACGGGTAGCGGTGATTACCTTTAAGTAATTGTTCAATTAGAATAAGACTATTATACCTAAGTTTAGTTTTTGTATCTTATTTTTTTTAAAACATTACCTCCACACTATGATTATCTCCTGTATCGCGGTGGCAGTTTGCGTACAGATATTTCACAAGGACAAACATCCAAACGCACAACAATTATTTGTAGGCCATACAATAATACATAATACTTGTATATATAATACTTGTACCGTGCGGGATTCGAACTCGCGGCCCTTAGCGTTGCAACTCATTGCTAAGCCACTGCGCCACGGAGCCGTCAATTGTTACAATTGCAGGTGGACCTTTTTAAATATAATAAATAAATACATTTTAGCATATAATATTATTTACATGTGGTAGATCAATGTTGTAGCTATTATGATTGTAGCACTAATTGGTCGGATCGACCCGGAAAGGACCACGCTCTCTTAAAATACCAGCTGCTTTTTTTTCTTATGGTGAGTGTGGAGAACAGAAGATCATTTTTACTGGATACGAGGCATTCTATTTTAGTCCTCAGTGGTGACAATACATCTGCATTTTTATTGTTTTTAGATTGACTTGGCCATCGCATGAAAACACAATGTATCTCTCAAGTAATACATATTATATTAAATTTGATTGTTTAGTGCGATTGCCAAGTCAATTTATTTATTTAAAATATAAAAGATTTTTAATATTGATATGGTCACTATAAGATGTTGTTAAGTTAGCGGATAAGGTAATAACTGAAGACAGAAGGACCCTTAAGTAGGGACTGAATAAATTAACCGACTTGGTATTACATGGATCTCACAGCTTTTTACGGTAGATGAACTGAGTTGCGAGACTTGGGTTTTTTACTAGTTATGTTTTTGATGGCATCCTTTTTACTGGATACGAGGCATTCTATCTTAGTCCTCAGTGGGGACAATACATCTCCATTTTTATTGTTAATCGAAGATAAATGTAGATGTATATTGGCCACAGTATTACCATCAGATAGATTGTAAAGTAAAAGCAAAGTAAAATATACTTTATTGTACACCAAGGAACATATTACAGTATTTATATATTTAAAGGGACATTGGTACAACAGGCGACCTTATCGCTAAAACAGCGATCTCTTCCAGGCAACCTTAGGGCAGAGGATACTATTTTTAAAAAATAACGGAAGGGGTTTACAGAATATAATATAGAAAGATAAATAGAAGAACATAAGTGATTAAAGGAAAAAAGAAAAAAAGTGAATGACGACTGGTAGTAACTTAAGAGGAAAGGTAATAAAGTTTTAATTTATTTTTAAATATAGGAAGAGATTTAGATTCTTTAACATGTAAGGGGAGAGAATTTCATAGTCGTATAGCGGTAACCGTAAAAGAATTAGAATAGAAGGTAGAGGAATGTCTAGGAGTACTTAGTGTGCTCTTTTGTCACTCCTTTCTATAAAAAAATATAAAAATACCTAATATTAGCTATGAATCAGTTTTAATTCAACTATTAACCACTAATCGACAAATTCTGAATGTATAAGAAAATTAGAAAATCACTGGGGTTCTGACAAGGAATGCCACAAATTACGGTCCTGATTCACCTGTATCCATTCACTTTCTGCATATCTTGCCAGGTCTTAACGCCCCCATGAGCAGCAACCTAAAAAAAACACTGGAGTTAAAAAGTTCAACTTTATCACTCACTGACTCACCGATCAAAAACCTAAGCCTCTTCTAGACTACTTAAAAACTTGAAATTTGACATTAAGGTAAATCAAATGTTTAAAGTGTACATATCAAGTGTATAAAGGAATGAATATGAAACCTAGAAATTATCGATTCGGCATCGAAAAATGTGTCGATAAAGTACTCCTCTCGTGCAGTTGCTCAAATTTTAGGATCTACGTACGTTCTTGGAACTTCTATGGAGCTTGGCGGCCATTATATCTAAACTCTTTTACTGGAAAAACCGACAACCTCGAACGTTGTTTGTACCGAGCTTTGCCCTCTTTTTTCATTTAAATCAAATGAAACATTTAATTCTGTAACAGGCTTATACATTTCACTGTACGCGACAGCTTTCCTTAGCAGTATGCAAAAGTAATTGGCCCATAATTTGAGTTCTATCCAATAAATATTTATGTAAATGACAAATTGTTAATTTCCGATAATGAATTAATTCCTCATACGATCAGCAGTGAAGGGCCGCGTCTCGGTTCTGTAAGATATCTCTGGCAACACACACTAGTTATTTTGTTTTTAAATTTTGAGGAAGCCTTAAAAACTTAAAAATTTAACCCTTAAAGGGAACTTTTGAAACCTCAATAAATTTAAAATAGCAGTATCATTAAATCAGTTAACGAGCTTTCACTACGCCGACGCTGGAAACCACTCAAACAAACGACACTTATCTCACTTACAATAAGCAATTTATCATAGGCCAAGTTGATTTTAGGTGTTACACTTACCCAGTAACAGAAAGAGAGAGAGCAGACAGTGGCCTTGATACCGATTTGCACCACCAATACTCGAAATCTATTGGTGTCATTTTTTTCAAGTCTGACCCGCGAATATGTAAATAAAGGTACCGCAAATTCGAGTACATCGACCTTGTGTACGTCGATGAGTCGCCCACAGCCTGCGTGAATCAAAGCGCAAATCTAGCGTAAGCAAGTCGCACGTTCAAGTAGCTCCTAGTGACCTACTGATTTCCATAAGAACCGTGGGCGGCAGTCGGTACGTTTGGGAACAAAGCTACCTTCTCGTTGGTAAATTTGCAACTAACGTGACGACGGTTGTTGACAAATCCTTGCGACAAAATGTCTTGACAGTTTCAATTTATGCATCTTTTTGTTACAGCTCATGTTTAATTCGTGTGTAATTACTTTGACATCTTGATAATATCGTTTAATTGGGGATTCAAGCGAGACCCCATTGTTGTTGGTGACTATACAAAAGTATCGATGGATATAATGAATAATACGATACAAAAATATAATTTATTAAATGTTAAGGAGAGTAACGGGTAATATGATACCTTTTAACTAAAATGTCAACCTTACTTGAACGCGGGTGTATCTACCCGCCTGTTGAATGACAGACGAGGGTCTGGCAACCGACTAATGGCGGAGTATTAATCCAAAAACGCATAATGCAAATTTTAACGATTGGCGAATGGGACTGCAACTGATGAGCATTACAAGCACGAGGGTTTTTCTTTATATAGGAAAAAGTGTGACAAACGTACAATGCTGTGGACATAGACAACAAACTCTATCCTCAATTAAGAATAAAAAACCAGATGCATTGGTGTCTTTGGTGTCAGAAGTGAGAACTAAGACGGAATGCCACGTTATCATTCAAAAGGGTGTAGGTATTGTAAATATATGGCAATCAAGATAAAAGTATACTGTCACAATTGACATTTATTCTTAGATCGACAAACGAAATAAATATGCAGTTGATTATACCCATGGACACCTAAAATAAACTTCAAAAAAAATGCCAAGTTGCGTTGTCATCTTTAAGGCTTAGACCCAGTACTTCATAGCCTGAAATTTCAGTGGTTCTCTTCCCTTCAGACCAAATAAAAGGGAATGGATTGTTGCCAGTGAATCAGCTCTCGCAACTACGTAGGTACGTAATGTATTTTCTATGCTCGTCACTTATCAAACGGAACGCAACAGTACTGTCGTCTAACTCCGGCATTCTGTAACAGATTGTTCAATCATTGAACGTCATGATTCTTTTTGTTTTTAAAATAGATTTTAAAGAAGTATGAAACATTATGGTGGACATATTACGCAAAAAATAAAAGTATTACTTCCTGTACATTGTTGAACTTGGTAATCGGCAATTCGGAGCACACCTGTTTATAAAGTCTCGTTCACAAAAAAGCGGTACTTTGCACGTCTCGTTGTACATCGCGTGTCGAATGGCGGTATCGGCCTCGGCTATCACATATTATAAGTTACGACTTATTTTATTCATATTGAGCTCTCAATCAATTTCGTTGCAATTCGAAAATTGACTCACTGACGCCACATTTAGTCAGCTCGCAACTTCCATCGCTACGCTCTATATGAAACAAAATACGCACAATGACGCTTCTTCATAGGCTTTGTGGGTGCCGGACTCTTACTCCTTTTTCCAACTTCTTATATCACACAGAAATACATTTCAAAGACAACGCGGCCCGTTCCCATAAGCAAGCTGGAGTGGAGTAACTTATAACTTTCTTTTTGTTGTCAGCGTGCAAATAGATAATTAAAATATATATAGATTGGTCATAGTATTAGATGTACTAACCAATCCGTCAGTCACTGATTATAATGTTACAAAAATTTTTTTTTCAGAGATGCAGAAAGTCGATGGCTGCAAGATGGGTACAGAACCGTGTTTTGTAGTACGGTACTTACCCCGCGTAAAAAATATATATCAGTCAGGCTACTGACACCATTGTAAAGTTACCCTAGCTTACAGAGAGTTGTTATATATATCGTAAAATACATATCGTCGGTTTTATTTATTTGTTGCTTAGGGGGTGGCCTATATTCACCAGGACTGTTCTCATGAAAATGATAATGATAATGAATTTTTTCCGACTTATTCAAATAATAATAATTAATATGTTAATCTAACATTTATTAATAGTCAGTCCCGGGAATTATTTGTAGTTTTAAATGTCGGAAACTAGACCATATCGATAACTTCAGTTTCACTATCATTTCAAAAGTTATATTTTAATTAATATTAATAAACATCTTCTTTATGATCAGAATCAACATCAACTTTCTATATATTCGGATCTGCACAATATTCGGTATATTTTCGCAATCACTTATGCATGCTCAAATCGGCACTAACAAAATAATTAACGTGATGTTTCAAATTCTTTTCGTATGTTTTTGCGGTGAAATGAAAATAAAAAAACGATCTTAGTACACTACATATTTATATTTGTGTTTGATAAAACATTTAAGCTTGTTTTCCTAACTATAAGCATTACTTGTTCTAATAAACGTGATTTTCTTTTAATTGTGGTAGAACAATGCTGCTTCTATATAAACCGGGTAAGAATCACGATCTGACAAAATAATAGCGTAAAATAGCAGCTGAATGCTGATGTGATTCATAAGGTGAGTGTTGAAAACCGAACCTCTTTTTTTGGAAAACAAGTTAGTAGTTAGTTATTTCCAACTTAGTCCTCAGTTGTGACAGGGTACCTATATTTTGATTCTTAAATGAGGATAGATATACATGTCTATGGGCCCATAGACATGAATATCTATCCTGCACAGCATCCATTCGCCATCAGGTGGACTGTTTGCTCATTTGTCATACCCTGATTCTAGTTTTAAAAAAATAATTCAGTAAGTGTTCATTCAGATTATTTTTGAACATTCATTAACAGCTTGTTCTCTTCGATGCTAACATGATTTAAAAGACATGTTTCAAAAATTCAAAATTTATATGAAAAATAGTTTCTGCATTATATGGATAAAAGCTTAGTTATACACGTGAAATTGATATATGTACATCACCGTGTTTTTTTCAACTTTTTTTAACATAATTATACCGCTGATACTAGGTGGTAGAACTCCTTTGTTGCCTAGGAATCCCTTTGGGTTGGTACCACCCTGTTACCTCTTTCGGCCGCCAAATAGCAGTCGGTACTTGCACTGCTGCGTCCCAATTGAAGTGTATAAGGAGCCAGTATAGTTACAATCTATGAAGTATGCGACCTTAGTCCTCAGAGGTGACAACGAATCTGCAGCCTTCTTTATTTAAACATGGTTGCGGGTAACCATAGACTGCAAAAGCCACCTACCATCAGGTGGACTACAAGTTCGTTTGTCACTTTAGTAAAACTAAAAAAAACAACTTAAATTATTATTCTATGTCTATAAATTTATGCTTGGCGGAAGCTAATATGGTAAAAAAACAATAATACAATTTTAATTACTATATGTCCTAATGAGCCGAGTCATTTCTTTCGTTTTTAGAAACATTCTACTACTTTAGATTTTATAACGGAACTCAAGTCATAAAATCCTTAACCTGAACCGCCGCAAATTTAATTAAAACTCAAAAACGTGTTCATCTAAGAACCAATTTTAACATTCATATTGTGAAACTAATTTGACAAAAACTCGGTCAAATATTCTATCAAGACAAGAATAGAGCGTTCTCTTCATAAAGATATTAAAAAACGTTTACGAGTAATAACTAACTTTATTGTAGTTGTAGCACGTATGGGCCGACTCGACCGGGGAATTACCACGCTCTCACAGACTACCAGCGTAAAATAGCAGTTCAATGCTGCTTGCTGTGTTTCGTATAGTGATTGTAGAGAAACGGAGACCCTTTTTTACTGGATACAAGGCATTCCATCTTAGTCCCATCCCTGAGGTCATCCCTGTACAACGTATCTGCATTTCGTTCTTAATCGAGGATAGCTGTCTATGGACCACCGCATCCACTTAACATCAGGTGGACTGTACTTTCGTTTGTCACTTCAGATTTATAAAAATATACTGTGTCAAACACACTATAACAACCACATCATATCTAGACTTTAAACACCTATCTAAACAACAACTATCTACGGTGTGTGTAGTAATTAATAATATATTGTGCGTATATAACATCCAACTTTGTGTGACATCTCGGATGTCCGTCTGATCGTCATTAGTAATAGAAGTGATGGGCCTCCACCAGCTTAACAAGGACAAGGCCGGGTGATAATGTAATTGCAGCGGAGCGTCTGAACGTGGAACCTTTTTGAAGAATAAAGCCTGCGTATCGTTCTTCGAATAGGTAGAATATTACCGCCACACTTTATTAACACCGCCTAATTTAAATCTACATACCGATTTCCTTTCTGCGATGCGTCCACGTGCTGTTTTGGTGAGTAGGTTTACCTAGGATAAATTTCCATCTAGGTAAGATCAACTTCAATTAAGAGGTAAATCGACTGATCTAACTCAGCCGGTCAAGGTACAGAAGATAATAAAAACACGTCTATTGGTCACGTATACCTCAAAACCTTTTAACAAGAATGTACAGTACAGCGGCCTCTTACTACTGAAGACATATGGAACTGAAAAAAGATCCTTTTCTGCTGGCTATACGAAGGTCTTGGATAGGAAGCAAAAGTTCTAGTTCTAGTAGCCACTACTTGTATCGGAAAGTGATGAGTAGAACGACCATTCACTTAATGAAGGGACGATCTGGTAAGGTAATGGTGGCAGTAGGTGGCTAAGTTCCGTGATTTGTAGCATTCCTTAGGGGAGACTTATGTTCAGTAATGGATTTGTGAAGGGCTATAATGAATGAGTGTATAGCATGTAGCATAGAGAATATGAAATAACACGCTTATATTACATGTAACAATATTTAAAATCATAATCTAGCTTTGATCAAGAAACAGCCGTATACTATACGTCATTTGTTAGATTTAGAATACTATTTTCATCAATAAATCATTTGTTATTCATTTAAATCTCTGAGTTTAGAATCCTACACTGTATGTATTTACCTAAATCGATTATATATTTGTGAAAAATTTAATAGGCGTGAAAACTTTGTGATTTACATACTTTTTTTATTTATAGAAGAGTGGGAAATCAAGCATGCGACTCACCTGATGGTAATTGTCGACCTCCGCCTATGAACAACTGCAACACTAGGGGAATCGCAGGTGCGTTGCCGTACTTTAAAAAAGAGTAGGCTCCTTTCTTGAAGGTCCCTAATTAGTAATTATGTATATGACCAGCTGTTATTTTTTCAGATTTAAACAAATAAATAAATATTTCTTTTATTAATAACAATATTAAAAGTTTCAAACGCTAATTTCAACACAGATTGTTGTTTCAATGATTTAAAATAAAATAAATTGTACAACCGACTTCAATATAAATTATTAAGAATAACTCAAAAACTATTAGTCAGACCTTGATCAAATTTATGTCAGACCATATGTAAAGCACCAGCTATCAAATAAAAAAGAATCATCGATATCGGTTCATCCAGTAAAACGTTATGAGGTAACGCACTTTAAAAAAAACATAGAGTCGAATTGAGTACCGTCTCCTTTTTGAATCGGTAGAAATATATACGTGGTATTATACAGACAAATAAGTGATGATTTTAATTAATTAAAAAATATAATATTTTTAAAAACAATCTTTTAAAGCCGTTGCTAGGGCTACCTGTCTGTTTAATCAGCTCTTTGATACCATACTATTACATTTTTATCGAAGTTACATGAATATATCAAATTTTTGTTCAATCGGATATTTGTAAGGGCTACAAAAATTTATGAAAATCTTTCAACCAGGAAGAAACGAAGAAAGCAAGTTAATAAAAGGTTATAAATGCAATAAGAACTAAGAATTCCGCCTGCCTTTCGAAGTGAAAATCGAAAGGCAAAATTAAAATAAAATAATCTATTGAATGGTTTGCGAGAGATTGTGTTTACGTACGCATACGTACGAGTACATCCCAACAAACAGGCTAATTGACGTCCCACAATTTTTGTAATAAAATTATCTATAAATTATATATATAAATAAATTTAAGTTTCAGTCTGTAATATCGAAATATCTGACTTTTGTTGATCATACTAGACAGGAATAACCAATTTAAAATATTTGTCTGTCAGCATTAAGCTGCTATTTTACGCTGGTATTCTGTGAGAGCGTGGTCCTTCCCCGGTCGCGCCGACCCGTTCGTGCTACAACTACAACAGTAATATAGCTGCAGCATGGCTCTACCACGTAAAAAAGATGATTTAACCTGATCAAACTTGATTTCACGATTTAAGAATTGAATCTCTCTGCTTCGCATTCGAGGTGTGCAAAAGAATCATTTTATAATTAAGGTCCTTTATCGTAAAGGCAACTAAACATTTGTTAATTAAACTGTAGATGTGTAATATAAAACTAAAGTTACAAAAGCAACATCTAGACAATTTAAATACAACATGACGTAATGTCTCTATTTACTTGTCATGGTCGACCCTAAAGCTCTGTTCTTATCGCCGTATTACTTAATTCAATGAAATAATACAAAACGTAAAGGCCATAAATATTTATTGGTCACTAAAATTAATGCCCATGTAATTTTACGTCATAGTCTGTTGCATTACGATATCGCAAATAGGCTCTAATCACCATAACGATTTACAAAATACAGTCTTAAATTATTGTAAGTTAGCGCATATAATTTTACAGTCGGCTTTTAAGTCCAATTTAAAACTAATTGTGAACCATTTACGTTTTGTAAAAATTTCAGGCAACAAAAGAATTAAATTATATTTGTGGAAATTATTTTATCCTTCCATTCAAATTAAACAATAACTAAAATCGCTTTTTAAATAGCAAGGGCATTCCGGATTTTTGAATATACAACTAAAAATATACATTAATTTACTATGCTTCATTAGTTTATTTGATATTCTTACATAATTTGCATCATCATCATTCATCATTACAGCCTTTCATAAGTCCACTGCTGAACATAGGCCTCCCCCAAAAAATGTTACACACGGTCCTGAGCCACCTGCATCCATCAACTTCCTCCATGTCTTACCAGGTCGTCACTCCATCTCGTGGGGGGTCGCCCTACACTTCGCCTACCGGTACGAGGCTGCCACTTAAGAACCTTTCTTCCCCATCGGTTATCGGTTCTTCGAGCTATATGGCCGGCCCACTACCACTTCAGCTTACTAATCCGTTAGGCTATGTCGGTTACTCTGCTTCTACTGCAGATATCCTCATTTCTAAGCTTATCACGCAGAGAAACCCCGAGCATAGCCCTCTCCATAGCTTGCTGAGCGACCTTGAGCTTCCTCATATGGCCATCAGTGAAGGACCATGTTTCAGATCCGTAAGTCATCACTGGCAATACGCACTGGTTGTACAATTTCGTTTTAAGGTTTTGAGGTATGTCTGACGAGAACATGTGTCGTAGTTTCCCGAACGCTGCCCAGCCGAGTTGAATCCGTCGATTGACCTCTCGGTCGAAGTTGAACTTACCTAGTCGGACTACTTGTCCCAGGTAAACATACTCGTCAACAACTTCGAGCTTAGTGCTCCCAACAACTACCGTAATAGGTGTGACATGGACAATAAACATGATCTTTGTTTTGTCCATGTTCATCCTAAGACCTATTCGTTGGGAGACACTATTGAGGTCATTAAGAATGGTGCTTAGATCCTCCAGCGATTCACTCGCCATTGATGTTAATATCGTATCCTTTCCAGTCCAGTAGCTTGAAAACGTCTTCCAATGCAGCGGTGAAGAGTTTCGGGGATATAACATCACCTTATCTTACACATCTCTGCAATTGAATAGGTTTTGTAGTTCTGTACTCGGATAGCCATCGTAGCCCTACTGTACAAGCACTTCAGCACTTCGATATATCGACAGTCAACTTGGCACCGCTGAAGGGACTGCAGCACCGCCCAATTTGCATTACCTATACTAAATTAATAAAATATGAGGATTTATTTTGTTTTCTAAAATTTCTAAGTTGTGATCATTTGAGAATTTAATTTTATCGTGAAAAATCCACAAAATCGTCGAAGAATCTAGCACTTCATTTCTAGTGAATATTATAACAGACTACCACGGAATGCAACATAAATATATGGGCTTGGATAGATAGCGGTATAACTATTTCGTATATTTCAAATGGAAAATCGAAAGAACGACAAGGAACAGCGTAGGTGTAGCATTGGTGCTGGAGTCTAGTACTGCAATCGCAAATCTTCCTTTTGGTTACAACAAACCGTAGATACGGGCTGATAAGAAATAGTAGAAGATGCCAAGTAATCTAGGTACTAACCTAGTTTGATTAGAAGCCAGTACCAAAGCATAGACTCAATGAATATGATTCCTAAGGTTTTTACATTTATTACAAAATACAATATAGCTAGTCAGGTCATAAATTCTGTCACATGTTTAATATAAAATAATTGAAACAAGTTTATTCATTATGTAACCATTTATATACCAAAATGAACTTAACAAAATTAAAAATTAAAAATTTTGTACAGCCGACTTCAATATAAGCGACTTCAATATAAGTTATTTAAGAATAACTCAATAACCATTGGTCTGACCTTGATCAAATTCATATGGGACCACACGAGAACTATCAGCTTTCATATAAAAAAAGAATCATCCAGATCGGTTCACCCAGTACAAAGTTATGAGGTAACACACATAAAAAAAACATACACCCGAATTGAGTACCGTCTCCTTTTTGGAAGTCGGCAGAAAACATAGATTCTTATGACACTAAAGTTTATTCAAAATGACCTCCGTGATTTTGAATACAGGCCTTCAATCTGCGCGGCCAATCGTCTATCGCAGCATGAACGAGGTCCATATCGGCGGCTGCCTTAATCAAGGATGTCTTGAGTGACTCCAAATTGGGATGAGGCTTTGAGCACGCCTTTTCCTCCAAGTGTTGCCATATCTTGTAATCTAACGGATTCAAATCTGGACTGGAGGAGGGCCAGTCTTCGTGCCGGATGAAGTCGATTTCACGCGCCGCCAGCCAGTCTTGTGTGCTCTTCGCTCTATGAGCTGGCGCCGAATCTTGTTGGAATACCCAGTGCCTGTTATTGAACATGGTATGAGAAACAGGTTCCACAAGGCTGGTAAATACAGCCAAAATACAGCCCTGATGTATTTTGATACACAACTGCATTCGTTTTTACACCTTTCTCACAAAAAAGTACCTATGTTAAGCCCCAATAAGAAACTCCCAACCATACCATGAGCGAGGATGGAAAATGACCTCGTTGGACACGCGGAATACGGTTGCTCGCTTCTTCACTACTGTGTGCGTACACCTTATCATTTTGTTTGTTGTAGCTCTCTTCTACGGTAAAATTTTTGTCATCCGAAAAAAGAATTTCCCGATATTTTTTTCCCGCGTACCGCTTCAAAAAAGCGCGGCATCTCTTCAGTCTCAGGTCCATTAGACGAGCATTCAAACGATGTCCTGTTTTTCTTCGATATGCCCGAAGCCCTAAGTCTTCATTTAACACCCTTTTTACCGTTGTTCTGCTTAACCCCATCTGAAGGGCCAACAGTTTCTGCTTACGTTTGGGATTTCTTTGAATTCGCGCCTTCACAGCTTTTATCACTGCGGGAGTCCTAACAGACCGAGGGCGACCACTTCTTGACCTGTCATCTACACTAGAGTCTTCATTGTATCGTTTGATGGTACGATAAACGAATCTTTTGGTTATATTCAAAATTTTCAGTATGTCAAAAATTTGAATTCGTGCGTAACCGTAACGATGCAACGCAATAACTGCAACACGGTCTTCTTTAAGCGTCCACTCCATATTTAAAAATGAGTAAAATTCTAAAAAAGTATACAGTTTTATTTTCATGAACAATTCGAAATTCGAATTCAATAAACTTTTTTGTGGCCAGCATTCTAAAAGAAAAGTTTTTACTGTGTGACAATACTTATGACCTGACTGTGTATTTAAGACTAGCTGACCCGGCGAACTTCATACCGCCTAACAGTCGATTCTTTATTTTTTTTTTAATACTTAATCTGCTATTCAGGACACCGGGTCAGCTAGTGAGATAAAAAAAGAAAAAAGAAAGTTGATAAGTCAACAATTACATTATGTCAAAAACTAAAAATTATAAAACACTTAAAATTCTTTTAATATTCACTAAAAAATTACAATGAAAATTACAATTTCTGATTTCTTATTATGACATATACGTCACTCAATTGTTTTGCCTTTCCAGAACTCCTCCACTAAAACTTAAACTTTATAGTATGATTACGAACCTTTTGTATGGGAATATAGAAAAGTGTTGTTTTTAGATTTTCTCAGGCAATTTTTAAAATTTTTCTCTCCGTAAGAACCATCTTCGTACTTCAAGGAATATCATAAAAAAAGTATTAGCGAAATTGGTTCAGATGCTCTCGAGATTTGCGTTTAGCAACACATTCTGCGATTCGTTTTTATATTATAGACTGAAATAAATATCTTACTAATTTTCATATTTTTGATAGACGTCACTATTATCTATTGAAATTATTACACTTTTAAAATAAAATAACAAAAATACTAAAAAACTGAACGTTAAAATTTTTCAATAATTTTAAAAATCTAATAATTTATTTCATTATTAGTAACTGAAGGCAAAAAATACTACTTTTTTTGATGATAGATGGCGCTTTTTTGAATACCAAATCGGTGTAGTTTCAAATTATTTTACCAAGATTATAACTAAATTTTTAACTTAATTTACAAATATGGTATTTATTTGAAAAACATCTGTTATCTCGCCTATAAATAAGATATAACAGAAAATTAACATCTAAAGGAAATAAAATACTTAACCTTCCTTTTTTAAAGTTCCGTAATCGGATAAAAAGTAACCTATAAGTTGCCCCGGGTTACTGACTACCAACATACAAAATTTCATGTAAATCGGTTCAGTAGTTTTTGCGTGAATCCGGAATACACAGACAGACAGACAGACAGACAAAAATTTTAAAAACCACTAATTTGGCTTCAGAACCCTTTATTTAGTCCCCTGGACTTGTTTTTTTTTAAGAATATATTAGAATTACAGACACGACTTTTCTACAGATTTATTATATGTATAGATACTTTGGAACAAATTTAATTTGGTCGATCTTACTTACAGATGATTTACAACAACTTTTGGCTTATTACGTTTACCATATCAAACATCAGAACGCTTTGAGGATTGCGCGGCGAACATTTCCTTCGTCTAAAACCTTCTCAAATAATGATAGGAGGCCTGTACGTTTCAGTGGAAAGCAATTAGCCTATAACTTTATTTCTACTTTTTACGAGTTGTTAAGTTTATTGTTCGTTATTGCTATAAAAGTGAAATATATATTCATGTATTGAGATTTTTATTTATGTGACACCTAAGAAAGATATGAAATTAAATAATATATTTGAACATTGTTACAAAAAGAAGTTTTTTTAAATAATTTAATTTATTTTATGAAGCGTCAGTTTATGTATTAGATAATTAATATAAGCTGTTTTATATACAGCTAAAATTGAAACGAATAGCGATAAATAAGAATAATGAAACAGAACCATAAAACGGTCACAAAATAAATTGTACAAGTAGCCAAATAAACTAAAGAACATCAGTTATCACCCGCCCACTTAGAAACAAAGAAAGGAATAGGTACAGAAGTGCGAAACATTTATTTGAATTATTATTTTTTATGTTTTTATTATACAGGCCACAAAAGAATTATGCAAATTAGTGTAATTTGTTATATCTCACTTTTTGTTAGTGAATGTGAAAAATTTCACTTAAGAAACACGGATACCGAGATTTATTGTCTTAAATATTATAAAGTGATATCTATTAATCCGATTATATTTTAAGTTTTTAAAGAAAATCTATTAATAAATAAATACGGTGAAAACGCATGTTTCAGACAGTGATCACACGACCCCATATTTTATATCAAATTTTAATTTAAAATGAGGACTTTACTGTATACATAAGCGTAGCTTGTTTATGAATAGTCTAAGATGACCACGAAACAGAACTCCAGTAATCTTACATTTGCTTAATCAGCAAACATACATATATTTGTCCTATTGCTAAGTGCAGACCTCCTCTCGTTTTGGGGAGTTTTAAAGCAGAGAGGAGTTCATCGCACTGCCCCACCACGTGTGGGTAGACTTCACATGTTCTCGAAATAATTTAGTTTCTTACATATACAGGTTTTTCTTGATGTAGTCAGACGTTTTTTTAAAAAAAAATAAGGGTGACAAACGAGCACACAGTCCACCTGATGGTAAGTGGTTGCTGTGACCCATAGACATCTGCATCTATCCTCGATTACGAATCAAAATGCAGATGCGTTGTCACCCGTAAGGACTAAGATGGAATGCCTCTTTTCCAGTAAAAAGGGTCTCCGGTTCTCTACACTCACCATACGAAACACAGCAGCATTAAGCTGCTATTTTACGCTGGTATTCTGTGAGAGCGTGGTCCTTCCCTGGTCGAGCCGACGCATTCGTGTTACAACTGTACCAGTAATATAGCTGGAGCATGGCTCTACCAAGTAAAAAATGTTTTACCATGAGCTCACATATTATGAAATTTAAGACTAACGTCTATTCTACGAGCTCAGGAATAAGTAGCAGCTCAGTACTTAGCTTACATTTTTATAGAAGTTACTCCTAAGGACAATCATAATATGTATCAGACAGGAAAAAACGTAATATATATCAGACAGGAATGCTATAAGAAACCTTATATAGATTTAAAATAATTAAAAATTAAAAATTTTGTATAACCGACTTTAATATAAATTATCAAGAATAATTCAAAAACTATTTTCCGACCTTGATTAAATTTATATGGAACCACATGTGAAGCACCAGCTTTCAAATGAAAAAGAATCATCGACATCGGTACACCCAGTAAAAAGTTATGAGGTAACACATATAAAAAAACACAGTCGAATTGAGTACCGTCTCCTTTTTGAAGTCGGTAGAAAATATTATTATTTGTAATATAATTACCATTTTATACTGGATGGTCTTTGATACCTTTATGAGGTATCTACTATCATAAAACTAACGTTTTCCTTCTTAACTATATCGGTCTAAGTGGATAATTGCTAATCGTACACTATAGGTACGTCTGGTGTAACGTTCGCCAAACCGCATGCGAAGCGTGGCGTTTAAGCCAAATCACCCAAACTCGGCGGAGATCTACGTCTAACAGTGTACTTTTCCGAGTTGTCGATGATGATAGTTGATAATGGCACTGTACGTTATTTGATAAATGATATCAAGAACTGCGATCTAACCGAAAACGATGTCCCCAAAAAGATAATTTAAAATTTAAAATGTTGTACAGCCGACTTCAATATAAGTTATTAAAAATAACTCAAAAACTATTGGTCTGACCTTGATCAAATTCATATGAGACCACACGAAAAGTATCAGCTTTCAAACAAAAAAAGAATCATCAAAATCGGTTCACCCAGTAAAAGTTATGAGGTAACACACATAAAAAAACATACAGTCGAATTGAGTACCGTCTCCTTTTTGGAAGTCGGCAGAAAAGTGGAGAAAACAAAGCAGGAAAGCGGAGTTCGTTACAAAACGGTATAAGCGGTAGCAAGAAAAGATGATAAAAAAGTAGACTCCTATTTGGCTTATATGTATTACATATAGAAGGTTAATACTAAAGTCAATTATATAAATAAGTATATAAGAATATACGAGTACGTAGAACCGTCTCACATCACAAAAAAGCATTAGATTAACGTGTCATTAACGTAATATAGTGAAAGGTCCATTACTTTCTTAAAAATAATCAGTCAACAATTTCAAATTCGAATATCATTATGCAAAAAATAATCATCGGTTCTTAATGGTGGTTTTTAGTCCAGACACCTTTGCCGCAAGGTTGAATCCGTCATCTGTGGGTGTGAGACGGAGTAAACACTAATAACTATTAATCATCGTCTTCATTTAAATCCTAATAATTTATACTTCTACTCCTAAAACTCTTAGCCTCAAGGAGTTTTACTAATAATGTTATGTTCCTATACTTATTAGTAATAGTGTATGTAAATGCCGGCGAAGTGGAGGAACGTGAAAGGTGAGAGACATATTGGTGTGCACTTCACGTCCAACCGTTGAGTACAGAAGAAGACGATAAAGATTGTATATAAAGTATGAACTTTATTCAATAGGAACTATTGTTTGGATCTTTTATCCATTAAATATATACAAAGTCTTTTTTCAATTAAATATATGCGATTATAAAAACAAATTGCGATGATGTTTAAAAAACAAGTTTTATTTGCAGCTACAACTCAATATAATACGTAGTACTCAGATACTGCAAAGATAATAAATGGTAATATGTATATATGATTATTATTTCTATACCTATCTTTATGTTTTAAGCCTTATGGCCCATCTTAATTCTAATTGCGTGAGTGAACAAAGTAAAAATATATTATGAAAATATTATTAAGCAGTGTGTTCTGGGATATTGGACGTTACTTCGTTTTCATCTATTCGTAAAAGAAATTTCACAATACGGTACAATACTTAGCATGGTGGCTTTCTATATTTGGATGTATTTCTTATTATTATTATAAAATTATAATAAATGATAATAATAAAATATGAGGCAAACTATGAGGGAGGCCTATGATCAGTAGTAAACTTTTGAAGACTGTAACGGTTATAACAGATGCTAGAAATAATTATACACAGATTATTTCACTTCTCAACATAAAAATAAAATAATCTTGATGGTCAATCAATAATAAAACAATAAAACAATGTAGGGTTTTGATCTAAATAATGACGTCAAAATCAAGGACTGGTTCAAGTCGTCAAGACATGAAACCGCTTACCCAGTATCAATTTTGTTTATAAGTTACGCTCCTTATCGCTAAGAGTCAAGTCATTGATTACCTAATAGTTTGAAAATGTAGTCAGTTATTAGTTCCTTACACTAATATCTCTTCTATCTGTCAATATGAATTTAACGCTACGTGCTTCACGGTGAATGTCTCAACAACAAATCTTTGATCGACTTCGAATGTAGCCTTCTTCCATGTTTCGGTTTACAACTGCTTCATTAAGTTAAAACATGAGGGACGTTCTTTAACAGCAATAACTGAACATAATGACAGCATTATAAAAGTTGTTAAAAATATTAAAATTAAATTGTCAGTCGTAGGACTGCACGTCAGAAGCGAAAACTTCTTTGCTTCACAATTTTGTAAACATTATATATGGGTTGTTAAGAAATATATTTATCAGTCTATATATATATATATATATTGTGAGCGTGATGGTCACGGAGTTCAGTGCTTTTTTCATATCTCAAAAGTGCCGAAAGTGATTAAAGAAGTTTTCACTTCAAAAATATATTATTAATTTACTTAATTATTTTTAATTTTACCGACTCGTCGTCGGTATCAAATTAAACTCCCTAACGGCAATGTTTGTAATTTACTTACACCATTATTTACCTTACCGTAAACTAACGGCGTAAATGAATGCTATATCTGGCTTCTAATCATTCTATAATGGTTGAAGCCATTTCGTTCATAAAGATACAATAAAATACAATCCAAAACAATACTCTTTATCGTACACCAAGGAAAGATTAATATAACATAATTTTAAATTTTAAATTTTGTACAACCGACTTCAATATTAGTTATTAAGAATAAAGCAAAAACTATTGATCATAACTTGATTAAATTTATATGGGACCACATCTGAAGCTGGTGCTTTCAAATAACAAAACAATCATCGAAATCGGTTCACGCAGAAAAATGTTATGAGGTAACACACAAAAAAACATACAGTCAAATTGAGTACTTCCTCTTGTTTGAAGTCGGTAGAAAAAAATAAACAAATATTGAAGGAAAAACAAAAGGCAGTCTTATTGCTACATAGCAATCTCTTCCAGACAACCCAGAAAAAGAATGAAATAAAAATAAAACCGTGTTTTGTGGCATTCCTCGGGGGAGGCTCAGGATGATCAGGGGGTGGGGGGGGGCTGCGATGTTTGACATCCCGATGTCATAGTTAGCCCGGCGACCTTCAGGTTTTGAATACTAAGTTTTGGTCCGATCTAAGCAGAAGGAACTTACAGTATCTTGAAGTCTTGCAGTCGTGCTTTGGTTTGGATTTGACTTTGTTAATTATAAGAGCCCATAGATGGCGGCATTTTAATAATTATGATTTCGACCAATTCCACACTCAAATCATAAGCTATTATAATTTTGTTTAGTTTTTTTACCTACTTTACCTATTATCGTCATTATAACAATTTCGGCAAAATCATACATGTCTTACTAGGTATGCTAAAATTTGACTAGTCATGGTGATATGGCATATTCCTTACAATCTATTATCATAAATTTTACGCGATCTACCACTCTGGCTCTAGCCTATCTGCAGCTATATTAGTAGTGTAGTTGTAGCACGAATGGGTCGGCTCGACCGGGGAAGGACACGCTCTCACAGAATACCAGCGTAAAATAGGAGCTTAACGCTGCTGTGTGGTGAGTGTAGAGAACCGGAGACCTTTTTTACTAGAAATGAGGCATTCTATCTTAGTCCTCACGGGTGAAGATGATGAGGCCACAGTTACCACTTACTATCAGGTGAACTATGTGCTCATTTGTCACCCTATAAAAAATGAATGACGTTAACTGGACATTTTGGCAGGCATTTTCACGAAACTCCTCTTAAATGACAGCACCAAATTTGATGAAATTTTTTGTGTGTTTGATTGGTTGTTGGATGGTTTCGATTCAATTTGGTAGGTGGCACTTTTGTCGAGATCCAGAAATCACCCCCGCGAAGCCGGGGTGAAACGCTAGTGTCTAATAAAAAGCCAATATTTGGCACAAATAAAGATGGACATTAAAGCTCAACACGGGGCGTAGTGTAACCGATGTTGCGCTGGCGCTTGCTAAGACAGCTGATAGAAAGTTGTACCATGCCGCTTCAGTTGTGAGTGTAGAGAACCGGAGACCCTTTTTACTGGACATGAGGCATTCCATCTTAGTCCTCATGGTTAGTAACGCATGTGCATTTTGTATCGTAATCGAAGATAGATGTAGATGTCTATGGGCCGCAGCAACCGTATACCATCGGGTGGACTTATGCTCGTTTGTCACCCTTATCCTGTAAAAAAAATGAGTAACTAATTATATTTTTACGTGTAGATCTACACTGCAACGTAATATCATTGGAGCACAAATGGTTCAGCTCGACCGGAAATAGATCACGCATTTTAATGTTGTTATTGTATTTCGTATAATAAGGGTAGAGAACCAGAGAAACAAAGAAAAACATATGACTGATTTTGGGCCATCTCAGAATTCGAACTCGAGACCACGTGATCAATAGTCGCATTTACGACCACAAGACCAACGGGGCACTCAACTCATAAGATATGCATCCTCAGAGGTGACTACTTATATGCATCTTAATTATTAATCGTTAATAGATGTAGGTATGTCACGATGAACTACATGTCTTGTACTACAAAAAAATGTAGTAAAGATACACTCGTGAGATATATATTAAGTTCCTATTAGAAATCTATACAAATAAATAAAATTGAAGTGTCTGTTTGTAATGTCAAAATAATGGCTTTTTACTAAATGCATATGAAAGTGTACCGTACCGTAACTTATAACAAAAATACAATTTTTAAAATTTTTGTCTGTCTATCTGTCCTTCTGTCTGTCTGTCTGTTTGCTCCGGCTAATCTCCGAAACGGATGTACCGATTTTGACTGGACTTTCACTGGCAGATAGCTGATGTTATAAGGAGTAACTTGGACTACTTTTATTTTAGAAAAATAATTAGGGTTCCGTAGAAACAAACTAAAGCCTAGAAATCCATCGTAATAAATTCCACGCGGACGAAATCGCGGGGAACAGCTAGTATTATAATAAAGCCCTCCAGACCGAATTTCAGACACAAATCAAGGTGGCCAGTCTCAACGGAGATTAGCCATCTGCTCAGGGCAGGATTATAGTGGACGATTGTGTGCGTAAGCACAAGTGCAATCTTTATAGATTCACTCTCATAGACCGATGGGACAGCAATTGGACAAGATTGGGGAAGAATCAGGCGCAGGACCAGCGACTCTATTGCTTTACGAGGCACGGGGATGACAACATCGACAACGCCTAACCCTGGGCTACTTTTAAGAATTTCTTACCAGAAAAACTCAATAACGACCCGTCCGAATAAAAACATATATGAAATATCACAGAGGTACATCGTACTTAGGTCTATAAGTTGCATATTTATACTGTTGACAATGTATTATGAGTGCTTGTTTAGAATAAAGATGGTGACTGCATCAAAATACAAAGGTAAAATGGTCCAAACATCCGTCTAATATATTCTCATGAGAGCTTGTAATTTAAACAGTAAAGTATACAAGAGATAAAGCTGTGAACAGGACTGAGATTGTTGTTATAGTTTTAACTATCAAATTATTTTTATAGTGACAATAATTTTTGCTTGACTTCGGTTTTCGATGACAAAATAGTTTAACCATTTAAGTAGTTCTGACTTTTAAGTTCCAAACTGCAGCGAGAACCAATATATGTGCAATCACACTATAATATTATGTACGTATAAATATTGGAGTACCTATTAATCTCGATCGAATCGAATATACGCGGAGCTACGATCATATTCTATGATGACTTGACTGCTCTGAATTATTGTTTTATTAGTATACCCATTAACCGTGTAATGGCGGTGTAAGAATATCCGCTACCCCATATCATCCCGTGGGTGTCGTAAGAGGCGGCAGAGGGAAACTTAAACAAGACGGACAGGAACATATTTCTGATCACAACCTAAGATGTTTTTAAAAGTATAACAACTCAATATAATGAAAAACTGCGGTTGCCAACCCGCCCGCCAAACGTAGCAACTATGGCAAAATATCACGACTTCTGTAGGCTGCAATGGGATGGTAATGGTAGTATACCCATAGATCAGTCCACCGAAGGAAAGCAACATTAAAAAGAGACCCACAGTCCACCTGATGGTAAGTGGTTGCTGTGGCCCATAGACATCTACATCTATCTTCGTTTGCGAATTAAAATGCAGATGCGTTGTCAGCCGTGAGGACGAAGATAGAATGCCTCTTTTCCAGTAAAAAGGGTCTCCGGTTCTCTACACTCACCATACGAAACACAGCAGCATTAAGCTGCTATTTTACGGTGGTATTCTGTGAGAGCGAGGTCCTTCCCCGGTCGAGCCGACCCATTCGTGCTACAACTATACTATTAATATAGCTACAGCATGGCTCTACCACGAATAAAACGATGTTAACGATCTTATGAAGTATGGATAGGAAAGATATTATGAAAAAGGATAATGTACTCGTAAACCAATAATGTGAAAAGACATAAGACACCAATAATAGGTAAGAGGCGACTAAGGTAGTGCAAGAAACATTTTTCTGATTTCGATATTCGGTAATATAACCGTATCATTGACGCCACAGGAAATTACACGGACTATATAGCAACAGAGAGTGGTGACGAAGCTGCGTGGTATTGCGGTTGCCAACCCGCCTGCCAAGCGTAACGGTTATTGCAAATCCCATTACAACAGGAGGGGGCGATATCCAGTAATGGATATCTACGGGCGTGAAAAGATAAATAAAATATTTATTGTAACAATAAGTTATTGAGAAATACGATATATTTATTATTTAATTACATAATATTCAAATAATATATACATTATTAAAAAACCGGCCAAGTGCGAGTCGGACTCGCGCACCGAGGGTTCCGAACAAATCCGTAGGTATATAAGTTTAAAATTATTAAAAATATTTTTATTATATAATGTAACTGAAAATTTATGCTTTTCGCAATTTTTGCAGGCTGCAAACTTCGCGATTATGCATGGTAAGCGCGCTTAAAAAGCCGCGTCCACCATGCTTCCGCGGCAAGTACAGCCTCATTACTGACGACCTCGGATGATGCATCCTGTGGGACGTCATAATTGTGCGGACTTTTCTATCCAGAGCGTTCAGTTCGGTCTGAGTCCACCTGAGCATGCCAAATGTATACATGAGAACAGGCATGATCCAAGCGTTATATGCATGTGTCTTATTAACGCCCGACAAAAGATTGTTAAGCACTTTTGTCAAGCGTGCATAAAACACACCGCAAACTGACTGTTTCATGTCCGCCTCATCGATAACTATGTTCTGTGACATACCCAGGTATCGGTATGTTTCAGCCTCGGATAGGGTCTTTATGTTGATGGGCATAGATAAGTCTATGCCCTCAAAGTTAGCAACCCTACCCCTTTCGACATGGAGGACCGCACACTTATCCGTCCCCAGCTCCATTCTAATAGAATTGCTAAAATCACAAGTGATGTTTAGCAATTCCATAAGATGAGAGCGACTAGAGGCGAATAACTTGAGATCATCCATATAGAAAAGGTGGGTCACTTTTGTCCCTCCTCTCCGAAGCTGAAATCCCCTCCCGGAACCCTCCAGTAAGGTACTAAGAGGGTTCAGAGAGAGGCAGAACCAGATTGGACTCAAACAATCGCCCTGGAAGATACCCCTTTTTATCCTTATTATTATTATTATAAAATTATAATAAATGATAATAATAAAATATGAGGCAAACTAACTATGAGGGAGACCTATGATGCTGTGATGTTTGACATCCTGATGTCATAGTTAGCCCGGCTACCTTCAGGTTTTGAATATTATGTTTTGGTCCGATCTTCTCAGAAGGAACTTACAGTATCTTGAATTCTTGCAGTCGTGCTTTTGTTTGGATTTGACTTTGTTAATTATAAGATCCCAAGTAGATGGCGCCATTTTAATAATTATGATTTCGACCAATTCCAGACTCAAATCATAAGCTATTATAATTTTGTTTAATTTTTTACCTACTTTACCTATTATCGTCATTATAACAATCTCGGCAACATCATACATGTCTTACTAGGTATGCTAAAAGTTGACTAGTCATAGTGATATGGCATATTCCTTACAATCTATTATCATAAATTTTACGCGGTCTACCACTCTGGCTCTAGCCTATCTTCAGCTATATTAGTAGTGTAGCTGTAGCACGAATGGGTCGGGTCGACCGGGGAAGGACACGCTCTCACAGAATACCAGCGTAAAATAGCAGCTTAACGCTGCTGTGTTTCGTATGGTGAGTGTAGAGAACCGGAGACCTTTTTTACTAGAAATGAGGCATTCTATTATAGTCCTCACGGGTGAAGATGATGAGGCCACAGTTACCACTTACTATCAGGTAAACTATGTGCTCGTTTGTCACCCTATAAAAAATGAATGACGTTGTTGTGTATGAACGTTAATAATATGTATGTGTGCGTGGCTGCGCCCACGATATGTGTCTAACAGAGAATACAGGCAGGACTCGGTAAAGTGCTATATTTGATTAAAGACCATGGTTCTTCTACTCACGTCAAAAAACATAAAAATCAAATTGTTTTAAATAAAGGTATGTCTCCACCCGGGGATTTGGGCGATTTTATGTGGGAAAGCGACCCAATTCAAAGCGAACATAGCGGTTCTCAGTTGCCAAGCAGAGGGGAGGGAGAAAGAGATGAGGAGGAATTCTCATACTCACCATCTCCTCATAACCCGAGATATTCTAGAAGACTGTTGCGAGATATACCCAGGGTTGACTATAAGCAGTTCTTCTAAAATTAATTTGTGATTTCCTAGATAAGTTAAATAGGGGGAGGGACTGTTGTGTATGTACGTTAATAATATGTATGTGTGCGTGGCTGCGCCCATGATATGTGTCTAACAGAGAATACAGGCAGTGTGTCAATAGCTGTGTTGTGTTTCACTTGTCTCCCGTACCAAGAACATAACAGACGTTAACTGGACATTTTGGCAGGCATTTTCACGAAACTCCTCTTAAATGACAGGACCAAATTTGATGAAATTTTTTGTGTGTTTGATTGGTTGTTGGATGATTTCGATTCGATTTGGTAGGTGGCACTTTTGTCGAGATCCAGAAATCACCCGCGCGCAGCCGGGGTGAAACGCTAGTGTCTAATAAAAAGCCAATATTTGGCACAAATAAAGATGGACATTAAAGCTCAACACGGGGCGTAGTGCAACCGATGTTGCGCTGGTGCTTGCTAAGACAGCTGATAGAAAGTTGTACCAAGCCGCTTCAGTTGTGAGTGAACCGGAGACCCTTTTTACTGGACATGAGCCATTCCATCTTAGTCCTCATGGTTGGTAACGCATGTGCATTTTGTATCGTAATCGAAGATAGATGTAGATGTCTATGGGCCGCAGCAACCATATACCATCGGGTGGACTTGTGCTCGTTTGTCACCCTTATCCTGTAAAAAAAATGAGTAACTAATTATATTTTTACGTGTAGATCTACACTGCAACGTAATATCATTGGAGCACAAATGGTTCAGCTCGACCGGAAATAGATCACGCATTTTAATGTTGTTATTGTATTTCGTATAATAAGGGTAGAGAACCAGAGAAACAAAGAAAAACATATGACTGATTTTGGGCCATCTCAGAATTCGAACTCGAGACCACGTGATCAATAGTCGCATTTACGACCACAAGACCAACGGGGCACTCAACTCATAAGATATGCATCCTCAGAGGTGACTACTTATATGCATCTTAATTATTAATCGTTAATAGATGTAGGTATGTCACGATGAACTACATGTCTTGTACTACAAAAAAATGTAGTAAAGATACACTCGTGAGATATATATTAAGTTCCTATTAGAAATCTATACAAATAAATAAAATTGAAGTGTCTGTTTGTAATGTCAAAATAATGGCTTTTTACTAAATGCATATGAAAGTGTACCGTACCGTAACTTATAACAAAAATACAATTTTTAAAATTGTTGTCTGTCTATCTGTCCTTCTGTCTGTCTGTCTGTTTGCTCCGGCTAATCTCCGAAACGGATGTACCGATTTTGACTGGACTTTCACTGGCAGATAGCTGATGTTATGAGGAGTAACTTGGACTACTTTTATTTTAGAAAAATAATTAGGGTTCCGTAGAAACAAATTAAAGCCTAGAAATCCATCGTAATAAATTCCACGCGGACGAAATCGCGGGTAATTTATTGTTTATTATAATAAAGCCCTCCAGACCGAATTTCAGACACAAATTAAGGTGGCCAGTCTCAACGGAGATTAGCCATCTGCTCAGGACAGGATTATAGTGGTCGATTGTGTGCGCAAGCACAGGTGCAATCTCTATTGCGTCACTCTCATAGTCCGATGGGACAGCAATTGGACAAGATTGGGGAGAGATCAGGCGCAGGACCAGTGACTCTACTGCTTTACGAGGCACGGGAATGACAACATCGACAACGCCTAACCCTGGGCTACTTTTGAGAATTTCTTACCAGAAAAACTCAATAACGACCCGTCCGAATAAAAACATATATGAAATATCACAGAGGTACATCGTACTTAGCTCTATAAGTTGCATATTTATACTGTTGACAATGTATTATGAGTGCTTGTTTAGAATAAAGATGGTGACTGCATCAAAATACAAAGGTAAAATGGTCCAAACATCCGTCTAATATATTCTCATGAGAGCTTGTAATTTAAACAGTAAAGTATACAAGAGATAAAGCTGTGAACAGGACTGAGATTGTCGTTATAGTTTTAAATATCAAATTATTTTTATAGTGACAATAATTTTTGCTTGACTTCGGTTTTCGATGACAAAATAGTTTAACCATTTAAGTAGTTCTGACTTTTAAGTTCCAAACTGCAGCGAGAACCAATATATGTGCAATCACACTATAATATTATGTACGTATAAATATTGGAGTACCTATTAATCTCGATCGAATCGAATATACGCGGAGCTACGATCATATTCTATGATGACTTGACTGCTCTGAATTATTGTTTTATTAGTATACCCATTAACCGTGTAATGGCGGTGTAAGAATATCCGCTACCCCATATCATCCCGTGGGTGTCGTAAGAGGCGGCAGAGGGAAACTTAAACAAGACGGACAGGAACATATTTCTGATCACAACCTAAGATGTTTTTAAAAGTATAACAACTCAATATAATGAAAAACTGCGGTTGCCAACCCGCCCGCCAAACGTAGCAACTATGGCAAAATATCACGACTTCTGTAGGCTGCAATGGGATGGTAATGGTAGTATACCCATAGATCAGTCCACCGAAGGAAAGCAACATTAAAAAGAGACCCACAGTCCACCTGATGGTAAGTGGTTGCTGTGGCCCATAGACATCTACATCTATCTTCGTTTGCGAATTAAAATGCAGATGCGTTGTCAGCCGTGAGGACGAAGATAGAATGCCTCTTTTCCAGTAAAAAGGGTCTCCGGTTCTCTACACTCACCATACGAAACACAGCAGCATTAAGCTGCTATTTTACGCTGGTGTATTCTGTGAGAGCGAGGTCCTTCCCCGGTCGAGCCGACCCTTTCGTGCTACAACTATACTATTAATATAGCTGCAGCATGGCTCTACCACGAATAAAACGATGTTAACGATCTTATGAAGTATGGATAGGAAAGATATTATGAAAAAGGATAATGTACTCGTAAAACAATAATGTGAAAAGACATAAGACACCAATAATAGGTAAGAGGCATAGAAATATTAAATAGAGGAGAAGTGGCAAGGGGGCGTGTCTGTGTCCGCACGATATGATCAAAATGCTCAGGTTCTATTGAAACGGCCGTCTTTGCGTTTTAGTATACTTTCAACCGTAATCGTGAAACAATATCAGAATGCCGTGTTATTCAGTGGTTTCTTGTAAAAACCGAAGCCAAAACAAAATCTTTGTAGATCATGGAATCACTTACCATATGTAAGAACAAGTATTTTACTATCTTTATCTTTAAAATCATGAAAAACAACAAATCGTAAAATATTTTTTGCTCTTAATGCGTTATTTTTGTTTTCAAATATCACTGCAACGGTACTATTTTGTAGTAAATACATTGCTCCTTAACCACTACTTATGTATATCGCAAAGCGACTGAAAAAGCAATGTAAATATGACCAAACGATACTTTATTTATGGGGATGCATCGTGTAGTACGGCCACTGTATCTTGCGATGAGTTAGTGTTGTGCTTGCGCAGATCCACTAAGGTATGCTATCGACAACAATGTCGATTGGCGAATTGCTATTATAGTTTATTCTTTTTCTTTCAATTTGTTAACCGTTTCAGCCCGGTGGGAAGGCTGATGTGACATAATGGTATTTAATTATTGTGATTATTTTCACCGTTTACTACACTGAATTCATAACTAGAGATCATTAATTAAGTTGCTTAAATAATTAGGTTAATCATCGGTGAAGTGTTTTGGGTTGAATTATAGTATATTATGCCTTATCTTCGTGTTAATTCCATACTTTTATGTTTTCAAAAGCTTCGAATGCGTTACTATACCTAATTGGCATGGTTCAGAATTCAGATAATATTATAATAGTGACTTTTGCTAAAAATAAGTCAACATAATTCTCCTGGCTATTTATTTGTTATGCATGAGTGTGTGTTTGTTTTCATATATTTAACAAAATCTTAACCAACCAGGGGTTTTTTAACAAAGGCTTGCCAGGTATATGGTGAGCTTAAGAAATTGCGTAGGATATATGTAAATGATAAATAAATTATTATCGTACATTTTCAGCTTCCCAAAAGATCCTAATTTAAAAAAGAAATGAACTGATGCCACAGGAAGGCCACCAAACTGGTTCCCTACAAAAACTAGTACCATATGCCAAAATACCTACTTTTTCAATACGCTATGACAATCTAAACCAACATAACCGGATTTTTTTATTGTATTTGTTAAGTTGGTTGGGTACTTAATAATTAACGTTTAGCTACATATTGTTTATTTTTATTATATAATTTCCTGTGCATATCGTTTTTTATTTATGTTATTTTCAATTTTAGTGCAATTTTAGTATAAATGGAAGAGAATCGATAACTTTCCAATTTAGTCAATCACTAATGTATATGTAAAATAAATGGCTTTTGTTTTTAAAATGCACAGCACAACGATAGCGACTGATATTTTTGTGTGAGTAAGTAGTACAGTGCATGGTAAATGCACGCTGTTTCTGTAGGGATACGGTTTATAATTGATTGTGTAGTACGTTCTGATTTATAAAATGCGGGTGTGTGCGCGACTGCGTATCTATTGCTTTTACTGATCTGCAAGTGTAATAGTAGGCGGGTGGTAGGGACCAACTGGAGACACCGGGTTCCTATACATTTTCAACTACCGGGCATATCTCCTTCTATTATTATATCTATGGTAAGAGGCGACTATAGTATGTGCCATATCGATTGAGAAAAACGGACAATGACCTCAGATATGAGCCGAGTGTCAAAAGGCGTAACTTACAAAATCTCAATTTAGATGTGATAACAATATTTAAATATTGATATTATTCCCACTTCTAGGTCAGCACATATGTTTTGTTTTTTTGTTTCTTAAATAATATTGTCTGTGGTTCCTATAAACATAGTAAAATCTTACGGTACATCGCGAAAAATGTGTTATATTTTATATTTCAATTTATGGTAAGTAACGCAGCAATTCATTTAATAACAGTTTCATATTAAAAAAATATTTGAAGCAATATAATCACCATATTGAGCTTTTGCAAATTCATCCCTTTAAAATAAACAAAACGCGCGTTACGTCAGTTCGTTCTAAAAGAAACGTGACAATGGCAGCCAGAGATGCGTCACCTTTTTTGGGCCGGTCCGCCATTTTGTTTTCATTCGTGTTCGGATAGCGCTTGCGTGTGTACGTCTCGGGTAATTCATAGCATTCATTGCATTGTTTTAGTTGAGTTTTTACTGTTAAATTTGTTATATCGTTAAGTTTTTGTTTTTTGAATCTGTTATATTAGTTTTACTGTGACGGTCGTTACTAAATCGACATGAGTTCAGGAGAATTTGGTGAAGGACCCGGTCCTTCAACATCAAGTGGAAAGAGACGTCGCCGACCCATAATAAACGTAGCAGGTACGTACAAATAGGTACAAATGCGACGACGTAGCCTTTCTATTTCTTAAAGCGCTCTTTTTATGTGACCATGTGGTATTTATTTTCTAAAACAATATGTATTTATGTGATGTAGTACTATGGTAGTATATTTTTGTCATTTATTTACAGGCCCATCTTCTGGAGCACCTTTAACGTCACCAGTAAAAAAGAGAAAACCTACCACTTTGTCGGTCGGGGAACAAGAGATTATCATTAATGTATACAAATATGTCAAAAACACCTGGCCCGAAGACGTGTATCCTTCAAACGTTAATATGGTAGAAAAGGTTTCGGAGATCTCAGGAGTCAGCAAGAGCACTATATATCGCGTATTAAGCGTGTATAGAGATTCCCATAAAATACCAGAAAAGGGAATAATTAATAAAAGAAAAAAGTCTGTAATTGACAAGTTGGACGATTTTGATAAATCGGCTATAAGAGCGAAAGTGCATCAGTTCTTTCTTGCAGGAGAATTACCGACTTTAGACAAAATTTTGCTCAGTATAAATCAAGATGACCAGTTGCCAAACTTGAGCAAAACTTCCCTGCGACGTGTGTTGCGCCATTTAAAATTCAAATATATAAAGAGAAACAGAAAAAGTGGTCTAATAGATCGCCCAGAGATAGTTCTGTGGCGTACCAGATATTTGAGAGAAATACAAATATTAAGAAACGAGGGACGTAACATTTTTTACCTTGACGAAACATGGATTAACGCAGGTCATACTATGGGAAAGGTATGGGAAGACACCACAATTGAATCTTCTCGTCAATCACGGTTAGAAGGCTACTCTACTGGCGCGAAAGCCCCTTCGGGTAAAGGAAAGCGATTAATAGTTGTACACGTTGGCAATGAAAATGGCTTTTTGGAGGGATGTGATTGGGTATTTGAATCATCATCTACTGGTGACTACCATGAGAGTATGGACGCTCTCCATTTCGAGGACTGGTTTAGAAAAGTAATAGAAAAACTGCAAAGCGGCGATGTCATAGTTATGGATAACGCTAGTTACCACTCCAGACGTTTAGAAAAAACCCCAACAATGTCTTGGCGGAAACAAAATATGCAGGAATGGCTAGAATCTAAACAGATCGCATACGTGCCCTCGGACACAAAGACCCACTTAATGGAAAAAATAAAGGCAGTTAAAGATAACTATCGAAGTTACGTCACCGACGAGATGGCAAAAGAAAAAAGCATCACAGTGGTAAGGTTACCTCCTTATCACTGTGAGCTTAACCCCATTGAACTTGTGTGGGCAGATGTGAAAGGGTACGTTGCACGAAAAAATACAACTTTCAAGTTAAAAGATGTTAAAAATTTACTTAAAGATGGTTTAACTCAAATCACGCCAGATAAATGGAAAAACTGTGTTCAGCATGTCCTTAAGGTTGAACAAAAAATGCGTGGCATGGATGATAGAATTGACCAAACTGCAGATCGCTTTATAATTAATGTTACAGATAGTTCATCAAGTGAAGATACGAGTGATGATTGCACCGAATAAAAATAAAGTTCTTATATAATATTAAAAATAAAGTTTTATCTTTTGCATAAGTACGTACTTATTCGGTGTCGTTATCACTCGAATCTTTATATGTGTTATAAATTAATGTTTTTTGTTGTTAAATGAATAAAGTACTTTATAACAATAGATGATTTTTCTTCTACAGCGATCTTTCACATAACTTTTTAATAATAGTTAATAAATATATATTATATCAATCATTATAAAAAAATCATTATAAATAAAGAAAGTACTACATATAAAATGTGCCTATATATTGAAGGTTTGTAACCCCTGGTTAAACGACCGAAAGGTCATTGTCCGTTTTTCTCAATCGATTTGGCACATACTATAAGGTAGTGCAAGAAACATCTTTCTGATTTCGATATTCGGTAATATAACCGTATCATTGACGCCACAGGAAATTACACGGATTATATAGCAACAGAGATTGGTGACGAAGCTGCGTGGTATTGCGGTTGCCAACCCGCCTGCCAAGCGTAACGGTTATTGCAAATCCCATTACAACAGGAGGGGGCGATATCCAGTAATGGATATCTACGGGCGTGAAAAGATAAATAAAATATTTATTGTAACAATAAGTTATTGAGAAATACAATATATTTATTATTTAATTACATAATATTCAAATAATATATACATTATTAAAAAACCGGCCAAGTGCGAGTCGGACTCGCGCACCGAGGGTTCCGAACAAATACGTAGGTATATAAGTTTAAAATTATTAAAAATATTTTTATTCATCACCTGAGGATGCCTCGTGTAGAGGCGAATCGTACTATCGTCAATCGACACGTGTCGTATTATCGTCAGTGGTGTGTCTTGCCTAGTGTAGTGGTGTTGGGAGCAGCGGTGCTGGGATTAGTGGTGACGGGGATAGTGCACGCAATTGAGGGAGGGCGGGAGGTGCTCTTCATACTAGGTAGGACACATCATTTTATTTTATAACGCGGATATTTGCGAAGTAAATTTTTCTAAAAGTTTTTATATAATGGGTTTCCGCAAAGTAAAAACCGGCCAAGTGCGAGTCGGACTCGCGCACCGAGGGTTCCGAACAAATCCGTAGATATATAAGTTTAAAATTATTAAAAATATTTTTATTCATCACCTGAGGATGCCTCGTGTAGAGGCGAATCGTACTATCGTCAATCGACACGTGTCGTATTATCGTCAGTGGTGTGTCTTGCCTAGTGTAGTGGTGTTGGGAGCAGCGGTGCTGGGATTAGTGGTGACGGGGATAGTGCACGCAATTGAGGGAGGGCGGGAGGTGCTCTTCATACTAGGTATGACACATCATTTTATTTTATAACGCGGATATTTGCGAAGTAAATTTTTCTAAAAGTTTTTATATAATGGGTTTCCGCAAAGTAACGCCTAATTCTATTAATTATCTTAAAAAGAAGATAAAAATGCGGGTGGCATTATAATAGTTTTATAAAAAACTCTTTAAAAAAATTAACGATTTAAAAAAAAGCATTTATTTAAATTATCAATGTTGGACGAATTTCGGTGCAAGTGAATATAATGATTACATCAATATGCCTCTAATCTTGTTACAATAACGGAAAACCAGATAATCTGTTGCGATTACAAATTTACGTTTATCATTTTCGTCTACAGGGGATTCACTGTTTCAAGTGTTAGATATAAATAAAATCAAGAGATGATATTAATGTGTTCATTGTAAATACACCTTTTTATCCGATTGACAACATTCAAAAGAACCATTAATAAATAAATAACAACTAATAATTTGAATTGTAGCGTATACGTAGTTAATACTACACTTCGTACTGCGTAGTTTAAACTTTAAACAATATGACGAACTGCCTGAGACTTCTCCTGAGCTAAAGAAACTAGATGCAGTGACTAGCTGGTAAGAGATGCAGGAAGTCGATGAATGCAATATCCTTAAGGGAGGCCTATGATAGAATTAGACCTATAATAGGCTATATAAGATGATGATGAAGATGATTTTCTGTTCCTTCTCCGGTCGAGCTGATCTCTTCATGCTTCAAGTATAATATAACTACAGCGCGGCACGACCACGTATAAAACAGTGTAGTTGGTGTGGCTGTCAATAAAATAGGTTGTAAACAATTCTAGGAAGATCCCAGCGCATCCAATAGGATATAGGAATAATAGCAAAGCTGTCTTATATTATGCCAAGTGTATAATATGACAAAATGGCACCGGAGAGCAGTTTTAATGGTGTGACAAGTGTGATAGTGTGATCGTCAATCAATCTGCTAAACTTGGCGATTGGGGCAAATCCCCCATCTCTGGGAAGAGTCCACGCTCAGCAATGGACTACTTATGGGCTTGTAAAGGAAAAGAAAAATAAATATACATACACAAAATTGATCTGACTGTTGAGGTGCGCGTCCTTACTTTCAATCCCGGTCAGAGCCGTCAAGGAGTCCGTAGGGGGTAGGTAACTCTCTTACCTATTTTTGCCGCCAAAAACAGTACCTACACATATTTGTATACATAATAGCATAATAGTATTACTCCATCTTAGTCCTCGGTAGTAACAACGCACTTATCGCCTTCGTAGTATAAAGTTGGTTACAGTTGTCTATGGACAGCAGTAGTCACAATCAGGTGGATCCAACAATTTGTATATCGCTCAATTGTTTTCATGAACATGAATATGAAACATCGTCATATGTCATTTTTATATTTCATTACTGTAAATGAAATTATTTATCATAAATACAGAATTAACAAATTACGAAAAACTTATGGAACAACCACATTAAAATAAAAAAGACAAAACAATAGAAAATCTGAGAATCAATTGTCCGATCACAATAGCCATGCGATGTGGCAAAAGCAATGGAATTTGATTCGCAAAGCAATTTCACGTAACAACCGGGGAACAGGAAATACAGGACAAACGAGGCAGTATAAAACGACGACCGACAATCATTAGCTGTCTTGTGGAGAATTAGGTTTTTTCTCCCGCGCTGATGCATCAGGTGTTTTATGTAACCAGCCTTCCGCTTGCTCGTTTCGATAATTCAAATCGTAATCGAAACGACTTCTGAATTAACATATTATCTTGAATCGATTTACACGATTTTTGCACCGATTTACCAGGTGTTTGCTTATGTGAATGATCTGACAAGATTTATAATATTAAAAAAATATCATTTTATGCAAATTGACTTTTCATATTTTTTTAAATTGTACTGTGAACAGACAGTGAAAAAAAATTACATAAATATTATGGTTTTAATTCAGATGGCGAAACATTTCTTTTTAATATACTACTAATGCTATTAATTATTAATAATATTCCCTTTAACCACTTCTGGTAAGCGTAAAATGCTTGTGTTAGAAGTGTTTCACGACAGTAGTCGAATGGCGGATTAAAACCCACGACCTTTCGAGTTCGCGGTCCACGCCCTGTCATTAGGCTACTGACGCTTCAAAATATTAATATTAACTGTAGTTTCATGAGACAGAAATCCGGCACGAGCGGAGAAAGGTCAGACTCAGAACATACAGTTTTGCGTGCTTTTTTAGGCACGGTATGAAACTGGGCTGCTACTGAAAATTTCTTGACAAAAAACTGAACAATTGATTTGAATCGACCCAGGATTTGAACCCAAAACTACATGATCAACAGTGTCCCTTACGTCCCCAAGACCAACGAGGAAATGATAATGTATATAGGGAGTCGATGAATGATGAATGGTTTGCAACGACAAAAGATATAGGTGTTTAACAGTGTACTCTACATTTACTATACTAATAATAATGATGAAATTACTACCAGTTTCAAAAAAAATTGTGATGTCTTAGTAAAATATTTATCTTTTATTTACTATTCCAATCCATCGTTACTAACCAACCTGATTGTAAAATGAATGATAAAATGCACAGAGATCAAAATAAATATATTAAGACTGCTGTGGTATAGACTTATTTAAAAATGAAAAATGTAAAGCTAAGTACACCTTTTTGCACCATAATTGTTCCCGCAGATTATATTAAGATAAATGATGCGAATTACCAAGGCCGGCGAGGCAGCGTGGGAGCGATACACACTATTCAAATCGCTTCACTTAAAAAAAACCGTTTTACAGAAAACTTCTCCAGTTTTTCCGGTAGCGTAAGTGTCGCTGTGATTCTCTTGTCGTAATTTAAATGAATAAGGGCATTAACACATTAGTGTCGCACACGTGGTCCTGGTGAAATATGTAAATAGTAGTTTATGTTCAACAAGCCACGAGCAATGCGAAAATTGCTCACATATATAAGACCTTTTTTCCAGTTAGTATTTATGTTACTTCATTAAATCTCTGTATTTATTGTAATGTTAAGAAAGTTACATTACGTTTTTGTTACATGTTTTATATTATGCTTTTACAGCGAGATTTATAGTTGATAAGTATAACACATGTAGTACATATAAATGATGTATGAGTGTAAATATTTAATACTCGTGGTCGCCTAGTGGTTGAAATTCAACCGTAATTCATTAAATTTTTAAGTTTGTATATTATACAAGCTGTAGTTCATTTTCAACTCTCAGTATACATACCTAGTCAGGTCATAAACTCTGTCACATGTTTAATATAAAATAATTGGAATAAGTTTATTCATTATGTAACCTTTTATATACCAAAATGAACTTAACAATAAACATAGATTCTTATGAGACTAAAGTTTATTCAAAATGACCTCCGTGATTTTGAATACAGGCCTTCAATCTGCGCGGCCAGTCGTCTATCGCAGCACGAACGAGGTCCATGTCAATATCGGCGGCTGCCTTAATCAAGGATGTCTTGAGTGACTTCAAATTGAGATGAGACTTTGAGCACGCCTTTTCCTCCAAGTGTTGCCATATCTTGTAATCTAACGGATTCAAATCTGGACTGGAGGAGGGCCAGTCTTCGTGCCGGATGAAGTCGATCTCACGCGCCGCCAGCCAGTCTTGTGTGCTCTTCGCTCTATGAGCTGGCGCCGAATCTTGTTGGAATACCCAGTGCCTGTTATTGAACATGGTATGAGAAACAGGTTCCACAAGGTTCGTCAGGACTGTATTTTGATACACAACTGCATTCGTTTTTACACCTTTCTCACAAAAATGTACCTCTGTTAAGCCCCAATAAGAAACTTCCAACCATACCATGAGCGAGGATGAAAAATGACCTCGTTGGACACGCGGAATACGGTTGCTCGCTTCTTCACTACTGTGTGCGTACACCTTATCATTTTGTTTGTTGTAGCTCTCTTCTACGGTAAAAATGTTTTCATCCGAAAAAAGAATTTCCCGATATTTTTTTCCCGCGTACCGCTTCAACAAAGCGCAGCATCTCTTCAGTCTCAGGTCCATTAGACGAGCACTCAAACGATGTCCTGTCGACTTTTTTGATTTTCTTCGATATGCTCGAAGCCCTAAGTCTTCATTTAACACCCTTTTCACCGTGGTTCTGCTTAATCCCATCTGAAGGGCCAATAGTTTCTGCTTACGTTTGGGATTTCTTTGAATTCGCGCCTTCACAGCTTTTATCATTGCTGAAGTCCTAACAGACCGAGGGCGACCACTTCTTGACCTGTCATCTACACTAGAGTCTTCATTGTATCGTTTGATGGTACGATAAACGAATCTTTTGGTTATATTCAAATTTTTCAGTATGTCAAAAATTTGAATTGGCGCGTAACCGCGATGCAACGCAATAACTGCAACACGGTCTTCTTTAAGCGTCCACTCCATATTTAAAAATGAGTAAAATTCTAAAAAGTATACAGTCTTATTTTCATGAACAATACGAAATTCGAATTCGATAAACTTTTTTGTGGCCAGCATTCTAAAAGAAAAGTTTTTACTGTGTGACAATACTTACTGTGTATATATGTATTATCTATGCTTTCAATTGGACATTAATATATAAAATACAGATATTTAATATAGAAAGTATAAAATAAACGCTTTTATGTCTTGAGTTCTACAGACGATTCAAAAGGGAAGTTTCAATCTGTCAATAATTATGTTGTTGACAGCAATTTAAAATTCTTTGGCTACAAAATCTGGTCTGTGCTACCATTTAACGACAGACTACTATGTGTTTGACATTGAATGTTTGAACGTAAACAAATGAATAATTTATTTTATTTAAATTAATATATTTCTAACATAAATTATATGTACATTTTAGCTTTCTGCATTCCTTCTCCATTTAAACTTGTGCCAAAGTTTTCCCTTTATATATTAATATAGATAGATGAGTGTATTAGTATTATTGTAAGCGTTAGTAGCCTAATGGCAGGGCGCGGACCGCGAACTCGAAATGTCGTAGGTTCATATCCGCCATTCGACTACTGTCGTGAACCACTTCTAACACAAGCATTTTAAGCTTACCAGAAGTGGTCAAAGGGAATATTAGTAATGTTTAATTGCATTACTAGTATTTTTTTAAAAAAAGTATGAGAGAAATTAGTAAGGGAGGTTGTCCGGTGCTGCCGTCACCGGGACATCAACGAGAACGGGATGACGGCGCCGAGGTAACGACACATACATACCATAGCAGCTTGTCCATCGCAAGTCCGTCGCCCGAGCGCCATCATCCGGTTACCGAAGTTTAGAAAGAGTGTATTTATTTAGTATTTGCGGCTCTTTAGCGCAATAGCCAAGCAATTGACTGACGTGCAGCAGACCGCGGGCTTGAATCCCGCACTTAACTACTATTTATATGGCCTACAATTAATTGTCCCAAGTCTGAATATTTATCCACGTGAAATTTATACATACGATACAGTCGTAATTATTAGTATGCCGAACTCTCATATACAGTATATCAAAACTCAAAACTTCACTTTTATTTCGTGATTGTCGTAAATCAAATAAAGTGCAATGCCAAAAACAAACCTTAATAATTATGACATAGCTATTCAATATATAGCAATAAATTTGGGCATAGTTAAAAAACAAATCGATAACACACAAATGATGCATGTTTTGTGTTTGTAATATGCCATTATCACTTGACTCGTTAGTCTGGTGTTCGTAAGCGCGACTGCTGATCATGTGATCCAGGGTTCAATTCTCAGTAGTAGCCTAGATTGAGGAAACTAACGGTGTATCACCCTCATGTCTCGGAAATTAAAAATCTGTTGGCCATGCGCCTGATCTCTTTCCGGTTGAGTCGGTTTGCCGTATCGGATTATCAGGGTAAGGAATAATTTAAAATTAAAAATTTTGTACAGCCGACTTCAATATAAGTTATTAAGAATAACTCAAAAACTATTGCTCTGATTTTGTACCAGCTTTCAAATAAAAAAATAATCATCGAAATCGGTTCTCCCAGTAAAAAGTTATGAGGTAACACACATAAAAAAAACATACAGTCAAATTGAGTACCGTCTCCTTTTTGGAAGTCGGCAGAAAAGAGAATGTGAGGGGGAAAAAGAGGGCACCTGTACTTGCGCATACACTTATTTATTATAAGCCTGTCTTATGCTGGCTAGTCTCCACTGAGGTTGACCACCGTGACCGATATTCAGTCTGGAGGACATTACGCCACTAAATGGAGTCTTTGCAGGTTACAATAAACCTGCAAAGACTCCAGAAGTAGATGGTAGCACGGTCAATATCAACTAACAAAATGTAGATATCTAAAATTATACACTATTCTAAAAGACCTAACTTTAGTTGCTATAAATAAGAAAAACTAAAATAGTTTGGGGCGAAATATGCGAACATTTCCTTCAAACGTCAAATCTCCCGTTCGCAATCAATGTGCTATCTGTCAAACCTACTAGTACATATCTAATATCTGACGTTCTTTAAAATCGATTCAATAATGCCGAACTCCAATGCTACAAACCGATAGGATCAGCATTACCAAAGCAAGAGATTTATATTTTCTGTACTCACCACTTCACCTCACTGGCATGATAAGCATGGGTCACTCTTTTATGTAATACATATATGTAATAATAAGGCTTGTGATTACGATTATTAAATTGAGGATGGGAGGAGAATAAGGTATACCTCACGTATGCAAAATTTCTAAAATGATTCACTATCGACCATAATAACTTCTGATAGCTTTAAGCTTTTGCAGCTATATCTATACTGGTCTATACTAATATAATAAAGCGGAAGAGTTTGTTTGTTTTTTTGTTTGTTTAAACGCGCTAATCTCTGGAACTACCAGTTCGATTTGAAAAATTCTTTTTGTATATCATAGCCGGATTCATGTGGAATATATTGAGTGATGCTAGATAGCATTAAGCTATATCACTCAGCTAGCCTTAAAAAATATGGATATTTGTTAAGCAAGTCGGAAGAAAAAGCGCTCCCGAAATGATTTATCCGCGTACGCTGGTGTTATGGTTAGGGATACGTAAATACAATGTTCTAGAAAATTATAGATCTTTACTCCGTCTAAAAAAAGTCCGCCATACCATGTGTCTATTTCTTATACATAAGCCATAATTAGGTATTTAGTGACAAAAAAATATTGAAAATTAAAAAGTGATATATAAGCGTTATTATTGACATGGCCTATTTATCCTTACGAACGAAAGTTACTTCATCATCAAAACAATTTTATGAAGATAAACTTTGTTCTTTATACCATGTTATTTGGACGCATAGTTTAAGAGATAATGTAAAATTAAAATAATTCAATACTTGGCTGGGCGCGCGAACGACACATAAACCCTAGCCGCCCGGTGAGAACTGCGAGAAGCCAGTATTGAAAGCTTCTATGAGCGAGGTTAGTTCAATCATTATAGCTAAAATAAGTTCAAAATTAATTGAGTACTTCTATGACAATGATTAGTTAGATCTTTATTTCTGAACTCTTTCATTTCACGTTGCTATGGTATTTTGAAAATTTCATTGAATAATAAGTATAAGAGTTTGATAGCAAATTAATCAAGAATCATTTCATGCCTCCACACTTTACATGTATCGTGTACGGTTTTCTTTAAAACTGGAAACAACCGCGCTTCGGGACACTTTCTGGGACGTGAGTGGGAGGGGGGGGGGGGGAGGCGAGGACGCTCAACAAGGAGGGGGAGGGAAAGTGGATAAAACTTAACGTCGCTCTACATCATACATATGCCAACAGATAAAAGTACTCCATTAATTATGCCAATTTTTCCATACATTGCTATGAAATTAAATATTTAATTGCATTTATAAAATGCTTGAACTAGGTGTCATGTCCTGTCGCGCACCTCGGACACGCGGTTGAAACCGCGGGGCACAGCTAGTTTGATATATCAGTGCACACAATAATTGTCGTTTCTTTTAAAATAAATATATGCAATTTTATAAAACAGAATATTTTAAAATAATAATTTTATTACTTACTATCTTCAAGCAACTTGTTAGATCACTGTATAATTTTATTTTTCCTTAAATAATCTATTTACAGTTATTTGTACTAGCACTTATGTATAATGTTGTTAACATAGGACTGTGTGAGACACATTCTCCTAATTTTAATTTCTCTTTGTATTTTAACATTTTTTTTATAATTAAGAACAATTTCGAAACTCCATATTTTTTTATTACATCAACACCCATAAGAGAAACAAGATAAGAATAATGTAAGACAAGAATAGCAGACAAAATAAGAATAATGAACTAATAACGCAACTGACAACTTTGTTTATAGACAGGAACATACACACAAACTTGAATACAAGAGTGTACAACCAGTGAAGCGTGATGACAAATGGATCCGAGACTGGTCCTTCACTGCTGGAAGTATGAGAAAGCTCAAGGTCGCTCAACAAGCCTTGGAAAGGGCTATGCTCGGAGCTTCTCTGCGCAATAAACATAGGAATGAGGATATTCGTAGAAGAACTGGAATAACTGACATAGCTTAACGGATTAGTAAGGTCGGTCATACAGCTCTGATGTGGAACAACGATAGACAACCGAGTTCAAATTAATTCTACCCGCCAAACTTCACCACCGCACATTGCGACAAAACTTACCTTACCATCCACATCATCTGGATGCTAAGCGGTCCACTACTGTGCGATTTACTGGGAGTTTTCTTCCTCGCACTACTTTGTCGAATCGTTTACCAGCGGCGATTTTTCCGGACTGACTTAGGGATCTTCAAGAAACAAGCTTGCTCTTTTTTAAAACGCCAGCAACACGCCTGCAATACCCTGGTGTTGCAGTTGTTCATGGGCGGCGGTCGATGCTTACCTGTGACCTGCATGCTGGTTTGCCCCGTCTTCCATGAAAAAAACTGATGGGGAGGAAGAATTTTCAATTGGCGACCTTATACCGGGGAACGAAGTGTCTATATATTTTATGTATGTATATATATATAATATGGACTTGTATTGGGTTGTAATGGTGACGATGATGATATAATCATTCATCCCGTAGAAGCGCTGCGTGCTCATTTAGTTCCCTAAAAGATTAAACTTACTATGCCCTTTTAATAGTGCTAATACATTATGATCTTCTAAGTACGATTTTAAATGTCATACAACCAAATAAACCTACGACTTACCTCAACCTTCCACTCTTGCAACACTTATTGCAAATATTTTAAAACTTAGCCAACGTCTCGCTGTACAAGACAGTTATGGCATTTCCTTTAAGATCTTACCTGCCCGTGATTCTTTTCCCAGAACAAAAGTTCTAACCTCGCGTCGTTAGTCATCGAAGGCATTTTTACTAATCATAAGTCCGACGCAATTCGACATTCCGAAAGTTTGGCACCGCCTTCTTTAGTCTGCATAAGTTATCGTGCGTAATATCTAGTTAGTTAAATGATTCATTCAATTTATTATAGTTTAACTAAAAATGTTAGTAATGATTTCTTATATTTACGCAATTACTACACATTAAATAAAATTACTTTACATATTTTATCGCGTTTAATTTTAAATTTTTTTAAGTCTCCCCGTGCTGTAAAGCGCCCGAAACGCGGAAAATAAAAAGAAATTAAATACGTTAAAATCTGTAAAACTTGTTTAAAATTGCTTTTTGCTTTTAAAAACGATATATTTTTCCATATTTTCACTTGCTTATTATTTTACAGTTAATTCATGTTAGTGATTGGGTATATTAAAGGCAGTATATTTAACCAACGTAAAATATGAGGAAATTCTTTTTTTTACTATTCTAAGTCAGTGCTTGACTACGTGTCACACCTGATGGTAAGTAGTAAAGCGCACTGACTTATCAAAAACCTATTCCTTGACCTAAACCTCTTGCCTTGAAAACATCCATATTGTAATCGGATGGAAAGACAGATGCTGGCAACTTATTCCACTGATTTGCTATACGCATGACGTACTGTGATGCAAACCGCTTGCTTCAAATGCTTGGTAAACCAACAACAAAAGTGTGGAGACCGACCGAGCGCTTGGTTGTCTCATAGTAGGAAAACGGGAGGAATTAAGCTATGTCATTCCTGCACAAACTCTCCAGAATGTATTCTCTAGAAAACTGAAAATCTGGTTTCCTTGCGTCTCAATTTTGTTTCAAAATTAGACTTACATTACACGTGGTAGAGCCATGCTGCAGCTATATTAGTAGTATAGTTGTAGCAAAAATGTGTCGGCTCGACCGGGGAAGGACCACGCTCTCACAGAATACTAGCGTAAAATGGTAGCTTGATACTACTGTGTTTCGTATGGTGAGTGTAGAGAACCGGGGACCTAGTTTACTAAAAAGAGTCATTCCATCTTAGTCTCACGGGTGACGACGGATCTGCATTTTGATTCTTTATTGAGGATAAATGTATATGTCTATGGGTCACAGCAACCATTTACCATCAGATAGACTGTGTGCTCGTTTGTCACTCTATCCTATAAAAAAGACTGCATTTTCTATGTATGTTACGCAAAAATTAATCTATTTCTCAAAAGTTGGTTGGTTGGTTGGTAGTTCGAAAATACTGCATGATTTTATAATATACATTACTATAATAATGTAGATGACTGAATTGTTATCACCTTGAGTTTGTGTTATTGCTTAGTCCACTCGAAAGGTTCAAATAATTAAACATTATAATTGTGATTCCCACTTCAATAAGTCAGAGCATTAACTCTTTGATACTCTTTGCCTTAGCGCCGATTTCAGAAGCTATTAAATTATGTTGAAACAATTTTATTCCTTTTAGTTTTTGTAGTCAGTTTGCACTATATTTAAAAGTTTAATTATTTCTAATTAGTTCGTTTTTAGGGTTCCGTACCTCAAAAGTTTAAAAACGGAACCCTTATAGGATCACTTTGTTGTCCGTCTGTCTGTCTGTCTGTCAAGACCCTTTTTCTCAGGAACGCGTAGAGGTATCAAGCTGAAATTCATACCAAATAGTCAAGTTGACTGTCCCTTAAAGCTGTGAAAAATCAAACTTCTAAGCCAACGCAATCAAAAGATACAGCCGTTTATGTCGCAAATTTTCGACATTCGCAAGGGAATCAAAACCTACAGGGTACTTCCCATTAACTCAGAATCTTGAAATTTGGTACGAAGCAACGTTTTATAGCACAGATAAAGGAAAAATTGCGAAATGCATACATTTTTAGTTACATCATATAATAAAAATATTTTTATTAATTTTAAACTTATTATACCTACTTTAATACGTACAGATTTGTTCGGAACCCTCCGTATGGATGTCCGACTCGCACTTTGCCGGTTTTTTATAATAATATAGAAGTAAACGATATGACAGTCCATTTAATGGTAAACGGCTACCATGACTGATAAACGATTGGTTCAGCTATTCCGAAGATTAGACCTGACAGGCAGACAAATATTTTAAAAATCGGTATGACTTAATAGCATGCAAATAACCCCCGAGCTTAATTAAGCGAGTTGTTTGAAACATTATAGACAGATACTTCAGTTTAAGTTATATGTAAGTATAGACAAGATATCCTCTGAAATCCAATCATAGTACTCTCGATAACCTGAAAACATAGGAATGCTGAAAATTTCAAATTACAAGGAATCGTAAAAGTATAGATATTGTATTTTTAGTGTCAACAAAACAACAACAACAACAACAAAACGTGGATACAGTGACACATTGAGTTTTCAACAAAGATTTAAGAGATAGATTTCATCATGAAATGCTGTTTAATGATTAAAATTACCCTCCTAATTATCTAATCTTACCATACTACAATCAAACTGAATTGCAACGCAAACGAATACGTCACTGACGTTTACAGTGCATTAAATATGACTGTATCACTGTAGAATACGGTTTTGAATAAACAATGAGACAATATTAGACGGGGTTTTTACTGGGCAACGCGCAGATTCTTTGAAATCTTTGTATCAGGATGTTCTTAATATTCTTAGTTCTTATTTCACGAATGTTTCCCATAACTAGTAATTGGAAAAAAACACAAGAAAGACGATTTTATTCTAATGATCCTCAAACATCTTAACAAACCTTTGCAAAATAACACGTTTAATTATTTTACATTTTTTTTAATTTAAAAACAAGATTATATAATTTGTTATTTATTATTATTATTATTTTTTCGTTTTGCCCGTACCGCGGAGGTAGTTAAACATTCAGACCCAGTACAATTATTTGTAGGCCATATAAATACTTTTTCACAAGTAAATGAACTACTGCGCAATGGAGCCGTCAAATCAAGTTTTTGGACAACATAAGGGAAAAAAACGTCGAAGAAAGTGTTTACGTGGTAAAGCCATGCTGCAGATATATCACTGGTATATTTGTAGCAGGAATGGATCGTTTCGGCCGGGGAAGGACCACGCTCTCACAGAATACCAGTGTAAAATAGCAGCTTAACACTGCTTTGTTTCGTATGGTGAGTATAGAGAACCGAAGACCCTTTTTACTGAAAACGAGGCATTCCGTCTTATCCCTCACGGATGACAACGCATCTGTATATTAGATTCGTGATCGAAGATAGATGTGGATAGATTTATATGGGCCACAGCAACGACTTACCATCAGGTGGCCTGTGCGCTCGTTTGTCAGCCTATTCTATAAAAAAAGAACATCAAATCATAATTTTTATATCTATAAATGAGAGTTAAAATAATGAGTGTTTAATTTTTAATTCTTTTTCATTTTCGTTTTTGGTAAATAAAAAATATCAAACACATCTACTAAGGTAAAATTCTAAATACGTAAATTAAAATTAAAGGGATACCTAACCATATACAGGATGTTTGGAAGATGGGTGCAAAGCCTGAAGGGGATGATACCTTAAACCAGTTAGAACATAATATTAGGCTAAACTTGTCTTAGACGAAGTCTGCTCTTTTCTTTTAATTGAATTTCTAAGGTTTTTAACAATAAAACCTATTTTTTTTCAATTAATTGCTAATGTTGTCTAGCAAAAGTTGTTATGTTATTATTTTTTATTTATGTGTGTAAAAAATGTCATTACTCAAAAGAAAACAATTTCCAAGCATCTTCATCATCACAAAAACATTCTACGCATATTTAAGTTTAAGAAACCAAAAAAAAACTAAGAAAGTGTTTTGCTTATGCCTTTTTTATAAAAAATAGCCTTGGTTGTTCAAACCTTTTTTTAAATATGCTTAGTTATTGCCCTTTCTTTTGAGGTATTATTTACGCAGATATCTCATCAACTCTTGGAGTTAGGGTGTTCAAAGCAAATTGCAGACGAATATTTAAAATTTTAAACAGACCAATAAAACAATTTTTTTTGTTAACATAATTTATTTTTCGTGTTCCAAATGTCAACCGCAATTTCTGACACAAGCGCAGGCTCGTCTTCTCACTTCTGTGGTCCTTATTTTCATTTTCATCTCCCGCTTCATAACTTGAAAAAGCCGTATGGATTCTTCCTATTAACTCCTCTCTTGTTGATATTTCCACATGCGTGTAGACGAGATCCTTGGCCCGTCCTCAAACGAAAAAATCCACAGGGGTTAAATCAGGCCAAGGGATGGGCCCGTCTCTGCTGATTCAGTTCTCTGGGAAACAATTATTTAATTGTTCTGGCACGTTTAGAGTCCAATGCGCTGGACAACTATTCTGCAAACAGCCTGTATAATATTTCAATAGGGTAGCGTGCGTACATCTCTAAGTTCGTGGGTTCAAATCCGCCATTCGACTACTGATATGAAGCGCTACAAACACAAGCACTGTAAGTTTACCAGGAGAACCTAGTTGAAGGGAAATATTAGTAATGTTAATAACATTGCTAGTATTTTTCATATTAAATTCCATAAAAAAAATTGTCATTATTTAAGATCTTTTAATATACAAAACAATCTTATAGCATTTTACGGTGTGATATAAAGCATAAATTGTAAGTAACTGTCATTGTTAACGTAATTATTAAGTAGGTAGATATCCTCTATTCCTAGTTGCGTAACGTAATATAAGCACCTAAATTTGAACAATGCATTACAATCTCACGATAATACTACATTGATTATTAGATTGAATATTATATTATATAATAATACATGTACATAAAAACATTAATAGCTTTAATAAGAATAAGGATATTCATACCTTAAACACTAGGAACAAACATAAGCTTGTAATGCCAGTTACTAGACTCCACAGAGTTAGTAATTAATTTATGGGGCAATGTATACGCTTTTACAACAAAATTCCAGAACATGTTCAAAGTTTGTCAATAAACAAGTTTAAAAGTTTTATTAAAGAAAAACTGTACAAAAAGGGTTATTATAATATCAAGGAATACATGAATGAAAATAACCCCTGGGAATAAGGTGATCGCCACCATGCTGGTCCTATGAAAATTCATTTAAAATTGTATTAACAAGATTATTGTTAAGTGAAATTATGTTTAAAAAAAGAGTCCCGCTGGGTTTCTTGCTGGTTCTTCCCAGGACAGAGGTATTTTCCAAACCAGTGGTAAATAAAATAATGACTTTCAATAAGTATTATGTAATAATCCATATTGAATAAAAATCATTCTATTCTATTCTATTCTATTCTAATATATGTTGGCGATAAAGTTGACACGGGATTTGCTCTTTTTTTTATAGGAGAGGGGACAAACAAGCATGCGGCTCACCTGATGTTGACTATCGCCGCCCATGAACAACTGCAACACCAGGGGAATTGCAGATGCGTTACCGGCCTTTTAAAACGCAGTTGGCTCTTTTCTAGAAGGTCCCTAAGTCGTATCGGTCCGGAAAAATTACTGGTGGTAAACGACTCCACAAGGAAGTTGTGCGAGGAAGAAAACATATTCTAAATCGCACAGTGGGGACCGCCAATCATCTAGATGGTATGAATGGTATCGCAAGTTTTGTCGCGATGTGCAATGGGGAAATGGGGCAGCTGGAATTAGTCCATACAATTCCTCAGAGCACTCCCCGTGGTAAATGCGATAAAATACGCAAAGAAATGCTACATCTCTACGCAGTGCCAGTGAGTCAAGCCGATCAGAAAGAACTCGATCGTCAACGATTGGAACCGCTCTGCGCTGGATGCGGTCAAGTGGAAGGAGCTGACACTGGGGCCCAGAGATGGGAACAGTATTCCATGTGAGGCCAAACTTGCGCCTTGTAATGTTGCAGGCGGTGTGCCGGAATGAAATACCGTCCCGCACTGCTGAGCACGCTTAGCTTTTTGGAGGCCAATTTGGCATTCTTTTACAAGTGACCACGAAAGTGCACGTCACTCGTTATGTCGACGCCGAGGATTCCGATACTGGCTGAGGCAACAAGGGGAGTGCCTTGAAACTGAAGAGATACGACAAAGGGGTTCCTTTTAGCGGTAAATGTGCAAACTTGTGTCTTCTGGGGATTGAACTGGAGTAGATTTAGTCACCCCCAATTTAAAACTTTGTTTAACAAAGTCTCGACTTCAGACACAAGTTTGTTCCGGTACTCGGCCACGTTTTCCCGAGAAATACTGGCACGGCCGGTGTATAGAGCATCACCAGTGCTGTCATCTGCATAGCAATGTGTGTTACCGGTTTGCAACATATCATTGATATGCAGAAGAAACAGCATTGATAATAGCACGCAGCCTTGTGGAACTCCAGCGTTAATAGGCTTGTAATCGGAGCATGCACCGTCTACTACGACCTTGATGCTCCGATCAGCCAGGAAACTGGTGATCCAATTGCACAATTTCTCAGGAAGCCCATAGGAAGGAAGCTTCGATAGAAGTCCTTTGTGCGAAACCCAATCGAAGGCCTTCGCTATGTCCAAACTAACGGCCAATGCCTTCCCCTTGGACTCGATCGCCTGCGCCCATCTATGTGTTAGGTAAATAAGAAGATCACCAGCTGAGCGACACCGACGGAAACCGTACTGGCAGTCACTAATCAGCTGGTGCTCCTCAAGGTACCGCATGAGCTGGTACTTAATAATGGCCTCCATTATTTTCGAGAACAAGGAGGTGATGGCGATAGGCCTGTAATTGGACGGATCAGAGTTACATTTTTTAGGGATCGGGTGCATGAAAGCTGTCTTCCATGAATTCGGGACAACGCCTAGGGAGTAGGAGTACCAAAAATGACTCGTTAGAACCGGTGCCAACTCTTGAGCGCACGTCCTCAGCACAATTGGCGGGATTCCGTCAGGCCCACTCGACTTGTGGATGTCCAGGGAGATGAGTGCTTTGCGTACTGAGCACTGTGTGAATTGCACATCAGGCATAGAGCACTCACACTGCGGGATAGTCTGCGGTGTGTTGCCTCCGTCATCAAGAGTCGAGTTGGAAGCAAAAAGGGAACCTAAAAGGTCACCTTTTCTTTTACGGCTTAGGCCAGTGAGTCATCCTCCCTGTGAAGAGATGCTAGTGATAGCTTACATCCTTTGCAAGAGACCAGAATGCAAGGGTTCCCGAAGGAAGGCGAACTAGTTTCTCGCCAATTCTGTCTATGTGCTCTGACTTTGCCTTGGCAATAACTCTTTTGAAGGACCTGGAGGTGAAGTTATACTTCTTTTTAAGCATGCTGGTATTTACATCCCAAGCCGCCGAAGCCTCAGCGCAAGTCTGATAACACTTCTGCTTACTGCGTAATACAGTCTTACAGGAGCAACGAAACCAAGGCTGAGATCTGCCACCAATGGGTACCACAAATGATGGAATAAATAGTTCCATTCCCTGTAGCACCACATCGGTGACAGAGTCAGCAACAGCGCTGGGATTATCTGGTGAGAAGCAAATCCGCCCCTATGAGTAGGATGCAAACAAAGACCGCATTCCGTTCCAATCCGCCGACTTGTAATGTCAAACACGGCGGCAACCTGCAGAACGCAACTGCGAGGAGAGCGTGAATGGCATCACACTCCAGATCAGACAATGTTCCGAAGAGCCGAGAGGGGCATCGACGGAAACCTGATATCCGTCCGGATGAGAGGTCAGCAGAAGGTCCAACAGGGAAGGTTTATAATCATCCACATCTGGAATCTGCGTAGGCGAATTAACCAGTTGTGTCAGACCATATGCCAAGGCAAAGTCATAAACAGATCTTCCCGCATGATCGGTTAAACGTGAACCGAGCCATTTAGATTGGTGGGCGTTAAAAACTCCAAGTATCACGATCTCTACGGATGGGATCTGTTGTAGCAAGAAATCTGTAGCCATTTGAACGTAGTCGATGATTCGGTCTCTGTCGGCATTACTGCTATGGGACTTATAGAGGCACCCGTAGACGCTGGGATTGTCGTCGCTGTCTACGCGCATCCAAAGGATGGACAGGTCCGTACCTTCAAGACTGCCGAGGCGTCGAGAACAGATAACTTCTCTTACGTATACGCAAACTCCATCCCGGGGCACAAAGAAGTGTTCTAATTTGTACCCCGTGTAGGACAAGTACGAAGTATCAGCCGGAGAGTACACCTGCGTCTCGGTCAAAAAGAACAAGGCCGGCTTCGCCGTTTCTAGATGGTAGTGAACGGCGTGAAGGTTCGAGTGACGTCCCCTGATGTTGCAGAAGTCCATAGATAGTGTGGCAGAGGTCGCCATGGTTTTATCGCTCTGATTGCCCCGTGCAGTGTTAGTGTAGTAGAGAGCGGATAGAGCAGAGTACATGGGGCAGCCTGAGCATCCACGCTCAGGAAGTAGAGGATAGCTTGACCGTGGATGTTCAGTGAGGGATTCTCCATTACCAGGAGCTGGTACCCTCCTAGGGTATTCCTTCCTTTTAAAATTCCGCTACCATGTTATGGGGAGAGAGGGCCTCCGGCCACCTGCACTAACCAAAGGAAACTCAGAAGCATAGCTTTTACTTTGCGTTAGACGTTAAAACATAAAATTCCAATAAATTATAGAAACATGGACGTGGTCGTCGCGTAAGAGAACCTACTGGCCCAAGTCATCCCGTGGGTATCGTAAAAGGCGACAGAGGAAAACCAAAGCAGGATATGAACAGCTGCATGTTTCTGGCAACAACTTAATAATAATAAAAACTGTGGTTGCCAATCTGCCTGCCAAGTGTAGCAACTCTGGCAAATATGGAGGATATTGGGTGTGAGTGGAAGCATAGAAATATTTTTATAACTCCCGCATTAGTTGTTAGTAGTTACTTACGTGGTAGAGCCCATGCTGGTGCTATATTATCTAGTAGTATAGTTGCAGCACGAATGGGTCAGCTCGACCGGGGAAGGACCACGCTCTCACAGAATACTAACGTAAAATAGCAGCTTAACGCTGCTGTGTTTCGTATGGTGAGTGTAGAGAACCAGAGACCCTTTTTACTGGAAATGAGGCATTCCATTTTTGTCCTCACGGCTGACAACGCATCTGCATTTTGATTTTTAATAGAGGATAGATATAGAAGTCTATAGGTCGCAGCAACCACTTACCATCAGGTGGACTGTGTGCTCGTTTGTCACCCTTATCCTATAAAAAATATATATTTTTCTGTACCATCGAGGCGTTCTTTATACGTAAATACAAGGTTATTTGTAGGCCACACAAATTCTTGTTCCGTGCTGGAGTTAAACCTGCCGCCCGCAACGCCGCCATGTAGGGTTTAGCCACTGTGCTGTGGAGCATATTTAATATTAACCATAACCATAATTGCCTTATTCAGAAAATATTAATTAATTGGAAACGTACGTAACACATTTGTAATTAATTATATTCTATCAACGCTGGAAATGTGCGGAAAATGTAACAAATATTAAATTCTACTTAATTCACACGTAGGTATGTATATGTTGTGGAAGATTTATCATAATATGTATACGTACCTACATAGAATTACGTAAGCCGGGCTACGAATTTAGTTCTATTTTTGAGATATTTCGTTGAATTACTTTATGTGTGACATGTTTAAATATCCGGGTTACTAATTATACGAAACATTATTACTCGATGGAGACAATTAAGACAGTACTTAAATGTTAACTTTGTAACATTAAACTTTACAATAAAATATGCAGTTAGCTTTTTAACATAAAAGCAATATTTATTACTGCAAAATATCTCTCTTGAAAGTTTTTAAAAACAAGAATATAAGAATTAATTTTATATATTTCATTTTAATAACATAACTATCCCATAGTAATGGCCGACCAGAACTTTCGTTCTAGACGTTTATTTTGGTATACGAATAACGTACTGCCAACCCCCACCAAAAGTAATTAGCAACGAATATGCTCTTGTTTTAACAAGAGAAATACAAATTTTAAACACTGGTATTTAATAGGTGAAGGGAATGTTGCGGGCGACCAATCCTGTGTGACTATTTCGGGATTAACAAGGAGAGGCGGACTCTCAGAGGCGGATGGCGGCATACGCAACACCCTCGATGAAATTGCAAACAATTTCCTAGCATGCCCCGCCTGCGTACTAAATTTGTATCGGTCATGTTTCTGGCTCCATGTTTTTACGTTTAAACAATAAACTACCGAATTCGAACAGATTACATCAAGAATGAGTTCTAAAATAGTGCTTAGAACATTTGATAAACGTACATTAAAAGCATAGTATAAAGGAGAATGTAACGGATTGCTACATATTGATTCGATAGCTAGTTAGCTACAGGTGAAATTCATGACGATTATTAATATATTTATAATGTTACATCCAGTTGTTACAAAATACATAACTTTGAAATATATCTAACGATATTTCACTTGTTTTAATTAGTAGTAAACTAGTTAAACATGTTTTTCATTTGACGGCTCGGTAGCGCAGTGAGGTTTGATCGCGACGGTACAGCGCCGCGTGTCCGAATTCCGCACGAATCATTGCGTGGGATATGTGTCCATTAGCAATTTTTGATACATGGTACTGGAGAAAATCATGTTATGGGTGGGCATAACGATTCTTAAAATAAAAACAAAATCTAAAAATATTTTGTACTTCACAAACTACAAAATTTAATGTAGGTAGATACAGATTTGAACCTACATACAACAATTTTAGTATTTTTCTAGAAAATTTGTAGATGTTTCTTTTAATTATGTCCTATTTAATTCTTTTGATTTTTTATTTAAACGGTATCCCCGTTTTAATTAAATAACAAGGATATTGGTAATATCTCCGTTAACTACTCCAAATAAGTTTAATAGGTTCTGGTCCAATAAGTTTAATAGGTTCAGAATAAGTAATATAGGCAAATATTGAAGATAAATTAATTTAAAAAAAATCTCAAACATTCTGTCCTTTTTAAATTTAAAATACGTGGTAATGCATTCTTTTAACTGATTTTACTGCGCACGCACGCATTCGTAAGGGTCGATTGGGGGACAAAAACGTTGTTGCCCATAAATCACAATCAATTTGGGATAATTTCAAATAAAAGTAGAAGCCTTATTTACTCGTATTTTGAAAAACTGCAATAACGGTATATCATTATTTATATATTTGAACGTAAGTTGAAAATTTGGCTACTCTTTGAAAAATAACCCCGTATATGTTCCTTCCTCCTCTTGAGCGACACCACACGATAATGACAAAAAAATTAACACCCTACTTTATTCCCTAATTATTCGGTTTTGTTTGAATGTTTAATTTTATATCTTAATATTCCGTTATTCCCGTATTCGGGTAACCACATTTTATAACTATGCTGTATTTCAATAATCTGCGCAAAATAGTCACAAGTCTATTTTTGATACGTGGTAGAGTCATGCTGGAGCTATATTAATAGTATAGTTGTAGCACGAATGGCTCAGCTCGACCGGGAAAGGACCACACTCTCACATTTTGGCACAGAAGACTAAAACGAATTCTAATATTATTAAATAATTAGTCGCAATTCTTCTTTCAATATCTACTTTTGATTTCGTATAGTAAAATAAATCGTTCATTCATATAAATATACGATAATATTATATCGGTATATTCGAAACAATATGAAGTAATTTTACGCACATTTTACTCGCTTCATTAATTAAACCGAATAATTCGCAACCCTTATGTTTTATCTCTTAATGTATAATTAAGATAATGTGACCTATATTATAAGTGGTAGAGTCATGTTGCAACTATATTAGTAGTGTAGTTGTAGCATGAATGGGTCGGCTCGACCGCGGAAGGACCACGCTCTCACGGTATACCAGCGTAAAATAGCAGCAATATTGTGAATGTAGAGAACCGGAGACCCATTTTACTGGAAACGAGACATTCCATCTTAGTCCTCGCGGGCATCGCATCTGCATTTTAATTCGTACTCGAGGATAGATGTAGATGTCTATGGGCCACAGCAACCACCTACCACCAGGTCGAGTGTGTGCTCGTTTGTCACCGTTATTCTATGAAAAAAGGCCTACTAACAAAATTACTTAAACTATTCATTCAAAAAACAAACTTATAAAACCAGTAACTAATCTAATAGTCGAATTTTCACACACCTTATGGAGCCGGTTTCGACATATGCAGCTATTTATTTGGACAAGGCATTGCGTAAGAGCATGTGTCGCACTGACGTCCCGATCGCGCGTTACGTCGCATCCGTGACGTAATGGCGGGCCCTCTTGCAAACAATCAGTTTTTTGCACCCTTTATCACGGGAGCGCCGGCCGGCCACATAAAAGCGTGGAAATCCGTTCAGGACACACATTACATGTAACGCGGCCAACTGAACGTATTCGATCGAGACCGTGCCCTGACGCGCCTCGGAATCGGTAGCAGCTTTAAAAAAATCTATGAAATTTTTATTTTGGGGGAAAATTAAATTTGAATTCTGTTATCGTCATCAACAAGTGCTAATATTATTTAAAGTGATACCAGTGATAAGAAATTAGTGACCTATGACATTTTAATACCAAAGATTATATAACTGTGATATTTTTATAATTTATCAAGATGTTCGAAACTTGCACATTATGTGGTGCACACACCTTAAGAAAACATGGATCTGTATTTCCTAGATACGGTATGTTTAAAAATTAAATGTATTTACATTAAATAACGTCAAAAATAAAGTACAACAGGATAACACAATTTAATATAAGATTGTCAATACGTGATAAGGCAAAGGCAATGAACTTATTTTTGACAAATCATTATGAAATAATTCTAGTGACATAATTTAAAAGCTATTTACTTTTTATCAAATAAACATTACAACGTGGAGAAGTACAATTAATCATCAGTATTCGAGAACGCCAATTCCTAATCAATAATAATATAATATTTAGTTTCACAATTGTCTATAAATGTTTCGTAATCTAAAATCAAGATTATGTTTGATAAATTTCATAAAGTAATCAAAATATGAAATACATATATATTATATCTGTCTAATTCATAAAAAATGAAAGATTTATAAAATTTATTAGGATAATGGCAGATTATAATCGTGCATTGTAAAACTTAAAATGAAATGTCTCGCAATCCTTAGAAAGTTCTGCTCTATTCATAATTCCATTAAATGAAATCCATCATACAACTTCATCGTGTCATATCGGAAAATTTTTAATTAAAAAAATGTACTTGAATTATTGTTATATAAAAATTATATTCCACGTCATAATTATTCCATAAATATCAATATATTTAGCAAACCTATAATTATTAATAATTTCCACCTATGTGAAACTGTACATTGTACAAACCTTATTGAACTGTTATGTTTACGAGTATAAACATAAAAAAATATTTCAGAAAATCTCAATAAATAGTTGAAAACCCTCTAACTCCTTGTATATTATATGATAATAATAAAAATTATGAAGGGTTTTTTTTTATAGTATCAGGGTGACAAACGAGCACACAGTCCACCTGATGGTAAGTGGTTGCTGCGGCCCATAGACATCTACATCTATCCTCTATTATAAATCAAAATGTAGATGCGTTGTCACCCGTGAGGACTAAGATGGAATGCCTCATTTCCAGTACCTAAAAAGGGCCTCCGGCCACCTGCACTCACCAAGCAAAACGCAGAGGTAAACCTCTACTTCACGCTGGTATTCTGTGAGTTCGTGGTACCACCCCGGTTCGAGCCGGCCCATCCGTGCGACAGCAAAAGCTGCCGCGTGGCTCTACCACTGTTAAAAAAATCGTTTAAGTATCTTCAATTTTGCCCGTATAAAATATCATTCAACATTACTAAAATCACCACAGTGAGTTATTGTCGATTACACCAGTAAACTCCATTTCACAAAGTACATTTAAGGTAAAAAAATTACCTTGATTGATCTTCTCACGTGCAAAACATTTTAGCCCATAGCCCTAAACGGGGTTAAAGGTGCGCAAGAGGAATGAGCAAAAGCTTTACAATCGTACGCACAGTTCATGTATGATTTATATTGCGGCTCACAAACAATACTATTTTACATATTGGCAACACCGAAGCGGTTGCGGAAGCTTGCCTCATCTTTACGGTAAACTTAAATTTGCCGCTTAACCGATCCTTTTAACCGCATTGTTGTATTACGTGTTAAATAATCACCAGTATTATAACAAATAGAAAGTTATTACTTTGAGGCATTTTAAGAATATTTCTTTCCATAAATACAAGTATTTGTGTTGGTTGTGCTCTTCACTCTTTGCGTTTTAAAAAGCTTCATAACGTATATTTATTTTATGCTTTTTGAATTAAAAAATTATATCTGATATTCAAGATTCAAAACCACATTTTCTTTTAGAGCATCAAGGATTTGAGGCTTGTGTTCAATCATCTATATCATTTTTGTAATACTTTAGATAACTTTAAAATTTTATAAGCTATTTTCAGATAATCCCTAGACTACTTCCCTGTTTTTTATACTTCAAACTAATGACGAATCGTCTAACTTAACACGAATCTCCAGCAGACAGTTGCATGACTAACCGTGTAACAAACGCCACCCGACACCCCTCTTGTAGGCTTTCCGTCAATTTTCTGAAAATTCGGAAAATTGGTGAGTCAGCCGATGAGACAACCGCAACACAATTTTCCACATGAAGACTCTATTTAACTGCACTAACTTTTGCTGAGTAATTACTACTATTACCATACTCAAAAAGTAAAGTAGCGATAACAAAAAAATAGAACAATCGGTTATTACTTAAGATCATATTCCATTTTATTTAAAAAAAAATATAACAAATACTATTAGCCTGGGCTTGACTTCTGCCCCATCTTATATTAAGGTGATGAAGGTGAAGTTGATAACACACACTGACTAAGCTTAACAAAGTCTATTCAGTTACCTTGGCGCCGAGATTGTAATCGGATTGAAATATAAACTCTGGACAATTATTCATACATCCATGCTTTACCTATATTGTACTTATCTGTATTGTTTATCGTTCTCCTGTTATCAACAAAACAACGTGTAACGTTACTGGTGCTTTTAATAAACTGCCGTAGTTTCCTAAAACGGTTTAACCAAAATCAATCGTTAACCAGATTGAGTTACTAATCAAAGAGACAGAAGGTCATTATATCACTTAAAACGAAAAAAGCCTTATAATCATTCGATATTAAAATTCAGAACACAATACAATAAATAAAAACTTGAGATTCGCTTGAAGCGGTAATAATTGAAGACCGGAAAAGCCTCAACTTAAGCTAATTACAAAGTCATTTTCACGTAAAAAAATTACTAATTGACGAAAGCCGTGTCATCATGTCACGAGAGTTGGAACATCACGTCGCGTTGGGAATCTCCTTCATTAATACAGTACAAAAAACATCCTACTAACTCATTATTAATCGATTTGGTACGTCCCGGTATTGCCAACTGTGTATCTCTTTTACAGAAACTTTTACAAAACAGAAGCATTACGTACAGTGAAATCTTCATGGGTTGTTTACTAACGGAATAGCTTTTGGAAATCAAAACAAAATTCACTTTTGTGTTACATTAAAAACATCACAGGTGTTTCATCTTAGATCGTTATTAAAATAAATTGAATTGAAAATATACAGTGCACAAGGTTGGCCTACTTTAATCCGTTACTGAAAAAAGCTACAAAACTGCTTTTCCTAGTATGTTATTAATCTACCTCATAATGATCCTCTATTGACACTATCAATAAACGGTCGGGTACAATGGCTGCGCCTTGTTAACCACGAGATAAAAAAACGTGTCACTGTAAATAATACTGGAGATGCGCGTTCAAATGTTTATAGAATCACAATTCTTGAACTAATAATATGTGTTAGCTCCTCCTAACAAATTACTAGTTTACAAACATAAATATAAATTTACATCCTGGATGCTATATCTACAATATTTAGAATTATGTCAAACTACTTTTAGTGAATGTCTCAGACATGCTGGTTTCCCTACACACCAAACATCTTAAATGTTTTCTTGCACCGCCGGGCTCGTGGTAAATTTAAACATGTAATTAACAATTTTATCGAGGGTTGCTCGCATACTGTCAAATTCACAGCGAGTAGGTACTTCGACCCCGAGCTGCCACGACTAACCCTCTCAGAAATGAGAGAAGGCCTGTGCCCAGCTGTGGGACATATAACATTTATTTACTTTAATGAGTGTACATAGGTAAATATGTGGTATAGATAGCCTCCAAAACGCGTTTCACATCTCTGGGTTGCATTTTTAATCTCTCAGTTTGCTTTCATGTTTAGTTCTTGGTTTATTTCTCGCGTCCTGCTGGCTGTTTGTTCACGACAACAAACTTGAACCGTAAAAAAGAAAACGAAAGTAACATTAAATATTCGAGATCTGTGCTTCGTATTTTTTTTTCGGCGATAAAATAAAAGACTTAGGAGCTATTGTGTAGGCTACAAAATGTACAACATAATATATTCATTACGCAACCAACTTGTCGAAATCATTTTCGAGTACGTAGCGTTCATTTATACATTTTTTTAAATACCCATTGAACTTAATACAATCTTCAGAATATTGTCACGTCGCTATGTTTCCTCGGCTGCTAATGTGTATAGAACACATACTAAAGTAATAAATATTGGTACAAACAGACTCAAAACAGACTCGTTAACCTATTATGCGTTTCTGCCCAAGTGTATTTTAAATAACACTTCCGAAATAAAACATTGTAAATATCGACAAAATTTTAAAGTTTGGCACAATTATTACGTTCAGCTGGGATTCAAGGATCTTCGGAACAGTGACCGAGTCACGCTCTCAAGAACTTATTATTAACGTATCTAGATATATTGTTTTTATACAAAATCAATTTGCGATCGATCGCTTGTAAATTAACCTGTTATCGGCGTACATCTCTGGTTGAATTACTAAATGTCACACACGTGCCGGCGCGGCTCAGCGACTAACGTCCGATAAAAAGTCACTTTAGGATAGACTCATCGATGATTCAGCGTTGATGTCTAACCGAATAATTGTTCACTTGCACAAGACGTGGAAAACGAAAGGCAAGGAGTAGTTTATATTAATGATTTAGAAATTTATTTTTCAATTTAAACATAAAATGCAATGAGAGTTGTAGTATGCTTTATTTCGTTTTAAATAGTAAATAATTAAGAATTGTTATATTATAATATGTAAATCTGTAAATGAATAATAATAAGTAAATCAATTATTACAGTACTTCTTTTTACGATGGTCTGGTAAAATTCGCCATTGACGTAAGAAATGAACTTCATTAAAATAAGAGAGTCTATGATAATACAAGAGCTCACTTTTTCTTTTGAAATTTTATAATTATCATATTATTCATTCCAATGTTATAATTTGTCAAACACCGAAAGTTTCATATTATTAATATAAATTATATCATATAAATTATACACAAAAGCAGTGTTTGCGTATGTTTTAAGAGAATTAATATATTTAATATATATATATATATATATATATATATATATATATATATATATATATAATCTATGTATTGAGTGATGTAAGGCGGAAAGTGATCATCGTAGATAGTTTAGGACAGTTGAAGAAAATACGGTTTGTGGTACCTTCGTCAAACCCACATTTACACAATGAGCTATCCCGAACCCTGACCTTCGCCAGATGTTCACTGCACAAGCTTACTTAATTCTCAATTTACAGATAATTGAAGTTTATCTGATTTATTAAATTTAAAAACCAAGGTCAAAAAAAGCATCAACTGTTAACGTTCTTAGCTCTTTAAATAAGTTCTAAAGCGAAGAATTATTGCACTTTTAGTGGTGTATTTCAAAAAGATTTAGTTCTAAGGACCTCTCCGGAAGGGTCGAAGTACGCTTTCCAGCGGGCGGGTAAAGGTTTTCGCATAGTATTTGACCGGCTATTTCATGTACAGCGCGGCATTTTGGCGCTCATTCTACGAGCGGAGAGTGCCCGCGCGCCAGTGTCGCACTCGCTCCTCGCCACACGTCGCCGGCACACGCACGCTGTCAGTGCGAATGTCCCAACACTAGTGATCCCTTTAAAAAGTATCCCAGTGTCTTTGGATACTCGCCGCGAGTGTTTCCAGCCAGTGTTTTTCATATCGATTTATCGGAATCCTACATTCGGTGTTTTCGTTTTCGGGATTATTTATTTTGTTGTATGAATATGGACTTGTCCGAAGGAGCTTCATCAATGCCTTGTTCATGGATGTCTTTTTAACTGGTGTGTGATGCTTTTCATTAATAGTTGCATTACCAAACGAATGAAAACAACAGTGTTTGACGTAAACATTGTGCATAGGATATTTTTTAAAAATTGTGGGTACCTACATCTAAATTGCTTATGAATGACTAAAAACAAATATTTTATTAAAATTACATATTTCTCGCGTGTATTTTCTTAGCTCCCTATAAAAGAAATAAAAACTTTTAATTTTCAAAACAAAATTAAATAAATAAAATTGCTTAAAATATTTCCAGAAACACTGTATTAGCATTTCCATCAAAGTTGTATAATATTTCATTTTTAATATTCGCAAATATTTATCGCTATGGAAAATGAAAATTAAATACAATTAATATTAGTAAATCATTTTAGTTAATATAATTATATATTGTAGGAGCGGTATTTGACAAACGATCGATTTCGGAAGTTGACAATACGTATATGGAAAGAATTCAGTGTAGCCTAGCAGGCTAATCGTGTGGGAATGAATAACATTTGATCGGCGGTTATCGATCAAAGGGATTTTTCGCCGAAAGCAATACTGCGATGTTACCCGATACTACATATATATATTGTGTTTCCCAATAAGATTTTTCCAATTGTTTAACGGAACATATTTTTTTTGGAAAATTACAATTACTAAAATAATTTTAATCCAAAAATTGTTTTATGTTACAAAATTGATACTCTATAATCCAACTTTAAACTAACCATATTGACGTCAAAGTTTTGACGTCAACACTAATATACCGCAACATACGTAATATTTTAACACTGGAAATAATTATTGTGTTCTTTATTTATTTCATAAATAAAATATGCTTTGACCATTGGACCCTGGTTATAGTTACCTTTCCGCCGCACGACACTTAGTTGGGAAATCCCATACTAAACTACGTAATGAACATGAATAGTATAGGTTTCGTGGTAATGCACGTAAGCATTGTTTAATATCAACAATACATCCGATATAAATATTAAGCCAGTGCCCACAAACAATGGCCGCAGAATAAAAAATAGTCATACACAACCGCCACCCATTTAGCAGCCTACAAACGTTTGCGCGTACTCTGTCATTGCCTGTGCACACTCTTCTATTTATCTACCATATATTAAATTGTCAACGACACGGATTGACCTAATGATTCAGTGACCATAAACCACTTATCCTCATCTAATGTGACATAAGCAACCTATATTTTAACCGGTCTCGTAAACTATTGAAATGTGAAACTTCTAGGAAGTTTCTAGTAAATACATATTAAATAATATTTTATTAGGATATAAATATATTCACCTTTGATATGTTTCTATTTTTAGCGTTATTTTTCAAAAAAAAATTGCAGGATTTTACAACATTTGAGAAAAAATAATGTTTACCTAAAATTAGAGTATTTAAAATATTAACCAATTGCAATTATTAACAACTTTATAAATATATAGTTTAAATATTTAATACAAAATAAATAAGTAAGGAACAATAAGACTGCCTATTTGTTCCAGTTCTTACTGTTGAGCATATGGCATATCGGCATTGCCATTGTGTAGTTGCAATTAACGTTTTCATTGGTATATAATAGCGGGGATCGAATTAAAAATTAGTTCCCCGCTAGCGAATATTCGGCAAGCGTTTATCCCTTTAGATACGACGACTTACAAAAAATTACCTATATTAAATATGTAAAATTAATGTGAAACAACTCGTTAATTTATGATGACTTTACTATGAATATAGTTGGCTGAAGTTTTAAAATTGTGCGAGAAATATGTTCAAAATACAATCCGCCCTTCCTATTAAACTGTTATGACGTTGTAAACTTGTATAGACATATAAATAAAAGTCAATAACTTTATGTCCTTTACAATTCGTAGCAAATAAAACTTCGAAAGCGGCATGAAAGGGTTACTTTCTACGTTTTAGCACTCGCGTCGGACAAAGCGGAATGTTCGTAGTCGGTGGTGTTTCTCTGACCAATGCTGCAAAGAATCGCTAGGGCCGGAACATAAAACATATTTTATGGCACTCACACAAAGCATCAAAAGCTTCGATAAAAGTCAAACGTTGCATCGAACGATGGGATATACAACTCTTACAGACATGAAAAACTTCCACAATGAACTAAGCAATTGCTTAAAAAATCACGTTCGAAATCCAACCCGGGGCCTAATGGTCTCGAGAAAGTGCCCCAGAGATTGTACGATCACTTTATGCACATAATATGTGCGTCGTAGAAATGCGCTTACGATAATCACGGAGCTTATTATTTTTTATGTGACTCCTCAGACTCCCAGCCGCCACATGAAAGCGTGTGAGAGAATTGTGTATTCTCATAACATATCTTTCGATAGAACTTAACAAGCTCCTAGAAATATTAACATAAAGTAATATGAAATGTTTCATTGTTACAGGTTTTCCTAAAAGGCTTTTGGTAGCTCTATCAGTATTAGTAATAGTTATGTGCGTGATGCCGGTCGACGCTCGATCCGTAGAGCACAAGCGGCGACATCAAAGGCGACAGCCGGAGAACATGGCGCAACTAACCAAAGACATGTCGTCGATAAAACGACCGAGAAACCCGAGCGTAGAGCATTACAAGAACGCGACGAGGAAGATTATGAAGAAACTGAAAAACACTAGGAGGTTCTTTAACCAAGAACGAAAAGTTTTGAATGAGTCGAGAGAATATAGAGACGGAATGCCTGATTGGTTGCCGGCTGTCAATTTCGTCGACATTCATTTTCATGATTATAAGTCATCACGAAGATTCGGAAGCTCGATATGGGAAAGAAAGGTGAGTTAAATACTCTTAAAACATCATAATCATCATCATTACAGCCCTTCACAAGTTCACTGCTGACCATAGGCCTCCCCCAAAGAATGCCACAAAGCATGGTCCTGCCACCTTCATCCATCGACTTCCTGCATGTCTTACCAGGTCTTCACTGCATCTAATGGGCGGCCCCCCCCCCCACTTCGCCTACCGCTATGAAGCTACCACTCAATAACCTTGTTTCCCCATTAATTGTCGCTCCTAAAACATAATAACAATGAATGAGAAACAATAACAGTGAACTATGTAGCACTCTAGCAGAGTTCTGTTCGGCAGTGGAAATCGAACAAGTTGAACAGGTTGAGATGAGACAACTGAAATTAATTGTTGCAATTTAAAATGCTGAATCATCATGTGCACAAAATAAACGCTCTATAATATATGCTTATATTGAAACTAAAATTAAATAAATAAATAAATTTATTTTTTTATTTGCTTATATAACAATAAAAATGAAATATATATGTAAAAAAATGTATTACAAATATATATTTGTTATGTTTTGGATAAGTAATAATGTAATATATTAAATAAATATCTAAGCATAAAAAAATAAATAAAAATTAAAATGAAATTAATTAGTTAATTTTATTTATTTATTTTATTTTTATTTTTATTTTTATTTCAATAAGCCGCACAATTTATTCAAACAGGCACTAGGATAAATTTTAAATTAAAAATATATAAAAAAGATAAAAAAAATTATATCAAAAATATGTTGTTAAGTCCACTGAACTACAGTTTTAGAGTAGCAACAAGTGATGGACTCCCAAAAGCTAGCTCCATTACATTCTCAAAAATGAGTATAGACCTGCTTAAATAAATAGTAAAATAAAAATGCGGCATTAAAAAATGGACGGGAAAATGACATCTCAACGTTAAATCACGGAACTGTCACGTCATTTTTCGTTGCCTTCATTAGTTTTTAAAGTTTTCTATTAGAGTTAACGATTGTAAACAACCAACTTGAGTAACTCCAATGTATTATATATTATTACCAGTACCTTTTTTTATAAAAAAGTATTTACCCCAACACTGTGAATGTCTATCATGGAGGCGTTATGCATAGATAAATTGCAAATTGACGAACATCGAGAGCGGTCATTCGTAGGTCATAAAATATCATTCCGTGTGGAATTCGTACCCACGATAATTAGAGTTAGAGACAAAAGCTTAACCACTGCGGTACTTAAATATTAATGATATAATCTGTACAACAAATCAAAAAACTATATTATTACAACACTATTTCAATTAAACGAACAGCTTATTCTTCGCTCCTATTAATTGCATATACAAAAATACGAATTTAATATTTGTAATCTTTAGAAGTATGACAGTGTAATTACCGTGGCCGATCGCTCCACGTCTCGAGGGTGTGGTGGACCAACCCATCACTCTTTTTGCTTCCCGTTCAACGTTTTTACATTATTTTAAAATTATTTTTGCTTTATTTACGACAAAGAATCGCCGTGTACATTAGCACCGCTCGAGGCCGGACCGTTGCAACGTAAATGAGGTTTCGCCGAGCCAAATTACACGTGTCCCGACTTTGTACCGATTTTATTTACTTCGCGTTGTACTTAAGGGCAATAACTAGATGTGCAAGTCCCTAATTTCCAACCCCGCAATTCGTTTCGAATATAACACATATTAACCCTCAGTAATTTACTAATTCTGTTGTTTTACTGTTATATATTACACTATTACTCATCTGTTATGCATCACAATGCTTTTTAATTAAAATTCACTACTAACATGGGCACCTGCCATAGTTTTTCTCATAGAGGCAACTTTACCATAGTTGCCACGTTTAGCAAAGGGAAGATGTCGCTTCTCATCTCCTGTTTCAGTTTCCCTCTGTCGCCTCTATTTGGATAGACGCCATTTTTTGATTCATTTCAATGTTTGACATGATACTGCCACGCTGCAGCTATATTTTGATTGCACCACGAATGGCTTGGCTCAACCGTAAAATAGCAGCATGATGTTGCTGAATGGTGAACCGAAGTTAATATTCTAGGTTTAGACAATTATTTACTAATAAAAAATATTTTCCTGTCTTTCAGTTTTTTTTTTGCATCTCAATCTCAATGGTGAGCCATTTAACTTTTTAATTATACGTGGTAGAGCCATGCTGCAGATATATTAATAGTATAGATGTAGCACGACTGGGTCGGCTCGACCGCTGAAGGACCACGCTCTCACAGAATACCAGCGTATAATAGCAGCTTATTGCTGCTGTGTTTCGCATAGTGAGTGTAAAGAATCAGAAACCCTTTCCACTGGTAACGCGGCATTCTATCTTAGTCCTCAATGGTGACAACACATCTATACTTTGATTCTTAATCGAAGATTAACAGTGGTAGAGCCACGCGGCAGCTTTTGCTGTCGCACGGATGGGCCGGCTCGAACCGGGGTGGTACCGCGACCTCACAGAATACCAGCGTGAAGTAGAGGTTTACCTCTGCGTTTCGCTCGGTGAGTGCAGGTGGCCGGAGGCCCTTTTTACCGGAAATGAGGCATTCCATCTTAGTCCTCACGGGTGACAACGCATCTACATTTTGATTTGTAATAGAGGAAAGATGTAGATGTCTATGGGCCGCAGCAACCACTTAACATCAGGTGGACTGTGTGCTCGTTTGTCACCCTTATCATATAAAAAAAAGGATAGATTTTTGTGTATAGTTCACAGCATTCACTTACACAAAGACTGTTATTCAATAATAACAAAGCTGAAGAGTTCGTACAATCGATAACTCATACATTCGAAGTTTTTGTTTAGTCATAGTGGGAGCAAAGCTAACCAAGGCCCCAGTTAAATGTTTCGCAGAAATTTGCATAGATGAAAACCGACTGATTCTCCGACGCGCACGCGATGTATAACAAGAACCGAATACATATAAGATTTAAAAAGCTATAAATATATATTAGTATAGCCATACATTTTGAATAGTCATTCGTCATCATCATTACAGTCTATCAAGTCCACAAACATAGGCATACTCCTAAAATTGCCTCTATAACGTGTGGACAACTGCAGTTTTGTATTATTTCGATTTTTTTTCAGGAAGTTGCTGCTTTCCATCTCCTGGTTTAGTTTCCCTATGTTGCCTCTTACGACACACACAGTATATGGGATTGTGAATTCTTTGTCGCTGCCGCTACACGGCGATAATAATTAATTACTGAAATGATAAAATAAGCAGTTCTTACTATGTGTAAATATATATACACGGTATAAATGAGAAGCGTGACGTACTAAATGCATTTTTAATTAGTTACTAGCTATCAATTGTTTTAGTTTATTGATTTTCCATACCGCCTCCGCACACGAAAATATAAAATACACAAGCGCATTGTAACGGGCGTTCAAAAGCTTTTATTATTTACCAAACACACATCTGGACCGCGAAACCCTATTAAATATTCATATTGGACACCCACTTATTAGTACACAAAAGTTAATGCTGTGCGAGACAATAAGTATGTGAACGTTCAAAGTCTCCGATGTCCTTACATACTGGTCGACCATTTCTATATGGCACGCCATCGACAAAATTATCTTCTTACACAGTCGTTTAGAGATGCTCAGTATCCAAAACGATGAATATTGAATATTTCTAGTGTATACTTCGACAGTTCGTCATTGCATGGTCACTTAAGAAATTCAAATATTTGACATTGGGCAAAGGAAAGCGTTAGAATTCAAGTGATCTCAGCTTCGCTCGGGTCTTAGTTGACTTATGAACAATTTAAAAATTAAATACTGCTCAAATGAGACGTTAAAACTGAGGGCTCGGCTAAAGAATAACGCGGCTGTGCCTCAATATAAATAACGAGAAATTGATCTGTCACATTGATATTTTCGGTTATTTAATACTAATTAATATTTTCATTATTCTTTAAGTATTATATGTAATTGGACTCTCGCAAATAGATTTAACGATTTAAATATTAACTCTAGTCGTTGTATTTGAGCATTATTATTATATATTCGTTAAAAATGGGTCTCTGGGACTCCTCTCTTTTGACTAACGAATGTAATTTATGTTGTATATATTTATATGTATTTCTGAATATTGTCTTCGATGAACGCCTGAACGAGTGTTCTTAGCGTTATGCAGTATCTAGTTGTAGCAAGCACTGGTGGATGAATGGTGAATACCAGGACGATTTAGGAGTGTTATTTTAAGACATATATAGTGTAAAACGGATTATGTCGAGAAGTCGCATGCTCCAAGCCTTTCAGTTTGAAAATAAAGGGCGGATATTCCACAATTGTTAGCGCGGACCGCTTTCACGGTGACAAGAGCAGGCTTAAGCGGTCACTCGGTACGCATTAGTGTTTGTTCAGTATTTACGATTTAACAAAACAACACGAAATGTTAAAAACACATTATTTGTCCAAGTGAGACGAATGTGAACTTACGATTGCAGCGTAGTGTTCCGTTTGTCTTCAACACGTTTCGCAGGTTAAGCCAGTCTCTTTAAGGCAAATGTACTGCTCATTGTCGGGTTTTCAGCTTTAATACCTCGTCATGTTTGCTCACAAGCCCCGACGCTTTTATTATCGCTCAAGTCGACAATTTCTTGGGCGACGCTCTTCCACAATGGGTTAGTGCCGCAAAGTACTTCAAGCCCAATACTTTACGAATCGTAAAACGTCAGCGATTAATTTAAGAAACAATTGTTTGTTGACTTTAACGTGCAGCGTATAATCAAATTAAAGCAGTGCTAAAGAAGAACGATTAGAAATATCACATATAACTACTGACTCAGACAGGATACGCGACTATTAACGATGGGACTACGTGTCATATGCATTAAATGAATTTAATGAATGATTACATCGGTCGGTTCTTAATGAATTTCAGGAACAATGAGTATAGAGATGAATTAGAATACGTCATTAATTAGTGCGTTTGAATATGTGTCATTTTCCTGAAACATTCGTCGGCAGACACGTATTTTATTTTAATTATCAATATGGTGTTTTCCTCTTGTCTCATTGTACAAACCACGTTCGTTAGATATTCGAGATTCAATGTATGTATTTTTTTCTTAAATAGCGATTAAAACACTGCCAGTTACATTTATTAAATTCTGGTAAATTGAAAATCCTCGATTTGATTTAGTTTGATAAAATGATTAAATTACAAAATTATATATACTATAAATTAAGAGCATTTCTGTAGGGGAATTTACTCCAAAGGAAAACGAACACGCTGCTATGTAACACGCTCTGCCGGATGGCCTTTACTGAGACTTTAGAGTAAGATGTCGACATTTAACCAATGGAAAGATGAGAGCAAGGCATGCTGGAAGAGGGCGCAATCCAGTACAATGGCGCTGATACCATTATCAATAGTCAAAGGGTCATGATATCAAAATTTAAGTCTCACTACTAGGACAATGTAAGGTGTTACCACCGCAAGACAAGACTGATTTTGCAAATTACGACAAGAAGACAACGTAACGTTAAGGTAGTTGCAGTCGGAATACAAGGTGAGATAACCAAAGGCCTGAAAGGTCCTATACTACACGCACCCCGCCGCTCTTCACTTTCAATGGCGGACATGCAAGACATTCTAATACAAAACCTGGCGTACCGTTACTGCTGGCCATATGAGGAAGCTTAAAGGTCGCTCGGTGAGCAGTGGAGAGGACTGTGAGCAATCCGCGGAACCAGAGCTACCAACATAACCTAACGGATCAATTGTAAACCAAAGTAGATATGGGCCGGCCGTATAACTTGAAAAATCGACAACCGATGAGGAAGAAAAATTCTCGAGTGGCAACCTCGTACCGGTTAGCGAAGTGTAGTGCGGTCCCCAACTATCTCATATGAAGTGACAACCTACAAGCCTATTCGCTAACTTTGTTGACATCATATATAATGTCATATATAATATGTTAGCGTAAAGGCCTGCTAGTAAGATATGCTGGAAATCGATAGATGCATTTGGCTCAGTATCAGGGCCGTGTTTTGTGGCATTCCTTGTAAGGGGCGTAGGTTCACCAGTGGACTTATGAAGGGCAGTCGTCAAAGCCGGGGCCCGCCACCCTTGTTGGAACGGTAGTCATCTGTATTCTGAATTTAACAGGAAACGGACGTTCGGTCTAATCGGCATCTTCATTACCATCGTCATCATCATCAGTCCACCATTTTATTATTAACATCACAGAAAATAGCTTGTGAAAGGATGTAATGTTAATGAATGGTGTGTTCGTCATGCACGCCATACGTTCTACCTCTGCACGCTCATCACTCGGTTTCTACTGAAGATTTGCATTTTATTTTTAAAAGGCAATAATATGAGATCTGTTCCAGAAGCGGAGGCAAACCGGATCGTCTGGTATTCATATTTACGTTTCGCGACGTATCCGTCATTGTTAGGAAGGGAGCAAGTTGTGCCTACAGACACTCGTATTGTCGTAGGCTCGATAATTAATTTAGCTGTATGTGTTTATTTTACACAAACGCGCGTATTTATAACATTAGGTGTGTTGAGGCCAACAAGTCAAGGTCTATAATCGTCGACATCGCTTTAATACAAACAATTATTGCGCATTCTTTGATTTGTATGTAAATATTTAATTTACGGAATAAGTTTGATTGCCCTTTAAAAATGATATATATTATCTAAAAATTATATATATATATATATATATATATACCCGTACTTTTGGGCATTTTTTTTAAATGTAATCCTTAAGATTTTAGGATATTTAAAACAAAATACCCACCTATAAATCACCCCAGAATTACGTTTTAATTAGGTACTTGTAAAATATGATTCCCTTGTAATATTATTATTCGTCATTGTTATAAATAAAACAAATTTGTATAATAGAACTAAATACACATTTCTGTAGAGCTAATAAAGTCTGATTTATCTTTGTAAACTATCACAGATCTAAATAGTACTTGTTCAGTAACTTAATATTTATGAAGCAAGTAATAAACTTATCAGAAATCCATCGTGGCTATTTATACGACTCAATAAAATGATTTTAATATATGTTAAAAGCGCATAATAATATTTAATGTATATCAATTACGTTTATAGACGTGAAATTGGTGCATATTTAATAATAATTACATAATTCTGAAGTTAGGTTGAAATTCGAAATTCCACCTAACTTCGAAATTTATGTGGCAGTATAAATTACTTTTACCGTGTGTTAGCTGCGAAAGACAATCCATCAACCCATTTTATCCGGCGGGAGTTGTAAGAGGTGACTATACGAAATGGCCAAAAATTCCTACGGCTTCCGATAGAATACAGTAGAACCATCTCGTTTACGTCGTTTTCGGCTCGACCCGGGATAGGACCACGCTCTCACAGAATACCAGCGTAAAATAACAGCTTAAGCCTGCCGTGTTTCGTATGATGAGTATGGAGAACCAGAGACCCTTTTTTGCTGGAAAGGAGGCATACCATCGTAGTCCTCAGTGGGACAACGCATCTGCACTTTGATTCTTTAATGATAAATGTAGATGTCTATGGGCCACAGCATCCACTTGCCATCAGGTGGACTGTGTGCTTATATGTTCTATAAAACAAATACCTAAAATATCCAGGCCAGCGACAGGCAGCAGACATCCAATAATGCAATCGTCAATCTGCCTGTCAAACGTGGCGCTTAAAGCAAATACTCCCAATAACGTGAGAACCCCAATTCTGATTGTAGTCTCTAAAAAATACTTGAGCAAATACTGGACTTCTGCAGGTCAGCTGTACTAAACCCAGAAGAAGAAAACTAACAGCTACAATATAATATTATAAATCTTTATATAATGTCCAACGATGTAATGTAGTCTCGTTTACCGCAACGTAATCCGTAATGAAAAGTTTTTATAGAGATTACGTGGTAGAGCCATGCTGCAGCTATATTAATAGTATAGTTGTAGCACGAATGGGTCGACCGGGGAAGGACCACGCTCTCACATAATACCAGCGTCAAATAGCAGCTTAACACTGCCGTGTTTCGTATGGTGAGTGTAAAGAACCGGAGACCCTTTTTACTGGAAACGAGGCATTCCATCGTAGTCCTCACAACTGGACGTTGCAACTGCCGTGGCAACGCATCTGTATTTTGATACCCAAACGAGGATAAATGTAGATGTCTATGGACCACAGCAACCATTTACCATCAGGTGGACTATGTGCTCCTTTGTCACTATATATCTACTATAAAAAAGATAGTTACATGTACCTCTTTTCCATGGACTTCGTCGTTGGTCTAGTGCGATTGCTGATCGGAACTGGATTTCTGGTCGTAAGGTACCGGGTTCGAATACCGTGTCGCGCCAAAATCAGTTATTGGGTTTTTCTCTGTTAAGTAATTCTCAGTAGCATCCCGGAGTCAGGTCAGTTTTCGGTGTTTCTCATCCGTACCTCGCAAAGCACGTAAAGCCGGTGCTCCTGCGCCTGATCTCTCTCCGGTCGCCTCGGATTACCGTCCCATCGGACTTTGAGAGTGAACGAACAGAGAGTACACCTGTGTTTGTGAATACACTCAGGCACTATAATCAATCACAATATATATATATATATTAACAGTGGTAGAGCCACGCGGCAGCTTTTGCTGTCGCACGGATGGGCCGGCTCGAACCGGGGTGGTACCACGACCTCACAGAATACCAGCGTGAAGTAGAGGTTTACTTCTGCGTTTCGCTTGGTGAGTGCAGGTGGCCGGAGGCCTTTTTTACTGGAAATGAGGCATTCCATCTTAGTCCTCACGGGTGACAACGCATCTGCATTTTGGTTCGCAAACGAGGATAGATGTAGATGTCTATGGGCCGCAGCAACCACTTACCATCAGGTGGACTGTGTGCTCGTTTGTCACCCTCATCCTATTAAAAAAAAATTTTATTACGCAATATAATTAAAAATATAACGGTTGAAAATTGGAAAAAGAGCATTGATCATGATATAAACGAGACTTTTTTTATTTCTAAGACATGCAGGTATCGTCACGATGTTTTCCTTCACCGTAGAGCACGTGCTAACTCAGGAGCTATTCGCTCGCCGTAAATATCCACTGTACGCGAGCAACCTGGGTTCGAGCCCCGCTGGCACTAATGAAAGTGTTTATATAATTTTAAGTGATGATTTACTGATATGTCCTGCGCAGATAGTTAGTCTCCGTTGAGGTTGGCAGCCGTGACAGAAATTTGATCTGGAGGACATTATCATTATTGTTTTATGTACCCCATTTATTAGGGTCACTGAGCTACCACGTCTCATAAATCATAATTACAAGAGAATATACATGTATACTTTACTGAAATATCAAATATCCTATGAAGTAATCGAATATGCCATAACCAAAATGAAATATCTTAGTATATAACTCCAATAGTGCGGCTCCTATAAAGACTGCAACATCAATTACAAGAAGCCGCAATCACGCGCCACAAGCCTTACACGGCCAATGGTACTGAAATAGGTGCATCATTAAATAATAAAACAAGCCCCGAACGTGATAAAAGAGACATCAACGCTTCGGGCGCGCGGTGAACTTGATACGTTGTCATGTGTCAGAAGAATGTGATTTTCCTTTTCGATGATCCTATCTTTTTATTATCACACAAGTTTTTAAGACTCCTTTTGTGCTTAGGAATGTATCTCGGTTGTGACCTAGACAGCTACGTTTCAGTTTGAAAGGCGAGCAAACCAGTATAATCACTCGTTGTGAGGGATTCAGTCTCAGTCCTCTAAAGTGACAACGCATTTAAGGCTTTCTTTGATTGAAGTTGTATGTGTCCACCGGCTGGAGAAGTTAGGTAATGTTGGGTGAATTATTAGCTCGTTTGTTATTTAACTCGTTGATCTAGTGATTATGAATGCGGTTACGGGTTCCGGGTTGGGCCAAAATCAGCTATTGCGTTTTTCTGTCAAGAAATGCTCAGTGGCAGCCCGGAGTCAAGAAGTGGGCAGTGTTTGACCGCCGCGCCTCGGAAAGCAGATAAATTCAGTGGTCTTGACTCTTGAACCTGATCTCTCTCTGGTGGTGTCGGATAACCGTCCCATCTGACTAGATACTAATACTACTGATAGACTGATAATGAGAGCAAAGAGAGTGCACTTACGCTTGCGCATATACCTGGGCTGAAATTCAATCTGGAGGACATTATTTTAGCATTTTTAAAATGATCGTGTAATATTCATAATTTTATGTATATAATTTTGTTTTACAACTAACTATTAAAAGCTCTTACTAAATAAATGTAAAGCTTATAACGATCTACTCTAAGTAATATTATATTCTGTCATCAATTTTACAATAATACCCTTCTATACCTAATACCGATCACAAATACTCGTACTTATGTATATACAACCTCGACACGAATCAGCCGTGGCGTAAACTATTCACATTATAAAGACAATATTAATTCACGCGCACTTATAGAATATGTGCAAAGTCGCGTTAAGTTCATGGTTAATAAATCTTTGTGTACATTTAATCGATAATTCTATCGTAACAGTGTCGATTAGAATTTATCTAGATCGGAAAACTAACGTTGGTTCTCTTTTGTTACAGTTCTCGTATCAGATGCCGAAGCTCTACAAGTCTCTTAAGGAATACGAAGTCATATTTCAAATGCTGCGTGATGTCGAACTGGATTTCCCTGACGATCCTTTCAACAACTACAAGATTGTGCGTCAGAAACTCATTAGTAATACATTACACAGATTGTATAGTTCCATTGCTGAAATAACAGAGTGTATGGCAACAGTGCATATGCCGACACCGCCCTTTGACAGAACCAGGATGAAATTAGACACTTTCCAAATGAAAGTGGACGCGACGCAATGTCTCAAAAACGATTATATTGCGTTCAGAGGCTACGGTAACTTGCTGAACAATTGGTATTTCGAATTCAGATGTCCGAGGAGCAAGAAGCTTAACAAAAGATGCGCGGCGTACGAAGATAAACTAAAAGAGAAGAAGGATAGTAGAAGATCCAGAAATAAAATTAACATGCTCTTTATGAGTTGAGACTTAATTCGCCACTAATTTATTCCAATTCTCGTACAAAACGCCACTTCTGTACTTATTTATTTTTAGTTAAGTTTACGGCTCTCTTTGCAACGTGAAATAATCGTTTGGATTGCTTGACGGAACATTTACTATATACTTTGTTGATTAAGTAATGGGTACTTTCTCTGTGATATTTAGTATTCTGTAGATAATAGTGGTTAATTTATTGAATGCATTAGTTATTAAGCGTTGTAATAAGTTCCTTTGTACTTAACTGCAACCTCTCTTACCTTCTCTCGCTTTCTTTTTATTTATTTAAAAACGATTTCTTTTGATGTCTCTCTATTTATTTTATTGTATACAATCGTGATTCCTACTGGTTCTGTTATTATATGTTTGATAAGAATCTACTCTATTTCGTGAGAAGTATTAACAAAACATAATTCTTAATCTCAATAAGTATTACTAGTAGGCGATTTATGCCATTTTAGCCAAGAAAGACTTTTAGCCTATTTTTATATTATCTAAGCTGCTTATTTATATGTTTAGTTGTAAGAACATATTTATAAAAATGTGCCGTTAATTGTAATATGAATGTACTGATGCCATGTGAACTTTATCGACAAATTGTGTAACTTTTTTGTATTGTGAAATTTTATAAATGCGACCGAAAATGATAATATGACTAAGAATTAAAACGAAAATAAATTTTTTAAAACCTATGCTTCATTTTTTTCTTAAGATAAATTACTACTCTGTTTACCTTTCAACCTTAATTCACAAAGTAGGCAAAACAACCCCATTTTAAAAATAGAAAATATTCCAATGAGTGAGTGAGTGGCAGAGTAGGTAATGGACGCCCTAGACGGAAGTTTATCGACCAAATCGACAATATATTGAAGATGTGCCAAATCAAAATTACTCTTAATCGACAAGCATGTATCTTTATAAAGATATGAAGATCAGATATGAACGGTTATTCCATTTATTCTCTCTAAAACAGCCATTCTTGGGTCTTGGTCACCCCGTCTGGAATTCGTGTATTATTTTCCTTCCGATTTTCTCTCATAGCTGTGTACAGTCATATGTAGAAACATGATAAAACAGTTTCTAATAGTCCATGATATTTGATAGATATTAGCATACCTATAAAAATACATACATGTTCTTGTTTGAAAGATCAAAGGTATTTAAATAAAGGATAATATAAAGGAGCCATGCTGCAGCTATATTAGTAGTATAGTTGTAACACGAATAGATCGGCTCAACTGGGGAAGGACCACGCTCTCACAGAATACCAGCGTAAAATAGCAGCTTAATGCTGCTGTGTTTCGTATTGTGAGTGTAGAGAATCGGAGACCCTTTTTTATTGGAAACGAGGCATTCTAATTTAGTCCTCAGGGGTGACAACGCATCCGCGTTTTGATTTTTAATCGAGTATATATGTAGATGTCCATAGGAATCCACTTATCATCGTGTGGACTGTGCGCTCGTTTACTATTACTTTATAAAAAAATAACATACCGTTACCGTTACAGCCTACTAAAAGTCCACCGCTGAACATGGGCCTCCCCATAGATTGCCTTATAGGGGAAATGTTTGCCATAGTTGCCACGCTTGGCCAGTTTTTTTAGCTGTTGTTATTTTCAGGAAGACTGTGTTACTCATCGCCTGGTTTGTTTTCCTCTGTCGCCTCTTATGGCGCCCACAAGACGATATGAGATAGTGAATATTCTTATAGCACCCGGTCAGTATATTGTAGTAATATAAGTAAATTGTATGAACGTACAATAATAATAATAATAATAATACATCTACGAATTGATGTATGTATATCTTCAATTCGTGACTTAAAGCTGAGTGGAGACCATTTTGGTGCATATTACGTTTATTTTATTATTTCTTTTTTTTAAATATTTTTGTTAAGTTAAAAAATTGTTCTATTTGATTTTTTTTGTTTGTTTGTTATAATTTATGTGCCAAATAAACTTATTTCTTTCTTTCTTTCTTTCTTTCTAAATATAGTACGTGAGGGTAATATGGTCATCCGGTTAATATGGTCACTTTCTTATAACTCTAAAACTACAGCTTTATTTGCATAAATGGCTTTGGGATACGGTAGCTCTTCATCAGTCATCCAAATAGATAATATAGCGTCAAAAGGGCGACGGTTTATCGACGCCATTTTGACAGTTGATATTATAGTAAATATTTTAGTCGATTTTAGTATTGGGTAGTGTAGTTAGTTTTCTTTAAGTTGATTTTTCGAAGTGTTTCTAATTATTGTCACGGCTTGTTTGCTATTTTTTTCTTAATATATTAGTTACAGTATACGACATTGTTTTTTTGTCTCTGTCCTCCTCCTAGTTTTGGTTTTATAGGGCGGCAAAGTTTAAGGTGACCATATTACCCTTATGTACCTTACAAAATAAAGTGCGTGCTCGATTTAATTGAATGTTTAACATAGGCTTTGACTTGCAGTTTAAATTGATTGATTTAAGATAAGTCTGTTCGCATCTAGTACAAATATTAGTAATGTACAACGCTATAATAAATTCACAAAAGTTTTACATTTTGATTTCTTATATTTACGCGAACACTACACATTTAAATAAAACTAATTTTACGGATTTTATCGCGTATATCAACTTATTTTATATTCCTGACTTTTCGAGCACTTTACAGCACCCATGGTCACGGGGAGGACTGAGGTGTATGACGTCCCAATGTCATAGTTAACCACGGCTACCTCCAGATTAAAATTATTAATTTTTGTTCCAATCTACGCAGTATGAACTTACAGTATCATGAAGTCTTGCAGTTGTATGCTTGGGTTGGGATTTAATTTTATTAATTATGGGATTCCAAGCAGATGGTAGCACCCAGCCATCTTCTCTATTGAAATTAGGATGGTTTTTTTAATTTCAATAGTCTCGCAAATCATCATTGGAAGGAATCGGTGTTTTTTACCGAGGATTTGTGGTCTATCAAATCTAATGTAGTGACTGGGGCGATCCAGTACATGTTCACAGACTGCAGACTTCCCGGAGCGTCGATTCTTCACATCAGCTATGTGTTCTTTAACACGGGTTTTTATGGATCTTTTAGTTTGTCCTATATAAGAGAGACCACATTCACAATCAAGCTTGTACACTCCTGCATCTTGCAGAGGAACATTACACTTGACTAATGGTAAAAACTGACTAATCTTCTTCGGCGGCTTGAAGTATGTTTTAATGGAAGCACGCTTCAAGATGTAGCCAATCTTGTCAGTGACACCTCTGACATATGGCAGTACAGCAGGCACTCGCTCGACTGTGGCCGGCTTCACTCGTTCACTGTGACGTAGGCGCGAGACCAGAAACTTATTGTCGTGCAAAACTTGCTTGACGTGTTGGAGCTCGGAGGCCTCCCTCGTGCTCTCTGAAACAAAGATTTACACACGGTAGCTAACTGTGAAGGATGATGGTGAGAATCACCGTTTAAATATCTATCTGTGTGGGTCTTTTTTCTATACACAGTGTGACTCAAAGTGTTATCAGGATTCCGAATTACTAACACATCTAGAAAAGCTAAAGAATTGTTTGCCTCTAACTCCATTGTGAACTGAATTTTAGAATTTAAGGAGTTAAGATGGTCTAAAAATTTTGCCCGTTTAATTTTAGAAATAAATATCTTAATTTCTTAAACTCTGAACAAAGAAAAATAACCACTTTTTCCATTAATAATACCTAAGATAAAGTAAAGTAGGAGAAGTTGTTGTCTTTATTGTAGGATCCACTGTGGGGCACAGCCACCTTTCATTTCTGAGGTGATTGAGCAATAAGGTGTCCGCCTCAATGCCCCAGTGCATGTTGGGGAACTTCAACCTCATGATGCTCTCCTTCAACGAACACGTAGAAAACAGTAGATACTTAAAATTGCTATTATATAGGGTTGCTCACGTATTACTGTTAAATTTAAGATGAGCGTTTAACCATTAAGCTATCACCGCTTTATGTGATAAAATAAAATTAAAAATCTATAGATAATATTTGTTCATCGGTTGGTCTGCTAGTGACTGTGTAACTTCTGAACAACTTGACCGATTGAGATCATATTCGTACAAAATAATATTTGTTTTGGAGGCGAGACGAAAGTTAATAGCTGTGCTAAGACCCGATAGGTGGCGCTGTAGTCGAGTTATAAAGATTTCTTATATTTAAACTGTAACACATTTACGATGCGAACAAAAAACCTAACAAGCAGAACCAGCCAAGTAGTATGTCTGTATAAATAAATAAATATAAGCTTTAACTTAAAATAAATAATTAATTTCTTGAAAATGAACTTTAAAACATAGGTACCAATTTAATTTAATAATGTCTTTGTACATTAAGTGTACAAATTATGAAGAAGCTAAATAATTTGGCACACGAACAATGAATAAGTAATTGTATGTATGAGTTAAAAAATGTTATAGAGATTAAAATGTTTATTTTGCGTTGTAGTGCCATCTAGTAGTCGTTCATGGTCGTCGAAGAGAATAAATTATATTTTAGTATGTCTACTCGACGCTAGATGGCGCTGTCAAGACTTAAAGAAATATTTTATTCTTTTCAATAGATGTCAGCAGATTGTAAATAATTACTTAAACAATGTTTACATTAGACAGCATATTATTGTTTTTAGTGAAAAAATAAAACTCTTTTTCAATTTTCTATATTAATAGAATATTACTAAAAGGAAATACGTCCTTATTTACTTGTTGACTTGCTCTAAACAATCCAATAGAAATCCTTATTCTTATGTAAATAAATGGACATAAGCCTTTATATTTTTTAATAATTTTTAAATAAATAAAATCAGAATACATTTCTGTGCTACATGATAATATTATTACAGGATTTTACAGAATATAACAAAGCGCCATCTTTGTACTTATCTATATATACATTACGCTTTCCTGCACATTCTTAAACTTTATACTAAACACACTCCTTATTAATAGATGACGCTATTCTAATATTGTTTAGAATTTACCTATTTAATTGAGTATAAATATTTTTGAAAAAATGGTTAATATTATTAATTTAACTATTGACCATAACTGTTGATGCATTTTTGCCATTTGAATAGAATTTCTTTGATGCCTCTCTTTTAGAAATAACCTGGAAATAAAATCGACTCTTCGCAAAAAATATATCAATTCCGAAGCAATGGAAATCGGAAAGAGAAGATCTAGCGAGTACGCTGAATGACAGAGAATTTTCTAACGAAGTTCCTTTATTCGTACGTCATTATATATAGTCTAAAACACAATATAAGAATATTCACTATCCCAAATAGTGCCATGGCCGTCGTAAGAGGCGACAGAGAGATACAAACCAGAAGATGGATATCAGCGTCTTCCTAATATTAACTAGTAAATTAAAACCTGCACTTGCCAACCTGCCTGCCAAGCGCGTCAACTATGGTAAATCCCCTTTATGAGGCAATGATGGGGAGGCCTTTATGACTTAGATAGGCCGTTGTATTTGCTGAATGAATATTCATTACAATAATTTACGGACTAAAAAATGAATCAGTTTTTTTTTTGGAATCATTCAATAATTGCTATTTGAAATGCTTAGGCTAATAGATCGGGAGATGGTGACAGAAAATAGTCTCCCATTTTCTCCTGCATGCCTTTTTAAGAATTGATAACTAACCCTAAAATATGAAAGATAGAAGGGTTACGAGTCCTTGCGCGCTTGCACGTCATAAAGAAAATGGCTTCTCTTTGTGTAAAGAATTTTAGTATTTTTCCGTGACATTATATTGCATGCCTTTGTAATATAACGTAGTTGGAACAAATTTAAGCTATAATAATTGATGGCATGCAATTCGCAACGGCCGACGGGGCGCAAAGGGTTACGTAGAAATGAAAAAAAAATAGAACATTTCCGTGTTTACAAATTGCATGACGTTGTAAAAAATTAGTTTTTTTTATCTCAAAAATACTCTACGAAAATTGGCATGCACCCCTCGTATGACCAAGGGTGGAAAATATTAGGAAAATGTTGCGAAAATTCAATACAAATTTTCCGTGATTTCAAACTACTTCTAATAAAGATAAATATTAATTTTATGACCAAATAATTCTGAAATACAAATGGCATGCATGTTGCACATAATCATTATATTATAAATAACAACAAAAGTTGCAAAAAATTAAATAAACATTTCCGCGTTTTTTATTTGCATGCCGTTTTGTATTTCATAAAAACATATTATTTTAAGTATATACCGAAAATGGCATGCGTATTAAATAACACGATCGTATTTTAAATAATAATGAAAGTTTCGTAAAATATATGAAACATTTCCGTGTTTTTTAATTTGCATGCTGTTTTGCATTTCATAAAAACATATTATTTTAAGTATATATCGAAAATGGCATGCGTATTAAATAACACCATCGTATTTTTAATAATAATGAAAGTTTCATAAAAAATTACAAGCATTTCAAAATCACCAAAAAAAAACAATTTTTTATTTTAGGTGACTTTTTGACAATATACTATATAAAATATTTCAGTTATTTAATAAAGTAAACCCGAGTACTTAATAATAGAAACAATAACTTAGTTTGAAGAAAGCCACATACCAATGTATTGGCAGCGGTTTTTTTGTTTATTTAAGTAATTTCTTATCAATAAACATGCATGCCATTTGTTATTGAAGTTTAAAATAATATTTACAGACAATGTACAAAAAGGCATGCAAAAAAAACATGGAAATGTTTCTTATTTTTATTTTCGTTAAAAAACTCATTTTAATTTTAGTTTTGCACAAGTTTTTTATGTCAGGTTTGTGTAATATGCATGCCATTTTTTTATCAACTTAAAATAATGTTTTTTTAATGAAATATTGAATGGCATGCAAAATAAAGTCACGGAAATTATAACAGCGTTTTTTGCAATTTTCGTCATGCATGCCACTTCTTTACAACTTCCTGTTGTGCATGCCAAATTTGCTAACGTCAATAAATTATAAAAATTAAGTATTGTTCAAATGGCATGCAGTTTGAAATCACGAAAAGTTGTATTGAATTTTCACAACATTTTCCTAATATTTTCCACCCTTGGTCATACGAGGGTTGCATGCCAATTTTCGTAGAGTATTTTTGAGATAAAAAAAACAATTTTTTTACAACGGCATGCAATTTGTAAACACGAAAATGTTCTTTTTTTCATTTCTACGTAACCCTTTGAGCCCCGTCAGCCGTTGCGAATTGCACGCCATCAATTATTATAGTTTTAATGTTTTCCAACTACGTTATATTACAAAGGCATGCAATATAATGTCACGGAAAAATACTAAAATTCTTTACACAAAGAGAAGCCATTTTCTTTATGACGTGCAAGCGCGCAAGGACTCGTAACCCCTCTATCTTTCATATTTTAGGGTTAGTTATCAATTCTTAAAAAGGCATGCAGGAGAAAATGGGAGACTATTTTCTGTCACCATCTCCTGATCTATAAATCGTAAGCCGTATATAGGCACCGCCTAATGATTGGTTTCAAAAATAAAAAAAAAACTGATTAAGTACGTGTCGGGCCACGCATAATGTAAAGGCAGTAGAAGTGGAGTTCCGTAGTTGCCGGTCACAATACGTGGGCTTTTTTGATAATGATCATAATGAGTTCGCGGTTTGACCGCTATAACGGCAAAAATGGGCCCAAATAGGAAAATCGTAACTGAAGGACTAATTTTCAAATTACATTTATAGGGATTTTATTCAAAATAGATTAGAAAAACTTTTCGATTTTGAAAATAATACAATTTACATCAAATCATTAGTTGTGTATCGCTAGCAACGCAAAGTCGGGAATTTGGATTTAAAAAATCCAAAATTAGGGGCTTTTTAGGTGCCAATTAGGTGCTAAGTTTAAAAATTAGGTGCTCTAAAATGTTCACCGCAAGGAACTGTTGAAATTTGCGTTGCTAGCGAAACGTCTCGCTAGCAACGCAATGAAGTTATTAGATATACCATAAATATTAATAGCAAGGAATTAAGTGCTAATTACGCAATAAGAAGGCGCCCCTAATAAAAATAAAGTCGTTATTCAGAACATAGCAGATGCAAAATTCAGATTTGTGGAGACGTTAATATCAATCTCCTAGAAGCTTCCTCAATCAATATTAAATTTAGATCATTGTTTAAATCATATGGTCCATTTAATTTATTTTTAGAGCCAATGCGTATTGCTCAATCTAGTGCAATATGTATAGATAACATTTTTACAAATGTGAAGCCGTTGCATAAATGTATAATTCAAAAATTAAGTTCTGATCACTGTGGACAAGTAGTTTCGTTACCTTATGTTCACAAAAATCAAGTAGATGAGAAAGTTGTGTTTGTTCCAGTAAATGCACGTCGCTTGGAGAAATTTAGAAGTAACATAGTGAAAAAACTTCCATCACTTTCATACCAAAATGATCCAAATATTTTGTATGGAACATTATTTAAGCTTATTTGCAATAAATTTAATAATTCTTTTACTTCTAAAACATTCTCCTTGAACAGTGGGAAGTCATTTAATGAATGGGCGACAGCAGGAGTCCATAAGAGCAGACATAGGTTATATGATCTTTACCATGAAAGGTCATATAATCATAGCGTCGAATTTAGAGAATATGTAAAAAAATATTCAAAAATATTTAAAAGAGTGTGCTCCATAGCCAAGTCTTTGCATTTGAGCAACAAAATTAAGACGGCTTCTAATAAAATTAAGTACAATTAATAGCGAAACTGGTAAGATCAACTCTCGCAATTCAAACTACCAGTTAAGTGTTAATAACAAATTAACCGAATCAGATCATGACGTTGCATTGGTTGTTAAAAAATATTTTACTGATATTCCGATATTAACCACTAAGTCACTGAATTCTACTCCTGCGTTCGCCGAATCATTACTTAAACAAAATGTAAATGCGTGTACAAAGAATTTTATATTTCATAAAGTATCATCAAAAGATATTGTAAAATATTTTAAAACTATTGATGTTAAGAAAACTGCGGATCTATGGGGGATTTCCGTTAAAGTTATTGCGTCTATAATAGATACAATCGCGCCTCATTTAGCTGTTATTTTTAATACTAGTATCGAATCGGTGAGTTTCCTGATTTAATTAAATATAATTAATAAATATATATATATATATATATATATATATATATATATATATATATATATATATATATATATATATATATATATATATATATATATATATATATATAATAAAGTAATACCTTTATTTAAATCTGGTAGTACATTAGACCCCGTCAATTTTAGACCTATTTCTGTACTACCAACACTTAGTAAGATTTTTGAAAAAAATATTCTTGATCAAATGTTAAAGGACATTGCTCTGCTCCCATACATTGTTCGCCCTGGAACCAAGAGCATCGGAAAATTATGTGTTTTATTGTCGAACATTAGTAAATTGCTATATGACCTTATTTTTATAGCGGACTAGCTGCATAAAAGATATATTTCAAAAAAAGTATCAGATTTTGAGGTTATAATCGAACCACGAATATGACGGTTTTTCATAGATCCGAGTGATTTTTAACAAACTGAAAAACGATATCCTAAAACATTTAGCTATTTTTAGTACCTTTCTAGATAAATAGGTATGCAGTTTTTGTTCTAAAGCCTAAGTGTATGTAAGTGCAACTTATAAATGCATAGAATCTAGTTAACAAACCTGCTGTCTTAGCATTAGTTTCGAAATGAGAGATAATGTGTGTGTATTAATGTAAAAACAAAAATGTATTTATATAATGGCTGTTAGCATTTAGATGTTATCATTAGCATATACGGTACGGTGAGATACCTAGTACCAAAATGTATAGGATCTAGGCTGGTTCCAGTCACGCCGCTAGACATGCCGTCGAACAGCGAGCGTATCAACACATTGTTTTTACAAATACATTAATTTATTATGTTTGAATTAGAAATAAAACACAGATTAATTTCATGTATATTGTTCATCTTCTAAATTGGAAATTAGAATATTGTCTAAAAACTGTGCAAGGATGTCAATATTATTTTGATGGCTCGTAAAGCTCAAGTACCAAATGATGGGCATGGAACATGGGCACAGCAACCGATGGTTCTGCGTACAACGATGCAATTACAGCAATATTGCACAATTGCTTCTCTGTTCATCTTTTAACAACATTGAGCCACCAGCAGAGCCGCAATTTACACAAAATACACTTTCCATTGCGTATGTGTAAGTCCGTTTATGAATGCTAGGTTATCGTTTGAGTGGTACACAGTTCCGAAAATCACAGCAAGGTAAGTCGTTCTTGAAAGCAATCAGAGTCCGTTAAAATAGCCAAGTCGTAATGTTCAATATATATTCCCGAAAGTCACCAAAACACCGATACAATTAGAAAGAGCAAACGACGCCAACCAATGTAATTTTGACAGAGTGAAGGATGACAGTATAAAGTAGGCATGTCGATTTGAAATCTTTTAATAGATTGTTTATAATAAAATAATCGATTTTCCAGATCGATATACATATGAAGAATCGTCGACTTAGAACACTCCATCGATTCAATGAATCAATCCAAAAACCTCTCGAGTTGGACTTATTCAAGAATATTTCAAACGATTCATGAAATACTTTTGCATAGTTGGAACATCTGTTCCTTGTGACAGACAGAAAAACTGTTCTGTTCTGGGTTCAATCCCAGGGTCCGACAATTTATTATTGGGTTCTTATAACTTGAAGTTCCTAGTAGTAACACGGAGTCTGGATTTGTGTCCGGTGTTTGACAATACGCGCACCCCCTATTACATGGGACGTATAACATAACAGTACTACACACATCCACCTACTCCTTCTGAGAAATACAAGCGTGATGTTATGTTTATTAATTTAATGATGTTTCTATACAATTATTTGTATTTACAGTAAACTATCGTTAATACTGTTCTCTGTTCATATTAGGCATGTTTGAAAATGTCGCGATTGATCAAAAATAGATCTGTTAATGCTTAATTTAATCGAGATTCGTTTCTAGTATGTTCGATTTGGATCGATTTGGAGATCGTATTTTTTTCATGAGAGACTGACAAGTGACCATTTAGTGACATCAAAAATAGGAGCGCTAAATACGATACGATTTATGAATATTTCCTAAGATTTATTATAGCCATACGTTACAAACACACATCACATCATACATCATCTTTTTCATACGATAATATTAATACCATAACAAGTATGACCATATCCTACTTTACTTATAATACTCGTACGTCTCTACTTCTTCCATACTTGTAACAATATTAATAATAAACCTAGCAAGCTAACAGCATAGCAAAGTGGCGAAGCAATCAGCAGCAGGAAAAAAATAATTCAAAATAGGAGGTTCAGATGCCTGGGTGATCAGTAATCGATTGCTGAAAACAGAATTTGAAAATTCGAAACCGTTCTCGAGATAATCGTGGGACAGACGGACAGACGGACAGACGGACAAACATCGTGAAATCAATAAACCTAGCAAGCTAACAGCATAGCAAAGTGGCGAAGCAATCAGATTTGTAGCGGTTTCTAACGGTTGCCGTTGAGCAATCAGTTTCAAAATAGGAGGTTCAGATGCCTGGGTGATCAGTAATCGATTGCTGAAAACAGATTTTGAAAATTCGAAACCGTTCTCGAGATAATCGTGGGACAGACGGACAGACGGACGGACAGACGGACAGACGGACAGACGGACAGAGGGACAGACGGACAGACGGACAGACGGACAGACGGACAGACATCGTGAAATCAATAAGTGACTTCGCAAGCTTCGCCACTTAATAAGTGACTTCGCAAGCTTCGCCACTTAATAAGTGACTTCGAAAGCTTCGCCACTTAATAACATCTGTATCTAGTCTACAATATTGCTCTTTTTAAAGAACACATTTATAATTAATGCAGTAACGAAGTGTTTTTTTTTTAATATTAATTGTTGTAAACTCGTAAGTTATCGTTTAGTAAGACGTAGAATACAATCCTTTCTAAATGATCGTTAGAAAATCCTGAATAATTATCTTTACGAATATTTTTCTTCAGCATTATTCTAACTACCTATTCAAAATCGAGTATGACCTCATTCATTAGGTATAGTAGGTTTTTTAAATTATATTTTTAATGAATAATATAAAAGAATATAAAAAAATGGTGATTTTATATTTTTATTGTAGCTTCTTTTTGAAACTTTATTCAAAATAAATTCAAAATGTATTTCATTAAATTCAAAAATCGATTACAATCGATTGGGCATCCCTAATAATTTTTCGACGCCACATGATGTTTGGCGAAGATGGCGGTGATTAATGTTATTAGTCGAGTAGAATACTTTTTAATGTTAATTTTTGCATGCAGCTAGTCCGTGTTTTAAAAGTATTTGCAACTAACATAATAAAATAGAAAATTAATTATCGTGTATGTCCGATGCTTTTATTACACAGGGCGATTTTGGGCATTGTCCTTTCTTTAATATAAATAATTTACTTCATAAAAATCAATTTGGTTTCACAAGGGGTCGCTCGACAACTGATGCCGGTGTTGAGCTGATTAAATATATATTTAATGCATGGGAGAATTCACAGGATGCTTTGGGTATATTTTGTGACCTATCCAAAGCCTTCGATTGTGTTCACCATGAAACATTAATCAGGAAACTTCAACACTACGGTGTAAGAAGTGATGCTCTTAAATTAATTATTTCATATTTAAGTAAGAGAACGCAAAAAGTTGTCATTAACAGTATGAGTTCTTCCGGGTCGATGGTACAGATGGGCGTGCCTCAAGGCTCAATTCTCGGCCCCTTTCAGTTTCTTGTATACATTAATGATTTACCTTACATAGTAGGAGATAACCATGATATAGTATTATTTGCAGATGACACTTCTTTAATTTTCAAATTAAGTCGACAATTGCGAAAATATGACGAAGTAAATAATGCTATATCTAAATTAGTAAATTGGTTCAATGTTAATAATTTGCATTTAAATGGCACTAAAACGAGATGTATGAAATTTATGACTCCAAATGTCAAACAATTAAATACTAATGTAATTTTAAATGGGGAGAAACTGAGTCTTGTAGATACCACCATTTTTCTTGGAATCACACTAGACGCAAAGCTTCTATGGAGCCCCCATATATCAAATCTAGCAAGCAGGCTTAGTTCTGCAGCATATGCCGTAAAAAAGATTAGAAATCTAACTAGTGTTGAAACAGCTAGACTAGTTTACTTTAGCTATTTCTATAGCATAATGTCGTATGGTATTTTGCTATGGGGTGGGGACACGCAGCTGACACTGAAATTATATTTGTTTTACAGAAGAGGGCCATAAGAGCAATTTATAATTTAAAGCCTAAAGAGTCGCTGTGACAAAAATTTAAGGAAATTAATATATTAACTTTGGCCTCTCAATACATTTATGAAAATGTAATGTACGTACACAAAAATAAAAGTAGTTTTACAAAAATAAGTGATATTCATTCTGTAAATACTAGGAACAGACACCAGCTAGTAGTACCAGTTACTTGACTCCATCGAGTCAGTAATTCATTCTTGGGGCGATGTATACGCTTTTACAACAAAATTCCAGAACATATACGAAATTTGACCTGCTCAAAGTTCAAAAACTTTATTAAACTAAGTTTGTATAAAAGGGTTATTATAATATTAAAGAATTTATAGATGATAATAGCCCCTGGAAGTGAGGTGATCGCTCCCAAGCTATTTCTAATTTGTTGTGTTGTTAATTTGTGTAACATACATGATTGTAAGCTGTTATTTAAAAACAAAGTCCCGCTGGGTTTCTTGCTGGTTCTTCCCAGGTCAGAGGATTTTTTCGAACCAGTGGTAATTATACAAAAGAGTGACTTTCAATAAGTATTATTCAAATCTATATTGAATAAAATAGTTTCTGTTTGTGTTTCTGTTTCTGTTTATTTCCTGAAAATCAAAATAGAATCAAAATTGCTTTCAGAAAAATCCAAAATTAGGGGCTTATTAGGTGCTATTTTTTTTTATAGGAGAGGGGGCAAACGAGCATACGGCTCGCCTGATGGTAAGTGACTACCCGGAAAAATCGCTGATGGTAATCGATTTCATAAGGAAGTCGTGCGAGGAAGAAAACATCTTCTAAATCGCACAGTGGTGGACCACAAATCATCCAGATGGTGTGGATGGTATCGCGAGTTTTGTCGCGATGTGCGATGGTGAAATTGGGCGGCTGGAATTAGTCCGAACAATTCCTCAAAGCACTCCCCGTGATAGAAGCGATAAAATACGCAAAGAGATGCAACATCTCTACGCAGTGCCAATGAGTCAAGCCGATCGGAAAGGACTCGGTCGTCGACGATTCGAGCCGCTCTGCGCTGGATGCGGTCAAGTGGAACGAGCTGGCACTGGGGAGCCCCTGCCCAGAGATGGGAACAGTATTCCATGTGAGGCCGAACCTGCGCCTTGTAAAGTTGCAGGCGGTGTGCCGGCATGAAATACTGTCCCGCTCTGCTGAGCACGCCAAGATTTCTAGAGGCCAATTTGGCCTTCTCTTCCAAGTGACCACGAAACTGCACGTCACTCGATATGTCGACTCCGAGGATTCCGATACTGATTGAGGCAAGAAGGGAAGTGCCTTGAAACTGAGGAGATACGACAAAGGGGTTCTTTTTAGCGGTAAAAGCGCAAACTTGTGTCTTCTGAGGATTATACTGGACTAGATTTAGTCGCCCTCAGTCCGAGACTTTGTTCAGCAAAGACTCGACTTCAGACACAAGTTTGTTCCGGTACTCGGCGACGTTTTCCCGAGAAATATTGGCACGGCCGATGTATAGAGCATCACCAGTGCTGTGATCCGCATAGCAATGAATGTTACCAGTTAGCAACATATCATTGATATGCAGAAGAAACAGCGTTGGTGATAGCACACAGCCTTGTGGCACACTAGCGTTAATAGGCTTGTAGTCGGAGCATGCACCGTCTACAACGACCTTGATGCTCCGATCTGCAAGGAAGCTGGTGATCCAATCGCACAATTTCTCGGGAAGCCCATAGGAAGGGAGCTTCGAAAGAAGCGCTTTGTGCCAAACCCGATCGAAGGCCTTCGCAATGTCCAAACTAACGGCCAAAGACTTCCCCTTGGACTCTACTGCCTCCGCCCATCTATGGGTCTGGTAGACCAGAAGATCACCAGCTGATCGACCCCGACGAAAACCGTATTGGCGGACACTAAACAGCTGGTGATCCTCAAGGTACCGCATGAGCTGGCAGTTAATAATGGATTCCATTATTTTGAAGAACAAGGAGGTGATCGCGATAGGCCTATAGTTGGACGGGTCTGAGCGGTCGCCTTTTTTAGGGATCGAGTGGACAAAAGCTGTCTTCCATGAATTCGGGACTACCCCTTGGGAGTAGGAGTACCGGAAAATACGCGTTAGGACCGGTGCCAACTCTAGAGCACACGTCCTCAGCACAATTGGGGGGATTCCGTCAGGCCCACTCGACTTGTGGATGTCCAGGGAGAAAAGTGCTTTGCGAACCGAGCGCTGTGAGAACAGCACATCCGGCATAGAGCACTCACACCGCGGGATGGTTGGCGGTGTTTTCCCCCCGTCATCAAGAGTCGAGTTGGACGCAAAAAGGGAGCTTAAAAGGTCGGCTTTGTCTTTTGCGTCTTGGGCCAGTGAGTCGTCCTCCCTGTGCAGAGATGGTAGTGATGGCTTACAAAAATTCCCTTGGACAGCCTTGGCGAGAGACCAGAATGCACGGGTTCCCGAAGGAAGGCGAACTAGTTTTTCGCCAATTCTGCCTATGTGCTCTGACTTTACCTTGGCAATAACTCTTTTGAAGGACCTGGAGGCGAAGTTATACTTCTTTTTAAGTGTGCTGGTGTTTACATCCCGAGTCGCCGAAGCTGCAGCCCAGGCTTGATAACACTCCTGCTTACTGCGTAATTCAGTCTTACAGGAGCGACCAAACCAAAGCTGATATCTGCCTCCGATGGGTACCACAGTTGATGGAATAAATAGTTCCATCCCCTGTAGCACCACATCAGTGACAGAGTCAGCAACAGCACTGGGATCATCAGGCGAGAAGCAAACCCGCCCCCATGGGTAGGTTGCAAAGAAATACCGTATTCCGTCCCAATCCGCCGACCTGTAATGCCAAACACGGCGGCAACCAGCAGAACGCAACCGCGAGGGGAGCGCGAGTGGCACCACACTCCGGATCAGACAAGGGTCCGTAGAGCCGAGAGGGGCATCGACGGAAACCTGATATCCGTCCGGATGAGAGGTCAGCAGAATGTCCAACAGCGAAGGTGTATGATCCTCCACATCTGGAATCCGCGTAGGCGAAGTAACCAGTTGTGTCAGACCATATGTCAAAGCAAATTCATAAGCAGATCTACCCGCATGATCGGTTAAACGTGAACCAAGCCATTCGGCGTGGTGGGCGTTAAAATCGCCAAGGATCACGATCTCTGCGCATGGGACCTGTTGTAGCAAGGAAGCTGTAGCCATTTGGACGTGGTTGATGAGTCGGTCTGTTTCGGCATTACCGCTATGGGACCTATAGAGGCACCCGTAGACGCACGGATGGTAGTCACTGTCTACGCGTAGCCAAAGGATGGACAGGTCCGAACCTTCAAGACTGCCGAGGCGTCGAGAAGAGATGTTCTCTCTGACATACAGGCAAACTCCAGCCCGAGACACAAAGGAGTGCTCCAATTTGTACCCCGGGTAGGAGAAATATCAGCCGAAGAGGAAACCTGCGTCTCGGTCAGAAAGAGCAAGGCCGGCTTCGCCGTCTCGAGATGGTAGGGGACGGCGATTAGGTTCGAGTGAAGTTCCCTGATGTTGCAGAAATTCACGGATAGCGTGGCAGGGATCGCCTTGGTGTTGTTGCTCAGTTTGCCCCGAGCAGTTACGTTTTTCGGCGGAATTTTGCCCAACGACTTTATTTTTATTAGGGGCGCCTTCCTATTGCGTATACTTGCAGCACCTTATTAGCACTTAATTCCTTGCTATTAATATTTATGGTATATGTAATAACTTCATTGCGTTGCTAGCGAGACGTTTTGCTAGCAACGCAAATTTCAATAGTTCCTTGCTGTGAACATTTTAGAGCACCTAATTTTTAAACTTGGCACCTAATTAGCACCTAAAAAGCCCCTAATTTTGGATATTTCCAAATGCGAATTCCCGACTTTGCGTTGCTAGCGATATACAACTCAAATCATTCACATGCCAAAGTACAAAGATAATCATAGTTGACTATCTATCTAAGTACAGTAAAACCCGCTTAAGACGATTTTGAAGGGACCCAGCCAAAATCGTGACTTAAGCGGGAAAGCGTATTATGCGGGATAGGAAAAGTAAAACATTATTTAGAAATATTATGTAGGTATTGAATTATAGGTATACTTGATAGAATCAGGCGTTACTTTGCGGAAATCCATTATAATGGGATTGTTATAAATTAATTTGCTTAATTCCGCGTATAGAAAGAAAATGATGTGTCCTGCCCAGCTTTAAGGGGGACCTCCCACCCTCCCTCAATCGCGCGCACTATATCCGTCGCCGTCAATCCCAGCACTACCATCCTCAGCCCCACCACACTAGGCAGGACACACCACTCTCGAAAATACGACACGTGTTTCGCCTCTACACGAGGCATCCTCAGGTGAAGTAGACTCTGCGGAGGCTGGCCGCTGGCTTAGCGGCCGTATTTTCGATGATATTCACGTGTCGTATTTTCGAGAGTGGTGTGTCCTGCCTAGTGTGGTGGTACTGAGGATGGTAGTGCTGGGATTGACGGCGACGGGTATAGTGCGCGCGATTGAGGGAGGGTGGGAGGTCATCGTCATCACTTAGGGCCTTTTTTGGATGTTATTCACATCTTGAATAAGATCTTCGATCGAACAGATTTCGTAGGGTGCAACATTGTCATCAATCGAAGAATATCAAGAAAAACCCTGCAGTATCGTGGGTTCTTCTTCCAACACGACATCAGCTTCGTTATTTCGGAAACCTGCTTTCTTGAAACAATTTTGTATGGTTTCAGGCTTAATTGTTTGCCATGCCGCTGCAATGTTTAGAATCACGTCATGCACAGTCAAGGGTCGTTTGCTGTCAGGGTCTTCCATTTCCTTAAAATAGCGACGTATCAATCGTGTTCTGTAGCCATGTTTAAGGACTTTTATAATGCCCTCTTCCATCGGTTGCAACTTGCTTGTCGCATTCGGAGGTAAGAAAATAAGCGTGATGTTCTTTAGTTCAACATCTTTAGGGTGAGCGGGGTAGTTATCAATGAAGAGAATTATGCGTCTACATTTAATCTGGAAGTGATCATCTAAAGCTTTTAACTAGTTAATAAAACAAAGGCCAGTCATCCAAGCTCGAGATTCATATGTTACAGGGAGCGATTTTACGTTTTTGAAGCAACGTGGATTTTTCGCCTTACCAATCACTAGCAAACGTAACTTTTCCGACCCAGATGGCGTATTAGACGGGATGACGAATCGTATTAAGCGTGTTAAAAATGTATGAAAACATGCCTTAAGTTGCAGGGACTGACATAAAGTGGCGTATTAAACGGGAAATCGTATTAAACGTGATCGACACATGACTAATGAAAAATACCAATTTAAATCTAAATATTTCACAATCAGACCCCCTGAGTCGAAAAGATGATGTTCCACACCCCCAGTGTTTTTGAAAGACCTATGCTACGATACCCCACATGATGGAATAGCCGGATAAAAAAATCATAGGGTCTCTGAGCAAAACCGCGGACGGACGGACGGACATGGCGATACTATAAGGGTTCCTTGTTTGGAAGTGGCTTTACATTGTTTATACTTTTAGGTAAATTCAAAACATAATTTCATTCATCACATCTAACGTCCCGTATAAATGTAGGTATATCCCATACTATTGCCTCACAGATGGAGGCCTATGTTCTCCAGCCTCAGCCAGCCTGCAGTCCTGAAATTCGACAAAATCATTCCTTTATGCAGCATGATTATTTATATATTTGTCATTTGGCATTTCTGTCTAGGACTCACATATTAACGGCTTAAAAAAATGAGAATTATGAAATTAAGTAATTACAACATTGTAAATGTCATCACTTCTGACGATCTCCACGTACGCTCATCGAGCGGAACGAAAACATTTTGTTTCGTTTTTATGCCACGTACGATTACATAACCATTACGGCCAAAAACGAATCCGAAATTGTTTTTGAAATTTAGACGCTCTCCGGAATCCTTGTCTAATTTATTGTTCACTGCCTCGAAATAGATTTAACGTACAATGTTTCGCGGATAACCATTCCATGTCGAAAGTGATGGACAAATAATTTTTGTATGGAAGTGAAAATAGTACCAATGAAAAAATTACAAAATAACACAAAAATGTAAGACATAGCTATAATTTTGTGTAAAATTATCTAAAACAACATAAACACACCATTCTGTACATATATCCATAACATCCCATATATCAAATATAACGTTGATAATTTAGGCAAAATAAAATGGGGACCGTCAAAAAATAACAAATCTATAAATATTCCCAAATTTACTCAGTAACCAGTACCTAATTATAGGATTCGGTACCATGAAATTGCATTAAATTGTTGTTATGATGACATATTCCTGCCGACTTCGACTAAGTACATTGACAACTTAAAAAATGGCAATCACTGAGGACTGCCGACAAAAGTAAAACTTAAAAATATTAAATAACTGTGATTTATTTGAATTTCCAAATTAATTGTAGTACCAAAAATTAATATTTCATCATTTCTTTATAGCTCGAGGAACAGACAGACAATGAAATAGAAGGATTCTCGAGAGACAGTCACTAGATGGAACGACGACCAGATAAAACACGCAGGTAGTCGATGGGAATTTTGTGGCAATCTATGGGAGAGTATGTTCAGCGATGGAGCGGTGGTGATAGTTATGATAATAAATTAATGTGATAAAATCGGAAATATACTTCGATACAATTTAAAGCATAGTGATTATCACTATAGAACATCTAGAATGGTTAATCTATATATTTTTAACAGGTATTAAGACTCCTTTTCTGCCTCGTAATCCGTCTGGACCATACTTCTACCGATTTTTGTAAGAAAGCAACAGTACCAGCAGTACATTAGTTGCTATTTGCGGTTTAAAGCGTAAGTAGGGACCTTCAAGAAAAGAGCGTACTACTTTTTAAAAGGCCGGCAACGCATCTGCAATTCCCTCCCTGGTGTTGCAGTTGTTCATGGGCGGCGGTAGTCACTTACCATCAGGTGAGCCGCATGCTCGTTTGCCCCCTCTCCTATAAAAAAAAAGTAGATCCAGAAAAATTATACGATGTTTGTTTCTTGCTTACAGGCATTTTTGCTTAGTCCTTAGGGGTAAAAACGCACCGATAGCCCATTTTAGAAGTTGGTTGCACATGTTTATCATACAGTGGACTGTTTGACATACAAGATATACAAAATATGGTTTCGCACTAAGAATTGTTTTCTCGTGAAATATTAGTAGTTTTATTGGTATTCGGACCCATGACTTGGTAATCAGGTACTATGTAAGGTACGTGAGGGTAATATGGTCACCTTAAGCTTTACCGCCCTATAAAACCAAAACTAGGAGGAGTACAAAGACAAAAACGCAAAGACGTATACTTATAACTAATATATTAAGAAAAATAGCAAAGAAGTTTTGGCAATAATTAGAAACGCTTCGAAAAATTAACTTAAAAAAAACTGCACTATGCAATACTAAAACCGACTAAGATTTTTGCTATAATGTCTACTGTCAAAATGGCGTCGATAAAGCAGCGCTCTTTTGACCTTTCATTACTTGATTGAATGATGAAGAGCTATCCTATCACAGAACAATCTATGCAAAAGAGGCTCTAGTTTTTGGATTATAAGAAAGTGACCTTATAAGCCGGATGAACATATCCTCACGTACTATAGTCGTCGTGTGCCTTAAGACGAGCGTACACTGATTCAGTTACCAGTGACAGCGATATTGTCATGTCAGCGCTGATACACTTGTAGCCTCTATCTCCTTTCTAATATGAATTTTAATTTTTTGGTATTTATATGCGAAACTAAGCTAATTTTAGAGCTTGTGTAACTTTAGAGAAAAATAATGGCTGTGGAACATCAATTGTAAATGCGGGGCACTCAGACACTGAATAGTGTACACCAACCGTAGGGTTTGAGTACTGAGCCTATTTCTCATATTAAACATTTCTTCTTTGCATTTCCTTCACATCCTCTAAGAATATTTTTATTACCCTTTAATATTCACCGTCTATGCCGGTAGGCATTTCTTACTCGAAGCATCTTGTATTCTACCACTTTTTTATAGAATATAAGTGACAAACCAGCACACAGTCCACACAGTTAGTGAATGCTGTGGCTCATGGATATCTTCATCTGTCTTCAATTAAGAATCAAAATGCAGATGTGTGATGTAAGAAGCAAAATCCAAACTGCGCTATGAAGAAGTTATGTACAGACATATGGAGGGTCAGCTGCTCCCCGGACTGAACACCTTTCCCGGCAGGCGATCTCTCCCTATCCGCGGCCAAAAATCTATGGGTAGGTCCCCACGTTAAGCAGTGGACTTTTGATAGGCCGTGATGGTAATGGTAGATGCTTTTCCTCCATTACTCAGTCGGTTGTCCGTTAGCAGACATGATGGCGTGCAGGTGAAGCTAGTATTTGAGGAAAATGTCTTATTTTTGCAGCGCATTGCTGATAATTCCGAAGTATTTTCGTGGTAGAGCCATGCTGCAGCTATATTTCGGATATAGTTGTAGCACGAATGGGTCGACTCGACCGGGGAAGGACCACGCTCTCACAGAATACCAGCGTGTTTCGTATGATGAGTGTAGAAAACCGGAGACCCTTTTTACTGGAAAAGAGGCATTCCATCTTAGTCCTAACGGGTGACAACGCATCTGCATTTTGCTTCGTAAACGAGGATAGATTTAGATGTCTATGGGCCACAGATACCACTTACCATCAGGTGGACTGTGTGCTCTTTTGTCACCCTTATCCTATAAAAAAAAGTACCAAACTAATTACTTCCAGCCAACATTCACATTTTATGACGTGGTAGAGCCGTGCTGCAGCTATATTAATGGTATAGTTGTATTACGAATGGGTCGGCTGGACCGGGGAAGGACCACGCTCTCACAGAATACCAGCGTAAAATAGCAGCATAAAGCTGCTGTGTTTCGTATGGTGAGTGTAGAGAACCGGAGACCCTTTTTACTGGAACCGAGGCCATCCATCTTAGTCCTCACGGGTGAAGACGCATCTGCATTTTGATTTGTAACCGAGGATAAATGTAGATGTCAATGGGCTACAGCAACCGCTTACCGTCAGATGGACTGTATGCTCGTTTGTCACCCTTATCCTATAAAAAAAAACAAAGAAACTACATACCTAATCTACAGAACACTGAGAGTCATAACAGCATCCATAGAATATTGACGGAAGTGACAAACGAACTTATTGTCTACCTGATGGAAAGTGGCCACTGCAGTCCATGGACATCTGAAACCAACTTCAAACGAAGAAGTCTACAGTTGCGTTCTCACTTCTAAGAAGACTAACATGGATTGTGTAATATGGATACGGACTGTGAAGTCTGTAATTGTACTGGGTCACTGTACCTTTCAAACAGAAACACAATAATGCAAGCACTTCCATTTGTCGGCAGGAATAGAAAAGGAGCCCTTACGCCTAGTATTATGCGGAGAATGATCATAGAAACTCACTCCTCCATTGACTTCCCTCTGAGTTATAGAATGTGACTCCCTCAACTCTCTGTTACTTTTATTTTTGTTACTTTTTGTAATCAATACTAACCATCAGCCTTCGAACGGGTGATTTCTGGATCTCGACAACAGCGCCACCTACCGGGTCCAACTATAACTAATAACCATTGAGGTGACCCCATAAAAATTACATCAAAATCAATCAAGCCTTTCAGGACAAGTAGAATTTCGTACATTTTTTTATAGAATTAGGGTGACAAACGAGCACACAGTCCACCTGATGGTAAGTGGTTGCTGTGGCCCATAGACATCTACATCTATCTTCGTTTGCGAATTAAAATGCAGATGTGTTTTCAGCCGTAAGGACTACGATAGAATGCCTCTTTTCCAGAGGTCTCCGGTTCTCTACACTCACCACACGAAACACAGCAGTATTAAGCTGCTATTTTACGCTGGTATTCTGTGAGAGCGTGGTCCTTCCCCGGTCGAGCCGACCATTTCGTGCTACAACTATCCTATTAATATAGCTGCAGCATAGCTCTACTAACATACTTAGGTACATCGAATTTTATATAATATGATTGAATATTACTTAATTACTATAGATTCCTTGAAGTTGACTTAAATAAACAATTTAATAAATATATTTATTAATTAATTTACATTTCCCCTTATTTTCAAGCAGATATGTATGTTCTTGTAAGACCGGCGTGATCTATTGTGATCGCTACCATGAATTTAGTTCACCGAAAAGTCCTATATCGTCAATGAGTTCAAGAATTGCTTAGCTGGAAGCAATGAGTTGCCGCTTAAGCCGCGTCGCCGCCAAAAATGTTGATAACAATTATGTTTCCAACTATTTCCAACAAGCGTCTCCACCGAGAGAACAAATGTTGGCAACAAGCGTATTCCTTTGATGTTGCCGCCGAAAATGGAAACAAGTTTTGTTGGCAACTGTTTTGTTGGCAACAATACTTTGGTGTAGACGCGGCTTTACACAGCATCGAGTTGTTAGTAATAACGCTGATATATTTATAACCATTGAACTAAATCACAACCGGTTTCGTCCCGAATCATTTTTAACATGACACGGACGTGCGGACAACTCAAGAGGACTCACGACTCGCTGGGCACGCGTACAAATGACACGGTCCAGTGACGCCAGTCACTACTGACGAAGACTTATGCAACTAATGAATCAATCTAAATCTACCTTTATTTTCATATTTTCATAAGTCACACATATCACGTTATATCAACAACATATTTTTATTATTATCTGTAAGGAATGTTATTGTACCCTTAACTAAAAAAATGTAAAAGATATAATATGCATTTTGTTTATGGGTCACAGCAACCACTTACCATCAGGTAGACTGTGTGCTCGTTTGTCACCCTTATACTATAAAAAATAATTCAATTGTAAGATGACAAATAATTTCTAATTTACTTATTGAGTACAAATAATTTAAAATTAAAAATTTTGTACAGCCGACTTCAATATAGGTTATTTGAGAATAACTCAATAACCATTGGTCTGACCTTGATCAAATTCATATGGGACCACACGAGAACTATTAGCTTTCATATAAAAAAAGAATCATCGAAATCGGTTCGCCCAGTACAAAGTTATGAGGTAACACACATAAAAAAAAAAAAAACATACACTCGAATTGAGTACCGTCTCCTTTTTGGAAGTCGGCAGAAAAGGCAGCCATATCGTATAGCCATATCAGTTTTGTCTTTATATTATTACACTTGACTTTAATTATAATAAATTAATAAGAGAAATTAAATATATTTGCATAATATATCTGATGTACTTAACGCAATTACACTTTAAATGTCTAAAACAATACATACAACGTTAACCAAGTGGTCCGCCGACCTTCGCACATGAAGTATTGCGTTCATGTGTGGTTTTCCGTCAAAAAACTAGTGTTGCAAGCCTCACTTCCAGCTCCTATGCGAAGCGTCGTGACGCAGTGGCTTAGCAATGAGTTGTAGCGCTAATAATAATTTCTTTATTTGCTAACACGGTATTTTTAGGTGGTACAGTAAAATAAGTACACATGTTTTGCTTATAATTAGCATGCAAATTTAAGTTTATGTTATATACATTTCAAGTTACATTTATTTAAAAAAAGGTTCAAATACATTCATGAAATTAATATTAACAAATCAATAATTATTAAAGCCTAAGGTCAATAAATTCTTTAATATCGTACACTTTTATTTCAATAAGCTACTTATATAGTCTCGATTTAAATAAATTCATTTTGAGGTTTTTAATGTCATTGGGGATCTTATTATATATTTTAACACACATTGCTACACAACTTTTTCTGAATTTAGTAGATCTCGGAATGACGCTTAACTCTAATCTATCTAGATTTCTTTTCAATTTAGAGTTTAAATCTCTGGATTTCTGGAAGAGCTCAGTATGACTTTTGACAAAGCAACTCATTTCAAAAATGTACAGTGCTGGCAACAGAAGTAAGCCCAGGCTCCAAAAAGATGATCTACAGGACTCGCCCGGTGGAATCCCACATATGGCTCTGATGCATTTTTTTGCGCTACAAATGCCCTTTGTCTCTCAGTACTATTACCCCATATCATCACCCCATAAGGTAGAATGGAGGCTACATACGCGTGATAAGTAATAATAGCTGTTTGCAAGTTAGTTACGCTCCTTGTTTTATAAAGAGCTGTTGATACGCTTGCATAAGGCCTCAATATGTAATTTCCAGTTTAGATCCTGGTCTATCGTTACACCTAAAAATTTGGTATGTGTAATTTCTTTAATCTTTTCGATATTGACATTAAAATTGTGTTTATCATGTTTGGGTTTATTAAAATGTATGAAATTTGATTTATTTAAATTTAATTTTAGATTATTTTCCTCTAGCCATTTAATAATGTTGTCAATAGTATTATTAATTTCAATTTCATGGTCATGTATTGAATAATATTTATTTTTATCTGATGTCACAATTATTGATATGTCATCTGCAAACACGATACATTTATGACCCGTCACTCTGGTTAAGTCATTTATGTATAGTATAAACATAGGTGGACCTAGCGCACTTCCCTGGGGGATACCACACGTGTTATTTTGTAGGGTAGAAGAACATGTTATCAGTTCCCTATTTATGATTTTATTAACAGTGACGCACTGACACCGATTCCTTAAGTAGGATGATAGCCACTGTAGCGTTGGTCCTCTTATTACAATCGTTTCAAGTTTATTTAATAAGAGGTCTAGGTCTACAAAATCAAACGCCTTGGACAAGTAAAAAAAATATACCTTTCTTTAGATACCTAACCTTTATTTAATTTTGTCAGTATTGTTTGCACAAGAGTAAATATTGCTAAAGTTGTCGTGACTTTTCTTTTTGGAAACCGAATTTATCTTTATCAATGATGTTGTATGTGTTGCAATAATTAAGTATTCTCAGGTGTATGCATTTCTCGTACACCTTCGATAGAACAGGTATAAGAGTAATTGGTCGATAATTGTTGACGTCATTTTTTTATCTCTCTTATACAATGGTTTGACGACTGACTGTTTTAATGCTTCCGGAAATGTACCAGATGAAAATGATAGATTAATTAAATACGTCAATACAGGCACTAGTTCATCAGTACACATTTTTATTATTCTTGTACTGATTCCGTCAAAGCCTTCTGAATTGGTGTTGTTCAAACCCATTATTTCTTTTTTTACTTCTTCTTTTGAAGTTGGAAGAAGAAACATCGTGTTGGGTATAAGTTTGTTCTTAGTAGTTGTTTTTGTGTCTTATTTGTTGTCAGATTATATGTATTAGTCAATTCAATAAAATGGTCATTTAAACCTGAGGCTATGTCAAAAGGATTTGTCAACTGTTTTTTCTTTAAATTTATTGCATTTATGATATTGTCACATTTTAAGCCATTGATTTCCTTTTTTATTACATTCCATGTTGCTTTACATTTGTTTTTACTTTTATTTATATATTTTATGTGCGAAATCCTTTTGGCGGTATTAATACATTTTTTAATACTTTCGAGTAATTTACATATTTAATTTATTGCTTGCTGTTTTTTTTTATAATATTTTTTTTTTTTACTTATTATAAGCCAGTGCTTGACCACAATCCCACCTGGTGGTAAGTGGTGATGCAGCCCTAGATGGTAAATCGCACTGTCTTATCGTAACAAAAGCCTATTCACTCTTGCCTTGAAGACGCCTAGATTGTATTCGGACGGAAAGATAGACGCCGACAAATTATTCCACTCCTTTGCTGTACGCATTACAAAAGACGAAGCAAACCGTTTGGTTCTAATGCGTGGAATATCGACAACAAAGGGATAAAGACCCGCCGACCGTCTGGTTGTCCGATGGTGGAAAGGAGAGGGAGGAATTAAGGCGTGTAATTCCTGCGCACACTCACCGAAATGCATCCTATAGAATACCGAGAGACTGGCTACTCTGCGCCTGTGATCAAGGCTGACAAGATTGGTTTCAACCAAATCAAGGTCACCAATGAGCCTCTTAGCACGTCTCTCCACTGAGTCCAATGCTGCCAGGTGGCATTTTGCAGTACCAGCCCATATGTGACAGCAGTACTCCATGCACGACCGGACTTGCGCTTTATATAAGGTAAGAAGCTGCCCCGGCGTGAAGTACCGCCGCACCCTTGCAAGGACACCAAGTTTCCTTGCGGCTGCTTTGGCTCTGGACTCGATGAACCGCCCATAGTTTAGGTTCGGAGAAAATTCAATCCCTAACAACTGAAGGCGGTCAGTGTACTCCAAGGATACATTCCGGAAAGTAGGAGCCATGGTGAGCGGGCTATTTTTAGCGGTAAAAAGACACGCTTGTGTTTTGGAGGCGTTAAATCTCACGAGATTGGCATCGCCCCATTCGGAGACTGCCTGTAGTGTGAGACTCACACGCTCAACCATAGCCTCTGTTTCTCACTGGATTTGATCCCGGCTGGCCCGGGCGTTTGGTTGGTATCTCTCCACAACTGTGCTGTCGTCTGCATACCCATAGACACCGGGAATGAGCAGATCATTTATATGCAGCAGGAAGAGAATTGCGGAGAGAACGGACCCCTGAGGAACACCGGCGTTAGTCGCCACAGTATTGGATGAGCAGCCATCAACGACGACCCGGAGAGACCGTTCACTCAGAAAGTCCTTCACTCAGATAATTAGGCCAGGGGATAAGCCGTATGCTGAAAGCTTGCCCAATATACTAGCGTGCCAAACCCTGTCAAAAGCCTTCGAGACATCGAGGGAAACAGCAAGTGCTTCACCACTGTTCTCGAGGGCTTCGCCCCATATGTGAGTGGCATACGCTAGAAGGTCCCCAGTTGATCGATTTCGGCGAAACCCGTACTGACGATCACTGAGGAGATCATTTTGCTCTAGGTATGCCATAAGGTGGGCGTTCAATATGCGCTCCATAATCATGCAGAGTATGGAGGTGATTGAAATTGGCCGATAGTTGGCAGGGTCAGTACGGCTACCTTTTTTAGGCACAGGCTGCACATTGGCCAGCTTCCAAGATTTAGGCACTATTCCAGTCCTGAATGAGAGGCGGAACAAGCGTGTCAACACAGGAGACAACCAAGGTGCACAGACCTTTAGAACTATAGCTGGTATACCATCAGGTCCACTAGCTTTATTCACGTCTAGACTTCGCAAGGTTTTAAGAACCTCCTTGTTAGTGATACGGACCTCAGTCATAGAGGTACCGCAGTGGGGTAAATGTGATGGTACGCTGTTGCTACTGTCCAGACGCGAATTGCAAGCAAAAAGAGAAGCAAATAAGTCCGCTTTCTCCTTAGGCGCATGCGCCAGTGAGCCATCTGGTTTTACCAGCGGAGGCAGTGTAGACCGACAGAAGTTTGTCTCGACCGCTTTGGCGAGAGACCAAAAAGCTCTACTGCCAGATGGTTTGACAGAGAGCTTTGTGCCGATGCGTTTAATGCGGTCGAAACTGGCTTGGCGTAATGCCTTTTTGCACGACTTGGCGGCTTGGTTAAAGGCTCTCTTCTTAAGGCTAACATCCGGAGCTTTACGGTCTCGAGCATCGACCCAGGATAAGTACGCCATATGCTTGTGCTTTTCAGCACGAGCGCACTCGGCGTTAAACCAAGGGCGAGCTTTACCACCAATGGGCACGTCAGCAAAGGGGATGAAATAATCCATCGCTTGACGTATCACATTGGTTATGGCATCCGCGCAGCTTGATGGGTCTCTAGAGGAGAAGCAGACCTGCCGCCAAGGATAAGATGCAAAGAAATGCCGCATCTCATCCCAATCTGCTGACTTGTATCGCCACATTCGTCGCACTCCGTGGAAATCGTAGTTAGGTGGGGAATATAACGACACAGATTTCACCAGACAGTGGTCAGAAGTTCCCAAGGGTGAGGTAACCTGAACATCGTACCTGTCTGGATCGGTAGTCAGCAGAAGGTCGAGGCAGTTGGCTGTGTGCCCATCCACATCAGGTACCCTAGTCGCTTGTTGCACCAGCTGGGAGAGCCCCAGCGACAAGGCAAAATTCCACGCCTCTCTCCCAGCGTGGTCGGTCTTCTGGTATGGGAACAGCCAGTCCTGATGACAGGCATTAAAGTCCCCCAGAAAAACCAACTGTGCTAATTACACCTTAGTGACCGTTTAGTTTTACAGCTTGTTCTTAGACTTTGCTAATCCAATCTTGTGTGTTCCTATGAGTGTTAACTTTAATTTTAATTAAAGGAAAACACAGATTATAAAACATGCACAGTAGTTCATGAAAGTTATTGAAGACAGAGTTCAGACTCATATCTGCGTATACCTCAGACCAAGTTATGCTTTTCAGGCATTCCTTGAATCTGAAAATATTTTCGCAATTATAGTACTTTTTAAATACTGTGTAAGTTTTTGGCTTTTCAATTTTTTTTTGCACAAGGATACATAATAACTGAGCTGTATCGTGGTCGGACAAGTATAAAGGTAGTACCGTAGCGTTAGCGTCTATAATATTACTTAGCATGTGGTCTATGCATGAGTTTTTGGATGTTGGTACATTAATATGCATTTTTAAGTTATGACTTAGACAAATATCTTGGAGGTAATTTGTTATTTTTCCCTGTTTTAGTGTATTGATGTCAAAATCACCCGTCAAAACCATTTTTGTATAAGACTTACAGTGTCTTAATAAGTCGTGCAATAGTAGGTCTAATTTGTTTAAGAAAACATTCGGATCAGATGTAGGTGTTCTATAAACACATACAACCACTAATTTATGTAGAGGCATCTCGATGCCGCAGACCTCAAAGCTCTTTTGTGATGCGTACGTTTTTAGTTTTTCCATTTCTTTGTAGATACTATTTTGTTTGGCTAAGATACATGTTCCTCTCCTCAGTTTATCCCGACAAAACGCTGTTGCTAACTCATAGTTATAAATATTTTGGTACTTCTCGCTACCAGATCGCAGAAAAGTTTCAGATAAACATATAAGATCTGGTTCATTATTCGTCTTTTTAAGTTCTTGTAATGTTATTTCTAGTAACTCCTGCTTTGCCAAGACACTCGCAATGTTTTGGTGCAAAATTTTAAAAGTTTTTTACTGTGAGGCACGAAAGAAAGGCTTATCTATTTTTGGAAAAAAATGCAGTAAAGTACTTTGAGTTAAGCGCGTTGGCCTATTGGCATCAGATCCACTAATAGAGGCATTAGCCCCCGATCGAGCCCTGGAAAAGCTAAGTGCCGCGAGTTCGGATTCCGCACGGAACAAGTACTTGTATGGCCTACAAATAATTGTTACGTGTCTGGATGTTTGTCCTTGTGAAATTTATGTATGTATACTGCCCCCCCCCCCCCCCCCCCCCGATACAGGAGAAAATCGTTGGCAAATAATCGGTAACGGCGTCGGTGTTAAAAATCGGTAACGTTTTAAGAAAAAATTATTATATAAGATATAATTACAAAAATGTTGTAGCGTTGATAGTGCATGTAATTGAAAAAAGGAGGGATGTGTTCTTCAAACTAGATGTCACGTACGATTTTATTCTTACACGCGGATTTTAGCTAATAAATTTTCACACTTTAATACCTGGAAATTATTTTTAAGTTATATGCGAAGAAAAAGCAACAGAGACTTCTCAAATTATAATATTAAAGACCTTTTGGTACGGACTTCAAAACTTAAGGGTCGTGATTTCGAATCGGCCATTCGACTACTGTGTTGAACCACTCTTACACGTATGACCACTCCTAACACCAGCATTTTAAACTAACCTGGTGTTACCGTTACAGCCTATTAAAGTCCACTGCTGAACATAAGCCTCCCCCATAGATTGCCTCATAGCAAGGCTCATGGCAAGCGGGTTGGCAACTGCAGTTTTTCCCTCTGTCGCCTCTTACGACACCCACGGGATGACAGTAGTGGATATTTTTACACTGCTTACCTGGTGTGGTTATCGGAAATATTAGTAGTGTTAATAACTAACACTGCTAGTATTTTTAAGCAATATGGAAATATATCCATGAATGTATTCCAAATGCCAGTCATTATATACTGTAAGCAATAATCGTAACGAAATTTGACACGCAACTGTAAATGCTGACAACAGATAACTACGAAATGGTGAAAAGCAGCGTAAATATCTAAAATCAAGGTCCGTAGCGTAAAATCACAGTATCGTGCAAGACAAATGGCCGAACTCACGAACCTTGTGAAATGCGACACTGAACCTGTACTTAGATGCATATAATTTAACTACGAACTGCTTTACATGCTTACCGAGGCATGGAGTAAAACATCGCAAACTTCCTCTCTTGTAATCAGCTTGTAATTTTCAACTGTAAATTTTTTGACAGAAAATCGCAACAACTTTTGGCCCGACTCAAGATTCGAATCCAGGGCCACATTATAATCAGCAGTTGCAGCCTATGAGCACTAGACAGACAGTCAACCAACACAACTGGAAATTGCGCACACAAAATTATGATTAAGAGAGAAGCCCTATAAGTAAAGGTGTTGGTTGTATATCAGTATGGTAGTAAGTTAACAATCTTATTTTACTATCAAGTTTACCTATTTGTGTGCATGAAAGCGTGTGCGCGTGTGCAAGTGTGCGCATTTGCGCGTGTGCGCATGTGCGAATGTGCGCGTGTGCAAGTGTGCGCGTGTGCGCGTTTGCGTATGTGCGTGCTTGTGTGTGTGTGTGTGTGTGTGTGTGTGTGTGTGTGTGTGTGTGTGTGTGCGTGCGTGCGTGTGTGCGTGCGTGCGTTTCTGCATTCGTGCGTGCGTGCGTGCGTGCGTACGTGCGTGCGTGCGTGCTTGCGTGCGTTCGTGTGTGTGAATTTTATCAATTTAGGTTTTTCACCCTAGCCCACTGCAGTACACGCTTCTCCCACTAACCTTCTGGTTGGCTGGTAGATAATGCCATATGGCATTAAGTCCGCCGTTTGAACCTTTAGTACAATAAAGTGTATAATTAAATAAATAAATAAGTAAATAATCTCGTACTATAATGTTTCTGACTCTATAATAACATCATATATAAAAGCATCAATAAGTGCAAACTATACTTACTTACACGTCTGCCGTAACAAGAATATATATTATACGATATACGAAGATATTATTAAAATTTTAAGCTTTATGAATGAAAACCGTGTAGCTCAGGGGATAAGGATTTCATAGTACACGAGCAAACCGTGTTTGATACCACTAGACGCAAAAAATTGTTAGAAGGAATTTATAGTGCTGATTTTCCACGTGCTTAGCACAGAAGAATAACATCTTGAGAAAACCTGGATCTCTGAGAAATTAAAATTGACGATGATGGGGATATTGGGAAATCGCCAATTCTTAATATAACTACATATAACATTCTGTTATTTTTTTGCGGGGGGAAATCTACATATGTATGTAATTTTTCTAAGGGAATGTCTGCGCCTGTAAAAACAATCGTTGTCACTACGAAACTCACACACACAACACTTTCGCTCGGTGACATGCGACCGATCCGTATATTGTACGAAATTTCCGCATATTGTGTTGGTAAATAAATCCGAAACAACACGTTAGATAAAATTGCAAAATTAAATTAAATGCATAAGTTTTTTTTACTATCACTATTAAATAAACAATCTACACCTATTTCCACACAAAAATTATTCATTGAGCACTTATCCATGAAATCAGGTTAATAGCGTTTCTTTCAGTTATTTTCAACACGCTCTGTTTATCGAATAAAAGGTTATTGGCAGGCACTACTATTATAAACAAAATAGTCCGTAATGACAACCTAGTATCCTTTATATTTTTAGGGGTATTTTAGGGGTATTATTCTATAGGTATAGACCCCGAAATAAAGATTTATTTTCTGTGTAAGTAAAACCGTGTCTGCTGCGGCTAGATATTTGTTAGGATTAAGCTCTAACACGTTTTTTTATTATTAAACCTGCTTTTTACCCGGGGCTTCGCTCGCGTGAGCTTGAATTTAGGAAGATCATTAAATGCTGTCTCGTGCCAAATTTAGCCAAATTCGGTCACTTTTAGAGTCACCTCGGTGTCTGTGTCTCTATGTCTGTCAAAGATTTTTTTTGAATTCTAAAGGACTATTAGATATACATAGATAATTGGTACTTGGCATAGATATAATATGCTACAGGAACACATGAATATATGTGTCTAGAAACACCTACTATTTTTACATCGCATAAGAAAGGTAAATTGTCTTGGAATCAAAATTTATTATTATTATTATTTACATTTTACTCTTTACATTCGTTAATTATTAAAATTAAAGTTTTAATAAAATAATGATCAATTTCACTGTCTGTCTTTTATCAATTTACGGTATAATGTTTTTTTGAGATATTTTATTCATATCATTTAATATTGAATGGCACCCTAAAATAGATGTAGATATTATTTTATGCTCGAGTAGACTTCAATATTTCATAAATGTAGTTCTATAATGATGATGAAGGATTTTATCAAGTTTAATTTTAACATTTTTAACGTGGAGTTTTTTTTACGCATCTTTGGATGAACGTACCATAAAAACCCGCGTAAAAGAACATATCGTTGTGTACCACCGACGCTCCGGGAAATCTAAAGTATGTCAACATGTTTAGTATTGTCCCAACCATTATATCGGATCTGATAGACAACAAATCCTTGCAATAGAACACCGATTCCTACCAATGATGATTCGTTAAGGACCCTATAATTAATAAAATTAAACTCAACCCCGGGCATACAACTGCATTTATTCTATTCTATTCTTATTCTTTTCTATGACATCAGGTCGTCAAACACCTTAGTCCTCCCGTGATCATGGGTGCTGTAAAGTCCCCTTCAAACATCGGGAATTGAAAAAAGTTAAAATTGAACGCAATAAAATCCTTAAAGTTTGTTTATTCCTAATAAATTTTATTCAGTGAATCTGGAAACCACTACACTCATGAACGGGAGTAGAAAAATGTTCGCCTTGTTATGGCGGTGAAAGAAAATCGGCCATCTCATATCGTCCCGTCGTAAGAGGCGACATAAGAAAACAAACAGGAGATGGGCAGTCTCATCATCAGGCAGACAACAGATCAAAATAATAATAGCTGCGGTTGCCAACCCGCCTACCAAGCGTGGCAACTATAGCAAATATCCAGCTACTTGACAATTTGTGGGAGAGGCATATGTTCATTTCAGTGGACTTTTGATAGGCTGACGATAATGAATTCTACTCATCTTTGCATATTTACGGTAGAGTGAAAACAAAAAATTAACATACCCGAAATATGAATAAAATAAAAACTGCATATATTGTCCCACGAAAAGTAAAAAAGTAGCGGCTTACATACATGTTACTTCTGGACACAGGCCGCAGTTTTTGGCCAAAAAAGTGTTCGCTGCGTTGATTCCAACGCGGGTGATCTCAACTGGGAAACTCCACAGGGTTTCCTTCACAAAATTTTTGAATTGAATTCAAATATATGCTAAAATATAGAATAATGCTTAAGTACCACGAAATTTAAGTTTTATTCAGTTTAATTACCGCCTTTGACAAGTAAAATAAAATGAACCTTTGTTTAAGTAAAATCTGCTTCCTTTAATTGAAGTATTTTTCCGTAAGAATCTGTTCATTTACATATACCCATATGAATTATGAAACCAGGACTCTCACAAATATCTTAATGTCTGAAAATATGAAAGCTATCTTAAATTAAAAACTAATTTATAAATCTCATAAAAGTTAAAAAGTAAAGTAGCAGCTAATATATGTCTCACTTCTGTGCTCAGGGCTCCTCATTTCCCATAGTGTTTTGTGGGCAGAAAAATATAGTATATTTTTTATAGAATAAAGGTGACACACGAGCACACAGTCCACCTGATGGTAAGTGGATGCTGTGGCCCATAGACATCTACATTTATCCTCGATTAAGAATCAAAATGCAGATGCGTTGTCACCCCCGAGGACTAGGATGGAGTGCTTTGTTTCCAGTAAAAAAGGGTCTCCGGTTCTCTACAGTCACCATACGAAACAAAGCAGCATTGAGCTGCTATTTTATGCTGGTACTCTAAAATATGCTGCAATGTTTCAAGGCATATTAACGGTTTTCACATCTCCGCGACTATTTTAATTACTCATACATCTAGGTTTCCCTACGAAGTTATTCTTCACCAATTACACGGACACGTGTTAAGTAAGCACGTAAAATTGAATATAACAGATTCATCCTCGAAGGAATCGTACATGTTTTGCTCCCGTGCCACGATGAAATCTCACGGCGTTCTAAATGGCGTCCAACATACAGGAATTCATAAAAACTGAAACTAAGTTTTTGCATGATTGTTGACCACACCTACCTAGTAATTACACATCCAACGATGCCACGACCAAATTTTCAATTATTTACATCGTATATTCAGTAGCCTTCTATTATTTAATTTTATCAGTGACTTACCATTTTATTTTATTTAGTAGTAAGTAGATGGCGCTATCATTGGTATAAATTATGAAAGCCAAAATTATACTATCTAGTAATATCAGCGATAGAAGCGAACATTTATTTATTATATCAATAAGGCATAAAGTGATGTCAATTCTGTTTAAAGTTCCGTTTCTGTTAAAAATATGCTATCAGCGCCGCTAGCGGTGCTAGCATATCATGAAATAGCAATGATTTCTATTCATTGATTTGGTCAAGCTATATCATGATTATTGTCAATAAACAGTGTTAAATATCATGAAATTACCACACCATTTGACGAAATAATAGACTACTTTATGATATATGATCAATTCTACGATCTGGCCACGACATAATTATATAAAAATCTCTTTAATGATACTATAATGATAATGAAACTTTTGTTATAATTGCAGGCAGACCAGTCTTAATCTGTTTAGATATATGTATATTAGTAATTGAAATAAAAACTTATCAATTTTCATATTTTTGATAGGCGTCACTACTCGTATTAGATCTATTGAAATTATTACACTTTTAAAATAAAATAACAAAAATACTAAAAAACTAAACGCCAGAATTTTTAAATAATTTTGAAATATAATTATTCAAACATATAAATGTAAATTATTAATATTGGCAGGCAAAATATACTACTTTTTCATTTGATGATAGATAGCGCTGTTTTGATAACTAAATCGGTATAGTTTCAAATTATTTTACCAATGTTATAACTATATTTTAAACTTTCTTTATAAGTATAGTATTTATTTGACCCGTCATCTCGCCTATAATTAAGATATCATAGAAAATTAAAATGTAAAGGAAGGATAATACTTCTTTTTTGAAGTTCCGTAATCGGATAAAAGTAGCCTATAAGCACAGAGTAAAGAGTAAGGACCAGAGGGGAAGCTTCTTAACAACGTCGAAAATGTATACCTATTCTGATAGGGTTGTCACATGATGCATGTGAAAAATTTAAGTAAAAAACAAAAATATTGTGTAGCATAAGACAACATGTGCATTTTTTACAGTGGTAGAGCCACGCGGCAGCTTTTGCTGTCGCACGGATGGGCCGGCTCGAACCGGGGTGGTACCACGACCTCACAGAAAACCAGCGTGAAGTAGAGGTTTACCTCTGCGTTTCGCTTGGTGAGTGCAGGTGGCCGGAGGCCCTTTTTACTGGAAATGAGGCATTCCATCTTAGTCCTCACGGGTGACAACGCATCTACATTTTGAATTGTAATAGAGGATAGATGTAGATGTCTATGGGCCGCAGCAACCACTTACCATCAGGTGGACTGTGTGCTCGTTTGTCACCCTTATCCAATAAAAAAAAAATGTGCATTAATTATAACTTATATTAATGTAACAACATTTGTTCGAAATCAAGTTTCGTATCGATTAATTTTAAACAATATATATTATTTACCTATATAAATTTATAATAACTTAATTCTTAATTATTTAATTAAAATACTTCAATCTTATTATTTAATAATTGCAAATAAACTTAACAAATTAACTGATGTATAAATTTCGAAATATTGTTGGTCTATTTATTTAAATGCGCACGACTAAAGCCTGGCGTCGACTACAGCAGAAATACGTCGAATCGAAGCGAGTCGCATTTATTCCTAGTGCGTCCGTCTCTGAAGAATCGAATCGAATTGTTCATTCATCGCGGTCTTCATCAAAATAGGTCGTTTTTGCGTCATGGACAGCTCGGATGAAGAGATTTTTTTATTTCATCGTGATAATGTGGATCTTCATGATTAAACAATTCTGGATAATGTTGGACCAGTGATATCAAAAGTTCTTCATTCATTTTTATTTAAACAAAACGATTTTTACGAAGACGAAATAGAAATTAATTAAAATACGCTGGCGCGCATCCACTTCTCCGCGTCAACTGAGGCGCGCCGAGTTGAATCTAATCGCATCAGTGAAGAAATTCGCCTGTCAAGCAACTCGCGCGGTCGATTCAATTCGGCGCGTCGCGGCTTGTCGATAATGGACGCAGTTTCATAGTAAATATATAGGAGACGACTTTCTGCGATTCAATTCGATTCGGCTCGGCGAGCCTAGTGGACGCTTAGCCTAATACAGCCCTTTCATGGATACTCTGACTGAGCCGGCGCAAACCGGTTTGTACCCCGACGGAGCGTCGGTGAACCTGTCGGTGAGAGCTCACGCACACATCGCTGCGCTATGTATGAGTGTATTTGCAGCGACCCGTTTGTATGCAGCTTCCCCTCTGGTCGGTTTCTTTACTAATGTGCTATAAGTTCCCCTGGGTTACTAACTACCTACATACAATATTTCACATAAATCGGTCTAGTAATTTTTGCGTAAATACGGAATACACAGACTGACAGACAGACAGACAAAAATTCTAAACACCACTAATTTGGCTTCAGAACCCTTCAAGTTCAGGGAGAAGTTCAGAGGACTAAATAATAGTCCCCTGAATTTGTTTTTTTTTTTTTCAAGAATATATTAGAATTACAGACACGACTTTTCTATAGATTTATTATATGTATAGGAGCACAATCTAAATGTTTGGTCAAACATGGCAATATCATCCATTCTACATACATTCCCGCGATTTCCTTCAGGGGAGGGGTATATTTATTCCACCGATACTCAGATAAATAATAAATTCTACCTACCTAAGATAAATAATAGTATACCGTTACATACAAACTCGCAAACGTTGACAGCAAATAAAACTCTGGTAGGTAAATATTAATAAAAGAGCGACTCTGTAAACATAGTTAACTGTTCATCGCGATATCGATTTACTTGCTGGAAAATGAAATTGAAGATTTTAGAGATTTTATAAGTAAGACCCCATTTTTGTTAAATTTAAAGTTTATTTATTTTTCGTTGACTTTTTATTTGCAAAGTAGCAGTAGAACGCGATATTTATATGACATATTCATTAAACATGATTTCGATTATTGGCACAGCAGACCTATCTTTGGGCTTTGAGTCCTTTTCAAAAGAAAAATAAAACTGATATAGTATATAGACGAACTTTTAATATTTACTAAAAATTACACAATTTCAATTAATAACGGAGCTCAACTAACAACCAATATTAATTTCATTTAGTTTTTATTTATTTAAGGTAACCACCAAGATGATTAAACATGTTTTTTTAGCAATTATAAGTTAAGGATCTAATAGTATAATCCCACCAATCGCCCGACTGTCTGATGCTAGAAAGAGGAAGGAGTCATTAAATCATGTATTTCCTGCGCACTCTCTTAAATGTAATTTATAGAATATTTAAAGGCTGTGCTAAATACGAAAAGTCTATCGCATTATTAACATGTTCACTGTCCGGTTTCCAGACACAATAGTAAGACAATAGCAATGACCTATATGTAGTGCACGGGACAGCGAAAGGGTTAACTAAATGTTGTCCCTTTCCGCGAAACAAACACAAAAGTTAAACAATCGAAATATTCATAATATATGACTTTCGTGACAGAAAAAGGCTACATTATTGTTTACCGTGTTATAAGCCATTTTTGGTACGGTGGAATCTTTGTAGTTTAATCCGGCAATGTTAATTAATTAATTTGCTCAATTCCCTGCACGTTACGACAGATTACCCGTCTAACAACCAGTACGATGCGCCCACTCGAGAACCTTTCGTATTCATACATAGCCGTTCGGCCTCAGACGCCACATCTTTCTGATTTGTTGGACTTTATCAAATATGTTACTCAAGTCTCCACCGCATATATTCTAGCTACGGAACTTATCATGTCCTCAATTTTTATCAGGGGAAGTAGTTTGACGATCGCAAATCTGAGGTGTAACTAACCAAAAACTATGACGAGATTTACCGAACACACGCCAGTCTTGTTTGATTGTCAGTGAACTACTTGAAAGAAAGGAGTATGGCCTCTTCTACTTTGTAAAATATACCTAATAAGGTATAGCATAGGATAGTATTAGTAAAACATATCCTCTATGTACTTCTATATAATGGCCCCTATTTATATAATAAATTGCATAAAACCTTATCCCTTTTTTATCGAAATCAATATGAGTGCAAAAACATTATTCTCAAGTGGCTCCTTAAGCAAACCTATACAAAAACAGAAAGTCTTGTAGAGGTTGTCGTGTAATATACACATACACCTACATACATACATACACACACACACTCTCTCTCTCTCTCTCTCACACACACACACACAGACACACACACACACACACACACACACACACACACACACACACACACACACACACACACACACACACACACACACACACACACACACACACACACACACACACACACACACACACACACACACACACACACACACACACACACACACACACTTTTCTAAGTTTTCTTAACCATAACCAATTATTTCAATTAGGTATGACAAATAAAGAAATAGAGTTAAACTTTATGTGTTAATGTTTTAGATATAATGGCATTCCTCGTAGAGGTGGAGACCTGGTGACCTGTGATACGGGTATCTTACCCACCATAGGCACCAGCGATCCACGGGCAAAGTTGCTTTGTACTACTTATATGCTACTTTTAACTGTAAATGTAACTTTGTTTGTGGTGAGAAATAAACGTTATTATTATTATTATTATATAATCTATATTGTCGTTAACAAGCTAACACACTTATTCACAAATAATTGTTTTATGTGACATAATAATGGTATATGGTCACATCTATGGTCATAGAGTACTTTAATATACACTTGATCTCTTGGTAGAGACAGGCCTCTGTCACTCTTGTTAACTGCGTGAAATAATTACTTACAATCGCAAGGCTACACACACAGTCGGGCACCAGTCGGGGCTAGCGCGTTCTAGGCGATTGAATGTTAAAGTTTTTAAACACTGTTTACGTAAATAGTTTTTTGTAAATACTTGTTGAAATAGTTTTTGTCTAGTATTTAGTATATTTAAGTGTATGATAAAATACTTGAAAAGGTTTTAATGTTATTTAAAAATAATATATATGTATATTACCTATCTATTTGATAAATTATAATGACTAAACGTCGTTCCTACTATAACTGTTGCGTGAATGGATGGTTAATGAGCAATCAAAAGGATTCAGATATATTTTTTTAAGTTACCGAATGATAATTAAAGGTGAATTTATATCATATTTTTATTAGATAGGTAGGTTCTTATAGCGAAAAAAGAATTAAGTAATAATTTAACTACAGAAGTTATACCTAAATACTTTATTACAAAACTAAGTTGAAATTTATTTCACTATCCAAGTACCTACTTACTATATATACCAGAATAGATACTTCAGAATAGGTTCTTTACCTAAGCGACTTACTTACCATTTCGCAATGTATTTTTTTATTCTTTATTGACAGCCCTTAGTAACCACAGAAAGTCAACCGTGACGTAGGAAGGTGAAAAGATGCAAAGTAATACGGACACTCGCGCGCCGTGATAAAGTTTTATTTAGCCTGCGTGCGCGATTTATCTAATTAATAATAACTATGTAGGCTATTAAAACGACGGCAAGCAGTCAACATCAAAGGAGTGTAACTTCTGTATCTAGTACTATTATTTATTCTGTGGTAGAGAGTAGTAGTGTTCTATGCACCTGAAATGTGACATGAATAGCTAGCTACGATTACCTACTACTAATCGACCCACAGGTTAGTACTATATAAATTTCTTGGGTTACTATTACTCATTAGTGAAACTAATGTTACATGACATGTGACATTGTGACATGACGTCTTGTCTACATGCATCTTACGACCTTCTTACAACCTACCTGTAGAGAAACTTTATTCAGGGATTTTTTTTATAAAATAAGGGTGACAAGCGAGCACACAGTGTACCTGATGGTAAGTAGATGCTGTGGCCCATAGACATGTTCATTTATTCTCGATTAAAATCAAAAGCAGATGCGTTGTCACCTCTGAGGACAAAGATGGGATGCCTCATTTCCAATAAAAATTATTTCCGGTTCTCTCTCTACACTCTCCCCACAGCAGCATTAAGCTGCTATTTTACGCTGGTATTCCGTCAGAGTGTGTTCTTACCCCGGTCAAGCCGACCCATTAGTGCTACAACCATAATGTAGCTGTAGCGTGGCTCTACATATATATATATATGCTCATATATATATATGCTCTGCATAGCATATTATAGTTCAAATCATCAGCAATCTTCGTGCAGTTACTAAGTGTCCGAAAATACATCGTATCCATAATTTACTAATACGTTAGTGATTTGCCTTTTCTTTGCGGCACTGCCTAAGTGAATTTATATTTTTTTTTAAAACTTATTTTATAAAGCTTACGTTTAATCATTACATTTTCATTATTACAAGTATAAGAAAGAGATAATTATATTACATTTGAAAAGCTAATACCACGCTGAATAACCCACATTCACACAGACACAACATAAGTACACTTACATATGAAGCATGTGAACACTCGCAACCAACTTCAATAAAGAAGGCTACAGAGACGTAGTCATATCTTAGGGGGTAAAATTATGTTTTTACTTGGCCAGAGTCATGCTGCAGCTATATTAGTAGTATACTTGTAGGTCGGCTCGGCCGGGGTAGGACCACGCTCTCACAAAATCAGCGTAAACTGGTAGCTTAAAGCTGCTGTGTTTCGTATGGTGAGTGTAGGGAACCGGTGACCTTTTTTACTAGAAATGAGGCATTCTATTTTAGTCTTCACGGGTGAAGACGTGTCTGCATTTTGATTCGTAATCGAGGATAGACGTATATGTCTATGAACTACAGTTACGACTTACCATCACGTGAACTATGTGCTTGTTTGTCACCGTATAAAAAATGAAATGACTCACAGCCGTTAACTGGCCTATTTGGCAGGCATTTTCACGGAACTCCTCTTAAACGACAGGACCAAATTTGATAAAAAATTTTGTGTGTTTGAGTGGTTGTTGGATGGTTTCGATTCACAATTAGATTTGGTAGGTGGCGCTTTTGTCGAGATCCAGAAATCACCCGTGCGAAGCCGGGGTGAATCGCTAGTCTATACAATCTATACAAATAAATAAAATTGAAGTGTCTGTTTATAATGTTAAAATAACAGCTTTTTACTGAATGCATATGAATGTATATACGGTACTTATAACAAAAACACAATTTTTAAAATTTTTGTCTGTCTGTCTGTCTGTCTGTCTGTTCGTTCCGGCTAATCTCCGAAACGGCTGGACTGATTTCGACAGGACTTTCACTGGCAGATAGCTGATATTCTAAGGAGTAACTTAGGCTACTTACATTTAAGAAAAAGAATTAGGGTTCTGAGGAATATGATTAAAACCCTAAATTACACGCGGGCGAAGTCGCGGGGAACAGCTAGTGTCTAATAAAAAGCCAATATTTGGCACAAAAATAAAACCAGACATTAAAGCTCAACACGGGGCGTAGTGCAAGGCAACTGATGTTGCGCTGGCGCTTGCTACGACAGCTGATAGAAAGTTGTACCAAGCCGCTTCAGTTGTTGACAACGCACCGCCGGTAACGGACGTTAGTCTGACGCAAATGTTACCGAACGCACGCGGGAAATAGTTGCGTCCGATTACCGTGACAAATAAAAAATATATATATATACACATACAAGTTAAATAAAACATCGTGCAGACTCACAAAATGGGTGTCAGTGGAAGGATTGCCGTACTTTTATTAACTTTATCTGTAGCTTTTTCTATACCAGTTGGAGACGACAGAAAGGCTTTCAACATTAAAGGTAAATTCCAAATTTTATTTGTTTTAAATTACAAAAAATCTTAATAATTTTTTTTAAATAAATATCAGTGTATAGTGGCAGCATAAGACAATACACTGGTGATCTCATGGGTGTCGAAGAGGCGATAGATGGAAACTCAAAGAGGAAAGCAGCAGCATTTTTCTGATAACTGAAAACAATAAAAAATGCTGTTTATAATCCGCCTTCCAAGCGAGGCAACGATGGCAAAATCCGCCCTATGAGGCAATCTAAGGGAGCTATGTTCAGGATTGGACTTTTGACAGGCTGCAATGAATAAATTAAATAATGAATATTACAATTTGAATTATATTTTGAAAAATATAATTTTCAACATATTTGTGTATTAATTGTGCAATGATCTCATTTTAAATCAGATATAAAGTCGTTAATTATACTACTATATATACTATTAAAAATCAAATATAATAATTAATAATTAAAAATTAAAAATATTAACATCAAGTGTAAGCCAAAGGATATTCTGAAGTGTTCACATTTGTACCAGTCGAGTTTATGATAGCCATAAATATAACAAAATCTACGAAAATAACTACGAACTAATGATCCAAAAATTAAGTGTTATAAAGAAATATAATTAGAAATTACTTATTATTGATTATCTAATCGACAACAAAATATAATTATCCTGCCCTAAATTTTTATTTCAATTATATTTTTTAAATTGCATTCATTGCGCTAAAAAAATTGGCTGCTTAAAGAAATCTGCCTAATCCTTTTTTTACCAATTTAAAAGTTATGCAACTAAGTTCACAGTTCGAATTACAAAACTAATAGAGTACTTTTACGGATAATTTCACGGCATGCCAAATTTTCTGCACAGCACGAATGACAATGACCCACTGAAAGCAATGGAACGTTATGCTTCGTCAAATCGCAAGAAAAAGCAATAGATACAATAAAGGAAAATGTTTCTTTGAAACAATGCAGCAAGACTAATACACATAAACCGTGAACTGAATCACTAATGTTACTTTTATTATTATGTTAATTTGAATCGTGTTACATAATAAATTTTTAAAGCTCTACACATGTTAAAAATGTTTAAAACAAAACGGTCTTAAACCTTTATAGTAATTACGTATAAGTTGGCCCCTACTCCATTGTAAACTTTAATTATAAGGTGATAGCGTTAAATAAATAAAAAATGTGTAATTCCTTAATTCATTAATTACAGTCTTTAAAAGTAAGCTGCCGAACATAGGCCTCATAGGAGGTATAATTGTCTCAGTTGCCGCGCTTGACAGGGGTTTTTGCAACCGCAGTTTTTTTCAATTATTTTGAGTTGTCTTCCGAAAGATGCTGCTGCCTATATCCTCTTTTATTTCCCTCTTACGACACCTTCGGGATCACATGGGGTAGTGGATGTTCTTTCACAGCCATGACAGAATATCAACACAATTTTACAATATTGTTGAGAAGCATTTTAACGTTATATATTTATTAACGTAACATGATTTATTTACGTAACATTCAAATAAATAGTACTCCATTTTAAATGATTTGTCCTCCCCTTCGTACCTTAAAGAGAAATTTCAATACCTTTCCTCCAACCACGACAAGGTACTTCGCTCTTCAACTAATCTGAAGATTTCAGTTCCATTACATTTTACTGGCTTTATCGGCGATTCTTTTGCTGTTCAGACTACACTACTCTGGAACTTCTTCCCTGAAGACACTAGGAAAGCACCAAATAAGATAACCTTCAAAACATTGGTCCGGGAACATCTTTTGAAAACAATGTCATCAGCATATTGTCAATACTTGCTACCTTTACCCAGACATATTATGTATGTACGAGTGTATATATGTGTTAAGGATAATTTATATATATGAATTATTATGTATTTCTTTGTATATGTTATAAACATATGCATTTATGTAATTTACAAGCCTTATTTTAATATGCGTAATATCTATATAAATTTATTATATTTAGTTTTTTAAGTCACTTGCCACTAATTTCTCACCACGCCATAGGTTGACTGGCAGAGAATGCTAACTGGCATTAAGTCCGCTCTTTGTAACCTTTATGGTTAGAAGGTTAGAACAATAAAGCTTTTAAATAAGTAAATATAAATAAATATATGTTCAATATTAATACCGTAATAAAAAAACTAAAACTAAAAACTTAAATTATCATACAGTCCCACTATCTGCGGTATAGTGCCAAGAACGCTGACTGCGTTTCCTCGCTGAATGGCTATACTTAGCGTTTGGGTGAGAAAGGAACCAACCCCATATATATTTAGAATGTTATGATTTTAATAGAACAAAGACTAAATGTAACTCGAAGATACCCTTTATGATTTTCTTAATGATTCTCTTGAAAAATATAAGTACTTTAGACGCGTTCATAAACAGACAGACAGACGTCTGTCCGTTTAATTATAAAAACGATATAAATGTATTTAATTGCCTATTTTTAGTCTCCTCAATCATTTTTGTCTCAAAAATATACAGTGTACAAACACATACAATTTACATTTTTATTATATGTATGTAAAATATCCTATATAATTATTTTACATTTTACACAAAATATGTTTTTGTGGAAGGGTGTAAGAGGGTAAAAAAGTTACCACGACAGTTAATGATGAAAACGCATTTATATAATGGCATTATTGTGTCGTAGCGTTATCCACACTTCATAATATTTAAACCGCATATTTATTTATATTGTAGTCTCTGCACAAAGGTTATTACTGAATAATTGAATTCCTTCAATGTTTCCATTATACCGTCCTGAAATTGCCTAATTGCTTCAACCTCCAACAGTGTGAACAACAATAGAAACCGAGCGAGGCTCTTAATGCGTAATGCTCAGTACTGAATATTTTCAACGCCATTGTTTAAATTGTCATTGCGGGTCGGAATCGTTCACTTCCGCGGAATATGGCTTGTGTAATTCACATGACATAATTTACGGGTCAGATCTTTTGTTAAACTTAAAACTTGTTTGTGTTAATTGCTCAGTAAACCGATCGTCGCATGCTCTACATTGAAATTATTAATTGGTTGAACACACGAGTGATTTTCTGACGATAAATCTCTATTTCAAGTCAGTGCAATGGTTCGAGATTTTTATTGAACTCTATCTCATTTGTATTAGAACCGCCTGATAAAAAAAACTATATTAACCAGAATTAAAACATACAATCTATTAAAGTGGAGCAGCGTCAAAGATACCGCGATCATACCTCATAAACATAATTATTAAACCGGTTCCCAAGCGTAGCAGGTGGTTTGGCCATCGGAGTTTTTTTTAGTATTTTGAGTTGTTGTCAGGAAGATGCGGCTACCCATCTCCTGTTTTATTTCTCTCTGTCGCCTCTCTGTCGTCTCACTACAATCACGAGATGATACGGAGCAGTAAATTATCTCACAACGCCACTAAATAGTGCGCCCCGCCGCCACTACACGGCACACATAATATACACATACTAGTATCTTTTTTTTATATGATAAGGGTGACAAACGAGCACACAGTCCACCTGATGGTAAGTGGTTGCTGCGGCCCATAGACATCTGCATCTATCCTCTATTACAAATCAAAATGTAGATGCGTTGTCACCCGTGAGGACTAAGATGGAATGCCTCATTTCCAGTAAAAAGTGCCTCCGGCCACCTGCACTCACCAAGCGAAACGCAGAGGTAAACCTCTACTTCACGCTGGTATTCTGTGAGGTCGTGGTACCACCCCGGTTCGAGCCGGCCCATCCGTGCGACAGCAAAAGCTGCCGCGTGGCTCTACCACTGTTAAAAATTAATTTATAAATCTATAAATTAATACGTGAAGAGAAGACTTAGAACCCCTTTTAAGTATATTGCGCGCCCGGAGGAGTGTGGGATTTGACACAGTTAAAGTTTATATATAGGAATGCAGAAACCTAAAATTTATATAAATGTTAGAAATACGTTTAATAAAATAAAATTAGAAAAAATATTATTTACGTTTATACTGACACTATAAATTGTTGTCAAATACATATTGGTCTATTAGAAATTAGATATCTGTGTTTTATAATCTATCTTTAGCTTTAAGCTGCGATTTGAAAGTGAAATATATAGCTTGCTTAATATACAAACTTAAAGATTTAATGAATATATAATACGGTCGAACTTCAACCACTGGATGACTACTTGTTATTATTATATTATAAAGGTTGGCAAAAAAAGTAATAAAACACTTGCACTATCATTTTCATTTTGTTTATTTATATACACACATATTATTTATAATTTTAAAAAATATGTATAAATAAAATGTAATGCATAAATAATGTTAAGGAACAGTTCGAGATCAATTAAATATCGAGGGAACAAAAAGGCTACTTAAGGGTTCGGAATTCTCTCTAAGAAGGGTTCTCAGATGCTGATATTAGGTCTGGTGACTTACTTGGGTGGGCTGGCAATTAACTGTTACAACTCGACAACGACGATTGCGTTAAATATTAAAAATGAAAGAATTAAAATTCTTTACCAACAAGTCAAATTCTATCGGAGAACAGTTTATCTTGTTTAAATATCAACTTTATACTGTAAATCCTTCTTAAAACCATCGTTTCAACATCTTCTCGACATTCAACGCATTCGAACTTATCAGTTTGCTTCGCCGTTCGTAATTGTAGGTACAGCATGGGAGTGGAATAGATTACCAGCATTTGTCTTACCATCAAATTACAATGTTATCTTCAAAGCAAGAGTTAATAGGCTTTTGTTTAGATAAGTCAGTGTGCATTATCATTTTCAACACTACCATCAAGTGCGATAGTAGTCAAACAGTGACTTACAAATAAATAAAACAAATCGTAATTCTCATAACCCCTTACGTCAAGAGTGATTATAAAATGGGTCAAATGCATGCTCTGCACAATAGGATTTCCATGTCATAACGTCAAGTCTTTTTAATCCCACGTCTGTATTTGACAAAAAGGCATAATTTAAATAGTTATAATGAACTTCAATCATCTACATACGTGCAAAACTACCAGAGAAAACCTCTATAACGGACACCCACAAACAACGAGGTGATTTCACGTGTTATGTTATACTGAGTTTTAGGCGAAAACTAACAAATAGCAATATTTTTATGATATTTGCCAAAAACGTGCTATGAGTGTACAACCAGTGCGTGTTCCCAGTAATGATATATGAATCTGAAACGTGATCCTTCATTGCTGGTCGTTTGACGAAACTAAGTTCATTATATTAGTTCTCTTTATCTCGCTTAGGGTTAAAATTAGGTAACATTGAGAAGAACTCAGATGGTCTTTTAGGATACAATAAGCTCTACCACATAGTAAAATCTATAAAAACAACACTTTTGTTAACTTATTTAATTGTCAACTTATGTAATGTTGGTTTTTTTCGTTCATATACAGCCTTTCACAAGTCCACTGCTGGACATAGACCTCGCACAAGAAAAGCCACAAAGCACAATGTTCTTTATCAACCCAAATATTCAACTACTGGGCCTCTCCCAATCTCCCATTGGGAGGATTTACCTTGATCGCTACGCTTGTCAGGCACATTTTCGATCTCTGTACCAGACGTCACACAACTTTGACGTCTCAACGTCGCTGGTATATTTTGCGTCTGACGTAAACGAAATAGTTGTTCGCCATCCATCAATGAGATCTTTCTGGCGTTTCCCGTTGTCGCCTTTTTCGACATCATTCCCCATCACACGGATACACCAATTTAATAAGGCAATTTAAACGTACAGTCGTGATTATGTGTAAGTATTTAGGTCATAATAAAGCCTAAAATATACGTAATATATTGACCTTTACAAGTCTACCATAATGCAGTTTTGTGTGAAATTTAATAGTCTCAACATAATGCACGATCACTTATTACTATAACAATAGATACATATACATAAGTATCGATGTTTGCGATAAGAAAATAGTTAAAAATTAAAATTTTTATACAACCGACTTCAATATAAACTATTAAGAATAACTCAAAAACTATTGGTCAGACCTTGATCAAATTCCACATGTGAAGCACCAACTTTCAAATAAAAAGAGAATCATCGAAATCGGTTCACCCAGTAAAAAGTTATGAGGTAACACACAAAAAAACATACAGTGGAATTGAGTACCGGCTCCTTTTTGAAGTCGGTAGAAAAATGGAGTTTGAGATGAGGTTAAACTATATAAACATTGATTCAAAAACTATTTCTATAAAACAAATAGAATCACCAATAATATTGACAATGAAAAGGTATCAAGAAATTACATCAATGTACAGTTTTATTATCGCGCGATTTGTAAAGAAGACTGGTTGCGTTTCCACTCTAACTCGTTATGCCTAACCTAGACATTTTATATTTTGATGATACACTCTTGTTTGAATTTCGCAATCGCGGAGAATTTCAATTCCAGTCGGAAAAAGTATATAATTATACTTTATCATCATACATTTTATTATCATAATATATTCCCAACGTGGTAGAGCCATGCTGCAGCTATATTAATAGTATAGTTGTAGCACGAATGGGTCGGCTCGACCAGGGAAGGACCACGCTCTCACAGAATACCAGCGTAAAATAGCTTGACACTGCTGTGTTTCGTATGGTGAGTGTAGAGAACGGGAGACCCATTTTACTGGAAAAGAGGCATTCCATCTTAGTCCTCATGGGTGACGACGCATCTGTATTTTGATTCTTTGTTGAGGTTAAATGTAGATGTCTATGGGCCGCAGCAACCACTTACCATCAGGTGGACTGTGTGCTCGTTTGTCACCCGATTCTATGTAAAAAAAAATATAAAAAAATAGTATATAACATAGTATTATGGTAGTTATAATTTTATTGAGCTGTGGAAGCTCAGGGGTTAAATTTAAGACGAAAGAAATAGTTATAAATTCAGAATATTATTTAATAAATATACAAACATACATTTTTGTGCATATAACAATATAAATCTAGGTGAAGATTTTGGTGATGCAAAAGAAATATAAATTCAATTCTTCTAACCCTTAATAAAGTGTGATTGGTTCTGTCAGTAGAAGTGCAGCATTTAACGATGGAATTGGCATTTTGTGTTGGCTGGGTCCTCTCTCGCTCGAACCGAAGTATTTGTGCTGCAGCCATTCATAATACGCTGCAGTGTAGTTTTAAAAAGTATACTTGAAATCTCAGTTTATGGAACAATTTATAATACTATAAGGTAAAGTCAGTCAGTAAAAACAGTCTTTATACGTCCCACTGGTATAGATCCTACTTCAGCCTACCATTACAGTCTGTTAATGTCTACTGCTGTACATAGCCCTATCCTATAGATTGCTTACTTGTTGCCAATAGTTTCCACTCTTGGCAGGCTGGTTCGCAACAGCAGTTTTTTTTAATCCGTTAGTTTTTTTTAGACCATCTCTAATTTAAGTTTCGTTTTACCGCCTTTTACGACAACTACGGGACGATATGGGTTAAGTTACTTGAAGAATATTAATATAATAATAATTAGTATTATTATTATTGCCAAAAACATTGTATCATTTAATTTTTCTAAAGACGTAGCAAACTGACTTCGCAAAGAATATATTTAATAAAAAAATCTGTAAACAACACATTAATATCAAACATAACACAATTTGTTTTAACGCACGTTGTGTCAAGTGTAAATTTGATCTACATGAAGAATGCATTCCTCTGGTTCGTTACCCCTGAGACGTCGAGCTTCGAACGCTCTAATACACCAATATTGACAATATTATACTTCGGCATTTACGACTTTTATTGCTAAGGAAAGGGCCGTCGGTCGTCGACGCTAAATGGTAAAAATAATAATATGGCGCAATACAACTTCTTTCTTTTTTATTAGTTTTCATTTTGTAAAACTTTTCCATTTTACACCTTTGAAATTATATTCTTGTGATAGACTCTAACTTTTATAATATTCTCCTTTGCAATTGCAATTCATTATCATTTTTACTATCCATTTTTTAAATTCCAAATTAAGCCCAATAATTTTTATTATTCTCTACCCGAAATACCCGAATACATTTGAACACTTTAATTAAACATTCTTATTTATGATTTCTATTTCATTTCTTTTGTATTGCATTTTATTACGCAATAGAGATGTTATGGTAAAAAACTTTGTGTTTTTTAATTGTAAAATGTCTGGGCCCGAATCGCAAACGCCTTTAGAAATTATTGATATGATTAATCATTATTGCTGAAATTGAAAAGTTTATAAATTAAGGCCCTTTATAATATTATTTGTAATTGAATCTCCAAATAATCACTTAGTACCATGAATATGTGTAATACGAAGTATTACGTGCTGATTACCTTTATTCCCATAAATAGGAAAAGTTATATAGACATTGTATGTCATTTCCCCCCCCCCCCCCCCCCCCCCCCCCCGCCCCGAATGAATTGAGGTTTGAACCTAATATATCAACAACTACCATTACGTATGATGAGAGATGGATTCGAAGTTTAAATACGCCAACGTCCATAATATTACTATTGGTTTTGTGCGTTGTTGTAGCACTGTATAATTGAAGTTGAGATTTTGGATGCAATTAAAAAAACACGTGGAGGACGAGGAGAATAAAAGTTGATTTTAAATACCTTTTAAAATAAAAAGAATACTTAAAGTATTTTGCTGTGTTTGCTTACGCTTATGATTTCAAGATTAACTTGCATATGCATTCATAAAGTACCTTGGAACGTCAAACTTATCGCATGCTTAATTAATACATTCATTGCCAGAAGACCCAGGAAACTGTAATGTCATAGTTTTTACCGTTTTTAAATATAAAATGAAGGCTAGTGAAGTGCGGAATACGGTTAATTATTTTAATTATTTTACCGTAGAATCTCAAAAATTTATGATTTTTTTAAACAAAAAATATTAATGATTTCCACTAAACCTACTATTATTCAGACGTTATTCCATCGACATCATTAGCAATAGAATATATCAAAGTCCACATGTGCTGAACATAGACTCCCCCCATAGATTACCTTCTTGGGGAGGGAGGTTGCATAATTCTGAATTCTACATACAAGAAAAATTTTTTAACGAAATAAAAATAAAAAATCTTACAGTGCATCAATACCGTTTGCCCTAGTAGTAATTAGTATGATGAAATGTTTTTTTAAACATATAGGCTTTAATTTTTTATTGCATTATAGACTAACAATTGTATTTGTATACCAAACATAATATAAACATCAAACAAATTACCTTTCATAAAACAGTTTGAGATATTAAAAATTCAGCGTCGTAAGGCAGGTGATTTGTTTATGTTGTAAAACACAGATAGCATCTATTTCATTGCAAATGCGATAAACCACGTTTCGGCCTTTATCGGAACCAATTAATATTGCTCCAAAGATTTCATTATTTTTCAGTTCCGTAATTACCAATACTTCCCTTTCGGCTTCCACGATTACTTCATTTGATATCGCTTCTTTGAATGCAATCGAAGCTCCAAATTTTCGAAGCGAGTGTTCATTTGTGATCGATTGCAGAATATACAGATTTCGTTACGAGTTATTATCAATATCGTGCAATAAACCTTACGTCATTTTCATTATGTCCCTGCAATTGCGTAAAAATAATCATTATTTTATAACAATTATTGACAAGTTGTTGATAATCGAATGACTAATTTACGTGACAATTTTATCATCAACATACTCACTTTTTTCTTTGGCAATAACTAAGTGAACGAGATTCCCGTATTCATATTATTTGATAAAAATTGATAACAATAATAATACTGTAACCCTTAGTAGCACCGTTCGCTTGTTTTAAAAAACAAATACCGAATTTAAAACGCGAGCAAATTTGCTGATTGATTACCTTTTTTACAATTTCAATCAGTTAATTTCAACGATACTTATGCTCGTCATTATTACACCCGCCCTAAACAACGTGTTTACCGGTACGAGGTTGCCACTCGAATCTTTCTTTCATATCAGTTGTCGGTTCTTCGAACTTTATGGCCGGCCCATTGCCACTTCATTTTACTGATCCGTTGGGCTAAATAACTCATAATTTATTAAAATATATAATAATATAGTGGTATATACAAGTATTTCTTATGAAATAAACTCTTACTGAGCCTTATTTCGCTACAAGCTTTTTATGTCGCATAAAACATCGACGTAATGTATTAATTTACATACCCATATATCTAATGACATTGGTTGCTAATTTTTACTGATGAAAAACTACCCATTCGACCTTTTTTAAATTTGCGGTTTAATTAGGAAGATACAAAACATACAAAGACACATAAATTATAGAACGTCATTTAAATTAAATTAATTTAAAAAGAGGTTTTTGTAGGTATATCAAGTTGCTTCTTCTCCGAGAAGAAGCAACATGATTGCAGCATGACTCTACCCTACGTGGTAGAGCCACGCCTCTACTATAGGTGATAGAGCCACGCTGCAGCTATATTATTATTGTAGCACGAATAGGTTTGCTCTAACAGAAAAGGACGACGCTCGCACAGAATGCCTGTTAATGGAGGATAGACATAGATGCCCATGGGCCACAAGATCCACTTACCATTAGGTGAACTGTGCGCTGATTTGTCACTTTTATGCTATAAAAAACACCATACCTAAGGATACCTATTGATATTGTTTGTTTTAAAAAAGTATATAATCATAAGTATGAAAGAAAAAGATGTTTATTAGACGCATGTAACATACTTAAGGTATGTTCATCAAGTTAGATTAGAAACAATATAAAATTATAATGGAAACAGTTTGTTCATTGATTTTTTATCAGGTTTAAAAAAATAAGAGTAATAATGTAGAAACTTTTAGGTGATAGAGCCATGCTGCAGCTATATTAGTAGTATAGTTGTAGCACGAATGGGTCGGCTCGACTCGGGAAGGACCACGCTCTCACAGAATACTAGCGTAAAATAGCAGCTTACACTGCTGTGTTTCGTATGGTGAGTGTTAAGAACCGGAGACCCATTTTACTGGAAAAGAGGCATTCCATCTTAGTCCTCATGGGTGACAACGCATCTGCATTTTGATTCCAAAACGAGGATAGATGTGGATGTCTATGGGCCACAGCAACCACTTACCATCACGTGGACAGTGTGCTCGTTTATCACCCTATCCTATAAAATAAAAAAAAATAAACTAGTAAAATTTTTTATACCAATAAAACCGTCATCAACCGTCGTCGTCATCTGAAATGTTGATAAGATCCAAACACAGATTTTCGTAACCGCTCCAGTGATATAGGTTCCATAGGTGAACGTTAGATGGTTATTTAGCTATTTTCAATAGACCAAAACTTAATTTATTTTCTGTTTCCTCTGAGTCAAAAAAGAGTGATTAATTTATTCTTCGTTCAAATAAAATAACTATTATCCTGTACTTCTAAATTTTAGCTGTATAGTGGCGGTGTAAGAATATCCATTACTCCAATCATCCCGTAGGTGTCGTAAAAGGCGACGAAAGGAAACTGGAACATTTTGCTGGTAATATCTCTAAATATTAAAAAGCTGTGGTTGCCAACCCGCTTGCCAAGCGTGGCAACTATGGCCAATCCCCTCCCCCCTCCTATGAAGAAAATTTATCTATTATTATTTATTTTTATTTAGAAATCTATAGGGGAATCCCATGTTCGGCAGTTGGCCTTTATAGGCTGTAATGAAATGGATAGACTTCAAAATTTTGCAGTAGGAAGATATATAAAATATTGCACATATATGTACTCCCTCCGGCAGGCAGCAGCGTTAATGGTGCAGGACGTCTCGTACTGTGATCGTCAATTAACCTGCCAAATGTAATGATTAAGACATATTTCCCTACATGGAAAAAGTCCATATCCAGCAATGGAACTTTACGTGCTGTTAAGAAGAAAGAAGGAGAAGAATTCGTCGGTCTTTACGATCCGTTTATGAAAATTTGCCAACGATGTTAAGAAGCTGGCTTATATATTTTCGTTAAGGTTATTGAACAGCAAATACATTTCTATTGAACAATTTTAACTTAATCACTAAGATTTTGATTAGTAGGCAGTCATATGCTACGATCACCTGTTTTTCTCTTTTTTCATGTATCTCGAATATATTTTAATCGGGTTTTTAGAGTTCCGCTCAATGTTTTGATTGCAGATAATAAAAAAAAACTTGTGCTATCAAAGCTTGCAGATGCCCAATGACTTGTGTTCTAATAGAATAACGTTAAAATTTGTTCAATTACATAATATATTATGAATTACAATAGAACCAGTATGGTAGCGCTCAATTCATTCCTAGGGGTTATTTTCATTAATGTATTTCTTAACCCTTTTTTTAGAGTTTTATTTAATAACACAAAACACACATAACACAACAAATCAACATAATCTTCGTGACGATTGCATTAATTATAGTATTTTGGTGGTGTAATCATTTTGTTTACATCAGACGTACAATACTCCAATGATGGGCAGCAGCGCCGAAGATGCGAAACGTTTTTAAATGTCGTTGTTACAGAACAAGCGGTCGTGACAAACGAGCACACAGTCCACCTGGTTGATACTGTGGCCCATAGACATCTACATCTATCCTCGAATAAACATCAAAATCCAGATGCGTTGTCATCACTGCTGTGGCTCATAGACATAGATCTACATGTATCCTCGAATAAAAATAAAAATCCAGATGCGTACTAAGATGAGTACTAAAATGGATTGCCTTGTTTCTAGTAAAAAGGGTCTCCGGATCCCTACACCCACCATAAGAAATACAGTAGCATTGAGCTGCTATTTTACACTAGTATTTTGTGAGAGCGTGGCCCTTCCTCGCTCAAGTCGACCTACGCGCATGTCTCTACCAAGTTCAAACGTGTCGGAGCAATTTTAAATGTGATCTTCAATCCAACGGAATAACTCCTCGCCCGTTACCCATAAACCATAAAAAGGTATTTAGGACCTATGTAGTGGCTGGATGACAACCTATTGAAATTTTCGGGCTGAAGAAGAAATTATATACAACTCATTAAATAATACTACGGAACCAGCTTTATTTGAGCTTAGTCAGTTTTACATTTATTTATCAGGTTTTATATATTTATCAAAAACTAGTTTTGCCCTCATACTATGTTAATTTATTAAATGTTAAATAATTAACAGCGATAATTCCTCTCTATTAGATTTATATCAAATAATATATATTTCCGGTGCAGGTCGGTAGCGGCGTCAAAGTATCTAACCCGTTTCATCCCATGGGTGTCGTTGAAGGCGATTGAGGGAAACTAAAACAGGAAATGAGCAGCAAAATATTTCTGATAACAACTAGAAATAATTAAAAACGATTGCCGACATGCTTTACTGATTCTATCCAGACCAAATTTCGATTACGGCGGCCAGTCTCAAAGGAGGCAGGATTACAAAAATAGTGCCCGAGTGTATGTACTGGCACAAGTGCACTGTCTATTCTATTCTATTCTCTCACTCTTTTGGTCCGCTGGCACGGTTATCCGACGTGACCGGAGAAGGATCAGGCAAAGGACTAACGGCTTTACGTGCTTTCCGAGGCACGGGGGTGAAACACCGGCAATTTCCTGACCCCGGGCTGCTACTGAGAATTTCTTGACAGAAAAACTCAATAACTGATTTTGGCCCAACCCGGGCTTCGAACCCGGGACCTCTACCACCACTAGACCAACGAGACTTCTACAAATATGTGGCAATCTAGGGAAGGCGATGGTGTAATGGCTATGTAGGCTTTAATAGTCTGTAATGATGATGATGATGATGATGATGATGACATATTTTTCGTCCTTCTTTTTCATTTGAATGATTGATATTTTGAGTAATGCAAATTCGTTACTTTTTCTACCGACTTCAAAAAGGAGCCGGTACTTAATTCGACTGTATGTTTTTTTTATGTGTGTTGCCTCATAACTTCTTACTGAGTGAACCGATTTCGATGATTCGTTTTTTATTTGAAAGCTGGTGCTTTACATGTGGTCCGATACAAATTTGATCTAGGTCTGACCAATAGTTTTTGAATTATTCTTAATAATTTATATAGAAGTCGGTTGTACAAAATTTTTAATTTCAAGTTATTAATGTAGATATAATAAAAATTATGTGCGTTTATAATGACTCTCGACTATAACCATGTAACAAAATACTATAAAATCTCTATTTTTGACTCTCCTATTACAAGATTGGCCCTTTTTTTAATGACCACCACTAAATAAGTCCATTCCTAGTAATAAAACTGCTCTGTTAAAAGCTTTTAAGTCTACGAGTAGACCTACGATGTATGTACACACTTTAAGTGCGTTGCGTAGAATGTGCAAAAAATCAAGTTTTATATTTACTTTTAAAATAAATTGTTGCTATTTATTGCGTCAACGCATTGATTCTTCAAACCTTTTTAATTAATACTATTATGAGTATTAGATTACTTTTTTTTATAGGATAAGGGTGACAAACGAGCACACAGTCCACCTGATGGTAAGTGGTTGCTGCGGCCCATAGACATCTACATCTATCCTCGTTTGCGAATCAAAATGCAGATGCGTTGTCACCCGTGAGGACTAAGATGGAATGCCTCATTTCCAGTAAAAAGGGCCTCCGGCCACCTGCACTCACCAAGCGAAACGCAGAGGTAAACCTCTACTTCACGCTGGTTTTCTGTGAGGTCGTGGTACCACCCCGGTTCGAGCCGGCCCATCCGTGCTACAGCAAAAGCTGTCGCGTGGCTCTACCACTGTTACTTGTAATTAATTTAATGAGCTGTGTGTATGAGGCTAACTGTTCTCTATAAATCTCGCAGTACGCGAGCAACCCGAGTTCGATCCCCGCCGACTCCAATGAAATTCGTAATTGCAATTGCCATGCGCTCGGCGATTAAGGAAACATCGCGAGGAAACCTGCATGTATAAAATAAAAAGATCGAGGGCATGTGAATTCCGCCATCCGGAACGGCGCGGCGGTTTTATTACTTCCGGAAGTTATAGGAATGTCCAGCTGTGGGACTTTAATAACAATGAGAGGAGAACCATTATTTAATATCCTTTTTTAAAGGTCTCAGTATATTTTCTTATTATATTTTCATATCTTATAACTTTAGGATTTAAAAAACATGCAAGGGCCATAAAAGGAATCTTAATCGAAAAAATTACTGCGGCCGTAAATTTTTATCACGCCTCTCCTGAGGACTTGATGGCGTCAGACAGGTCAATGACCACCATACAACTCAGTACCATACAAGAACAGTGAAAGCGAAAGAAATTGAAAGTTCCTTTTTGTATTAAGACAGCTATCTTTCTTGGTGTTCAATAATATGCATAATATCATTATGGTAATTTTCTGATATCATAATTACATCTCTTACAAATTTATACATGGTAGAGCCATGCTGCAGCTACATTATGGTTGTAGCACGAATAGGTCGGCTCGACTGGGAAAGACCACGCTCTCACAGAATACCAGCGTAAAATAGCAGCTTAACGCTGCTGTGTTTCGTATGGTGGGTGTAGAGAACCGGAGACCCTTTTTACTGGAAACAAAGCATTCCACACTCAGGAGGCACGGGTGACAACACATCTGCATTTTGATTCGTAATCGAAGATAGATGTAGATTTCTATGGGCCACAGCAACCACTTACCATCATGTGGACTGTTTGCTCGTTAGTCACCCTTATCCTGTAAAAAATATGATAACTGGAAGTTGGAAATCCAATACCATTTTTGAAAGCTTTGCATATTATCATTAGCTAAATAGCTTTCTGTTAATTTTAAGTATAAATTTCAATTTCATAGGAAGGAAAATTCGGGTTTAACACATTTAATATATCATTTTGACTATAAAGGTAAATTTTGTCTATTTACCTAAAAACTCCATTTAAGTATTTAAGCAAAAATTAACACTGATTAGAAAGGCGTAGCAAAAGAAAAGGGACATGTACACAGGCGTCAGATGCAAAGGGGCAAAAAATTGGCTATTTAAAAAAAATTAGCTGATAAAATATTCAGTAACCTTTCAGTGACGAACACTGCAGCGTTGCAATGTCGACACACTTGCTAAGGGTTCAGGATATAAATAAAAATAATTTATAGTGTCTTATTAATTTTAAAATAATTCCAATTTAATATTTTTAAATACTTCTAATATAGATGGGTGTGAAAGGCGACCTTGTTGGCTCTAACAGCCACGGGGGGCAAAAAACCCATGCTACCCCTCACCTGGTGGCGCTTTCTTAACTAAAATTTATCTTTAGCGAAAACCATTAAAATTAAAAGTAATGATTGTGCCAGATCAAGAATTTTGTATAGGGTTAATGGGCCGGCTGTATAATAGACGACATCACACCATTTGGTCTCTTATGTATCGTAAACGCTGAATGTGGGAAATGTGAGAATCATTTTACGGCTTCCGGTAGATGCCGGTGAAACATAATATAACTAACAGTGATTTCAGTACTTATAACAAAAGCACAATTTTTAAAAAATTTCTCTGTCTGTCTGTCTGTTTGTTCCGGCTAATCTCCGAAACGGCTGGACCGATTTCGACGGGACTTTCAATGGCAGATAGCTGATGTTATAATGAGTAACTTAGGGTATTTATATTTTAGAAAAAGAATTAAGGTTCCGCGCAACATAATTAAAACCCTAAATAATACGCGGGCGAAGTCGCGGGGAGCAGATAGTATGGAATAATATTGGCTTGTATAGGGACCACATAATATTTTCTGAATCAAATCTTTAAAGCTTTTAAGCCTAAATTGTATACGTAACCATTTCATATTCTTTTTATCATTTCAAAAATGTCTCGCCTTAGATAAACAAAATGTTATTGGCTCTTTCAGATAATCTACCTAAATTGTCACGAAGTTGCCATTTGCCGTTATTACATATTGCCATTAGGTACTGTAACATAGCATATTCTTACACACGTTTAATTCCAAATGAAGTATGTACCTACCTCATTTAAATTTGACATCAAGGCATTGAATACATCGTTGTGCAATAAGGGTAATGTGGCGCCAACAAAACCGCAAAGCGAAACAATAATATGATACTTACATGTTTCAAATAACTGAGTACCGCGGTATTGGTTACTTATTTTCATTAAAATTAAATTTCTCCTTTTAACATTTCGTTTTAATGACAATAAGATGATAAAAATTGGCTGTATTTACAAATTTATTATCAAACTGTTCCCCGCGACTTTGCCCGAGTGGAATTTATTACGATTGGATTACATGTGTTTTCATTTTCTTACGCGGGACCCTAATTAAAATAAAAGGAGCCTAAGCTACTCCTTATAACATCAGCTATCTGCCAGTGAAAGTCCCGTCATAATTGGTCCAGCCGTTTCGGATATTATCCGGAACAAACAGACAGAGAGAGAAAAAATTTAAAAATTGTAATTTTGTTGCAAGTGCCGTATATACTTTCATATCCATTTAGTAAAAAGCCGTTATTTTGACATTAAAACAGACACTTCAATTTTATTTATTTGTATAGACATAGACAACGCTTAAGATACGTTCTAAAGCTCTAAAATAAAAGAATGTAATATTAGATTAGCGATAGACGACTGCGAATGATCTGGTCATACGAGTGAACTGCAACTACTAATATACATACATCATTATAATTAAATATTAGTAACAACTAACTTTCCATAATCGAATAATAATTAATAAAGATACAAAACGTTATCGTCCCTGAGAAAAAGATAGAATGCACGTTCTGTCAAGAGCCCAATGCTGAACGTGTGCATCTCCCATTTTAGAAACAAGATCCTTTTTACTGGAAAAGGGGCATTCTATCTTGGTTCTCACGGCTGACAACGCATCTGCACTTTAATTCGCAAGCGAAGATAAATGTGGATGTCTATGGGCCACAACAACCACTTACCATCAGGTGGACTGTGTGCTCGTTTTTCACCCTTATTCTATAAAAAAAAAACAGATAAAGACATTGTACTACATACAGATATACTGTGCAAAAAGCATCCTACTATGAGGTAAAAGTAAATGAAATTCTCTACAGTTTTGGAGATTTACGCCCCAAGTTCGTATCCGCCATAAAACTATTAACATTGACCAATATACTAGCTTAAGATTTAAATTTAAAGATTAATTGACATGGTTAAGAGGATTTCCTGACTGCGAGAAATTTGAAGAATTGATTTTAACGATCTAATGCTCTGTGCCTAATGCAGCTTGGACATTATCTATACAAATAAATAAAATTTAAGTGCCTGTTTATAATGTCCAAATAACAGCTTTTTACTATATGCATATGAAAGTTTATACGGCACTTTAACAAAAACACGATTTATAAAATTTTTGTCTGTCAGTTTGTTCCGGCTAATCACCGAAACGGCTGTACCGATTTTGATGGGACTTTCACTGGTAGATAACACATGTTATAAGGAACAACTTAGCCTACTTATATTTTAAAAAAATATTTAGAGTTCCGCGCAACAAAATTAAAACCCTAAATTACACGCGGGCGAAGTCGCGGGGAACAGCTAGTACTTATTTAAAATTCACGAAATAATCTTGTTTCCTATTCCAAATCTAAACCGATTTTTTTTTTCTAAGAACATCCCAAGTAGATTTGCCCCAATTCTTTTTTAATTTTATATACGTATAATGGAGATATCACTGGCCAGTTCTAATATAAACTAAGTATAATAATGAGCAGATTTCTAATTTTGAAAATAATAACTTTATGAAAACATAAATATCAGTATGTGGCAATGGTATATTAACATATTATATTATATCGTAAAAAATATTTATTCTAGTCTCATTATCCAGGAAACAGTAACAGTACGTTAATTTGTATGGGAGAAACTTTGCCAGGATTCATATAGAATTATTAATAATACTCATTTGCTAGCATTCTTTAACAAAATTTAAATATTATTTTATCACAAGACCTTGCCAATACTATTATATACACAGACAATCGTTTTAGTTCATGAAGCAAATGTACGAATTTTAATGTAGCTATTGAAGCTTATGGAATGCTAAACATACATCTCTATCTTGTGACATTACGAAGTAGGTATTCGTTTTTAAATCTCGTCAGGCATTTTCTATACACATTTTTGTGTTCAATGCTCTACCACTCCCTTATTGCAACAACGCTTTCAAATGTCATGATGAAGGATTTATCAGACTGTTGGGAATTAAGTTAAACATTGCTATTCACATTGTGTTAGGGATTAAGTTCGCGTGCTCGTTAGCGAAAGAGTGCACTGTAAGGATGCCGATGAAGGCGCGTTACAACATACGATCACAATGCAGTAGGCCGGTACGCTGGTACTTATATGTTGCAGGGAAATTTCGAAACGCGTTTTGTTGAAAACGCCCGCAGTCCGTGACGAAGTGAATGATCCCAATTGAATGATACTTAGCGTCTGTGAAAAGCTTAGTTTGCGATTATTTCCTAATTTAATAAAAAAGCAATTATTATTTAATTTATGCTTAATATGATCTATCACTTATACAGAAGGATAATAGTTATAAATACAACGTATATTGCTAAATATACCATGTCAGCACAGCCTATCAAAAATCCACTGCAGTACACAGACCCCCTCCATAGATATCCTCGTAGGGGAGATATTTAGAATAGTTGTCACGCTTGGCAAGTGGGTTTGCAACCGTAGTATATTATTTTTATTCAGCTGTTAACAGATAGATCCTGTTGCCAATATCCTGGTTTAGTTTCCCTCATCCACCTCTTACAATACCCACAGGATGATATGGCGTAGTGGATATTCTTACACCGCCACTACACGGTGAAACTGCATTGAATTTTTCAAAAAATGTATTACAATTCTCATTTTTGAACTAGAAAAGTGAAATCATAGCATCACAATCGCAGCACACACATTCATCATAAAGAAGACGGAGCGAAAAAGTGAAAATTTAAAAATAAGTATTTGTTTTATTCTTACCTTCTCAAGTCCATCGCACTGTATTGCTATGAATTATGACGTGACTAGATGAATACGGCTCTACAGATGATTTATGTTAACGTTTACATAAATAGTTTTTTTTAATTAATTTTTCGCCTTTTTTTTAAAAAGCGAGACCATGCGGTTGTGTCCTGGCTGACAAAAAAATTGTTTAAAATTTAATCACACATATTTTCATCGTTCGAGCAAGCAAAATATATTAATAATAGTTGCATCAACGTCATTGCTATATTTTGTAGCTAAAACTGTTTACAATCTTCAAATTAATAATCCGTGCAAAACTCAACACAGTAGAAACAGTAAGATAGAGATTACATCATATTTTATGTATCACATTAAATTATCATCATAATCATCACTAGCCTTTTAAAGTCCACACATACAAGAATGTATAAGCGAGCAAGTACTTCATAGAAGATTTACCCATATTTACTACACTGGGCAGGCGTTTTCATGAATTCAGAGTCGAGACCCTCACACTGTTTATCCCATATCCACTGCGTGAGAGTGAATTTTCCATCATCAGCCAATTTTCAGGGGTTCAGAGGCTCGTCTTTTAAGCGGTCGTTTATTCTCACAAATAACACATAATAGACATGATGATATTTTTATATATTTATTTAACTTTGCTTTTACCACAGATGTTCTCCTGACATCGTTTATTATTCATAAAGGGAACACAAAAGAAAATTCGCGACGTACAAAGTTGAATTTTATTTCGTCACAGATTCGACACGGACTTAAGTATAAGTAATTTAATTATAATTAACCCCTTTTGGAGCTATTTTAAAAGTTAAAAAATTAATACATTCTTAATTTGAATACATTATTCACACGTTACGTATTACTCCTAAAAAGGTGGAAGGGAAAGTGGCCAGTAATGTAAAACAGGAATAAAATTGCTTACGTTGTAAAGAATTTCCCAGTTTAATCACCTATATGGCTACATTACACGCATGAGTTATGTCCGTAAGGCTGCTATAAATTTAACATTATATAAGGACTTGCTTGCTAATATTTATGAATCAACATTAAAAAGTCAATTACAGCGAACATTAAAAATGCAAATAATTTAAAGCTTATTTAGTTTAAAATAATCATCTGGAAATATTTTATTTTTAAAAGTTATTTTTCAAAGACTAGCCAAACTTAAAACTTAATTCAAACATTTAAACAATGATATACCGTTATTGCCGTTTTTAAAAATACGAGTAAATAAGGCTTCTACTTTTATTAGAAACTAGCTGTTCACCGCGACTTCGCCCGCGTGTAATTTAGGGTTTTAGTTTTGTTGCGCGGAACCCTAAATATTTTTCTAAAATATAAGTAGCCTAAGTTACTTCTTATAACATGAGCTATCTACCAGTGAAAGTCCTGTCAATATCGGTCCAGCCGTTTCGGAGATTAGCCGGAACAAACAGACAGACAGACAAAAATTTTATAAATCATGTTTTTGTTATAAGTACCGTATATACTTTCATAGGCATATAGTAAAAAGCTGTTATTTGAACATTACAAACAGACACTTCAATTTTATTTATTTGTATAGATTATCTCAAATTGAATGCGATTTATGGGCAACAACAACGCGTAAGCGCGCTCTTCTGAGTGTATTTATGAATTACAATCAGTTAAAATAATGCATTACCACGCATCTTCAATGTAACAGATATAAAGGACAGAATGTTTGAGGTTTTTTTAATTAATTTTTCTTCACCATTTGCCTATATTATATATTCTGAACCTTCTTTACAAAGGCCGGTTATTGCAAAATAACCCTGTATAAATTAATAACCCACCTAATTTCAATTGTGGTTTTCTAAACACACATTCATAGAATATTCACTCGTTTTTATTATTGTTTACTTTATTCCAATGAAAGTAAAAACAAACCCTATTGTTTAAACGGTACTTAAATGTTTATATTGCGTAAAAAAGGTAACTGAAAAAAAAATAAGACAAATCTAACGACACCTCAAATGTTATAACATCAATCGATTTAGGCTACAGTGTGCCAAGAAAGACATAATTGCATTCACTCGAAAAACACTATCCTCAAAAATTGTAAACTTAGAAATATTATAATATTTCTACTTTCATACTTACGTTTATATTTAACTGTTTTTTACTGTAATACATTCGATCAAACATACAAGAAATAGACTAGACATTAGATAAATTCTTGGTATTACAGTTATTATAGATAAAGACGATGCACTAAGATAAAACATAATCAGATACCATATTACATACACGGGAACACGAAATATCCTGATCCAATAAGGTTCATTTATGACGAAAACGACAACACTCTCAACCAGTGTCTTTGAACAATGCTGCTTTGTCATTGTGGTGAAATTCGAAGAAAACCAATCACGATATCGTTCCTTCAAACTGTTTATTATTACTTTTTGTGTAGTTTGCCCAATCACTTTGAAGAAATTCAAATATGATCAAATTATTTGCAATTACAGAGCGTGTAAGATAGGCGTGCCGAGCTTAAATTGTATGTTGAGCATATATCGAAATGTCATTTCGAAATACATCTTTAGAATAGGGTATTCCAATGTACGTTCCTATTTAGACGACAATTTGAACTTTTTGAATTTACGAATTATAAATCTATAAACATTCATATTTCTGACGGATTTGAATAAAACTGTAGTATAAGAATTGCCTGTAATGTGCCAAAATTAAGAGTAGTCATCTTGACAAATTACCATTTATGTAAACGACGTTGATGAAAATGCGAATTATTAAAAAAAACCTCCTGCAATTTTTTATGCTACGTCAGTGTCTTGTGATCTCTTCGAGTGAACAATATTTGCTTAGGACCTTACTTGGGACTGAAATGACAACCCTAACTGTTGACATTGCTTCTTTCTCAACCACGTTGTGTCGATGAAAAAGTCGTGACCGCAGAAACCCAAGTGCAGTCACTCGCAATTGCAGTGATTTGGCAGATCTTTATTTTGGTTCGACGTTTTTGACATGATCAAAAATGGCCAATTATATGCTATTCAACTGTCGATACTTCAAATCACTCATAAATGGCTTATTAACCGTTATAGCAGTAGAACTTCTTTTCTGTGTAGAAAACTTTAAACTTTTTTTAAAAGTGGTGCTACCTTTAATAGGCTTAAAAAAGTACTTAATAATATAAATACTCCACATTTATTGACACTTAACATTTTCCAAATATGACACGTATGTATTATTATATTGTATACAATAATATATATGTGTATAATTACTTTGAGGATTACATTAAAACATTTGAAAATGATTTTCGCGTATTGATGTTAATATTGTTTGAGATTTGGTGATTGATTCCATGTCAGAACCTAGATATAAGTAAGAGAAAAACAGTTAATTTAAAGAAACTGTAAAACAACTTTGTAGCGTCTGTGTGTAGTTTGAACAACTTTGTAATAATTGACGAAGTAACCACCAAACGAAGTAACAAATTGTGTGAAAATTAAAATAAATACATTAGGGAGACAATTCCTCATAGCGTAGCAATGGTCGACGCTAGGGTTATTGTGAATCAAAGAAATTAAAAGCTGCGAAAAAGAATTGTGACGATTATGGACCTAATGCAGTGTCAGTAAGAGTAGCATTAAGTTGATTCAGGCGTTTTCAGTCCTGGATTTTTGATGTCAAAGATGCAGCTCGCTCTGGGCGCCCTCATACTGATAAAGTCTATGTTGATCTTTTTTAAAAATGAAAAAGTGGAGCAAGATCGTCATATTAGTACCATAAAACAGTTTTAACCCATTTGAAAAAGTCTGGCTATACAAAAAAACTCGATATTTGGTTACCACACGAGCTCACTGAAATAAACCTAAAGAATCGTGTACTCATTTACGATTCTCTATTGAAACGTAATGAAACCTAACCATTATTGAAAAGATTAATCACTGGTGATGAAAAGTGAATCACCTACGACAAAAACGTGTGAAAAAGATCATGATCAAAGGGTAGTCAAGCTCCACAGTCTGTAGCGAAACCCGGATTAACTCTCAACTCTCAACAGGTGATGCTGTGTGTATGGTGGGCTAGGAAGCATTGTTTATTATGAGCTTTTACCGCCGGGCAAAATCATCGATTTGAATTTCTACTAATTAGATTAGCAACTAATTAGACTCCAGCAAGAATTTAATAAAAAAGGGGTGGAATTGTTTAACCGAAAAGGAGTGATTTTACATCATGATAACGCCAGACCACACACATATTTGACCACTCAGCGAAAATTGATAGAGCTTGGTTGGGAAGTGTTAATGCGTCCACCATATAGTCCTGACCTTACCTTCAGATTTTTACCTGTTTCAGTCTCTTCAGAATTCTTTGGAAAATGTTAGGTTAACATCAAAAGAGTACTGTCAAAACTACGTGTCGCATTATTTTTAATCAAAAATCCTACGATTTTTACAGCAATGGGATTATGATGTGTAACAAGTTATCGAACAAAATGGCACATATATATATATATATATATATATATATATATATATATATATATATATATATATATATTATAATTTAATGTAATTATACTTTGAAAAAAAAATGTCTTGAATTTATATATAAAATACGAAGAAACTTTTTCCCCGACCTCATATGATATTATTCAATAGTTGTTACACTACGTCTTAATACTAGTCTTTATATTTCAGTTTGAACTTCAAATAGGACATATCTAATACAGACATAGGTAATGAAACTGGCTAGAAATATTCGCACATAGTCTAAATTGACTATTGTTTATGAGCACAATGAAACAGCTATTTAATTGTATTAATAACAATTATTATATACATTTAAGCATTAAAATAACGTTAAACTGCACTAAATCAAGGACACTGTCGTATAAGGTACGTGTACCTTGCATCAATAACTGCTCCTGGTGATGATTTCAAAACGCTTGTGTTTAAAGCTACCATTGCTCTAAACTGAAATACAACGACTTAAGTCATAATTTTTGTTGCATATTCGCAGCTTCTCTTAGGTACGTATATCGTTGTAGCAGTCAAATTATCAACATACGAACACACTGATTAATCTAGGTCAAATTACTGAACGGCAATTACACAACTTTTCTTATTAGTCTGTTATGTGAATCTATTATGTCAATACCAGCTTTGTATTACGCATTTGCATGAAATACTAAATACTTTTTATGCGCGAGGTTAAACATTTTATAGTACGAATAAGTATAACGTGAGTTATTATAAATAAATAAAACGAATGCCTTATGGATTATTATAAATTGCGACGTACATATTTTATTACATTTTTATAAATTTCTTATTGCTGGAAGTTACTTACCAAACACTTGTATTTCAGTAACCTGAGTTCAATTTGGCCTCACTGTCAATGTCTTTAAATTGTATAATAAGTAGTCAGGAAGTTTGAATTTGTACACGGTTTATCTTTTTTTTTTAAGTTTTGTCATGAAGAAGTATATGTTTAACTTTTTGTATTTGTTTATTTGTCTTTCACGTTGCAAATGACGTATAATGCACAAATTTAGTTAATTAATTAGTAAAACATAATCGATTTTTTCTTTAATACTTAAATAGCTACACTTAAATAGCTTATATTTACAATAGAAATTATTTTGCTCATTTATAAGCAAAATATTGCGGCTTATCAACTATTAGAAAAAAACGGTCAAGTGCAAGTCGGACTCGCGCACCGAGAGTTCCGAACAAATCTGTAGGTATATAAGTTTAAAATTATTAAAAATATTTTTATTACATGATGTAACTAAAAATTTATGCTTTTCGCAATTTTTCCTTTACTTGTGCTATAATACGTTGCTTCGTACCAAATTTTAAGATTCTGAGTTCACGGAAGTACCCTGTAGGTTTTGATTCGTGGCATAAACGGCTGTATCTTTTGATTGCTTTGGCTTAGAAGTTTGATTTTTTCACAGCTCCAAGGGACAGTAGACATGAGTATTTGATATGAATTTCAGCTTGATACCTCCTCGCGTTCCTGAGAAATAGAGTCTTGACAGACAGACAGACGGACAACAAAGTGATCCTATAAGGGTTCGGTTTTTTCCTTATGATGTACGGAACCCTACAAATTGTTACTTTATTAAAACTACAGCCACTCGTCACGGCCCATCAAAAGTCCACTGCTGAACACAGGCTTCTCCATTGATTGTTTTATGGGGGTGGATATTTGCCATAGTTGCCACGCCTGTACAAATGCGGTTGCCAACCCGATTAACAGGTCCATCTCCTAGTTTGTTTCCATCTTAATTTTCAAGTTCGATTTAGACTTAATAATTCCAAGCAACTGGCTTAAACAATTCAAAGAATAATTTATTGTTTGGCTTATTTTATTTTATACAATAGTAGCAAATGCAATTATTATAACAAGAATAGTTACAAAAGCTACGCCTCTAGGTGGACCTTCCCATTCCCGCAAGTAAACATTACCGTGTGAATTCTTTCTCTTTATTACAGCAATATTTGCAACATGTTATTACGCTAAATAAGGCCATAAACTATGGTGAGTTTATAAGAAATTAAGTCGTTTTCATGTGACATGATTCTTGAATTATAATTCTAAAATAATGCCCTTAACAATACTAGTGTTTTAGACAAAAAGTATAGTAATGTAAGTGACTGGACTAACAACTTGAATTGAGCGTTACAACTTGTCCTGAGAAATGTTTCAAGGCAGCCAAAATGGCTCTGCAGCAAAAGCGCCATAATCTACTAATATCTAATTGTAGTATCTAAAGCAACAATGTATGTAACCTTTTTGGTATGCATAAACACACAATTAAAGCTTCTATGATTCACTCGGAAAATTGTTAATCAACCTTTTACAAACTACACAAGCACAAGTCATTTATTGGCAGAACAAGGTTAACTATAACTATAATATAAATAAACACAATAACATTCTGCATTCATTCAATCGCAAAACGTGAAAGAGGATTTGAGGCATACTGTTATAGTGTCGTTAGTAAATTCTAATGGCAGAATAATCAACGCATAACTTGAGTACACGAAAAGGCAAACGAGGCGATGCATTAAATGAAGGTTACATCAGGTCAAGATCGCGTTTTTGTATAGTACAATTAAATCTTCACATCGATCATATCAAATTATAATGTCTATTAAATCAACATAAATGCTCAATAACATAATGTATATAATAAAGAAATAAAGGCTATTCTTTTTAAAGTATATCGTAATCTTTTTTATTTACATAACATAAAATACAATATTAGGAACAATAAACACAAATGAAAACTAAAATCAAATTATATTAAATTATTATTATAAAAGTAATTTTTACATGGTAGAGCCATGCTGCAGCTATATTAGTGGTATAGTAGTAGCACGAAGCGGTCGGCTCGACAGGGGAAGGACCACACACAAAACACCTGCGTAAAATGGCAACTTAAAGCTGCTTTGTTTCTTATTGTGAGTATAGACAACAGGAAACGCTTTTTACTGGAAACAAGGTATTCTCAAGGGTGACAAACAAGGGTTCTCAAGGATGACAACGCATCTGCATTTTGACTCGTAGTCGAGGATAGATGTAGATGTATATGGGTCACAGCAACCACTTACCCTCACGTGGACTTTGCGCTTTTTTGTCATCCTTATCCTATAACAAAAAAGTTAATTATTTCTATCATAACATATTGTGTCTTCAAACCGTAAACATTTTCTTAGAGTAGTCGTAGTCATTGAAAATCATCACTCATGATGTCTTGGCGATTTCCATACCTTGAGCCTTGTATTAGCTTGTTTTATGGAAGAGGAGGCAAACGAGCATATGGCTCACCTAATGGTAAGTGATCACCGTCGTCCATGAACATACGTAACACCAGGGGATATGCAAGGTGCATTGCCAGCCTTTTAAAAGGGAGTAGGCTCTTTTTTTGAAGGACCCTCAGTCGTATCTGTCCGGAAAAACCGTTGGCGACATTAAATTTCACACAATGGTCTTGCTAGGCAGAAAATGAGGGCTAATAATCTGCCATTTACCAGATGGCTCTAGTTGAGAATGAGATGAAGTTTTCTATTACACAATATCATATAATAGAGAAGTTGCGTTTTAAATAAAAGCTTATCGGTTTCTAGAGTGTTATATATAAATACACAAAACAATGCCTCAATGGCTCGCTCCAAAATAGTTTTCACATTTTTTAATTTTTTTTTCTACTTTTAAGAATATTCGTTGTATGGTCTATTTATTTTTATTAGATTAAAAATAAATAGACCTATAGAAATATAAAATATACGTAACTAATATAGCAAAAAGATATGTTATCCCCTACATTTTCCTTACAAATTAACTTTCCCGCTTTGTAATCTGTCAAATGTTTCACCTCATTCTCAAGTTGCGCCCCCCAGTGGCGAATAAAATCATTCCGCGTAAATCTCACGGTAGTAGACCGCCAGCCATCGAGATGATGAGGATAGAGTTTCAAGTTCTGTCGCAGTGTATGATAGTGGAATTCAGCAGCTGGAATTCATCCGAACAATTTCTCGATCTCAGTCTCTAAACTTCTCGGTGACAAAGAGCAAGGCTGACGTAACCGTCTCGGGATTTGAGGTTTGAATGAAGATTCAAATGAAGTCCCCTTATGTTGCAGAAGTCCACAGCGGACGTTGGATACCGTAGTGTTTTTGCTCCGTTTGCCTCGTGTAGTATGTACAGTTACAGAGCGGAGTTGTAGCCTCCGCAGAAAAATCAGAATACCTTAACCAGCCTGAGCATGAAATGCCCACGAAGTAATTTTCCGGGATTATCGATGCTGGTAATCTGGGGTAGATTTTTATTTATTATTATTATTATTACTGTCCCGGTCGAGCCGGCCCATTTGTGCAACAGCAAAAGCTGCTGCGTGGCTCAACCACGTCAAAAGCTTGTTTGTTAAGTGCAGTCTATGTATCTACACTGCAATACAAAACCCAAATTTAATTAAAATTTGAATTGTTTAATTAAATATTGTAGCTAACTACTTTAAGAAGAGATCGTTTTCTTTTTTAAAACAACTAAGTCCTAAGTGCGCGTTATGTGTGTATATATATATATATACATGTATAGTACAAGTTCACCGCTGAACGTAGGTGTCCCCCGTAGATTGCCACAACTTACTGTCCTGAACCATCTGCATCCATCGACTGCCTGTGTGATTCAGCAGGTCCTCACTTTGTTTAGTGGGAAGGGGGGGGGGGGGGGTCATCTAACCCTGCGCTTGGCAATACGAAGCCGCTACTCGGAAAAACGTATCCGTATTTTAATTTTTATTCAAGGATTGGTGTGGGTATCAATGTATGTACCACAGTACCCACTTTGCACCAAGTGAACGGTGCGCTTGTTTGTTTTGTTAAGTATAATAAGTAATAATAATAAATTAGACCATAATAATCCATAATTACATAAACTTCACCGCCTGATGATAAGTGGATGCTGTGGCATCCACTTACCATCTACATTTGTCCTCGATTAAGACTCCAAATGCAGCTCATTGCCACCCCTGAGAACTAAGATGAAATGCCTCGTTTCCAGTAAAAAGGGTCTCCCGTTCTCTACACTCTCCAGACGAAACACAGCAGAATTAAAAGCTGATATTCTGTGAGAGCGTGGTCCTTCTCCGGTCGAGCCGACCCATTTATGCTACAACCATATTATAGCTGTAGCTTGGCTCTACCACGTAAGAAGAAGTATTGACGATACTCAATCCGTTGATCAACTAATTCAATTCAAACATTGTAAGTCATGCAATATAGATAGATTGTGTTCAGACAATAAATAACAAAACTACAGTAGGCAAACATTCGTCTCAATTTGAACGTCTTATCTTTCGAGCTAGACTTGATACGTTACGTCAAACCTCCGACGAGCTGTAGATTGTCTGCAGTTGTGCAACATGATCTAAAGCGAAATACACACTATTGAATATTTTAAAAATCGTTATAAATATGTCTTCTCTTGTCAGTTAGGGGATCTTATAAAGTACGTGAGAGTAATATGGTCACCTTAAGCTTTGCTGTTCTATAAAACTAAAACTAGAAAGAGTACAGAGACAAAAACACAATGTCATATACTATAACTAGTATATTAAAAAAAAATAGCATACAAGCTTTGGAAATAATTAGGAACATTTCGAAAAATCTACTTTAAAAACGAACTACACGGTGCAAAAATCGACAAAAATATTTACTATAATGTCAACTATCAAAATGCCGTCGATAAATCAGCGCCCTTTTATCCGTTTTTCATTTGATTGGCTGATGAAGAGCTATCGTATCAGAGAGCAATTTATGCAAACGAGGCTGTAGTTTTTGAGTTATAAGAAAGTGACCATATTAACCGGATGACCATATTACCCTCACGTACTATAGTGTAAATTCTGCGGTATCGATGACTAAAAACAATGGAGCTATTATCTTTTTCTTGAACGCGAATAATAATTTTATGAAGCGTCAGTAGTCTAATGACAGGGCGCGGAACGCGAACTCGAAAGGTCGTGGGTTCGAATCCGCCATTCGAATACTGTCGTGAACCACTTCTAATACAATCATTTTAAGCTTAGCATAAGTGGTTAAAGGGAATACTAGTAATGTTTAATAGCGTTACTAGTATTTTTGTTTAAAAAAATAATACTAATAAACTACTATGACCACTGACTATGATTGAAAAACAACATACCTAACTTGCAATATGCATTTACCCGAATACTGCCGTGATTAAATTTATATTTTCACATAAAAATCCATAATTTATTTATTTAATTAGATATAGTGGCTCGAAATTATTTTATCCCACCGTACATATCGCAGTCAAATTTCTGAAAACATTCTCAGAATAGGATATTAAAAAAAAACGTTACAAACTATGTATATTTTTTACTTTCATTATGTGAAAACAGCCGATGCATAAAAATTATGACTCTCTGAAACAGTAAGTTAGCTGAATCTTCTAAACTAATTATGAGGTTTTATAAAAATAAAATTATTATTTTAGTAAGCTTGGTTTAAAAGCTTTCATAGCTTTTACAACTATCACACACATCTAACTCTCATCACCTACACAATTACTCCAGAGTTGATCAAATAATTTCTAATAATTAAAAATAAGAATTATTAAATAAGATTATTTTGTATTAACATAATCGTTTATATTCTCAAAATAATTTCGTCTTTAATAGCATAACATATATTATAATGACTAAAATAGAACCATTTTAGCCAACCAACTTTTAAGTTACTCTAAACTTTTTAACAGTGGTAGAGCCAGGCGGCAGCTTTTGCTGTCGCACAGATGGGCCGGCTTGAACCGGGGTAGTACCACGACCTCACAGAATACCAGCGTGAAGTAGAGGTTTACCTCTGCGTTTCGCTTGGTGAGTGCAGGTGGCCGGAGGCCCTTTTTACTGGAAATGAGGCATTCCATCCTAGTCCTCGCGGGTGAAAACGCATCTGCATTTTGATCTGTAACAGAGGATAGATGTAGATGTCTATGGGCCGCAGCAACCACTTACCATCAGGTGGACTGTGTGCTCGTTTTACACCCTTATCCTATAAAAAAAAATACTTTTAAGTAACCATTTAAGTTACTCTGACATATTTAGTATCGTTGTTTTTGTTTTTTTTTCAAGATCCGTAAAATATTACTATTTATATGAAACTACTGTATTAATTTACCCTAAAGGTATATCTGTATATTTGCGACAATTATCAAATGCAAAGTGACAGGATCATAAAGATCGTATCAGATAATTTTTAACGACAGATGCCGGAACACGAAAAAAATTTTATTACCGTAATCAACTTATCTCTGTTCCAATTTAATGTAGACCGCAATTACCACGTAACATGTATGTCAAAGTTTAAGATTTCTTTAAACAATAAACTGAACTCTGACATAACCTTAAGTATGTTTGTTTGTGTTTAGGAAACCATAGTTACAAATATCGCACTACAGATTGAATGCAATATTTTTGTGAATATTTATACTATATATATTCTCAATAATATTTATACTACGAAAATGAAAATTATTATCGAGTCTTATATTTGAAAATGTCTTTTAAAATGTAAGACTCGTACGCAAATTGTTAGAAATGTAAAATTTTTATATTTTTATTTTAAGTTAGCCAATTTTCCACTCAGCTGCCTTATGCCCTTGATATCAACGGCGCGGTAGCACAGTGGCTAAATATTAACTGTGGCGCTTCGAGGCCGCGGATTTGAATCCTGCACGGAACTATTACTTGTATGGCCTACATAAATCGATTTGGATGGTAATGCCTCCACGGTGCAGACGAAAACACTAGCGTATCGGAGGTAACATTTTCTATGATCTTACCAAAAATATACAAATGTAGCTTGATGATTCTCAGATTGACAACGACGGTGGTTAACTGTTTCTAAACTAAGAACCTAATAGTTTAGAAAAAGGATTTCCATTCAATAGTTTTTGTGTCCTTTTTATTTTTGTTAAAATATGACAAAACTACATCTTCATAGAGATACCTATACTATAAGAGTTTAGGACTTCTTGTGTAATACATCCATCTATTCCAGCCTATCGCAACTATATTATATATATTACATAGGGAGGGTATTTGCTCGCTTGGCAAGCGGGTTAACACCTGCTGTTTTTTTTATTACTTTAAGCGATTTTCAGGAAGATGATGCTCCCCATGTAAACGGCATATTTGTAATTACATATCGAATATTTTGGCACCATACGCTTTGACATGTTAACAATAAAACATGACGAATGATTGTCGATAATATTGGCGATTATAGACACAATAGTGACCGACCTTGATCCGATAGCATTTGTACGTGTCGATCACCCGATGATTTGTTGAATGCTCTCACTAATCGGTTCGAGACGAACTATGTCGATTGTAACAAATGTTTGCTGGTTTGGCATTTAGGACGAATTATCTGAGTCAAGGTTGGACAGGCGTGGTCGCTTCTTTGACCTTTTGTTTTTACATGCCCAAAAACTAATTAAAGTTGTCGTTGAAAACATTATTAACTTTGTGCTGTATAGTATTATTTATTTTGCTAAGGAAAATACAAAACATTTTTTATTTTATTTTTCGTATTAGAAGAACAAAGATGCTACTGCCTATCTCCTGTTTCATTTTCATCTCTATACTCTTAGGATACCCATGGGATGATAAGGTCTCACGCCACTACACAGTGGCCTTTCCCTTTAAATTTATTTATATTCAAAATTTTAAAAAACACTTTTGTTTTTCTGAAACAGTTGTAATACTTTCATTTTAAGTATTTAATTTCGTTACATTCGAGGGGAACATCGAAAAATCGTTAATCCGCAACCGATTACTGGTTCTGAATTCGAATCAGTACCAATAACTACCGTATTCGGGACGTGTTTACTTACATAGGGTTGGAATAATTGTTGTTTAAAGAAAATTAAATATATCTATCATGAACTAAATTAAAAATGATTAAAGACTATAATAAAAAAAGCTAAAACTAATAACTAAAATTATCATATAGTCCTGCTCCCCGTACTATCGTGCCAATAACGCTGGCTGCATTTCCTCGCTGAGTGGCTATACTTAGCTTTTGAGCTAAATAAGAACCAGCCTTCTTATCACCAGTAGCGACTGCGATCGTTAATCCGCCCGCCAACCGCGAAAAATAAAGCAGTGTCTATATAATGGGAGAGGTCCATGGCCAGCAGTGGGATAATGCGGGCTATAGATGTAGAAGAAGAAGAATCATTCTATTATTTAAATACAATATTGTTAACTCTTCAAATAGAATACGGTTGGGTACTCTGATTTTGTCCATTATTATGCCATACTATGCCCATCGTAAGCACTTAACATCTACGTCTAATCCATTCGTACCGTACCGTATGATTGGTATATCTGACCTAAGAATATTCTGCACGAACACGAGTTTTCGTTTTTTTTTTGCGCGTAAGTTAGTGTTATTAATTCCCAGCATTCTTAACCATAGGTTTGTACTAAAAAAGTATAGGAGAAATTTTATGCGCCTAAAAATTATTTTGAAACATGAGTATTTAAAGTTTTGGTGTGTGTGTGTGTGTGTGTGTGTGTTTTTGTGCGCGTGTGTGCGTGTACACGCGCGTGTTTGTCTCTGTGTGTATGCGTGTGTGTGTGTGTGTGTGTTTTCGTGCGCGTGTGTGCGTGTACACGCGCGTGTTTCTCTCTCTGTGTGTATGCATGTGTGTGTGTGTGTGTGTGTGTATGTGTGTGTGTGTGTGTGTGTGTGTGTGTGTGTGTGTGTGTGTGTGTGTGTGTGTGTGTGTGTGCGTGTGTGTGTGTTATTGCGTGTGTGCTCTTTATCAATTAATTTAATTTAAAGTAAATTAATTTAAAGTAAAGATGATCAAAGTAAATCGATAGAATAGCTAAGCGTGATTAAGATCAGTCATTGAGATAGGTAAAACAAATTCCTGCCAACCCTAACGCAGCGGTCAGTGAAACCGCAATTCACTCGAAAGTGAAACTAGGAATAAATTTAACGTCCACGTACGCGATGTCGCGTGTTATGTAATTGTTTATCGGATCGACTTATCCAATACCATACTGAGTCAAATCTTTCATTCCGTTCTTGTTGTATTACATTGCAAGTGTTGTAACGCATAGCTAATATTTTTTTAGAAAACTGTTGACTGTACCTTACTGAAGAAAGTATAATAAAGAAATTTTAAATACACTGAAAAAGTTTCTTCGTATTTTATATACAAAGTCGAAGACATTTTTTTCAAAGTTTTTTTTTACATTTAATTATAGTAGATAATGTGCCCTTTTGTTCGATAATTTGGTGCCATCTTGTAGGTAGTGACATAATCCCGTTGCTGTAGAAATCTTGGAATTTTTGATCAAAAAATGCGACATGTAGTTTTGACAGTCCTCTCTGGTTAGTGTTAACCTAACACTACCAAAGAATTCTGAAAAGACCGCAACAGGTAAAAATCGAACACTTCCCAACGAGCTCTCTTAATTTTTGCTGAGTTGCCAAAGATGTGCTTGGTCTGGCGTTATCATGATGCAAGACCACTCCTTTTCTATTGATCAATTCCGGCCGCATTTTTCTCAATTTCTTGCTTTTGTCTCATTAGTTTTTGGCCGTAGAAATCCGAATTGATGGTTTAGCCCGGCGGTAAAAGCTCATAATAAACGATGCCCTTCCAATCCCACCATACACACAGCATCACCTTATGTTAGTATTGGTTTCGCTATAGTCTTTGACAAAGATCTTTTTCACATGTTCTTATCGTAGGTGATGAACTTTTGATCACCAGGGATCAATATTTTCAAAACTGGTTCGTTTTCATTACGTTTTAATAGAGAATCGCAAATGAGTACACGATTCATTAGGTTTCCTTCAGTAAGTTCTTGTGGTGCCCAAATATCGGGCTTTTTTGTATAGCCAGACTTTTTCAAATGGGTCAAAACCATTGAGTTATATGTACTACGTACTAGAGAAGCCATTCCGAACATTGACTATGTTCAACTGAACTGTAGTGCAGTCCCTACAGTCCATACAAACTAAATATTGTGTAAATTGAAGATTTGTTTATTCCATAAAATTATTATTATTACATTTTATTTAGAAATATGTTTGTTTAGATTAAATGAAGATATTTTATAATAAATTCTTATATTTATTTTAAATCAATATCTTATTTTATATCAAATTAAAGTCTTCGCTCATGCGCGACTACTACTCCCGCGCATGCGCGAAGAGAGAGTAGGACACAATTTTTGTTTGGAATGGCTTCTCTAGTACGTAGTACATATAACTCAATGGTTAAAACTATATTGTGGTTTTTCCTTAACTATGTCGTTACTACTAATATACCGATCTTGTTCCACTTTTTAAAAAATGGCATCGACTTTATCCGTATGAGGACGACCAGAGCGAGCTGCATCATTGACATCAAAATTCCCGGACTGAAAACGCTTGAACCAACTTTGTACTACTCTTACTGACACTGCACTAGCTCCATAAACGTCATAAAGTATTCGCGGCTTGAGTCGCATTTTTTCCTATTTTATAATAAAATTTCAGTATCCAATTTGTTCGTTAGATTCACTCATTTTGGCGGACAGAAAAAATATTAAAAAATGGCGGCAAAGTGTTTTTAACTTTTTATTTTTCTTTTTCTTAATTTTCTAAATGTATTGATATTAAAACCATCCAGATGCAAACAGTATAATAGAATACATTTTTCTTCAATTTTATGCAAACTAAATACGAAGTAACTTCTTCCCCGGCCGATTATGTGCAGATATATTTTAATAATATAATAATATTTTATTAAAATCAAATAAAAACAATACACACGTTTCAATTGACTTCTAGCTACTGAACTAGTAATCCTATATATCAGGTACTACTTCCCTTTAATAATTTAGGCCTAAACAACATTAACATTAATTATAAACTTCAATTCAATTTTGCTGCATTCTACTATATTTTATTCAAAGTTACTTATAATAGTTTAAATTAATTGAAATAAATTATTTGGTATTTATATTCAATAGCTTTTCGCAACTATCATAATCGTGTTCATTCACTCACGATAAAGTTAACTAAATATATGTGTATAATATTCACATTACAAACAATCATTTATATAATAGCCAGCCTAATGGTGAACAACAGTAACCCAAATGTACAAGCTATTGTTTATAAGCCTTTAAAATCGTAATAAAAACTATTTACAATGAAAACGTTTTGATAACTATTAAAGTCACTACTGGCTCTTAATTTACGGCCACAGATTTTTATTTCTTTCTCGTGCTTTACAACTTCGCTGTTAATCACTAGTATCTGTATTGTATATGATCATATTTTGACTAAAAAGACTATGGGCTGATTTTTTAATCTTAAATAAATATTTATTACTTACTACCTAACTGAATATAAAAGTGAAACAATTGAAATATTATAAGTTGTATTTTATCATATAAATTTTATCTTTTAAGTTTTTATAGGTGGTTGAGCCATTCTGCAGCTACATAAATATGTAGTATGGTTGTAGCACGAATGGGTCGTCTCGGCCGGGGAAGGACCACGCTCTCACAGAATCATCATCATCATCATCACAGCCTTCCATAAGTCCACTGCTGAACATAGGCCTCCCCCAAGGAATGCCACAAAGCACGGTCCTGAGCCACCTGCATCCATCGACTTCCTGCTTGTCTTACCAGGTCGTCACTCCATCTCGTGGGGGGTCGCCCTACACTTCGCCTACCGGTACGAGGCTGCCACTCAAGAACCTTTCTTCCCCATCGGTTGTCGGTTCTTCGAGCTATATGGCCGGCCCACTGCCACTTCAGCTTACTAATCCGTAGGGCTATGTCGGTTACTCTGATTCTACTGCGGAGATCCTCATTCCTAAGTTTATCACGCAGAGAAACTCCGAGCATAGCCCTCTCCATAGCTCGCTGAGCGACCTTGAGATTCCTCATACGGCCAGCAGTGAAGGACCACGTCTCAGATCCGTAAGTCATCACTGGCAACACGCACTGGTTGTACAATTTCGTTTTAAGGTTTTGAGGTATGTCTGACGAGAAGATGTGTCGTAGCATCCCGAACGCTGCCCAGCCGTGTTGAATCCGTCGATTGACCTCCCGGTCGAAGTTGGACTTACCTAGTCGGACTATTTGTCCCAGGTAAACACACTCGTTAACAACTTCGAGCTTAGTGCTCCCAACAACTACCGGCATAGGTGTGACATGGACATTAAACATAATCTTTGTTTTGTCCATGTTCATCTTAAGACCTATCCATTGGGAGACACTATTGAGGTCATTGAGCATAGTGCTTAGGTCCTCCAGCGATTCTGCCATAAGGACTAAATCGTCGGCAAATCGAAGGTGAGTGATGTACTCGCCATTGATGTTAATACCGTATCCATTCCAGTCCAGAAGCTTGAAAACGTCTTTCAATGCAGCAGTGAAGAGTTTCGGGGATATAACGTCACCCTGTCTTACACCTCTCTGCGATTGGATAGGTTTCGTACTCTGGTTCTGTACTCGGATAGCCATCGTAGCCCTACTGTACCTACAAGCACTTCAGCACTTGCACAAGCACTGCGTGGCATATTATGTGGACTCATAGTATAGACGGAATCAAAGGTTTCTCATAAGAAAGCCTTTGATTCCGTCGAAATTTAGGCGGTACTGCTGTCCCTTCAGCGGTGCCAAGTTGACTGTCGGTATATCACAGAATACCAGCGTAAAATAGCAGCTTAACACTGCTGTGTTTCGCTTGGTGAGTATAGAGAACCGGACCCCCTTTTAACTCGAAAAGGAGCATTCCATCTTAGTACTCACGGCTGACAACGCATTTGCATTTTAATTAGCAAACGAAGTTAGATGTAGAGGTATACACCGTCAAGTTTACTGGACGCCGCTTCAAGCGCGCTGCAAATTTGACGGTAAACTGGATCGTGTATGGCATCCATAAGGCAAAGAAAAACTCTCACCATGATAACATAAATACTCTTGCCACCGTCTTACATACGCATTTTCATGAAAATTATGGATATTCTTAGTAGTTCGATTTAACAGACTTCTAAAAGAACCTTATTTGCTTTTATAATCAGAAATACATTTCTTATTTTGTTATCTAACATGGCAATAAGCTTTCATTGCCATCATTTTGAAATTTTATTAGACATAAATTACGACATCGCAAATGACTATATTCCTTTAAGTTTTTTTTTTTTATCACAGTAAATCTTTTTTTATGTTGAACAATACACTTCGTAATGACAATTCATTCCTTAGAATAAAACGATAACATTTTTAGACTTAAGTGTAAGATTGTAATCTTTCAAGGTGCGCAACTATCTCCTTCATTGACTTACATCATCATTAAATGGTTTCATATTCATACAACACACTAAACTTATAAAATATATTTTATAGAAAGAAGGTGACATACGTGCCTACCTACAATTCACCTAATGGTAATTAGATGACCATGACCCATTACACCCACATCTATCCTTAATTAAAAGTCAAAATGTAAATACTTTGACCCTTGACGCTTAAGATAGAATGCCTGGTTACCAGTAAAAAGGGCGTAAAAATTCACCAAACGCCTGGTTGTCAGATGTTGAAATACCGCTTCACCCATGCAAGGACACATAGTTTTCTCATGGCAGATTTGACCTTGGACTTAATGAACCGCCCAAAATTGAGGTTTGGAAAAATCTAAACCCGAAGCAATATTAAATACCAATTAATTATACTTATAATATAATTAATAACCAATATATAATTAAAATAACTATATGCGCATTGCTTTTTTTAATACCTTTATTCATATAAAATACACGCATTTTGTATAGAATAAGGGTGATAAACGAGCACACAGTCCACCTGATGGTAAGTGAATGCTGTGACCCATAGACATCTACATCTAACTTCGTTTGCTAATTAAAATGCAAATGCGTTGTCAGCCGTGAGGACTAAGATGGAATGCCTCTTTTCCTGTAAAATAGGTCTCCGGTTCTCTAAACTCACCATACGAAACACAGCAGCATTAAGCTGCTATTTTACGCTGGTATTCTGTGAGAGCGTGGTCCTTCCCCGGTCGAGCCGACCCATTCGTGACACAACTATACTATTAATATAGCTGCAGCATGGCTCTACCACGTAAAGAATAATAAAAATTAATATTTAGCATTTGCAAAAATAATAAACATCACCTAACTGCAACAGTTTGTTGGCGATAATGGCGTTCTTTTGTTACACATTAATACGTATTTTATGTTAAATAGATATTATCTTAGAGCTATTAATTGTAAGAAATATACCTATCTTTAATTAATACTTAGGTAGTACATTATACTTTTCATAGGAATGTATCTTTCAGTCTTTTCTTTAATGTTACATTGCTTATGTCTTTGGACGTCTCTTATAAAATCTATTCTATTAAATATTAGCGGAATTAAATATAGCCTAGTTCTCTTACCATAATAGTTTCTTATGTGTGGTATCACATATTTACCCTTCTCAACTTGCCTGGCACGATATTTATGCGTAAGAGGTTGTTTATATTTATTTATTTTATATTGTACTAAACTTTTTCATGCACTGGAAGTATTTTACGTATATTAAAATAAATAATTTGTCATAATTTGTTTTACACTGTAATTGAGCTTCCTCATACGACCAGCAGTAAAGGACCACGTCTCAGATCCCTAAGTCATCACTGGAAATACGTACTGGTTTTACAATCTCGTTTTCACGTTTTGAGGTATACCTGACGAGAAGATGTGTCGTAATTTCCCAAACGCTGCCCAACCGAGTTGAATCCGTCGATTGACCTCTCGGTCGAAGTTGAATAGTCCGACTAGGTAGTCGGACTATTTGTCCCAGGTAAACATACTTGTCAACAACTTCGAGCTTAGTGCTTCCAACAACTACCAGCATAAGTGTGACATGGATGTTACACATGAATTGAATATTTAAAATTAAATTATTTACACTTTACCGATGATCGCTTATTTGAAATTAGGATTTTTCAACGAACCATTTCAACCGTATTTCATCCTATTCACTTACAAATTAAATGAACAGTCGTTACGTGTGGTGCAACGTAACCGATTTGTTAATCTGTGGATCCGGCTCACGAGATGCATGTGCAGTGTTGATTACGGGAAGATATGTTTTAATTAGATTTATTGCGTGATACAAGTCTTAACAGTATTTAGTGGTCCAATTACTATTATGCCACAATTATTAGCTTACACAATTTGTTCTTAGTTAGGCTATGTTGCATTCCAACTTATTCCGCAGGACAACTGTAGTTTTTTTAATAAGCTTATCTATCGCTGTGGAGTATATTAACTGTACTACGAACTTATTAGGACACTAATAAGAACTATGATATCTATCATTTATTCGTAATTTTCGTAACGGGAATCTCATTATAACGTGTTTGCCTGGAAGAGATTGCTGTTTTGTATGTGTTGTTTGTTATATGTGTGCAATAAATGAAGGAAAGCAAAGGACCACGCTACCAACGAATACAGTGTTTAGTATGATGAGTGACGAAATGCGGAGACCATTTTACTTTTACATCATCAAATGAAATCATAGTCAAGCTCTAACTTATAATTTATAGAAAATCTACGGATCGATTTCTCTTCTGAGCTGCATCTTTGTGCTATTTTCAAAGTCATCTCGCACGCAGATTTCACGAGTTCGTCTCGCGAAAAAGCCGGTTTTGTAGTACTATAGACCACATATGTACGTATCTCTGTGCAAGTAGTACAGAAGAAAGAGCACAATCCACAACTTTGTCTTGCCTATGTGGATTATGAGAAAGCTTTCGAACAGGTCAATTTTTTTGAAAAGTCATAAAAAAATAAAGAACAATGGCAGACTTTCATACATAAAATTAGTTGAGAAGAAACCAAACGGTTTGCTTCGTCTTTTGTAATGCGTACAGCAAAGAAGTGCATTTGTCGTCATAATGAATTTGCCGGCGCGGTGTCTATCTTTCCGTCCGAATATAATCTGGGCGTTTTCAATACTAGAGTGAATAGTTTTAGAAGGTCCAAGATAATGTCTTACTTACACTCATAATTTATATATTAATCCAGGTTAATGAAGATGTAGAAGCTTTGGTTTAGATATATAAACATAAAGTTTTTGCTCTCAAATTTATATTTCTCAAATATATATTTGTTTTGAATTCTCCACTTTAATCCTGCAAATTGGTAAATTAAAAAAAACTATACCGAAGACATGTGAAGTTCGCCAACACGCATTGGGGCAGCGCGGTGGTCACTTTCCTTGCCCTAAAACCCGCTCAGAAATGAGAGGCGAGCTGTGGCCAGCAGTAGGATGTACAATATTGACTATCATTTCTTTTTTTACTTATTTAACCATTTTATAATAACATTTTATAGAGCCTTACTTACTTATTTTACTATTTTATAAAGCCGTAGCTCAGGGGCGAAGCGCTTGCTGTAAATTTCACAGTACGCGAGCAACCCGGGTTCGATCCCCGCCGGCACTAATGAAATTGTTATTTGCAGTTTTAAGTGCTGATTTACGTCGAGTTCGGCGTTGAAGGTAAATATCGTGAGGGAAACTGCATGTCTGAGAAATAAGAAAAAATAATATTTTCGAAGACGTGGAGTTCGCCAACACACATAGGGGCAGCGTGGCAGATATTTCCTTGTCCTAAACCCCTGTCAGAAATGAGAAGAGGCCTGTGTCCAACAGTGGGACGTATATAGGCTGTAACTTTAACTTTAACCATTTTATATCGTAACTTTCTATAATTATGGTTATAATCAAAGTTTTACGTAAAAGAAGGCATGCAAACATTGCTTAACTTTAGAATGTGCTAATGTAAAAAGATCCTAATGAACAAGTGGTGTATCCAGTAACGTTACGTTGAATTTTATTAGTTTTGCAGTAAAAAAATAATATTGCATGCATTAAGCGCAAAGCGTGTAGGTATGTTTTTACTAGCGCCTAAAAACCAAGATTCTAACGTTGTGTCACATAAAATCGTATCTAACATTCATATTGAACATATAAATGATATTAAAATCACATTGTCAGAAAGGTAAATGATTGTTGAACTTATTAATATTTTTTTAAATCGATTAATTGCTATTTTTACATAAAAAAGTGGTTTTAGTGGCTTATGGTGTAGATTTATCAAGTCCGCATGGAGTGGTAAACACGATAACTTTTGAAAATATCAATTTTTTAACTCAATTTATTTTTTAATCTCTTCATCTATCAAATCATCTAATGCAAATGGCAGTTTAATTTTCTTATGTTTAGTTATAATTGATTTTTTTCGGCGTAGAAATCTAGAAATTTTCGGTGTTTTAGCAGCCTTGTAATAATTTATTTTACTAAATAGACTACCTTACAGCCTCACTAACTCACTTCGGCGTTAACTGCCGTCATGAGTGGATACTGTATCGGTTGGTTGCAGCGGCTCAAAAAGATCGCTGTACAGATACAAAATATTCTAAAAACCAAATTTCATAGATACTTGATTATTAAAATAATCAGAGATTTTATTACAATATTTTAAAAGCACAGAATAAATAATAGTACTACGTACTAAAAATAAGTAGGATGTATATATTATATTTAAGTATATTTATACTTAAATACGTCTTGGACTTTATGGAGTGACCTGAATCATGACATGATGATGAATGATGATGAGCGTTTAGGGCATGCACAATTGGATTTACTAATAGTTTTATTTATACTTTACTCAACCAAATCTAAGAAATAACTTTTGACGTTTCACATTAATCATTCCGCAATAACTTTTTACAAGCGTACTCACACGATTTAAAATAACCCTTTACATAAATCCCAATAATTATGAAGTAATGTATATTTCATTACATTTCATGTATAATTCTTTATTACTAATTTACGTTCGAATCTTTCAAAAAGTGAAATATCAAATAATTTACCAGAGTCAACTTTTTTGTCTGACGTTGTTTCAATGATATGTCGCTATGTACCTTACCGTAGTGTTGCGATTATTAAAATTCGTTATTATGCGAATGATCTTATTTTTTTTATAGGATAGGGTGACAAACGAGCACACAGTCCACTTGATGGTAAGTGGTTTCTGTGGCCCATAGACATCTACCTCATATCCTCATATCCTCAATAAAGAATCAAAATGCAGATGCGTTGTCACCCGTGAGGACTAAGATGGAATGCCTCTTTTCCAGTAAAACGGGTCTCCGGTTCTCTACACTCACCATACGAAACACAGCAGTGTTAAGCTGCTATTTTATGCTGGTATTCTGTGAGAGCGTGGTCCTTCCCCGGTCTAGCCGAAACATTCGTGCTACAACTATACTACTAATATAGCTGCAGCATGGCTCTACCACGTATAAAATTAATATTTCTTAATTTTTTTAATAATTCTTGAATGAATCTTTAATTTTTTTAATTTATTTTTTGTTTAATAAATTTTTAAAATTCTTTAAATTAGATGAATCGTGAATAGTACAAACCACCGTCATATTACAGTCACCGTAAATTTGTGTGGGCAAAAAAACTCATATCCAAGGCCGCGATGAAAAAAAACACTACGTAATTCCAATCTCCCACCATTTCGGGAGTTTACTGTGGGTACTTTTGTGATTTTGTGTTTGTATTCTTATTTTGTGATTCGGCTGTAACTTTTTAGACTGTTTCTTCTATATTGGTTGGCCTTGGCAAGTTATATACTAAACACTGATGAAGTAAGTGATGTTAGTGCGCGTAGGCTGCGGGCGCTCGGGAGTAGCGCTCCCGAGGCCTACGCAAACTAATACAGTGTGTATGTGCATGGCTAACAACAACCAAAGTCAAAAATTCATCGTGAAATAGAGTAACTATACCACATCGTTTAATTCAGGCGCAAAATACCAAAACCGTTTGCGGGGAAATGCGTTAAAAGGATTGGCCGGCCATGCATGACGATTATGTTAAAACTTCCCTGCGACGAGACCGACAGTGGGTTTTTACAGGTTAGTCAGGTAAGAGTGAATAGACTATTTTTAAGTTAGTGCGCCTTACTATCTTCGGCTGCAACAATACTTACAATAGTGATATAGCAGTCAAGCCCTAACAAAAAAAGTTATTACGTAATTATATATTATACCTACTGAAGATTAGAAATAATGCGATGATTGTAATGTTTGTAGTTGTGCTTATTATTACTCATAATTTATCAATGACTCATGATGTACATCTATTTGTTACAGGTAATTGCGAAAACTATCAACGAACTACAAAGATCACGTATGTAACCAAATTAGAAATTTATTCCTTTACCCAACTCTGCTCCCAAGAAAGATAATATATATTACTAATTATAATAATGTATACGTGGTGGAGTCATGTTGCAGCTATATTAGTAGTATAGTTGTAGCACGAATGGATCCGCTCGACCGGGGAAGGACCACGCTCTCACAGAATACCAGCGTAAAATGGAAGTTTGACACTGCTGTGTTTGGTATGGTGAGTGTAGAGAACAGGAGACCCATTTTACTGGAAAAGAGGCATTCCATCTTAGTCCTCACGGGTGACGACGCATCTGCATTTTAATTGTTTATTGAGGATAAATGTAGATGTCTCGGTCACAGCAACCACTTACCAATCAGGTGGACTGTGTGCTCGTATGTCACCCTATCCTATAAAAAAATGTATGTACTATGCATGTCTGTTTCCATTTGAATTCACACAAAAGATTATACGGGTAACTGTCTATACGACATCAACAACACGGCTTAAATCTAGCAGTGGATTTTTAAAAAACCTGTTTTAAATAATAAGGAAATGTTACGTCGGTAAGGAAAAAGAGAAAGTTATTATGAGTTCATTCGAAATATATATAATTCATATATGAAATATATTTTATTTTGAGTTATCCTTAATAATACGTATTTAATTGACTTCGACTACATTGATGGTGTTGCCATTTTATTAACATTGAAGTCGGTTGTACAAAATTTTTAATTTTACCACTTGTTAAAGATAGAGATTACAATATGTATCGTTGTATATCAATGAATTATGCTATAATCCGCAGTTATACTGCAACACTTGAATACTGCTGGTTTCAAGTGTCGCCAAATAAAGAAACTTACAGATACATTATGACTTTTGAGATATTATAAGGAATGCCTTATACCCGGTAATTTTATTAGTTCTCAATACCTTACAATCCGGAAATCAATATTGGATATTGCTTAGTGGCAAAAAAGGGAAAAAAGTAATGGGATGTACAGGCAATAAGAAAATATTATTACCTAGCATAACTATATTCTACTTATCTGAAATCGAGATTTGTTTAATTCATGAACTAAAAAAACTAAACAAATCCAAACTCTTAGCAGAAAGGAAACCCCGATGAGTCTTATTGTTTACTAGCTTTGCCCCGCGACTTCACCCGCGTGGAATTTGTTACGATTGGATTTCCTTTTTTTTTTTTGCGGATGGAAAATCAGCTAATGACGCCTTTCGCTGTGGGTGGAGCGGAAGGGAGTGTCAGACTTTTACTGACTAAAAACCATCCGTGTTCCTTCAGTGCCCTTACGTTCCGGAGCCGCGGTATCTCTTTCGAACAGCCCGCAGCCCCGGCAGACGATTGGATTTCCTGGGTTTTATTTTTTGTGCGGAACCCTAATTCTTTTACTAAAATAAAAGTAGCCTTAGTTACTCCTTATAACATCTGCTATCTGCCAGTGAAAATCCCGTCAAAATTAGTCCAGCCGTTTCGGGGGTTAGCCGGAACAAACAGATAGACAGACAGACAGAATTTTTTTTAAATTGTTTTTGTCATGAGTACCATAAATACTTTCATATGAATTTAGTAAAAGACTGTTATTTTTACATTACAAACAGACACTTAAATTTTATTTATTTATATGTATGTATGTATAGGTATATTGTATGTATACATACATGTTGAAATACATACATGTATGTATATATTATGTATGTATTTCAACAAATAAAACTACAAAGTAATACAGTAAAATTTTAGGCAAGGTAAAATATTCAGACGATTATCTTTTTGAGTAAATCAAAAACCTAACCGTAGCTTGCAACAGCCCTTTTACGAAGGTCAGTCAATATTAAATATAAAAATATTAGAAGACGGCGGGTCACATTATTGATTTTAAAATACAATTAAAATATTTATAATTTAAGTAAAATAAAAGTCAGGAATGTGTTACACAATTCCTCTCGTATTATAACTCTTGGTATATTTTCAATATATCACCATAAAAATACGCTGACTAATCCTAGTCATTTTATAGGTACCTACATCACAGAATAAATAATAGTACTACGTATTACATCGCTTACGTAGATTAGTATTTTATTTTCACTTCCATGTACATAGGTAAAAATCAACAAGCCTTACAATTTGTTTACGTAAAAGCTAATAATAAAACGACTGTGTTTCAAAAATGTATAACATATCCACTTCACATATCCATTTTAGAAATAACACTATTATAGTTATATCTTTCAAATAGGTACTTTTATTTCATTCAGTAATCGTTGGGTGGTAATCATATCTAATAATGTTATAATTAATATATTTTATCAATATCTCAGAGAAATGCAAACATTAGTATGTAATTACTTTAAGATCAACATCTATACATGTGACTTGACCACAGAACATGGACTTAACGGAAGCTATAAAATATTTTGACAGGTTTGTTTAAATGTGAAATTTAGTCGTCGAAACAACGTCGAAAGCTACGACAAACCTCGCACGCGATTTATTATTCCGTCCACGTTAATGTTGGCAGTGATTGCGTTGCACTTCATTTTTAATTATTTATTGCACTAGCAACAAATTGTGACCGTCAAACTTGATTTTCTTTATTGCTTCACCGAATACAAAAGCGTTAAAAACGAATCGATTTATTGAGGCACAATTTTTGGCGACTGCACATAACAGAGTATAATATAAATAATAAATATTAAAGATATATATTATTTAAACAGTTCAACTCGACAGTACCGTGGCTTACAGTTTGACAGGGACGCAACGGGTCACAGGTTCCAATACTGCACGGAACAAGTATTTGTATAGCTTACCATTAATTATTTCGGGTTTAGATGTTTATCCGTTGCTTACTTAATCCCATTGTTCATTTATAACAACTTTCACGAGTTCACGACCCAGAAGTGATTCTTAGTGTAGGCGATAACATTAAATAAATAAATTTACAAAAATTGTACGGTCAATATCATACTATATCAATTATCATTTCTACCAATAAAAAATAATTTAGAAACATAGCGCACTTGTTACATAAAATAATTCCACGCCTAAAATGTACATCATCATATTAATAACACATTTAAGATTACTGTACTACTTAAAACTATTAAAAATTAAATTATACGGCTTTAATTTAAAAAAAATATATTTACTTTATCATTAAAAATTTTACTACTTTAAAAACGTAATTAATCGACCAAGTATCACGAAATTAAGATGGTAAAAGTTTTTGTAAAACTGAAGACGCCAGTTACTTTTTTTATATTTGCTAATAAAAATCGGATTGTCTAATGCAAATATCAAAAATGCACACATTTAATACGTAACAGATGCCGCTTACGTAATTCGATCGTCACCAACCACGTGTCAGCTTTACTTCCGGTGATATTTCCATTAATATTTCGCTAAAGCACGCAATAGTAAGGGTTGCCAAGTAGAAATAAATTTTCTTGCAACAATACTATAAAAATAATAATTGGAAATAATTAAGTTGTACTACATTTAATTCGTTAATTTAGATTTTTGAAAAATAAATTATTACTCTAAGAAATATTATGTTCCTTAAATAGGAATAAAGTTACTATAATAATAATAACAATATTATATATAGGGCAAACAAAACGATCAATAAAAATCCGCGTAAAAGAACACATAGCTGACGTGAAGCACCAACGTCTGCAGTTTGTGATCATATCCTAGAGCCAGATGCATCCATCGACTTCTCGCATCTCTTACCAGGTCCTCACTCCATCAAGTGTGTGCCACCCTACACTTCGATTACTGGTTCAAAACTGCCGCTCGAGAACCTTTCATACCCATCGGTTGCCTGTTCTTTGAGCTATATTGCCAGCCCATTGCCACTTCAGTTTACTTATCCGTTGGGCTATGTTGGTTACTTTGGTTCTACTGCGGATATTCGCATTTATATGCTTATCACGAACATAGCCCTCTCCAAAACTCGCAAAACGATCTTCTTCATCATACGGCAAACAGTTAAATACCACGTCTCAGATCCATATGTTATCGCTGGAAAAATGCGCTGTTCACTGTCGTTTTTAAGTTATGAGGTATACGTGACGAGAAGATATGAAGATGGCTAAAATAATCGCCAACCCTAATTTATAATTTAAAATTAGATATATAACGGTAATTAATAATTAACTTAGTAATAGACGGCTCCGTGGCGCAGTAGCTTAGTAATGAGTTGTTGCGCTGGGGGCCGCGGGCTCGAATCCCGCACAGAACAAGTTTTTTTATGACCTACATATAATTGTTCCGGGTCTGGATGTTTGTCCTCGTGCAATCTATATTTGTAAACTGCCTCTACAATACAGGAGAAAATCCTACAGTGGGGGTAACGTTTTTCAAAAAAATATCATGCCTTTAATGTGTTTCATTACTCGTTATGTACACTGATTTCTTTATGTAGTCGCTAAGGCCTATAGCTATCTTTACAGACACTATGTATATTCGTTACGAAATCATCTTTATAAGCAGTCACCGGGATCCCCTTATGGCACGAACTACCCAGCAATCACAAAATAAGATACCTTATTATTTATTTCCCATTCGTGACAACACGTTCTTGGCCCGGCGAGAGAAGACGAAAATCATGATGTGTGAACGGCATTCAAGTTATTATTTCTGACTAGCAACTCGCCCTAGCCTAACCTTTGTAGGATCTATTAATGTGGCGTAATTTAGATTTATGATTATCGAAGACAATTTATTTTAACAATTTTTCGTTTTTTTTTTCAAAAAAAAAATCGCCAAGTTTTTCATTATTGTATCATCATAAATGTCATCATATGATCGTAAAACATAACCGAAATTACTCCTGGAATTGCTCTGTATGTGGTCGTGAATTTTCCTTACAATCGTTTCAGCCATTAGCCGAAGATAAGATATACAATTTTTTTTTAATAACTCTTTTAGCTTCAATTTTATTTATATGTATATATTGCATGTCTCGTGACATTATATTAATTACCACAACATCAAGTTTACACACGTAAATAATCGCGTCTATGTATCATTAATACGGAATTCCTCGTGCAAAAAAAAGTAAAACGCTAACTCAGAATTATTAATGGTCCGTCAAATAATCATAACGTAAACAAAAAAAAGTAGGACGTGATTTTTAAAAGGTATGTATGTTTGTACGGTGAGTGCAATAAACTTCGCAATGTCAATGATCGCGAACACAAGCAAATCAAACCTGAGTCATTGTTGACTCGAGAAATATTGCATAAAATATGATCCGCATCAAGAGGCTAACTGTTTTTTACATCGCAAACCGCTGTTCTACCTGGTGTAATAATATATCAAGTATTCACTATCATTAATAAATCGTAACATATGGTACTTTACTATTGAATATCCCCTACTCCGTTTGCAAATTTATATAAATATAACTACTAGAAAGGCTATATCCAGCTGTTTAGTATATCTTTTTCTTCTTTCTCAACTCTTTATTCCATCATCATCTGTGGAACCTAATGACTAAAGAAAGGTCATTGGTGGAACCCAATAGGCTTTGGTCGCCCTTGTATCATTCAAATCAGGAGCACAGGGGTTGACGCATCGGCGCCCCGGAATGCACACAGTATAATAAAAGTAATTCTACGTTGAAGGTCCTCAAAATAATTGATGCCGAGGTGAAGTCAGAGAAACTCTTTTCACTTGGTCGCATCCAGCAAAGAGCAGACCGATTTGACAACCGAGTTCGGCCTGGGTTGACGCATCGACGCGTCGCGTCGTACCGAAATGCAAAATTAGATAAAAAATAAAGTATAATTTGGCATCCAGGACCTTTAAAGAAGTTATTGCCAAGGCAAAGTCAGAAAATATTTCAGAAGTTTGCATCGGGGTGCCCCAGTACCAGACTCTTTCCACTTAAGCTCCAGCAAATAGCAGCCCGAATTGTTGAAGACCGAGTCGACCTGGACTAACGCCGGTACGGCGTCCTGGAATTCAAATATTAGTTTAGAAAAGTATTATAATTTGACATCCAGAACCTTCGAAGATGCTATGGCCAAGGTGACATTAGAAAACATTTCGTAAATCTGGGCTGGGGTGCCCGAATCGTCAGTGACCGAGTTCCCCCTGATCGGATTAAATTTTAAGAAGACACGTTTATCACCATCTCTTTGCATTTTTCATCGCATTTACCACAGTTCGTGTTCCCAGGAATTTCTCGTATTAATTCCAGCAGTCAAGTTTCATCAAAGCACAGCAAATTTGCAATACCATCTACACCGACTGGATACTTGGCGGTCCACCACCGTGCGACTTTTCAGAAGTTTTCAGCTTTGCACAAGCTCGATTGGGTAGGCAATTTTTACAAAAAAAAATCTATAAAAAATATATTAGTACGGATACAGTCTACATAAAACTACCTAGCTAGCTCTGCTCTGTTAGGCACAGTCCTATTTCATTTCTGAGATAGTTATGAAGTAATTACTTCGCCGTGCAGCTCCAGTGCGTGTTAGAAGACTTCGTATGTTTCTAAATATTTTAATTCTTTTTTTTTATAGAATAACGAACACCTGTCCAGTCCAGTCCAGCTGATGGTAAATGGATGATGTGGCCCCTAGACATCTACATATATCATCAATTCAAAATCAAAATACAGATGCGTTGTCATCCCTGAAGACTAAGATGGAATGGCTCTCCAGTTCCATCACACAATACGAAACACAGCAGCATTAAATCGCTATTTCACGCTTTTATACTGTGAGAGCGTGGTCCTCACCCGGTCGAGCCGACTTATTCGTGCTACAACCATAATACACCTGCAGCGTGGTTCTACCGCGTATAAATATCCTTAGACATGCAGGTGTCCTCACGATGATTTCCTTCACCGCCGAGCGCGTAGTAAATCAACGTTAGAATTATCATCATATAGGTCGTTTCCAACGGGGAACGACCCCAGGGTGCTGGCGCACCGTGAAATTTACGACGAGCGCTTATGCCATGAGCGGCCATGAGTTATTTATGGTAGCCTCTGAGTTACCACTGATAAATAACTCATGGCCGCTCTTCGGCTACGGTTATACCGCCGAAGAACAGCCGAAATTCTAAATTGTCAGAAGCTGTCAACTGCGTAGAACATGTCATAGAAAACAAACAACAAAAAAGGAACGTCATGATGCGAATGTTAGGCTACGAATGTTACAGCCCTCCCGATATGCGGCGAAGGTGGAACACTATGTGATTTTAGTCGGTGCGAATCCGACTACTGCGCGGGGCGTATTTTCCCCCCATATAGCAGGATGCAGTATCAAAGACACGCGGAAAATCAACAACACAATCACGCCCGAAAACTAATTGTTTTTGCCAACATATAGACCCTGACTGGGAATTCAACCCAGCATTGACAACGTAGCGGTTTCTAAATGAAATGCTAGTCCTAATAAGTTTATCTTAGTTTTTGAACATCCATCATAGCCTTGATTAGCGGCGACAGGCTCACCACCTCACACGGTGGTCCAAATAAAGTCATGATCATTGATTTTTTTTTTATATAATTAAAGCGTTTAAATTCACATGAAAGTAAAAACCTATTAGTAAACAATACATGTAATAATGTATTTTACAATATCAATAGAGAGATATCGTAACAAAACAATTTACAAGCGTGGGACTATAAAACTTTACTTTTGATGGGCTATAATGAATGAATCAATGAAGAACATACATTTCGATTCGATAAAAATTATAATACGGATCTCCGTTTATCTTTCTGATATTTAGACATTTATATTTTATACCGATCACTTTTGTTCGATTATACACTTAGACATGCCTTCGATATTTCTCTTTCACTTCGCTATTCACACAGATACTAGCGGTAAAGATATCCGCTGATTATTCAAATAAATGTCGAGATACTGTTAGTAATGTATAGTATATATATAGTAATCTATGTTTAGTAGGCGTTGAGCCATTATCCACGGATGACTGATGGTGGCTTTAAAGCCGGATGATTGCTACGCTCTTTGTCAATACAAGATGAGTTGCATTAAAATCAAGAGCCGTTACTTGGGTAATACGCGATCACATGGATTTGTGTTTTGAATTTAAATAATTCTGTTTTCTACCGACTTCAAAAAGGAGACAATACTCAATTCGGCTGTTTTTTTTCTTGTTTTTTTGTGTGTTACCTCATAACGTACAGGGTGGATGATTTTTGTTTTAATTTAAAAGCTGGTGCTTCGCAAGTGGTCCCATATAAATTGATCAAGGTCTGACCAATAGCTTTTGAGTTATTCTTAATAATTTAAAATGAAGTCGGTCGTACAAAATTTTTAATTTTAATTTATTATTAATAAATTTCTGTTTAAAAAAATGCGAAGTGACAAAATAAAATAGTTACTGTCTACCTGATGGAAAGCAGCGTACATACGCCTGCATCCAGAATACTACAGATGCTTTGTCACCTCTGAAGACTAAGATGCCTCAAAGCCTGTATTTATACTGGCTTTGAGGCATTATCTTTACATATTAATCAGACATAATAAACCATTTCTAAATGTTTGTCTGTTTGTCTTGTCGTGCGCTAGTCTTCGGAACGGCTGAACCCATTGTGATGAAACTTTACGAACAGATATAGAACAATGCCAAGAGGGATCTAGGTTATACTTTAAACGAAATTTTTAACAAAAAAAAATTCTGATTATCTTAAATTCAAATAATGCCACAATAGTAGATCTTATCCAGATGGAGTCGGGGCATATCGCTAGTATATATTAATCACAGTACCAGGTAACAATACTGGCAATAGTCACTTGCTATCAAAGGAGCCGCATGCTAGTTTGCCCTCTTTTCTATAAAAAAAACAAACAAAAACACCCTTGACTCTCACTTACTTCATGATCGTCATCACAATTACAGCACTTTACAAGTGCATTGCTGATCATAGGCCTCCCACATGCACGTGCATGCACATCCCAATGCTACAAAGCATCGTGCTGAATCACCTGCATCCATCGACTTACTGCATATCTAACCAAGTCATGACTCCATCTAGTAGGGCAACCTACACTTCGCTAACCTTTCTTTCTCATCGGTAGTCGGTTCTTCGAGCTATATGGTCGGCCCATTGCCACTTAAGTTTACTAATCCGTTGGGCTATGTCGTTTACTGTGATTCTACTGCGGATATCCTCATTTCTAAGTTTATCACGTATAGAAACCCCAAGAATAACCTCCCTATACCTCGCTTAAATTAGACATAGATATATATAAATGATGGCTTTATTGACTTAATAGTATAGTTGTAGCACGAATGGGTCGGCTCGACCGGGGAATAATCACGCTCTCACAGAATACCAGCGCAAAACAGCAGCTTAATGCTGCTGTGTTTCATATGGTGAGTGTAGAAAACCGGAGACCCTTTTCACTAGAAGAGAGGTATTCCATCTTAGTCCTCACTGCTGACAACGCATCTGCATTTTAATTCGCAAACGAAGATATATGTAGATGTCTATGGGCCACAGCAACCACTTACCATCTGGTGGACTGTGTGTTCGTTTGTCACCCTTATTCTATAAATAAAAAATTGTCGAGGACGAAATGGAGCGAGGCATTCTTTTACGCCGCTTACCACACGACAAAAACAGTTGATAACTTTAAAAATTGGTGAGGAAGACGTCGTTAATGTGTCCTTAATTTAACAACCATTTACAAAGACATTTCCCACAGTGAGTTATGCGAGTGAAACACGCCATCCATTGTTTCAAGCGGTCAAGGACACTGATGTACACTTGCAACTACTTTTACTTTTATGCCTAAAGCTGTCAATACATACGGAGTTTTTATGGGTTAATGTAATGCGATAAAATATTATAATTTCTCTTTAATTTTATGTTATAATTTTTTAAAAAATTAGGGTTGCCACCCGTACTATAATATATAGTATCGTACTATATTTCAGTCAATTGTACTATATAATAAAGAAAAATAACTTAGTACGAAAAATACAATATTTTTATTCCTAATTCAAATGTCGCACTTTTTTATATTAACTGTGACTGGAAGTCTGGAACAAGCAAGTTTTACGGGAAGAACTTTTTCCGTAAAAAGAATTTAATTAAAAATGAATTATTAATTTATTTTATTATGAACCTAAATTGCTTACATTCCTAAGGTAATATATCCATATAGCTCGAAGAACCGACAACCGATGGGGAAGAAAGGTTCTTGAGTGGCAGCCTCGTACCGGTAGGCGAAGTGTAGGGCGTCCCCCCACGAGATGGAGTGACGACCTGGTAAGACATGCAGGAAGTCGATGGATGCAGGTGGCTCAGGACCGTGCTTTGTGGCATTCCTTGGGGGAGGCCTATGTTCAGCAGTGGACTGGTGAAGGGCTGTAATGATGATGATGATGAAATCATTAATGACCAAAGCGAAGAGCAATAACAAATATATATGGTAAAATACATAAAGATTAAAAATTAATGTGTTCTTTTTATTTCCTGAATTTCCTAAAAGTACTATATGTTTGCATCTTTTTTAGGAAAATACTATATTTGTTCAAAAAAAAGTTAGCAACCCTAGTTTATTAGTTGATAACAAACTGTTTATTTTCTGGTGAGACTGGATGTAGTTGGTTGCCTGATCTATAACTTATTCCATAAGTTAACATCATCAACAATATTACAGCCCATCACAAGACCACTGTTAAACAAATAACTGCTTCAAAGAATGTCTCAAAGCATGGTCCTGAGCCACCTGCACCGATCGATTTCATGCATCTTTTACCAGGTCGTCACACAATCTAGTTGGTGGCCACCTTACACTTTGTTTACCGGTACGGTACTTTTATACATGGTAGAGCCATGCTGCAGCTATATTAGTAGTATAGTTGTAGCACGAATGGGTCGGCTCGACCAGGGAAGGACCACGCTCTCACAGAATACCAGCGTAAAACGACAGCTTGCCACTGCTGTGTTTCGTATGGTGAGTGTAGAGAACCGGAGACTCATTTTACTGGAAAAGAGGTATTCCATCATAGTCCTCACAGGTGACGACGCATCTACATTTTGATTCTTTTTTGAGGATAAATGTAGATGCCTATGGGTCACAGCAACCACTTACATCAGGTGGACTGTGTGCTTGTTTGTGACCCTATCCTATTAAAAAAAACGAAACTGCTACTCGAGAACCTGTCTCCTATCGGTTGTCTGTCCTTCAAACTATATGGCCGGCCTATTAATATTTCAGCTTACAGATCAATAGTTTTAATAATTTAGGAATTCTTCAATATTATAGTCCGAGACTTAGACAGTCTACCAGGCCTTGATAATTTTCTCCTAATAGTAAATTTTATTGAGTATCCCTATGAGAATTCAAAAAGTTAATGCCTTCATTCATACTAACCTTCGATACAAGATGAGGGATAAAACTGGATAAAACTGGATAAAACACTAGATGTTTGCCTCCCACTCTTCTATTTTAATTTGCCTAAAAGGTCTATGTCCATGTAGTGTCATGTCTATGTAGCTGCAATTTTCTGTTTCATTCTGTATAAAGAAATAGAAAAATTTTAAGATTTTTTTTGAAAAAATATAATTTTTAGTAAATTACTAATATGCTCTTTACTCAAGGAATAGTGACTTTACTTATAATTTCTTTATCTTACACAACTTAATGCTACCAGACGGTCACCAGAGGTAAGAAAAATCAAATTAAAGATAAGATAAGGCACTACGCGTTTTGTCCGAAGTTCCCAAGCAGATACACAACGCATTGTAATACTTATCCTACACAACGAAATGATTACGTTAGGTACTGTTGGAGGGGTTTCAATTTGTGTTCATTATTTAGATAATATTACGACTGAAACCTCAAGTGTTTCGATCTATTTCAGTTTATAGAGAAATTAAATTAAAAAACAAGTTCACAAAAATAATCACGTAAAGTTAAATGACTTAAAATTTTTACATGAACATAATGGATATCAGGTTGCATACAAAACTCACAATAGAATACTAAAATGATCATTAATCGAAAAGAGTTTTAGTAACTAAAATCAATGAACCAGTGTCGTTTAACCACACTGAAACTACTCTGAATGTCATTTAAGGTTTGGTTTAATATCAAAAAGGAAAAGTGTTCACAAAAAATTAAACAATAAGAAAACATTCTATAATTAGATCAAGGTTACAAAATAGTATAAAAACTAATCAAAGAAATGCGGATCGGATTTTTCTGCACGCACCATTTTGCAATTTTGCAATTACGCCGCTATTTACAGACGCCTTTTCGAATAAAAAAAATAATTGCAACAATTGATTATTGCAACAATTGACTTATAGAAATATTGATTTTATTTCGCCATCGTAGTCGTAGGTGCAGTAAGTGCTACATTTTGGCAATAATATTACTTGCGATAAATCAATAATGATTCTTTTATCGTTACGTATGTTAGGTATATAAAATAAAAAACAATGTATCACATGCAGATAATTTGCTGTCCATGCATTTTGTCACTTTTATGTAAGCCGCATGCTCATTTGCTCCATCTTCTAAAAATGCTATTACTTTAATATTTATTGTTGGTTGTCGGTACACAGTGGTACTGCCCAGTATTATAGAAATAAAATAGTTTTTTAATGAAATTATTATATATCATTGATTTCTCACTGAAAAGATTCCTGAACTATAAAATTATGGCTATGGACAGTGGTACTGTCAACTTTAATTAACTTGCTAAGCAGTGTCTGTTTATGACACCTAAAAAACTATTGTCTTATAATGAATACAGGCAATTTTAGATCTACACCTATATTTTAGTCTCTCTATACTGACATGAAAACCATCATATAAATTTTTATCATCATCACCATCAACAGTCCTTTCAAAGTTCACTGCTAGATGTAGGCCTCTTCAAGAATGTGTACCATGTGTGTTGTGCTACCTTAGAATTAATTGACACAGTAACATTATTAATAACTTCAATTAAAGTAAAGGTTTACCACTGCGTTTCGCTTGGTGAGTGCAGGTGGCCGGAGGCCCTTTTTACTGGAAATGAGGCATTCCATTTTAATCCTCACGGGTGACAACGCATCTGCATTTTGATTCGCAAACAAGGATAGATGTAGATGTCTATGGGCCGCAGCAACCACTTACCATCAGGTGGTCTGTGTGCTCGTTTGTCACCCTCATCCTATAAAAAAAAATTAAAATTTTAAATACCGCCGAAACTAAAAGAGCTGATGATCTTTAAACGGGTAAACAGATTTTCTTGAAACAGCTAAGAATACTCTCGATTAGGACACCATTCAAACGAATACAAACTGACTCAAAATCAGTTCATCCGTTCAGGAGTTGTGACGCGACAGACAGACACATACATAGATACATACTACAAACCAAACACCCCTCTGATTTCGTCGGTGGTTAATAATATTTTTTATAGGATAAGGCTGACAAAGGAGCACACAGTCCACCTGATGGTAAGTGGTTGCTGCGGCCCATAGACATCTACATCTATCCTCTATTACAAATCAAAATGCAGATGCGTTGTCATCCGTGAGGACAAACATGGAATGCGTCTTTTCGTGTAAAAAGGGTCTCCCGTCCTCTACACTCACCATACGAAACACAGCAGTGATAAGCTACTATTTTACGCTGGTATTCTGTGAGAGCGTGGTCCTTCCCCGGTCGAGCCGACCCATTCGTGCTACAACTATACTACTAATATAGCTGCAGCATGGCTCTACCACATAATAGAGGCTAAATATATACGAAGGATGTTTAAAAATATTTTACATTTTATAATACTCCCACAGCTGGGCTAAGGCATCTCAGTACGTGTGTTTTGAATCTGTTTGCTAACCCAGCATTACCTTCTAATATTCAAGGATACTCGTAAAGTACAAAAGTAGATAAATCTTGCTCGTTTGCACGTTCCTCGTTACATGATTTGAGTCAATTTACGTAGTGCTTGAAAAGATCTGCATATTTGAATGGTTGATAGTTGTTTAGTGCAATTAACCATTTTCATAACATCATTTTTTTTTATAGGATAAGGTTCACAAGCGAACACACAGTCCACCTGATGGTAAGTAGCTGCTGTAGCCCATAGACATCTACATCTATCCTCGTTTGCGAATCAAAATGCAAATGCGTTGTGATGGAATGCCTCTTTTCTGCGACTATTTACTGAGAGACCTGTGTACAGCACTTTACTTGTGATTCATCATCATCATCATCATCATTACAGTGTTTCAAAAGTCCACTGCTGAACATAGGCCTCCCTCAAGGAATGCCACAAAGCACGGTCCTGAGCCACCTGCATCCATCGACTTCCTGCATGTCTTACCAGGTCGTCACTCCATATAGTGGGGGGTCGCCCTACACTTCGCCTACCAGTACGAGGCTGCCACTCGAGAATCTTTCTTACCCATCGGATGTCGGTTCTTCGAGCTATATGGCCAGCCCACTGCCACTTCAGGTTACTAATCCGTTGGGCTATGTCGATTACTCTGGTTTTACTGCGGATATACTCATTTCTAAGTTTATCACGCAGAGAAACCCCAAGCACAGCCCTCTCCATAGCTCGCTGAGCGACCTTGAGCTTTCTCATACGGCCAGCAGTGAAGAACCACGTCTCAGATCCGTAAGTCATCACTGGCAACACGCTCTGGTTGTACAATTTCGTTTTCAGATTTTGAGGTTTGTCTAACGAGAAGATATGTCGTAGTTTCCCGAACGCTGCCCAGCTGAGTTGAATCCGTCGATTGACCTCTCGTTCGAAGTTGGACTTACCTAGTCGGACTATTTGTCCCAGGTAAACATACTCGTCAACAACTTCGAGCTTAGTGCTCCCAACAACTACCGGCATAGTTGTGACATGGACATTAAACATGATCTTTGTTTTGTCCATGTTCATCTTAAGACCTATTCGTTGGGAGACACTATTGAAGTCATTAAGCATGGTGCTTAGGTCCTCCAGCGATTCTGCCATAAGGACTATATCGTCGGCAAATCGAAAGTGAGTGATGTACTCGCCATTGATGTTAATACCGTATCCTTTCCAGTCCAGAAGCTTGAAAACTTCTTCTAATGCAGCGGTGAAGAGTTTCGGGGATATAACATCACCCTGTCTTACACCTCTCTGCAATTGGATAGGTTTCGTACTCTGGTTCTGTACTCGGATAGCCATCGTAGCTCTACTGTACAAACACTTCAGCACTTCGATATACTTGTGATTGGCTGTTATGAAAATGATGAATGAATCGAATGAATATTCATACTGGTAACGTATGGCCTATGCACCTGCATAGTTTAAAATACCAGAAACTTTGTGCACGAATAAGTACTTCGATTGGTCAACCTAGACATGGCAGTGTTAAATATAGCATATTATTTACTCTCTTATATGTGTCGCAGGTTAAAAATCAAGGTTTTGATCTAAAACCTAGGCTTTTGATTAAGAACCGGAAAAAGACAAAATTATTACTTAATCTTATCATTAACCTGAAAAATCCTGTTTTTTGATCAAAAACCTGAACTTGTTCAAGATTTTAAGTTAAGTTATGAATTTAAACTTAGGTTATGTAAGATTAGGTTAGGTTAGGTTATCTAATTGTTTTATTTATTTAAAGAAACTATACAATCTAGGTTATCTATATATCTCAGGTTTATGATAAAATAAACTAATAATTTTGTCTATTGCCAGTTCTTGATCAAAAACCAGGTTTAGTCATTAGCCTGCAACATATATACATATATATACATATGATAATCTATGTTATTGACAATTCAAAGAATTCAAGGAAAGTAGTACAAGAATTATAATAGCATAAATATTACAGTTTCCAAGTCAATACCAGATCAATTAAAGTTAATTATATTGTAGACCCTAGATGACGGAGCGAACTCGAACTACATAATTGTATAATAATTTAACCTTCAACAACTACTCGTAAAACAGCTACTTCCATTTCTAAGCTCAGCTAATCTATACATATACGAGTAAATAAAATTGAAGTGTCTATCTGTAATATAGAAACAACTGCATTTATTGAGCTCGGGGGGTTATTTGCATGTCATGAATAACCATTTCTAAATTTTATCTGTCTGGCCGGCCTAATCTTTGGAATGGCTGAAACGATTGTGATAAAACTTCACCAAAAGATAAAAAGCAATATCCAAGAGTGATCTAAGCTATATTTTACCTAAAAAATCTTAAGATTTTTTTTTGAAAAAAAAATTAAATAAATGGTCTTTGATCTTAAATCTAAATGACACCATATTAATTAAATATTAAAGATGTAAGGATCTATTAATTAATATTTTTGCATTCGCACGGCTTTGCCAGGCTTACCTGGTAAACCCGGGGCGCGTTGGTAGTCTAAAATAATGCAGAATAATGTACGAACGGTTCTTTGACCATCTTTTGTCATATTATAATTGTTGTAGTCAATGAAATTTTACATATTTCTTATAGTCTGAGAGCTGGTGACGAATTTTGAGAAGGTCCTTTGGGCAAGTTGATATTGTGAAAAATATAATTTCGTCAATTAGCGAATCCAGTCCCGCGAGTCTGGCAGAGCGTTTGCGGTTATTTCCTTACTGCGCAGCAAATAACATTTGCAAAAAAAAATCCAAAATAATGTTTTTTTGGCAACTTGATTTCTTTTTGAAGTGAAAACTTCTTTACCGGCGTTGTGCACTTTTTTTCTAATGGGTAAAAAATGTTAAGCACGCGTCAGGTCACGTGTCCTGATCGAAAATTCGTAAGGCGGACGGAGAGTAGACAGCCGGCGCGGCGAAGGAGAGGAAGTAAGTTAGGTTTAATTAATTTTCATTTATTAATTAATATAATTTTATTATTAAGATTAAGTTGCGATGGAGTCTACCGTACTGCTTGACGAAATTATTAATATAGATACATATGTACTTACACATTATAGATGTAATATTTGTAATATCTTTATACTTTATAGCATTAACCTATATTTTTATAACATCACAATAAGCACATGTGCGGTGTAGGTTTACCAAACAAAAATTTCGAATGAAAATAAATGAAATAAGATAATTATAAATAATCTCCGCCATTCCAAAATATCAAAAATGCACAACGTTAATATTCAAGTTTTTACTTCTGCCGGCACTCCCGGAGTGCAACCTGTCGTTTTTTTTCATCTTTTAATTTAGTTTTTATATAATTCCAAAAAAATAATCCCAGACGTTTTCGTCGGTTATAAAGTATTACCAGACCTCTCCAAAAATATTTTTTATATTCCCAAAAAATATACTTTTGGCAATCTCAAATTTTAATCACGTATTTATTGAGTAATTTATAATAATACCTGCAGATCACCAGACAAATTTAGCGCCTTTAAACAATTCCCAGACATGAATAAAGTTTACAGATGAATACGACAAAATAGTCTTACGCATAGCCATGAGTGCGAGAAAGATAGCTTATCAAAGCATGCCGACAGCGGATTGGAGCCTAAGCTCAAGTTACTAAGAAATATCTTTTTTAAAGATTTTAAGACCTTCCCAAAATTCGTCGCCAGCTCTCAGACTATTAGGAATTGTAAAAATACCAAGCTCTTTTTTATAGAAGGGGAAGCAAACGAGTATACGGCTCACCTGATGATAAATGATCATCGTCGCCCGTGAACATCCACAACACCAGGGGAATTGCAGGTGAGCCGCATGCTCGTTTGCCCCATCTCCTATAAAAAAATACACCTAGAAAAGTTTAAAATATTCAACAGTTTCAAAATATTTTGTCTTTTTAATTTAAATACAATGTTAAACATTTATTTTATAGTTATGTTAGAGTGTAAACTATTTTGACTTTTTAACTGTAGCATAATTTTGAATATTCAAATTATTGTTTCGTTTGTAACCAGTTTTAGCCTAACTCAGCCTTGGTTAAATGTAGAAATCGGACTTGAAGTGCGTTTGTTCTTAACAATTAACCTTCTGTTTACATTTGTGTGTTCATAGAAGTATGAAATTCCGAGGTTATATGAATTAACGAATAATTACATCCTCTGTCTAGTTTGCAGGCGAAGTAATGCTGTATATTTAACTGACTTAAAAAAGAAGGAGGTTTTAATTCGACTGTACTGTTTTATTTTTTATTTTTTACTTGATATAAGCCAGTGCTTGACAACAATTTCACCTAGTCGAAAGAAGTGAGGAAGCCCTAGGTTATTTTTTTGTATGTATGTTATGGGATATCTTCTTAATAGTGAATCGGTTTTGAGGATAGAGAATAAAGGATCTTAGGTGGCAGCCTTGTAATATAAAAATAATTATATGGAGTGCCAACCTGGTAAAACATGCGGGAAGTCAATGGATGCAGATTAATGTTTTGTGACACTATATGAGTAGGACCCCTACGTTCAGCAGTGGATTTGTAAGGTCGTCCACCTTGCTAGGTGATGATAATGAATATTTAATGTTAATTTCTCTTATAGCTCAGGGACTAAGCGCTCGCTGTAAATTTCTCAGTACGCGAGCAACCCGGGTTCGATCCCCGCCGGCACCAATGAAATTGTTAATTGCAATTTTAAGTGCTTATTTAACACGTGCTCGGCGGTGAATGAAAACATCGTGAGGAAACCTGCATGTCTGAGAAATAAGAAAAGAAATATTTTATTTAGTTACATCGTCATCATAATGATTACACAAAACCTTCTCTGAAATGAGAACCTCAGCCCAGAGACGTATTTAGGCTGTAACTTAATTTAACATCTGCTAACATTGATTTAATATTACACTTTGTGTAACTCAATGTCTGTATTTACGTAATGTAATTACAGTTTTGTGTAACTCAATGTCTGCTAAGCACAATAAGCGCGACAGGCCCATATGTATTTTAATCTTCAAGCATTATTGTATAAACACGGTTTTCTTTACAGTCTCAGTCACACGTGTTTCCAATCATCTAGAGCAGAAAGTTATAAAAATTAGATGTGCGTAGGAAGTACTCCATACTGGCACTGATCGACAATGCCTTGCATTTCTAAGCACTTAATACAAAATACTTTAAGAATAACTTTAATATTGACCTATCTCACATTGCTATAAGAAAATAAATTTTATAATAAGATACGTAAGGGTCACCTTAAGCTTTACCGCCCTATAAAACCAATACTAGGAGGGGGACAGTGACAAAAACATAAAGTCGTATACTATAGCTAATTAATTAATAAAAAAAATAGCAAATAACCTTATGCAATAACAGGAACACTTCGAAAAATCAATATAAAGAAAACTAACTGCACTACACAATACTAGAATTGACTAAAATAATTACTATAATGTCAAGTGGCTAACGAAAAATGGCGTCGATAAAGCAGCGATAACCCTTTATTATTTGATTGACTGATGAAGAGCTATCGTATTACAAAACCATCTATGCAAACAATGGTGTAGTTTTTGAGTTATAAGAAAGTGACTATTACCGTCACGTACTATAATACCGTTACCATTACGCCCTATAAAACCATTGCTGAACTTAAACCTCCTCTATAGACTCTCTCATGAGAAGGTTAATGTCATAGTTGCCTGTTTTGGAATGAAGTTCTTTATCGGACGGTAAGGGTTTGGCGGATGGGAGCTAGGCGACAAAAAGTGTAAGATTTTTTCGTCACGACCCCTTGTGTCATAGTGTAGACGGCCTTGGCGGCGAAATAAGGAAGTGAGATGGAATTTTCTTATCTTACCATGAAAGAAATATTATTTTATTTCAAATGACGCTTCATTTTAATAGACGCTAGTAATTCATTTATTTGTATTTGTTAATCAATAAACCTAGCAAGCTAACAGCATAGCAAAGTGGCGAAGCAATTAGCTTTGTAGCGGTTTCTAACGGTTGCCGTTGAGCAATCAGTTTCAAAATAGGAGATTCAGATGCCTGGGTGATCAGTAATCGATTGCTGAAAACAGAATTTGAACATTCGAAACCGTTCTCGAGATAATCGTGGGACAGACGGACAGACATCGTGAAATCAATAAGTGTCTTCGCAAGCTTCGCCACTTAATAATATAATACCTACATACGTTTATCAAAAATAATATACTACGCAAGAAACTTCATTCCAACCGAGTATTCCACGACGCTCACGCATTTTTTTTATTTTTAATAATTATTAGGAAGATGCTGCTGTCTATATCATTGTTTGTTCTTCTCTGTCCCCTCTTACGATACCCATGAGCGATATGGGACTGGATATACTTACTTACTTACACCGCAACTGCACTATCGCAATTAAGATTTACACCAACGCAACTATACAACTTTAAAGCAAAATATAATCTTTCAATCCTTGAGTATTCTGTTACTCAAAAAGGAAACCTTGTGAACATTTTTTCACAATAATTCCATTGTTCCTTATGTTACACAGTAATCCAGCATTACAATTATCCTAATCGCTATTTTAATCAACTGATTCTTGCGAATATATTTATTGCAGCCCTATAAATTGTTTTTGTTTTAAAAAAAAATTAAAACAAAATTCAATTTATCACTCCCAGAGACCTTTAGAATTTATTCTACCAATACAGTAGCAGCCATTCTAATTAAATATATGTGTACATGACGATGAGGATTTTCCACACGATTTTCGATTTCATAGTGACAATTCCGTTAATAATCGGAAGCTATACTATAATATATAAGCGCAAACAAATGCAAAATTTTTACTTACCCGTGCCCAAAATAGTTCTTATTCAGTAAGAACAAAAGTTGATTAGGATCCCAATGTCAGATACAAGAACACATACAATTTCACGAACGAAAAATAAAAGCAATCATTTGGCAAATTAAGTTTAAAGTTTAAAGAAATACATACTCATTAACCAGCGATCTTGGTACGATACCGCGCGTGGTAGGACTTTATGATAATTTAAGTTTTTAGTTTAAAGTCACATCAAAAATATCCTTAATTAAATAAATGTCCACTTCTTATCTTTACATTTTTTGCTTTTCGATTCATCAAACCATGACGCTTGTTAATGTTAAAAGATAACGACCTGCAGTTTCGAAAACATAACGGTTGCCAGGCAAATGCCTTGGTCGATTTCTTAACCATCACGGTGCTAACAATGGTGCAAACTGGATTCAGCTTAGATGGGGAAATTATTATAACATAGTTCGTTGAATTTCGACATTAGAGAGTCATTATCGTGGGAAAGAATCGAAATTACTTCTAAGTAATTAATGGACACAGGCGATTTAAACTTCTAGATCTCTCGATTCTTATAATCGAATTGAAGCAGAAATCGATGTTAATTAGTCAGTTCAAAAATTATCGGGACTATCCTATACATATTTCTTTTGTTCATTCTATATTTGTTATGGATGCAAGGAAGACATATTATATTATATTTTTGCTTGTGTTTACGCAATCATCAACGGTCTACAGCATACTGGCTGTGCAGTGTGGGGCGGCGTAAGAAAATCGATTACCCAGTTTTATCCCGTGGATGTTGTAAGAAAAAAGTTAAAAGTTAAAGTTACACAGTATATACGTCCCACAGCTGGGCACAGGCCTTCTCTCCTTTCCGAGAGGGTTTTAGGGCAAGGAAGTGTACGCCGCGCTGATCCAATGAGTGTTGGTGAACTTCACATGTCTTCGAAATATTTTTTTTCTTATTTCTCAGACATGAAGGTTTCCTCGCGATGTTTTCCTTCACCTCCGAGCAAGTGGTAAGTCAACACTTAAAATTGCAATTATCAATTTCATTGGTGCCGGCGGGATTCGAACCGGGGTTGCTCGGGTACTGCGAAATTTACAGCGAGCGGGAATCATCTGAGCTACCACGGCTCGTAACCACGCACGTCAGATACGACTCTAGAAATTACAAAAGATATTATCGTTATGACTTATGGTGAATGGTGGTATAAAAACTACCCGACGCGATGCGAATATACAGTCAAAAGTAAGAGACGTCTTGCTCTACGATCATAATTCAATTTCTATAAAGTTGACTTTCTTAAAAGCTTACGTTAAGAGCTATAAATTGTATTTTAAGCAATTATAATAGTATCAAGTATGTACTTTAAATGTCATAAGTAATGTATATAACATACGTAAGCCATACGTAGCACATACGTAAGTCGTGATAGGTTGGGGATAAGCGCTCACCTTAATATAGTATTCTATGTATACGTATTATAATATTATAGTACGCGAGGAAATCTCCATCGTTACACTAATACAATATAAACTTAGGTGTATAAGATTAATTCATGGCGAAAACTAGGTAGGTATGGCCGGTTATTGACTAAGTCACACTAACTAAGTCAGACTAATCGACACTTTTAGGAATAACTTACTTTGCTTTGCTTTTGTACTGCCTTGTGATGGCGACGTAAGAAAATCCATCAGCCAGTTTCGTCCCCTGTCGTATGAGGCGTTTATGGGATATGCCAGAAATAAAAAATCTTGTTTACGTCAGACATAGAATACACAGAAAGCAGTGTAGAGGCACAGCCTAAGAAGAAAAGAATATATAGTATGTAATCGAGTTTGATGTTGTCGTAAAAGTCGACGTAAACAATAAATTGCTAGATTTGTCAAAACGGGAAGAAATAAAAATAAAAAAACTGATTTTATTTTATTTCACGTTTAAACAAATTAATGTCTATGTGGAAACTGCTGCAACTAATTACTTATCTTTAAATGAGAACGTCCCACAGTTTTTTACCGCATATCTAGTGTCAACCATTTTATTACATTTGCGTCACAGAACCATAGCGGACAATTTGCTCAGCCCGCGTCTCACCCCACACCGCACCGCACGATTGCCCCATCTAGACGCCTTCGATGACTGATAGTTAGTAGAAAGTAGTTAGACTATGGTAGAGGTGTGTAAGACCTCTGGACGATGTGTACTGAACTTGGAAAAAACATCCGAAACGTCAGTGTCCTTAGCACGAATTTTCGGCACTAATGTTTTCATATCGTTATCGACTTTAATTGTACGTAGTTGCTTCTGGCGGACGTAAATAGGACTACGTTTCAGACATACAATGTCACTCGATGGCACTACGAATTCGATAACAATGATCATAGAGCAACACGGACCACCGGCGGACCGGAGGGGAGTAGCCATACACAGGCGTTCCCCTCTGTCAAAGTATAAGTCCACGCGGTCATACGTACAAGAAAACTAGTTGCAGCCATACTGCTCACTAGACTAAATTTTGTTAGGCGGCTAAATCGACGTCCTAAAAAATGCCAAATTGTTTTTTGCTGCAAAAAGAGATCTGTTACGTCAAATTTACAAAAAGAAGATTTATATATAAGTATTTTTAATCACATTATTAATATTTACTTCTTTTTAAACCTAAAAATTTCAATTTTTAAAGGTTTACTAACACAGGCCAACTATAGGCCCATCGCCATCACCTCGTTGTTCTCCAAAATAATGGAATCCATTATTAACTGCCTGCTCATGCGGTACCTTGAGGATCACCAGCTGATTAGTGACCGCAAATACGGTTTTCGTCAGGGTTGATCAGCTGGTGATCTTCTGGTCTACCTGACCCATAGATGGGCGGAGGCAGTAGAGTCCAAGTGGGAGGCGTTGACCGATAGTTTGGACATTGCGAAGGCCTTTGATCGGGTTTGGCACAAAGCGCTTCTTTCGAAGCTCCCTTCCTATGGGCTTCCCGAGAAATTGTGCAATTGGATCACCAGCTTCCTTGCAGATCGGAGCATCAAGGTCGTTGTAGATGGTGCATGTTCCAACTACAAGCCTATTAACGCTGGTGTTCCACAAGGCTGTGTGCTATCACCAACGCTGTTTCTTCTGCATATCAATGATATGTTGCTAACTGGTAACATTCATTGCTATGCGGATGACAACACTAGTGATGCTCTATACACCGGCCATGCCAATATTTCTGGGGAAAACGCCGCCGAGTACCGGAACAAACTTGTGTCTGAAATCGAGTCCTTGCTAAACAAAGTCTCGGATTGGGGGCGACTAAAGATAGTCCAGCTTAAACCTCAGAAGACACAAGTTTGCGCGTTTACCGCTAAAAAGAACCCCTTTGTCGTATCTCCTCAGTTTCAAGGCACTCCCCTTCTTGCCTCAGCCAGTATCGGAATCCTCGGAATCGACATATCGAGTGACGTGCAGTTTCGTGGTCACTTAGAAGAGAAGGCCAAATTGGCCTCTAAAAAGCTTGGCGTGCTCAGCAGGGCGGGACAGTATTTCATGCCGGCACACCGCCTGCAACTTTACAAGGCGCAGGTTTGGCCTCACATGGAATACTGTTCCCATCTCTGGGCAGGGGCTCCCCAGTTCCAGCTCCTTCCACTTGACCGCATCTAGCGCAGAGCGGCTCGAATCGTCAACGACCGAGTCCTTTCCGATCGGCTCGATTCATTGCCACTGCGAAGAGAAGTTGCATCCCTTTGCATTTTCTTTCACATCTACCACTGGGAGTGCTCTGAGGAATTGTTCGGATTAATCCCAGCCGCCAAATTTCACGAACGCACATCGCGGCAGAACTCCCGATACCATCCACACCATCTCGATGATTGGCGGCCCACCACTGTGCGATTTAGAAGATGTTTTCTTCCTCGCACGATTTCCTTGTGGAATCGATTACCATCAGCGATTTTTCCGGACCGATACGACTTAGGGACCTTCAAAAAAAGAGCCTACTCCTTTTTAAAAGGCCGGCAACGCATCTGCAATTCCCTCCCTGGTGTTGCAGTTGTTCATGGGCGGCGGGAGTCACTTGCCATCATCAGGTGAGCCGCATGCTCGTTTGTCCCCTCTCCTATAAAAAAAACAGGCCGCTCGCCCTCATGCAATATGCAGATCGATCGAGCGACTGTATCCGAGCTCTTGCTGTCACCGAGCTACACATAGATACATTATAACGGTATAATGTATCTATGTGTGTGTAAAATTGTTACTTTATTGTTTTAATTGTTATTTGTGAGTTTCGTAGTTTCGAGTTTTTGTGTGTATATTTCTGCTCGCAAAAAATGACAGAGGGTTCTGCAGTTCTGTATCGGGAAAAAACGCTATGGCTACTCCCCTCCATAACGTCCCTCCATAACGATAGAAAATACGTGCTAAGGAATCAGGTTTTTTTACTATGTATAATCTGTCAACCGAAGTAGCGTGGGCATCGTGTTTTATTTACGCCTCAGAGTAAGCACCTACAAGCATGTATGTTCTGACTCTAAGATTTACCCTCTCAAATAGTTGAAGATACATAAAGTTTCTTCAAATTCGAAATATAGATAAAAAACTGACTTCAATCTTGCTTCATCCACTTATAACACATATTTTATAAGATTGAAGTTACAGAATAAATACTAATACACCCTGACGGAGAAGAAATAGAATTTTATCTACCTACTAATCTTGAACGGCACTTTAATAAATCATTGTAACAATTTACTGTATATAAAATACTTTCAGTCACGATGTTGTAGATCAAGGAAATGAATGTATTCTCAACATAAAAAGAATCACTAGACAACTACAAGGACAGATTTACTGACAATAACTGTATTTATAATTATTAGAAACTCAAAGCATATATTACAATTACAATGTGGGTGTCTTCAAGGCAAGAGTAAACAGACTAAGCTAATCTAGCACACTTTACCATCATTGGCTGCATTACCTATTACCATCAGTTGCTATAGTTACCAATGGATCGTGTTTATAGTTATCATATTCATTAGTTCATTTCATTCATTCATAGGCCTGCCCCATAGATTGACTCATAGTTATTTTATTTGTAATAGTGGCTACGCTTGACAACAGATTAACTAATAGTTATGGCTTTTAAGACGGGTTAGTAACAGCAATAAGATACCAAAAACAGGATGCCTATCTCCAGTTTGTTTTTCCCTGGCGCCTCAACGGGATGATATTATTTATTATTCGTGAATTATTTTACCCCGTCACTACACGGTGAAGTCATAATATTAAAAATTATGATTTTAACTTTGATATAAATAAATGTTCTTAGCATGACGATAAAAAATATTAATAGTTTGTAACCTTAAGCCTCAATTTCTTGTGTGATTTAATTATTTCATAGAAGAAATAAACATACCACAAATGTCAAAATAGTCGTACTTATTCAAAAAGCATATTGGATTAAATTAAAGTAAAACGTCTATAACTGTCCCACAGCTGCGCAGGCCTCCTCTTCAAGTACAAGTCTGCAATGTATACAGATTCACTTATCTATAACAGCTCTATGTAGCGTACAACGGGGCAAACCTACGGTAGTCAGGCTTAAACTGTGCCTACGGCCACTACGCTATGCATGACATGCACGATCTTGTATGGCTGGTTGGCCGTTCATCATTTTATATATTCAAAATACCAGCATAGAATCCCCAATAGAATTCCGCAGTACCCCGGTAGTAAATTACCTTAAAATACAAAAGCATTTTAACACGTGATCGTACGCTAATGATGTAATTTCACTAGCTCGACTATATTGTAATTGTGACAATATATTATCTTATAGCTACCAAGATATTTCATTTATGTCTTTTATCAATACATAAAACGATAAGAGGGGTCATTCAACAATCTTTTTGTCATAATAATAATGTTTACAAGAATTATAACAAGGTTCATTGTATAATAATATATCGATTATAACCTCACATAATCAAAATAATTAAAATTAAAATATCCGCAGTAGAATCAGATTAACCGAGGTATCCCAACAGATCTCAAGCAAGCTGAAGTAACAACAATGGTTCGACATATAACGGAAAAACGGACAACCAATGGGGCAGACAATATGGAATTATAGGGCGGCTTCCTCTAGATGGAGTGACGAACTGGTAAGACATACAGGAAATCGATGGATGCAGGTGGCTTAGGACCGTGTTTTCCTGAACGAAGTCAAAAGCTGTAATGATGTTATGATGATGATGATGAATCAATGTAATCATCTTCAACTTTTAAAAAGAACGCTTCTAAGAACACCTGGTAGGATTTGCCACAAACATCTCGCGTGCGATACAGGGTGGTAATCGCAATACAAGAGGCTGCGCTGACCAGATTCTTTGCAAGACTTGGTAATTATTTCTGATATATTTAAGACCGTTATTATACCTTATGTCACATTCTTAGAAATTTAGTTATTCAACTATCATGGCACCTATTCCATACGGAATATAAGAGGAATGAAATATGTTACCATCGGAATTAATGCAGCAAGACGTGTAGAGATTTACAAAGTAGCCACATCTATAAATTCATACGAAACGAAGATTCAAGTCGTGTTTGGATTTTTTTAAGGTAGAATAGGAGTTAGGAAAACACATTCATACTCGATACCAAATATATATAAATGTATTATTAAAACAGTTTATATTATTTAAATTAAAACAGTTGATTGTATCAACAAGGATTTGACATGTATTTTTGACTGGAGTCGGTCATATGAATTAAGTGTGAACTCTTTAAAGACCGAAGTCAAGTCAGCCAAAATTATTGGGAATTCAAGAATGATTTCCAAATTTAAAATATCAGTCTCTTTATTGAAGCTAAACTTTGGAACTCCTTACCTCTGTCGATTAAACGTACTCATTCCTTACATGTTTTTATAGAATAAGGGGGACAAACGAGCACACAGTCCACCTGATGGTAAGTGGTTGCTGTGGCCCATAGACATCTACATCTATCTTGGTTTGCAAATTAAAATGCACATGCGTTATCAGCCGTGAGGACTAAGATAGAAGGCCTCTTTTCCAGTAAAAAGGGTATCCGGTTCTCTACACTCACCATACGAAACACAGCAGCATTAAGCTGCTATTTTTCGCTGGTATTCTGTGAGAGCGTGGTTCTTCCCCGGTAGAGTCGACTCATTCGTGCTACAACTATATTATTAATATAGCTGCAGCATGGCTCTACCACGTATAAAAAATAGATTTGTTCCAGAAGCAGATTAAAGAACATTATTTGTCTCTCTAACCTCCCTTTCTTCCTTTATTTATGAACACTAATCTATCTTCGAAAGTCATATGTGATATTAGTTTATAAGTTTTAATGGTTTGTTATAACAATAATAAGAATAATAAAAACTATTCCATGATCTGTACTTAGTTCACAATGAATGATGGAACATCTGTGTCTGAACTAGATAAATAAATATCGGTATTTCAGATCACAGTGCTCTTCCTTATTACATATTAACAGACTAACACAATTATAACTTAAATAGAAGGTGTACATCAAATAAAATGTGAAACTTAAGCTTAACAAAAGGTGTTTTTTGATAAAAAAGAAAAATGTCAAAGTGTGTATTCAAATTTATCTCTATGTTTATAATATGTTGAATGCATGAATGTGTGTAAGAGGGTGTGTAATAATATTAACATGTAGTAAGTAATGCTTCAGTGTCTTCATAGTTTAACTAATGAAGAAGTTCGAATAATTTAATTTTGCAATTTTTTTTAATTTAAAGAGTATTATTCAGTATTTTTATAGTATACTAATAGCAGTAGTAGTGCACCCTGTCCGTAAATCTTTCTCCTGCTTTTATTCAATTTTTTTTCAGTTGTCTGGAAACATTGCTGTGTAGCAATAAGACCGCCTTTTGTTTTTCCTCAATATTTCTGTATTTTAGTACGACTAGTACAATAAAGAGTACGGGTATTGTATTGTATTATATTGTACTAACTTTTATCGTTACTGTTACAGCTTGTGGTAGTAGTAGGTGGCCGAAGGCCCTTTTTACTGGAAATGAGACATTCCATCTTAGTCCTCACGGGTGACAACGCATCTACATTTTGATTTGTAACAGAGGATAGATGTAGATGTCTATGGGCCGCAGCAACCACTTACCATCAGGTGGACTGTGTGCTCGTTTGTCACCCTGATCCTATAAAAAAAAAGCCTATTAAAGTCAACTGCTGAACATAGACCTCCATAGATTGCCTCATAGGGGGGTTGCCATAGTTGCCACGCTTAGTAAGCGGGTTAGCAACCGCAGTTTTTTGGTGTTAGTCGTTATTAGGAAAACGCTACTGCCCATTTCCTGATTTGTCATTTCTTGTTTCCCCCTGTCGCCTCTTATGTCACCCACGGGATAATATGAGGTAGTGGATATTCTTACGCCGGTACTACACGGTGGCACTAACTTTTAATTCGTCTAATATTCTAATATAGGGTTCATAACTACGTACCATTCATATTGAATTGACGAGTACCGGAGACCCTTTTTCTACCGAATTCAAAAAGGAGACTGTACTCAATTCGGATGTATGTTTTTTTTACGTGTATTACCTCATAACTTTTTACTGGGTCAACCGATTTCGATGATTCTTTTTTCGTTTTGAAAGCTGGTGCTTCACATGTGGTCCCATTTAAATTTGATCACGGTCTGACCAATAGTTTTTGAGTTATTCTTAATAATTTAGGGTCTGATGGTCGAGGTCGTTGTACAAAATTTTTAATTTTAAATTATACTAGTAATGAAGCACTCGATCTTAGTTCTCAGGGGTGAAAACTCGGATGGACACACCTTTACATTACTCGATTGTTTTAGCTCTCATATTATACGTATGCAGATTTCCTCTCGATAATATTTCCTTTACCACAGAGCACGTGGTTAAGCAGCAATTAAAATTGCAATCAACAATTTCATTGGTACCGGGGGCCCTACGCAATTATAATTGATTAAAAAAATATCAGTTACGTTAACCATGGCGCTACATGGCCATTCAACTCCATGGAATTGCATGTCGAATTACTTACTTGCAGTTGCGCAATATACTAAAACCTTTACGCCTCAAATTAAACAAACAATTTATAAAAGATAAACCAACAATCAGCATACTGCATAAAAAACCTCTTATAATTTTTCTTTCGTGTCAAAGGTCACGATCCGCAACCAAAAAATCTACAGCAATAACTAAATTCTCACACTACAGTAATAACTTTACAGCATTTATTAATGCAGATCGCAGTAATAAATAAAAATATACAATAAATTATCAACGATCTCACCGTAGGTGTCCGAAGCGTAAAGTCGGAATACTTTCTTTTAATGGCCTTTTAACACGCAAGCCAACATATAGCAATAAAATATAGTAAGTATTTACTACAATTATAGTTACACATTACGTGTACATTTTAGAAAGTTTGAAACGGACGTATAATGGAGTCAACGTTGCCAAAATTATTGTCATAATTAAAATTTATATTCTGATTAAGCTCGAGGTTATATCTCTCGGATCAATCGACGGATCCAACTCAGCTGGGCAGCGTTCGAGAGGTTACGACACATTTTCCCGTCACGTACTCCTCAAATGTTGATAATAAGAGTGTATAACCAATGTGTAACCAACGAGCTATGGAGAAAATTATGCTTGAAGTTTCTCTGAGTGATAGAATTCAAATTGAGAATATCTGCACTAGGCATGTCACACCTATATCGTTAGTTGTTGGGAGTAATACACTCGAAGTTCTTGATGAGTATGTTTGCCTAAGACAAATTGTTAGACTAGTTAAATCCAACTTTGATTGAGAGTTCCCACTTGACACCGAAAGTACCAACTTGGCTGGGCAGCGTTCGGAAGATTCCGACAATTCTTTTCATCACGTCTACAGTGTTTTCAATTTTTGAAGTATCAAAAATTGAAAACACTGTAGATTCAGTGCGTGTTCCTAATGATAACATAATATGAAACTGAAAAATGTTTCTTCATTGCTATCTGTATGAGCTCAAGATCGCTCATCGAGCTATGAAGAGGGCTATGCTCGGGGTTTCTCTGTGTGATAAACTTAGAAATGAGAATATCCGCAGTAGAACCAAAGTGACCGACATAGCCCAACGGATCAAGCTCAAACAACCAATGGAGAAGAAAGGTTTTTGAGTGGTGGAATGATTCAACCTATTATCGATAAGCGAAGTATAGGGCGTTCCCCACTAGATGGAATGACGATTTGGTAAGCGATACCGAAAGTGGATGTCCGCAGTTGGCTCGGGACTATGTTTTGTGATATTCCTTATGGGAGGCTTATATTCAGCAGACTTGTGATGATCTGTAACGATGATTATGATGATAATTTACATTAAAAATTGTTACAGTTAAACAGCAAATATAAGAAATTATTAAAATACAAATTAAAACGGACAAGGAGAAGTAAAGCGAATTCAGGTCACCACTCGGCCTTTAAAGTTTTTGTGTATTAACAACACTAAAGCACGAAAAGCTTTTACTTGTTAGTTTAACTAAGCGATAATAACAAACTGGTTTTGTTCACAACGCCGCACATTCTCAGTAAATATATTTTGGATACCAACGCCTTACACGCTTTTTAATACGTAACTGCTTATCATTATTAATAGGGTAGTGATTTGTCTCGGATAGTAAGTATATTACTCGACTGACTTCGTTCTTCTATCAATCGAGTGACAAATAACTCGAGATAAAATCTGCTGATTTGTTGTTGTGTTTATAAATTCGTTTTAGTCATGCTGTTTGTCTTTTTGCGCTTGAGTTGTGCATCCACCTATGTTTCTGTGTTCAAACATTTCTATTATTGTATTTAAGCGTTTATTCCTAAGCAAGTAAATACACCGTGAGTCGCTCCTCACAACATCGATCCCTCCCGCTACTCGTACTTACGGACTGACATTAAAAACTATTATTACCTGTTACCCATGTTTTCAATTAAAATGCAAGCTGATCTACAAATTGAGTGATACTAAAAACTGTAAAAAGTAAGGGCAATTTGGACATTTCCTGATACATATTTGAATTAATATATAATATATATTGTAATTAATAACATCTAAAGAATTAAGAATAAATTTTTGATAAGATTTTATTTCTTTCATATTCGTTGTCCATTCTATAAGCTATGTGACTAACGGATTGCTACATCTATTTACCGAATTTAATTTTTGGGCTTTGGCGGTTATTTTGCTTCTTATGCGAATATCGTCATTATGAATTTTATCCCACGGAGAAACTCCGAGCCTTCATCATAACTTACTGAGCAACTTTAAGCTTTCTCATGCGCCCCGTGGGTGTCGTAAAAGGAACTATGGAAACAATCCAGAAGATGAGCAGCAGCATCTTCTTCGTAATAACTGGAAAATAAAAACTGTGGTTGCCAACCGTGGCAACTATCGTAAAACAACGTCTTATGAGGCAAAGATATCTAAGAAAGAGAATCGGAAAGAAATCTAAGAGATTGAAGAGGGAGACGGTTTTTATAGGATGTGATTGTGATGGTGGTGAAATCTTAAAAAGTATTTGAGCCTCATCAGACAGCAGATTGATAAAATGTATAAAAATATTTAACAATATATAAGAAATAGATAAGAAAAACAGAACTCATACTTCTTAAGTATTTATTTAAAAATAAAAAGTTCACATTATAGTAGTAACTAACAATAGCTCCCTACTTCCTGTACTCGATAGACTCAATGAAATTTCATTTGAAACGAAAGATATAACGTGGGAAGCATCTTATATAATTTCCGTCAAAGCTAAAATAGTACTCGTAGACGCATGGAGGAAATTATTAATTTAGTTTTGAACATTCGATTCCTGTTTCAAAAGAAAAATTGTTGTCGGTTGCATCTAGCAGAATTAATAAGCTGAAGTGATAATGGGCCAGGCGTAATATTTCGTACAAGTGACTATAGATCACGAAAAATCATTTTCGTATCGGGGCTCGCAATGTAGTGACCCAACTAGATGAAGTGACCGTCTCATAAGGCATGTAACCTTAGAATCATAAGCAAGCTAGCTTACTTATGTATACTCTAAGCATGTTACCAATATTTTTGAGACAATCTTTGTGGTAGGCTTATGGTCAGCAATTAACGTGTGATAATGTACAATAGAATCATGATGATAATGTTAAACAATTGAATTACATATTTCATATACCTATTTCCTTTCTGGCTGCCTGTAATTTTTAATTCGTGTATTCTTACTTCCTATATGTATTTTACTGTATTATTCTTCATAAATAAATGTACATATTTTATCCAACCTTAGAAAACTAAACAATATTTTTTTAAAACCGAACCTCCACGCTAATATTTTCTCCTGTAACGTGAGGGCAGTTTACATATATGAATTTCGCAAAGATAAACATCCAGATCCAGAACAATTATTTAAAGGCCATACAAATAATTGTTTTGTACGGGATTCGAACCCGCGGCCCTCCGCGCTACAACTCATTGCTATCCACTGTGCCAAAGAGCCGTCAGTTATATACACATTCTCAATAAATGGATGCAAAATATTGTGGACATTACAGATCCTATTTGACCCGTCAATATTTTATCCATAGTCATTGACTATAATTGTGTAATTTATTCAATAAAAACTTATCCCCGCTATAAACAGGAGCTTGCCATTTTTCAAGGTAGAAGAGTTACCAACGGCTACAATCAAGGTTATCGCGTATTTTCAAAAACAGAAATGTAAATTAAGGATTATTAAGGATTTTCTATTTACAGTATTAAACTGTGACGAAAAGAGGTAAACACTAAACAGAGAAAAATAAAATGTTATACTTAAGATTTATTTTTCTTTTTTTAAGAACAAAGAAAACCGGAATTTGGTCACTAAAAATAACTGGATGGCAACCCTGCCTATGCCGTTAATCCTGATTACCTACAAAAGTAACGCCTAGTCGGTTCGCTTGTTACGGAAATAGATTGTTGAGCAGTCACTTTCAAGGATAAATTAGAAACCACATTATGTAGGTATTTGGTGCAAACATTGACTGGACTCTAATTTAATCAGGTTAACATTACCTACTTCATTGTCTCTTCTAAGTTATTTAGAGAATTTCATTTAAAAATATTCGTAACATAAAAAGAACGAAAAGGATTATTTTTTTGACTAAAACTAGGTCAATAAAAATATAATAATTTTTACTTTATATTTTATTACATTTAAAAAATTGTGTGTTAACCGTCTCGACGATACAGGAGAAAATCCTAATGTAAGGAGTATCGTAAACGAGTGTAACCGGGTGTGTGAGCGCAAGGTAAACGGGGTATGTGAGGTGCGAGATGTCTAGTGGGAAGTGGCAAGCTTGCCAATATTGGCAAATTTTCCTTGATATAGTCAGAGATTTTTCCAGGGCTGTTCGGGATGAGGATATAAAGTATATTATATGTGCCTGTCAACATTTAAGTGTATTCAATATGTTCACCCAAGCTCACCGTCTTGAAAACAAAATACAGTTATTTTTTAAATAATCTACTATTTAATTGCATTATCAAACAAATGGAAGGTTATTCGTTTGTCGCCTGCACAAATAAAAAAATAATTTACTGTATGACAAAGGAAAACCTACTCGAATTGGAATTATTAACAACAGAAGCAGTATATCATTTATCATGAGAAACGCTGCCGTTGGTATGCGAAATAGTCAAAATCGATGCATTGGACAACAATATGCGCCATAGCAGGGACCTTTGCGATGTTTACCGCATGTAAGTACAGACTTCTTCGTGCTGAAGCTTGATGATGAGGACTTGAGTCACGCGATGACTTTACCCATGACCCGCTGCTGACTTCTTGGTTGTTTATTAAATTTTATAAAGTACTAAATGACCATTATATTTAAAAAACGATTAAACAAATCGTGAAACTATTAATAAACAGTATTTATTGATTTACATGGAAAATTAAAAGCTGTCAAAATTTAAAAAATGGCCGCTGAGCGTAAGTATCGTTATGTAAAGGTGAATTGAAATGCGTATTTAGGGTACAAAGCATAGCACTCGTATGTAAGGTGAAAAAGGGTCGAATAGCTCATTGACCTGCTACTTACATAACAGCTGATTGCATACATGCATAGGTATATAAAATAAGAAATATTATTAAAACTTTAAAATAAGAAATTTAGATTAAAGATAAGATTTGAATTTTATTATCAATATAAACGATTCGATAATTCGACTGACGGATATAAGCTAAGCTCTCTCAAGAATATGACGGCAGAGTGATTAGAAACAGAGACCTTTTTTACTGATTACGAGGCATTCCTTCTTAGTCTTAAGAAAAGAACGCATCTGTATCTTGATTCTCAATCGAAGATAGGTGTAGGCAGCGTATATTGGATGTTACATCCACTTACAACCAAGTTAAATAGATTGCGTGCTCAGTCACCCTTATTTCTATAAAGCTGGTAAGCATTACTCTAAAGATTTGTTCATACACACTACGCATGGCAGGCGGGTTAGTGGGTCCAATATTCACGTGCTGATTAGACACTGTCTATAATTAGTCTGTGCACAATCAGTCTCTTGTCGCATATTTCTTCTTACACGTCGATATCTGATATTTCAATATCCACACAAATACGAAAAGAAACATCTTTTTTTTAAAGTTAATATAAAGACTCACTAGCTTGTGCTGTCCGCCAACTATAATTGGGTAGTTCGATAACGAAAGATAGTAACTAGTTCACTCGCTATAAATCTATCTATCTCTCCTTCACCTGCACGCAAACTGTATCAGTGCCTCCTAATGTATCACTAAAGTAACAGAAGTCATCAAAAGCCTTTTTAATTAAAATAAGCGTAAAAACGACCAAACAATCCACCCGATGGTAAGTGGTTACTGTTACCTATAGACATCTACATTCAGATGCGTTGTCATCCCTGAGGACTAAGATGGAATGCCTCGTTCCAAGTAAAATGGGTACATTCACCATACAAAACACAGCAGCATTAAGCCGCTATTTCACACTCGTATTCTGGGAGAGCGTGGTTCTTCCCCGGTCGAGCCGACCCATTCATGCTGCAACGTGGCTCTCACAGAATACCAGCGTAAAATAGCAACTTAATATTTCAGTGTTCCGTATGGTGAGTGTAGAGAACCACTAACCCTTTCTATTGGAAATTCGGCATTCCGTCTTAGTCCTCAGGGGTGACATCCCTCTGCATCTGCATTTTGATTCTTAATTGAGGACAAATGTAGATGTCTATGAGTCACAGAATCCACTTACTATCAGGTGGACACTATGTGCTCGTTCGCTACATTTATTCTATATAAGTGATAGGTATCTCTCTTTTTATTTTTGTCTACTGCCAACATGCACTGCAGTGCAGCGCAGCGGTCTTATTGCTTTATAAATCTCTCAGAAATGAGATGAGGCCAATGTCTTGGACGTATATAGGCTATAACTTTTACTTAAATATAAACCTTCCGACCTCATTTTAGTTAACGATACGTTAATTATCAATATTTTTCGTGTCATGGGAAATTTCACATGCATTAAATGACTATGGAAAGGTTATTTCGTTCCAAGTTTATATAACCATTGATGTCTCGTAACAGTTTCTTACCGCCTTTAGGCATAAACAATGGTCACGAATCTCACGGCGAAGGAAGTGTAAGCGATAATTACTTTTTTAATTTTCATTTAGTAATTAGGATGTAGTACGAGGCGACTAACGGAAATGTCAAAAAATCGTATGGCTTATATATAATCGATAGACGGCGGTGTAACAATATCGTTTACTTCAGACGTAAAATAGGTACCTAGACCGGCGGCTGCTTTGTCTTATGTATAATTTAAAATTTTAAATTTTGTACAGCCGACTTCAATATAAGCGACTTCACTATAGGTTATTTAAGAATAACTCAATAACCATTGGTCTGACCTTGATCAAATTCATATGGGACCACACGAGAAATATCAGCTTTCATATAAAAAAAGAATCATTCAAATCGGTTCGCCCAGTACAAAGTTATGAGGTAACACACATAAAAAAAAAACAAAAAAAAACATACACTCGAATTGAGTACCGTCTCCTTTTTTGGAAGTCGGCAGAAAAGACGTATGCAGGGCTAGCATGGGCAGGAGACAATTTTATCCCCGGGGAAAGGAGAAAATGTTTATCCCCTCGCTTAGTTTTATCCACCCTTCGAGCATGGGCACACCGGTGGATATTAATATCCATAGTAGATAAAATGGGAGATAGATTTAGACGTAGATAGATTTTTTGTATCAATATAAACTTAAACTCACGTCCAATTAACTAGGATAAAATTGTCCCTTTCAAATGTCAAAAAAACATAACTATTTATCTTTTATTAAGCGGCGAAGCTTGCGAAGACACTTATGGATTTCACGATGTCTGTCCGTCTGTCCGTCTGTCCCACGATTATCTCGAGAACGGTTTCGAATTTTCAAATTCTGTTTTCAGCAATCGATTACTGATCACCCAGGTATCTGAACCTCCTATTTTGAAACTGATTGCTCAACGGCAACCGTTAGAAACCGCTACAAAGCTGATTGCTTCGCCACTTTGCTATGCTGCTAGCTTGCTAGGTTTATTTGACTCCATGCTACGGACGGGGGATATATGTCTACTTGTTATGTTAAACGGGGACAAACTTCTCCCCGTTGCCGTGCTTTGGCATAAGGACAAGATAATTTTATCTCTTGTCAGTGGATATAGTCGGGGGATAATTTTTTGTCCCGAACCCACGCTAGCCGTGTGGTGCTGTAAACGTCAAGCTGCCTGCCGAGCGTAATGATTATGGCAAATCCTTTCTACTACGAGATTGGCACATGGCCAATATTGATCTTTCACGGACTGATCAAGCGAAAGATATTAGTTACGAATTGGTTAAAAATTTAGAAAACAATCAAAATCATTTATTTATATAACATACAAATAAATACTATATTTATAACCATAACGAAAAAAATAAAACTAAAAACTTAAACCTTCATACAATCCTACTCACCGCGATAGTGTCAAGAACGCTAGCTGCGTTTCTTCGCTGAATGGATTTACTTAGCCTTAGAGCGAGGAATACACCAGCCCTCTTATCACCAGTAGCGAAAACCAATAGCGACAACCAGTCGCGGATAGAGTTCCTTTAGGAACTTCACCGTACGTGGATCTTACGGGCCGATAATATCTACAGCAAATGGCACAAATATGTAGGCCATGCAAATTTAGTTAAATAATTGTTCCAGATCTGATTGTTTGTTCATGAGGCAATTTATGTTTTACGACTATTTAGGATACAAGAGAATATCCTATGATGTAAGATTATAAAAACAAAAAAAATTAAGCAAGTTAGTAATTCCAGTTTCTCGATTCCAGAATCAGTAATTCCTTCATTTCCTAAAAGACATCTGTCATAAAGTTTAAATTTTTTAGTAAACAAAAGCTGTTTAAAAAGGATTATGATAATACTAATACTTTCCCTGCCCAAGAATCATAATATATGAACATTTCGATTTTTTAACTATATTGTGACTGTTTCGCGGCCAGGGAAACTGTTAAAGAATACATGACTAATTAAGTGATCATGGTTATGCTGTTTCTAAAGCAAACTAAATAGTACTAGATATATTGTGAGTTATTATAATAATTAAAAAATTAAAAATAAAAATAAGTAAAAAGAGTCCCGCTGGGTTTCTTTTTGGTTCTTACTAGGGCAGAGGTTTCTTCCGAAAAACATGATTTTCAATAAGTTTTTCTTGCAATCTGTGTGGATAAAAACTATTTTTGAAACGCAGTTCTTTATCGGACGGTACGAATTTGGCGGATGGGGGCAAGGCGTGAAAAAGTGTAAGATTTTTCCGTCACGATCCCTTCTGACATAGTGCAGATGGCCTTTACAGCTATAAGGAACCGAGATGGAACAATATATATATCTCCATCGCACTTTTTCTTATCTTGCCATGAAATAAATATTATTTTATTTTAAATGACACCTCATTTTAATAGACGCTAGTAATTCATTTCCTTGTATTTGTTAATCAATAATATAATACGTTTATCAATAATAATATATTAGAAGCATCAGTAGCCTAATGGCAAGGCGCGGACCACGAACTTGAAAGGTCGTGGGTTCGAATCCGCCATTCGACTACTGTGAAGAAAAACCACTTCTAACACAAACATTTTAAGCTTACCAGAAGCGGTTCAAGGGAATATTAGTAATGTCTAATAGCATTACTAGTATTTAAAATAATACTACGAAAAGAACTTCGTTTCAACCAAGTGACACTCACGAATGTTTTTGAAGTGAAAACTTCTTTAGCGGCGTTGTGCACTTTTTTGTAATGGGTAAAAAATGTTAAACTCGCGTCAGGTCACGTCTCCTGATCGAAAATTCGTAAGACGGACGGAGAGTAGACAGCCGGCGCTGCGTAGGAGAGTAAGTAAGTTAGGTTTAATTAATTTTCATTTATTAATTAATATAATTTTATTATTAAGATTAGGTTTCGATGGAGTCTACCGTACTGCTTGACGAAATTATTAATATAGATATATATGTACTTACACATTATAGATGTAATATTTGTAATATGTTTATACTTTATAGCATTAACCTATATTTTCATAACATCACAACAAGCACATGTGCGGTGTAGGTTTACCAAACAAATAATTTCGAATGAAAATAAATGAAATAAGATAACAATAAATAATCTCCGCCATTCCAAAATATTAAAAATGCACAACGTTAATATTCAAGTTTTCACTTCTGCCGGCACTCCCGGAGTGCAACCCGTCGTTTTTTTTTTCCTAGTTTTATATTCTATTCTGACCGACGCGTGCATATCTTTAATTAAATTTATTTAAATTTGTTTATCAAATAAATTGTACGTTACTTTCTTCGAAGGACTAACTCTCAAAAACCAATCACTGAAAAAAGGGTTTTGCGGGTTTAAGAGGTCGATTAGTAACTGAGATTCAATGTTAGGAAAAAAATAATTGAAAGACGTTAAATTTTGCAGTATAGACCCACCCTTAGGTTAATACTCTTTAATAATGTTTATTCTACTTTAACAGCAACTTTTCATTTTTGTTTGTTTTGTTAATCGTGTTAAGGCAAGCAACGATTAGAGAGCTTTATTCACGAATTTGTTTCATAACAGTTGGTGCAAATCAGGAAAAAAGGCAAAATCTATGCAGGAAATACTTCGGATGTGATCACATAGCCTCTATTTCAATTGCAAAGGAAAATGCTGAAAAGGAATGCTGTTTGAAAACACTTAATTGATTTCACGTCGGTGCATTTATGTTTTGAATTCCTTGCAATGGAAAAATCACAACTACGTAATTTTCTTATTCCGCCACATTATGTAAATAATCAACAAAGTGTTTGTTTATTTATTAGGTATCTATTTAAAAATAATTTAACTTCAAAGAACAAAGCGACCGGTATAATAACGGGATAAAAATTCCAATTGCTCACTTTAAATTTAAAATTTGAAAATTTATACACAAAATATCGTCTTACGTCATTTATAAAAAATATTTCCTAAACAATAAATATCACAATGTTTAACACATTCGTGACCTATTACAACCTACGCGTCGAAAGTGACAGTCACATTCAGACGTTTTAAAGTTGATCCATTGCTGCTAATAACATCACAAAAGCTTAACAGTCAATTTCTATCGAACTCACGAAGTGAGAGTCGAGTAACGAACGTGTCGAAATTTAGAGTCATCTCGACACTGGCGACAATAACGAAATCCGTACGCCCCAATAGCTCATTCTGTAAGCCACTCAATTTTAATAAGTAGGTGACAATACGCCACTCACGCTTTTGTCATACAGACCACCTTTGTTTATTTGCTTTCGCTCTGTGATATATTCCCTTATTAATTTCTTTTGATCATATCCATCATCATCAGGTGGCCGGAGGCCCTTTTTACTGGAAATGAGGCATTCCATCTTAGTCCTCACGGGTGACAACGCATCTGCATTTTGATTCGCAAACGAGGATAGATGTAGATGTCTATGGGCCGCAGCAACCACTTACCATCAGGTGGACTGTGTGCTCGTTTGTCACCCTTATCCTATAAATAAAATAAAAAAAAATCCATATCTATTTATAATTATTGTTACACTAACTTCTAGAGTGTAAAATTATGTTGGGCATGTGTAGATAAGGATGAAGATACAACTATATGTTTGTGCGACTGCCTCGTAGGTATAGACAACGACTGCTCATCATGAGGTTCCGGGTTCGAATCCCGAGTCGGGCCAAAATAAATTTTGGGTTTTTCTGACAATAAATTTTCAGAAATAGCCCGAAGTCATGAAGTTGGTGTTGTTTCACCACCGTTTTACTTACGCAGCGTGGCTTATATAATATGCCCTGTCGTAGTTGATGACAAAACTACTACAAAAGGCACTCTGAATGTTCTGCACTCCTGGCCGTTCATAAATGTTTGAATTTCGAATGTACATTTTTTAAAGCTTAAGAAACTCATAAGTATAACGATTAAAATAATTTTTGCCATCTGTAGCAAAAATAGAATTAACGCAATGATTTTAGTGCAATAATTTTTTATGATTTTAAAAGTTCACTCCAATCGCAAGTTTGCACTACAAGTCTTCAAAATGCTTTTGGGAGGCAAGCACTTCATTTGAACACCGTGAGGCGTTGTATGCAGAATTTGATGAAATTCGACCCTCTACTGCAATTACTGAGGAAAATGTCAGGCGCCCAATTGAAGAAAAACAGCGCATCACCTATGAAGAGATTCCAGGACATTCGAGTATGAGCCAAATTCAAAACATTTTACATCAACATTTAACAGTTAGGAAACTTTATTACCGCTGAATCCCACAAGAACTTACCCCAAAACAAAAACGGGCTAGACTTGATTGGTGTAAAAAAAAGTTGATTATCATGGACGCTTAAATAATGAGTATGATATTGTGACAGGACATGAAACATATATGTATTGTTACATTCCGGAAAGAAAGCAACAGTGTTCTGTATGGGTGTTCGAAGGCGACATAAAACACAAAGTTGTGGCAGGCATAAAGCGTGGACAATAAAAAAATATTGTATTTTTTTCTCCCAGACGGGACCTGTCTGCACGACCCCACTTGATTAGAAAAAGACAGTTAATGCTGAGAGACACATTACCATTTGTTTTTGTTTGACATTGTCTGCCCAGTATCTTTAAAAAAAAACGACGGGTTGCACTCCGGGAGTGCCGGCAGAAGTGAAAACTTGAATATTAACGTTGTGCATTTTTGATATTTTGGAATGGCGGAGATTATTTATTGTTATCTTATTTCATTTATTTTCATTCGAAATTATTTGTTTGGTAAACCTACACCGCACATGTGCTTGTTGTGATGTTATGAAAATATAGGTTAATGCTATAAAGTATAAACATATTACAAATATTACATCTATAATGTGTAAGTACATATATATATCTATATTAATAATTTCGTCAAGCAGTACGGTAGACTCCATCGAAACCTAATCTTAATAATTAAAATTATATTAATTAATAAATGAAAATTAATTAAACCTAACTTACTTCCTCTCCTACGCCGCGCCGGCTGTCTACTCTCCGTCCGTCTTACGAATTTTCGATCAGGACACGTGACCTGACGCAAGTTTAACATTTTTTACCCATTACAAAAAAAGTGCACAACGCCGCTAAAGAAGTTTTCACTTCAAAAATTTATGAATTACGAAAATGTTTTAGTGTATCCCACGTATTATAACTTAGTATATTAATGTATTAAAACTTATGTTTTTAAGATATATGAAATTTATTTACATGAACTGCAGCACTTCTGGATTTATAACACGGAAAACATACGACTTAATGCTTTTCTAGGCAATCATAAGCAGAATTGGCTATTTCCTTATAGTTCGAGCAATAATTATTATGAACAGATAAAAAAGAAATTCTTGACGCTAATTATTTCCAGTGAGCGTCGGAATATCATGTTATACAATCGCGATGTCTTGTTTGAAAACCAACCTCCACAAATTAAATTGTGTTCTTTTAACAACTTTGTTTTGCAATTATTTTGGATTTGTGTATATAGTAACTTCATCGGGAGAAATTAAACAAAATTTGTGATACTCGATCATCATCGATTATAAAATGACATAATATGTACTTGTTTTATTTTCATTCTTATTTATTTTATAATTAATTATGACTGGTTTCGCCATCGTCAAAGTAGATCACACAAGAAACGTGAACAGATCTGCAACAAATAAAATATTTATACGTGGTAGTGCCATGCTGCAGCTATATTGATAGTATAGTCGTAGCACGAATGGGTCGGCCGGTCGGGCCGGGGAAGGAAATATGATAGCTCTGATTACCGAAATCATCTCTAAAGAGGGTGATGGAATTTTAATACATTTTTAAGAAAGTGCGATTATTGATGGATCACCAATGGTTTTTTTTTTAGGATAAGGGTGACAAACGAGCACACAGTCCACCTGATGGTAAATGGTTGCTGTGAGCCATAGACATCTACATCTATCCTCAATAAAGAATCAAATTTCAGGTACGTTGTCACCCGTGAGGACTAAGATAGAATGCATCGTTTCCAGTAAAATGGGTCTCCGGCTCTCCACACTCACCATGCGAAACGCAGAGCTAAAGCTCTACTTCACGCTGGTATTCTGTGAGGTCGTGGTACCACCCCGATTCGAGCCGGCCCATCCGTGCGACAGCAAAAGCTGCCGCGTGGCTCTACCACGGTTTAAAGTATAATATCTACGCGGGCGAAGTCGCGGGCAAAAGCTAGTTAATTATTCATTCTAGCATAAACTATGATGTTTAACATCTGCCGGGCGTCCCGTGACGGCCAACTTTTTTTTCGCTGTACTACCTTCCATATTATGGTTATCTCTGCTTAGCCTAATGGTTGACTGGGAGAGAATGTCTTAAGGCATTAAGTCTGCCATATGTACTATTTTCTGCATAAAAGTTAAAAAAATAAATACATAAAGAAATAATACAAATGATCGGCATTGACTTATCTATACATCAGATAAATAAAATTAAAGTGTCTGTTTGTAATGTCAAAATTACAGATTTTTACTAAATGCATATGAAAGCATATACGGTACTAATAACAAAAATACGAATTGTAAAGTTTTTGTCTGTCTGTTTGTTCCGGCTAATCTCCGAAACGGCTGGATCTATTTTGACGAGATTTTCACTGGCAGATAGCTGATGTCACAAGGAGTAATTTCAGCTACTTTTATTTTAGAAAAAGAATTAGTGTTCCGCGCGAAAAAATTAAAACACCAAATAACACGCGAGCGAAGTCGCGGGGAACAGCTAGTATATTACTAGAATCGGTGTATTTTTATAAATAGAACCGTACTTATACCACTATTCCACTACATGGTAAGTGGTGATACATGTGGTAGTGGGTAGTTATATGCATTAACTAGCGACCCGCTCCGGCTTCGCCTGGACAGAATCTATTAATGTAGCGTAAGTTTTGTTTATATAGGATATCAAATACCATTTATTTCATTAAGTTTAAGATTTCTCAAAGAAAGCTCCACGTTTTTTAAATAAAATATAAAATAGCTCACTCCTGTCATTGCTCTTATCTATTTGTGAAATTTAATTACAATCAGTTTAGCCATTCCTAAGAACCTAAGATTATCCCGGACACACAGGCACATAGACAGACAGACAAAAATTTAAAAATATTAAAATATATTCATGTTTTAATGTCAGGCAAATAATCCCCTCCACTCAATAAAAGGCATTTACTTCGATATTACAGACAGACATTTCAATTCTATTCATATGATAGTTGATAGATAAATACGTATATTGGTCGGTACCATATGACATGGCGGTCATATTATATAGGCGAAATAGGTAGCATCGTTAAATTGCAGAATACAGCGCTTAAACTTATTATTTCATATTTAAGTAATAGAAAGCAGAAGGTTATTATCAATGGTAAAAGTTCTTCCGGGTCACCTGTACTAATGGGTGTTCCTCAGGGCTCGATTCTCGGCCCATTCCTGTTTCTGGTGTATATTAATGACTTACCTCACCTTGTAGGGGATAGTCATGATATAGTATTATTTGCTGATGATACTTCCTTGATTTTTAAACTTAAACGTCAATCATTTAAATGTGACGAAGTGAATAATGCTATATCAAAATTGGTGCATTGGTTTAACGTTAATAATCTGCATTTGAACGGAAATAAAACTAATTGTGTTAAATTTACAACAACGAATGTTAAAAATCTGAATACCAATGTGTTTTTAAATGGGGAAGAATTGAGCCCTGTTGTATCCACAGTTTTTCTTGGCATCACTCTTGACGCAAAGCTTCAGTGGGGCCCCCATATATCCAAATTAGCTAAGACTAAGTTCTGCAGCCTATGCTGTAAAAAAGATTAGAGGTCTCACTAGCGTCGAGACAGCTAGATTAGTTTATTATAGTTATTTCCATAGCATAATGTCTTATGGGGTTTTGCTATGGGGAAATGCGGCTGATTCAGAAACTATTTTTGTTTTACAGAAGAGGGCCATTAGAGCTATTTACAATCTAAAACCGAGAGAGTCTCTTAGAGATAAATTTAAAGAAATTAATATATTAACTTTGGCCTCTCAGTATATTTACGAAAATTTAATGTATAACAAAGATAGTTTTAGTAAAAAAAGTGATATACATTCTGTAAACACTAGGAACAAACACAAGCTAGTGATGCCAGTTTCTCGACTCCACAGAGTCAGTAATTCATTCTTGGGGCAACGTATACGCTATTACAACAAGGTCCCGGAAAGTGTACAGGTTCTCTCTATTACCAAGTTTAAATGTTTTATTAAGCTGAAACTGTATAAAAAGGGTTATTATAGTATAAATGAATACATGGTTGATAATAACCCCTGGGAATGAGGTGGTCGCTTCCAAGCAGTTTCTAAAATAAATTTTGTAAATAGTTAGTAATCATTTATATTGTAAAATTTATTTTAAAAAAAATGTCCCGCTGGGTTTCTTACTGGTTCTTCCCAGGACAGAGGGTATTTTTTCGAACCAGTGGTAAAGTAAAAAATTACTTTCAATAAGAATTACACATGTAATGTATATTGAATAAAAATTATTCTATTCTATTCTATTCTATTCTATTGGTCATAATCCTTTTGTTAAATATAACTCTATTATCGCTTTTTAATAATTTTTAAATTTCCGCATACAAAGAATTATTGATTTCGAGTACTAAGACGGAACCTTGGGACTAGTCCTCTCTAATACCGATAATGTTATAGTAATGATAATCGACTTCGATATCCAACGTTACTGTGCTTTGTTTGATGCTCATAAATCATTCGAAAATAAAGTTCCGTTAAGATAAGCTCGGTAATTGGCAATCAATTAGACTGTCTCATTCATTGACGGATTATTAATATTATATGACATTGCTTATCCAGACACTGAGAATTGATCAATATCGATTTCAATCATATAAGATATATATCTCTATTATAATACACATTATATGAACGTATTTACATCGAAGCAGAACGATATATGAGCAAAAATTAAATGTAAACTAAATAGCGCGTATTATTTTTTTATCTTAGTTAAAGGAGAAGGAGACATCTTCATACATTTTTGGGCCCAGATTTTAACATGATGAAAGTCGGACCATTTGAAAGCTTATATATAAAAAATTCATACCTGAAAATCTGGCTAAATTTGTCAATCTAGGAACTGAGAAATAAAAGTGATTTTTTGTATTACCTACACTGTAACAGGCGATTTTTCACTGTGATAACACTGTAACAGGTTATTTTTCACTATAATTACTTAAAGATATAAAAGGCGGATCAGTATAAAATCACCAAAGAAAAGCTGAGGTTATCTAGAAAATAAAATATTGAAACGCTTAACGAAAATTAAAATAACATTAAATTATTGTTGTTACTGTTATTTGTTGACATGTTGATACTAGGTATTTTTTCATATTATTTTGTAGATATGTTTTTAATCTGTCTAGTTAACATAGATAAATAATTAAAAAGAGATATTAAAATGCTGGATTTAATCGAGAATCGATTATATTGCACTCGTTTCAAATCAAATCGAAAATTGGTCTTTTTCTTTTTTTTTAATGAATAATTTTGAAGTTTGAAATGTCAAACAAACTAATAGAAACAAGGAGGTTATAATATAATAAATAGAATTTCACTTGTGTATTCTTTATGGTAATCGATTTATTTCCATAAAATTTTTGTTTCTTTTTTCCTTATGCGAATAATAATATACTTTATTTCCAAATGAATATATCATATCAATACATCAACTTTATGATTTAATTTTTTTGGATCCGAATAAATATAAAATCGATTGCATCAATACAATCGATTTCCTAACTTATTTATTATTTTATTGTTTTTTCGAAATCTAGATTGTAAAATGAGCTACTTTTTTGTATTTAACTTTAGAAAAATATAGCCAATTTTTTAAAGTATAAACCAATTAGTTAACTTCAGGCCCAAAAATCCCATTCTCCTTTCGGTATTACCCTTAACTAAATTTAAAACAAAATATAAAACAAATGTATACTTGACATGTATGCGTATGCATAGGAATATATTAAATGAAATACTTTTTAATATTACAAACCTATCGCGGCAATAAATCCAGTAAATGCGTTAGGTATTTGCTTTTAATTGTATACAAATAATTTTACCAATCGTAATCCATGAAAACAGATTATCATAGCAACGACAACGACAGCTATTAGCGAACATTAATATTCATAAAATTGCGTAAAAAATAAATTATATTATAAATCTATGGGAATTTCCCACCTTACCAAATCTACAGTATTTTAAAGAAACTGCCATAATTTACAAGTAGTAAAATTAAAAATTTTGTACAACCGACTTCATCATCATCATCATTACAGCCCTTCACAAGTCCACTGCTGAACATAGGCCTCCCTCAAGGAATGCCACAAAGCACGGTCCTGAGCCACCTGCATCCATCGACTTCCTGCAAATCTTACCAGGTCATCACTCTATCTAGTGGGGGCCCTACATTTTGTCTGCCGGTACGAGGCCGCCACTCGAGAACATTTTTTCCCCAACGGTTGTCGGTTCTTCGAGCTATGTGGCCAGACCATTGCCACTTCAGCTTACTAATCCGTTGGGCTATGTCGGTCACTCTGGTTCTACTGCGAATATCCTCATTTCTAAGTTTGTCACGCAGGGAAACTCCGAGCATAGCCCTCTCCATAGCTCGCTGAGCGACCTTAAGCTTCCTCATCCGGCCTGCAGGGAAGGACCACGTCTCAGTACCATAGGTCATCACTGGCAACACGCACTAGTTGTACGTACAGTCTTGTTTTCAAGTTTTGAGGTATACCTGACGAGAAGAAGTGCTGTAATTTCCCGAACGCTGCCCAACCGAGTTGAATCCGTCGATTGACCTCTCGGTCGACCTAGTCGGACTATTTGTCCCGGGTAAACATACTCGTCAACAACTTCGAGCTTAGTGCTCCCAACAACTACCGGCATAGGTGTGACATGGAAATTAAACATGATCTTTGTTTAGTCCATGTTTATCTTAAGGCCTATCCGTCGGGAAACATTATTGAGGTCATTGAGCATAGTGCTTAGATCCTCCAGCGATTCTGCCATAAGGACTATATCGTCGGCAAATCGAAGGTGAGTGATGTACAACCGACTTCAATATAAATTATTAAAGATAACTCAAAAATTACTGATCATACCTTGATCAAATTTATAAGGGAAATAATACCCTTTGAAACAAAAAAAGAAATTTACAAATCGGTTAAGGCGTCTTTGAGTAATCAGTGAACATACATAAAAAAGACTCCGACGAATTGAGAACCTCCTCCTTTTTGAAGTCGGTTGAAAAGAGCCTTGATTAAATAAATGTTGCATTTGACATAAGATAAATAAATAGTCAACTTTCACTTCGCGTACTTGTGTGGCATGTTGAACTACAAACCCATTGCAAATGTAGATAAATCATTCAACATATACTATTTTCTATAATTAAGTGCTTTTTTTATATAGGAGGGGGGGCAAACGAGCATGTGGCTCACCTGATGGTACCTCCTCCTGTTACCTCTTACGACACCCTCGGGTCTATATGGGGTAGTGGATATCCTTACACCATAACGATATGAACGATATCCAAACACGATTAACACCGCACATGATTACCCTTCACGGTTAATAAAATTGTAAAAGTGTGACAAACGAGCACACAGTCGACATAATTATAAGTGGATGTCGTAACACATAGAAACCTACGTCTATTCTCACAAAAATAAATTACAGAGGCGTTGTCCTATTCCACACTAAGATGCCTTGTGTCTCAAGTGTCCCTTAAACACTAAGGTCAGGGAACGTCCCGTTCAAGACAAGACATATAACATAGTCGCACCTTACGACACCCGGGGAATGAAATGAGGTAATGGTTGCTCTTAAGCCTCTGGGCACCTGCCCATCAATTTATTTACAATATGTAGTAGAGCCCACGTCACAGATATTATCGCTGCAGCAAGTATAGGTCGACCTTACCAGAGAAGGACCACAGTCTCTAATATTACTGAGTTGTCTTTGCATAAATTCAAGACAGATTTAAATAAGATTCTAATGAAAAAAGTTTATTACGAGTATAATATGATGATTATTTAATTGATAAGAATTCTGGGACACAATTAATTTTTTAGAGTTTTTTGATTAGTTAGTATACATATTTGTAAGGTTAAATTGTTACTTTTGGGAGAGAAACAGTCAACTTGTGAGTTTTTGTTGTTTTAGTTTTTTCTTCTCACAAGGTCTTCCCCACAGTGGGAACTTATTAAGTCATAATTTTTTTTCACTTCATAAAGAGCTACGTAAAGGCCAATTTTGAATAAAAATATTTTCACTTCGGTTTGAGTCTCATGGAATATTACGTACTACTGTTTTGTATAGGGAATGGCGAGAACACCTTTTTACTTTTAAAAAGAAAACCTCACAATCTTGATACTACCCTACGTGAACAATCTGTATGTGAAAATTTGAATTCGGAATTTTGACAAAATATAACGTCGTTTGACAGTTACTCGTGCCTTTTTTGTTTTTTTTATAGGCTAAGGGTGACAAACGAGCACACAGTCCACCTGATGGTAAGTGGTTTCTGCGGCCCATAGACATCTACATCTATCCTCTATTACAAATCAAAATGTAGATGCGTTGTCACCCGTGAGGACTAAGATGGAATGCCACATTTCCAGTAAAAAGGGCCTCCGGCCACCTGCACTCACCAAGCGAAACGCAGAGGTAAACCTCTACTTCACGCTGGTTTTCTGTGAGGTCGTGGTACCACCCCGGTTCGAGCCGGCCCATCCGTGCGACAGCAAAAGCTGCCGCGTGGCTCTACCACTGTTATTCATTGCCTCTCTCGTTTTTTAGCAAAGTAAACAAACACTGCATGAAATTAAAAAATTAAAAATTGCAATATCAATGATGAAGAAAAATAGCGTGAGGAAATTGCATTATCGCAGGAAAATAATAGAATAGAATAGAATAGAATAATTTTTTATTCAATATTGATTATTACATAATTCTTATTGAAAGTCATTTTTTATTTACCACTGGTTCGGAAAATACCTCTGTCCTGGGAAGAACCAGCAAGAAACCCAGCGGGACTTTTTTTTTCAAACATATTTCACTTAACAATAATTTCATTTATACAATTTTTAAATGATTTTTAATAGAACCAGCATGGTGGCGATCACCTTATTCCCAGGGGTTATTTTCATTCATGTATTCCTTGATATTATAATAACCCTTTTTGTACAGTTTTTCTTTAATAAAACTTTTAAACTTGTTTATTGATAAACTTTGAATATGTTCTGGGATTTTGTTGTAAAAGCGTATACATTGCCCCATAAATGAATTACTGATTCTGTGGAGTCTAGTAACTGGTATTACAAGCTTATGTTTGTTCCTAGTGTTTAAAGAATGCACATCCTTATTCTTATTAAAGCTATTTATGTTTTTATGTACATACATTAGATTTTCATAAATATTTTGCGATGCCAAAGTTAATATGTTTATTTCTTTAAATTTTTGTCTGAGGGACTCTTTACAATTTAGGTTATAAATCGCCCGAACGGCTCTCTTTTGCAAAACAAATATAGCTTCAATATCAGTCGCATTACCCCATAGCAAAATTCCATAAGACATTACGCTATGAAAGTAACTAAAATACACTAATCTAGCTGTCTCAACATCTGTGAGACTTCTAATCTTTCTTACAGCATATGCTGCAGAACTAAGTCTGCTTGCTAATTTAGATATATGGGGGCCCCATTGAAGTTTCGCGTCAATAGTAATACCGAGAAAAACAGTGGTATCCACAAGACTCAACTCCTCCCCATTTAATAGCACATTGGTATTCGAATGTTTTACATTAGGTATTGTAAATTTAATACACTTTGTCTTATTGCCGTTCAAGAGCATATTGTTGGCGTTAAACCAATGTACTAATTTCGATAGAGCATTATTTACATCGTCATAATTAATTAACTGCCGTTTGAGTTTGAAAATTAAAGAGGTATCGTCAGCAAATAATACTATATCGTGATTGTCCCCTACAAGATAAGGTAAGTCATTAATATAGATTAAAAACAGGAATGGGCCAAGAATCGAGCCCTGAGGAATGCCCATTGATACTACCGATCCGGAGGAACCTTTACCATTTATCACGACTTTTTGAGTTCTGTTACTTAAATATGAAGTAATAAGTCTAAGCGCCAAATTTTTTACACCGTAATGTTGTAGTTTCCTGATTAATGTTTCATGATGAACACAATCGAAAGCCTTGGAAAGATCACAGAAAACACCTAAGGCATCCTGTGAATTCTCCCAGGCATTAAAAATATATTTCATAAGCTCAACGCCAGCATCAGACGTCGAGCGACCCCTTGTAAATCCAAATTGGATTTTATGAAGTAATTTATTTGTATTAAAAAAAATTAACAATTGATCCAAAATAATTTTTTCAAAAATTTTACTAAGAGTTGGTAGTACAGAAATAGGTCTAAAATTAGCGGGGTCCAATGTACTACCAGATTTAAATAAAGGTATTACTTTACTATACTTCATTAAATCAGGAAACACACCAGAATCGATACAAGTATTAAAAATAATAGCAAGATGAGGTGCAATTAAATCTATTATGGACGCAATAACTGTCACGGAAATCCCCCACAAATCTGCGGTTTTCTTTACATCAATGGTTTTGAAGTATTTTACAATATCTTGCGGTAATACTTTTTCAAATCTAAATTCTTTTAAACAGATATTAACATTCTGTTTGAGTAATGACTCGGCGACAGTTGGAGAAGAATTCAAAGACTCTGTTGTCAAAATAGGAATATCAGTGAAATATTTCTCAAACACCGCTGCGACTTCTTGATTTGATTTAGTCAATTCATTGTTAATTTTTAATTGATAGTTTGAGTTACGAGGTTTTTCATTACCAGTTTCGCTGTTAATTATACTCCACGTCATTTTAATTTTATTCTTAGCCGTCTTAATTTTGTTGCTAATATGTAACGATTTGGCTGTGGAGCAAACTTTTTTAAACATTTTAGAATAATTTTTGACATATTCTTTAAAAGCATCAGAAGGATTATATGATCTTTCATGGTAAAGGTCATATAACCTTCGTCTGCTTTTATGAGTTCCCACTGTCGCCCACTCATTAAATACCTTGCGACTGTTTCCGGAGAATGTTTTAGAAGTAAATGTTTTTTTTAAATTCATTGCTTATAAGGGTAAATAATTCTCCATATAAAAAGTCTGCATTGTTCTTATAAGAAAGCGATGGAAGGTTTTTTACCATATTACTTCTAAATCTCTCCAGGCGTTTTGCATTAATAGGAACAAACACAATTTTCTCAATTTCCTGTTTTTTGTGCATATAAGGTAATGAAACCAGTTGTCCACAGTGATCTGAACTAAGTTTTTGAATTATTGATTTGTTGATTGGTACAACACCTGTAAAAATATTATCAATACAAGTTGCACTACACCCTGCAATTCGTGTAGCTTCAAAGAATAAATTATCAAGATTATAGGATTTGAACAAAGAGCAAAATTTAATACTGATGGAAGAAGTTTCCAGGAGATTGATATTGAAGTCTCCACACACTACAAGAGATTTATTCTGTTTATTAAGCTTAACTAAAACTTCTTCCATAATTTTTTCAAAGGTATCATAATTTGAACATGGGGCCTGTAAACACTGACAACAATAAGGTGCTCAAGCTCAACACATGCCATTTCTACAGTACGCTCAACAGAGAGGCTCACAATGTCTTTACGTTCTTTACATGATAAGGATTTATTAGCTAATATTAAGGAGCCACCACGTAATTTAGTATCTCTATTGAACGAACTGACCACCTGGTGATTACTGAAATTAAATATGGAGTTGTAACTTTTTAACCAATGTTCAGTAATACATAAAATATGAATAAGGTTACTATTTAAAAATAATTCAATTTCTAGTTCTTTGCCTAACATACCTTGTATATTTTGATGCACCAGGTTAATACAGTTTTTATTATTGCTATTTTGTGAAATTACACAATGAAGTATAGTTGAATTGTATTCTAAGGTATTTAAGTTATCTTTGCTAGAGATTACCTCTATTGTCTTATTATCTAATTTAAATTACTTGGAACCAATTCCAAATCATTTGTGAAATTATTTTTCTGCTCAATAAAAGCAGGTGTTAAGGTAGCCAATAATTTGGCTGGGTTAAAATATAAATAATGAGATAGCGTATTTGCTACCAGTCTCAAACTAAACTTTGATAGGTAATACCTATCTCTTGTCAAAAACTTCTTAATTAAATTATTAATATCCACTAAATGAAATTTATCATTATTATTCTTACAATTAAATGTCAAATTTAAGTTATTATTACATGTCAAATTATGCATCATTAAATTTAAATTATATCTTAGTTTATTTTCCTGTGGCCACCCCTCTATGTAAGGCAATGTAAACAAGATAACTTTAACCACATTTATGTTATTGAGATATTCAATATATTTTAATAATTGATTCTTGTTCATATTGCCTCTTCTCCCAACAAAAATTATTAATATACTATCAGGGTTAAATTTACTAGTTAAAATTTTATGGTATATATATATAGTGCTATTAAATGGGGAGGAGTTGAGTCTTGTGGATACCACTGTTTTTCTCGGTATTACTATTGACGCGAAACTTCAATGGGGCCCCCATATATCTAAATTAGCAAGCAGACTTAGTTCTGCAGCATATGCTGTAAGAAAGATTAGAAGTCTCACAGATGTTGAGACAGCTAGATTAGTGTATTTTAGTTACTTTCATAGCGTAATGTCTTATGGAATTTTGCTATGGGGTAATGCGACTGATATTGAAGCTATATTTGTTTTGCAAAAGAGAGCCGTTCGGGCGATTTATAACCTAAATTGTAAAGAGTCCCTCAGACAAAAATTTAAAGAAATAAACATATTAACTTTGGCATCGCAATATATTTATGAAAATCTAATGTACGTACATAAAAACATAAATAGCTTTAATAAGAATAAGGATGTGCATTCTTTAAACACTAGGAACAAACATAAGCTTGTAATACCAGTTACTAGACTCCACAGAATCAGTAATTCATTTATGGGGCAATGTATACGCTTTTACAACAAAATCCCAGAACATATTCAAAGTTTATCAATAAACAAGTTTAAAAGTTTTATTAAAGAAAAACTGTACAAAAAGGGTTATTATAATATCAAGGAATACATGAATGAAAATAATCCCTGGGAATAAGGTGATCGCCACCATGCTGGTTCTATTAAAAATCATTTAAAAATTGTATAAATGAAATTATTGTTAAGTGAAATATGTTTGAAAAAAAAAGTCCCGCTGGGTTTCTTGCTGGTTCTTCCCAGGACAGAGGTATTTTCCGAACCAGTGGTAAATAAAAAATGACTTTCAATAAGAATTATGTAATAATCAATATTGAATAAAAAATTATTCTATTCTATTCTATTCTATTTTATTCATAATATCACTGAATGATGCTCCAGGCATGCAGTAATTACTTATCTGTTGCCTTTTTAAACAGTTATTCAATGATATACCCAAATTTTTTCCTATGTCATCACTATACACAATTACATTATTTTTTTCATTACTTTTTAAATTTATCTGCTTTGTTATGGTACTATCATAGAGTGCAGGTAAAGAAAATGAAGTATTACTGCTTGTCATATTATTAACATAATGCGCAACGAACCACCAGCACCGACCTCTTTTTCGTTGCATTATCAACTTTAAAACGTCGTGGATAATGAAACTTTTAATAAAAGGTAAAAACCGACTTTAAAAACTAAAAAGAATCAAATGTGGCAACGCTATCGTCGCGCCTTGAGCAAAACAAACCGAAGCCTAACATGACACGCTATCGATGTTTCCGAACTGCTCTGGTATACGTTTCCCACCCGGGGATGAACACCTAACTGGGCGGAAGATCTCCTTCCATGGCTAAGTAATAATTTCCACTTATTAGCTTCAGAAGCCTTTAGAATTAAATTTCCGACAAGTTTAATATTAATCTGATGTCGCTGATGTTAATTTGTCGGTTCTTCGAGCTATATGGCCCATTGCCACTTCACCTTACTAATCCGTTGGGCTATGTCGGTCACTCTGGTTCTATTGCGGATATCCTAATTTATAAGTTTATCACGCAGAGAATCTCCGAGCATAACCGTCTCCATAGCTCGCTGAGCGACCTTGAGCTCCCTCATACGGCCAGCACTGAAGTACCACGTCCCAGTTCAGTTTTGAGGTTTTTTTGAGGTAGACAAGAAGTTGTGCCGTAATTTCCCGAACGCTGCCCAGCCGAACTGAATCCGTCGGTTGAACTCTCGGTCAAAATTGGACTTACCTAGTCGGACTATTTGTCCCAGATAAAGATACTCCTCAACAACTTTGAGCTTAGTCAACAACCAGCCTAGTTTTAGCCATGAATAAATCTTATACACCTAAATTTAACCAATCGCAATCGGCAATACTTAATTGTAGCTTACTAAACACAGGTGTAACCGCACTTTGGCTTCTAACCGTCACATATATACATCACATTGAGATTTTAAAGCGACTTGTTCTTACACAATTGCAATGACATCTAAATTTTCGTGTTCCGGGTCTTTATGCTTCTTTGAATAGCCACAGACATTGAATAATCGCACATCTTTATTATAAAAGAACGTTTTAGCCGAGTACGTGTAATATGCGACTTTCAAAATTAGAGCAACTGTTAGGTCATTCGTTTCGATTTGCTATATTATAATAATAGATATTTTACGTGGTAGAGCTTTGCCGCAGCTATATTAGTAGTATAGTTGTAGCACGAATGGGTCGGCTCGACTGCGGAAGGACCACGCTCTCACAGAATACCAGCGTAAAATGGCAGCTTGACACTGCTGTGCTTCGTATGGTGAGTGTAGAGACCCGGAGACCCATTTTACTGGAAAAGAGGCATTCCATCTTAGTCCTCACGGGTGACGACGCATTTGCATTTTGATTCTTTATTGAGGATAAATGTAGATGTCTATGGATCACAGCAACCGCTTACCATCAGATGGGCTGTGTGCTCGTTTGTCACCTTATCCTATAAAAAAAAGAAAAACTTTAAAAATGGTTACCTACTAATGTTTCAAGAACTAGAATTTTAGTTTTATATTTTACTATTGTAAGTTTAACAATATTTATCATCGCGACAGTTTAAGACTCCGTTTTTTATTTAACTATTATAAACCAGTACTTTTACTAAGTACTATGGGACTTGACAATAAGTGTGGAACGTCAAAGGCTTATTTACTCTTGCCTTGAAGACATCATCATCGGATAGTAAGACAGATACTGGCAAATTATTCCTTTTTTGTACAAATTATGAAAGATGAAGCAAACATTTTGTTTCGAATGCGTGGTATCTCGACAACAGAGGGGTGGAGACCAGCCGAGCGTCTGGTCTTCCGATGATGAAATAGAGAAGGAGGAATTAAGTCATGCAATTTCTGCACATTTCTGTATCCTGTAAAACATCAAAAGACTGAACGAAACTGGTAATATTGTTTAGACTGTTAGATTTATTACTTGTTAGACGTATGGGTCGGTTATTCATCTCCAAATTTCACGTGACTTGGAACACTAAATTGCGATCTCGCAGTTCCGATAAAATTTGTTGAATCCCAATTGAATGGCAAATAATTTGCTGCATGCTGGGCAACAATGAAAAACGTAAGAAGATCTACATATTCCACAATATAAATAACAGGTTTTTTACAGTAGCTTCAATGTCGTGGAATCCGTGCAGGCAAGAGAGGTGTAGGAACCGAATGATTTTTTGCCTAACTTTGGAATCAAAATCATATTATGTCCTAATTCATGTCATAAGAGATCTCTCTGCAAAATATAAAAATAAATCCATTCAGTACTTTTGCCGGATTGAGTGACTAACATCCAACCATACATGCATTCTCGTTTAAAATATTAGTATTTATTTATTTTTTATAGGAGAGGGTGCAAACGAGCATGTGGCTCACCTGATGGGAAGTGATTACCGCCGCCCATGAACAACTGCAACACCAGGGGAACCAGGGGAATCGCAGACGCGTTGCCGGCCTTTTAAAAAGGAGTAAGCTCTTTTCTTGAAGGTCCCTAAGTCGTATCGGTCCAGAAAAATCGCTGATGGTAATCGATTCCACAAGGAAGTTGTGCGAGAAAGAAAACATTTTCAAAATCGCACAGTGGTGGACCTCCAATCATCCAGATGGTGCGGATGGTATCGCGAGTTCGGCCGATAAGTAAGATTATATTATATCTTAAGAAAATTGCTTTTAGGATAATGTTGGCTGTTGGCTCCAAGATCGTTGTACATTCCTATAGATTTGCTTTGAGGAACTACTATGAAGCTTGACACTCGACCAGAATGACTAATTTGAGTCAATTGTGCTGGCGCGACGTACCCTTTTCACATTTATTTTTTGGTGGCATATCATTAATTTATAAATATAATATGAACTTCAAGGATTTGCTTGTGTTTACGCTTTAATGTTTTCTTATTTTAATAAAAGGTATAAGAATTAAATGTAGTCAAATTTATTGTCGCTAAAACTAACAGCATCAATAATTGTCTACGCTTTTTCGACACCGATTTTTTTTATGGAATAGGGGGCAAACGAGCATGGCTCACCTGATGGTAAGTGACTACCGCCGCCCATGAACAACCGCAACACCAGGGGAATTGCAGATGCGTTGCCGACCTTTTAGAAAGGTGTAAGCTCTTTTCTTGAAGGTTCCTAAGTCGTATCGGTCCGGAAAATTCGCTGGTGGTAATTGATTCCACAAGGAAGTCGTGCGAGGGAGAAAACTTCTTCTAAATCGCACAGTGGTGGACCGCCAATCATCCAGGTGGTATGGATGGTAACGCGATTATTACCGATAATTTATTGCGTTCAGGAATGATTCTACCTTGATCCCGAATTTCGAGTTTCTAACTCACCTAAAAGTTCTCTATGCTTTTGAGGAGTGAATCACTGAATCAATGAGTGGTTAAAAGGCACTTTTCAGACGTTAATAACCCAAGAACAAGATAAATAGATATAGAAATTGACAGTAGTATAAGTCTGATAGCTTCTGAGTTATGGGAGCTCGAAATAGCTCATGTTACCTCTCATATAAAAAAAATGTGTAAATATATATATACTATTGCGTCGTCTTTTCTTTTTTGGACTTTGCTGACACTTCCTTGTGATTTTGATATAGATAATTCGTTAAATAGAATTTTTTTCTAACCCGTAAATTGTTAGAATCATATACATGTACGTCTTAAGATTATAGAAGCTATGTTCAATGTTATTGCAAAAATAATTGCAATTATTAGTAGTGTCAATAATCACCTCAGCTATAGGAAAGATTGAGAAGAGAATGCTTAGTATGGTGAATGTTGACGACGAATTGATGTCACGCTCCAGATTTCATCAACTGCAGCAACAGCGGGATGTGACAAGTTGAGAAATTATCTCAATACACCAAGATGACAAAACAACAGTACTAATAATGATCGATTATTTAATAACACTCAAATTAGATATCACAACTGTGTTTTCAACGCGTGCGATGTAATTTCATAGTGACATAATGACAGTAATAATCACAGAACACAATTTTACTCTCTACCAAGAGGTAATAATGAAATAAAAATAATGACACGCAAAGATTGGAAAATAATAATTGTTTAAATAATAAGTATTTTTATGTAAATCTTTCCTTGATGTACAATAAAAAGTATTGTATTGTGTTGTGTTACATAATAACTATATTATGATAATAAGTTTTACATGTCAACAAATGATAATGTATAGTTTCATTTCACAATTCCGTAGGCGTATTACGTATCTTGCAGAAGGCTAGCGATAGCAGAATTAGAACAACAATTGCTGATAAATCGCAGATACGTATTTTTTGACCAGCGCTAACCAAGCCCTAACTAACTAGCGACCACAAGGCAGCGATGTCGCTAGTTAGCTTGGTTATTGCTGATACATAATACGAATCTGCGATTTATCAGCAATTATTGTTCTAATTTCGCTATCGCTAGCCTTCTGCAAGATACGTAATACGCCTACCGGATACTCTTTCATTTAATGTTTGTATCTATTTCATTATCATCATCATTGTTACACCCCTTCATAAAGCCATTGGTCTACATAAGCCAACCCCAAGGAATATCACTTCTTATCTATTTATTTCACAAAATTAACAAAAATCTAATATTACGATCCTGAGCCACCTGCATTCATCGACTTCCTGCATATCTTACATGTAATAAACAAATTAAATGTTAAGAAACAAAAAAGGAATAGTTTCGTATTCAAGTAAAATAAAACAAATTATTATTTGAACATAAAATTCTAAATATTGTAGAAGGAAGTTGGCGTCGACGAAAAAATGCATCTGCATTTTCATTCTTAATCGAAGAATGTAGATGTCTATTGGCCACAGCATCCACTTACCATCAGGTGCACTGTGTGTTCGTTTATCACATATATTAGAATAAGATTTGCTATCTAATTTTCTTCAGGTAATATTAATAAATATAATTTTTACTTCCCATAGGGAAACTCGTATAATTTTATATAATATGACAAGTTAAGGCCATCTCGTGTTAGGCCATTAAGATTACGTTTTACTATAATAGCTTCAACGTAATCGTAATTCATAACAATAAACGCTTTAGAGTCCACGATTACCTACCTACCTATCAGTAATATAACTTTTATTATACTGTCTCTGTAAACGCATTATGGGCGGAAGTAATCAAATTCTATACGTAATTTGCTACACAAATGTTACAAAATAAACAAAATATTTAAGTAATCTGAGATTCTACTACAACAGAAAGCGATTGTTATTGGCACTGTAGCGTGACGAGAAAGGCTGTAATATACGATATTTAATTGAAAAACTCGTTGTAGCTCTGAATCTCAGGAGATAAGCGTTTACCATAAATTTCATAGTAAAACCAGTTTGACCCCCATCGGCTGGAATCTTGAATCTCCAATAATAGAATTAAATATTAAAAAATTTGCAAAACCCAAAGGTTCACGCCACATTAGCGTTTCATTTAATTTTGATGAAAAAATAAAATAGTGACGATAATTAAAAAAAAACTGAGAATCTGATCGAATTTCATTAATAATTTTAATGGTGTTGAGTTCACTAACAAAAATCAATAGGAATCCTCCTTAGAATATATGTAATTTTATGTAATACTATAGGTATATCTAAAGTGCCGTACGTCCCGTTTTGAACGAGACTGTCCCTTTTGTCGGTCACCTATCCCGTTTTCTCCAAACAAAGCTCCGGAACCCAAAATAGAAAAAATTCCGCTCAAAACAATAACTTCTCGGGGAAAACTGAGCAACAAGACCAAGGCGATCCCTGCCACACTATCCGTGAATTTCTGTAACATTACGGGACTTCACTCGAACTTAAACGCCGTCCACTACCATCTCGAGACGGCGAAGCCGGCCTTGCTCTTTATTACCGAGACTCAGGTGTCCTCTCCGCCTGATACTTCATATCTCTCCAACCCGGTGTACAAATTGGAACACTCCTTTTGTGTCTAGAACTGGAGTTTGCGTATACGTCAGAGAGGACATCTGTTCCGCCGCGGCAGTCTTGAAGTTTCGGACCTGTCCATCCTTTGGCTACGCGTAGACAGCGACTACCAGCGTGTCTACGGGTACCTCTTTAGGTCCCATAGTGGAAATGCCGATATAGACCGACTCAACCATCACGTCCAAATGGCTACAGATTCCTTGCTACAACAGGTCCTATCCGCAGAGATAGTGATCCTTGGCGATTTTAACGCCTACCACGCCGAATGGCTCTGTTCACGTTTAACCGATCATATGGAGAGATCTGTTCATGATTTTGCCTTGGCATATGGTCTGACACAACTGGTTACTGCGCCTACGCGTATTCCAGATGTGGAGGACCATACATCGCTGATGGACCTTCTGCTGACCTCTCCGGACTGAAATCTGGTCTCCGTCGACGCCCCTCTTGGCTCCTCCGACCATTGTCTAGTACAGAGTGTGGTGCCACTCACGCTGAAATTGCGGTTGCTTTCTGAAGGCTGCCACCGTGTTTGACACTATAGTTCGGCCGATTGAGATGGGATGCGGTTTTTCTTTGCATCCTACCCTTGGGGGTGAGTTTGCTTCTCGCCGGACGATCCCAACGCTATTGCTAATTCTGTTGCTGATTTGGTACTTCAGGGTATGGAACTTTTTTATTCCTTCCTCTGCGGTGCCCATCAGATGCAGATCTCCATGGTTTAGTCGCTCCTGTAAAATAGCATCACGCTACAAGCAGGAGTGCTACCGGGCCTGGGTCCCGGGATGTAAACACCAGCGCCCTTAAAAAGAAGTATAATTCCGCCTCCAGGTCTTTCAAAAGAGTAATTGCCAAGGCAAATTCAGAACACATAGGCAGAATTGGCAAAACACTAGTTCGCCTTCCTTCTGAAACCCGTGCATTCTGGTCTCTCGCCAAGGCTATCCAAGGGAACTTCTGTCAGCCATCTCTTCCATCTCTGCACAGGGAGGAAGACTCACTGGCCCATACCGCAAAGGAGAAACCCGATCTGATAGGCTCTTTCTTTGAGTCCAACTCGATTCTCGATGACAGGGGTAATATACACCGCCAACCATCCCGCGATCTGAGTGCTCCATGCCGGATGCGCGGTTCACACAACGTTCAGTTCGCAAAGCACTCCTCTCCCTGAACATCCACAAATCGAGTGGGCCTGACGGATTCTCCCCAATTGTCCTGAGGACATGTACTCCGGAGTTGGTACCAATTCTAACGCGACTTTCCCGATACTGCTGCTCCCTAGGCGTAGTCCGGAAATCATGGAAGACGGATTTTGTCCACCCGATCCCTAAAAAAGGTAACCGCTCTGATCTATCCAACTACATGCCTATCGCCATCACCTCCTTGTTCTCCAAAATAATCATCAAGTTCATCAGAACATCAAGGTGGTAGTAGACGGTGCATACTCCGATTACAAGCCTATTAACGCTGGTGTTCCACAAGGCTACGTGCTACACCAACGATGTTTCTTCTGCATATAAGTGATATATTGCGAAGCGGTAACATTAATTGCTATGCGGATGACAGCACTGGATGCTCTATACACCGGCCGTGCCAATATTTCTCGAGAAAGCGTCGCCCAGTACCGGAACAAACTTGTGTCTGAAGTCGAATCTTTGCTGAACAAAGTCTCGGATTGGGGGCGACTATATCACAGACAGTTTAAACCTCAGAAGACACAAGTTTACGCGTTTACCGCCAAAAAGAACCCTTTTGTCGTATCTCCTCAGTTTCAAGGCACTCCCCTTGTTGCCTCAGCATCGACATATCAGTTGGAAGAGAAGGCCAAATTGGCCTCTAAAATGCTTGGCGTGCTCAACAGAGCGGGACAGTATTTCATACCGGCACACCGCCTGCAACTTTACAAGGCGTAGGTTCAGCCTTACATGGAATACTATTTCCATCCCTGGGCTGGAGCTCCCCAGTGCCAGCTCCTTCCAGTTGACCGCATCCAGCGTAGAGCGGCTCGAATCGTCAACGACCGAGTCCTTTCCGATCGGCTCGATTCATTGGTGTTGCGAAGAGATGTTGCATCCCTTTGCTTTTTCTTTCGCGTTTACCACGGGGAGTGTTCTGAGGAATTGTTCGGATTAATCCCAACCGCCAAATTTCACGCACGCACATCGCGGCAAAACTCCCGATACCTTCCACACCATCTGGATTGTTGGCGGTCTGTGGAATAATTTACCACCGGCGATTTTTCCGGACTGGTACGACCTTCAAGAAAAGAGCTTACTCCTTTTTAAAAGGCCGGCAACGCATCTGCAATACCCTTGGTGGTGCATTTGTTCATGGGCGGCGCTAGTCACTTACCATCAGGTGAGCCGTATGCTCGTTTGCCCCCTCCCCTATAAAAAAAAATTGAAAAATTATATGGACTGCCGTCCGTTGGTCCATGCGTCGGTGAGTATAATTCTCGCTTAATAGAAAACGTAAGCAATAGATTCAAAAAAATCGCTGGTGGTAATGATTCAAAGAAAGAAAACTTCTTCTAAATCGCACAGTGGTGGACCACCAATCATCCAGATGGTATGGATGGTATCGCGAGTTTTGTCGCGATGTGCGATGGTGAAATTAAATTTTTTGATATGTAATCCAAAGTGAATCAAATCGAAAATAAACTAATATTATAATTAAATGTCTGTAGTTATTGCAATGTTAATAAACCTAGTAAGCTAACAGCATAGCAAAGTGGCGAAGCAATCAGCTTTGTAGCGGTTTCTAACGGTTGCCGTTGAGCAATCAGTTTCAAAATAGGAGGTTCAGATGCCCGGGTGATCAGTAATCGATTGCTGAAAACAGAATTTGAAAATTCGAAACCGTTATCGAGATAATCGTGGGGCAGACGGACAGACGGACAGACATCGTGAAACAATAAGTGTCTTCGCGAGCTTCGCCACTTAATAATAATATGGATTTGATGTGTAACTAAAAACATAAGAACGATTTTATGTAGTAAAGTTGAGTTATGGCCATATATCGAGAGTACTTAAAGCACTCCCTCACTTTGTGAGGCGCACAAAATGTCCTGAAACATGTGAAGTCCGCTAAAACGTATTACTGGAAATGAGGCATTCCATCTTAGTCCTCACGGGTGACAACGCATCTACATTTTGAATTGTAATAGAGGATAGATGTAGATGTCTATGGGCCGCAGCAACCACTTACCATCAGGTGGACTGTGTGCTCGTTTGTCACCCTTATCCTATAAAAAAAAAATTGTGATGGACTTCTTCCTGCTCCAAAAAGTCTCGCAGAATTAGGAGGAGGCCTGTGCCCAGCAGTTCATAACTTGTGCACAGCAGAACATTGGTATAATAAACTAACATTAACTTTAATATAGTATAAATTCAATTAACTTAAAGCCAACCATTATATATATATAGACTGTGACTGTGTGAAGTACTGAGTTTTTCATATAATTGCTAAAACCATTTTCTAAAACAAAACTATTTCCGAAAACAGATAACCCACCAAAGTCACAATTCATATTGTGTACATTTAGGTCGGATTTTAATATGAATCTTCTTTATAGTTTAATAATGATTAATTGTGACAACACTTAATAAGGAAGCTAATATATCACTCTTACGTACTCCTTAACAAAATCGTTTTGATCGGCGAACAGATAGATAGCTTTTGTGATGTATTTTCGCACGGTTAAGTAATGCGCGACGATCTCCAACTCCACCTGCGCAACGGAACTCTCGAGTCCGTTACGGCTATGGGGCCAGAATAAAGAGCATTCATAAAGCACTTTGGTTTCCTCCTAGTTCACCGTGGGTGACCAAGCCACGGCTACTAAGCTTCTCCGCCACGACAAGGCGGGATACCGTTCGAGGAGGAAGGTGGATAGTAACAGTAGCTTAATAGTTAAGGGATATTATTAACCTTGGGTTGAAATCCACCATTAGACTACTGTAGTAAACCACTAGTTACCAGGAATACTAATGTCACTTTAATTTTAAAAATAAGACCGTAAAAGTAGGAAAAACTCCGCAGCTGGACACCCCGTTTTATAATTTGCGTAGTCGTCACGCTTAGCAGGCGGTTTACCGAGTGTTGATGAGATAAGAGAACAGGGGCGTAGCTACCGCCGTATCAGTGATAAGGGGCCCCCGGGCTACACAGGTCACGAACGTCTATTAGCAAAAACTCTAAGGACCTCTATCGAAGGAAAGGCTATCAGACTTGACACTATTGTCTATAGAGGCAGAACATTTTGAAAAACTGAAATCGTCTTCAGCTATGAATGATTTAATAAATAAGTTCGCCGAACAAAAAGTGAGAAAGGATATATTTATTTTCATTTGAATTGATTGGCTAGCTTAGTTCCTAGGAGTATTCATAGTAAGTAATAACTTATATTCAATGTGTAATTATTTTAATTCAATGCGAGCGTTTTTGTTCCTTTTGTGAAAAATCTTTACTCTTCATTTGGGTCCCGCAACAAATTTTGATACAGGGCCCGTCTAAGGCACGCTACACTACTGTAAGAGAACCCAACATTCCATTTCGTCCCGTCAATGTTGTAAGAGAATACTATGGGAACTATCCACAAGGATCGTATAGTTTTCGATACGTAGCGGTTTTATTGCCTATTAGATAATAAAACCTTGCAAAAGCAACATAGGTAACATTTTTGCAACTTGTGTAATACCATTAAAAATTGAGGTCAGTTTTCTAACAAATTTAGTGTTGAACATTAGCTTTCCACCAAAAAACTTGTATTGACCACATAACCGGATCTTCCTACGCTTTTGTTACAAATTAAATTAAACAAAACATTTCTGTTGACATAATTACATAATTATCTAACCAACTTAATGTTTATGATTTTGTTTATACTGCGAATTTTTTTTTCTAATTTAATAGACCACTCGTCATATTTAATAGATCTTTATTTGTGTTATTTTCTACTGAAATGTCTTACAAACTGTTCTATCATTACATTGCATTTATATTAATAACTATAGCAATCCGCCCCGGCTTCGCACGGTTTATTTCTGGATCTGAACAGCAGCGCCCCCTACCGGATCCAATTGTGAATCTAAACTATCCAGGGACCCACTCAAACATACACAAAGATTTCATCAAAATTGGTCCAGCCATTTTCGAGTTTTTGCGAGACTAACGGTGGCGGTTTTTTTGCGCCCATAGCAAGGCTACCCTCCGGAAGGGGGGGAGGTGGAGGTGGTGAATGCTCATAACATGCCACGCAGCCGGCTGCGTGGTTATGTGGGACTCACTATGAAGTGCCTACGCACTAAGCACCACCTGTGGGACTGGCTTTGGCCTGTGTGGCCTTTCTGCCGAATCGGAAACGACCCCCTTTAGGGAAACGGGGCGCAGCTTAGGGAAAGGAGGCTCAGTTTAGGGAAAGGGGGCGCGGCCAGGAAAAGGGGCGCAGTTAGGGAAAGGAAGCGCAGTCAGGCAAAGGGGGCGCAGTTAGGGAAAGGGGGCGCAAGCCGGTGGCGGACAGCAATTGATCTTATATATTATCGAGTGTATCATATAGGATTGCCATCTAGTGGCGGATGTTCAAGAATCCATCACCCCCAATGACGTCTGAAAGGTCTCATAGCTTCCGATAGATGGCGGGTATACCCATATAATTTACGCCAGACGTAAAATACCCAAACCGACGATGTACATGACCGCGATGGGGAGCAACCAGGAGCAACGTGTAAGAAATGAGACATCTAAACAAACAACTACAACTAACAGCAACTCTAAATATGTATTGCTCCGTGGCGCAGTTGCTTAGCAATGATTTGTTGCGCTGGGGGCCGCGGGTTCGAACCCCGCACGGAATATTTATTAGTATGGCCTACAAATAATTGTTCTGGGTCTGGATGTTTGTCCTCGTGCAATCTATGCTTGTAAACTGCCTTCACGATACAGGAGAAAATCCTAGTGTGGGAGTAACGTTTTAAAAAAAATAAAAAATAAAATATACAGACCCACAGTGACATTACTGGTTAAAATCCTTAAAGTATACTAATATAGTATATACTCTAAGTTAAAATCATAATACCATGCATTAAATGGTAGCGCACTTGCTTACGTCTTTGTATTTACTGAGACTAAGTTATTTGTTCCTACATTTACGATGTATCAATATTTTCATTACTAGCCCGTAAAAAAAGCCATACAGCCGTCCATGCGCCTTTCCACAGTAAAATGGATTTGCCTTAATCGCTACTCCTGGCAGACGGTACAACGATCGCAGTTCATACTTGGTTGCTGATGTAGGTATTTTCAAGATCTGATATAAAATACAAGATGGTATTACCGCCATTTGTCGGAAGACGCATGTTAATATCGATATTTACCTAAACCGATACCCACGGATTAAAATTTGGTGATTGATTCGGGAGGAAAACCGGCGACGAGGTTCGCCACCCGTCACGTTCTGTCCCCCGGAGGGGCGAAAAGTGGATTGCGGAAGCCCGTCTGGCTACATTGAATGTATGTGGAGGAATGAATGATAAGATGGATGAAGTATGCGATATGATGCATGATAGAGGAATAGACGTGTTATGTGTAAATGAGACGAAACGGAAGGGAAAGGATGCTACTACACATGGCATGTATACCGCGTACTGGTCTGGTGTAGACGAGACCGAGCGGGCATGCCAGGGAGTCGGTATCATCCTTTCAGAAAGAATGGGTCATTGTGTGAAAGAGTACGAATGTGTAAGCCCGAGACTGCTATGGATACGAATGAAAGTGGGCTTAAAGAAGTTGTTTGTTTTAGGGGTCTACGCCCCAGACATGTCTAAGCCCACTTATATCCGAGAGCAGTTTTGGGAGTTGGTAAGGATGGTGCTAATGAAATGCAAGGTTAATGAAAATATTGTGATATTAGGCGATTTTAATGGAAGGGTTGGGGTGAGGAGGCTTGGTTATGAAAGGATATTGGGAACGTTTGGTGATGAAAGTATAAATGAGAATGGTGAAAGCCTTCTCGCCGTATGCGTGGAAAAGAGTCTTTTTGTGACGAATACTTTCTTTCGTCATAAGAAGATTCACACGTATACATGGGAAAGAGGTGATGATAGAAGTATGATAGATTTCATAATTGTTGATGAAAGAATGAGGAGCGCGGTGGTAGATACAAGGGTTTACCGGGGCTCTAACGTAGGGACGGATCATTACTTGGTCTTATGCCGAATTAATGGTCTTTTCAGACGTTGGAGGCATCGGACATCTGTGTCTACCACTGCTTTACAGCGTATAAGAACAGAGAGGTTACAAGATGAAGGTGTGAGAGAGAAGTTCAAATATAGATTGAGAGAAAATATAAGTGGTATGGCTGAATTGTGTATGAATGATTTAGACTTGGAGACTGTGTGGTATAATGTCAAAAAAGGTTTAGTGGATGCAGCTACCGAAGTATGTGGTGTAAGTAAGAGAACGAATGAAAGGAAAATTAACACGATATGGTGGGATGATGAGGTACGGTTGGAAGTTGAAGCAAAGAAGAAAGCATGGCTAGATTTACTAGCAACCAAGGCTAGTAATTCTAGCAGTATGAATAATGATATTGAAAGGAAAAAGGCAGTCTTTAGAAACCTAAATAAGAGAGTAAAAGAAGTAGTTGAAAGGAAAAAGCAAGAAAGAACGGATATGAATGATAGAAGAATATCGGATAACTTCCAGGCAAACATTAAAATGTTCTGGAAACTCGTAAGAACTACCAGGGGACATTCAAAACAGCCTAGAATGAATGCTATACGAGACCAGAATGGCTGTATTCTGAATGACGAAGTTTTGAGTTTAAGGAGATGGAAGGAATACTTTGAAAGCGTGTTTATGAGTGATGAGACGTTTGAATTAAATGAAATAGAAATTCCGGAAGAAGAGGAAATAAATAGAGATATAAGTATACATGAAATAATGAAAGCAATGAAAAGTATGAAAGCAGGTAAGGCAGCCGGTTATGATAGAGTATCTCTCGAAATGCTAAAGGCTGGAGAAGGAGTGGTGGCAGACCTGCTGTGCACCTTGTTTAATTTATGTTGGGAACTTAAGCGGGTACCGGGAGACTGGTGCAAAGCCGTGATAGTCCCAATATATAAGGGAAAAGGATCACAGCAGGACTGTAAAAACTACCGTGGTATCAGCCTTCTTAGCATTGTGGGAAAACTGTATGCTAAGGTACTAATTGAAAGAGTTATGAAAGAAACTGATGGAAAAATTTGGGATGTGCAAGCGGGATTTAGAAAGGGAATGGGATGTACGGATCAGGTCTTTTCCATGCGCATGATCGCGGAGAAGTTTTTGGCCAAAAACCAAAAAGTTTTTTGTGCGTTCATAGACTTGGAGAAGGCTTATGACAGAGTGGACAGGGATGTGTTATGGCAAACACTGAACTCATTTGGGTTGAGCGCTGGCTTGATACAGGCATTGAAGTCTCTATATAGGGACTCTAGTGCTTGTGTCAGGATCAACGGGGCCTACTCGGACTGGTTTGGCATCCATAAAGGTGTCAGACAGGGCTGTGTGGCTTCCCCGTGGCTGTTCAACCTATTTATGGACAGTTGTTTGGAAAATTTGAAAGTAGAAGAATGCGGGTTAAGAATGGGTGAGTTAACCGTCAAATGCCTTTTGTACGCCGATGATCAAGTCATACTTGCGTCGTCGGCAGCCGAGTTGCAAATGATGGTTACATTAATGAACAGGACATTAAAAGAAAAGGGAATGAAAGTGAACGCAAGTAAGACGAAAGTTATGGTTTTTGAAAGAGAAGAAAGTAAAACGATATGTGAAATAAGAATAGAAGGGGAGTTGGTAGAGCAAGTAGATGAGTTTGTGTATTTGGGATGTGTGTTTAGCAGGGATGGTAGATATGATCAGGATATAGAACGACGAGTGAATGCAGGAAATAGATTGAATGGGGCTCTACACTCTATTGTGAAAAGTCAGAATGTGTCCAAAAAGGCACGTTTGGCAATTCACAATGCTGTGTTAGTGCCTACTTTAATGTATGGTAGTGAAAGTTGGGTATGGCAGAAGAAGCACGAGAGTAGAATAAATGCTGTAGAAATGCGGTCATTACGTAGTATGCTAGGGCTGAATCTGAATGACAGGGTGAGAAATAGTGTGATAAGAGAAATGTGTGGTTTGCAAGATGATGTTGTGACTAGGATTAAGAAAGGAATGCTTCGGTGGTTTGGTCATGTAGAAAGAATGAATGAGGAAAGAGTGACAAAGCAAATTTATGTTGCAGAGGTGAATGGCAGAGTCGGGAAGGGTCGCCCTAGGCGAAAGTTTATCGACCAAATAGGCGATATATTGAAAATGGGCCAAATTAAGAGTACCTTTAACCGACGAGCGTGTATGCGTAGGTATATGGATGTGGAGGAAGCGAGAGAGGTGTGTCAGGATCGTGCCAAATGGAATTCCATAGTCTCTGCCTACCCCTCTGGGTGACAGGCGTGAGTGTTTATGTTATTATGTTATGTTATGATTCTCTAATACCGCCACCACACGGAATTTTATTTTAAAACTAGCTGATACCCCCGACTTCGTCCGCGTTGCTTACACACATCACTGAACACATAGTGCTTATCAAAATCGTTGTTTCTTAAAACTTTAATAACTTCATATTAAATCGCAATATTTTTTTAGACGAGGGTCTAAGAAATAAAACTTAGAAAACCTAATTGAAATCTATCCAGTAGTATTTCCGTGATGCGCACACAACTGCAAACCTCTATCATTTTATTTATATAAATAACCTATTATAGAACATAGAGCCAAAACCTCAAAAACAAGTAGGTACTATGCTTAAATATTAAACCTCATCTTATAACTTTTTTATAATCGCTAATGGAGCTAATTTTTATCCCAAAAAGTCTTGAAAAGAAAAAAAAATGTATCACGTAAACAAAATATATCATCTAAGTATATCTGTATATTCTTATGTGTGGGGTACATCAATCATAACTACCGTGTGACAACATCAGTCTTATGCTACGTGACCAAAATTTTGTATGGAAATTCTGTTGCAGTTGGAAATACGTTGAAGGAATCTAGTTTCATTATTTACAACTAACCTGAACTTTCTCCTGACCTATGGCACCATTTCGAAACACTCGCGTTGTATTATCCAAAGAAAAATGTAGATTTTAAAACGATTATGATGATTGTGGGTCGGAGGTTAGAGGGGTTAATCAAATGTATCACCATCTCATTACGGTGCGCAAGAATTTTATAATAGTTTGACGTTGGCGTAAGAAAAGGTAGTTTTACGCAAGCATTTCCGTAAACATATGGACTTGTTACTCCGATGATGACTGTTTTTGTCATAGACTGCTGAGTTATGAAACAATATCATTGGGACGACTTTACCATTAAGGAATCTAAAGACTTGATTTTGCTTATTATATTTTATTATTTATGTTGACATAATACAATCATCATCATTACAGCCCATTACAAGTTCAGTACTGATAATAGGTCTCCCCTTATGAATGACACAAATTTTATAGAATATATTTAAAAAAAAACTAAAACTCTATAAAATCTTTCATTCTATATCTTCCTTCTTTATCCGCCCGTAAGGTTGCATTAGTAATCTGTCCCTGTTTGTCACCTTTCGCCCCTACCAAAAAGATAAATTGGTGGTAGCCACACATGTATAATATATTTAACAACTTGAATCTTCTTTTCTTAAATGAAATTGTATACTTGGGGAGTGCTTTTAGCCGGGATGGAAGATGTGATTTAGATGTGGACAGGCGTGTCGCTGCCGGGAACAAAGTCAATGGTGCCCTGACTGCGTTAGTCAAAAGGCAAGGCGTAGTGAAGAGTGCACGCCTTGCAATACATAACGCAGTGTTGGTACCGACTTTGTTATATGGCAGCGAAATCTGGGTATGCCAGAAGAAGCATAAAAGCAAGTTGAATGCAGTGGAGATGCGATCTCTTCGTAAAATGTGCGGCGTCACCATGGCTGACCGAAAGCGAAACGAAGAGATTCGCAATATGGCAGGTTTGAAAGATGACCTTATCACAAAAATTGATAAGGGCGTGCTTCGATGGTTTGGGCACGTTGAGCGAATGAGTGAAGACCGAATGGTGAAGAAAATATATAGCGCGAAAGTTAATATTAAAAGGTGTCGAGGTAGACCGAGACTAACTTTCGAAGACCATGTGAGCAAATTGCTCGAAGAGGGGAGGGTCAAGAGTACTCGGATACCTAGACGTGCATGTATGAAGAAGATGATGAATCTGAAAGAAGCGAAAGAGGTATGTAAGGATCGTGACACTTGGCGATCTGTTCTCTCTGGCTACCCCGTCAGGGATTGTGCGTGACGATAAGTAGAATCTTCTTTTCCTTCATCAACGTGTAAAAGTCCACGGCTTAATACGGCCCTCTCCCCTTGTATCGAGCAATCACAGTACCAGCAGATTTGAAGCTGCTGACCATCGCATGTCTAACGTATACGAGATGGTTATACCACCACTTTTCGAGAGTCACAAGAAGAAATGAGTTTCCAGCATCTGTCTTTCTATTCTATTACAATGTGGGTGTATTCAAGGCAAAAGTGAATAGGCTTTTGTTAAGTCAGTGCTCTCCACCATCTTCGGCTGCATCACCACTCTCCATCTGGTGCGATAGTAGTTGAACGCTGGCTTAGAATAGTAAAAAAGTCACATTTTCTGGTATTTTCCATAGTCACCTCATGAGACACTAATAGAACAAAATGAGGTGATACATTCCGCGCGAGGTATTCGTTATGCAATTAAGCGTCGAATAAAAGTTTAAAATAAAATTTTCAAGATGGAAAAAGTTCATTAAAGTACAACCGTACACGCACAGACGTCTTAAAAAATAAATTTCTTTTTTTTTACCTATTTAACATATTTACATAGCTAAATATATATATATGGGCTGATGGTACCTTAGAGGATATTGGCACAGAGTACTAATTGTACATTGTATGCACTTAACGGATTTTTTTTCGAATTTAATTTGAAAAGATTAATATACCTCGTGATAAAGGATGTCTTTTAATAGAATTGTCCTGCATTTTCATATATTTCAAAATTTATGAAAAAATCGCGTGTTAAACTTTATAAATGTGAAATAGAGAAACTTTCATATCTGTTTTATATATTCGCTCCTAGTTTGAAGTCTACTATTTTACTTGTTTTTAACTTTTATAAAACACTAACCACGAACCTATCATTTTTACAGATGATACAACGGATCTCGCAGCAGAATCTTCAGATATCACACCCGAAGCTATAGCACCTCCTCATTATTATAAAGGAAGAGAAAAAGATTTGACTCCCGCTGCAGACGATGCAGACCATTCAATAGAAGTGGTCGGCGATTCACAAAACTTCTTTCCAACTTTTGCAAACCTTTTTGAAGAACGCCCTCAAAACAATTATAGGATTGGTTTCGGAAGCCAAGAGGGAGCTTACAGTCAAAGGCCTAACTCCTTTAGGTCCCTATTGAATTATCCCCTATTTGGAAGCTTTAACAGAAACAGTGAATCTTTCGGAAAACAATCTACAGTATCAGCAGCTCCACTGATCGATACAAGCTCCACTGTATTAGGCTCTGGTAACTTTGGAATTATAAGAGGGGGTACATTTTTGGCCCAAAATGATGACGACCACGATTTTGGTGACAGCTTTAGTTCTTACTACAACAATGGCCATGGCAGACCATCCATAGGAGTAGGGTATATAGCCAACCCAAAACCCAATTATAACCAGGACCAATTTGCTAACTTTAGAGATTTCGCTGACATTAATGCTCCTTCTAATTCTGCATATTCTCACTATGTCGTTGTTTACGCCAATAAAAACGGAACAATGGATGAAATTAGTGAAGAAACAAGAACAGTTATGTCTGAGCCTAGAAATATAATCGAAACTTTAGAACGACTCGATGATGATGTACATGTCCCCGTAAAAATTTCCAAGAGTAAAGCCAAACTGGCAGCAACAAAACAGAAAATGGTCAACAAAAAGGACCAGTGGAAAAAAACGAATTCGAAATACCTCAGCCAAAAGCACGATCCAGAAGAACCTTTATTAGCATTAAGTTAAAACTAGCCTAAATAAAATTACAAAGACTTGTTAAGTGTTAAGTTATAGTATAATAAATAGTATGTGACACTTGGTCACTATGCGGTGTGACAAAAGAAGCTCACTGTCTAAATTTCACGTTCGTTTTGTGTGTCTGTGCTGTATGTCGACTAGTTTTATGTATGTTGGAAGATTAAATGGTAAGGCGTGTATTGTAATGTTATACGAAAATAAATTAATTTTATAGTAATAATATGTTTAACTTATCCTTTCGTAGTCTTATCACAAAGAAACGAACAGAATAGGCGAAATTTAGGCATTCCGTTAAAATTGCTTAAGATTTCACCAATGACTGAATAGCCAGGTGGTGATGGAACAGCTACTGAGAGCGGCAGGTTTTGGTTTCTTAATTCAACCAATGTTAGTGAAAAAACACATTGTGTTGATTTTGAAGGGTTAAGACGTTCTCTTAAACCTTGGACCAGAGCGACAACTTACAAATTTCTTCAGTATTTATTGACTACTATAGTATACTCTAAATGTACACAGAGACACTTATTTAAAATCATGGAGTTATATGTACTACGTACTAGAGAAGCCATTCCGAACATTGACTATGTTCAACTGAACTGTACTGCATTCTGTACAAACCAAATATTGCGTAAATTGAAGATTTGTGAATTCCATAGATTAATAAACCTAGCAAGCTAACAGCATAGCAAAGTGGCGAAGCAATCAGCTTTGTAGCGGTTTCTAACGGTTGCCGTTGAGCAATCAGTTTCAAAATAGGAGGTTCAGATGCCTGGGTGATCAGTAATCGATTGCTGAAACAGATTTTGAAAATTCGAAACCGTTCTCGAGATAATCGTGGGATAGACGAACAGACGGACAGACGGACAGACGGACGGACAGCCGGACAGACGGACAGACGGACAGACGGACAGACGGACAGACGGACAGACATCGTGAAATCAATAAGTGACTTCGCAAGCTTCGCCACTTAATAATAATAGGTCATCGCGCGAATACCTATCAATAATCTAAGGTGAATTCCATAAAATAATTATTATTACATTTTATTTAGAAATATATTTGTTTAGAATTTAGACTAAATTAAGATATTTTATATTAAAACCTTAGTTTATATATATAATCTTATTTTATATCAAATTATGATTAAAGTATTCGCGCATGCGCAACTACTACTCCCGCGCATGCGCAAAGACATAAACTATATAGTACACAATTTTTGTTTGGAATGGCTTCTTTAGTACGTAGTACATATAACTCAATGTTTAAAATAATCTACTATCCAACGCTTGTGTGGTAAAATGGAAATGATTAAGAATCGAAGCAGTTTTACAGACACAGGGATTGCCCTATTCCCAACGTTTGTAAAACTGCATCGAAGATATAGAAGACAAATAAATATGAGAAACACTTAGGATGAAGACCGCGGGCTGTCACTGAGCTCTATTCTGTCTCCAATATCATCGCTATGGTTTCCACCCGTATAAAAGATTAGGTATACGCTATTTCTGGTAAACGTCCATCCATCCATTATAGTCTATAAAAGTCTACTGCCGAACATAGGCTTCTCCCATAGATTGCCAAACAGGGGAGGATTTTGCCATAGTTGTCACTCTTGGCAGCGGATTGGCAACCGCAGTTTTTATTATTTTGAGTCGTTATCAGGAAGATGCTGCTGCCCATCTCCTGTTTCAGTTTCCCTCTGTCGCCTCTTACGACACCCACGGGACTATATGGGGTAGTGGATATTCTTACACCGCCACTACACGGGATAAACGTACTTTATTCTCTATGAAAACAGTAAAGTACGTAAAAATACTTTATTTTTCATATTTTAACAATTTTTAAGGTTTTATTTTATTGTTTACTAAAAGAACCAGCCATGTAAGAAAAAAATGAGTTATGGTGGGACGAAACAAACAAAGTGTGCCTAAAAGGAATTATATACATATATACAATAACTTAGACACATAACGGAATATTCCACTACTTCACATCGTCCCGTGGTTGTCGTAAGAGGCGACAGTGGGAAACAAACCAGGGGATGAGCGCATTGCTATTAAAAACTAAAATAAAAATCGGTGGTATCCAACCAGCCTGCCAAACGTGGCAACTATGGCAAATATCCCCCCTATAAGGCAATCTCTGGAGGAGGCTTCTGTTCAGCTGAGGCCTTTTGTTAGGCTGTAACAGTAGACATATAGCAAATGTCAGATCTCAAAGCTACAATAACTATAGATGTGGAAAAAAATTACAAGACAAATAAAAATAGTTAATTTTTACACACTGTCCTGTTCATTTTTTTTAACGATACAAATCAATATCCCAATTTCATTACAGTTTACAGCCTGTGCAAAAGTCCTAATGCAATTAATCTATACAAATAAATAAAATTGATGTTTCTGTAATGTCAAAATAACAGCTTTTTACTAAATTCATAAATATAAAAGTATATAGGTAGGTAACGTATTTGTAACAAAAACACAATTTTAATTTTTTTTGTCTATCTGTCTGTTTGTTACGGCTAATCTCCGAAACGTTTTTGACGGTACTTTCACTGGCTGATAGCTGATGTTATAAGGAGTAACTTAGGCTGCTTTTATTTAAGAATAAGAAAGTAGCAGCCACGAAATAAATTTTTTATATTCCATAGTAGCAGCACTAGTCCTTGCCGAACTTTCATTAGTAATGAAGTCGCTTGTCGCATGTTTGTAAATAACAAAAAATGTGAAACAGACAAGTGACGGCTCCGTGGCGCAGTGGCTTAGTAATGAGTTGCAGCGCTAAGGGCCGCGGGTTCGAATCCCGGACGGAACAAATATTTGTATGGCCTACAAATGATTGTTCTGGGTATGTTCTATGTATGTAAACTGTACCTGCGATACAGGAGAAAATCCCAGTGTGGAGGTAACGTTTTAGGGTTCCATAGCCAAATGGCAAAAAACGGAACCCTTATGGATTTGTCATGTCTGTCTGTCTGTCTATCCGTCCGTATGTCACAGCCAATTTTCCTTTAGCCTTAAAGCCTTTTTTCCGAAACTATAAGAACTATGCTGTTGAAACTTGGTAAGTAGATGTATTCTGAGAACCGCATTCAGATTTTCTCACAAAAATAGAAAAAAACTATAAATTTTGGGGGTTCCCCAAAAATGTATGGACATTAGAACTGAAACTCAATTTTTTTTTCCATCAAACCCATACATGTGGGGTATCTATGGATAGGTCTTCAAAAATGAGGTTTCTTATATCATTTTTTTCCTAAACTGAATAGTTTGCGTGAGAGCCACTCCCAAAGTGGTAAAATGTGTTCCTCCCCCCCCCCCCCCTGTAACTTTTAAAATAAGAGAATGATAAAACTAAAAAAATATATGATGTACATTACCATGTAAACTTCCACCGAAAATTGGTTTGAAGGAGATCTAGTAAGTAGTTTTTTTAAACGTCTAAATCGTAAATTATGTTACTTGCTGCTACGGAACCCTTCATGGGCGAGTCCGACTCGCACTTGGCCGCTTTTTTAAAAAGAGAGGAGGAGAGACAACTAAATAAATTAAACATTTTGTACAACCGACTTCAATATTAATACGCATTATTAAGGATAACTCCAAAACTACTGGTCAGATCTTGATCAAATTTATATAGGACATAAATTTGATCAATTTCATATAAGCACCTCCTTTCAAATAACAAAGAAATCATCAAAATCGGTTCACTTACAAAAGGAGTTCTGAGGTAACACGCATACAAAACTACAGTCGAATTGATTACCTCCTTCTTTTTTGAAGTCGGTTAAAAATGGTAAGTAGGTAAATTATTTGAGTTTCAAAGACGTTCACGTTGTTATACGTACGCAAACGTTGTAACTAGGTTTACGAGTAACTCGCAAGTTTGCTATCAGAGGGTGATCCTTCATAGAAGATGTCTATCATATGCTAGGAGAATGTGTCAAATATCAAAGCGAAAGGGAGAATCTGGTGCAAAAAAAATTAATATCAATTTGTGTGAAACGGATTGGTTTTTGAGTATACTTGCGGAGCTACACTCAGCGGTAGCAAAATCATTCATTTCCATATTCTTGCCACATTGATTCGCCCTTTCTAAAACGCATTTGGTGTAACAGGAACAAGTTATGTTACGATAAGGCTCATATACCCTTGTTTTTTTTATATGATAAGGGTGACAAACGAGTACACAGTCCATCTGATGGTAAGTGGTTGCTGCGACCCATAGACATCTACATCTATCCTCGTTTGCGAATCAAAATGCAGATGCGTTGTCACCCGTGAAGACTAAGATGGAATGCCTCATTTCCAGTAAAAAGGGCCTCCGGCCACCTGCATTCACCAAGCGAAACGCAGAGGCAAACCTCTACTTCACGCTGGTATTCTGTGAGGTCGTGGTACCACCCCGGTTCGAGCAGGCCCATCCATGCGACAGCAAAAGCTGCCGCGTGGCTCTACCACTGTTCACCGCGTGGCTCTACCACTGTTCACTTGTAGGATAAAAGGCTTTTTAAATAGAGGTAGATAATAATAAAAAAGAGTGATACTTCTGTTTTTCTACTATTATTTATTCTGTGGTATTATACTAACTATTATTATTTTATGGCCTAAAGGTCTAGTTACCAGGCCACAAACTCCAAAAAAATATTATTATTTTAATATTCTAGTTTGATAAGGGTTTTTGGCGGGAACTTGACCGGCGGCGGTTAGCTGCTCTATTATTATATTATGCTGGGTGTTATAGTTTAAATAATAGTTTCAAGTGGATTTTGATATGTAAAAGTGGTGCGATTTTATGTATTAACTGTCTACGCATGTGAACTATTAGTGTAAACGGTGAAACAAGTGCTCTGATGGTGATGGATTCTCAAAATAAACTGTTTGTTTGCATAGGCGCCTTTAGATACCATCGCCAATTGTCAGCTGCCTGCTGGCTCAAGTTGCCGTCAAAATCTCCCAAGGGCTGCACAATGTAACGCATCAACATATTGTGCAGCAGTGAACTATGAAGGAAAATTATACATAAAGACAAAGCTGTATGTCATAGTTCCTTTGCCTGCTCTCTCGAGTGAATAATAAATACAACAACAAATCTTGTTTGACAAGATTGCTATTGCTAGAAAGTCACTTTGAAGCGCCCACAAACTTTTGCTACTTTTCTTTAACAGGCGCTTCGGCACATGTGAATGCAAATATTTCTATCCAATTTCCTATTGAAAATAGGCATTCCCCAAGGAATACTACTAAACAGGTGCTGAACCACTTGTTAAAAAACTTTATTTATTTTATATTGACGAAAGTGATATTATCTCTTTAATTGACTAAATAAGATATTAGCTGGGGTATGGACCAAAAGCAGTTCACTATTCTTACATTGCTGGATTTCAACAAGGCTACTAGTACTGTCAATTTTGACGTACTGCTGAGTCTACGTACATATCTCCATTTGTATTACATATCTCGAGCGACAATTGAATGGTTTCATAGTTATTTGTGTTGCCACCGGCAGCGTGTTATGGTAGAAAGTGCCACATACACGTGGTGTGAAATAATGTCGGAAACAGCTTTCTAATCTCCAGAATTAGTTGGAATATCCTTCCACCTGTTGTTGTTGATGGTGTTGTGATACCTTTTAGTGAATCTGTAAAAGACGTAGGATTACATATTCATCATATTCTTTCTTGGTCCCTGCACATTAAGGAGTCCAGTAGAAAGACGTTTGTGGCAGCATCTTCCTTACGATGTTCGCGTAATTCGCTACCCATTCCCTCTAGAATTTTACTGGCACAGTCCTTGTTACTCCATACCCTTGATCATGCTGATGCATGCTATTCTAAACTCACTGTTGATCAATGAAATAAACTTGAGGGTCTTCAGAATGTTCTTTTAGGTTTTTATTTGGCCTTTGCAAATATGATCATGTTTTGGAGTATCGTACTGAACTCAAGTGGCTCTCTATTAGACTTCGTCGGAATACTCACATTCTATCTCTACTATACTATGTATGTACTATTCTAACGTAAAACAGAGTTTGGTATGTGTTTTTGAAATATGTGTGCAATAAAGAGTATAAATAAATTAAATAAACTTGAAAACAAGGTGTACCTACAACCAGTACGTATACGTACGCTTTGCACGTATTCGTCCACTGCTGGCAGTATGAGAAAGCTCGAGGTCGCTCAGCGTGCTACAGAGAGGGCTGTGCCCAGAATTTCTCCACGTGCTAAATTTAGAAAATGAGGATACCCACAGTAGAAACAGAATAAACGACATAACTTAATGGATCAGTAAGCTGAAAAAGCAATGGACTGGCCATATAGCTCGAAGAACCGAAAACCGATGGGGAATAGCGTTCTCAAGTGGCAGCTTAATACCGGTAAGTGAAGTGTAGGGCGGCCCTCCACTAGATGGAGTGACGACTTGATAAAAGATGCTGTAAGTCTATGTATGCATTTGGCCCAGGACTACTCTAATTCTCGCCCGAAGTCACTCAAATTGCAAACTGCGAGGTCGTCCAATCTTATAAATATCTTGCTGCTTTAGTCTTTGGTTGCGTAGATAAAGTAAAATGAAGTACGGTGATAGCAAGAACTGCAATGGACAGGCTGAAGAAAATATTGAAATACAGGAGGGTCTTCATTTAACACCCTTTTCACCGTGGTTCTGCTTAACCCCATCTGAAGGGCCAACAGTTTCTGCTTACGTTTGGAATTTCTTTGAATTCGCGCCTTCACAGCTTTTATCACTGCAGCACGGCTAGCATGGGCTGGACAAAAGATAAAATTATCTTGTCCCTATGCCAAAGCACGGCAACGGGGGAAATATATCCCGTTTGACATAACGGGTAGACATAATTAAATAAAAGATAAAAAATTATACTTTTTTGACATTTGAAACTGACAAGTTTATCCTAAGTCATTGGACGTGGGTTTAAGTTTATGTATATTCATACAAAAAATTTATTTATGTATAAGTCAATCTCCCATTTAATCTACTGTGGATATCATATCCACCGGTGTGCCCCCATGCTTGAAGGGTGGATAAAACTAAGCGAGGGGATAAAAATTTTCTCCTTTCCCTGGGGATAAAATTGTCTCCTGCCCATGCTAGCCCTGCTGGAGTCCTAACAGACCGAGGGCGACCACTTCTTGACCTGTCATCTACACTAGAGTCTTCATTGTATCGTTTGATGGTACGATAAACGAATCTTTTGGTTGTATTAAAATTTTTCAGTATGTCAAAAATTTGAATTGGCAACAAGGTCTTCTTTAAGCGTCCACTCCATATTTAAAAATGAGTAAAATTCTAAAAAGTATACAGTTTTATTTTCATGAACAATTCGAAATTCGAATTCAATAAACTTGTTTATGGCCAGCATTCTAAAAGAAAAGTTTTTACTGTGTGACAATACTTATGACCTGACTGTGTACAATACGGTTTTAGGCCAAAAAGAAGCACAGACATGGCTTTAGCTAAATTTACAGACGACGTGAATAACGCTCTTAATGACCAAAACCTAGTAGGTGTTATTTTTATCGATTTTAAAAAAGCTTTTGACACACTGGACCACGATGGCTTGTTGCAGTCTATGGAAAAGTGCGGTATTCGAGGACCCACAAACTTATGGTTCCGCAACTGTTTAAAGGACAGAACGTTAGAAGTCTGCATTAGCGATACTAGTAGTGACCTTGGTAAAATCAAATATGTAATCCCAACCGGCTCAGTATTCGGTCCAGTAGGGTACATCATTCATGTAAATGGAATGAGCAAAGTAGTTCGATCATGTGAAATGTATATGTATGCCAGTGACACTTGCCTAATGTACTCGTACAAAGATCCAAAGACGATACAAATAGTTATGCAAAAAGACTTAGACAACATTGTTAAATGGGCGCATGATAATGGTATTATAATTAATATAAGCAAAACTAAATTTATGTTAATATCTTCGCCATACAATCGACAAAAACATGCCGACATTGTAATTAAAGTTACATATGCTGTACTATGCTATTTTAACAGTGGTAGAGCCACGCGGCAGCTTTTGCTGTCGCACGGATGGGCCGGCTCGAACCGGGTGGTACCACGACCTCACAGAATACCAGCGTGAAGTAGAGGTTTACTTCTGCGTTTCGCTTGGTGAGTGCAGGTGGCCGGAGGCCTTTTTTACTGGAAATGGGGCATTCCATCTTAGTCCTCACGGGTGACAACGCATCTGCATTTTGATTCGCAAACGAGGATAGATGTAGATGTCTATGGATCGCAGCAACCACTTACCATCAGGTGGACTGTGTGCTCGTTTGTCACCCTCATCCTATAAAAAAAAAACTATGCGCTTGCGGATACAACTATAGATTGGTTGGGCAGCTATGGACTTACGTTCCCACTGGGAACTTCCCAGTATATTTAAATAAAATTAAAGAACTACAAACAAGGTAGTTAAAGGTACTAGTAGATAATAAAGTGAAAATTACGTGTAATAAAGAATATGATAAACTTTTCAAAATTTGTAAAATTGTACCTGTAGACAAAAAAGTGAAAATAAAGTTAATAATGGAATAATATAATAAAAATGAGTTTAAAGTAGAAAGAGAATATGGCTACCCAACTCGTCAATCCACTAGAAAAGGAAAATATGTAGTACCTAAAATTAAAAATTACTTCGGTATGTGCACGAGACGATGGGTTATCCCGCAATTACATAACGAGTTGCCGCCGGACTTGCTAGTAAAGTTATCTCAAAAAATCGCTTAAAAAATATTCTAAGAAAACATTATCTATCATTGTGTCCATAAAGCTACGTCACAGGCCACGAGTAACGTACTGTTAAAATTAGCAGTCTTTATGCGAAGTGTGCTGTATGAGTGTGTGTTGAATTAGTGTATATGTGTATATTATATAGTATGTATATAAAAAAAGCAATTCAAAAAATAATGAACCAATTTTGATATTTGGCTGATGTGGACCTCATAACAAACTTTGTACTAAATATGTATATATAAAATAATAAAATAGATGTTGGGAGATATTAGTATATGTATAAGAAATTATACTTCAGATTATATGTATAAACATAAGCATGTAAGACGAGAACTACTGCCGACAAACTGTAATGCAGTTTGGCAGATGAAAATGTTAAAAACTTTTATTGTATAATTGGAAGAAAATAAATCAAAAAAAACATGCACTTTATATAAAGTAAGCAGTTGTTCCGGCGTGAAGTATCGCCGCACCTTTACAAGGACTCCCAACTTCCTGCTTTCCTTTGGCCTTGGATTCAATGAACCGCCCAAAGTTCAGATTTGAGGATATCTCAAACCCTAACAACTGAAGACGGTGGTATATTCCAGTGATACATTTCGGAAAGAAGGAGCCAAGGTGAGCTATAGTAAAATTATTTTGTCCGTGCTATTGGGGTCAGAAATCATAGCTCTGCCTCAGCCCGGCTAGGGAGATGATCATGTTGCGCGGGGGCAACGCCATTATCGATAATAACAATTGAATCATCGAAGGCAGGTATTTCAGATTTTATTATTTATAGTTTGCAAGTTTTTCTTTTAAGTATTTAGTTGAATATACAAACACATTATATTTACGGAACCAACCAGAAAAAACATACAAATTGGATCAGTTAGCTTTGGAGTCGGGACACGAAGTAATTCGCTTACCACCTTACCATTACCGATATAAACCAATTGAGTTGGTATGGGCTCAAACAAAAAATTAAGTTGCCACCAAAAACAGCACTTTTAAAATTGCAGACGTCGAATTGTTACTGCATGAGGCAATTTCAAACGTTTCGCAAAAGAACTGGGAAGATTGTGTGAAGTATGCAGAAAAACTCCAAGAGGAAGACTTGAAGAAATCTCATCTGGCAGAAGATATTGTAATTCATGTGGATGACGATGACTCTGATGATTCTGATGTAGAATTTTAATGTAAATAATTTTAGATTTAATTTTAGATATAAGTTATTATCTTTATATTTATACTTATTTTTAATATAACTTTTTACATTCCAAACATTTGTACTTATAGTTTTTTTTAATACATAGATACCTAATTAAATCATTTATTTTAAATCATTATTATTCTTAGTTTAATAAATACGTTGTTTTATCTATTTTTTTGTAATTTTTATCACTAACCCACATAATGACAAAACTAAATACACTATCGATAACGCTTATCGACAACAATAATGCGCACTATGCTGGCCAACTGCACCGACGAAATAATTCTAGTATAGCTCCTTTTTGCAGTGAATTTAATTTGACACGCTTGTGTTTGGGAGGCGTTGAATTTCACAAGATTGGCATCGACCCATTCGGGGACTGCATGTAGTTTGAGATTCACACGCTCAACCATAGCTTCTCTTTCGGACTGGATTTGATCCCGACTGATCCGAGGACTTGGTTGGTATCTCTCTGCAACTGTGCTATCGTCTGCATACCCATATATACCGGGTATACGCAGATCGTTAATATGCAGCAGGAAGAGAGTTACGGAGAGAACGGACCCCTGGGGAACACCTGCTTTAGTGGCAACAGGATCGGATGGGCAGCCATGGACGACGACCAGGAGAGACCGCTCACTCAGAAAGTCCTTTACCCAGCCAATCAGGCCAGGTGATAAGCCGTACGCTGGAAGCTTACCTAGAAGGCTAGTGTGCCAAACTCTGTCAAAGGCCTTCGAGACATCGAGGGAGACAGCAAATGCTTCCCCACTGTTCTCAAGTGCCTCGCCCCATAAGTGTGTGGCATACGCTAGAAATTCTGCAGCTGACCGATTTCGGCAAAACCCGTATTGGCGGTCACTAAGGAGGTCATTCTGTTCTAGGTATGCCGTTAAGCAGGCGTTCAAAATAATCTTGCAGAGTATGGAGGTAATTGAGATTGGCCGATGATTGGCAGGGTCGGCACGGCTGCCTTTTATGGAACAGGCTGCACGTTGGCCAGCTTCCAGGATTTTGAAACTATTCCAGTCCTAAATTAGAGGCGGAACAAGCGTGTCAGCATAGGATACAACTCAGGTGCACAAGCCTTTAGAACTATAGCTGGTATACCATCTGGTCCACTAGCTTTATTTACGTCTAGACACCGCAAGGTTTTAAGAACCTTCTTATTTGTTATACGACCCTCCGGCATAGAGGTCCTGCAGTGAGGTAATTTAGGTGGAACGTTGTTGCCACTGTCCAGACGTGAATTGTAGGCAAAGAGAGACGCGAATAGATCCGCTTTCTATTTAGCCGTATGCGCAAGTGTACCAGCGGAGGCAGTGTAGGCCGACAGAAGTTTGTCTCGACCGCTTTGGAGAGACCAAAAAGCTCTAGTGCCGGACGGTCTCGCAGAGAATTTTACGCCAATATGTTTAATGAGATCGAGATTAGCTTTCCGTAATGTTTTTTTGTAGGACTTGGCGATCTGATTGAAAGTTCTCTTCTTGGAGCTAATATCCGGAGCTTTGCGGTTTCGAGCGTCAACCCAGGATAGGTACGCTAAATGCTTGCGCTTTTTAGCTTGGGCGCATTCAGTGTTAAACCATGGGCGAGCTTTCCTACCGGTGGGAGCGTCAGATTAGTGAATAAAATACTCCATAACTTGACGCAACTCATCCGTTATCGCAACCGCGCAGCTCGGCGTATCCGCAGAAGAGAAACAGACCTTCCATCAAGGATAAGATGCAAAAAAGTATCGCATCTCATCCCAATCAGCTGACTTACACCGCCATATTCGTCGAACACCTTGGGACTCGTAATCAGTTGGAGAATATGACGATACAGATTTCACCAGACAGTGATCAGATGTACCCAAAGGAGAGCTAATCTGTACTTCATATCTGTCTGGTTCGGTAGTCAGCAGAAGGTCCAAGCAATTTGCTGTGTGACCACCGGGTACCACGAGAAAGACAAAGCGAAATTCCACGCTTCTCTTCCAGCATGGTCGGTCTTCTGGTATGGGAACAGCCAACCTTGGTGGCAAGCGTTAAAGTCCCCCAGAAAGACCAACTGTGCAGTAGGATACCGATTTAGGGCCTCGTCAGTAGCCTCACTAAGGTGGTCAAATAATCGTGTTGTCTCCTGGTCACCGCTATGCGATCGATAGACACAGGCATAAAGGATTTTATCAATAACTGTATCTACCTGTCATTGCGGACGTACACACATACTCCGGCACGTGGATGGAATTTGTGCTCCAGGGAGAATCCAAGATAGTCAAGGTACGCCGCGTTCAATGGACATCCAATTTGCGTCTCCGTCAAGAAAAGTAGGTGCGACTTCTCAACTTCAAGATGCTGATGGGCTGCGTTGAGATTAGAGTGCAACCCTAGAATATTAGTGCGGTGCACTTTTAGTGAGAGGAATTGCAACCGCTGTTTAACACTACTTTTCTTTTTAATGTACATATTAAGTGTTGAGAGTGAATAAGGATAGAGAATGGCAGTTGAAAGAGGCGTTGCATTAGCAACCAAACGATACTATCAGAGTTACTGTGCCCATGGGAACTTTATCTGAAGACTGCGGAGTCGCCCGAACACCTCTCTCGCCCGGTACGCTAACCGTCACGTCACGGGCCACCCTGGGATTTTTCGCTAGTTGGCGGGGCAGCCTTTCAATAGTAGCTAATTCACTAATTGAGCCCCCAACTGTTGCGGTCAGCTAGCGGAACACCATGCTTCGGATCCCGCTATCCTCCACGACCAAGCACCCGCCACAGCAACAACTGACGCTTCGTACCCGATTTACATACACAACGCTACTGTTCAGACCTATTCTCCATATGGCTTCACCAAGCATCATGCTGGAACACGACACCGTCATTTGGCGACAAGATTTTGCATTAGTGCGTGGTAACCGCAAAGGCAGCGGCCAAAATCTACCACCGGAATTGGTGTTGCTCATTTAACACTACCCGGGGGATACGTGTAGGGTATCAAATTTCAATTATTTCCTACGGACGCAAGCAGCCTCGTCCCCCAAATTAATGAGAGTTGTTTTTTCGGTGATGCAGCGGGCTTGACGGTGTCTGTTTCGGTATATTCTTTTAAAGTACGATATATGTCCGATTTCGAAATGCCCAAGATATCGGCTATTTTGTCCTTCATTTCATTTTTTGAAGGATATTTATCAGTATGCCAGGATTCTTTAACATATACGTAACACGTCAACAATCATTACCTTCTCAGATACACTAAAGTGTGACATTTTTCTTTTCTTCCGCGGAGAAACAAACTCCTTGAACGGACGCGAGGTAGACGGCGCTGGTTCAATTTTAAAACAGTGAAGAAAACTTAACAAAACCACTTAACAAATGAAACAAGATAACAAAAACTATAGTCTTTGCGTTATAGCATGATGCGGGTGACAGCTTACTTTTGTGGCGTGTCTACTAGAGATGTAATACGATTGTATATAAAATCGATCCTCCTTCATACTTTATCCAGGCTTAGGACTGGCGGCTAGTCCTTAATTTATGGCTATATATAATATATTAAAAACGGCTGTATAGTATTTGATGCGTAAGCGCCTTAGTGGTCATTTTTATGCGCATGAATAACGACAGCGAAAATCTGTACGAGTTGAGTGATACACTTCTCATTTGTTATCTCTTTCTGACTTGTATAGATTTTAATTATTTCGCCCGCTCACTCGCCACTCGCGAGTCAATAGTTAAGTTACTCAGTGTCTCAGTCTGTCTCTCTCGCTTGCGGCTCAGTCGTCTCGAAAGCGACGCGTCGCGCGAAATGAGCACAGAGCAAAGTAATGTTTCAGATCCAAATGATGCGTTCGAAACGTTGTTACTGAACCAATCTTTTGAATCACTTCAGTGATTCGGATCAGTGAGCCGGTTCTATAAAGAGTTACACACGCCTAGTAGACTGCACCGGCAGCTTTTCAAGGTACGAGTGCTAGCGCGATGGAAGGTAAAAATAATTGAGAATTTGGTTTATAAATCTAATGAAATAAAAACAGAAAATAAGTTTTTTGTAGCCATTTTGGCCGCCATGAGTTATGATAAAGTCTTTCTGACACAAGGCGTAATTGGCTTTATAATATTTTTTTGTCTGAGTAGTAGTAGAAGGAGACCCATCTTATAAGGTGCGAAAGTTGAAAAAGTGTCCCACTATATACTGAAAATAAAGGTTCCAAAACCTACCACAATAGCGCTGGCGCTAAAAACTACGATATGAATATAGCTGTTGTAGACGGAGTGAAGTCAGCTGAATTCAAATATTTAAAAAATTTCATGACTAGAGTAGTTAGTAAAATGCCAGTATGCAAAATCTCAACTATTTACGTAGTACAAAACCAAGCGGATTGGTCGGTCGTTGTTTATTTCTCCATCTTATCCTAATTAGTTTTGGCGCTTTTTTTAATTTATCCTATGCTACTGCAGTGCCACCCTTATTGGACGCGTTTTTAGGGACACTTTTCATATACAGAGATGGTCCTCCTTCTACTCTACACTCCCTAGCTATAACACGAAGACTATAACCAACAACAACAAACTAAGAATAGATAACTGAGATAACTGTGTCCGAAAAGTGAGCAATCACTAACGCATGCCAAGATGGAAAGTCGTTCGTTGTTTATTTAAAAATTATTAATTATGTCAAGCAAGGCAAGGATATTTGGTCGTGACTCAAGGCCAATCAAAAATCACATGCATCAAGAAAAAACCTTACAGTCTCAGGTAAAAGGCTTACAATCCCTGAGGACCGCGGCCATTGCATCTGTGCGAGCGAGACGCATTATATTTACGCGAGAGTGACAGAGACAGGTAATAACAGGTTAAAATACGAAATTCTTCCTGCTTTGCATCCAGATTTTACTAAGTAGTGTAGACACCAAGGAGTATGTAATCACTATGTTTTAGTCTGAGTTTTTAGTGGACACTTCTTTTTCTATACTATATAAAAATTATTGAAAAAAATATTTAAAAATTAAGAATGTCGTTATGAAGTAAAATAACAGTATCGAAAGACAAATAAGATATACTTATAAGTCATAACATGTTACTGGGCAATTTAATTTTTCAAAAACTATCTTCCTAGCAACATTAATTATAAAAGTAAAAATAAAAAGGAGTTTTGGCGGGAACTTGATCGGCGGCGGTTTGCTGCTCCTGTATTATAGTTTAAATAATAGTTTGAAGTGGATTTTGATATGTAAGAGTGGTGCGATTTTATATATAACTGTCTACGCATGTGAACTATTCGTGGAAACGGTGAAACAATTGCTCTGATGGTAATGGATTCTCAAGATAAGCTGTTTGCATAGGCGCCTTTAGATACCATCGCCAACTGTCAGCTGCTTGGGTCAAGTTGCCATCAAAATCTCCCAAGGGCTGCACAATGTGACGCATCAACATATTGTGAAGCAGTGAACAAATACAACATAAAAACAAGAAAAAAAAAACAAACAATGAAAGATAATAAATACATAAAGACAAGGCTTGGGGAAATTATAATAAACCGAATAAAAATACTCAAGACTTGGCCTAAAGGTCTAGATACCAGGCCATAAACTCCAAAAAAAACAATATAGCTTACTACACTCATGAAGTTTATCTATAACTTCATGACTACACTCTACACAAACTCTACACTACGTATTTATTTATCTATGATAATAGAATATGATTGTCAATGATAGCGATTGGTGTCTAGCCAAAATTGCAATAACTTAGCTAGCTGGTTATTTATGGTAGAATAACCAGTTATTCAGCTATTTAGCTATTGGGATAAATAACTTACTAACCAACTGATAGTTGATATCGTTAGCGTAGCAACTGTAGCTAGGACTTGAATAACGCTCAACTGCCCCGTAATTACGTTCGAATCTTGCAGCGGAACATATTTATACATATTTGGATTAAAAGAAATTACTTTCGTTTTTATATTCTTATTTTATTTTATATTTCCTTAAAATGAAATGATTTCCTTCATAACTTTGTCGTACGTATTATTAAATTAATTTATTAAAAACTGTCGAAAATCACAATTGTTATTAAGTACATATTACTAATAATAAACTGGGAATATATATTGTGAATGTGAAAAAGATAAGGGTGATGCCAATGAAGATTGCGGCGATCGCTCCCGCCGTTGCCCGTAGGCTATACAGCTAGTCAGCTACGCGCGACTGCATAACGTAGTGATTATATGTCCTCTGTGGCAGCTGCTCGCTGCACCATAAACTTGTCGGATAATCGAAGCGCTTCTAACCAAAGTAGCCAATAGCTAGTTATCGTATTGACGAATATCCTAGCCGTGGCTATTTTGTGAATAGCCGCCATTTTAGTTAGTTACTTGAATAGCTACTCTAGTCAAAGATACTCTAATCTGTGTCATAATTAGTTTGCTACATATTTATATGAGTGTTGGCAGGAACTTGACCGGCCACGGATTGCTGCTCCTGTATTATTGTTTAAATAATGGTTTGAAGTGGATTTTGATATGTAAAAGTATTGCAATTTCGTATATTAAGTGTCTGTGCATGTGAACTATTAGTGGAAACGGTGAAAGAAGTACTCTGATGATGATGTGATTCTCAAGATAAGGTGTCTGTCTGCTTATGTGCCTTGAGATTCCATCGCCAACAGACAACTGTCTACTGGCTCAAGTTGCCGTCAAAATCTGCCAAAGGCTGCACAATGTGACGCATCAACATATTGTGAAGCAGTGTACTATTAAGGATAATTATATGTTGTAACCTCGGGCTCAGAAAAGCTAGAACCCAGCGCCGTAAAGCCAGTTATAAAAAAACTACATATTTATTTGTCTATGGTCCAATCCTAATGTCATTGTCTATGGAAAAATGTGCTTACTGCAGCCGACGAATTTTTCCAATTATAATTATTTTTTGTTACAATTATATTTACTTACTACTTCCTATTAATCTAGTGCCAATGACATTATACTCATCAGTGTATAGGTTTAGTAAAACTAAAAACGTTATATCCGTAGCGTGTACAAATATTGTGTGACAATGTACTCTGGCAAAAATGCGGTAAACCCCGCATATCCCACGCAGTGGGCCTTGAACCCTAATGCGTATCAAAATATAGATTCTAGTCAAGTAGACTGGGCAGCATTAGCTCAACAATGGATAGCGATGAAAGAAGCTGCGGCAATTGTTGCCGCACCACAACCTCCCGCAAAACCCGACGTAGAAGGTGGTGAAGCTCCCATGGAAGTTGAAAACCCTGATACCAATTGCGAGAGTGTCGTACCACCAGGAGCAGAATGGAACGCCGCTACAAATTCTTGGGGAAACTCTTGGAATCAATGGGGTATGTTATGATATGAATGCCACTTCTTTATTAAGCTTAGCTTAATACTTCGAATTTTAAATTAGTAAAATGCATAACATATGTAAAATCAGATTTTTACTCGGTTGTAAGTATTAATTATTCAACAGTCATCTCATAAAAATTCAGTCCAAATAAGTTTACACAAAATTATTATATTTGACTATTCAGTTTTTTAAGCTCAAAGTTGTTCAGCAGCCTGTGAAAAAGGGTAAGCTTGAAGTTTCGCAGTTATTAATGAGGTGAGCTGCTTCAAGAGTTGAACAAATAACTTAAATCATAAAACATGAGCAAGCCAAGGTTGTTCCCTATGTGCAGCAATGAGTTTTTTTGCGATTTTATGTGCTGATTTACCAATTCCTTAGAAATGTGAACTCTACCTTGTCAAGGCAGTGTACTTCTTAGTTTTCCTGTCAAAAAACTTCTCAAAAATTAGATGAACCCTGGGCCGAGCAAAATAATGTATTTTATATCATATGCTGTTACTGTTTAGAATACATAATGAGGTGATGTTTAGTGAAACCAGAATCACCAACATTCTAACAAATCAATGGGCACAAATGTCAATGGGCCTGCTTTAAGCTTGAGAAACTATTTTTAAGGAAGAAGGGTTCTGGAGTTGTCCAGCAGTAATTGTTAATGATTGATTAATTTATATATTGTGATAAAATGAAAAAGGAAGCTTAATATATGAAACTAAACTGAAAAAGGTTGTCATATATCACATATTGTAATGATTTTTATATTACCTACACATTAAATAAAGGTAGGTAGATATTAAAAAGTTTATGGTCAATAAAAAATGTATAGGAGTGTGATTTATTAATCTCTTTTGATATAATGTTGGATTGTTATGTAAATAAAACAAATATCTTTTTATTTACTGGCTTAATTTCATAATCCTTAAGGGGCGTATTACAAAAAATCGCGAAATTACAAGGTTTCCTCGTTGAAATTTTATGTTTATCGTTCATTGCTTGAAATAATAATTACTTGGTAAAAATAGTTCGTTTTCTCTCCTCAAATAAGCTCGGAATGGATTTTAGATAACTTATTTATTTAATCAGTAATAATCATTCTCCCAAAGCATGTTTAGGCAAAAACTCTCGAAGACATGATTTGGGAGCTCTAATTTGTAGATTCTATTGAATATCGACCATCAAAAAAAATATTTTTATCTCCTAAATATCCTACACTTTAATAATAATGGAATACATTTTCGTTATATGCTTTTCACGCTAGGAAAAAAAAATTGACATAATTCAAAAAACGACCAAAAAAGCTTCGGTACAAGCCTCTATATTTCCGAAGTTCTACATCATTTCGAAGTAAAATTTATACCAAAATAATCATCAACATTTGCTTACACTATGCTATTATTTTTACTTTTTAAATCGTTACTATTATATTTTAATTAATTAAATAAAAGTACTATATATTTCACTGTGCCGGCCATCTGCGATCATTAACGCGCGAGCGCTTGCCGAGGGTGGACCTGCGTCAGTTTATTTCGGGCGCTGCATCGTTTCGATACTACCGTAGTGTGCGTCGATTGCTATCGTAGTGTGCGTCGATTACCTGCATACTAGAAAATCGTCAACTACGACCGCAATTTTTGATCGATCGGTTTAAAACTATTTTATATAGTTATAATTTAGATTACGTCTCTTCAAAAATGTGGTCTATTCATTGACTTAGATCATTGTTATTTGAGGGCTTCACCTAATGGTTTATACAGCAACGGTCTTATTGAAGTTAAATGTCCTATTTCAGCTTTCGGAATAGATTTTGATACGGCCTTTCGACAAAAAAAGTTAAAGGTTATAAATTCAGTGATTCAAGTGTAACATTAAATCAAAGTAATGACTGGTTTTACCAAATCGAAGGCCAGCTTCATTTAGCAAATAAAAATGTCTGAATACTTGCCATAATATGTATTGGCCCAGATTAATGCATTGAAAGTACTAAAAATTTACAAATATGACCAATTTTAGATTTTCAATATGTTACCCAAGTTACAAGCTTTTTATGAAAAGTGTGTACTGCCTGAAATTATTGAATCGAGAAAAGTTCGGTCAATGCCGTCGCAGCAAATATTTTTCTTATAAAAAGTATAGTAATTGACTGTAAGTACCGATTAAAAAATATTAGTTACATTTGGTTGTTATATTTATTAAAACAGGTTGCAACCGTTTATTCATTTATACCACTATTCTACCGGTAGTAGACATAATCGATTATTAACATTCGATTACAGCGTAACAATTAAAATATTTATGTGTACTTATTTTGACACTAAATTTCATAAATAATGAATAATATATCAAAATGGTATATAATAATAAATAATAAATTATATAATTATATAATAATAAATTAATAAGATAACATTAAAATGACACACCAAAAAATATTCCATCCACTGAAGTCCATCCTAAGAAAACTTTGTATTATGGAAGATCAAGATTGTTTAATCGCCATACTCACAGTATTATAGTGCAAGCGAGTGAATAGATATGAAAGAAAGTATCGGTCGCGTAACTTGCCGCCCGCTCGGTGCGTAAAATACCTAAATTTGCGAAACGCCGAAATGTAAGAGGGCTCTTAAACAAATAACTTTATGTACAAGAAATTGTCAAAATTATGTTGATCCATATATATACCGAGATTTATAATAATATCAATCTCGGTATATATATATATATATATATATATATATATATATATATATATATATATATATATATATATATATATATATATATATATATATATATATATATATATATATATATATATATATATATATATAAGGCAGAATCAAATATCTTAAATTACAACTAATCGATGCGTATAAGTTTTATACATAGCTACATACAAAATTAAAAATATATCATTGTTGACATTAGTACCTACCAGTATTGCGCGACCTCTCAAACGGCCCCTGACACTAAAATGGTCTGGCACATAAGGGGTTATTTGCCTTTGATATTAAGCTCTACGAAAGTGAGAATGACCCTCAGGATTCTCAAGCACTTCAGTGATGTGATGCTTAAAATAAAATAAGTATTTATCTTATTACTGAGTCAAGTATATTTTTAATTAAATATGTAAATTCATTACTGTGCTGCTGTTCTCAAGTAAAGTACAGTGGACCCCCGGTCCGGCCCCTGGCTAACTCGCATCCCCTTCTAATCCAACATGCCTTTACCATGTAGGTGCAATCGAGTCGCGTTATAAATCCGCCATGGGGGGGAGGTGTCTCGTGAATATGTAGACAATCAGGTTGCAATTAGTTAGCACCATCATGAATCTAGCTTGATTATTATTGTGCGAATTGTCTCTGTTTAAATGTCACCATGGTAGTGGCCTAGCGGGCATTAATTATTTACTTTTTTATTATTTTATATTTGCTATAATTTGCTGGATTATAAGGTACTCTTTTTCAAATATTCCGGACTACTAGGGAGCTGTGGCAGTACTCTATAGTTTGACAAATGTGATAATCCGACACCACCTTGTTTGGTTTGTCAGATTGCCACAAAATGTTTGTCAGATTACTGCAGATCAACTGTACTAAGAATGGTTAGGACTTCAATATACATAATACTGTCAACTCTCAATAATCTGAAATTATTTCCCAGTCCCTAGAAAAATACTTGATAAATTGAATGAAATCAATATTAATTGCTCCTCTTGGTAATTTGAAGTTGCAAGAATAGTATCTTGCCCTTGATAATTTGAAGTGTTTATCATGCACAGATCTGGTGTTTGTTTACATACATGTACAGACCTGTCAATTGTTTACATAAATGAGAGACTTTTTCAAAATTAACATTTGTGAATAATTGTACAAATTTTATTTATTTTATTTTTATTTATTTATTCTTTCATGCACAAAGTTGTACATATGGCGGACTTAATGCCATAGGGCATTCTCTCCCAGTCAACCATTAGGCTAAACAGAGATATACGAACGTGAGGCGGTGCAGCAGTAATTAAAATAGAGAGCGCAAAAAAAATTGTATATACATATAAATATACATATACACACACATACATAGACATAAATACTTAAATACATACATGTTTAAAATAATAAATCATGAATTTTGATCACTTTTGTTTACTTGATTTCTCTCTCTAACCCTTAGTAATATATTTTTTTTTCTGGTACCTTGAGTTTCAAATTATAGAGAGTCGACTGTATTACTAGTATATAATGAAACTATTTGCTTGGTTGTATACTGCAACATACTATGCAGACATATGAAGCAATTTCGATTACAACACAATGTGAAATCCACATGAGAATAAAGTACAGACTACAAAATATGTTTCCATTTCATATCTATTACCTACCATATTTCTGATCACACAGGTCTCGATAATAGCAATGTCAGATACTCTTCAATGGGTAATTAAAAAATAAATTTATTTTGTCCTGGTAAATAATAAGTGACCTATAGTATAGTACAGTGTTGCTAACACATCTACTTAGAATCTCCTTCGGCAATATAACTGAATTTGTGAAACATTTCCTAAATATTTAAGGGTGGGGATGGCCAGGAACTGATCCAAAAATGGCAGCTGATCCATCTATGACAATGACACCTATGATGGATGGGTATCCAGTTGCACCTGACAATACTTCAGCTATGCCAGGGTAAGAAATATGAAATCTATTTTAAAAAATATTTTTTTAAATAAAATCTTATTCATGTAATTATCTTTTACGTGTTAGACCCACGCTGCAGCTGTATGTTTGGGTATTATGGTTGTAACACTAATGGGTCAACTCAACTGAGGAACGACCACACTCACAAAATACCAGTGTAAAATAGCAGCTCAATACTGCTGTGTTTTGTATGGTAATTGTAGAGAACCACAGACCCTATTTACTGGAAACAAGGCATTCCATCTTAGTGCTCTGGGGTGACAATGCATCTGCATTTTGATTCTTAATTGAGGATAAATATAGACATCTAGGGCCACAGCATCCACTTACCATCAGATGGACTGTTTGTTTCTAGCCCTAATTCTATTTAAAAAAAAATATTGTTAAATAGATTAATTTGTATTGTCACATTCATTTCATCAGATTCAGTTCATCTAGAATACACTCAGCAAGCAAAGTTTCAAAAACATTTACCTATACTCTCAATGGTTAATATTCTGATGATGATGATTCTATTTAATGATTGATATTCTGTTTTCACCATGCTGGTACTACTGCTTTTCACCCAAACTGTAAATATTGGGCATTTTTGGATGGATTTTCACCCAACTGTCAGTTGCCAAGTGGTGTTTATTGAATAACTATATAATGTATGAAATTCCAATAAGACCACTATTTAATGCCATAATCATAAAACCTGTTGTTTCAAGGGTTATATATCTTAATGTTTTGATTTTGCCATTTGGATTTCACTTGATAATTAGTGAAAATTAGAAATAAACTCTGTTGCTCTTGTTATATGCCAAATCAAGTATAAGATTAAATAATATGTTTTTCTTTTATAGATACACAACAACAGGGGCAGTGACAACACCAACATTCCAGCATGGCTATTGGACAGCTCCGCAAGTAGAACAAGCAAGCAGTCGAAGTAGTAGTAGAAATCGAGACAATCGATCTAAAAGTAAAAACAGAGATTCTAAGTCATCTAGAAATAGATCACACAGGTAAATTTTGACAAAAGTACTGAATTTAATGAACTAGTCACTTTCATGATTTTTCTACCGACATCAAAAAGGACAAGGTACTCAATTTTACTGTGTTTTTAGGGTTCCATACCTCAAAAGGAAAAAACGGAACCCTTATAGGATCACTTTGTTGTCCGTCTGTCTGTCTATCTGTCTGTCTGTCAAGACCCTTTTTCTCAGGAACGCGTGGAGGTATCAAGCTGAAATTCATATCAAATATTCAAGTCTGCGATCCCTTAGAGCTGTGAAAAAATCAAATTTCTAAGCCATCGCAATCAAAAGATACAGCCGTAGCCATTTATGCCGGAAACTTTCGACATTTGCAAGGGAATCAAAACCTACAGGGTACTTCCCGTGAACTCAGAATCTTGAAATTTGGTACGAAGCAACGTTTTATAGCACAGATAAAGGAAAAATTGCGAAAAGTATAAATTTTTTGTTACATTATATAATAAAAATATTTTTAATAATTTTAAACTTATATACCTACAGATTTGTTCGGAACCCTCGGTGCGCGAGTCCGACTCGCACTTTGCCGGTTTTTTTTTATGTGTGTTACCTCATAACTTTTTTCTGGGTAAACCGATTTTGACGATCCTTTTTATTTGAAAGCTGGTGCTTCTCATGTGGTCCCATATAAATTTTATCAAGGTCTGACCAATACTTTTTAAGTTATTCTTAATAATTTATATTGAAGTTAGTTGCACAAATTTTTTAATTTTAAATTTTCAGAGTTAACTCCTAAATTCATAATATATAACAAAAATTTGCCATGTATTGGGTTCATAAGAGAATGAACTATCCCATATCACCCCGTCGCATGGTAAGTGGCAACAGAAGGAAATTAAAAAGAAAAGGGGCAGCAGCATTATATCTGATATTTTAACATTTAAAGTAATAAAAAACTGATGTTTCTCACCCGCCTGCCAAGTGGCGAGATATTTGACAACCATGACAAATATTCTCCCCTATGAGGCAATATATAAAGGGGTCTATGCTCAGGAGTGGACTTTGATAGGCTTTAATAAATTATGTTGAATGAACAACAACAAAACAAATCAACAGTGGTAGAGCCACGCTGCAGCTTCTGCTGTCGCACGGATGGGCCGGCTCGAACCGGGGTGGTACCACGACCTCACAGAAAACCAGCGTGAAGTAGAGGTTTACCTCTGCGTTTCGCTCGGTGAGTGCAGGTGGCCGGAGGCCCTTTTTACTGGAAATGAGGCATTCCATCTTAGTCCTCACGGGTGACAACGCATCTGCATTTTGATTTGTAATCGAGGATAGATGTAGGTGTCTATGGGCCGCAGCAACCACTTACCATCAGGTGGACTGTGTGCTCGTTTGTCACCCTTATCTTATAAAAAAAAAAAGGTAAAGAAACAAGACTAATCTCTATTTATTCATAGTCAATGCAGTACAATGCGAAATGTTGACATCCCTCAAACACTAACACAGATTGACCAGGGCCATTTGCATCCATTAACTCCACTACTCTACCACAGAATAAATAATAGTACTACGTACAGAAGTTGCACTCCTATGATGATGACTGCTTGCCGATGTTTTAATAGCCTACATAGTTATTATTAATTAGATAAATCACGCACGCAAGCTAAATAAAACTTTATTGCTGCGCGCGAGTATCCGTATTACTTTGCAACTTTTCGTGGTTACTAATGGATGTTAATAAAGAGTAAAAAAAATCATTGTGAAATTGTAAGTAAGTTACTTAGGTAAATTACTTATTCTGACTATGATCGACCATATTTCCGCTACTATGTGAGTTCTGTGATGCCCAACCCATGCAACCTGCAAGGCCATTCGTCGGGAATCGCGATGCTTGGCTCGTAAGAAATATATAGGTAGATAGTATAAACCCGAAATACGATTCCTAACACAAATGTGATCGTATTCTACTTAGTTAAAAATCATGTAAACAAAGTTTTAATTTTAGTATTTTGTGTTATTATAACTTAAAATATTTTAATTACAAAAGATAAGTATAGGTATGTAAGTAGGTACTTTTGTACTGAAGTAAACAACTAAGTTTTGTAATAAAGTACTTAGGTATTAGGTATTTCTGTAATTAAATTATTACTTAATTATTTTTTCGGTATAAGTACCTATGTAACAAAAAAATGAAATGAATGAAAAAGATATAATATTTGAATCCTTTTGTATGGTCATTAAGCATCCATCTCATCTCTGCAACAATTATAGTAGGAATGATGCCATTATAATTAAAATTGGCTCTGTTACTAATAATTGTACATAACATTAACAATAATAAAATGAACATATTTTAAACAAATTAAAACACATTTCTGCTATGCTATGTAACAAATTAAATTAAAGATTATTATTGAGATTTTAAGAATCCAAGAAATAATTGAACATAGTATCTTCCACGGATTCTCGCACGGATGGGCCGGCTCGAACCGGGGTGGTACCACGACCTCACAGAATACCAGCGTGAAGTAGAGGTTTACCTCTGCGTTCCGCTTGGTGAGTGCAGGTGGCCGGAGGCCCTTTTTACTGGAAATGAGGCATTCCATCTTAGTCCTCACGGGTGACAACGCATCTGCATTTTGATTCGCAAACGAGGATAGATGTAGATGTCTATGGGCCGCAGCAACCACTTACCATCAGGTGGACTGTGTGCTCGTTTGTCACCCTTATCCTATAAAAAAAAATCCAATCCTTATGAGCCTATCAATGTCCACTGAACAGGCCTCCCCCATAGATTGCTTCATAGCTCACAGGGAGAATGTTTGGCATAGTTGTCATGCTTGGCAGACAGGATTGATAACCACAGTTTTTTTATCAAAATTAAATCTCCCTCTGTCGCCTCTTACATCACCTACGGAATAAATTCAGGTAGTAGATATTCTTATAAAACCACTACACAGTAATTTTAATGAGAATATAATATACTATTATAACATTCTGATGATAAGCTTGTTCTGGGAGTATCTTGTTTATACTAGGTAAATTAAATAACTGTTATGATAATAAGTGTTATGATCACGGAGCAAATACAAAGAGGTGTAATTAGATTTCACTATGTAACAATGCGTGACAATTTGCGGGGTGAGGGGGTGTTAAGCCCCGTCCACTTAACTATTTCCATCTACCAATAAATAGTAGAACTGTTCGCAGCGTTCCCTATCGATGTTGTAATGTAGTTTAGCTACCTTGACGATAAATGGCGGCCTGTTCACTAAATTATTATAAAAACAGCTGTAAACATAATATTTTGGCGATTAAAATTCTTTAGGACTGAATGCAAAACAAATTTCAGCACCTTCATATGATTATTTTACCAATACTGAGCTCTACGCACATTTATATTTTTAGTTCCCATAACACAAAGTGTCGCCATCTAGGATCGAATATATTTAATATATTTGAAAACCGACACAGAGATTTTTTTAGAACTATTTTAATAAATTAGGTATAAAATTACTTACAAATGAAATGTGATGCCATCTATAGCATCAGAGCGTCTATCTGAGTAGTTTTTACACTATAAAACATAACACTGCATCCTTTTCTTCTTAATACTACGAAAATACACCGATTTGCGATTTTCGGCACATAAGCGCACAGGGCGAATGTTGACTAAATACTAACGTTAAAGCCACGCTCACTGTGATGACGTCAGAACCTAGTTAGAATCACAGTGCACAGTTGCCTAGGCCGTCTCCTCTTTGTATTTGCTCCGTGGTTATAATGCTGCCATATACATATGCCATGTGCAACACAAACATGTGTTGCATTAATTTCAAGTCAAACATTTTAATGACCCCTTCCAAGATACAACTAGATATTTACTTTCATGTACCCAAGGGCTACCAACCCAGAGGGTACTGTATGTTACATTAGCCTCGGCATAGTCTCTACTTTCAGTCACACATTTACTCCAAAAGTTGTGACTTCTGTGATTAATGATCAATGAAATGAGCATTTTCTAAAGAAGTTATCTATACTACCATGCTAATTTTAAATTCACCACCAAATTGAATGCTAAACTGAGCGAATTGCTTATCATTTATATAATAACATATACTTTATTATATTCACAGAGAAAAAGTTCCAGTGATACCTACAGTAATGGATCATATTGAGATGCCTGCAATGGGTGGAACTACAGCAACTATAGATGCTGCTAAGAGAAGACAGCTTCCTGCATGGATAAGAGAAGGTAATTCATCATTATAGCTTGTCATTTCATTTTCAATCAAAAATAAATCGTATTATGTAATTATTGGATGCTTGAAATTTATGAGACCATTGAAAGTATACACTATTGGCAAATCGAGAGATCAACTAAATTGTATAAATAAATAAATGTATATAACCTCCAAGATACCATGTTACACATATTAATAAATTACTGTAGTAAATTTGACCATGCACTGGTGATGTATGAATAACTCCATATCATCGCGTGGGTGTCGTAAGAGGCGACAGATGAAACAAATGAGAAGATGGGCAACAGTGTCTTCCTAATAACGACTAATAATAAAAAACTGCGGTTGCCAAGTCGCTTGCGAAGCGTGGCAACTATTGCAGATATTCCCCTATGAAGCAAAATATAGGGGAAAGGAAATAGAACGTTCAGCAGTTGACTTTAATAGGCTGTAACTGTAACACATTAAAAAAATACAATGAAATTAGTTACTTCTACCGCATTTTTATGGTTACCTTCGCCGAATATGATAAAAAATAACTTATAGACCTAGCAATCTAAGTATTGTCGGTTTTGTTTGATTTCACTCATGTTGTTTTTCTCTGTTATATGTATCTCATAACGCTGTTATTTTCTTTTATTCATATTGCTTATTTTTGTCTTATTTTAAGTAAAAGGTAGTCCCACTGCTGGGATATAGCCTACTGTTATTTCTGAGACAGTTATTGACATATCATATGCTGCACTGCTAGATATGCAAGTTTCCTCACGATGTTATCCTTTACCGCCGAGAACGATGTGAGTTAGCACTTAAAGTTACTATTCGGTTGCTTACCATAATGTAAAACCTCTGAACCTCCCATGGCTGTGCCGAATTTATTAATATCAAATTAAAACACATAATTTCTTTATAACCAGGTTTAGAAAAAATGGAAAGAGAAAAACAGAAGGCCATGGAAAGGGAACAAGAAAAAAAAGCAAGAGAGGAAGCAGAGAAAGAAAAGAAGAGATTAGAAGAAGAAGAATTAGAAAGAATGAAAGCAGAAGCCAGTGGACAACCAATGTTACCAGCTAAGAGCAAATTTGTATGTTTTTATTACTGCTTCTGAAATTAGAGAAGTATTGGAATTGGTCATCATCATCATTACAGCTCTTCACAAGTCCACTGCTGAACATAGGCCTCCCCCATGGAATGCCACAAAGCACAGTCCTGAGCCACCTGCATTCATCGACTTCCTGCATATCTTACCAGGTCGTCACTCCATCTAGTGGGGGACGCCTTACACTTCGTCCGCCGGTACGAGGTTGCCACTCGAGAACCTTTTTTCCCCATCGGTTGTCGGTTCTTCGAGCTATATGGCCGGCCCATTGCCACTTCAGCTTACTAATCCGTTGGGCTATGTCGGTCACTCTGGTTCTACTGCGGATATACTCATTTCTAAGTTAATCACGGAGAGAATCTTCGAGCATAGCCCTCTCCATAGCTCGCTGAGCGACCTTGATCTTCCTCATCCGGCTAGCAGTGAAGGAGTGGTCTCAGTTCCATAAGTCATAACTGGCAACACACACTGGTTGTACATTAATATTATTATAGTATTGAAATAAAATTAAGAAAAAGAAGTAGTTTAGTTCCGCATCGCAAAAATATGTCTGCTACATTTTGTATGAAACTACGTCCATCGGAGACGGAACAGGACGGATTTTTTGTTGACCTATTTTAGGAAAATAATGGGAAGTTAGATTGCTTATGTAGATCTTCATGTAAAATGGTGTCTAATTCTTCAAAATTTTCGTACTACATGCGAAAATACTCAAAGAATTTTACTGGATGACATTCACCACACCACAAAATCTTACTTTCGTACATATATTATAAAATCAAGTTAATCAAACAAGATATAAAATTAAAATAATTCTTGGTCAGAGCTTTAAAATGATCTCACTACTTGCATGTCACAGCTACTTAAAAATTTGCCTATGCCGCGGCCCGCCTTGTGTAATGAACACAGTGTACAAAAGTACTCACCGCCCCGTCTCTAATGGACACCTAGCTAAACAGTCAACTGATGGTAAATCGCTATTTAAGCCAAGGATACCTGCAACCAATTTAACGTCAAAGTCCCATCTACACATACATTGTCATGTCTCAGGACTAAAACAAACCTGATAAACTGTAATTATAGTGACTCTTCATACTCTTTATACCGAACACTGAAGCAGTTATATTAGCTGATGCACTGCTACTTGTCAACAGAAGTAAGAAAGGTGGTAGGAAAATAAACAGATACCTATACTGAAATGGAGAGTCTTACCACCATGAAGCTAATACAAAGGGGAGACGGCATAATCAACGGTGCACTGTGATTCTAAGTAGGTCCTGACGTCATCATAGTGGGCGTGGCTTTAGTTAGTACACTGTCAGCATTCGTTCTGTGCGCTTATGTGTTGAAAATCGTAAATCGGTGTATTTTTGTAGTATTAAGAAGAAAAGGATGAAGTGTTGTGTTTTATTGTGTAAAAACTACTCAGATAGACGCTCTGATGTTATGGATGGCATCACATTTCATTTGTAAATAATTTTACACCTAATTTATTAAAATAGTTCTAGAGAAATCTCGCGTCGGCTTTCAAATATAATTAAATATATTCGACACTAGATGGCGACACTTTGTGTCATGTGAACTAAAAATATAAAGGTCCGTAGAGCTCAGTATTGGTAAAATAATCATACGAAGGTGCTGAAATTTGTTTTGCATTCAGACATAAAGAAATTTTAATCGCAAAATATTATTTTTATAGTTTATAATCATTTTGAGAACAGGCCGTATTCTCGTCAAGTAAACCTCATAAAATAACAAAAAGACAGGGCCCTAATTAGAATTCAATTATTTTTCCCAGTAATCCACAACTTTTAATATTAAAATGCAGGAAATTGTACTTAGGCTGATTTTTACGAAATGTTTAAGTTATATTTAAGTGACATTCTATATTCAAAGAATCACTTAAATACAATTTAATGTTCTTAGATTGGCATTCAAAAAGTGCATTCGGATGCCTAATTTGGAATAAAATATTTATATTCTTATTGATTTGTTAATAAAATTATATTAATTATAATAATTTGTCTTTTATTTGTTCTCCCTCAGAGCTCACACTTAAATAATAGTCCAGCCGTTACTGTGTGAAAAAAATTACACATACACAGTACATACTTAGTGTGGAATAAGCTCAAGGAGACAAAAAGAACACACAAAATGTCGCCTTTATAATATTAGTGAGATAAGTAGGATATTTAGTTCCAAATTAAATTTCCTACTTAATATTGAACATAGAATATTTAGTTTCAAAGAGACTATTTTATGGATAAAATAAATATTTCTTGAAGGTTGACTTTCACGAAATGATAAACATATTTAAATTGTATTTAAGTGATTCTTTGCATATAGAATGTCATTTAAATATAACTTAAACATTTCGTAAAAATCAGCCAAGTACAATTTCCTTCATTTTAATATTGAATGCTGGGTTACTGGGTATAATTGAATTCTAATTGCGGCCCTGTCTTTTTGTTATTTTTTATGAGGTTTACTTGACGATAGATGGCGGCTTGTTCCCAAAATTATTATGAAAACTATAAAAAATTACTTTGGCGATTAAAATTTCTTTGTTTGAATGTATTTGCTTCATAAGATAGACGCTCCGATGCTATGGATTGCATCACATTTCATTTGTAAGTAATTTTACACCTAATTTATTAAAATAGTTCTAGAAAAATCTCTTTGTGTCGGCTTTCAAATATAATTAAATATATTCCACACTAGATGGCGACACTTTGTGTCATGTGAACTAAAAATATAAAGGTCCGTAGAGCTCAGTATTGGTAAAATAATCATACGAAGGTGCTGAAATTTGTTTTGCATTCAGACATAAAGAAATTTTAATCGCCAAAATATCATTTTTATACTTTATAACATTTTGTGGACATGCCGCCATCTACCGTCAAGGTAGCTAAGCTACATTGCAACATCGATATGGAAAGATTCGAGTAGTTTTACTATTTATCGGTAGATGTAGATAATGTAAAGTGGGCGGGGCTTTGCATCCCCTCACTCCGCAAATTGTCACGCGTTGTTACATAGTGAAATTTAATTACAACGTCTCCTCTTTGTATTTGCTTCATGCTTACCACCTACCTTAAACATTTGTGGTTGAATATGTTTTGTAAGTAACTATGGATAAATCTAAACTTTAGAGAAACTGACTTAGATACCATTTTTATTTATATGGGGTAGAGCCATGCTGCAATTATGTTATGGTTGTAGCACAAATTGGCTCAACCGGGGAAGGACCACACTCATAGAATACCAGCATAAAATAGCTGCTGAATACTACTGTGCTTTATATGGTCAGTGTAGAGACCCGGAGAACCTTTTTACTAGAAATGAGGCATTCCATCTCAGTCCTCAGGGGTGAAAAAAAAATCTCAAAGATTCTGTCCTTTTTATCTTTTAAATTCAAAATGCATGGTAATCCATTATTTTAACTGATTTTACTGCGCACGCACACATTCGTAAGGGTCGGTCGGTAGGCAGAAACGTTATTCCCCATAAACCACATTTAATTTGAGATAATTTTAAATAAAAGTAGAAGCTTTATTTACTCGTATTTTCAAAAACTGCAATAATTATTTATATATTTGAATTTAAGTTTAAAATTTGGCTGCTTGTTGAAAAATAACCCTGTATAAAAAAAACACTTGGTAAAAGTCCATTCCTGGACGTAGGTCTTTCCAATTGTAAGCTCAATTTGCCTTAATCACTACAGTTGGCAAGCGATTTGGTAGTTACGGTACCAGACAAGGGGAAAGTAGTCAACAGTGGTAGAGCCACGCGGCAGCTTTTGCTGTCGCACGGATGGGCCGGCTCGAACCGGGGTGGTACCATGACCTCACAGAAAACCAGCGTGAAGTAGAGGTTTACCTCTGCGTTTCGCTTGGTGAGTGCAGGTGGCCGGAGGCCCTTTTTACTGGAAATGAGGCATTCCATCTTAGTCCTAACGGGTGACAACGCATCTACATTTTGATTTATAATAGAGGATAGATGTAGATGTTTATGGGCCGCAGCAACCACTAAACATCAGGTGGACTGTGTGCTCGTTTGTCACCCTTATCCTATAAAAAAAAGCATTGACTTATAATTGGTAAAAGCAGACCTCTTATCTTTGATGCTGCTCCCCACTGATTTTCGGAGTATTGTCTGTGGTTATGTGGTATATAAAACTATGTTCTAATTTCGTTTATTGCATATTAAGGACTCAGATTCTGAAAATGAAGATGGAAACAAGGAGGAGCAGCCTCTACCTGAACCAGAGCAGAATATTCAAGAAGAAAAGGAACCTGAGGAAGAAGTACCTGCTGTGAAAATAGAACCTGAAGAAAAACCAACCTTGGTCAAGAAAAGTAAGGAGGAGATTATGCAGGAAGTTGTAAGTGTTTTATTTATTTATACAAAAATATAGCCATGGTAGCTCAGATGGTTAGCGCTCGCTGTAAGCTTCACAGTACTCGAGCAACCCGGGTTCGATCCCCGCCGGCACCAATGAAATTGTTAATTGCAATTTTAAGTGCTGATTTACCACGTGCTCGGCGGTGAAGGAAAAACATCGTGAGAAAACCTGCATGTCTGCATGGCAGCGCGGCGGACATTCCCTTACCCTAAAACCCTCTTAGAAATGACAGGAGGCCTGTGCCCAGCAGAGGGACGTAAATAGGCTGTAACTTTACTTTACTATACAAAAATATAATCTGTAAATCTACTTGATTTGAAATATTTATTTAATATTTCAACTGTTTGAATTCAAAATGTTAAATAAATCAAATAAAAATTCTCCAGGTCAATCTGGGATAGACAAAATTTCCAACATATAAAATATTTAAGAAAGTCTAAAAAATGTGAGAGTGCTTTTTACTCGGTAGAGCCACAAATTGTTCAGCTCAGCAGGCGTAGGACTACCCACTTATAGAATACCAGTATGAAACAGCAAAATAATGCTGTATTTTGTATGGAGAGTGTAGAGAACCGAAGACTGTTTTTACTGGTAACAAGGCATTTCATCTTTTTCTCAATTGGCTATGAATGTAGATGTCCATGGGACGTAGCATTCTCTTACCATTGATGTGGGCTGTGTGATCACTTGTTACTATTATTCTATTAAAGAAAAGAAGTTAATATAAAGTGATTCCAAACATAGGTATTAATTTAATTGAGATTGTAAAAAGGTCCGATGAAAAAGGTTTGTTAGAAGATTTCAAATTATTATTTTTGAAGTGTTTATTTTTTTAATAAAATTAGACTTGCAATCTAGCAGCTATCCATTTGATTGTTAAGTAGTAACTGCAGAACACAAAACAAAGCTCGTAATTTCGCCAATCCTAAGAAAAAAGTAAGGGTGATTAATGATAACAGCCTACCTGATGGTAAATTTAAGAATCAAAATTCACATCTGTTCTAACCAATGAGGACTGATATGGAATCTCTTCTCTACATAATACACAACAAAGTCTTTTCCCGCCGTCTGTGCTAGGCTTGCCAACCGTCCCGGATTTTCCGGGACGTCCCGCTTCTGGGTTAATTTTGGACCGTCCCGCTGTAACCCCTTGCGGGACGCCTTTTGTCCCGGAAATCAGTAATTATATGATATTAGTATCTATCTCGTACCAACTACACCTTAGGCGTAGTTTCGATACCACTTTCAAATGCAACAGCAGAGAGAGTGTTTCCTCCAGGTGGAAATGCATGGACAGAGAGCAGAAATAAGCTGTTTGTTGACCACGTCAAGGCTGAACTACAAATTAACATTAATTTTGATAAAAAATGCAGTGAATTTTATAACCAATGTGTTTTTTCTTTCTAACCAATTTGTATGTGGTGAGTTGTGTCCCGTGTAATATACCCAAGTCCCGGATATGGAGCTGGGTAATCCCGGAAATGCCTTTTTTGGAGTTGGCAAGCCTAGTCTGTGCGCTTAGATCTTTTAAACTACGCAAAAGATTTTGTTGCGGTTTTCATCAATAGACAGAATGATTCAAGAGGAAAGTTTATATGTATAGTACATTTATTTATTTATTCTTTATTGCATTCATTAATATAAAAGAATACAAAGGACGGACTTTATGCCTTGAGGCATTCACTACTAGTCAATCCGTATAAATGTTATTCTGTCAACATGTATGTAACTGAACACCTAAATGGCTGGACCGATTTTAATCAAATTTTGTGTGGGTGATTAAGTTGATTCGAGAATGGTTTGGATTCACAATTGAACCAGATGGGTGACGCTGTTGTGGATATCCAGAAATCATCCGTGCAAAGCTTAATGCCTCATTACAAGTAGAAAGGTTCCCTGGTTATCCTTACCATTAATATAGCAGTCAACCCATTCCTTACATATATTGCAGTCGTAAAACAGCTGTAGATTGGCTCTTCTTATTTACTGTTTTTTTTTTATCATATATTCTGAATTAAGTATTGAAAAATTTTATTTTAGTTCTCAGGGGTGACAATACATCTGGATATTGATTCTAAATTAAGGATTAATGTAGGTGTATATTGGTTACAGCATCCAATGAACATCAGGACTGTGCTAGTTTTTCACATTTACTTTTATAAAAATATATTAGCTCAAAAATCACTCAGTGAGATATGGAGCTACACTCGGGAGTTCCTATGCTCGAAGAAATCGCCTTACTGACAACGGCCAATGGATCAGTGAGCTTAATTTAAATGAGTCAGTCATTTAGCTCAAAAAATTGTAAAAACGTTTCCAGAGTCAGGCTTAGGGCAACATCACACGATCATACGAGTAGATGCAGATGGGTCAAGCCTTGTGAAAAACCTTGTGGTTAATAGATAACTATGGATTATTTATATGTTTAGCAGTCGACTTATGTTAGGATATAATGTAAATCAGATCCGATGTTCTTGTCTTGGCCGTTCATCTAATATGTTTAATTAATACTTGAATTTTCCATGAATATGGTCTAATCAACCGTCTTTAATGCTTTTGCAGTATTCTCTTTATGTAAGTGTTATCTAATAATTTCTTTTATTTCACTAACAGATGTATGCGGTGCGACGATCGCTTACAGAAATCCTGCTAGAGGTGACCGACCAGGAGATTCATACGGTGAGCCAGGAAGAATTGGCCCGATATAACGCCGCACAAGGTATTTCCATTAATATAGGCTTATATCAAACGGCCCGACGGTCACTCTCAAGATTTTGCTCTAAACAACGAGAAATTTGCGCGCACTGACTCTATAATGTGATAATATATTATATAATAACTTTGTGAAGAAGAATTGTGATGTGTAAAAATGTGTCTTAAATCATCCCTAATAAAGTCTTATTTCAGATGATGCCTGTTGAATGAATACATTTATGTGTGATTAATGTTGGTTTTATTTATATGGTAAAAGCTTCGCGTCTCAACGCCATGAAAGCAAGCAAGTCCAAGGCGCTCGCCGCTATCGCCAGTGGACTCGGTAAGTTCCGTTTTTAAGGACGTGCTCATCTAACTATTTCGCAAACTACCCTCGCAAAAGAACGAAAGAAACTGGCGGCAATTTATGTTTTGTTTTAGTTTGCCAGATAGTTTTACATGTATATGGTGGTTTTGAATGGTGAAGAAGACGAAATATGACATTATTTAACCTAAAAATTTGATTGGCCTTAGGACAATGTGATTATAACGAAAAAATATATAAGGCATAAACATAACTGCCAATAACATTAGTTAGCATTTAAAAAATTGACAATGGAGTATGAATTACTATTGGACTCTTCGTATTAAAAAAGTTTACCTAAACCACCATAGACGACAATTAAAACTTTGATTTCAGCTGCGCTGCGTGTAGTATGATGTTTTTATAATATTGGCAATGTGATTATAAACGACTGTGTTCAGTAATGTTTAGTGGAATTGAATTGGTAAGAAAACACAGAATTTATTATAAATGTTAATCACATGTGGTATTATATATTGCTGTATACTTAGTGGCATTTGTTTAAATTTTAAAAACAGGAATTTATAGTTATAATAATATTAACGTTTTTGGTGCATGGTTTGGCTAAGAGATTTACAAGACTGATCGGTAGATACATGCAATCAATATTTAGGCATCAGTGACAGTGTTCCCTTCAATTTTAAAGCATATAGAAATTTTCGGCATTTGTACATATTATACAATACGTTTTTTCTGTAATTTATTTTATGATTAAAACTCGCAATAAATTTCTAAGGAAGTGTTCTATTTTTATGAAATTTTTGAGTTAATAATGGTATTTAGGGAAATTTTACTTTTCCTATCGTACGTTAGTCCTTTACGCAAGTAACGTCTAAAGTTTAGTTCAAACACGCAGCTATAGGGTTTTTCATATACCTGTGATAAAATCATAACAGTTTCAGGCAAAAGCGTATACAGTGGTTTATGTTCTTCCTATGGATTTTACTGTATGTATGTACTGTATGACGACTGTAATTTGCGTTTTATTGTGACACGCGAATTTTAAAATTGAATTTATCGCAATCGGCTATGAGGAAACATAAATGCCATGGGTTTTTTCGTATTTCTTCTTAAATATGTGTAAGTTTGTATAATTTTAACTTAAATTTTACTAAAATTTATCGCAAAATATTACTGAAAGCGTCCATACAGGGCTGGGCGCGTACGAGAGCAGCAGCGACGGAAGCGGAGATGAAGACGATCAGAAGGACTTGTCGGATCATCAGTTGCAGGTGAAGTTTTTATCTTACACAAACAACATATTCTAGAAAATGCAAACAGTTATCAACGTCTTTGATGTTTGTGTAAAAGCCGACATCAATAGATACAATAGATAATGAGTTCGATATATCATTACGTAATTAAAAATCTGTTATACACGTATAATATACCGTACTGGTATATCGCACAAGAAAACGGCTCTTAGAAATAACAACTTAATGAAATTGAATCCAAAATCAACCCAGGTTAAATTCTATAATAACTACAATCCATTTAGCGGCAGTAGAAGAATATCTACTAACCCATATCGTTCCATGGGTTTCCTAAGAGGCGACAGAGGGAAACTGAAACAACTGAACAGATCACACGGCAGCATCTTCCTGGTAACAACTCAAAATAATAATAAAAAAACTGGGATTACCTACCCGCCTGCCAAGCGTGGTAACCATATTTCCTTCTATGAGGCAATGTATGGGCTAGGCCTATGTTCAGCAGACTTATAGGCTCTTATGGACAATGGAAGGAATATATCTACATTCAAGATATTCGCCGACGCTCTAATTGATGAAAATGAGATAAAGCGAATAGCGACAAGTGAAAACAACAGTAGAGCCACCGGCGCGCTGCGCACGGATGGGCCGGCGCGGGCCGGGCGGTGCCACCCCCTCACAGGATACGAGGTGCATTTTGCGTAAACAATAGCGCGCACTAATTTCCTAAAAATTTGTTTTGGGCTTTTGAACGTTTGCACCTTAGTTGATCGCTGATAACTATAATTGCACAAACTATAGCCAAATCCAGCTTCATATCGATATGTAAACGATACGATACGATTTTACGTATCTAGTAAGCAACCGTCACCATAAAAAGGGTAAGGGTTTAAAAAATTTAATACTACTGTTTCATAGATTATCCACCATCTTGGATTTTGAAATGTATATAATTTTACTCATCACACCCCCGAGAAATCACGAAAACTACACCATACCTATATGTTTCCCCAAAAATGAACGAGGACGACACTGAAAGTTTTTAGAACTGGCCACTTGTAAACGATATACTAAAAAAATAAGTTCAAATTTTGAAAATGGAACTCTGCCAATATTATTGTGTGTGTATTTTATTAATTTGGCATTTGTTTGCGATTTGGCGGCAAATTGAAAATTGTTTGTGTCACGTCAGCATGAATTTAACGCGAGAAAATTTTCGTACAATGATTTTTATGACTTTTGATGTAATTTAAGTCAACAAGAAAGTTATAATAGACTTCGATTGGCCTTTCACGATGAAGCCCCATCTCGTGCCACTGTTTACAACTGGTTTAATGAGTATAAACATTGTCGCACTAATCTCACCGATGATCTGCGTGAAAGACGGCCTTCTACGGCCGACGACTAAAGATAACATCAGTGTTGTGCAGCGGATGATAGAGACTGACAAAAGAGTGACTTGTCAGCAGATTCGGACAAGCTTACGAATCCGTATGAGTCAAGTGCACAAAAATCCTCCATGCATTTAGCAAAAAACCAAAAATTTTGTAAAAAAAAAACCTATATAAATATTTGCAAAAATTTTGAGGTGAAATAAAATTATAAAAATTTAACACTGTGGTGGAAGAAATTACTAATCTGCGCTTGTGAACCTCACACAACAGAATATTATAGATACAAGTTCAATACCTACATACTATACCTATATCTGTAATCAGAGGGAGGGCAAAAAACATGTTTTTGTTCCGATATAAAGCCTAAGTGAGGACCGATAAACACATTTATCATACCGCTACTTGAGCGAAACAAGAACTAACTTGATTCCTACAACAGTTTTTCGGTATTTTGGATCCGGAGCAATACTGAAAAAGGAACCTTTAGAAACTCGATGAAGAAACAATTTCTGCTTAAACGACTCTTCTCTTTGGTTATATATTACTATACTAATATTACTCAGATGATAAAATTTTGAGTGTTTCCACAATACACAGTTAACTATATATTACTGACGACTGTCTTGCTTACAAGAGAATCTATCAACACATTTCGTCCCCTAAGAACCGACTGTGGGACTCTTACATGCTAATAAAGATGTAGAGATAATACTCAAAATCTAAAAGAAATGATTGTAATTTTAAATGCAGACTCCAAGATAAATCACACTACACACATATATATACACGGATTAATTAGGTTAGGGGCCATTCATTAATTACGTAAGGATGATTTTGGCGATTTTTGAACCCTACCCCCATGTAAGGGTACATAAGATTTCTCCCTCTTCTTACATAAGATTCTATCATTTTTATTTAGATTAGATTAATACGCGGGAAGAATGTAGTATAATTATAATTTATAACATTAATTTTTATTATTGACAAAAGTGTAAGTACACATTTAAGATTTTAAAATTGTAATAAACAATTGCTTTTTTTTAAGTAAGATGTAAATCGAATTGTACGTTATAGAATGAAGAAAATTCGTTCGGCGTCCGAAATAGAACTATTAAATTTCGACTTACAAAATATTACATAAGAATGTGTTTTATCCCCCCCCCCCCCAAATAAAGGTAAGTAAGAATTTTAACAACCCCCCCCCCCCCCCCCCCCTTTCCTCTCGAGACTTACGTAATTAATGAATGGCCCCATAGTATATTTTATGTTGCTATGCTACGTTTATGTACATATTCTATATTATAACTATGTGTAAATATTATAGCCATTCAGTCAGACAAAGTCCTTGCCGTACAATTAGGTGTCGAGACAAAGTTATAAATCGAACTTTCTGAAATTACCCCAATTTTTGTGCTTTTTTTTTGAAACGTTATTACGTACCAGGACTTCGTGTCGTCTTCTATATCGTGAAAACATAGCCTACAAACACTTATTCCCTCAGGATTCGAACCCGAGATTCCATAGCGTCGTCGCTAAAACGATAAAAGGCTGCGCTACCGAGCTATTGTTTAAAAGCAAACTTTTATATTTCGTGTATTTAGGAGATAATAAAGCGGAAGAGATTGGAGTTCGAGCGAACGGCGCGCGAAATTGAGGCGGAGGTGAGAAGGGCGGAAATCAGGGAAAACGCAGAAGAACCCACCACGCCTGTAGCCACACCCGAAAGGCCGAGGCGATCACGTGAGTCTTTTTTTGAAACGTAATACATACAGAGTTTATGATGTAGTTTTAAATGCATTTTACATTCAAATACAACTTGCCTAAATTTTTCTGATAATAATTTTTATTGCTGTTAACAATAAAATGCAATTAATTTTAACAGGTTAACAGATTGAATAAGATTGATGTTTGGTAATAAACACGATAAACATAATAAATACCCCTGATAAACTTGTTAATCTAGAAATTGTCTAATCGCTCTTATCTTGAAGAGTTTAAAATTGTATTTCTGTTCTACTTTCAATGTTTAAATGCAAAAATTTGGTCTCGTAATAGTTTTTAACACGTTCACTGTCCGGTTTTCAAACACAATAGTAAGACAATAGCAATGACCTATATGTAGTGCACGGGACAGCGAAAGGGTTAATTTTTTTTTATAGGACGGGGTGACACGAGCACACAGTCCACCTGATGGTAAGTGGTTACTGTGGCCCATAGGTATCTACATTTATCATTGTTTGCGAATCAAAATGCAGATGCGTTGTCACCCGTGAGGACTAAGATGGAATGCCTCTTTTCGAGTAAAAAGGGTCTCTGGTTCTCTACACTCACCATACGAAACACAGCAGTGTTAAGCTGCTATTTTACGCTGGTATTCTGTGATATAATATGTAAATCATTTCAACGACTAGAGAATGCAACTTTTTTCATAGAATAAGGGTAACAAACCAGCGCACAGGTCCACCTGATGATTCGTGGATGCTATAGCCCGTAGACATCTACATCTATACTTTATTAAGGATCGAAATGCAGATGTGTTGTCACCATTGAGGACTAAGACGAAATACCTCGTTTTCAGTAAAAAATGGTCTACGGTTATCTACAGTCAACATACACAACACGGCAACATTAAGCTGCTATTTTAAGCTGGAATTCTGTGAAAACGTGTAGAATACTGTAGGATATAATGTATTTAAATTAATTCTTTAATAAACTCCTAGTTTTATTCCCCTTAATGATGTTACAAATTGCTCACGACTAACAAAATTCGACTGTTGTTATCGTTTTAGGATCATCAGCAACACCACCTCCTATAGAAACCGAAACACCTGAAAAGAAACCAGAACGTCGGATATCAAAAGACAATAAAAAGAACAACCATAAATCTAGCGACAAACACGACGGTGTTCGGAGATTAGGGTCAATACCAGAAGAAAAGGTTAAGAAAACAAACAAGTGGGGGAAGACTCCGAGTCCACAAATGAAATCAACAAGCGATAAGGACAGTTCCAGTTCAAGTTCTAGCGATTCAGATGACTCTTCGTCCAGTTCCAGCGATTCATCGTCAGAAAGTGATCAAGAAGTGAAAGTTGCAAGATCAAAGAAACGTAAACGTAGGAGCTCCAGTGAGAGTGACCCAGCGAAAAAATCAAAGAAAGAGAATCAGAAGAAGATACAGAAAACCGATGAGCGGAACGCAAAATCTAAACATGGCGACTATGAAAAGTACGAGAAGTCGCGAACTAAAAGGAACGACGAACATTACGACAAACATAAATCATCGAGGAACGAAAGACACAAGGATAAATACAGAGACGATTCAGAGGATGATAGGCCTAGGAAGCGTTCTAAGCGTTCCACAAGTTATGAATCGCGGTCAGGTCGGAAGCGGGTGTCTAGGGATAGATCGGAAGAAAGGTCGCGCCGACGGGACAAACGATCATACGACAGGGAGAGTTCGAAGAGGGATAGGTCTTACGACAGATCGGGGCGTGACTACGAGAGATCGGGTCGGGATTACGACAGATCGGGCCGAGACTACGAGAGGTCGGGTCGAGACTACGACAGGTCGGGTCGAGACCACGACAAGTACGATAGGTATGAGCGTAGGGACGACCGGAGGCGTTCGCGAAGTAGAAGCCACTCCCGACATCGCCGGTGAACGTCAGGGTAACAACGCGACAGGTTGTATTTTTGTTTTCATTTTGAATCTGTGTGATCCTGTTCGATTTAGAAATACGTATTGCAAATATTTTTATATGGCATGCAGTAGAAGGAGCAGACTGTCCATTACCACTTTATCTAAATTTGGTCATTCATCATAACATATAAAATATTGTAGCAAAATTTCATATTGCATTTTATAAAGCCATTCAATTAATCGTTTTATAAACGTTAAATTAAAGTTTTTTAAAATACTATATATAAGTATTCAGTGAAATAATATTTTTTCATGAATATTACAAAACAATTCCACGTAAAGCTAAAGATATCTATATATTATATGTTAGAATATTTTAATTGCCTTAACTTTGCTGTGTGAATACCAAGATATCACGTAAAAAATTGTTTCTACAAAAAACATAGTTTATGCATTTGCATCAATACTAAGTATGTCACAATGATTTTCGTACGTAGAGGACACAAATTACTTTTGTAAATAATCTGTCAAATTCGTAATCAATAATGAAAGATGACTGTATAAAGATATCTCTTCCAAAAGATGTCAGAAATATGTTTTATTAAAATCATGGTTATATTTCGTAAATTAGTTGTGAATGGAATCATAGTTTTTCTCCATAATTATTATCTTGTTCTGCTTAATACGAAGTTTTACAATTTCAATAATAAAATGACTAAGCGAAAAGGTTTTTAAATACCTCAAAATGATATAAGTCTAATACGTCTATGTGGTATCTTCAATAAGGTCTTTATTGAACTTTCGCTTTGTAGTTATCAGAGTATAGGTACATAAACGTAAAAATAACTTGAAATTATATTTCTGACATCTTACAGAAGAACATGAGGCTGTGATATATTATTTTTATTTTCTGTTACAGGTTGGAGCAGACGTAGTAGCGCTTGCAGATATTGTAAATATTCTAGTGATAGTGTAAAAATTTTAAATGGCGTTAGCATCAAGGCATTGCATTATTCCAATAAAAATATTACCTAATATCTTTGTATTTAATCGCTTCGATCGTGGAACTCTTTTAAAATGACATAAAAGTAATATCAAGTAAATATCAAAATGCATTTGAAAAAGTTGAACTTTTTATATAAAGGAAAAGCAGCACTAAAAAGAATAAAACAATTTCAATATAATAACTTCAGAAGTCATGATGAATGTCTACAAAGTTTATAGAAGAATGAAAGGCACTACTGAGTCCTGTTCAACTCACAACCTGTTTTGGCGACGTATGAGAATCACTACGTTTTCATCACGTGAGAGTCTTAAAATAATGCCGGGTTGTCATCTTAAGTGCTCATACACATATGCAGTGTGGTTATCCGAAGCCGTACGGCTGACCGCAAGCAAAAATATATAAGGAACATCTATTTCTATACGCACTACGATGTGGCTACCCGCAAACCGCTCCGGTCACTCGGAGGGCTGTGATCCGAAAGACGGCCAGCCGAACGGTTTCTATTCGCACTGTGCGGCTCAGTTTGCGGCAGCCCGCTATTTAGTGAGATTGTGTGCACGTGGTTCGCTTAGACGCCCATTACACGCCTAGGCAAGCGTCAATCAGTTCGATCAATCATGATTGACGTTTGAATGATAGAATAATTGCGACATTACACGCTCATGCTGACTGATGTCAGTCAAACCCAAATTTTCGGAGGTAAAGTACCTATAAACTAAGTTCATTTTCGATTCACCATTTAACTATAATTTAATATCTTGAAAAGAAAAAGAAAAAAAAACGAATAGGAAAAATTGCAATATTTAATATCATTTTACCCATTTTTATTTAACGCGCGCCAATGTTCGACCTCTTGGAGCGCATAATCGATACGCGGCTTTATTTGAAACGCATTTATGGACGAAAAATCAGCTTACCTTTTATGTTTATTCGTATATAGTGGATGCCCCTATTAGCAGTCTTTTAGTGCCAATTTCAATTTCCTTTTGTGTACCTAATGCCAGCATAGCATAGAGCTATGCCTTTTGAGTTTTTGGTAGGTACCTACTGTAGGTGTTTTAGGAGCACTGAAATAAATTCATAACAACTTATAATTTTAAATCATGCATGTCACAAGCATGGAATATGTATTAAGATAGACGACAACAATTATTTAATTTTAATGTTTTATTTCTTACCTTACTGTGGTTTAGCTTTAAGCAGTTCCATTTTTCTTTTAACACTAAACAATTAATTAAAAATATTTTATTATAATAAAAATTATGTATTATAGTACATCGATTTCTTATAATTTAATCATCCAAGTTTTTGAATCTTCATCATCCTTTCAGCCCTTCACAAGTCCACTACAGAACATCACCCTCCATAGACTGCCGCAAAGCATGGTCCTGAACCACTTTCCTTGTTATGAATTTTTAATTTATGTTCTTAAGTTATAATAAAATTTGTGTTACTAAGTTGTAGTTAATTACATTTATTATTTGTTTTTGTCTTTCTCAAAAAATAATTAAATATTGTATGGTGTTCTTAACATATACTAAATGTCTGAAAAGCAAGTACGTATCATTTGCTGAACTTTTAAATCAAAACCCAATTTTAAAATATAGACGAATATATCATAACTCCCTTAACTATAAAATAAGTTATGTTCTAATTAATGGTATTTATCCCAGATTATGACAGCCCTGATTTATATTACGTGGCTGAAATTAGGTAATTCTTATTATGTACGTCAAACCAAATAACTGCCGGGCGGCTGACATTAAGCACTCCCATACATTTCGAATATCTAATTACAGCCCCATTAATTTCCACTAAAATAAAAAAAAAACTTATAGATTTAAACAAAAATAGCTGCATTACTATGTCTATAGTCACATTCATACAAATCAAAAAGCCTAAAGATGAGCTAATGTAGAATATGCTTAATTGTATCGGGACCATAACTTGTCAAAAAATTACGAAATTAGCGTATTTCGTTGCGTACGTGTTTTGATTTTTAATCTAACACTGTTAGGCTTAAAACTGTGAGATAATATTTGAAATATACTTGTATGCCGACAATATTTGTAATTAAGACTACTAGAAATTTTATTTACGAAGTAAAAAGGCGAAAAGGCTGGAATTAGGGGCGTGGCTGGTATTAGGGGCATACACCCTACCCGGGGTTTCGGGAGTCCCACAACTAGGGGAGAGCCTCAAAATTTAAAATGAAATCTTTTTCTGGCTGAAGCACGTTTGGCGGGAGTGGCGACGGGCTGCGCGAGCGCATGGAAGCCGCCTCTTCAATATATTTTGCGTCCGCCTCCATTGCTGTCTAAGCGTTGACTGACGCGTGATTGACGAAATGCCATTACACGTTCAATCAAAATTCGTGATTGATAGTTGATTGACGTAAAACAAAATATCCAGATATTTGTCAATCAATTTCGTACAACCGTCAATCACCACATTACACGGTAGGTTATTCGTCAATCATAACCGTGATTGTTGTAAAATTGACAGCAAAACCTACCGTGTAATGGGCGTCTTATGATGGATACCGAAAAATTTATCATCGAAATCTTTCTTTGTTTTTCCTTCTTTACGTAAGGTGTGTAATTAATGGAGAAGTATTTTTTTTTTAAATTAAGGTGTAAAAAATAGCAATCCCAATTCTTTTAACCCGACTGCGTTAAAAAATGTAGAGTAATGTGTTTATCAGCCCATATACATAATATGTATGTGTGTTTGTTTCTTTGCGGCGCTCTGGAGACCAAATGCGTGGGCTAATTTTGATGATTTTTACGTCAATCGATAGGTCTTAATCTTGTGTGTCACTAAAGATATGACAGTAGTCCAAATTCAATATGGCGACAACCAGACGCCATATTGTGAAAAAAATTAAAGTCGACGTACTATTTCAAGTGGGATATCATTGAATAGGTCTTTGAATATCATCTTAAGTTTCTCTAACAATTTTTCATTTTGAATGACCATTTGGGATCTACAACTATTTAAAGTTAGTTGGCGACCATTCTCACTTAATAAAATTAGTGAATTTTTTACGCAGTCGGGTTTTTCAAAACTAATGGCAAATACTATAAGGCTTGTTAGGGCAAATGATTAATGGTTAAGGATTTCAAAAATTCTCAATTTCAAAAATAAATATTATCGTAACCGTTACAGTGTATCAAAAGCCGACTGCTGAATTGTTGCCATGCATGGCAAGTGGGTTGAAAAGCAAAGAAAACTGCCTTTTAAGCCTACCCCTGCTCCGCACTGAGAATACATACCGACTATAAAAATATAAATACAATACTAAATCTCATAGAATAGGTGTAGCCTAGTTAAGTCGACATGGGTAAGGCTTTTGTCCAGCTGTGGACTTTTACAGACTTGTAAAGAAAAAAAAGGAGGTAATTAACTACACCACGCCTCGTGCGTATCAGCAGGGTGAGTCCCATCAGTTACGCAAGTGCGATTGCGTAACTGATGGGACTCACTCCGTTTTCACTTTTGATGTTAGATTTCGTTGTTTGTTAGTGTGTAATCAGTATCGATTTTAAGCGGCTGACTTTTTATTAGTATCTTATTTTAGATTACGAAATATTATCACAGTTGCAGAGTGATTAACATTTGATATCGGTAAACGATTCCCACCGGAGTTACACATTACACAATCACACTGTGCTCAGATGAGGTGTGCATTTAGAGAAAGCGGGTGGGTAGTTCGGGGACTAGAAGCTCCTTGAGGCCGTGTCAGCTCTAGGAGCTTGTCTTAAATTTCATAGCAAGTGCAATCCTCGCCTGAGTTTAATTGTTAGTCGTAATTAAGGTGCTAATTAATCACGTGAATCCGTTACGTGTACGTACGTTACGCCATAGAACCAGATTAGAGATTGAGCCTGTGTTGTAGCACAAAAAATTGACAGTCGATGATAAAGAAAGCTCGAATGGAGCTAGAAAACATTACGAATAATAGATCTAAGAGCCTATCTAATTCTGGTGTAGTACAAGGATATGCACACAAATTAAATAAAGAAACTGGCAGTCCTTACAGAATTTAACTATCCGACAAATCCGTTAGTAACTATTTGAATTATAATTGCTAATATCGGTCGATAGTGGAATTGTTTGGGCATGGATCATTTGCTTTGTAGGGCGATCAATTCAGCGTATATGAACGATTTCTTACCGACAACTTGGATAAGTACAATATGGATTTTGTAGAATAAGCATGCGTTTTAGCTATATTTTTGCATTTCTATTATTTTAATATTTAAACATAAAACAATTTACCAAATGGCAGACAGAAAAGTGGGGGCTAAAGCCGTGGCAGACGATTTTTTTGTCTTTGTAATGATAAGGATTTCGTTTATGCATTGTATAATATTAATATTTAGTCCATACTCAAATATCAAGCGTGTCGAGTACGATTAAAAATCTTGAATTAACGAACGTTTACAAATCGTCTGTCACGGCTTTAGCCCCCACTTGTCTGTCTGAAATTTAGTAAATAGTTTTCGTTATGTTTAAATATTAAAATAAAATAATTTAAATTCATGTAGGTACCTCGTGATTTTTTTATTAACACCCCTTTGGCGCGCTCTGGCAGCACGTAAGCCCCTAGCAAACTGTCTGCCAATATTCTTCCTTGTTTCTTCAATATAATATAAATGGAAACCGCGCACCTTATAAATTATTTCGCCCCTAAATTTAAAAATTATTTCGCCCGTCGTATTTAACCGCACGCTTCCGCTTTATTTATTTTTTTATTTTTTTTTTATAGCATAAGGGTGACAAACGAGCACACAGTCCACCTGATGGTAAGTGGTTGCTGCGGCCCATAGACATCTACATCTATCCTCGTTTACGAATCAAAATGCAGATGCGTTGTCACCCGTGAGGACTAAGATGGAATGCCTCATTTCCAGTAAAAAGGGCCTCCGGCCACCTGCACTCACCAACCGAAACGCAGAGGTAAACCTCTACTTCACGCTGGTTTTCTGTGAGGTCGTGGTACCACCCCGGTTCGAGCCGGCCCATCCGTGCGACAGCAAAAGCTGCCACATGGCTCTACCACTGTTTAGAACATTCAAGGTTTATGCCCCAGCTTCGCGACCAAATGTTTGTTTTTTAATACAAATCAACCTGTGTACCTGACGCGAACATTTTTTATGTAGCCAGCTTTCCGTCTGTCAGTCTCAGGAACTCTAGCACATGAGTAAAGAAACCTACTCCTTACTCTATGACTCAGTAAGTTAGGTACTCATTATTGAAACATAGGTAGAGATTATTATACTTAGACTACTTCCAATCTTATTGCGTACGACGTTGCATCAAATACAGACAAAATATTAGGACGTTAAGTTGAATATGTACTTATGCGATTGGGGAACAATTATTGTGTTATATTTGGAAGTCTCAGTCAAATTCAGGAGAACATATTTCATATAAGTAATATAGTGTTTTAAAAAATTATAACATTAAGAATTATGTCAATATTAAAAGACATAATAACAAAGAGAATACACGCAATTGGAGTTCGAATCTCGCTGGCTGCAATGAGATTGTTTATTGCATACCATTTGCTCAGTGGTGAAGGAAAATATTAAGCTACATGTTTGAGAAGTTAAAAAAGAACATGTAAAGTTTGCTTCCATGCATTAGGGCAGCATGGCAGGCTGTTTTGTGTCTTAAATTGCTTTTAATAGTAAGAAGAGGTCAGTGCCCACCGATAGGACGTATATTGGCTAACGTATACCTACTTTAATACACCGTAATAGCTCGTCATAAGACCAGTGCTTGAAATAGGTATTTTTCAGAAATTGTCAAAATGAAAAATCCAAAGTATTACTTAATTGCTTTCATCTACGCTTTAAAGTTATCCAGAGTGAATATGAACGCGATATAATTATTCTCTTTCTGCATCTGTCATCGCCGTGTTGGGGCGCAAAAGAATCCATTACGCCATTTCATCCCGTAGGGTTGTCGCAAGAGGCGAGAAGCTGCTATTTTACGCTGGTGTTCTGTGATAGTGTCCTCCCACGGTCGACTCAATCTTGCTCCACCACTCTGAAAGCGTGGCGCTACCATGTTGAGAATTCATATTAAAGTAGGTATTAAATTCTTCCGTAATAAGAGTTTTAATTCGAAAAATGCTGTGTGTATGAGATTTCACTACTACATATTATAATCCCGTGGGTGTCGAAAGAGGTAAAATAAAGATATGATGGGTAAAAAACAAACAAAATACTGCAGCAGCCAAAACGCCTGCCATCAGTAGTGGATTTTAATAGACTGTAACGATTATGATGATAATCGTTCACACGCAATGGAAACAAAAATGGAATACTTATCATTAAAGACAATTATCTACTAAGATACATAAACTTATCGAATTCGATAAACTAAAAGTAGGTAGACAATTAATTAAAATTTAATAAAATAGAATTCACGGTGGCAATATGCAAAACAGTGCGAAGCTTATAATAATATCGTGTTACTATACGAAACATCTTAAAATATACCGTAGCGTTGCATACATTGGAATAATAATATATATATTATGTACACGGCATATCTATTATGTTTAATATGTTAGGTATCTATATTTTGCAAGGGACATATGCGCTAAAAAGTGCACAACGAATAAGAAACTTTCATACACACAAGTTCACAGTACACATCAATTACTCTACCGAGACCACAAGTTTAATATAAATTAGAAATATAGTACGTGAGGGTAATATGGTCACTTTCTTATAACTCCCGAAACTACAGCCTTTTTAGCATAGATTGCTGTGTGATACGATAGCTCTTCATCTTCTTCTTCTTCTTCTTCCTTTATGGCGGTTACGATGAATTCGCCAATGACATGTTATAAGCAAAAAGGTTTAATGGGGACACAAACTCTGCTTAAAAAGGGGAAATTGATAATACAAGAGATGGTAACACAAATATTATGTGAATGATTTTGGTCAACTTATCTGTTGAATTACCTAAAACAAAAGACAGACAATGTTGTTAAAACAATACTAATGTGTTATTATATGACAAACAAATTACAGTTTAATATTGTTAGAATTAATAAAATCACATAAAATATATACAAAAGAGGTATTTGTGAAGATTAGAAGGGAGTTAAAGTCTATGGGACGAGGGATGTCAGGGGGCAGATAATCGTAAAGAGATGATGACAATTTGGTGCAGTTAAAAAAAATATGGTTAGTGTTTCCCTCATCTAAACCACATTCGCACAGAGAACTATCCCTAACCCTGAGTTTAGCTAGGTGCACATAGGTACAGGCGTGTCCAATTCTCAACCGGCAGACAATAGAAGTTGCACGTTTGTTTGCTTTATTAAATAAGAAAAACCAAGGTCTTGATGGAATATTATCTTGTATAGCAGCATAGTGCTTGCCTTTTAGTATCTGTGATGCTTTCCATATCTCATTCCATGTGTTAACAAGCTTTTTCCTAGCAAGGGGAAGCAAGTCATGGGAATAGGCAATATTTAATGGGGTGCCATTTCTAGTGGCCTCTTTGGCACACATATCTGCTTTTTCATTTTCACAGATACCACTATGGCTAGGTATCCAGGCTAAACAGACAGAAATCCCTTTAAGATGACACCTATACAGTATGTTTTTAATATCGAGAATTAGGGGAAATTTATATTTACTTTGGAATTGGTTAGCCAAAATAGCAGATAAACAGCTCTTAGAATCACTAAAAATCACTGTCCTGTCTAGGCTATGTGATTCAACATATATCAGAGCTTCATGGATTGCAATTGTCTCAGCAGTAAAAATGGAACATAATGAAGGGCACTTAAAGCTAAGGATTATTTTAAACCTGGGGATCCAGACAGCTGCACCAGTACAGCCATCATCAGTAATTTTGGATGCATCTGTGTACATGGTCATCCAATCTTTCCAATTTTTCCCTATGGCTTCTTTTAATTTTAATTCTGCCCCAGGGGAACCTTTTCTGATATCTAGGTCGAGGTGAATGTTAGCTTGATATATAATAGCTTCAAAAGGAGTATTAAAGAGTGGACTTGTATTGAATGAGAAAATGGGCCCAGGAATTTGGAGAAACGTAACTAAGCTATTAATTAAATGTGGACAATCTTTATGGAGCCAGTACCTACTTGTAGATAAGAATTCTGAGAGGAGGTGCAGCCTGGGAATTAGGGGATGAGAAGAGAGTTGACAGACCTTAAAGAAGAATCTGTCTGAAAGATATTGTCTTCTTATGTTGAGAGGAGGATCAACACACTCTACCTGAAGGGCATTAATCGGGGAAGATTTCATTGCACCAATTATAATGCGGAGACATTTATACTGTATCTTGTCTAAACTTTTAAGTGATGATTTATTGCATGGCTCTAAAAGAAAGCATCCGTAATCTAAATGACTACGAATTACAGCATTATATAATAGCTTTTGTGAAAAGGGGTGAGATCCCCACCATACTCCTGAAAGGGAACGAAGAATATTTACATTCTTCTCACACTTTTTGGAAATGTATTCTATGTGGTGTGTAAAGGATAATTTATTATCTAGTACCATACCTAAAAATTTTACCTTGTCCCGAATAGGAATAGGTAAGCCGTTATATAAAACTGGAATATTAGGGACATTCTTATGGCGAGTAAAGATCACTATACTGCTTTTGGAAACAGATAGAGATAGACCATGATCAGTTAACCAGCATTGTAAATATTCCATAGTAGAATTTAACTGGGAAGTAGCTGTAGTTAAGTGGCCTGTAGAAATATATAGCGCTAAATCATCTGCATACTGTAGGACATTACAAAATGAATTGACCGCAAGATCTAAATCGAAAGTGTATATAGTATAGAGAATAGGACTGAGGACTGAGCCTTGTGGGAGACCTTTCCAAATATGTCGGGGGGGGGAGTAGTGAGTTCTGAAAATTTATTAAAATAGACCGAGAAGAGAAAAAGTTTGATATATAGGTTACTATCTTCACTGGTATACTCAGCTTCAGCATTTTCTGCCTGAGTACAGGAAGAAGTACATTGTCGTATGCCGACGCAACATCGAGAAAGACTCCAACAAGATATTCATTTTTCGAAAAAGCAATACGAATGTCAGTTACCAGTGTACTGAGGCTATCCATAGTGCTTAAGCCTTTTCGAAATCCAAATTGGCTTTTTGGTAAAACATCCTTACTCTCTAGGAACCATTCTAACCGATTTTTTATCATATGTTCTAATATCTTTGCCATTGTACACGACAGTGCAAAGGGTCTATAACTTGAAAAGTCCTCACTGGCTTTACCCGGTTTGAGGATAGGAAGTATTATTTGGGTCTTCCATTCTTTGGGAGGAATTCCTGAGTCAAATATGTGGTTCAGAATGTCAAGAAATGCAGTTTTAGTTGTTTTACTGCTATTAATGATAAATGAGTACGGAATTCCATCTACTCCTGGAGAGGAGTCCTTAAGACCCTGAAGAACTGTAAATAGTTCCTCATAAGAAAAGGGGGCATCAAATTTACCTAGAGACTGTATAGAACGAGAATTAAAGACTAAACATTCAGCTTGCGTAGGCGCTGAAGGAGGGGCGAGATTAAGAGCAAATTCTTCAAGCCAAATTGAAGGGTCATTGGAAGATACATTCTGTTCAACTGCCTTAGAACAGCGATATCTTTTAATATTTTTCCAGACTAGAGAAGAAGGTGTGGAAGGAGATAAGTTAGAACAAAACCTATGCCAGCCGGATTTTTTTTTCTGAGATAACAATTTTACCGTTTCAGCTGCTATTTGTTTATAGGAAATATAGTTTTCCATGCTCATTGATGAAGAGTATTTTTGTTCAGCTTCTTTCCTTTTTTTGCAAGCAGATGTGCAATTCTGGTCCCACCAAGGAGGAGAGGCCAACTTGTTTCTGTAGGGTTGTTTTAAAGGAATAGACTTATTGGCGGAAGATAATAATGCATTTTTGAATTCTGTATAGACGGAATGTATATTTTCATCATGCAAAGAAGGAATTGTTGATATCGCTTGATCTAAGACAGAAGAATAATGATGCCAGTCTGCCTTTGACAAATTATATTTTAACCTGGGGTTGAATTCAGAATTTGCTCTTGTAGAGTCAACAGAGGTGATAAAAATTGGATAGTGATCACTACCATGTGAATTTGGTAATGTTTTCCATGTTAGAAAGGAAACTAAGCCAGGAGAACAAAGAGTCAAGTCCACCGCGCTTCTTATATTCTGAGATGGTGAAACACGACGGGTAGGAGAACCATCATTAAGAATACATAGATTTAAGTTGTCTATCATATCTAGAAACACAGATGATAGTGAATCGCAGTGATGGGAGCCCCATGAAGTATGGTGAATATTAAAGTCTCCCATGATAACAACAGGGGGAGTTAGAGAAGAAATAAGATTACAAAGTTCATTTAAGATGGTAACATTAGGATTAGGAATGTATACAGACAGAAAAGATATGTTGAGAGCTTTGGCTGCAACAGCATTAATTGAGGAGCTGTGGGTAGGAAGAGGTATAGAAGAATATGTGATTTTTTTGAGATCAGAATGGAGGAACCAGCATGTCCATCACTCCTATCATCCCGAAGACATGAATAACCTGAGATCCTAAATTGGGAGTCAGGTTTAAGCCACATCTCCTGGATGGCAAGAACAACTGGACTAAATTTGTTAATAAGAAATATAAGTTCATTCTTTTTATGTTTGATACTCCGACAATTCCATTGTAGAATTGTGAATGTTGCTAGTTATTGAAGTAAGCTGAGTAAGTTTTTGACGTAGACTAAGAGGAAGTTCTGCGTCACTAAAACGGGAAATCATATTAATTAACATTGACATCATAAGTTCACAGAAGTTATCGTTATTAGAAATGTTGTCATTCCCCAGTAAAGCACACCCATTTGGAAGGGAGAAAGTAGGATTCTCAACAATTTCCTGATGGGCTGCCTTATCATATCCAGAATTTAATGATTGTCTGTAAGTACGTTGAGGAATAAAGATAGTTTTTTTATATGACATAGATTGTGAAGGCTGAGCCGTAGGAGTTGAAAGACTGTCATTTGTGAGATAAGGGGTCTGTTGAGAAGTATTACGAGGCGGGCTTCTTGTTGTGTCAGCAAAAGATCTACGTACGAAAGGTAATCTAGCTGCAGCTTCTAAATATGCTATATTTTCTTGGGACATAACTAGCTTAATAGATTTTTGTCTTAGATGTTCAGGGCAAGTAGGGTCTTTTGTTGTGTGGGGTCCTGAACAGAATAGACAAGTAGGAGTTTGCCTAGTACATGATAAACCTTCGTGATTCTGTGCACATACAAAGCAGCGCGGGGATGATCGGCACTGGGAAGTAACATGGCCAAATCTGCAACATTTATGACACTGAATGAGTGGCAAAACATATTTTTCTACTGGCATAGAGGTGTAAAAACAGTAAATGTGGGATGGAAGTTTTTGTCCAGAAAAAGTTAGAACTACTGTCTGAGTTGGAATCCATGAAATGTTATTGCTGTCACTCACTGATCTTCTATTGAGTCGGCGAGCTTTAATTATAGCACCATATCCAGAGGGAATTTCTATAGCTGCTATTAACTCTTCTAATGTTCACTCTATGGGAACTTGTCTGACTAGCCCCATACGAGTGATATTATATGAGGGGATAGATGCTTCATACTTAGAAGTCTGAAGAGCTGGGTGATCAATAAAAGTGTTTGCATCTGCTGCTGTTTTAAACTCAACCGATATCCTGTTTCGTTCAATTTTTTTAACTCCGTCACTAACTATATTTTTAATATTATTATGATACAGAAAGTGACCGAATTTGATTGGTTTCAGAGTTACTCCGGATACTTGATCATTTGACGTTTTACTTACGTGAACTAGAAAAGGCGCGGTATCATCTTGCGAGTACTTTACTTTTTTATTAATAAAGTCAGGATGGGTATATGATGATTGTACTGAAGGAAACTGTTGGTTTGGATCAGTAATAATTATTTTTTGTGGATGGGCGGACACATTACTTACTTGGGCGCGTTTACGGTTAATAGGATCTACATTATCAATGGGTAAAGAAAAGGAGTCATTGCGAACCCTTTCGGGATCGGGAGGTTCGTCCTCCATTATATTTCTACAACTAAAACTTACATAAAAACGGCACAACTAAAAACTCTTACTAATCTACAGGTGTTAAAACCAACACCAAGACAAAAAAATACTATAGTAACTCAACAGCACTTAATAAAACAATTAATTTAAGCGAAAAAACTACGACACTTGTATCTCTCACTTAACCTCAAAGCAAAGTCCCTAGCTCTTCATCAATCAATCATATAATAAAAGGTCAAAAGGGAGCTGCTTTATCGACGCCATTTTGACAGTTGAAATTATAGTAAATATTTTAGTCGATTTTAGTATTGTAGTTAATTTTCTTTAAGTAAATTTTTCGAACTGATTCTAATTATGGCCAAAGCTTATTTGCTATTTTTTTCATAATACCTATATTAGTTATAGTACCTATATTACTTTGTGTTTTTGTCTCTGTCCTCCTACTAGTTTTGGTTTTATAGAGCGGCAAAGCTTAAGGTGACCACATTACCCTCACGTACCTTATATAAAAACTGAAAAATTGTCAAAATATGTGACAAGCTTTAAATATTTTCTTTCTTTTTTTCCACGTTACCCCCACACTAGGATTTTGTCCTGTATCGTGGAGGCAGTCTACAAACACGATTATTTGTAGGCCATACACATACTTGTTCCGTGCAGGGATTCGAACCCGTGGCCCTCAGCGCCGCAACTCAACGACAAGTAACTGCGCCATGAAGCCGTCAATTAAAATAAAATATAATACTCTGAGGAAACAGATATATAGAATTAATCATTTAACCGGTTCAGTGCGAGTGACGCGTCAGACGTGCCATCGAATACTTTTGTGTGTGGCGTATGACACGCGAGGCGTGTCTTTTAAAAATCGTTATAACTCGCTCAAATTGCTTTTTGGAAAATTTATCCAGAACAAAATATTCATTATTTTGCAAGTAGTTCATGCCTGCGGCTTCGTTTCTGGATATTTCGAAAAATTTAAATTTTTAGGGGTTGACAATCTTTTTTTAACTTGTACATGGTACCGATTTTACTTTATAGGTTTTTAAAACATGTTGTGGAAAAATACTCTAATAAAAAACAAATAATAGCACTCATTGCGATCGCTCACAAACTCAAGTTCTAAACAAGTTTCTAGAAAACAACTCTGCTGTTAAAAAAAAAAACAATGCCTTTATCTCTTTTGCTTAAAATGGTTGAAGTGCCGACTTATTACTATAATTTGGCCGAATGGACCTACGAAGTACCATGTGCTCTTGTGATATGGTATAAGGTTTATTTTTACTTGAAACAGTTCGAAACCGTTCATGCATAAAAAAAAATCGCTAATAAATGTCAATCCGCCTCCGTATAGCGCCGGCGTTTTTTTCCTTTTGAAAACACTTGTTTTGCTATTCTTACTACTAATTAGACGTTTTCAGATCGACTTTACTTTCACATTTGTAAAACATTAAATAATATTTAACATTTGTAAATCTCAATGAATGATATACCTTATTTTTTTTTCAAATTAAGGTTCTTCATTGTTTGATATTTACAAATGTTATTATTAGGTGAAAATTTAATTTAATAAAAACCAAGGTTTCCAGGGTGATTTAGCTGTACCTACTTATATAAATGTTTTTTTTTATAATAACAAAAAATAGTACAAAAGGTTTGTAATCTCTCCATAAAAAAGTCACTTTCTCTCAATTTCAAAGAAAACGCGTAAAAAAACACGTAGTTACCCACTAAAAATAAGTGTCCTTCCATTTGTAACTTATGTTTGATGTCAAATAAACTTAATTAGGTCTAAACAAGTAAAAAAAGCATAAAAAAGAACATTACTTTTGTCTGTGGCGCTTGACACGCCCGGCGTGTCGTGAAATATTTGTTCGCCGCCACAGCTAAAAGTTGTCGAAAATTGGTGTCACAAAAAAAGTGATGTCGAGAGGTTCGTCCATGCAATTTTAATGTCCGAATTTATTTTTGTTTTTAAATTAAAATTCCTAATTCTACTTTTATTTGAAGTGAACGCTGCAAAGAACACGGCTTAAGAACCGGCTTGCCTAACCGGTTCTTAAGCGCGCCTCTTCAGGTTGCTCTGTCAAGATTTAAAAGCTGAGGCCTTTTTTTCTTTTACATAGGGAAATGCCTCTATACGCGTATCCGCCTCGCGGGGGCAAGGACGGGTTATGTGGGATTCACACCAAATAAAACCCCGTGATCCGCCTTCGTCGCATGTTGGCAGGGCCACGGGATCACTTTCGCACACATCCGCAGGCACACCAGCGCCGGCAGTCCCATTGCGGCCCCACCTCGAGAAAGGACTTCTCCTCCTAAGGTAAGGCGCACCAGAACATATGGCGCGCCTTACTCCACGACTTCCTACTTTACGCAACTTGCGCAACGTACACCTTCATGTCCGATGCGCGAAGGCCATGGGGCCAGGCAAAACGAGCACTCAGGAGCACTAGCCTTCCTCACCCCAGCGGTGGATCTGGTCTATGGCACCGCCGCCAAGCAAGATTGGGCTGTGGAGGGTAAGGAGAGCAGCGCCAAGCAATACCGACACTCCCTTCCCGCCGCAGCCCCACTACCACCGCATCAACGGTGCGGCCCCGTCAGAGTAGCGGAGGATAGGGCGAGTGGCGCATCGCCATACCAACACTCCTCTTCCTCCGCCACTTCACTTTGGCTGCACCGGTAGGGGAGGACACCCCTCTCGCCGCAGTCTACCAACACACATCCGAATTTGACTCGCCAAGCCAACTCGGAATGGGAGCCTCAGGCCAGCCCATTGAGTTCCTCTTTGTTCACCGCGGGTGACTAAGCCACGACTATTAAGCTTCCCCCCTCCCTGTTCGGAGGGGTAAAAAGCTGAGACCTACAGCTTCGAAGGTGGCTTGTGTAGTTAGCTGTGCAGGATGAATAGTTTTCTGTTAGCTATGTAGGTACTACAACAACATACATACATACATACAACGCACGCACCCTGAGGACTGACGAGAAGATTGTGGAGCTGGAAGAAGAGATAGACAAGTTACTCTGGCATATTATTGGATTATCCGAAGTCCGAAAAGAGGGGGAGAACACGGTAATCCTCGAATCCGGCAACTTGCTCTATTACCGGGAGGGCGACCATCTGTCCCAAGGAGGTGTCGGATTTATCGTCCAGAAGTCTCTCGTTAACAACGTTGTAAAGATTGAGAGTGTGTCGACGAAGGTTGCGTACCTTATACTCAGAATCACAAAAACGGTATTCGCTGAAGGTCATACAGGTTTACGCACCAACCTCGGCACACCCCGATGAGGAGGTGGAGGAAATGTATGAGGATATCTCTAGAGCCATGCATTCCTCCAACACCCAATATACTGTGTTAATGGGAGATTTCAATGCAATACTAGAGCTGAAAGTGGGTAAATTTGGAATAGGGCAACGGAACCCAAGGGGCCAGCAGCTGGCCGACTTCATGGAGAAAGAGGGACTCTTTATGATGAACTCTTTCTTCCAGAAGCGGCCCCACAGGAAGTGGACCTGGTCGAGCCCCGACGGTTCGACAAAAAATGAGATTGACTTCATTATGACGACCAGACGACAACTGTTGAGTGGTGTCCCAGTGATCGCGAGGGTGAAAACCGGCAGCGATTTACGAATGGTTAGAGGCACACTGAACCTAAACGTTAAGTTGGAGAGGTCTCGTCTAATGAAGTCAACGCTCCGTCCCCCTCGTGCTCTAATCCAAAGTCCCGAAATCTTTCAGCTCGAGTTACAAAACCGTTTTCTAGTGCCTAGAAGACTGCAATGAAGCGGACGATTTGAATGGCAAGCTCGTGGAAACTGTCCATGCGGTCGGAACTAAGTTCTGCAAGACCCGCCGCAGAAGAACACAAAAACTCTCCGATCACACTCTTTAATCTCATGGCTGTTAGACGGGAGATGAAGCTACATTCTTCAACAGATTTGACAGCATACAGGCAACTGAACAGACAGATCTCCAAATGCATGCGGCGGGACTTACGCAACTTCAATACAGCTCGAGATTGAAGAGAACCAAGGCTCCAAAGTCTTTGCCAGAGATCTGTCTGCTAGAAAGAGCAAACTGTCAAAGCTGAAGACCGAATGTGGCAGCATCGTTTCCGGGGCACCTAAGATTTTGAGTGAGATTGAGAGGTTCTATGGGCAGCATGGTACACGTCATCGTTGGAGCCGCACGCAAGTGTGAGTAACGATCCAAGAGCGAGTCTTATCCGACATTATTCCGATGATATCCGGGACGTCAGTCTGAGCGAGATTAGAATGGCTCTCCAGCACCTTAGAAACGGCAAGGCCCCAGGCGAGAATGGAATTACAGCGGAGCTTCTGAAAGTGGGTGGAAAACCGATACTTGAAGTCCTTCAGAAGCTCTTTAATTCCGTCCTCCATGGTAGCATTACACCGGAGGCGTGGAGCAGAAGTGCGGTGGTCTTGTTCTTCAAGAAAGGCGACAACGCTCTCTTGAAGAACTACAGATCGATATCCCTTCTGAGCCGCGTCTACGTGCTGTTTTCGAGAGTCATTACGAATCGTCTCGCGCGCAGACTTGACGATTTCCAGCCTCCCGAACAAGCCGGTTTCCGAAAAGGCTTTAGCACCATGGACCACATACATACCCTTCGGCAAATTGTACAGAGGTCCGAAGAGTACAATTTACGACTATGTCTGGCGTATGTGGACTATGAGAAAGCCTTTGATTCCGTCGAAATTTGGGCGGTGCTGCAGTCCCTTCAGCGGTGCCAAGTTGACTGTCGGTATATCGAAGTGTTGAAGTGCTTGTACAGTAGGGCTACGATGGCTATCCGAGTACAGAACCAGAGTACGAAACCTATCCAATTGCAGAGAGGTGTAAGACAGGGTGACGTCATGTCCCCAAAACTCTTCACCGCTGCATTGGAAGACGTTTTCAAGCTTCTGGACTGGAAAGGATACGGTATCAACATAAATGGCGAGTACATCACTCACCTTCGATTTGCCGACGATATAGTCCTTATGGCAGAATCGCTGGAGGACCTAAGCATTATGCTCAATGACCTCAATAGTGTTTCCCAACGGATAGGTCTTAAGATGAACATGGACAAAACAAAGATCATGTTTAATGTCAACTAACACTAAGCTCGAAGTTGTTGACGAGTATGTTTACTTGGGACAAATAGTCCGACTAGGTAAGTCCAACTTCGACCGAGAGGTCAATCGACGGATTCAACTCGGTTGGGCAGCGTTCGAGAAATTACGGCACATCTTCTCGTCAGGTATACCTCAAAACGAAAACGAAAACGAGACTGTACACCCAGTGCATGTTGCCAGTGATGACATAAGGAACTGAGACGTGGTCCTTCACTGCTGGCCGGATGAGGAAGCTCAAGGTCGCTCAGCGAGCTATTCAGAGGGCTATGCTCGGAGTTTCTCTGCGTGATAAACTCAGAAATGAGGGTATCCGCAGTAGAACCAGAGTGACCGACATAGCCCAACGGATTAGTAATCTGAAGTGGCAATGGGCCGGCCATATAGCTCGAAGAACCGACAACCGATGGGGAAGAAAGGTTCTCGAGTGGCAGCCTCATACCGGCAGGCGAAGTGTAGGGCGTCCCCCCACAAGATGGAGTGACGACCTGGTAAGATATGCAGGAAGTCGATGGATGCAGGTGGCTCAGGGCCGTGCTTTGTGGCATTCTTTGGGGGAGGCCTATGTTCAGCAGTGGACTTGTGAAGGGCTGTAATGATGATGATGAGAACCAACATTGTTCTAAACGTGCAATGGATCTTGTTTAAGATCAACCATCGGATTTTTTTAAAAATAACCGACAAAGAAATAGACAACCAACAACGACACCAATAACAAAGCGATATCAGTGACAACTGCGACGTTACAATTGACACTTGACAGTTAAATTTGATACACCATAATGATATGTTTAGGTTATCAACTTTACGAATCTTTGCAATACGCATTATTCCGTCAGGGCTAGTACGAAGTCTTTAAAGGGTGCAAGAGGCTAATGCAACGGAAATACGTTTTCAGTATTAAAAATAACAATTGATCCTACGTTTAATAATGGTTTTAAATGATTAGTCCACTTTGCTCACTCGAGTCAGAGTTTGGAGGTATTTTCACCTCCAACGATTCCAAAAATGCTATTGACAACGCTGTATAAGTTGCCAGCGACCAAGACGATTTATTAACCGAAGTTCCTCATCAGCAACGACGTCAATCATTCCGGCGTTAAGAAATTACCCGGGGTAAGTTCATTTAAGTCGTTGGTGTTAGAAATCAAGAGACAGGCAACGTGAATAATGCATATACATATAAATTTTACAATAGTCTTCAGAGGCAGAAAATTCCGCGTAATTCGCACAATAGTGAACCGCCAACCATCGAGATGATGAGGATGAAATTTCAAGTTCTGTTGTGTAAGATGGTGGAATTGGCCATCTGGAATTAATCCGAATAATTCCTCTGAGTACTCCCCATGGTTTATGCGGTAGAAGATGCATAGAGATGCAATGTCTCTTCGCAAGGCCGGGAGATGAAGCCGATCAGAAAAAACATGGTTGTCGACGTTTCGGGCCGCTCTCCGTTGAATACGGTTCTGTACGTCTCTCAAAATGTCAACGCCAAGGCTTCCGATTGTGGCTGAGGTAACGAGGGGAGTGCCCTGAAATTGAGGAGATGATACAAAGGGATTCTTTTTTTGCAGTAAACGCGCAAACTTGTCTTTTGGGAATTAAACTCGACTAGATTTAGGAAGACTCGATTCGTCGATTTCTGGAAGTTTGTTCCAGCAATCGAAGAAATCTTCCCGAGAAATATTAGCACGGCCGGTGTATAAGGCATCGCCAGTGCTGTCGGCTACATAATAATGATATGCTGCATAATAGTACAATAAACACCAAACAATGAATGTTACTATTATGCAACATATCATTAATATGCAGAAGGAACAGGGTCAGCGATAACACGCAGCCTTGTAGAACACCAGCATTACAGGCTTAAAGTTGGAGAGAATGCACCGTCGACTGAGATCTTAATACTCCGATCTGTAAGAAAACGGGTGACCCAATTGCATTAATTTCTCGGGAAATTCATAAGAGGGAAGCTTTGAAAGAAGCGCTTCGTGCCAAATCCAATCGAAGACCTCCGCCCATCATGGGTCAGGTAGACAAGATCTGCTGAGGAACCTCGAAGGAAACTGGTTTGACGGTCACTAATCAGCTGATGCTCTTCAAGTTATGCTCATGATCTGGAAGTTGATAATGGATTCCATTATTTTGGAAAACAAGGAGGTGATGGCGGTAGGCCTGTAGTTTGACGGTTCAGAGCGATCACGATTTTAAGGGAGCGGATGCACTAAGACAGTCTTCCATGAACTTGGAACGACGCGGGTTGGCAATGTTTAAAACGTTTGTTTAAAGCAAGTGTTTAAAACACTGGAAAAAATACATACCTGTTTAAAACACCTTTTAAGACATTTTGTTTTAAACACGTTTAAAACATATATTAAAAAAAACGTTAAGTTTTACAACATTATAATTAATCCTAACTATTTTTTTTTTCGTACTTTTTAAAACTTTTTATTTGCAACATTATAATTTTAAGGTATATTGTAAATTGTGATGTCAATTCTAGCTGGCGGCTGACGGGGATTACCCCATCAGACTACAATGAGCGAACGAGTAAGGTATTTTTCTACTCTGAGTAAATGGGAAAGGGATAAAGATAGTTCGCTCCGCTTGTATTGTACTGCGGTATTTTTCTTATTGTCATTGTAGATTATTCAGTGAGACTGTAATGACTAGTGAGTGATAGATAGTTTGATTGAGTTTCTTTCGTTTAGTATTTATTTGTTTGATTTATTATCAATCTGGAATACTCTGGATCTGCATTCTGCCTGCCTGCCCTTCCAAAAGAAAGAATGTCTACACGACGAAAAAAGGATTCGCTTTGGCAGTACTTCACAGAACTGCCTGCATCTACAACTTGGTTGGGTAAAAAAATGTTTTAAACATGTTTTAAACGTGTTTAAAACACGTTTAAAACATTTCAAATAAAACATTTATGATAAATTGATTTAAAACGTGTTTTTTTTTGTTTTTTGATTTAAACATGATGTTTTGTTCTTTTTTAAAAAAACTGGTTTTTTTCCAACGCTCTCGGGTTGTCTCGTCTCGCTCTTTAGGCGTCGTTGACGCCTAAAGAGTAAGAGAACCAGAAAAGAGGCGTAAGAACTGGTTGTAACTATGGAACACACGTTTTCAGCACAATTGGGGGATTCTATCAGGCCCACTCCACTTATGGACGTCCAGAGACAGTACTGCTTAACACACTGAGCACTGTGAACCGAACACCCTGCTTTGAGCATTCACGCCGCAGGACGGTCAAAAAGAGAACCTAAAAGATCGTTTTCTTTTTTGAGCATGGGCCATCGAGTCATCCTCCCTGCACAGAAATGTTTATGATCGCTTTCAGAAATTCCCTTAAGAATCCTTGGGGAGAGAACAGAATGCACGAGTTCCCGAATAAAGATGAACTAGTTTCTCGATATGAATGACAAGCTCATGGAAACTGTCCATGCGGTCGGAGCTAAGTTCTGCAAGACCCGCCGCAGAAGAACACAAAAACGCTCCGATCACACTCTTAATCTCATGGCTGTTAGACGGGAGATGAAGCTACATTTTTCAACAGATTTGACAGCATACAGGCAACTGAACAGACAGATCTCCATGCATGCGGCGGGACTTATGCAACTTCAATACAGCTTGTATTGAAGAAGCGATCGAGCGGAATCAGGGCTCCAAAGTCTTTGCCAGAGATCTGTCCGCCAGAAAGAGCCAACTGTCAAAGCTGAAAACCGAGTGTGACAGCATCGTTTCTGGGACCCCTGAGATTTTGAGTGAGATTGAGAGGTTCTATGGGCAGCTGTACACGTCATCGTTGGAGCCACACGCAAGTGTGAGTAACGATCCAAGAGCGAGTCTTATCCGACACTCTTCCCAAGATATCCCGGACGTTAGTCTGAGCGAGATTCGAATGGCTCTCTAGCACCTTAAAAACGGCAGGGTCCCAGGTGAGGATGGAATTACAGCGGAGCTTTTGAAAGCGGGTGGAAAACCGGTACTTGAAGTCCTTCAGAAGCTATTTAATTCCTTCCTCCATGGTGGCAATACTCCGGAGACGTAAAGCAGAAGTGCGGTGGTCTTGTTCTTCAAGAAAGGCGACAACGCTCTCTTGAAGAACTACAGACCGATTTCCCTTCTGAGCCGCGTCTACGTGCTGTTTTCGAGACTCATTACGAATCGTCTCGCACGCAGACTCGACGACTTCCAGCCTCCCGAACAAGCCGGTTTCCGAAAAGGCTTTAGTACCATAGACCACATTTTTTTTTATAGGATAAGGGTAACAAACGAGCACACAGTCCACCTGATGGTAAGTGGTTGCTGCGGCCCATAGACATCTACATCTATCCTCGTTTGCGAATCAAAATGCAGATGTGTTGTCACCCGTGAGGACTAAGATGGAATGCCTCATTTCCAGTAAAAAGGGCCTCCGGCCACCTGCACTCACCAAGCGAAACGCAGAGGTAAACCTCTACTTCACGCTGGTATTCTGTGAGGTCGTGGTACCACCCCGGTTCGAGCCGGCCCATCCGTGCGACAGCAAAAGCTGCCGCGTGGCTCGACCACTGTTAAAAACATACACACTCTTTGGCAAATTGTACAGAAGACAGAGCCAGCCAGCCACTTTGCCTTGCGTATGTGGACTATGAGAAAGCGTTTGATTCCGTCGAAATTTGGGCGGAGCTGCAGTCCCTTCAGCGGTGCCAAGTTAACTGTCGGTATATCGAAGTGCTGAAGTGTTTGTACGAAAGAGCTACGATGGCTATCCGAGTACAGAACCAGAGTACGAAACCTATCCAACTGCAGAGAGGTATAATACAGGTTGACGTAATATCCCCGAAACTCTTCACCGCTGCATTGGAAGACGTTTTCAAGCTACTAGACTGGAAAGGATGCGGTATTAACATCAATGGCGAGTACATCACTTACCTTCGATTTGCCGACGATATAGTCCTTATGGCAGAATTGCTGGAGGACCTAAGCACTATGCTCAATGACCTCAATTGTGTCTCCCAACGGATAGGTCTTAAGATGAACATAGACAAAACAAAAATATGAGAATATCCGCAGTAGAACCAGTGTAACCGACATAGCCCAACGGATTAATAAGCTGCAGTGGGCCGGCCATATAGCTCGAAGAACCGACAACCGATGGGGAAGACCGGTTCTCGAGTGGCAGCCTCGTACTGGTAGGCGAAGTGTAGGGCGACCCCCCACTATGGAGTGACGACCTGGTAAGAGATGCAGGAACTCGATGGATGCAGGTGGCTCAGGACCGTGCTTTGTGGCATTCCTCGGGGGAGGCCTATGTTCAGCAGTGGACTTATGAAAGGCTGTAATGGTGTTGAGTTTCTCGCCAATTCTCTCAACTTTACTCCGAATTCACTCAAGCGATAACTTTTTTGAAGGACCGGGAGGCAGAGTTTTACTCCTTTTTTGTTTTTTTAGTGTTTGCATCCTGGGACGCCGATGCGTCAGCCCAGGCCTTGTAACACTCATGCTTTTGTCCAGGAGCGACCAAACCAAGGCTGGGATCTGATGCCGATAGGCACTACAGATGACAGGATGAAAATTGCCACACCCTGAAGCACCTATCGGTGACAGACTCAGCAACGATGTTAGGATCGTCCAGCGAGAAGCAAATACAAAATCACCCATGGGTATGCATAAAAAGCCCGCATCCCATCTCAATCCGCTGACCTATAGTGCCACACGACGAAACCCTACAGATTAAGCGGTGATCCGAAGAGCCAAGAGGGGCATAGACGAATATCTGATATATGTCCTGATGAGAGGTCAGCAGAAGGTCCAACAGGGAAGGTGCATGATCCTCCACATCTGGAATCCGCGTGGGCGAACTGACCAGTTGTGTCAGACCCTAATGCCAAGGCAAAGTCGTGTAAACTGATCTCCTCGCATGATTGGTAGTACGAAAACCGAGCCATTCGGCATGGTGGGCGTTGGAATCGCCAAGGAGCACGAGCTCTGCGGTTGGGATCAGTTGTAGTGCACGGAATCTGTAGCCATTTGGACGTGGTCGATGAATCAGTCTGCCTCGACATTACCGCTGTGGAACCTATAAAGGCAGCCATAGAAGTGGGGGAGGCCATCACCGTCGTCTGCATAGCCATAGAATGGACAGGTCCCTGCATTCAAGGCGAGGCGTCGAAAACGGATAAACTCTCTGACTTACACACAACTTCCGGCCCGAGGCAGAAAGAAATCTCCCAGTTTGCAATCTGGGTAAGATAAATAAGGTGTATCAGCCAAAGGGAACTGCGTCTTGGTGAGAAAGAGCAAGGCCAGTTTAGCCGTCTCGAGCTGATGGTAGACAACGTTAAGGTTCGAATGCAGTCCCCTTATATTGCAGAAATCTACAGCGATCTTGCTCCGTTTGCATCGTGTGGAATGCGGCAGCCTGATCATCCACGCCCAGGAGAAAGGTAGTTTGGGCGTGGATACCCATTGAGGGATTTTCCAGGATTATCGATGCTTGTACCCTCCTGGTGTAGATTTTTATTTAACACCGCGTTCATTTTTTTCCACTGTACTAGGGGCGCTGAACAGAGGGGCGCCGGTTTAATGCTACAATTAAACAACAAAATCGACAATTAAACCACCCCTGTCTTCGATTGTAGACAGCTTGTTCCCCGACAATGCGATGCAAGTGCGAGTTAACAGCCTTGATTTGTATCTCCCATACTTCTCCAAAGTGAGGACTGCAAGGTGGAATAAAACGGAACTCAATATTTTTCGAATGAGCAGCGTATTTAATATTAACATAATTGCTTCCATAAACGGTATACATGGTGCTAATTCTACCACTGCGTAGATACTACTATTCTATGCCACGGCGGTCAACAAATCTGCTCAGGGCAGCAATGAATGCATCAGGTGAGAGGTCTGAAACGGTTCCCAGATGAAGTGTTTTTGTGCTAAGGCAAACGAATAAGCATAGATAAGCCTTGCCTATATATTATGCGCCACGATTTTAGCGAGTTTGATACGAAATATGCCACTATAATCATTACCAACAACAAAGAAGGGCTTCACTTGACTTAATTGGCTTCATATTGCCTTGTATAGGGAATGTCATTTCGACGGCCTTGTAGACCTAGTGGTCGTTAACGCGACGGCTGATCTTAATACCCCGGGTACTTATTCTGGATCGGGTCGGCAAAATCAATTATTGTTTTCTGACAAGAAATTCTTAGTAGCAGCCCGGAGTCAGAAAGTTGACGGTATTTTTCACTCCCATACTCGTCAGAAAGGTTTGCCATCCCATCGGAATATGAGTGAGGGAATAGTGAAGCTATGCTTGCACATACACTTCGGGCTTTATAACCCTAGTTTAGTTTAGTTTAGTTTAGTTTACGACGGGCTGTTTTCCGCAACTCCACGTCTATGCGCGTATTTTGCGTGTGGGCAGGAATAATGTGATTATTCGAGCCATATGAGATTTCCCCGAAGAAGCTCAACAGTCCCTTGATGTTGCATGCAACTTCGGTGAGTGATCCCGGCGTGCCGAGATGTTTAGCCCTGTACGTAGCGACCTCCGGACATTTCAGTAGCACGTGGGCCGCCGTTTCTTCCTCCCTCATACATGCCCTGCACAGGGGACTATCTGTAACACCTATAGTAAATAAATGTTTGTTAAAGGTGCCGTGTCCTGTGATAGCACTTGTTACTATCCTAATCTGCGGCTTGTTCAGTCTCATTAAAACTTTGGTTAAGCGACTGTTTATTTCAGGCAGGGCCTCCCTAGCTTGTCTACAGTCTACTAGATTTTTCCAAAGCTGAGCGTGTTGATTAGTGAAGTGTCTACGTACCAGTGAACGAACGTTACCAAAGGGGATTGGTATGATTGGTTCCGGCCCTATAGCGGCCAGAGCCGATCCTCTTCTGGCCAGTTCGTCTGCTGCATCGTTGCCTCTGGATCCACTGTGTCCCTTTATCCATTGCAGAGTCACATTGTTGTTTTTACATACCTCATTTAATCGTTGATGGCATTCATATATTAGTCCCGAGTTCACCACATTGCAACTCGCAACATCGGTGAAAACTCTAAGCTCTTTTGGGCTTAATCCTTCCGGCTGGCTGTTTTCATTTAATTGTATCTTGTATTTCTTATCGAAAACAAATTGTTTAGGAATCTTATCGTATTTGGCTTGTAGGATAGGAATTTTTGAGTGAATTCTATCAATTATGCCTGTATGAGGGACACTATTCTTACTCCAAAGATTTAGGGTCTTGAGTCTGATGGCAGCTAAAGTCGCTTCTTGTTGTATATGTAGATGAAGCGGAGTTAGCTCCAGCATCGCTTCTAAGGCTGCTGTTGGCGTAGTTCTTATGCAGCCTGTGGCAGCCATACATGCCAGTCTCTGGTAGCGCTGAAACTTCTTAATTGTGGTGGCTTCATTTGTCTTGGTCCACCATACCAGAGCGCCGTATGTGATCATGGGCCGAATTACAGTTTTGTAAAGCCTCAGTATGATTTTTGACGTCAGTCCCCATCTTTTGCCAATCATGTTTCTGCATTGCCAGAAAGTTATACTAGCTTTATTGATTTTGTTTTCTATGTGTTTATTCCAGTTAAGTTTGCTGTCCAAGTTAAGACCTAAATATTTTACCTCAGAGGATAGCTGGAGTTTTGTGCTGAAAAGACTTGGAAGATGATAGTTATTCAGCTTTCGTTTTTGTGCGAACATTACTAAAACTGTTTTATTTGGATTGACGGTTAAGTCGTATTCCCTGCACCATCTCTCTACTATACGGAGAGCTGCTTGGGTCAGGTCGCACACTATGCTTGCTGTCTTTCCAGAGACCAGTATTGTCAGGTCATCAGCATAACCTACTGTATAGAAGTGATTGGCATTTAATTTGCTGATGAGTTCATTAATGACCATATTCCACAGGAGAGGTGAGAGAACCCCACCCTGCGGGCAGCCTTTCTTAATTTGGATTGGTTGATATTCACCAGCAATCTTTATTATTTGTGTACTGAGCATGTAAACTATCCAGTCGATCAGTGCCGGTTCAACTTTATGTCTACTGAGTGCACCTTTTATGCTGGAGAAGTTCGTTCTGTCAAAAGCACCTTCTATATCTATGAAGGAACCTTAGACATATTTCTTTGTTTTGGATGGCCACTTCAATCTTTGTAATTACCTGATGAAGTGCCGATTCTGTTGATTTGCCTAGACTGTAGGCGTGTTGCTTGTCGTGTAGTGGTAAGTTCATTAGCACCAACCCCCTTAATTCCCTTTCTCACATCCTCTCCATCGTCTTTAGGAGAAAGGATGTGAGGCTAATGGGCCTGCAGGATTTAGGGTCAGTGTAGTCGCTCTTACCTGGTTTGGGTATAAATGTAACTTTCACTTCCCTCCATCCCCTAGGAACATATTTAAGAGCCAGACAGGCTCGCATTATGGCAATATTTATAACCCTATCCTGCACAAATGACTAGTCCCTATTGAAACTGGCCGCCATGATCGAAATTCGGTCTGGAGGACAGTATTACTTGTCACAATTGCAATGCTTGCAACTATGGCAACAAGATAACTATGGTTGGTCTCAGCAGTTTTTTTTATTAATTTGAGTCATTAACAGGAAAATGCTGCTGCCCATATTGTTTAACTTCTCTCTATTGCCTCTTACAACACCCACTGGATATAGGAAGTAGTGGATTCTCTTACCACCACTGCGCAGTTTACATATATTTTTGTACGTGGTAGAGCCATGCTTCAACTATCTAAGTTGTATAGTTGTAGCACGAATGGGTCGGCTCGACCGGGGAAGTACCACGCTCTCACAGAATACCAGCGTAAAATAGCAGCTTATTGCTCCTGTTTCGTATGGTGAGTGTAGAGAACTGGAGACCCTTTTTACTGGAAATAAGGCATTCCATCTTAGTCCTCACAGGTGACACATCTACATCTTGATTCGTAATCGGGAATAGATGTCTATGAGCCACAGCAACCACTTACCATCAGTTGGACTGTGCTCGCTTGTCACCTTTATTCTATAAAAAAAAAATCATCAAGTCGACTTGTGAGTGGTTAACTACTCCACCTGATGGTAAATAAAAACGTAACTAATTATGTAAATAAATAAACTTTACAATTTAAATAGTATTTATTTACTATTACTTTAGAATCTGTAAAGAATAATTACCAATTTAAACATAGCATTGAATATTAATCTGCATGTTTCAAATAATAAAATAAATAACATTTACATTTGAGTATCTTCAGAAAACATACAAAATGTAATAATTAGGGTAATTTTCTTTTCAAGATCCTAATAAATTGTAAACAACTGTGCCTTTTTGTTCAAAAGTTCAAATTTAACATTCCTGTTAACATAATTATTTAACAAAAATAATTTAATAATGTAATTAGAAAACTCATATTGAAATTGTAATCTTGCATAAATTATTACATTGTTTTAACTTGCAAATAAGATAATTTTCTCTCCTAATCCATAATGTAAAAGTTAAAATTTATTAGCCTATTTCTATCAGTACTTTTAAAAAAAACAGGCATTAAAAATAAATAAAAATAAGTATAATAGAAAAATACTAACATAAATTTTTGTAATTTAACAAGTTACATGTTCGCTACACTTAGGCCTGTCTTTAATGTATACTGTTTTTAATATCCAGCTTTATTTACCAAATCTTTGATCACATTTATTATACTTAAATAATGCACCTAAATAGCTATCAATATTTACACTATGATCTAAGGAAAGTTGAATGAACTCTGTTAATCTAATTTGCCATGGCATTAAACCATAACTGCAACATAATGGTCCAGTATAAAGAATTAAATCAGGATCAGGAATTAAAGAATAGGTTTGTGTTAAGGCCTCTCCAAATTCCTGTGTTGTGTATTCTGTTGATTTCTTTTTACACAGTACTTCACCTTTAGCTATTTGCTTTATACAATTTACTATTTGTGGTCTTCCATTCATATAATTAAAAATATTAATAATAATTGTATTTGCATTCATTCCATAGGTATACCCGTTTAAATCTGGTTTGTTCGACCATTTTATACAACCTGGTATTCCTTTCTTATTTTTTTCAATAGCCCAGAAGAGTTTTTCTTCATTTTGTTTCAGTTCGCCTAAAATTATCAATAAAACACATTATTTTAAGAATTATGAAATTTTGACAGAATCAATAAAGAATTGTAAATTTTTTTTAAAACAGTATGTATATACCGGTAATATCGTAGAAACTGACGTACGGTACACCAGTGATAAGACTCCAAATGACCACGCGCGCCAAATCGCTTATCGAATGATGATTCGTATCGGCAAGAAACACTAAATGCTTCAATCTATTCTTCATCTTTGGTGCATGTTCCATTATTATCATAATATCACTTTTCGTCACCTCATCACTAAATACTTTTCGTTTTTTAACCCAAAACCGGTGGTAAACATTTTGAACGGCAACAATTATATTTACAATCAGATGCACTATAATAAATAAAAATTGCCGAATAAGTCGCGAAAGCATGTTAGACGCTGACAAGGGCCCATTTAATATTATTTAATCATTTTAGTTTTACGCTATTTTATACAGAATGACTTAAGGTCACACGATTTCTATAATGTGTGACCATTCATCAGTCGTGCTGTCATTTTCTAACTGTCCAATCATAAGGCAAAGGGTGTAACAGCAAGAGTACCAACATAACCAACATTCCCTTACATTGCGTTCTAAGTCTACGATGCGTTCAATAATTTTATTTTGTTATGTATAATAACGATTATTTAACCTTTATTATATTATAGTCTTTGATTATATTCTTAATCCTCTGTGTTCACCTTTTGTTTTTCTTTGAAAGCAACAAGTTACTGGAAATAAGTATATTTATTGCATACCTTAAGCGAAAGCGCAAGGTATGTTCTACTATCGCCTAAAAATTAAGATTCCAACATTTTATCGAATAAAATCGTATCTAGCAATCATATTATACATATAAATGATATAAAAAGGACATTGTTAGAAAGATAAATGATTGTTGAACTTATTAATAATTTTTTTAAATCGATTAATTGCTATTTTTAAAAAAAAAAAGGGTTTTAGTGGCTTATGGTGTGGATTTATCATGACCCTGTGGCTTGTAAACACGATAACTTTTGAAAATATCAATTGTTTAACTCAATCTATTTTTAATCTCTTCATCTATCATGTGGGAAGCCACTGAATGTAAATGGCAGTGTAATTTTGTTTTGTTTAGCTATAATTAATTTTTTCGGCTCCAAAATGGCGAAATTTTCGTTGATTTGGTAGCCTCGTATATAAATTATTTCTGTAAATGGGGAGTTACAGCCACCGAGTAGTTTAGTTCGGCTTCAGTCGCCGTCGTGAGTGGACATTGTTTCGGTTGCTTGCAGCGGGTCCAAAAGATCGCTGTACAAATACACAATATTCAAATAACCAAATTTCTTAAATACTTTATTATAATAATAATAAGAGATTTTTTTTATTACAATATTTGAAAGCACAGAATAAATAATAGTAGTACGTACTAAAAGTAAGTAGTATATTTTTTTTGTCATGGGAGACATTTTCATGGTTTTCGAGGGTGTTGAAACCGATAGGGTTGTCGAAATGTAAATCCAAGATGGCGGCCGCAATAGGTATCAATTTTTTCATCATGGGTGTTATTTTCATGGTTTTCGAGGGTGCTAAAAACGATAGTGCTGTCGAAATGTAAATCCAAGGTGGCGGCTGCAATAGATATAAATTTTTTCATCATGGGTGTCATTTTCATGGGTTTCGACGGTGTTGAAGCCGATAGTGTTGTTGAAATGTAAATCCAAGATGGCGGCTGCAATAGATATAAATTTTTTCATCATGGATGCCATTTTCATGGTTTTCGAGGGTGTTGAAGCCGATAGTGCTATCGAAATGTAAATCCAAGATGGCGGCTGCAATAGATATAAATTTTTTCATCTTGGGTGTCATTTTCATGGTTTTCGGGGGTGCTGATGCCGATAGTGCTGTCGAAATATAAATCCAAGGTGGCGGCTGCAATAGATATCAAGTTTTTCATCTTGGGTGTCATTTTCATGGTTTTCGAGGGTGTTGAATCCCATAGTGCTGTCGAAATGTAAATCCAAGATGGCGACCGAAGTAGGTACCAATTTTTTCATCTTGGGTGTCATTTTCATGGTTTCGAGAGTGTTGAAACCGATAGTGCTATCGAAATGTAAATCCAAGATGGCGGCTGCAATAGGTATCAATTTTTTCATCATGGGTGTCATTTTCATGGTTTTTGAGGGTGTTGAAGCCGATAGTGCTGTGGAAATGTATTTAAACTACTTTAAAAATTCCGTATAATCATGTTATACGTAATTTTTTTAATGCGCTTAAGGTATGCCCAATTGGATTTACCAATATAATATTTAGTTATTTTAGAGTATATTTAAAGAAATAAATCTTTATTTTGGCATTCTAAATATTGTCCCAAAAGTCCCATAAAATTTCGTGTCCGAAGATATTATGGGGTCAAAGGTCACAAAAATTGGTTTTTTGCAAATATCTCGCTTCCCATGATTTTAATGCTGTTTAAAATTTTATATACACTTCACCATTTTTGAGATAGCGCGGATAGCGCGCAGCACTTGCCCATTCACAACATAATGCAAGGTTAACCGTAAGCATTACCATATAGCATTTACCATGGAGTGACGAACAATTGTATTTGGTGCTGTTCACTGATGAGTACCGGTTTGGGTTTCATCCGAATTCCCGAAGAACACGCGTTTGGAGAACTCCAGGTAGAGTTAGCCGTCTATGGCACCCTTAGGAGGTCCACTCACACCAAGGCGGGACAATCATGGTGTGAACAGGAATTCTTCTTGGCGAACGAACTTTCAGCTCGCTTGGATCGCCTGTACAAAAATACCACGAGGAGGTCGTAGAGCCTGTTATAGTTCCACACAGAATCCAAATGAGCCAGAAATTTCTACTCATGCACGATAATGCTCCTTCCCATACGGTCGCTCTCCGAGACCGCGATATTAAAGTTTTAGATTGGCCTGCAAAGTCGCCCGACTTAAATTCTATCGAGCATGCCTGGGACATGTTACAAAAAAAAGCTTTGAGAGATTTCGCACCAAATTTGACGACGGTACAACAACTTTACGAACACTTGCAAAGAACATGGAACCTCATAACGCAGCAAGACATTAAAAATTTTATTTTAAGTATGAATAATCGATGTTGATTTGTAATTATTGTAAGAGATTGCAACAGTGATTATATCTTTATATATAAAAATTACGTGTCACATTGTTTGTCCGCGATGGACTCCTAAGCTACTGAACTGATTTCAATGAAATTTTGCACACTGTGTGCATTTTGGTCCAACTTGAGAGATAGTATAGTTTTTTTGCCGATAAGTGACCCTCAAATTTTTATTGCTAATCTCAGGAGTTTTTTAGGAAAGCAAATGGTCGTCAGAAAGGACAGAACAACGTCTGCCTGGTCAGCTAGTTTATTAATAAAAATTACGTGTCACATTGTTTGTCCGCGATGAACTCATAAACTACTGAACTGATATCAATGAAATTTTGGACACTGTGTGCAGTTTGGTCCAACTTGAGAGATAGGATAATTTTTATCCCGATAAATGACCCTTAACATTTTTTATTATTAATTTAAGGATTTTTTATTGGAGAAAGGGTCATCTCAGGAAAGGGCAGAACAATGTCTGCCTGGTCATCTAGTAATATATATATATATATATATTATAGATTTTTTTAATTATAATTGAAATTAATAGTATTGTAAGAAGAAATTAAGCTTTTTTAAAAAAAATTACATTTTTATTTAAAACAAAAATATTACGAAATATTTTTTATTAAAGACCTTAAAATAACCTATCATTTTTCGATTTACTGTATCAGAAAATTCTTCATAGATTTTTAAATATTTGATGAAATATAAAATATCCCTAAATGCTTATTTATATTTGTATAATAATATTTAACTATTCGTGTAGTAAAAAAAATTTTGGAATTAAATACTTTAAGTATGTTTTAAACCCAGGAGCCTTGGAGTGGCAATTATCCACCCTTAGAGACTTGTGTATTGGTTAAATGATGGAGGAATTAAAGAATATTTTAGTAACTACTGCACAATTTATACGTGGTAAAACACATTTTATACATACATAGTAGAGCCATGCTGCAGCTATATTTCTGGTGTAGTTGTAACACGAATGGCTCGGCTCGACCGGGGAAGGACCACGCTCTCACAGAAAACTAGCGTAAAATGAGGTTTAAGAAATAGCAGCTTAATGCTGATTTGTTTCGTATGGTGAGTGTAAAGAAGCGGAGACACTTCTTACTGGAAACCGAGGTATTCCATCTTAGTCCAACAACGCATCTGCATTTTGATTCCTAATCGAGGATAAATGTAGATGTCTATGGGCCACAGCAACCACTTACCATCAGGTGGACTGTGTGCTCGTTTTTCACCTTTATCCAATAAAAAAAAACAAGTCTACCTGGTATTAAATATATTCGCGCCAAGCGCGGGGAGTATGAGCAAAATATTAAAGATGTGAAAAATATAATGCGTTCTTGAAAATGACTATATCCATCAGCTGATTCAAAAAGCTGATCCTAAGGCATTTTTAAGACGTTGCTTATGTAGAAATGAATGATATTGTTTGAAATTCAAAATATAGTTTTATATTATTTTCTTTATGCCATAAAAAAATAAAAAAATAATTCAACGAAATCATATCTTTTAAGTGACCCAAAATTATCCTATAAGTGATCTAAAGCGGGATACGAATACATAACATGAATGACAAAGGATTTTATCATATTATCTTATTACGAGTATAAATCCAACGTTTCTAATGAATGCCTGGTAGCCTGGCAGTACTCATTATCAACCAAGACTAATGAATGTGATTACAACTTTTGGTGGTTTGAATCCAACCCAAAAATGTTTCAAAGTGATTATTCTTTTTTATGATAATGCATTTAAACATTTTTCCAATCTAATCACGATTTCCACGCTGTGCGGCGAGTGTGGCGATATAAGTCAGCAGATTGGGATGAGATGCGGCATTTCTTTGCTTAGATCTTATCCTTGGCGGCAGGTCTGCTTCTCGTTTGAAGATCCGTCGAGCTGCGCGGATGCCATAACGGATGTGATACGTCAAGCGATGGCATATTTCATCCCCTTTGCTGACGTGCCCATTGGTGATAAAGCTCGCCCATGGTTCAACGTCGAGTGTGCTCATGCTGAATAGCACAAGTATATGGCGTACTTATCCTGGATCGAACCACGAAACCGTAAAGCTCCAGATGTTAGCCTTAAGAAGAGAGCCTTTACCCAAGCCGCCAAGTCCTGCAAAAAGGCATAACGGCAAGCCAGTTTCGACCGCATTAAACGCATTGGTACAAAGCTCTGTCAAACCATCTGGCAGTAGAGCTTTTTGGTCTCTCGCCAAAGCGGTCGAGACAAACTTCTGTCGGTATACACTGCCTCCGCCTGTAAAACCAAATGACTCACTGACGCATGCACATAAGGAGAAATCGGATTTCCTTCTCTTTTTGCTTGCAGTTCACGTCTGTACAGTATCAACAGCGCACCATCTCAATTACTTCACTGCGGTAGCTCTATTTCAGAGGTCCGTATCACCAATAAGGAGGTTCTTAAAACCTTGCGAAGTCTAAATGTGAACAAAGCTAGTGGACCTGATGGTATTTTTTTTATAGGAGAGGGGGCAAACGAGCATGCGGCTCACCTGATGGTAAGTGACTACCGCCGCCCATGAACAACTGCAACACTAGGGAGGGAATTGCAGATGCGTTGCCGCCCTTTTAAAAAGGAGTACGCTCTTTTCTTGAAGGTCCCTAAATCATATAGGTCGGATGGTAAGAGACTACCGCCGTCCATGAACAACCGCAACACCAGGGGAATTCGCTGGAGGTAATTGATTCCACAAGGAAGTTGTGCGAGGGAGAAAACTTCTTCTAAATCGCACAGTGGTGGACCGCAAATCATCCAGATAGTATGGATGGTAACGCGAGTTTTGTCGCGATGTGCGATGGTGAAATTGAGCGGCTGGAATCAGTCCGAACAAATCCTCAGAGCACTCCCCGTGATAGATGCGATAAAATACGCAAAGAGATGCAACATCTCTACGCAGTGCCAGTGTATCGAGCCGATCAGAAAGAACTCGGTCGTCGACGATTCGAACCGCTCTGCGCTGGATGCGGTTAAGTGGAAGGAGCTGGCACTGAGGAGCCCCAGCCCAGAGATGGGAACAGTATTCCATGTGAGGCCGAACCTGTGCCTTGTAAAGTTGCAGGCGTTGTGCCGGCATGAAATACTGTCCCGCTCTGCTGAGCACGCCAAGCTTTTTAGAGGCCAATTTGGCCTTCTCTTCCAAGTGAGCACGAAACTGCACGTCACTTGATATGTCGACGCCGAGGATTCCGATACTGGCTGAGGCAACAAGGATAGTACCTTAAAACTGAGGAGATACGACAAAGGGGTTCTTTTTTAGCGGTAAACGCGTAAACTTGTGTCTTCTGAGGATTAAACTGGACTAGATTTAGTCGTCCCCAATCCGGAGACTTTGTCCAGCAAAGACTTGACTTCAGACAAAAGTTTGTTCCGGTACTCGGTGACGTTTTCCCGAGAAATATTGGCACAGCCGGTGTATAGAGCATCACCAGTGCTGTTATCCGCATAGCAATGAATGCTACCGGTTTGCAACATATCATTGATATGCAGGAGAAACAGCGTTGGTGATAGCACGCAGCCTTGTGGAACACCAGCATTAATAGGCTTGTAGTCGGAGCATGCACCGTCTACAACGACCTTGATGCTCCGATATGCAAGAAAGCTGGTGATCCAATTGCACAATTTCTCGGGAAGCCCATAGGAAGGGAACTTCGAAAGAAACGCTTTCTGCCAAACCCGATCGAAGGCCTTGCCTATGTTCAAACTAACGGCCAATGCCTCCCCTTGGACTCTACTGCCTCCGCCCATCTATGAGTCAAGTAGACCAGAAGATCACCAGCCGATCGACCCCGACGAAAACTGTATTGGCGGTCACTAATCAGCTGGTAATCCTCAAGGTACCGCATGAGGTGACAGTTTACGGATTCCATTATTTTGGAGAACAAGGGGGTGATGGCGATAGGCCTGTAGTTGGACGGGTCTGAGCGGTCGCCTTTTTTAGGGATCGGGTGGACAAAAGCTGTCTTCCATGATTTCGGAACTACGCCTAGGGAGTAGGAGTACCGGAAAAGACGCGTTAGAACCGGTGCCAACTCCGGAGCACACATCCTCAGCACAATTGGGGGATTCTGTCAGACCCACTCGACTTGTGGATGTCCAGGGAGAGGAGTGCTCTGCGAACCGAGCGCTGTGTAAACCGCACATCTGGCATGGAGCACTCACACCGCGGGATGGTCGGCAGTGTGTTCTCCCCGTCATCAAGAGTCGAGTTGGACGCAAAAAGGGAGCCTAAAAGGTCAGCTTTGTCTTTTGCGGCGTGGGCCAGTGAGTCGTTCTTCCTGTGCACAGATGGTAGTGATGGCTTACAGAAATTCCCTTGGACAGCCTTGGTGAGAGACCAGAATGCACGGGTTCCTGAAGGAAGGCGAACTAGTTTATCGCCAATTCCGCCTATCTGACTTTGCCTTGGCAATAACTCTTTTAAAGGACCTGGAGGCGAAGTTATACTTCTTTTTAAGCATGCTGGTGTTTACATCCCGAGCCGCCGAAGCCTCAGGCCAGGCCCTATAGCACTCCTGCTTAATGCGTAAGGCATTCTTACAGCAGCGACAAACCAAGGCTGAATTCTGCCTCCAATGGGTACCACAGATGATGGAATAAATAATTACATTCCCTGTAGCATCACATCAGTGACAAAGTCAGCAACAGCTCTGGGATCATCCGGCGAAAAGCAAACCCGCCCCCATGGGTAGGAAGCAAAGAAAGACCGCATTCCGTCCCAATCCGCCGACTTGTAATGCCAAACACGGCGGCAATCTGCAGAACGCAACCGCGAGGGGAGCGTGAGTGGTGCCACACTCCGGATCAGACAATGGTCTGAAGAGCCAAGAGGAGCAGCGACGGAAACCTGATATCCGTCCGGATGAGAGGTCAGCAGAAGGTCCAATAGGGAAGGTGTATGATCCTCAACATCTGGAATCCGCGTAGGCGATGTAACCAGTTGTTTCAGACCATATGCCAAGGCAAAGTCATAAACAGATCTCCCCGCATGATCGGATAAACGTGACCCGAGCCATTCGGCGTGGTGGGCGTAAAATCGTCAGGGATCACGATCTCTGCGGATGGGACCTGTTGTAGCAAGGAATCTGTAGCCATTTGGACGTGGTCGATGAGTCGGTCTGTGTCGGCATTACCGCTATGGGACCTATAGACGCACCCGTAGATGCGCGGATGGTCGTCGCTATATACGCGTAGCCAAAAGATGGACAGGTCCGAACCTTCAAGACTACCGAGGCGTCAAGAACAGATGTCCTCTCTAACATATACGCAAACTCCAGCCCGAGGCACAAAGAAGTGTTCCAATTTGTACCCCGGGTAGGAGAGATACGAAGTATCAGCCGGAGTTTGTATGAGTCTATATACCATACCAGGTATACCAGCTATAGTTCTAAAGGTCTGTGGACCTGAGTTGTCTCCTGTGTTGACGCGCTTGTTCCGCCTCTCATTCAAAACTGGAACAGTGCCAAAATCTTGGAAGCTGGCCAATGTGCAGCCTGTGCCTAAAATAGGTAGCCGTACCGACCCTGCCAACTGTCGGCCAATTTCAATTACCTCCATACTCTGCAAGATTATGAAGCGTATATTGAACGCCCACCTCATGGCATACCTAGAGCAGAATGATCTCCTCAGTGACCACCAGGACGGGTTTCGCCGTAATCGATCAACTGAGGACCTTCTAGCGTATGCCACTCACATGTTGGGCGAAGCCAATGTCAGTGTCCTTTTCAAACTTCAATTTATATCTAAATACCAAAATTTATCCAAATTGATTCATTGGTTCAAAAAAACGTAGCAGTCAGAGAAATAGCATCACTTTCAAATTTTTAACTTTAGCAATGTTATTACATCTATTTATATTTATTTCATATTTTTATTTTTTACTGTACAGAATGGTTGACGGTAGATCACGCTTGTCGGAACATCAATATAAAAAATGAAGACTTGAAAAAGATGCAGAGCGACAAAAGCAAGCAGTGGCATTAGAGTCCTTTTTGAAAAAAGGTGAGCTAAACAAACCATCGTCACCCATACCAGAAACCGATGCTATAGCTGAGATTCCGGTTAAACCTCAAGAAGAAAATGCATCCAAATCCAATATAATCTGTGAACCTGGTGCTTGTGCTTCTGGTTCAAGCGCTATTGCAGGAGAAGGGGCTATTACAGGTGAGGCTGCTAGTGAAGGTGCTATTGCAGGTAAGGCTGCTATTGTAGGTGAAGGTGTTATACCAACTCCAAGTGTTTCTACATAATCAAAATCTATTTTAGATGTTGACCAGGCCACGTGGCAATAGATTAACAGATGCAGAAAGAATATATTTGGTAAATAGAGGTTCTCGAGACCCACTGTATGAATTTGAATTTCCACAAGATATCAATGGTCACAGGTTTACTTCGAGATACTATAAGAGAAAGCTTAATAACGGTGAAGAAATTTTGAGAGATTGGTTTGTATAATTTTATAAAAAAAAAATATTCTGTGGCAAAAAATTCTTTGTATTGCTTTTGCTGTAAAATCTTCATTACAACTACAACATCCGGTCTATCTATCTAAATATGGCTACAAAAATTGGAAGCATGTAGGTGATATGCTTAAATCTTATGAGACATCACGAAACCACAAAACAGTGGTCGAGCCAAGCGGTAGCTTTTGCTGTCGCTCGGATGGGCCAGCTCGAACCGGGGTGGTACCACGACCTCACAGAATACCAGCGTGAAGTAGAGGTTTACCTCTGCGTTGCGCTTAATGAGTGCAGGTGGCCGGAGCCCCAATTCCCCCCCCCCCCATCAAAATGGTAGTGGAATTAAATAAAAGACTACCCCAGGAGGGTACCAGCACCCCTGGAGAATCTCTCACTGAGCATCCACGACCAAACTACTCCACTCCTGAGCGTGGGTGCTCAGGCTGCCCTGCGTATTCTAGGGGGGGGGGGGGGCAAAATTCCGCTCGCGACTAATGCTGCTTGGGGCAAGCGGAGCAATACAACCAAGGCGACCCCTGTCACGCTATCCGTGAATTTTTGCAACATCAGGGGACTTCGTTCCAACCTTAACGCTGTCCATTACCATCTAGAGACGGCGAAGCCGGCCTTGCTCTTTTAACCGAGACTCAGGTGTCCTCTCCGGCTGATACTTCATATCTCTCCTACCCGGGGTACAAATTGCAACACTCCTATGTGCCCCGGGCTGGAGTTTGCGTATACGTCAGAGAGGAAATCTGTTTTCGACGCCTCGGCAGTCTTGAAGGTACAGACCTGTCCGTCCTATGGCTGCGCGTAGACAACGACGACCATCCCCGCGTCTACGGGTGCCTTTATAGGTCCCATAGCGGTAATGCCGACACAGACCGACTCATCGACCACGTCCAAATGGCTGCAGACTCCGTGCTACAACAGGTCTCATCCGCAGAGATCGTGACACTCGGTGATTTCAACGCCCACCACGCTGAATGGCTTGGTTCTCGTTTAACCGAACATGCGGGTAGATCTGTCTATGACTTTGCTTTGGCATATGGTCTAACACAAATGGTTACTTCGCCTACGCGGATCCCAGATGTGGAAGACCATGTACCTTCCCTTATCGACCTTCTGCTGACCTTTCATTCGGACGGATATCAGGTCTCCGTCAATGCCCCTCTGGGCTCTTCGGACCATTGTCTGATCCGAAGTACGGTGCCACTCGCTCCAACCGCAGTTGCGATCTGCAGCTTGCCGCCGTGTTTGGCACTATAGGTCAGCTGATTGGGACGGGATGCGGTCTTTTTTTGCATCCTAGCCTTGGGGGCGGGTTTGCTTTTCGCCGGAAGATCTCAGGGTTGTTGCCGATTTTGTTGCTGATGTGGTACTTCAGGGTATGGAACTTTTTATTCCATCCGCTGTGGTGCCCATCGGAGGCAGATCCCAGCCATTGTTTGGTCTCTCCTGTAAAATAGCATCACGCTATAAGCAGGAGTGCTACCGGGCCTGGGCTGACGCATCAACGTCTCGGGGTGTAAACACCAGCGCACTTAAAAAGAAGTATAATTCCGCCTCCAGGTCCTTCAAAAGCGTCATTGCCAAGGCAAGGTCTGAGCACATCGGCAGAATTGGCGAGAAGCTAGTTCACCTTCCTTCGGGAACCCGTGTATTCTGGTCTCTCGCCAAGGCTGTCCAAAGGAACTTCTGTCAGCCATCTCTTCCATCTCTGCACAGAGAGGACGACTCACTGGCCCATGCCGCAAAGGAGAAAGCCGATCTGTTGGGCTCTCTTTTTGCGTCCAACTCGACTCTAGATGACGGGGGGAACACACCGCCGACCACCCCGCGATGTGAGTGCTCCATGCCGGATGTGCGATTTACACAGCGCTTGGTTCTCAAAGCACTCTTCTCCCTGGACGTCAGCAAGTCGAGTGGGCCCGATGGAGTCCCTCCCATTGTGCTGAAGACGTGTGCTCCGGAGTTGGCACCTGTTTTATCGCGTCTTTTCCGGTACTCCTACTCCCAAGGCGTAGTCCCGAATTCATGGAAGACAGCTTTGGTCCACCCGATCCCTAAAAAAGGCGACCGCTCAGACCTGTCCAACTACAGGCCTATCGCCATTACCTCCTTGTTCTTCAAAATAATGAAAGCCATTATAAACTGCCAGCTCATGAGGTACCTTGAGGATCACCAGCTGATTAGTGACCTCCAGTACGGTTTTCGTCGGGGTCGATCAGCTGGTGATCTTCTAGTCTACTTAACTCATAGATGGGCGGAGGCAGTAGAGTCCAAGGGGAGGCATTGGCCGTTAGTTTGAATATAGGCAAGGCCTTCGATCGGGTTTGGCAGAAAGCGTTTCTTTCGAAGTTCCCTTCCTATGGGCTTCCCGAGAAATTGTGCAATTGGATCACCAGCTTTCTTGCAAATCGGAGCATCAAGGTCGTAGTAGACGGTGCATGCTCTGATTTCAAGCCAATCAACGCTGGTGTTCCACAAGGCTGCATGCTATCACCAACGCTGTTTCTCCTGCATATCAATGATATAATGCTAACTGGTAACATTCATTGCTATGCAGACGACAACACTGGTGATGCCTTATATACCGGCCGTGCCAATATTTCTCGGGAAAACGTCGCCGAGTACCGGGACAAACTTGTATCTGAAGTCGAGTCTTTGCTTAACAAAGTCTCGGATTGGGGCCGACTAAATCTAGTCCAGTTCAATCCCCAGAAGACATAAGTTTGCGAGTTTACCGCTAAAAAGAACCCCTTTGTCGTATCTCCTCAGTTTCAAGGCACTCCCCTTGCTGCCTCAGCCAGTATCGGAATCCTTGGCGTCGACATATCGAATAGTGTGCAGTTTCGTGGTCACTTGGAAGGGAAGGCCAAATTGGCCTCTAAAAAGCTTGGCGTGCTCAGCAGAGCAGGACAGTATTTCATGCCGGCACAACGCCTGCAACTTTACAAGGCGCAGGTTCGGCCTCACATGGAATACACAGCGCTCGGTTCTCAAAGCACTCTTCTCCCTGGACGTCAGCAAGTCGAGTGGGCCCGATGGAGTCCCTCCCATTGTGCTGAAGACGTGTGCTCCGGAGTTGGCACCTGTTTTAACGCGTCTTTTCCGGTACTCCTACTCCCTAGGCGTAGTTCCGAAATCATGGAAGACAGCTTTTGTCCACCCGATCCCTAAAAAAGGCGACCGCTCAGACCCGTCCAACTACAGGCCTATCGCCATCACCCCCTTGTTCTCCAAAATAATGGAATCCGTAAACTGCCACCTCATTCGGTACCTTGAGGATTACCAGCTGATTAGTGACCGCCAATACAGTTTTCGTCGGGTTCGATCAGCTGGTGATCTTCTGGTCTACTTGACTCATAGATGGGCGGAGGCAGTAGAGCCCAAGGGGAGGCATTAGCCGTTAGTTTGAACATAGGCAAGGCCTTCGATCGGGTTTGGCAGAAAGCGTTTCTTTCGAAGTTCCCTTCCTATGGGCTTCCCGAGAAATTGTGCAATTGGATCACCAGCTTTCTTGCAAATCGGAGCATCAAGGTCGTTGTAGACGGTGCATGCTCCGACTACAAGCCTATTAATGCTGGTGTTCCACAAGGCTGCGTGCTATCACCAACGCTGTTTCTTCTGCATATCAATGATATGTTGCTAACTGGTAACATTCATTGCTATGCAGACGACAGCACTGGTGATGCTCTATACACCGGCTGTGCCAATATTTCTCGGGAAAACGTCACCGAGTACCGGAACAAACTTGTGTCTGAAGTCAAGTCTTTGCTGGACAAAGTCTCCGATTGGGGACGACTAAATCTAGTCCAGTTTAATCTTCAGAAGACACAAGTTTGCGCGTTTACCGCTAAAAAAGAACCCCTTTGTCGTATCTCCTCAGTTTTAAGGTACTATCCTTGTTGCCTCAGCCAGTATCGGAATCCTCGGCGTCGACATATCAAGTGACGTGCAGTTTCGTGCTCACTTGGAAGAGAAGGTCAAATTGGCCTCTAAAAAGCTTGGCGTGCTCAGCAGAGCGGGACAGTATTTCATGCCGGCACAACGCCTGCAACTTTACAAGGCGCAGGTTCGGCCTCACATGGAATACTGTTCCCATCTCTGGGCTGGGGCTCCTCAGTGCCAGCTCCTTCCACTTGACCGCATCCAGCGCAGAGCGGTTCGAATCGTCGACGACCGAGTTCTTTCTGATCGGCTCGATACAATGGCACTGCGTAGAGATGTTGCATCTCTTTGCGTATTTTATCGCATCTATCACGGGGAGTGCTCTGAGGATTTGTTCGGACTGATTCCAGCCGCTCAATTTCACCATCGCACATCGCGACAAAACTGGCGTTACCATCCATACCATCTGGATGATTGGCGGTCCACCACTGTGCGATTTAGAAAAAGTTTTCTCCCTCGCACAACTTCCTTGTTGAATCAATTACCACCAGCGAATTTTCCGGACCGATACGACTTAGGAACCTTCAAGAAAAGACACATTTCTAAAAGGCCGGCAACGCATCTGCGATTCCCCTGGTGTTGCGGTTGTTCATGGGCGGCGGTAGTCACTTACCGTCAGGTGAGCCGCATGCTCGTTTGCCCCCTATTCTATAAAAAAAAATGTAGAAACTGTAAAATCTTGGGTAGAACTTTCATGTAGGCTCAAATTGTGTCGTACGATAGATGCAGAGTCACAGAGAATAATTAAATCAGAAATAGAACACTGGAATAGAGTATTCTTACGAATTGCCACAATCATAAAAATGTTGGCTAAAAATTGCTTGGCTTTTCAAGGTACTTCTGATAATCTATATCAACATAATAATGGTAATTTTTTAAAACTAGTAGAGCTGTTAGCCGAATTGGATCCTGTTATGTAGGAATATGTACGTAGAGTTTTGAAAAAAAAAGAGGAAAAACAAGCAACGTACTTAAGTAAAACAATTCAAAATGAGTTCATTACTACAATTTCAGACGGCATAAAAAACATACTATGGAAACTATCATTACATCGAAATATTATTCTATTATTTTAGATTGTACTCCAGACCCTAGCAAAACTGAGCAGATGACCATGATAATTAGGTATATTTCTATTATACAAACCCAAGACCATTCAAGAACGTCAGAGGATTTCTACCAATAGAGAAATATACATGTCTGGCACTAACAAAAATTATCGTTGAACAATTATCAGCACTTGGATTGTTTTTAGAAAACATAAGAGGACAACGTACGGTACGATAATGGATCTAATATGAAAGGTATTCAAAATTTATTATATAAACAAAACTTAAAACTATAAAAACAAAATTTATTATATAGGATTAAAACATTAAACCACGGGCATTTTACGTTCTTTGCAGTAGTCATTCCTTAAACTTAGTGGTAAATGACATGGCAAAGTCCTCACTGGAAGCTACAACTTTTTAATACTGTGCAAAAATATATTTTTTTTTTCACTTCAACATTAAGGTGATCAATTCTTTTAAAGAATGTAAAAGGTATTACTCTAAAACCATTAGTGACACGAGATGGGAATAGAAAGCAATAAAACCACTAAGACATCAAATAGGACAAGTTTACGATGCATTGTTTAGTGTTTACCAAAACCTCCACACAAGACGAAGCTTCGGGTTTGTTGAACCAAATTAAATAGTTTAAATTTTTATGTTCTTTTATAATTTGGTACGAAACTATGAATCGCATAAACCCTGTTAGTAAATTAATGCAAAGTAAAGGTTTTGACTTAGTTTCCGTCATTAATTTACTTAGAAATACAAAAGAGTTCTTTGAAAACTCACGTTCAGATGAGTATTTTACTCAAGTTCTTGAAGACGCCAAAGCCTTAGCTTCTGAAATTGATTGCGAGGTGTTTGACTTTAAAAATGTGGCTAGACCTCGTGCACGATTTAAGAAAAACCAATTTACTTATGAGTGTATTGACAAACCAATTATTGAGCCTCGTGAAAAATATAAAATTGAAGTATTTTTCACATTATGGATACAGCCATAAACTCCTTAGAATTAAGATTTTCCCAGATTTCTGAGCACAGTAAACATTTTGCTTTTTTGTTTATCATATATGCCTTAAGAGAACTCCCAAAAGATGAATTGTTAGAACATTGTAAGAACTTCGAGGCTATTTTAACTCATGAGAACTCAAGCGATATAAATGCATTAGAACTTTGTGAGGAGCTCTCAGTCCTTTGTATGCTCTTAAATAGTAATTTCTCTCCTCAAAATGTTTTGTAATTTGTAACAGAATTAAGATTTTGTCCAAATATCAGGACTGCGCTCAGGATCTTTTTAACTTTTTTTTTCCTAGTTTGGCAACTTTCAATGGATACTGCCAGCGTCAAGTATTTCATGAGAGCCACACAGAGTATTGACTAGTTTCCGTTTCCATAGATGCGCTTACTTAGCTTTATGTTACGAAGTTATGTAGTTATTTGTAGTGTTATACTACTTACTTATCATTTTACATTAATTTAAATCCATTTTTCCATTCTGTTTCGATTTTCTGCATTCACTTCAAAACTGGATATTTTACATCACCTTTATTTCCATAGGATCCTGTAACGATTTTAAACCATAAGAACACAATCACAAATCATTTCTACTTCGTATTTTCACATTATCAGCACTTTTAAATTGGTGTCAATGAAGTCTACCTTTTTTTCGATCTTTTAGTTAGTTTTCCTTAACTCTACAATTTCGGGCTTTGTGTGGGTAATTGCGCTACCTTTTTTCCTATATCAATAATATCTCCTTTTCCACTTAAATCTTGCCGTTTTCTTATTACAAGCCTAAAACTAAAATTTGACATGTTTTGTTATTGTTGTTTATTTGGTCTCCATGGAAATTATATTCAAATTTGCTACCGGTCTGTTGTTTCTATTTCGATAATTCCACATAAATACTCTTTCCTCTTGACCATTTATTATTTTATTTTTATTTCAGACACATCTCGTTGGTGATGTTGCTGATCTCTGGCTTTGAGCCCTACCGCTCTGGCCGTTCTTAATCTTTACTTAAGTCATAGCGACTAAAGCTTACTTGAGGTATTTCTTTATCTTTATCTTCACTTGGGAGCGGCTCACTACTCCCTTAATTTTCTTTACCTTTATCTTCACCTGGGAGCAGCTGACTACTCCCTTAATTTTTATCTTCACTTAGGAGCGGATGACAACTCCCTAAATAAGCCTGAATGTCCTTTCGAAAAACACACATTTAGAGTGGTGTCTCTTCGACTAATTTATTTTTTTTTCCCACGCAGGAGCGGATGACTACTCCTCAAATAAGCCTTAATGTCATTTTGAAAACACACTTTTAGAGTGGTAGTCATTGAATGTGAACTCCACCCTTACCTGAATGCAGATGATGAATGTAAGAGATAGTATATCTGATTTTGACTGGTGATGTCTGTTTCTGCAAAGCTGTGTTTTTATGGTTTATTTTAAAATGTATATATCAAAATTTTTGTTGAGTCAAAAATTTTCCAGGGTCGGGGGGAAAATGTAGTGTTATGCTACTTACTTATCATTTTACATTAATTTAAATCCATTTTTCCATTCTGTTTCGATTTTCTGCATTCACTTCAAAACTGGATATTTTACATCACCTTTATTTCCATAGGATCCTGTAACGATTTTAAACCATAAGAACACAATCACAAATCATTTCTACTTCGTATTTTCACATTATCAGCACTTTTAAATTGGTGTCAATGAAGTCTACCTTTTTTTCGATCTTTTAGTTAGTTTTCCTTAACTCTACAATTTCGGGCTTTGTGTGGGTAGTTGTGCTACCTTTTTTCCTATATCAATAATATCTCCTTTTCCACTTAAATCTTGCCGTTTTCTTATTACAAGCCTAAAACTAAAATTTGACATGTTTTGTTATTGTTGTTTATTTGGTCTCCATGGAAATTATATTCAAATTTGCTACCGGTCTGTTGTTTCTATTTCGATAATTCCACATAAATACTCTTTCCTCTTGACCATTTACAAAAAATTTGCGTTTAATTTAAATAATTTTTCCGTTCTCTCTAGAAAGATATAAAAGCCGAACAATCGGTGAAGAAAGGCAGTCTTGCTTCAGTTCTCGAATTGGAAGCATCTTCTAAAGGCCTTATCCCGGGGCCGCTCTGCCCCGGGATCCTGCAAGCCTCTGTCCTACCTGAAGCCACTGGACTCTACGAACCTCTGCTCTATCTGAAGTCGCTGGTCTCTACAAACCGTTGCTCTGCCTGAAGTCGCCGGGTTCCTACAAGTCTCTGTTCTACCTGGAGTCGCCGGAACCTGCAAACCTCGGTTCCGCCTGAAGTCACCGGAACCTGCAAACCTCTGTCCCGCCTGCAGTCACCGGATCCTGCAGGCTTCTGTGATGTCTGAAGCCGCCGAGGATCCTGCAAGCCCCTGTCTGGCCTGAAATGGCCGGATTCCGCAATTACCACATTCACCGGAGGTCGCCGCCTAGAGACGCCCACGCCTTCTCACCTACGCCGTGCGTGCTCGTTCCAGGCGCTGAGAGCACACCTTGGATCTTCCGACTCAGCTTCGGCACTAATCTCTTTTTTTATTACTTTTTTAAAATAATCTGTAAATCGCATCATCCATCCTCATATTCATACTCCATTTTTGTTATATAAAATTGTAAATATTTTTGAATCTTAAATATATTATTTGTTTTGTTGTATTTTTGTTGTTTTGCTGTTCTTAGGTTAGGTTCTTTCTCTTTTAATTGTCGCTTCACGACAGTTTGGCGCCCAACGTAAAAGTCCTCTTTCTCTCTTAATTCTTCACCTTTACTGCGCCTTGTCTAGTCCCTTTTGATTTAATTGCTTTCCCTTTCGTTCTTAACTTATTATTCATCATTCATTTACACATCCTTTTCATATCTTCAAAATTCTAAAACAAAACTTCTTCTAGTTTTTCAACTTATCTGGATTATATTTAGGCCTACAAATAACACTTCATTTACATTCATCACTCTAAGTTACATTCATCACTATAATATTTTTTATTCTAGATAACTTAGAGGTACGATTTTGAATAATATTTTTATTTCTTAAACTTAACTTTACACGTAATTATAACAACGAAAAGGGTTATTAAGTACGAATTCCTTAACAAGGCCGAACTTGAATACGAAGTGAAGATTAGATGTGAGGAACCAGCTAATACTGTTTTGCTTCTAAAAAAACAAGTTTTACGTTTAGTTGCGAATTCTCACCCTGAAGATATTCTGACTTCTCCAATTCCGATCGAGGATGACTTGTCTCAAATTGATTCTACATTGACCTATCTGGACTGTAAAATTAAAAAATTTTTACAAGGTGAAACCAAATATTTACGACTAATAGAAACTTTTATTAACCATGTTTTTTACAGATTAGAGCGAATAGATACTGACTTATATCCAGACTTTAAAGCTAATTTCGAGACTTTGAAGATGAAATATGACGCTATGGCTAAACAATTCGAATCCTTGACTCCACCTTCAACTGAAAATGACGTTCCATCACTTGACCCTCCTGTTGACCCGACTGTTACGGTTGACCCGACTGTCACGGAACTCCCTCTTGTTTCTCAAACTTCTATTCAGGTCCATACCCCGTATCCTCCACCACCACCTCAATCTTTTTCTCCAACCAACGTCTTCAAAGATCTGAAAAGACACACCTTCAATGGTAAAAGCTGTCCAAGATCCTTTCTTCAAAAACTGGAAGAATACTGTATAGCTCGTGGCTTGTCCAAAGACTTGTTGATTTCACAAGCGTTTGAAATTTTCACTGACAATGCTCTTCATTGGTTCAGATTTAAATATAATCAGGATCCAAACTTAACGTGGAACGAACTTTCTTCATTATTAATCAAAGACTTTGGTGGTTTTGATTATGATCACAAACTTTTAGAAGCGATTAGGAATCGAACTCAAGGTCGAGATGAACCTATTGTCATCTATATTTCCATCATGTCTGGAATTTTTTCTCGTCTTTCGAAGAAACTTTCTGAAACAGAACAATTGGAGATTATTTTGAGGAATATTCGCCCATGTTATTCTGTCTTCGTAGCTCTAAAAGACATTGACTCTATCGACTCTCTTTTGGCTACTTGCCAAAACTATGAAAAATTCCTAGACAGAGACAAACAATTTAAAGAACCAAATGTACAACAAAGTCCTCTTATTTCTGAATTCAACTACAAGCATTCCACTTCAAGTTCAGTTGACTCTTCAAATTCTTCTAATAACTCACGACCTTCTCCTCCCCTTATGAATAAATTCACTTCATCCTACAAATACCCTTCTAGGCAAGTTAATAGTCTCTCTCAAACTAAAGCTCCTCAAGAAAGCTCCTTTTGTGTTCGCTGTCGTAAACAAGGTCATTCTTTGAACACCTGTACTCAACCACGATTCGTGATTTGTTTCAAATGTGGTCTTAAGGATTTTAAAACTGCAGATTGCCCTACTTGTTCTCCCAAACCTAATACTAGTTCAAAAAACTAACTACTGACTTGAAAAGTAACTTAAACTTTGATAACGACGATTGGACTAATTGGATTAAAACAATTCAAAACTTCTTTTCTTGTTACAAATCTCTTCTACACTCTACTCCAAGGAACAAGATCTTAATCGTCCATTTGTTAATGTCAAAATTTATAACTTAACTTTATCTGGCTTACTAGATTCTGGCAGTTCAGTAACTATTCTGGGTAATAATTCTCATTTGGAAATTCTTAAACTGGGCTGCAAACTTTTCAAGTCAGATCTTATTACTGTCTCTACTGCTAATAATCAAAAAGTTAATTCCTTGGGTTATTTTGACTTACCTATTCATTTCAATAATCAAACTCATTTAATTAAAGCTTACGTTTTCCCCGAAATATTTCCTTCGCTAATATTAGGTATTGACTTTTGGAGAAAATTTAATCTTTTACCTAGTGTTTTATCTTCTCTTAACTTTACAGAATCTAAATGTTCTGCTATCGAAACTAAAGATACTAAAGTTTTACCTTATGAGCATTTAACTCCTAGTCAAAAGAACATCGCTAATGACATCATCCAACGCTTCAAGACAATTTCTTTTGAAGAAAAAGGTATCCTGGGATGCACACACTTAATCACCCACAAGATTGACACTGGTGATTCTCTTCCAATCAAACAAAGATGTTACAGACTGTCTCCTGAAAAACAAAAAGCGTTAATTAATGAAGTTGACAAGATGCTGCGATGGAACGTCATTGAACAATGCGAAAGTCCTTGGTTATCTCCAGTTCTCATCACTCCGAAGAAGAATGGTGAATGGCGTTTCTGTGTTGACAGCAGGAAGCTTAACTCAATTACACGTCGTGATGCTTATAAGTTACCACTAATAAGCGAAATTTTGGACAACCTGAAGAATGCCAAATACTTATCAAGCATTGACATTGCGAAAGCATTTTGGGAAATTCCCTTGAATCCTGCGGATAAAGATAAAACTGCCTTTTATGTACCTGGAAGAGGTATGTTTAGATTTAAAGTAATGCCTTTTGGCCTCACCAACTCACCTGCAACTCTACAAAGATTAATGGATATGCTGTTTACTCCTGAATTTGAGAACAAGGTATTTTGCTATCTGGACGACATTGTTATTATTAGTGAGACTTTTGATGAACACATATCGCTTCTCATGAAAGTTCATGAAAAACTATCATATGCCAATCTAACTATTAACTTTGAGAAGAGTCAATTCTTCAAGAAAGAACTGATATACCTTGGTTTTCTTGTGGACGAGTATGGTCTACGTGCAGATCCAGATAAAATAAAAGCTATTTTAGAATATCCTGTACCTACTTGCAGAAAAGAAGTACGAAGATTCATAGGCACATGCAGCTGGTTCAGAAGATTCATTCCAAACTTTAGCACTATTGCCTCTCCACTCAACCAACTAACCTGTTCCGGGAAGAACGCTCCTAAATTTTTATGGAATTCACAAGCTGCAGCTGCTTTCCAGAAACTTAAAGAAGCTTTGGTAACTGCTCCTGTCCTTGCTTGCCCTAACTTCGAACTACCCTTCTCTGTACATTGTGATGCATCAAATTATGGCATAGGAGCAATGCTTACTCAACAACAAGATGATAAAGAAGTCGTGATTGCTTACATGAGTAAAGCACTAAATAAAAATCAACAGAACTACTCAACTACTGAAAGAGAAACATTGGCTGTAATAACTGCATTAGAACATTGGCGATGTTACCTAGACAATGGTAAAGAATTTACAATATATACTGATCATGCTGCGCTTAAATGGTTTCAGAATTTATCAAACCCATCAGGAAGACTTGCTCGCTGGACTTTACGCTTATCATGCTTTAACTTTGTCATAAAACATAAAAAAGGAAAGGATAACGTTGTTCCAGATTTATTATCAAGACATAAAAATCAAGAACGTCCTGATACACGAGAAACTTCACCTCAAGGCGTACATCCCATTACGATTGAAGAACCACCTGATCGTAGACTTGAACACTACAACAAAATTTTTCTCGGATGTTCCAACAATCCAGACGCATATCCCAACTACACTATCAGGGATAACAAACTTTACCGCTGTATCCATTCTCCCGATCGTCTAAACGATGACTTTATTTGGAAAGAAGTTCCACTACCTCAAGATAGACAGGCACTTATTGAAGCTAACCATGGTTCCCCTTCAGAACTCCATCTTGGTATCTTCAAAACATTCAAGAAAATATCATTAAAATACTATTGGCCTGGTATGTTTAAGGACATTGCTGAATTAATCTCGACTTGTGAAACCTGCTTGACCTACAAACACCCTAATCATTCTCCCTATGGTCTTATGGGTAAACCCAAACTTTGCTCCAGACCTTTTCAAACTATATCCTTAGATCTTATGGGTCCATTGCCAATGACTCGAAGACGAAATCAGTATATTCTAGTAATTAACTGCAATTTTACTAAATATACTATGATTTTTCCCCTTAAACGTGCTACTTCAGCTAATATTATTAATGTTTTGGAAAATTCAGTTTTTCTAGTTCATGGCATTCCTCAAACTATTATAATGGACAACGCTGTTCAATTTCAGTCGCGAGAATTCCACTCATTTTTAAATTCTTATAATGTTCCTTGTATTTTTCACACAGCTTTATATTGTCCTCAGGTTAATCCTACGGAGAAGTTTAATAGTACAATTATTACAGCTCTAGCATCTCTAGTAGGAGACGATCATAGATCCTGGGACAACCATCTTGCTAAGATTCAGTACGCAATGAACAGCGCTACAAATGTAGCTACTGGTTTTACTCCAAATTTTTTAGTCTTTGGTAGTGAAACAATATCTTGTGGTTCCTTCTATACTCCAACTCAGAACCTCGAGGAATTGGTATTTATGCCTCGTGATATTTACGCGTCTAATGCTGGTCTCCTCTCATCTATATTTCACAAAGTTCAAACTAAACTTCACATAGCTCACGCTAAAAATAGCGCTCGCTATGATCTTCGTCGGTCTTTTAAAGAATTTAATGTGGGAGATACGTAAAAACCATGTTTTAAGCAATGCCGGGGCATACTTTAATGCTAAACTTGCCCCTAAGTTCATCAAGTGCAAGGTGATAGCTAAACTGTCACCACTAGTCTATGTGCTTGAAGACCCTAATGGAGTTAGAGGCAAGTGGCTCATCAAAGATGTAAAATCATAAATTTTCTTAACTTTTATTAACCGTTAATTTGTATATATGTATAAATATCACCATCATTCTCACCTTATTATTTTATTTCTTTTAATTTGTTTGTTTGTTTGATGATCCAGTGTTCTTCAACACATCTTGCTTTAGGACCTCGAACTTTCGTTGGTTAATCGTCACTTTTTATTTTTATTTCAGACACATCTCGTTGGTGATGTTGCTGATCTCTGGCTTTGAGCCCTACCGCTCTGGCCGTTCTTAATCTTTACTTAAGTCATAGCGACTAAAGCTTACTTGAGGTATTTCTTTATCTTTATCTTCACTTGGGAGCGGCTCACTACTCCCTTAATTTTCTTTACCTTTATCTTCACCTGGGAGCAGCTGACTACTCCCTTAATTTTTATCTTCACTTAGGAGCGGATGACAACTCCCTAAATAAGCCTGAATGTCCTTTCGAAAAACACACATTTAGAGTGGTGTCTCTTCGACTAATTTATTTTTTTTTCCCACGCAGGAGCGGATGACTACTCCTTAAATAAGCCTTAATGTCATTTTGAAAACACACTTTTAGAGTGTTAGTCATTGAATGTGAACTCCACCCTTACCTGAATGCAGATGATGAATGTAAGAGATAGTATATCTGATTTTGACTGGTGATGTCTGTTTCTGCAAAGCTGTGTTTTTATGGTTTATTTTAAAATGTATATATCAAAATTTTTGTTGAGTCAAAAATTTTCCAGGGTCGGGGGGAAAATGTAGTGTTATGCTACTTACTTATCATTTTACATTAATTTAAATCCATTTTTCCATTCTGTTTCGATTTTCTGCATTCACTTCAAAACTGGATATTTTACATCACCTTTATTTCCATAGGATCCTGTAACGATTTTAAACCATAAGAACACAATCACAAATCATTTCTACTTCGTATTTTCACATTATCAGCACTTTTAAATTGGTGTCAATGAAGTCTACCTTTTTTTCGATCTTTTAGTTAGTTTTCCTTAACTCTACAATTTCGGGCTTTGTGTGGGTAGTTGTGCTACCTTTTTTCCTATATCAATAATATCTCCTTTTCCACTTAAATCTTGCCGTTTTCTTATTACAAGCCTAAAACTAAAATTTGACATGTTTTGTTATTGTTGTTTATTTGGTCTCCATGGAAATTATATTCAAATTTGCTACCGGTCTGTTGTTTCTATTTCGATAATTCCACATAAATACTCTTTCCTCTTGACCATTTACAAAAAATTTGCGTTTAATTTAAATAATTTTTCCGTTCTCTCTAGAAAGATATAAAAGCCGAACAATCGGTGAAGAAAGGCAGTCTTGCTTCAGTTCTCGAATTGGAAGCATCTTCTAAAGGCCTTATCCCGGGGCCGCTCTGCCCCGGGATCCTGCAAGCCTCTGTCCTACCTGAAGCCACTGGACTCTACGAACCTCTGCTCTATCTGAAGTCGCTGGTCTCTACAAACCGTTGCTCTGCCTGAAGTCGCCGGGTTCCTACAAGTCTCTGTTCTACCTGGAGTCGCCGGAACCTGCAAACCTCGGTTCCGCCTGAAGTCACCGGAACCTGCAAACCTCTGTCCCGCCTGCAGTCACAGGATCCTGCAGGCTTCTGTGATGTCTGAAGCCGCCGATGATCCTGCAAGCCCCTGTCTGGCCTGAAATGGCCGGATTCCGCAATTACCACATTCACCGGAGGTCGCCGCCTAGAGACGCCCACGCCTTCTCACCTACGCCGTGCGTGCTCGTTCCAGGCGCTGAGAGCACACCTTGGATCTTCCGACTCAGCTTCGGCACTAATCTCTTTTTTTTATTACTTTTTTAAAATAATCTGTAAATCGCATCATCCATCCTCATATTCATACTCCATTTTTGTTATATAAAATTGTAAATATTTTTGAATCTTAAATATATTATTTGTTTTGTTGTATTTTTGTTGTTTTGCTGTTCTTAGGTTAGGTTCTTTCTCTTTTAATTGTCGCTAGAGTTGTTAGCCGAATTGGATCCTGTTATGTAGGAATATGTACGTAGAGTTTTGAAAAAAAAGAGGAAAAACAAGCAACGTACTTAAGTAAAACAATTCAAAATGAGTTCATTACTACAATTTCAGACGGCATAAAAAACATACTATGGAAACTATCATTACATCGAAATATTATTCTATTATTTTAGATTGTACTCCAGACCCTAGCAAAACTGAGCAGATGACCATGATAATTAGGTATATTTCTATTATACAAACCCAAGACCATTCAAGAACGTCAGAGGATTTCTACCAATAGAGAAATATACATGTCTGGCACTAACAAAAATTATCGTTGAACAATTATCAGCACTTGGATTGTTTTTAGAAAACATAAGAGGACAACGTACGGTACGATAATGGATCTAATATGAAAGGTATTCAAAATTTATTATATAAACAAAACTTAAAACTATAAAAACAAAATTTATTATATAGGATTGAAACATCAAACCACGGGCATTTTACGTTCTTTGCAGTAGTCATTCCTTAAACTTAGTGGTAAATGACATGGCAAAGTCCTCACTGGAAGCTACAACTTTTTAATACTGTGCAAAAATATATGTTTTTTTTTTCACTTCAACATTAAGGTGATCAATTCTTTTAAAGAATGTAAAAGGTATTACTCTAAAACCATTAGTGACACGAGATGGGAATAGAAAGCAATAAAACCACTAAGACATCAAATAGGACAAGTTTACGATGCATTGTTTAGTGTTTACCAAAACCTCCACACGAGACGAAGCTTCGGGTTTGTTGAACCAAATTAAATAGTTTAAATTTTTATGTTCTATTATAATTTGGTACGAAACTATGAATCGCATAAACCCTGTTAGTAAATTAATGCAAAGTAAAGGTTTTGACTTAGTTTCCGTCATTAAATTACTTAGAAATACAAAAGAGTTCTTTGAAAACTCACGTTCAGATGAGTAGTTTACTCAAGTTCTTGAAGACGCCAAAGCCTTAGCTTCTGAAATTGATTGCGAGGTGTTTGACTTTAAAAATGTGGCTAGACCTCGTGCACGATTTAAGAAAAACCAATTTACTTATGAGTGTATTGACAAACCAATTATTGAGCCTCGTGAAAAATATAAAATTGAAGTATTTTTCACATTATGGATACAGCCATAAACTCCTTAGAATTAAGATTTTCCCAGATTTCTGAGCACAGTAAACATTTTGCTTTTTTGTTTATCATATATGCCTTAAGAGAACTCCCAAAAGATGAATTGTTAGAACATTGTAAGAACTTCGAGGCTATTTTAACTCATGAGAACTCAAGCGATATAAATGCATTAGAACTTTGTGAGGAGCTCTCAGTCCTTTGTATGCTCTTAAATAGTAATTTCTCTCCTCAAAATGTTTTGTAATTTGTAACAGAATTAAGATTTTGTCCAAATATCAGGACCACAGAACACAATTACTCTTTATCAAGAGAAGAACGCCAACTTCATATTAAAAAACGGAAACACGTGTTTATGTGTGTATACGAAAAGCGCTACGGTGGACGCCCATATATAACATTTTTAGCGGGAATTTCAAACCTTTGTATTTTGTAACTTAAACTTTTTATTTAAGGTTTATTCGAGTAATTTTGGCTCAAGCCTCACAAACCTATGGGGTATATTCCCATATATTTGTGAGATTGCACCAAAATTACTCGAATATAATTTAGATTAGTATGTGGGATAAAATAAAACTATAAATAAATATAGTTATGTAATTTTATTTTCTGGAAGACAGATTGTTTTATAAACTACACATTATTATTGATGTTTTAAATGCTTTTGCACGTAATATTTCCACGCACGTTACTAATATATAACACATGTTATTGTCAGAGAGTATTCTTCACAGAACATTAACGTAAATTTAAATCAGCAAAATTCTCATGATGAAAACTTTACTCAGCCCAAATACGTGATCTGAAACAGATACAATTCGAGTCAATATAGTGATAAACCCTACAAATAACGGCCAATAAATTCAAAATGTTTATAGTTTATAGCCTTACCACAATATTGTCATAAGTTTTTCTTTTCCTATCATAGGATTTATTTATTTATTTTTATTTATTTATCGTCACGCACAACCCCTGACGGGGTAGCCAGAGAGAACAGATCGCCAAGTGTCACGATCCTTACATACCTCTTTCGCTTCTTTCAGATTCATTATCTTCTTCATACATGCACGTCTAGGTATCCGAGTACTCTTGACCCTCCCCTCTTCGAGCAATTTGCTCACATGGTCTTCGAAAGTTAGTCTCGGTCTACCTCGACACCTTTTAATATTAACTTTCGCGCTATATATTTTCTTCACCATTCGGTCTTCACTCATTCTCTCAACGTGCCCAAACCATCGAAGCACGCCCTTATCAATTTTTGTGATAAGGTCATCTTTCAAACCTGCCATATTGCGAATCCCTTCGTTTCGCTTTCGGTCAGCCATGGTGACGCCGCACATTTTACGAAGAGATCGCATCTCCACTGCATTCAACTTGCTTTTATGCTTCTTCTGGCATACCCAGGTTTCGCTGCCATATAACAAAGTCGGTACCAACACTGCGTTATGCATTGCAAGGCGTGCACTCTTCACTACGCCTTGCCTTTTGACTAACGCAGTCAGGGCACCATTGACTTTGTTCCCGGCAGCGACACGCCTGTCCACATCTAAATCACATCTTCCATCCCGGCTAAAAGCACTCCCCAAGTATACAATTTCATTTACCTGTTCTAGACATTCCTGATTTACGCATATTTCACACTTCGTTCTCTCTTCGTCCCTTTCAAATACCAGAACCTTAGTTTTATTAGCATTCAAGCGAAGACCATTAATTTCACATTCCTCTTTCATACACGTGACTAATGCCTGCAGTTCTGCCTCTGATGGTGCAATAAGCACTGCATCATCAGCATACAGCAGACAATTTACTTTAATGTCACCCAATTTCACACCCAAACAGCTATCTTTCAGCTTCTGTAACTGTGCAGAAAGTGAACAGATGATTTTGTGCTTTTTATTTACACAACACTTAACTTACTTTCAATGATGATCACAAATCGTGCATAAAAGTTTGAAATAATGAATTCATTTATAGTCAATATCTTATACAGAATTAACATCTCACAAAAAATCTTTACTATACATTCACGACGATATTATGACTGTATATTTGCGTACATACGAAAATGAAGTCCATCTAACTGAATTTAAGGAAAAATGAATAATAAATATTAAAAACTAAACCTATGAAATAAATTTTAATAAATTTCAGAAAATATTTTCTATATGAAAGACGTTGACAAACAAATGTCATTTTTTCTTCTTCTATTAATTCATGGCTTCTTTTGATAAAATTCTGGTAATATTCAATAATTTTATTTAAATCAATTAATAGGTAAACTAATTGTGCGAATCTCAGAGTAATATGTATGTAATTATACTTTAAAGAGCAAACCAATAAAAGTTTAACACCGAATTATCATTTTTATTTTCTTCCCATATAATATGAATTTGTTATTCTAATTTTTAAAATGGCAATCTAAAACAAAATTAAAGAAAGAGACAGCGATATTTTATCTCGCTTTATTTTAACAAGCCCAACACGCATATTGACAAAATCATGATTGTGTGCAGATTTTTCAGCTTTCATACGAAGTTGCCTCACCCTGATCAGGACTGCGCTCAGGATCTTTTTAACTTTTTTTTTCCTAGTTTGGCAACTTTCAATGGATACTGCCAGCGTCAAGTATTTCATGAGAGCCACACAGAGTATTGACTAGTTTCCGTTTTCATAGATGCGCTTACTTAGCTTTATGTTACAAAGTTATGTAGTTATTTTCGAATGAATTAACATTACATATAATAGTTTTACAAAATTATTGGTAATATAATAAAATGGATATAGGTAAGTGGCAAAAGTACTATAGTACTATATATATAGTATAGTACTATATAATAACATATATAGTAGTATAAGTACTATATATGTTATTAATGAATATTAAGTCTAATAAAGTTTGTACAAAAGGAGTGTAAATTAAATTTAACAAAGAATTAAGATTTACAGGACGAGGGATATTATTAGGATGAAAATTGTATAATGAAACTGAGAGGTTAGGGTGGTTAAAAAATTTATGATCGGTCGTACCTTCGTCTAATCCACACTCACAAATTGAGCTATCTTTAATCTTAAGTTTTACCAAAAATACTTTTTAACTTTACCAGTTCACACAGCAAGAGGTGAAAGAAGCTTTTCTAAATTAAAAATAATAAAAAATTATCTGCGATCCACCATGACATAGAATAGATTATCTGGATTGGCTATGATTTCAACAGAACACAAGGTTTGCGACAGTTTAAATTTATCAGATATTATTAAACATTTTGCAGAACAAAAATTGCGAAGAAAATTACTAGGTAGGATGTTAAATAGGTAGGGTTTAATATTCTCCGAGTAATTGTTTAATTTACACAATTTCATTAGTTTAAGAAATTACTGATTTGTTTTGTAGGAACATAATTGTTTTTTTATCAGTATTTAATTTTAAAACAAAACTTTTGCTTTCTTTTTTATACGTACCGTATGAACCTTAACTTAAATACATATGAACCGATTGACCATAATAAACAATTAAACAGCTTGGTCCTAATCTCTTTAACTTCTGAAACGATTTTGATGAAAAATGTTTATTGTTCCTTTAATTAAAGGGTCATCATACACAGGCAAGATTAGCCCGAGACAGGGAAAATAGCACAAGGGAAAAGAGGCCCATACGCAGCAGTGAATCGCAATAGGTTGATGATGATGATAAACATTGATTTATATGTTACACTAGATAAGTAATTGCCGCGCCAAAGCGTTGCCACTTCACATATGGCCACAGCCATATGCTCAGCTAACGTCGGTTCAGTGTTCAATGCGACGCCGACTGAGTTGAGCTGAACGATTCACGACAAAAAAATGGCTAAATGCGTAGTGAAAGAATGCTATTCAAGGTCACAAAAACATGATTAATCAAGCGGAATCACTTGCCACAGGTAAGTTTTAGTTTATGTTTTCATATTAACGTAAAAAAAACAAAAAAAATAAATAAAATATCGAATGTTGCAATTTAGGTTCAATGTTGCCATTTTTCTGCCTTTGCAATTTTCTCACATTACACTACTACGACTATATAATTTATGGAATAAGTTAACTTGTTAGCCTTGATTTTATATATTTTGGAAATTTTAATAAAAACTATGTTTCAACCTTTATAAAAAGGAATTAATTATTCTTATTTTAGAATATTCTAGAGATCTATAGATCTATTAATTATATTTTATTATCTATTTTATATTAATAATTTTGCAGGGTACCTCAAGATGCAGCACACCGTAAGAAGTGGGTGGAAATAATACGATTGATGAGAAAGGAGACTCACTGGGTGCCTTCGAAATCTACTCTCATTTGTTCTAAGCACTTCCGGGATCAAGAGAAACTAGGACGAAAAAGCGATGGCAACCGTGTTTATTTAAGCGGATTAGTACGACAGATTAACACCATTTAGTATTATCTTAAAAATTTATTAATAACCACAGTTTTTGTAGCTAATATCATGAGACAAAATTTAGGAGACAAAGACTTGCCAATGCTTTCACAATTGATGCATATTTCAAATTCAGATCTTCTTGGTTAAGAAACTCAAAATTATTTTTTTTACTTGATTAATTTTTTGTTTGATTTATCAGTACAATAAAAGATACTTCGAAAAAAATATATCTTTTATTTCATTAGTTATACTTCTATTCATCGGATAAGCAAAGATACATATTTAAAATAAAAACAAGTAACTGCAGCTTAAAAAATAAACTCCTTTTTATTGCTTATTTTTGGATAAAATTTCATATAGTAGGCAATACCAACCCGTCACTGCATGTTTGTGTGTCTATCTTTATCTAATCTTAGCGACGGTATTGCTTTCGCGACTTGTGTAAGTGAGACAGATATATGTTTACTTAAAAAGGTTTAGTGGTTTCAAAGCTACGTCCTCGCGGTTAGATAGTGGCTTCATTTTTTCGACGCGCGGTAATGTGGTATCCTCCTCTAGCCTTGTATAACTCAATGATGATAAGTTATAAGTTGAAAGGTACATAACTAAGTCGATAAAAAGATATATAAATCCATTCAGTAGTTTCTGTGAAATTCTTTAAAAGACATACATTGTATACTTACTAACATAAAAACACTCAACTTTCGTATAGGTACTTCTTCAGAACACCCAATAGACTGACGTGAATATTATAGGTAGGTATAATCCCAACAATATCACGTGTTTTATGTAGGTTCTTGTATAATTAACATCCTCCAACATAACTAGCTCATGACTTATATGGTTTTGTGTATGTAAAGGGCGGCGAAAATGATCTGCATTAAGGCGATACTTAGAATACAGAAAAGACATCACAGACTAATAAGAAGTGCTAGCGTAGTCATTGAGCACAGTGCCCAGGTCATTTAGCGATTCTATCACAAAGACTATAGCATCGGTAAATCAAAGTAGACATGCACAAAGTCATTATTTTAGTATCACCATGATTGTTGTTTCAGTTAAGCAAAGTCTCAGTGAAAAATCACCGTGACTTTGTCGCGTTGTTATAGACGGTACTAGGAACGTTGTTGGATCGTCCTAAAATGAGACTAGACAATTTGGTAATATATTCGGTTTTATTTTAGTAGTCGTTTTTTATTACCCACTTAACTTAACTATATGTCTATGTTTTGTGTTATTCTAGTTTAAATTAAAAATACTTTTCTTTTAAATATGACTTTCACCAAACCTATTTCATCGGCCGGTGTACATACCGTTCAGTACCCTACGCGACGTTCCTTTTGATCAGTGACAAGACTAATGAAAAAATCTTTATCTGCGAATAAAATAATATGCTGGTCGTGGGACGGAATAACTTTATTTTGGAACGTCATATTTTCTTAAAAGACACCGTAGCTTTTTAGGTGGCTGATAATTGTGTTATTTTCACTGTGACCTTATTTGTCACTCAAGTATAAAACAGTCTTTGGACACAATTATAAAAGCAGCTCTGTGCTTGTGTTCCCTAAGTAATATTTTGATTCGAAAGTTTTAATCACATTTAAAGTCTAAATGTTTAAGATCTAATAATTATAGTGCGGAAAGATTGTGTTGTGATATAAAAACTTCAAGAAAACCTGGTCTAAAATCATTATTTAAACAAATAAAAGTTGAAATTGTTTGTTTTTATTTATATTGAGCGGTAGAGGAATAATTGTGAGTGCTGATGTGCTAAGCTCCCGGCTACGCAAACTGCGAGCTTACCCGAACTGTTAATAATCGCATACGCCCGGCCTGTTTGTGATGCGTCACCCGACCCAGTACTGATAAGGTAACGCAGATGGAACAACGATAATATCGTGCAATACCTTTTCATCTGAGAGGACAAGATTACACGGTTCGTCTATTGAATGTAACATAATTAAATTTGAGTGGATTTATGATGTGTAATTCAAAATGGGGCTGTTGTTTTTCCGAAAAAGATAACTGTGATGAATTTATTGTTTGCATTAAATGCGATAAAAAATATCATTATGCATGTATGATGATTGATCGTAAAATTATTTCCTCTGATTTACTTGCGACATGGGCCTGCCCTGAATGTGTCCAGCTACTACCAAAACCGGTAATTATAGAAAATACACCTGTGAGAAACGTCAGTACCGTTAGAGGAAACAAAAGAGTAGCTATTGGTTCGCTGCATGCTGATTCGGAGAAAGTGAACATTTCTATGGAAGACAACCGTCTAGTGGTAGAAGGAGTGATGGAAGATAAAATGAATGATCTATTTAAAAGATTTAATGAAAACTTGGCTGGATTCTTCGCGAAGGAAATAAAACCTATGAGACATGAATTGTTGAGTATTAAGGAATATTTAACGTTCATTGATGATCAGTATGAAGGTATAAAGAAAAAGAAAATGTAGCCTCTAAATTAAAAATAACTAGTTTGGAGAAAGAGAATGAAGAACTGAAAGGAATTGTTCATGCCTTAGCTCAGAGAGTATATCAAATCGAACAACACTCCCGCCAATGTAATTTAGAGCTCCAAAACGTTCCGGAGTCAAGAAATGAAAATCTTATAACGATGATAACAAAGTTGGGTAAAGTCATCGGCAGCTCTCTGAAAGAAAACACTAAACTGCACACGCACAGCCAAAATAAATCGTGAATCCAGGCGTCCAAGATCCATAATAGTTCTTTTAGCTTCGCCTAGAATTCGAGATGAAATGTTAGCGACGACCTCTAAATACAACAAGGCGAACTCAGACAACAAACTGAATACCACACATCTTGGATTAACAGGACACACCACCCTATTTTTGTTACTGAACATCTATCCCCAACGAACAAGGCCATTCATGCGGTGGCTAGGCTTAAAGCAAAGGAGAGCGGATATAAATATGTGTGGGTGCGTAATGGTAGAGTGTTTATGAGAAAGACTGATGGCAGTGACTTTATTTTAGTAAAAAGTTTGGATACCCTAAAAAAACTTATTTAAATTATTCTGATTGTTCCTTTCTTATTTTATTGTCTTTTATGTGGTACGGTTTTTTATAAGATTCGATACGCTAAAATTGTACTATCAAAATTGTAGTGGTCTTAAGACCAAAAAACCATGTGGTTTCTATAATCAAATATAATGTAACGACTATGAAATAATAATACTCACTCAAAAGTTCACTACTCGAAACAGAATCATTAAGCCAGGCCTCAGGCTTAATGATTCTGTTTCGAGTAGTGAACTTTTTGATCCTAGATATGTAGTATATAGAAGAGATAGATGTTTTATCAGTAGTACCAAGAAAGAGGGTGGGGGGGTTTTAATAGCAGTATCAAGTAAATTAAAATCGAAGCGTATGAACGCTTGGGAGTCGGATCTGGAACATCTTAGGGTTTTAGTCGATGCGCCAGCATCACAGTTAATTGATCAAATTGCCTTCTGTGCCGTTTATTTACCATCTCCTGTAAAAAGTGTAACTTATGATAAATTTTATGACACTTGTACTAGCGTCCTGGAAGAACAGTGTCTGCATTGTATAGTAGGTGATTTTAATCTGTTTTCCATAAATTGGAGCTTGTTAGATGAGGATACTGCAAAATGTGAGCATTCCACTGTTAGTCAGTAATTTATTGATTTTTTAAATGTTAATGATTTGAAATAGTACAATCGTATAAAAAATAAGAGTTTAAATAGAACACTTGACTTGGTTATTTCAAATTTACCTAACTGTACAGTGGAACAGGCACTTTGTCCCCTCAGTAAAGTTGATAGGCACCATCCTCCTCTTGACATAAATGTTAAGCTATTGAATGACATTAGATTACCTTACAATATTGAAAACGTACAATTAAATTTCTACAGGGCTGACTATGATAGTATTTGTAAAGAATTAGCGAGTTGTGATTGGGTAAAACTGCTTGACGTGTTGACAGATGTAAATGATATGCTACAAATTTTCTACCAGAAAATTCGAGATGTAATTATTAAATTTGTCCCCAATAAATCGTCAAAAAATAACAACTACCCACCTTGGTTTGATCGGAATCTAATTAGAACGCTAAAAGATAAGTATAAAATTATGTGCTGTCACAAAAAATATAAAAATCCCAGAGATGAGCTTGAACTGCAATTGCTAAGTAAAAGGTATACACATATGGCCACAAATTGCTACAATAGGTATATAAAGCTAATAGAGAGTGATATAGCAAAAAACCCAAAAGTATTTTGGTCCTTTGTGTCTTTGTTTGTTTTGGTCCTTTGCGAATCGTGGTGGTTCAGGCGCCTATCCCCTCTCAATGACTGACGGAATGACAGTAACTTCTGATGGAGTGGAAACTTGCGAACTTTTCTTTTTACACTTTTCATCCATGTGCTCAGAGAATACTGAATGTACTGAGCAGGATTATGTTTATGGCCATTCAGAGTCTTTGAAATCAACAGAAATTAATAGCCTTTACTTAGCAAAGCTGACAATTAATCATACCCTATTAATAAAACTAAAAGCCATCAATTGTAATAAAGGGGCAGGTCCAGTCAGATGTGCTGAACATCTTGTTAACCCACTTTTAATTATTTTCAATCTTTCTCTTTGTACTGGGCAGTTTCCTACAGAATGGAAAATAGCTAAAATCGTTCCGTTTCATAAAGTGGGTAGAGCGGCTTATGTAAAAATTACAGACCAATCTCTGTACTATCAGTCTTCGCTAAATTATTCGAGTCAATAATTTGTCCTTTTATTCAGAGACATATCAATCTTTACTTAACCACTAGCCAACATGGTTTCGTTAAATCTAGGTCCACGGGTACTAATTTGGTACATATTACGGAAACACTAATTGAAGCGCTAAATGCGGGAAAACAAGTCAACGTAATATATACCGATTTTAGCAAAGCGTTTGATCGGGTCCCACATGATATATTGATTCGAAAGGTAGCTTCCTATAGTATTACTGGTAGTTTGTTGAATTGGCTAAAATCATATTTAAATGACCGAGCGTTTTTTGTAGTAGTGAATGGATATCAGTCAGGCTTGAAAAACATTCATTCTGGTGTGCCCCAAGGGTCACATCTCGGCCCGATTCTGTTTGGAATGTTCGTTAATGAAATTCCAGAATTGATGAAAAGTTCTTGTGCGTACTTGTATGCGGATGACTTAAAAATTTACGAGATGATAACGGAAGAGAGTGATTCAGTGAAGCTACAAAATGATTTGGATCAATTGGTGGAATGGTGCAAAGTAAATCGTATGGACTTAAACATTAGTAAATGTTTTTATGTGCAATACGCAAGAAAAAGTAACACTATCGATTATAGGTATCACATTCGAGATAATAATATATAGCAGTTAGACCAAATTAGAGACCTCGGGGTTGTTTTCGATAAAAAATTTACTTTTGTGTCTCACATTGAAAACATTACTAAACGTGCATCTAGGATGATGGGTTTTGTATTAAGAAATATCAAAGTCTTTCGAAGCTCTAAAATTAAAATTCTATTGTTTAATAGTTTGGTAAAAAGTATATTAGAATACTGTGCTGTAGTCTGGAGACCTCATTATGCTACACATTCACTGAGAATCGAGCGGATCCAAAAAAGATTTATAAGACATTTGTTTTACGCACGTGGGTTTAGAAGTTATAAGAAGCGTGTATCATATGAAAATAACTTGGTCTATTTCAAAATGATTTCTCTAGAAAACCACAGTGATATTATTGATTTAATTTTTACTTCGAAAATTATTAGTGGTGTTATTGAATGTCCTGAAATTTTAAGTAAATTTAATTTGTGCATTCCCTATCGCTATCCGCGTTTTGCTCGTAAGATTACACCGTTGACTAGACCCATCGTAGAACTGTGTTTGGCTCCGATTCTCCAATTGTTAGAATGAGTAAAATTGTTAACAAATTTAGCGAAACAATCGATATATTTTTCGACCCTCCTAACAAGCTCCGTCGCACATTAAGAGACCATTTCTTGTAATATTCTATATAACATTTTCTTTTCTTTTTGCTCTATGTATTTTTATAACTGTATATCATTATTATTATTTTTTACCCTAGAAATAAAGTTACAGTGCTGAGATAATTATTAGTATCCACCTGTAATTATTTGTACATTTTAGTTCTTATTGGTTCATTGTATTTAAATAGCATGTAAGGAATGATACAAATGATGGTGGATCAATAAATAAAAAAAAATCAAAGTTGATTATAATGTTAATTTCCTAAGTGATTAATATTACAAATGAGCTATTTAACTTCGTCCCAGTAACGAGATTTTATTAAAGTTTTATTTTAAGATTATTTTATAATTTTCTCTTACACTTATTAAAATACACTAATATGTTATACTTTTAAAAATACACTTCTATATCGAAGCTTTAAAGCTCAAATTAATTTTCTTTTTTAAATAATTTTTCACATTAGAACTTTGTCATGGCAATGCGTATTTTGGATTTTTTGACAGTTTCCGTTTCCGTTCTGCCATTATTGTTTCTTTCTCTTGTCAGCTTGCTAAGGCAGGTTAGTTAGTTAATAATTTCTCATTATTTCCATTAAAAACATTAAATTTTACATATTTAATTTCTATTTTTACCAGTACCTATTTCGTTGTACAATATTGTAGTCTTTTCTTTTTTATTTAATGTGCAGTTTTATATGAGTGGTATTTTATGTTGTCGTGACCACGCCGTCAAAGTACAATTTATTTTTGCAGGAACTTCAAAATGCAGTTGCATATAAGAGGCCAATCGACACACGTCTTGGACGTTAACGGACAAGAATCAATTGGACAGATCAAGGTAATAAGAGATATGATTCAGTTAAAGATTTGTTGGTTATCTTCTCAATTTGTGAAATATTCCGAACCTTTATTCACGTGGATATTACCTCATCAAAGTTCAGTAGTGCCAATATAATTTGAGAATATGTTATTATTGTACGTAATATTTAAATAACTTATATTTTAATATCTTCAATTACAATTTGCATTGTTTTGTAGGAGCGTATTCGTACTCTTGCTGATATAAAAGATGAAGACCTGACTCTGTCGCTTTGTGGTGCACCCCTTGATGACACTACCCTTGTGTCTGATTTATCATCAACAGAGCTTGACCTTACAGTCCCACTACTCGGTGGTAAAGTCCACGGATCCTTGGCTCGTGCTGGTAAGTTATATGCAATTATTATCTAGTGGTGCATTTGTTTGTAGGAGATGGGTTAGGTATAGAGTGGTCTAAGTTAATTATTTGATGTAAGTAATGCAATTCACCCAAAATATATACTGACTTCAAATTAAAAGTGAACAATGCGCCTCCCATGGGGATGCAGAAACCCGCTAAGGGGCACATGCGTAACATCTATGTGAGTACATGGGCCAAATAGGAATTACTTAATCAGCCTGACAACTAGGTAAACATGTTGCATTTAAATATATCTCTTAGAGTACCATCAGATGTGGTTTATATTTACATAGGATCGTTGTGAAATAATTTCTTTTAACTAGTGTAACAAAGAAATTATTTAACAGCACTATTCCAGAACTAAGTGCATATTTTGTTTTTGAGCAGAAATTGATGGTATTTGAGCCTCCTCTAAAAATTATAACAATTTTTTGATTTCACCAAAGATCTTTGAGAGCGATCTCAGTGCACCAATGTACTTAGTCCTGTAGCAAGCAACCGCAGAGCACTCTAGTAGGATTTGTCGCCACTCCATGCAGGCTTGCACAAAATATTGTCCATAACATCTTTTGTAAATAGTCATTTTTAAAATGATTCATGCCCAGTAATAGTGCTTGTAATAGTCTGAACTTAAGATTTGCTCAAACAAAGCATCATTTGGGATATGTGACTGTTGATATTGGGTAAAGCTCTCTAGCTTGCCTGCATTCTGTATGAGTGATCCAACATATAGGTTTGTTGGGCAGCCTCACACCTTTGATTACAAACCCAAATGGAAGTGGGATAATGGGTTTTCTGGTCTGACTGCCCTACATACCGAGTCTCTGCAGGCTAGGTCATCAGTGGCATCATTGCCTCTGGAACCACTATGTATCTATCACTATATGTAATTTTATTTGTTTTTCTCGTGTTATTTTCACCTTTCTTATTATGTAGTTTGAAGCATACATGGATTAGCTCCAAGTTCATATAATTACTGTTCAGGGCTTGTAAGATGTATTCAAAACATACTATTCTTTACTAAAGAACCTGTACATAGTTGTTATGCCAAATAATTTATTAGGGATTATTCAGCCATTCCCTAGGCAAACTTACTATGTAATTAGTAATAAATAACAATAATATGCTTGTTGTGGTCTGGAACTTATCACATTTGTCAGTTCCTCTATCTATATGGGTATTAGCTCTACCAAAATCTAAAACACCTTAAATACATGACTGACTTATTGCTAGATTTAATTTCTTATATTAATGATAATTTCTAAATAAATGATAACACTAATGTTGTTCATTCATACAGAATAAAACTTAATTTTAATTTTATTCATCCCAAATCTGTAGTTTTTTCTTCAAAAATTGGTTAGACTGTTTTTTGCCTTTGGTAAGTAATAGACACATTATTATTTGACCAAAAAAAATTAAAAATAAATAAATAAATAATAGTGGTTAACTGCAGCATCTCTACTGTTGATTTCAACTAAAATAATAAGATAGTTGGAGTACTTGAAATAATAAGGAAAAACTACCTAAAGAGTATTTGTTGATTTTCTTTGTGATTCTTATTTTAACAGACTTTTAAAAAAGGTGGTTTGCAATTCCCTGGAATTTTTTTATGTATATTCAGTGACAATTCTTTACCGTGTTGTTCAATGTCTATATTTCTTCTTTGTTAGAAAGGGGGTAACTCAGGAGTGGTCCCATATAAATTTGATCAGGATCTGGGGGTAAGATCCATGAGAAAAATTTTAATTTTTTAAAGACATGTTCACTACAAATGGACAATCATTCTTTACCATGATGTACAACTTCAAAAATTATATTTGTTTGTCTGGTTTTTATTTTTTATTTGGTTATTAGTATTAAAGAATATTCAAATATTATTATAATATATACAATGCATTAGGAAACTGCCAGCATTTTTGGCACTGTTTCGTCAGGAGTAGCGGCATATGATACTTCAGTTTTTAATTTAGTGTCTTATGTTATTTTCAGGTAAGGTGAAAGGTCAGACACCCAAGGTTGAGAAACAGCAAAAGAAGAAGAAGAAGACTGGTCGTGCCAAGCGTAGGATCCAATACAACAGACGGTAATTTTTATTTTGGTTGTTTATCAGCCTTGTATGAATTTATAAGTCACTAAAGCCCCTTACAAGTTCACTGCTGTACAGACCTTACACAAGAACTGCTATACATTGCTTATCCCTTTTCTTCATTAAATGACAATAGAAATAGACGGGTATAAAGATAAAACTTAATGTTGGTACTTAACAATTATATGTCCGATTATTTGTTGCACTCACATTTTAGCCAGGCATTATCCCTTACAGACAGTATGACAGATGCATTAAATTACAGACAGATTAAATTCGTTATGACTTGTTTTTGTAAACAGAGTAATGGACCATTAGAGTCTTAATCAGAATTTAAAAGTCCACTGTTTTCATTCATCAATAATAAAAAGAAACGTTTAAGATTTGAATGTGTTACTTTTGTGTTTTGTCATTGATATAACTTTAACTAAAGTTAATTGTTTCAGATTTGTCAATGTTGTGCAGACATTCGGCCGCCGTCGTGGACCCAACTCTAACTCTTAGATTTATTTTTTGTTAATAAAATGCAATTATAACATCTTTTTGCGTCATTTTGTAGTTTGATTTATTTGAGAACCGCGACTTGGTTCGCATGTTGTACTGCAACTGTACATTATTTCGCGATAAATAATAGCCTTATGTGTGTTATTCTATGGTCCATAAATTATCCCTAGGCCATGGGTTTTCAAGGTGAACAACGCGCCTCCTATGGGGATGCAGAAACCCGCTAAGGGGCACATGTGTAACATCTAAGTGAGTACATGGGCCAAATAGGACTTAAAATTACTTAATCAGTCTTACAACTAGGTAAACATCTTGCATTTAAATGTATCTCTTAGATTATTGATAGGTCATCGCTGCGGTCAGATAAGATACTGCGCTGCCTGAAAACAGCCCCGTGAATGCGGCATCACAATATTGTAGTGTGTATTAGACAATTTGCAAGGATGCAAGTATGCGTGAAAAATTGTATATGCCAGCAGCTTAACATTCACCCGATTAGCGGGGATATTCATTTTATGCTATGGTTTAGTAGTTCGTAGTTATGAATGTAGCCGAGAAAATACTTAAAATTTAAAAATTTATTAATAGCGAATGTATCAATATATTTGTGTATATGATGTATTGATCTTTCCTCTATAAAAAATCTATAATAATAAATGGCATATAAATAATAAAAGCTCATTTTAAAAAGTTTATATTTTTACTAATATTTACAAAAATTAAAAAATATATACCTATATATATATTGTGTAAAAAAATTGTGATTTCTATTTTACCCGTCAATATGGACAACTTTTACTATGGATCTATCTTCAAAATCGCAAAAAAGGAATTAGGTCTTTCATACATTTTGAACGAGTATGTACGAAATTTTGTATAGAGTAGCGGACTTTTCCTTTGAGATTTCAAAGTTGATCCCATAGTAAAAATTATTCATGATGACTAGTAGAATCATTCCCTAAGGGCTATTACGCACTGTCGACTAGTCGCCGGCGACTCAGTCCCTCGGCGACCGAAACATGGGAAACAGGGCCCGGAGACCGAGCCGAGCGACAGTATTCCAAGTACATTCGTGCAGAATGGACGTTGAAGAACTTGCAATAGTAGCGGCGCTACTAATTATAAAAAGAAAGACAAATAAAAAAAATCAAAAGAGTATTGGGTGCATCCTTTGTTAGAAGAACGGAGGTCAAAGGGAATGTTTAAAATATTTTATGAAGACGTTAGAAAATATCCCCGTAAATTTTTTAATTATGCAAGAATGTCTGTGAGTTCGTTTGATGTCTTATTGTGTCTTCTAAAACCACATATAACTGGCATAGATACAAATATGCGACCATGTATTTCTCCGGAAGAAAAACTTTTTATAACACTAAGGTAAGTGACAATTCAAATAAAATTCATTCCTAACATTTATTTTTTTACGGGATTTTAACACAATATACATTACATTCCCGGACACATCTATCGGCCAAACCTAGTGTTTAAAGTGTTGACAATCCCTAGCTAAAAATAAATGTTAAGAGGTGCAATAAGTTTTTATGCAGTTTTTTACGAAAACGATGGCCAGTAAATCAGCTTCACACCTGCAAAAACTTATTGCTCCTCCTAACATTTATTTTTAGCTGGTCACCAGTCAAAACTTAAAACTCAAGGTGGGCCGATAGATGTGTCCGGGAGTGTGTTTAGAGTTACAGATAATGCCATCCACGAAGATGCGCGATTAAATTTAAATAGAGCATCTTTCGTGCTGTTCATAATACTCTTTCCTGATTAGTCAATTTCTATTAGTGCGTTTGCATTCATCGATAATTAGCGTGTATCGACAGATGTTTAACACATGCGGAAGATAGCACACATGCATTTGAACAAAGAGTGGGGCGCGTCTTCGTGGATGGCACTATCTGTAAGTCTACTCTTCGATGACATAATTTAAAAATATACGGTAAATAATTATAAAACATGTATTTTTTTAAAGTACTTAATGAAATCAATATTATAAACGAACGCACAACAAAAGGAAATATTCAAAATAGATCCAAAATGTCAGAATCTTGCGAGGTATTTGAAGAAAATCGCGACTCTGGGCGTTCACGTTCTGAAGGAGTTGAAGTTGGTAGCGTATAATAATGTTGTGCTTCAGGGCGTGATTGTTGACTTGGTGCTGTTGAACGCCCGGCCTCCGGTGTGAAGTAACCACGCTCATACTCGTACTCATTAAAATTTCGCCACATTGTGTTTGGATATATATTATTTTGAGTAGAGGATCGGAATGATTCGATTACACTGATTAATTGAATTTTCGCAGCTGACTTTTTGTGCTCCGGAATTGCCCTAAATGATGATAATAGGGACATCAGGAACATTCTGTCCTCATCTTGTTCCAAAATATCCTCCTTATTTTTGCGAGTTTCAATACACTTGTTTAATGTGGTTTACAGTTCGCTTGTGCCATCATCTGACGTTTTTTTCTTTTTTCTTCCGACTATATTTTCTCTCGAGTAAGGTCCTAAAGGTTCTTGATCATTTGTCAAATGTTCTTGTTCAGCAATGTTACTCTCTGTGTTCAAATTACCAACGGTATTCTTCAAAAATAACAGCTGATTATAATAAATATAGGGAGTTTTATGGGAAGCAGCAGATCCGCTTTTAGTATTTTTTAATCTTCGTACTTCTCGCGAAAAGCAGCTTCTTATATTTTTCCATTTCTTTTGAAGTGAATGACCTGTAAATAATGTATATATTTAAATTATTTTTTAATTCCAGATATCTTGGAAGCGGTTGTAAATTTGTAGATTTACATTACTCATACAGACTTGGGATTTCAACTATAGCTGAAATAATAAGAGAAGTTTGTCATTTTATATGGGTTGTACTAAAAGACATGTGTTTACCGCAACCGACAAAAGAAAATTGGTTAAAAATCGCAAAAGATTTTCATTTACGGGTCAATTTTCCAAATTGCATAGGTGCCGTAGATGGTAAGCATGTAAGAATTATAAAACCATACAACAGTGGATCATTGTGTTATAATTACAAACACTTCTTTTCTGTAATTTTGCTTGCCATTTGTGACTCTGACTATAAGTTCATATACATAGACGTTGGTTCCTATGGAAAGGATTGCGATTCAACTATATTTACAAATTCAACGTTTTATCAAAAGCTAATGAACAATGATTTGCAAATACCCGAACCTAAGCCCATTTCATCGACAAACCCTATACCAGTACCGTTTGTTATTGTAGGTGACGAAGCATTTGGACAAACTGACAAAATTATGCGACCGTTCGGTGGATCAAATTTAACAACAAAAAAAAAAAATATTTAATTATAGGCTTTCTCGTGCACGAAGCCATATTGAATGTTCATTCGGCATATTAGCAAACAAGTGGCAGATTTTTCACGGACCTATCAACGTGAATTTAGATCTAGTATCATGCATCATCAAAACATGTTGCGCTCTTCACAAGTATGTCCGAGAAAGAGACGGATATAAATTTGAAGATACCCTGAGCATTCCTGGCTTTGAAGAAGTCCCAAACGGTTTCCAAAGAGCTACGCGACGTGGTGCATCATACAGAGATGTATTTGCTGATTACTTTACAACTGAGGGTCAATTATCTTGGCAGATGAGCAGTATTAATTAATAAAAAATAAATGGCATTTCTTACTTACCTGAGTTTTTTTTTCTTCGTCTGATAATTCTTCACCTCCAAATAACTCCACTATTTCTTCCCACTGTTTTTTCTTCAAATCCCGATTAGCATATTCCTCACTTTGTAAATCCCAAATAGCTTTTCGGGATTGTATTTCCGATATAAATTTATCCGTGTCAAAACTCATTGTGTGCGGCCGTCCGGTTGTTACGACAGTTGCTCGCAGTGTGAATGCTTTCATTTCATTTGAAACCGTGCTCCTATTGGTCGCCGGCGACCGGCAGTTGCCTGTGCGTCGCCACTGCGCGGCGAGTCGCCGAGTCGCCCGGGCAACCGGTGACTAGTGCGTAAACCTATTTAAACTATACAATATTACAGTCGTCGACAACTGAGTCGCCGGCGACTAGTCGACAGTGCGTAATAGCTCTAAGTTATTGAGCACTATTTTATATACTTAGTATATAAGGACGGGGAAAATTTTCCTTCTTTATATAGAAATTCAAGAGATTTTTGTTTCATAGTTTAATTACATTTAACTATAATATATTATGTGCCCTTTTGTTCAATAATTTGTCGCCATCTTGTAGGTAGTGACATAATCCCGTTGCTGTAGAAATCTTGCGATGTTTTATCAAAAAAGTAAACTTTATTTGATATATTCAATACCAGAGATTTGAAGCAATATGGATTTAGTCATTCATTTATAATGGAAATAAAGATAATATTCTAAATTATTTAGAACATGCGACACAATATATTATAAACCTAAATATTAAAAACTAGAAAGCGTTCTCATAGAGAACACAAACAACAAAAGAGGATAATTATTAAAAGTTTTAAACCAGTTTTAAGTACTCAAGCAAATACTGGATTTTTAGGAATGTAGTGTGTATTGAAAGTCTTAAACACATAACTAATCTTTTAGATGAAGGCTTGTTACAACCGTTCTTGCTTTAAAGATTTGATAATATTTATTAAATTACAATTAGCTTGTCTTAATCTACGAGTCTTTTCATGCAAGGTTTTAATTATTCTCGCATGTTTTAATTGTAGAACAGTTTTCTTATTAAGCTCTTGCTTTAAAGATTTGATAATATTTTTTAAATTACAATTAGCTTTTCTTAATCTACGAGTCTTTTCACGCAAGGTTTTAATTATTCTCGCATGTTTTAATTGTAGAACAGTTTTCTTATTAAGCTCCTTTTTAAGCCTTAGCTCTTTCGGTGTGTCAAAAATATAGTCAATGTCGGGGAAGTCATCTAGTGGTGGAGTTTCATTACCATTCGCTAAAATAGTTTCATTGAAAACTGAAACTGATGTGCTTTGTTCTCCAGTTACAGCACTGTTGGTAGAACTGACAACTGGAACTGGTATGCTTGGTTCTGTAGTTACTGTACTATTGTTAGAAATGTCAGATGGTGTTGATGACAAAAATAATGCATTCTGTGGTATAGCTCCCTTACACAATCGTTTCAAACCACCATTTGTGAAGTACAAATCGCTCTCATTGAAATGAGCGGAACATATAACACTGCGTTTTCCAGGTTTCCACCAACTTTCTTGTCGACTGAGTCGTACTATAGCAGTCCAACGGTCCAAAATAACAGGATCAGCAGGAAATCTGTACCAAGCAAACATAATACGATAATAATGATGACTGTATTACACATTATACCTATTCATTATAAAAGTAACTCTGTCTGTACCGTTTTTACATTTTAACCACTGAAATAAATTTGGTTAGTTTTGAATAAAACTGTTTTTTACGGATTTTATCGCGTTTATTTTATTATTTTTATTCCCGACGTTTCGAGTGCTTTTCAGCAACCCATAGCCGGGCTAACTGTGACATCGGGACGTCAAACATCTCAGTCCCCCCCGTGACCATGGGTTGCTGAAAAGCACTCGAAACGTCGGGAATAAAAATAATAAAATAAACGCGATAAAATCCGTAAAAAACAGTTTTATTCAATGTGTAGTGTTCGCGTAAATATAAGAAATTATTTGGTTAGTTTTAATAATAATAAATTAATTAATAAAAACCACTTATAAATATTAGGTAATTTGAACAATATTACAAAAATAAACATTAAATAATATAGAAGTAGGTTATATAATAACTTAAATATATTATATTATAAAATATAGTAACAATAAATTCACATATAAAAAGCTCAACCACGGGGAACTTTATTTTTGTATACGTAGCAACACTAAATGGTGTCATTCATATTTTTAGGGTTTTGGCGGGAACTTGATCGGCGGCGGTTTGCTACTCCTGTATTATAGTTTAAATAATAGTTTGAAGTGGATTTTGATATGTAAAAGTGGTGTGATTTTATGTATTAACTGTCTACGCATGTGAACTATTAGTGGAAACGGTGAAACAAGTGCCCTGATGGTGGTGGATTTTCAAGATAGCTGTTTGCATAGGTTCCTTTAGATACCATCACCAACTGTCAGCTGTCTGCTGGCTCAAGTTACCGTCAAAATATCCCAAGGGCTGCACAATGTGACGCATCAACATATTGTGAAGTAGTGAATTATGAAGGATAATTATACATTTGGAGAAATTATAATAAACCGAATAAAAATACTCAAGACTTGGCTTAAAGGTCTAGATACCAGGCCATAAACTCCAAAAAAAAATCATATTTTTAGTGACTTATTTATGGTTTGTGTTATTTTATGTTGAAATCTTTTAGAAATTATATTATGATTCTTGATAAAGAGTAATTGTGTTCTGTGATTATGATACTTACTGATGGTATGTGATCCCAGTGTCTTTCTTATTTCGTGTAGTATTATTTTTACACAGTGTGACTACGCAAACTGGCATTTTCCTTCGGATTGTGATCAAAATTAATTAAACACTCGGTACGTCCACCTGACACATTTCTTGTACTTATAACTATATTACTATAATTTGTGATTTACTGTACATACAACTTTATAATTTGCGAGACCACAGACCATAGATTACTGTATAACCTAATTCGGGCTCGGGTTAGGGATGTCGATGATCATCAATGTCAAAAATGTTGCCACATTGCAAACATCGAAACATCGATTTCAATAAACCCTTAATCGATTATTAGGAACTTGCGAACCCGCGAAATCAATATCAACTAAATCTTGCATCTTCTCTAAAATATTTAAAATAGTGAATAATTCCGAATTCCTGAGCGCATCAATAACCTAAACATATCATTATGGTGTATCAAATTTAACTGTCAAGTGTCAATTGTAACGTCGCAGTTGTCACTGATATCGCTTTGTTATTGGTGTCGTTGTTGGTTGTCTATTTCTTTGTAGGTTATTTTTTAAAAAATCCGATAGTTGATCTTAAACAAGATCCAATGCACGTTTAGAACAATGTTGGTTCTCATCATCATCATTACAGCCTTTCACAAGTCCACTGCTGAACATAGGCCTCCCCCAAAGAATGCCACAAAGCACGGTCCTGAGCCACCTGCATCCATCGACTTCCTGCATATCTTACCAGGTCGTCACTCCATCTAGTGGGGGGACGCCCTACACTTCGCCTGCTGGTACGAGGCTGCCACTCGAGAACCTTTCTTCCCCATCGGTTGTCGGTTCTTCGAGCTATATGGCCGGTCCATTGCCACTTCAGCTTACTAATCCGTTGGGCTATGTCGGTCACTATGGTTCTACTGCGGATATCCTCATTTCTTAGTTTATCACGCAGAGAAACTCCGAGCATAGCCCTCTCCATAGCTCGCTGAGCGACCTTGAGCTTCCTCATCCGGCCAGCAGTGAAGGACCACGTCTGAGTTCCGTATGTCATCACTGGCAACACGCACTGGGTGTACAGTTTCGTTTTCAAGTTTTGAGGTATATCTGACGAGAAGATGTGCCGTAATTTCCCGAACGCTACCCAACCGAGTTGAATCCGTCGATTGACCTCTCGCTCGAAGTTGGACTTACCTAGTCGGACTATTTGTCCCTTAGAGTATTAAACTAACAGGAGACGACATTGGAGAGCATTCCCCGCTGTCAAAAGTACGAGAGCGCGGATCATTCCCGTTATATAAACTAGTTGCGCCGCGTACGGCATCAGTTAACAAGTAGTCGTAAGCGTGAGTTTACCTCCAGAAAAAAGCCGATTTGCAGTGTGTTTTCTTGTAAAAAAAGATCACAGACCTCAAATTTACAAAAAGACGACGTTACCTTTCATCTTTAAGTATTTATTTTGATTTCAATAATTAATATAAGCATTAAATCATGAAAATTCTGATTAATATAGCTGAGCAGGGTGTGTTGCCAAATTAAAGTATTAATACTATAGTAAGGACTTTTGCACCACTAGGACATAATTAAATTTTGCTTAATTGTAGACAAATGTCGTTGCTCTTTGTTCTTATTACACAAGACAAAATCGTGTTATTGAATAGTCTTAAATTCACTAATATTATTGTGATCTATTTGCAAAACTATATTATTTCAAACAACATTAATAATCTTTAATTGTTTTTAACGAAATGAAAACATCAATTTAAATTGTTTTATTGTATATAAAACATTTTAAATAGATATTTTCATTTCATTTTGTTACGTTATGAAACGAAAAGAAGGGTAATTTCGAGTATATAAAATGGTATCATCAAGGCAATAATAGTGATGTTCACTGTAATCTTTAGTGTCGATGTTTTCATTTGACTATAATTAATACCTTGATATATAATACCAAGGTGTTCTTTAAAATTCTTTTATGTACAATGTTTAAAAAAGATCTTTGGTTTTACAGTTTTCCAAAAGATCTTTACAGGCGCCAAGTTTGGATAAAAGCATGTGGCAATCATATAACCTGGGTACCTAAACGAACAAGCACTATTTGTTCCTAGCATTTTGACCAATCGGTTTTCGTAATCCAATCAAATAATAAAAGGAAACTAAATGAAACTGCTGTACCGACTTTGAAATTATTGGTATAAGTTTATTATTTTGCTACAGGTTTATTTTACATTATGAAGGATAAAATTTAAAACATGTAACAAATCGAAATGGAAGGTTTAGTGAATGATATTTGTTCATTTTAAAATGTTATTTACAAGTATATCGTCTTAAATGGTGTCAACCAAATTGTTGTTTTCAGATGAGAAACGAATTATTAGCGCTTAAATAAATAAATAAGGACAAACAAATAATCTCAGTGTCATATATATAATCTATTATTATTAAATATATACAGAGTACTACACCTTTGTACTGTAGAACACAAAATATTACCGCTTTTTACGACGACATTAATTGTCTTTCAATCCTAAGTAAAATGACGAAAAAAAGTATGTTTTTTATGTTTTTAACAGTGGTAGAGCCACGCGGTACTTTTTGCTGTCGCACGGATGGGCCGGCTCGAACCGGGGTGGTACCACGACCTCACAGAAAACCAACGTGAAGTAGAGGTTCACCTCTGCGTTTCGCTTGGTGAGTGCAGGTGGCCGGAGGCCCTTTTTACTGGAAATGAGGCATTCCATCTTAGTCCTCACGGGTGACAACGCATCTACATTTTGAATTGTAATAGAGGATAGATGTAGATGTCTATGGGCCGCAGCAACCACTTACCATCAGGTGGACTGTGTGCTCGTTTGTCACCCTTATCCTATAAAAAAAAAAAAAAAAATGTTTGGTTAAGCGTAAACTTCGGCCAAGCGATAGCAAATGTTTATTTTTTTAATTGCTCCATTCAGTTGCTGCGTAAAGGAAGGACAAAAACAAGTAAACAAAAAATCACACTTTCAAATTTTTAATATTATATTATATTAGTATGGATTGTCAAGAATGATAGATAAACTTTTGAAACCGGTTTACAATAGGCTTTTTGAGGGTGAAACTATACACTCCCGCTCTCTTTCTTGCTCTAGTAAATAACGTTTCTGAGTGACCAAAAAGGATAGAAGCACAGGAAAGTGCGATTCCGTGCTGCCAGATGTAGTTCAATCCTAAGCCTTAAAACGGTTTAACTCTATAGGTTGGGTAAAATCTGTAAAATTAGACCGTTTAAAACCCCTATACAGATAACCTTTTCGGTTGATCATGACATTAAAAAATGGTAAAAACATTTCATAGACTAGGCATATTATATATTTTTAAGCATAAACGAGCATTATTTCGATAATGATTACGTTCCACATCATGCAAACATTGAACATTAACATGAAACATTAACATTGAACTGGCAAACTTGGTGATGGAAAAATATGCAAGCACTAGAATTAGCTACCTCGCAAAAAAACAGTGATCCCAAAAAGTGTATTCGTCACATATATACCAAACTTATTCACTTTAAAACCCAGTTAAAATATAATATAATACTTTTTCAATTTGTTTTAATTTTGGTAATTTTGTATTATTATTTTGTTACTTATGTATTTTTTTAAATTTACTTTGAATGTAATATTACACATTAAACATTTGTTCATTTTTATTTTATTTAATTTTCTAGTGTAACTTGCATAAAATTTCATCGACATATCCATATCGACAAGGCCCTCGCGCTAGTTGTTTATAGCTTATGCACTGTAACGATGAGACATTTATGAGAGATTTTCAAGGTTGTGTGCGTTTTGCTTAATCGTGTGCTCATATTATGCTGTGTGCGTGCGTAACGACGTGGCCCAATGTTTACGATTTGCTTAGTGTGCTTTACCTCGCCTCCCGCTAGAAATGACAGACTTTTTTGTTTGGAACTTTATGCGCATGGCGTCTCCTGTTAGTTGAATACTCTAAGATTTATCCCAGGTAAACATATGTACTCGTCAACAACTTCGAGCTTAGTGTTCCCAACAACTACCGGCATAGGTGTCACATGGACATTAAACATGATCTTTGTTTTGTCCATGTTCATCTTAAGACCTATCCGTTGGGAAACACTATTGAGGTCATTGAGCATAGTGCTTAGGTCCTCCAGCGATTCTGCCATAAAGACTATATCGTCGGCAAATCGAAGGTGTTAGTGTTAACAAGGAAGGTGCGAATCGTAATTTATTGTAGATGTGAACTATAGTATATGTGAACAATTTAATTGTGTGAACTGTTCTGCTTACAATAAACTTTTATAGAAAGTGATTGGTGACCTAATTTATTAAAAATCTCCCCACATCACTTCATATGTACTAGGTACTAGAGAAGCTATTCCAAACAAAAATTGTACGCTACTCTGTCTTCGCGCAAGCGCGGGAGATTGTAGATTCGCGTATGCGCGAAGACTTTAATCTTTATATAAAAAATTACGTGTCACATTGTTTGTCCGCGATGAACTCTTAAACTACAGTGCAGATTGGTCCAACTTGAGAGATAGGATAGTTCTTATCCCGTTAAGTGACCCTCAATATTTTTTATTGGTAATTTAAGGATTTTTATAGGACAAAGTCGAAGAGGGCAGTACGACGTCTGCCTGACCAGCTAGTTTAATATAAAATAAATATAATAATTGAATATAAAATACTCTAATTTAATCTAAACAAACATATTTCTAAATAAAATGTAATAATAATTAGCTTTTGGAATTAACAAATATTCAATTTATGAAACATTTAGTTTAGTGTACGGATTGCAGTACAGTTCAGTTGAACATAGTCAATATTTGGAATGAGAAATCTAGTGCGTACTACATATATATCGATGGCGGTAACAAATACTACGTCCACATAATACATGTACCCTGACGGGAGCGGGACTACGCCTAAGTCACCCCTCCCCCCTTCCTCCACACCAGCTTATGAATTTGGAGTATATATTATAAAAAAAAATACTGGCAGACTTATTTTAAATAGCACATTTCAAAAATAGTAATTATTTAAACTGTACCCATGTAGCTTAAAAATAAAAAACCGCACCTTGCTTGAATATAATTGCACCATCGTTAAAAATGCATTAAATGCAATGATAAGCTCAAAAATTAACTAAAACCAAATTTGTTAAATGTCGATTGAGTGATATTTTTTTCAACAAATTTGGTTTATCAACCTTTTGCATTTATCATTGCATTTAATGCATTTTTAATGATGGTGCAAATATATTCAAGCAAGGTGCAGTTTTTTTATACTATAAAAAGTACCCAATTCTAATTATTTGAAGTAATATCGACGTTGTGAAGTGAACAAATTTAACTATTTTTTATTTCAAACTACATGGGTGCAGTTTAAATAATTAATATTTTTGAGATGTGCTATTTAAAATACGTCTGCCAGTATTTTTTTTTAGATATATAAATACTCCAAATTCATAGGCTGGGGTAGGGGTGGGGGTGCCGAAGCATAGAGATAATATAGATAGAGTGGAGAAGCCATATGCTTTTCTTCAAGTGGAACTGACGCGCTGTTAGAAAGAGAAAGAAGATGAGAGTTGCTGTCTGTCCTTCTCTAACAACAACAGAGCGCATGCGCGGTATTATTTTGTCATGTTAGGTTAGCTTGACAACATGCGTCGTTAGAGAGAGACAGACAGCAATCTTGATCTTCTCTCTCTTTCTAACGAGAAGTCACATTTGCGGCTGGCTTCCCTACTCTATCTATATTATCTCTATGTGCCGAAGTCGGGGTATCAGAGAGGATGAATCGATGTTGCAGAAACATCGACGACCACATCGATGTTAGCATCGATAGCTCAACGTCGATGTTCGATGTTTATCCTACTCAAAACATCGATGTTGGCTAGTATCGATGTTTTCGCACATGTATTTAATAGGTTAGAATTACGGCGGCTCTTCACGTTGGCCAACATACTGGCGAATGGGTTGGCAAAGATATTGGCCAAGAATTTGTGATCGCGTCCACACGTTGGAAGGTCGTTCAGTTTACTTCGGTGCAGGCCAATGTGTGGACGAATTTATTAAAATGATTATTGAGGCGCTAACGGCTGCTGCGGTTTATTTATTCAAAGCATACCACTACAACGTGAATGTGTGTAAGAAAAAGGTGATCATAAAGAAATGGAATAAAGAAATTTTGTTTGGAAAAAACTGACTTCAACTCCTTGTTAGTTCACGAATACAATATTCACACATACAATACTGTTTATAATTTAGCACAAAGCGTAGCACAGAAGTTATTAGGATAAGAAGGAAGAAAAAGTTCAAAGCAAATAGAAAAAACAAACAATAGCCGGACGCAAGCGTCATACGTCTTATCGTCACAGTGATATATTCTTACATACTAACCGCGTGGCGGGTGCGCCGCTTCGATGTCTTCAATCTTTTGTTCGATGCGTTATCGGGGCGTCTTTACTAATCAACGACTTGATCACGATTTCTGCGACGATACGACACGACTCCAAGGTAAGTTTTATATTACTTATTTATTTTTGTATTTTATTTTAATTTTAATTGTGTAATGTAGATTGTGTAGTTGTAGATTATTAATTTTAATTGTTTATTTTTATTTTTCAGATTACTGACGCCACACATATAACCATAGACTTAAAATATATTTACGCCAGTATATTCTAAGTCTATGCATATAACTCGATGGTTGCCGCATTTTATAAAAACGCCGGCGGTATCTAGTCTGAACGCGCGATGAACTATCAATCATCTAAGATATATCTATTATAAAAGCTTATTCTACGTACATTACACTAGTTTGTTTCACGTCAATACATGCAGTAATACCGAAGTTATTACTACGAGAAGTTGGAACCAGTTTTTCATATTCAGTGACTTCATCCCTCGCGTCCTTTTTATTGTTATTACAAGCTTTTACTAAACATTTGTAGGTGTGTGGGTGGGTTGGCATGTAGTAGGTGTGTGTTAATTTCACATAATATTACAAGTAAGATTTGAACCACTTCTCGATGTGTGATTGAGTTGAATTTGTATACCGTAACTTCAGTGACAATGCAGTAATATTATAGTATTATGCTGGTATCGTGTTGAGTTCTGGGGTATTCATTAAAACGGCATTAACAGTGATGAACTTTATATTGATATGCCACCACCAAAGTAATAAGTATAAAAGATAGTGCGCAATAACAGAACTGCTTAAAAACTTAAAATTAAGTAGGATTCTATAAATTTACAAAACTGCGTTGTTAGCGTGGATAGCTATAGACATAATGCTCTGTGTCCAAAGACTAATATTATGCTCTTTTTATGCTTTGGCGGCTTGGCGTCTCACCGGCGACACCACCCCCTTGCGGAGAATAATAAGGCTAAATAAAGGTAAAAAAAGTTCTAAATATCTAAAATATTTCTAAATCTTACGCATCTGCCAAATCTTGTCTTAACTACTCTAGTATCGGATGGCGTAACTGTGTTATTAGTGGTAGGTTGGACTATAGGAGGAGGAGTATTAGCGGTTGCTAGGGTCACAGGAGTAGTAGTTTGTTTGTCTGATTCATTATTTTCAATGTAAGCCGGCTTCACACGATCAATGCTTACAGTTACCTTTCTACCATTGACGTCTAAGGTCAACGTTTTGTCTTTTCTCTGAAGAACTGCGTGAGGACCCGTATACGGCGGTTGGGTATAGGTTGGTATGGGCACCTTGCTGTATCATCACGAAGAAAAATGTTGAAAAACGATGCGAGATCCTTGAAAATAAATGTAGACGGCCGCGTGTGGTGATATGCAGAAATTGGACGTAATATTTCCATTTTCCTTTTTAAATCTGCTACGAAGTCCATTATATCTGCAGGATTTTTTCTAAATTTTTGAGGCGCGATTAGCTCACCTGGTAAACGCAGCGGTTCTCCATACACCAGTTCTGCTGCCGAGGTTTTTATATCCTCCTTGAGAGTGGTTCTCATTCCTAGAAGGACGAGCGGTAATGCTTTCGTCCAGGTATTAGAGTGACACATTAGCGCAGCCTTAAATTGTCGGTGCATTCTTTCAACCATGCCATTGGCACATGGATGGTAACCAGTGGTTCGGATACGTTTCGTTGCACAGAGGTTCATTAGACGCAAGAATAATGCAGATTCGAGCTGTCTTCCTTGGTCAGTGGTCACAATATTGGGTACTCCAAAACGCGATATCCAGCCTGCAACAAAAGTTTCTCCAACTTCTTCAGCAGTTATTGATGTTATAGGCCATGCTTCCGGCCATCGCGTGAACCTGTGGATCGCAGTGAGACAATAGGTGTAAGCGTATGAATGTGCAAGTGTCTGAACCATCCAGAAGGACCGTTGAAATGACCAGTGGGTGAAATTATATGGTGCGTCACTTTACTACGCTGGCAGCAGCAGATATGAGCGAGCCCACATGCGGGCAATCCTTCTTCATATCTGGCCAAACATAGCGCTCCGACACTAATTTGACTTAAGTTGTGCAATTTATTAAAAGCAGCACGACGAAAAGGATGTGTGAGAAATGGTCTTGGTCGGCTAGTCGAGCTGTCACATGTAACTGTTACCGAAGTGCCAGGGATGGTGACTTTTTCTAGTCTCAGTGATGAATTCTTCTCATGTTCCTTTAATTCTGAATCCCCTTCTTGAGAAACCGATAATGTGATATAGTCCTCTTCGAGGGATATCGACTCGATTCGAGACATTGTGTCTGCCACGATGTTGTTATCTCCCTTTATCCGCTCGTCTGTCCAAACGCCATATTCTGGCGTGTCAAATTATATGCGCATCTGTCTAACTCCATAATCTGGCGTCGTTTTACCGCGAAGTTTTAGAGATCAATGCATATCTGTTCTACTAATCCTATCTCTCTCAACTTTACTGCAATCAAGAGAATGGAACAAGGATGTAATAAAAGTCCAGTCTAAAGGTCACAATACGGGACTGAATTGTAAACATCCCAATTTTTTCTTACGATTTAGAGTAGAGCTAAGTGAGGCCCATGGTTCTCGACCTTGTCGTGAACAAAAAATGTATGAATAAGTTTCTTTGTTTTAATTATTAATTGTTAAATATGCGTTTGACGTACAAGTAAAACAAGTAGTACTTGGAATAAAGGCTTTTATTTATAATTATTACACCTTTAATGCAGAAAAATGGGGAAAAACACTTTTCTTACTTTCACTTTCAAATTAGTATCACTTTCGAAGTAAACCTGTATTCAAATTATACATAATCTGATAGCTTATTTAATAAAGTTTCTATTGATATATGATTTTATTACCTTTTATACAAAATGTCTTGGAAATAGTCATTTTAATGAACAGCGGGAAGTAGTATGGAAGTACTGCAGGAAGTGCTTGACAGAGGCGCCATATTGGCCAAAATGGCCGCGACGGACGAGTGGTTAAATGTCTGGTATCAGTCGAAAATTGACTTATAAAAGACAACTGATTTAGCTGTGTGGGAGGTAATTTCTCTCAGCGCTGAATGAAAGCGTGCACCAAAGGTTTATGGTCGGTATATATCGTCGCATGTTGGACTTCTAATATATACCTAAAATGTTGCACACTCTCATACACAGCAAGGAGTTCGCGGTAACACGCGGGCGATTCCGACTGTTTAGCAGTTAATTTCTTGCTAAAATAAGCGAGAGGATGCCAATAGTCTCCTTCTTTTTTCTGCTGAAGACATGAACCTATGTGGGTATTTGAGGCATCCGTAAAAAGACCTAACTCTTCGTTGCAATCCGGGTATCCTAGGACAATTGCTTGGGACAGGCTCCTTTTGCAGTCTTCAATTTCCTCCAGCTTAGATGTCCATAGGAATGGTTTAGCAACTTTGCTGTTTGTAGAGGTCATGGCATAGCGGTGCTTGGTGTTTGGCTGCGTCGGGGAGAAAACGTCAGTAATAGTTTATCATCCCCAAGAATCTTCGCACGCCTTGCACTGTTTTAGGCGGTAGGTATTCCACTAAGGCATGGATTCTTTCTTCGGGTGGTCGTGTAGCTGTTGCGCTGATCTTATAGCCTAAAAAGGTTACTCCTTCTGCAACGAAGATGCATTTGCTTGAATTGATAACGACGCCGTATTCATGCAGTCTTTGGGACAATGCCCTTAAATGCTGCTCATGTTGATCTCGGTCTATTGAGTATACGAGTATATCATCAACATACGCAAAACAGAAATTGAGTCCTCGCACAACTTCGTCAATAAACCTTTGAAATTTCTGTCCAGCGCTCCGAAGTTCAAAGATCATGTTTTTTTTTTATAGGATAAGGGTGACAAACGAGCACACAGTCCACCTGATGGTAAGTGGTTGCTGCGGCCCATAGACATCTACATTTATCCTCTGTTACAAATCAAAATGCAGATGCATTGTCACCCGTGAGGACTAAGATGGAATGCCTCATTTCCAGTAAGAAGGGCCTCCGGCCACCTGCACTCACCAAGCGAAACGCAGAGGTAAACCGATGATACCATCTTCACGCTGGTATTCTGTGAGGTCGTGGTACCACCCCGGTTCGAGCTGGCCCATCCGTGCGACAGCAAAAGCTGCCGCGTGGCTCTACCACTGTTAAAAGTGTAACTCAAATAGACCGAAGGGAGTTATTATAGCGGTTTTGCACACATCGGTAGTATGCTAAAATGCTGGATCTTGCTAAGTTCTGGCAAAAATCTCCTAAAAGACGAACGGGGTATCGATCTGGTATGGTCGTGCCATTTAGAGCGCGGTAGTCTCCGCAAGGACGCCAGGTGGAATCCTTTTTCAGTTCTAAGTGTAGTGGTGACGCCCATGAGCTGCTGGATGGTCTTGTTGTTCCTACACGAACCATCTCTTCAAATTCTTTTTTCGCAGCAAGAAGTTTTTGAGGTGCCAGGCGACGTGCGTGGGCAGTAACCGGAGGACCGTCAGTGGTATTAATATAGTGCACTGTAGAATGCTTCAGATTCCTAGGTGCTCCTGGAGGTCTACAGATGCTAGGAAATTCTGCTAAAACATTGGCAAAAGGCGAGTCAGAAAGCGCGACCACTTTAACACTTGCTGGTCAAGACTTGAAATAACAGCGGGAGCAGACAGTCCACTTTTTCCATCCCGTAGTTTACCTTCTGAGCAGTCTGGCAATAAATGGTAGTATGCCAGAAAGTCAGATCCGATGTTACCAGTAGCAACATCTGCAATAACGAAACTTTTTTTTTATAGGGGAGGGGGCAAACGAGCATGCGGCTCACCTGATGGTAAGTGACTACCGTCGCCCATGAACAAGCGCACCACAAGGGGAAATGCAGATGCGTTGCCGGCCTTTTAAAAAGGAAAAAAAAAACTATATTTAAAATCTCTTAGACTTAAATCTAAGCTTACTTGTACTAGGCCATAAGTTTTTATATTGGTGCCGTTTGCTGCAATTAGTTCATATGGGTGCGGCTGTTTCGGACCTTGCACATATCGTCGAGGTATGCAACGTAAGTCTGAACCTGTGTCAATCAGGAATTGACACTTGGTGCAGCGGTCTTTAACGAAAAGACGGCGACCTTTTACGGGGCAATCAGTATGCGTCGCATTTACTGATTGCTGCTGGAGTTTGCCTGATTGGGACCGTTTGGTGTTTGCCAGGAACATGGCTGTATGCATCTGTGGGCTTTGGATGAAAATCTATTGTGATACCAACAAAACTGGTTGTCCCTCGTTCTAGATTGTGAACGGCTTCTGCTATGGCTCCGGTAACGTTTATTTTTACCCGTGCCTGCTGTGAGACTAGCGACGATGCGGGTTAATTCGTCTACCTTCTGGTGGAGCATCTTAATTTCAACAGATGTCGAAGGAACAGATAAAGCTGTGCCAAGAGATTGATCGATAGCACTGACCTTGTATGCCAATGTTCTTCATCATCATTACAGCCTTTCATAAGTCCATTGCTGAACATAGGCCTCCCCCAAGGAATGCCACAAAGCACAATCCTGAGCCACCTGCATCCATCGACTTCCTGCATGTCTTACCAGGTCGTCACTCCATCTCGTGGGGGGTCGCCCTACACTTCGCCTACCCGTACGAGGCTGACACTCGAGGACCTTTCTTCCCCATCGGTTGTCGGTTCTTCGAGCTATATGGCCGGCCCACTGCCACTTCAGCTTACTAATCCGTTGGGCTATGTCGGTTACTCTGGTTCTACTGCGGATATCCTCATTTCTTAGTTTATCACGCAGAGAAACCCATAGATCTCCATAGCTCGCTGAACGACCTTGAGCTTCCTCATACGGCCAGCAGTGAAGATTTAATCCTTAGAAGACACAAGTTTGCGCGTTTACCGCTCAAGGGGGGCAAACGAGCATGCGGCTCACCTGATGGTAAGTGACTACCGCCGCCCATGAACAACTGCAACACCAGGGAGGGAATTGCAGATGCGTTGCCGGCCTTTTAAAAAGGAGTAAGCTCTTTTCTTGAAGGTCCCTAAGTCGTATCGGTCCGGAAAAATCGCTGATGGTAATCGATTCCACAAGGAAGTCGTGCGAGGAAGAAAACATCTTCTAAATCGCACAGTGGTGGACCGCCAATCATCCAGATGGTGTGGATGGTATCGGGAGTTCTGCCGCGATGTGCGTTCATGAAATTTGGCGGCTGGGATTAATCCGAACAATTCCTCAGAGCACTCCCCATGGTAGATGCGAAAGAAAATGCAAAGAGATGCAACATCTCTTCGCAGCGCCAATGAGTCGAGCCGATCGGAAAGAACTCGGTCGTCGACGATTCGAGCCGCTCTGCGCTGGATGCGGTCAAGTGGAAGGAGCTGGCACTGGGGAGCCCCTGCCCAGAGAAGTAGACAAAGAAGTAGTTTCCCGAAAGCTGCCCAGCCGAGTTGAATCCGTCGATTGACCTCTCGGTCGAAGTTGGACTTACCTAGTCGGACTATTTGTCCCAGGTAAACATACTCGTCAACAACTTCGAGCTTAGTGCTCCCAACAACTACCGGCATAGGTGTGACATTGACATTAAACATGATCTTTGTTTTGTCCATGTTCATCTTAAGACTTATCCGTGGGGAGACACTATTGAGGTCATTGAGCACGGTGCTTAGTTCCTCCAGCGATTCTGCCATAAGGACTATATCGTCGGCAAATCGAAGGTGAGTGATATACTCGCCATTGATGTTAATACCGTATCCTTTCCAGTCCAGAAGCTTGAAAACGTCTTCCAATGCAGCGGTGAAGAGTTTCGGGGATATAACGTCACCCTGTTTTACACCTCTCTGCAGTTGGATAGGTTTCGTACTCTGGTTCTGTACTCGGATATCCATCGTTACCCTACTGTACAAGCACTTCAGCACTTCGATATACCGACAATCAACTTGGCACCGTTGAAGGGACTGCAGCACCGCCCAAATTTCGACGGAATCAAAGGCTTTCTCATAGTCCACATACGCCAGACATAGTGGCAAATTGTACTCCTCGGACTTCTGTACAACTTGCCGAAGGATATGTATGTGGTCTATGGTGCTAAAGCCCTTTCGGAAACCGCCTTGTTCGGGAGGCTGGAAGTCGTCAAATCTGCGCGCGAGACGATTCGTAATGACTCTCGAAAACAGCACGTAGACGCGGCTCAGAAGGGAAATCGGTCTGTCTTCAAGAGAGCGTTGTCACCTTTCTTAAAGAACAAGACCACCGCACTTCTGCTCCACGCCTCCGGTGTAATGCCACCATGGAGGACGGAATCAAAGAGCCTCTGAAGGACTTCCAGTACCGGTTTTCCACCCGCTTTCAGAAGCTGTAATTCCATTCTCGCCTGGGGCCTTGCCGTTTTTAAGGGGCTGGAGAGCCATTCTAATCTCGGTCAGACTGACGTCCAGGATATATTCGGAATAGTGTCGGATAAGACTCGCTCCTGGAACGTTACTCACACTTGCGTGTGGCTCCAACGATGACGTGTACAGCTGCCCATAGAACCTCTCAATCTCACTCAAAATTTCAGGTGTTCCGGAAACGATGCTGCCACACTCGGTCTTCAGCTTTGACAGTTGGCTCTTTCTGGCAGACAGATCTCTGGCAAAGACTTTGGAGCCTTGGTTACGCTTGATCGCTTCTTCAATACAAGCTGTAGAACCTGTGAAGTTGCGTAAGTCCCGCCGCATGCATTTGGAGATCTGTCTGTTCAGTTGCCTGTATGCTGTCAAATCTGTTGAAGAATGTAGCTTCATCTCCCGTGTAAGAGCCATGAGATTAAGAGTGTGATCGGAGAGTTTTTGTGTTCTTCTGCGGCGGGTATTGCAGAACTGAGCTCCGACCGCATGGACAGTTTCCACGAGCTTGTAATTCATATCGTCCACTTCATTGCAGTCATATAGGCACTGAAAACGGTTTTGTAACTCGAGCTGAAAGGTTTCGGGACTTTGGAATAGAGCACGAGGGGGACGGAGCGTTGACTTCATTAGACGAGACCTCTCCAACTTAACGTTTAGGTTCAGTGTGCCTCTGATCATTCGGTGATCGCTACCAGTTTTAACCCTCGCGATCACAATCACAATCTTCTCATCAGTCCTCAGGGTGCGTGCGTTGTATGTTGCCAGGTCGAGTCGTCTTAAGTGGCAACCGAACCTCCACCGGAGATTCTTAGCACCCCCTGCCCCACCGTTACCATGGTCGCCACCGTAGCCAGGAATAGCGGGGCCGCCGGGGACTGGGGGCCGTCTCTTTGTTACATTCATTCATAGGGCGGTATTTGCCATAGTTGCCACGCTTGGTGAGCGGGTTAGCAACCGCAGTTTTTTTATTGTATTATTGCTGTTATCAGGAAGATGCTGCTGCCCATCTCCTGCCTGTTTCCCTTTGTCGCCTTTTACGACACCCACGGGAGGATATGGGGTAGTGGATATTCTTAACCGCCACTACATGCCGATGTTAATTGGGGATTAATTTGATGAAGTTTATCAGCTAAATCCCCAAGATCTTCCAGAGAAGCTTGTTTTAGAGCAACTAAAATGCCCTGTTCTTGATAAGGCAGCCTGCTCATCCATATATATAGTTGGTCCGGAAATGATGAACCTGCAAGTGTTTTAAGATGTCGAAAGAAGGACAATGGCTTCCTGTCGCCTATCTCCTCTTTTTCTAACAATCTTTTAACCTTTTCATCATAGGACTCTGAAAATCGTGTAATTAGTGCATTTTTAATGTGGAACATGGCTGTATCTTTGGTGGATCAGTTATGATGTCCTCCCCTTCTACTGCCTACTTGGTGTCTAGTTGGGATATAGCATAAAAGTATCTAGAGGTTTCTTCTGTAACACCATTTATATGGAACTGGGCCTCGAGACCAGCAAACCAAAGTGCGGGACGGTCAGGAAAGAAAGGAAGAGCACGATAGTTACTCTGTTTACTGCAATATTTTCTTGGCTAGTAGATGAATTATCTCTGTTATCAACCGTATTCTCCATGGTAACAGAATAATTATTATACAATCAAACTTAATATTAATATCTTATTAAAATATTCCTTAAATTTAAGTGCAAAAGCCTTATAATTAAATGGAATATTATGTTCTAAGATGTTTACATTGAATCACTACTCAAAACATACACAGAACATAATATACTTTAAAACTTATTATACAAAATAATGTTAAGACATCACAACACAATATGCAGATAATTTTAATTAAAGTTTAATAGTATTACTACTTAAATTTTTTATTCCAATTGTATTATTTACTTGTCAGTAAATAATACAATTGGAATAAAAAGTTGTTAAGTCATTTATTTGGTAAAGCAAGCATATATAATGCTTATAGTTTGAACTTAATTGATGGTTACAATTTATATGCAGTCTAAGTTAAGTTATGTTCTATATTAAAGAGAACTTTATGCATAAGGCAAGTTATTATTAAATAGCTTTTATAAAAATTAAATTATCACTAAGTTGAATGAGCTTAAATCAAATAATTAGGAAGCACTGTGCAATAGTTTCCGCCGCTTTTTATAGCAGCAATATTTTTTTTTTGTAGAATAGACCCTTTTTAATGTAATTATGACTTAACTATTATAACCTTCTCAGTACCACTGTACGTATTCAACTGCCGGGCGTGTCAAGTGTAGGCGTTTTTATATTATGACTCGATTTTAGAATTAATGCAGGTACCAGCTCACTTTTTAACACTAAGAGATGCCGTTGCACAGCACGGTCCACACCGATACAATTCAGTAACGGCTCACTTTCTTATATCTAATGCATGTCGTTGCACAGAACGATCCACGCTGATATCATTCGGCACCAGCTCACTCTTTAACTCTAAGAGGTATTTTTTTATAAGATAAGGGTGAAAAACGAACACACAGTCCACCTGATGGTAAGTGGTTGCTGCGGCCCATAGAAATCTAGATCTATCCTCTGTTACAGATCAAAATGCAGTCAGAGCATATAGGCAGAATTGGCGAGAAACTAGTTCGCCTTCCTTCGGGAACCCGTGCATTCTGGTCTCTCGCCAAGGCTGTCCAAGGGAATTTCTGTAAGCCATCACTACCATCTCTGCACAGGGAGGACGACTCACTGGCCCAAGACGCAAAAGACAAAGCCGACATTTTAGGCTCCCTTTTTGCGTCCAACTCGACTCTTGATGACGGGGGGAAAACACCGCCGACCATCCCGCGTTGTAAGTGCTCCATGCCGGATGTGCTGTTCTCACAGCGCTCGGTTCGCAAAGCACTTCTCTCTCTGGACATCCAGAAGTCGAGTGGGCCTGACGGAATCCCGCCAATTGTGCTGAGGATGTGTGCTCCGGAGTTGGCACCAGTCCTAACGCGTCTTTTCCGGTACTCCTACTCCCAAGGCGTAGTCCCGAATTCATGGAAGACAGCTTTTGTCCACCCGATACCTAAAAAAGGCGACCGCTCTGACCCGTCCAACTATAGGCCTATCGCGATCACCTCCTTGTTCTCCAAAATAATGGAATCCATTATTAACTGCCAGCTCATCCGGTACCTTGATTAGACTTAGAGCTTGATCACCAGCTGATTAGACTGCCAATACGGTTTTCGTCGGAGTTGATCAGCTGGTGATCTTCTGGTCTACCTGACCCATAGATGGGCTGAGGCAGTAGAGTCCAAAGGGGACGCGTTGGTCGTTAGTCTGGACATTGCGAAGGCCTTCGATCGGGTTTGGCACAAAGCGCTTCTTTTGAAGCTCCCTTCCTATGGGCTTCCCGAGAAATTGTGCAATTGGATCACCAGCTTCCTTGCAGACCGGAGCATCAAGGTCGTTGTAGACGGTGCATGTTTTGACTACAAGCCTATTAACGCTGGTGTTCCACAAGGCTGCGTGCTGTCACCAACGCTGTTTCTTCTGCATATCAATTATATGTTGCTAACTGGTAACATTCATTGCTATGCGGATGACAGCACTAATGATGCTCTACACACCGGCCGTGCCAATATTTCTCGCGAAAACGTCGCTGAGTACCGGAACAAACTTGTCTCTGAAGTCGAGTCTTTGCTGGACAAAGTCTCGGCGTGGGGGCGACTAAATCTAGTCCAGTTTAATCCTCAGAAGACACAAGTTTGCGCGTTTACCGCTAAAAAGAACTTCTTTGTCGTATCTCCTCAGTTACAAGGCACTCCCCTAGTTGCCTCAGCCAGTATCGGAATCCTCGGCGTCGACATATCGAGTGACGTGCAGTTTCGTGGTCACTTGGAAGAGCCAAATGGCCAAATTGGCCTCTAAAAAGCTTGGCGTGCTCAGCAGAGTGGGACAGTATTTCATGCCGGCACACCGCCTGCAACTTTACAAGACGCAGGTTCGGCCTCACATGGAATACTGTTCCCATCTCTGGGCAGGGGCTCCCCAGTGCCAGCTCCTTCCACTTGACCGCATCCAGCGCAGAGCGGCTCGAATCGTCGACGACCGAGCCCTTTCCGATCGGCTCGATTCAGTGGCACTGCGAAGAGATGTTGCATCCCGTTGCATTTTCTTTCGCATCTACCATGGGGAGTGCTCTGAGGAATTGTTCGGATTAATCCCAGATAATTCGCCAAATTTCACAAACGCACATCGCGGCAGAACTCCCGATACCATCCACACCATCTGGATGATTGGCGGTTCACCACTGTGCGATTTAGAAGATGTTTTCTTCCTCGCTCGACTTCCTTGTGGAATAGATTACCATCAGAGATTTTTCCGGACCGATACGACTTAGTGACTTTCAAGAAAAGAGCGTACTCCTTTTTAAAAGGCCGGCAACGCATCTGCAATTCCCTCCCTTGTGTTGCAGTTGTTCATGGGCGACGGTAGTCACCATCAGGTGAGCCGCATGTACATGTATTAACAGTGGTAGAGCCATGCGGCAGCTTTTGCTGTCGCACGGATGGGCCGGCTTGAACCGGGGTGGTACCACGACCTCACAGAAAACCAGCGTGAAGTAGAGGTTTACCTCTGCGTTTCGCTTGGTGAGTGCAGGTGGCCGGAGGCCCTTTTTACTGGAAATAAGGCATTCCATCTTAGTCCTCACGGGTGACAACGCATCTACATTTTGATTTATAATAGAGGATAGATGTAGATGTCTATGGGCCGCAGCAACCACTTACCATCAGGAGGACTGTGTGCTCGTTTGTCACCCCTATCATATAAAAAAATGCTCGTTTGCCCGCTCTCCTATAAAAAAAAACTTCACGCTGGTATTCTGTGAGGTCGTGGTACCATCACGGTTCCAGCCGACCATCCATGCGACAGCAAAAGCTGCCGCCTGGCTCTACCACTGTTAAATATTTGGTGTGGACCGTGGACCGATACAATTAAGTAACGGCTGACTTTTTTACATTAACTCACTGTATATTGCTCACTATATTCATGCAATATCTATTACATTTTATTCTTAAAGATTATCTACAACAGAAAGGAGTTATCATAATAATAATTGTTATGATGATTCTTAAATAATATCGAAAATAATATATAATAATCATATAAATTACTATTGTATTTTTCTCACGTATGTATATTGAATTAACATTTTAATGTATCTCTTCCTTCATATATCATTATTCTAGAACAAATATGACTTAACTAGAAACTAGAACTACATATATTAAAAGGACAATAATTTAGAGCAATACACGGAATAATAGGTATTTTACTCCGAGTCACTGGAGATTGGATCATTTTGGAATACCAACCAAGGCTGTATTTTATCTACCGGGTAAACTCCGACGTATACCGCTTTACCTTTCTTTTTAGTAATGGGAGTGTCTTGAACCTCATATCGATCACGACCCAGAATTTTTTTTATTCTGTACGGGCCGGAACATTTCGGAACCAACTTTCTGGCTTGGCCTGGCGCCGTATACATCTCTTTCTCTATACGAATAAGATCTCCTATTTTATATTGCGTAACTTCTTTTCTTGTTTTATCAAATCTGTTCTTTTGTTTCAGTTGTTCAGAAGAAATTCGTTGTTCAACGTCGTTGCGAATTTCATCTCGGTTTTGAAGTTGCCGAGATTCAGCAGCTACACTGTTCATAACGCTATCGCAACTTCCCGTAGGAACCACCCCAAATAAAGTCTCGGCATGAGTTTTCCCAGTACCTTTGTTAATTGTGTTGCTTAATGACCATTGCACTTTAAAAAATACGGTATCCCATTAATTTCCAGGACGTCCATGATTAGCAGAAGCGAGCGACTCTCCGAGAGTTTTATTATTTCGTTCAATCTAGCCGTTTGCTCGAGGTGTAGCGACCGCATTTAATATGTGTTAGTGTGAAGCTGGTACCGCGATCTGTAGTTAACCGCCGCGCCACCCCGAATAATCCAAAGTATTCTTCAAAAATTTGGATACTCCGTGATTGCAGAAGTAAGACTACTTCTACAATCACGGACAGCCTTAACATATATTATATATTTTGTAAAAGAATCAATGATTGTCAGTATATATTGATTACCTTTTTGTTTAACAAGAATGGCCCGCAATGATCTGCATGTCTGGTGTCAAATGGTTTGCTTACCTTTTCAATAGGATGAAGCATTCTTTCCCTTGGTCCGGCTGGAATTTTATTATGAGCGCATTCTAGATAAGCCTTGCAATATTTTTAGTAAACTTTCTCATATTTTTAAACCAGTAGATCCTTTTGATACGTTCGTATGTCTTTTCAAACTCAAAATGACCGTTATTGTCATGATTCATTTCTAGTATTTACCTTCTTACAGATTTAGGAACTACCCAGAGTAACGTTACGGTATCGTTCTTTTTGACGATTCTATAAAGCTTGCCATTTTTTAATGTAAAGTTATTCTTAATTTCAACAACATGCTCATTTTGAGGATCTTGCAATACTTTTACTATACGCTGCAGTTCTGGATTTGACAATTGTACTGTTCCCAACCAAGCATCATTATTTACGAAGAGTACGTCAATTCTGTTTTTATTATTGTGCACATCAGTTCTAATAGGATTCCGGTTTAATGCGTCCACGTGAGCCATTTTATTACCAGGTCTATATTCGATTGTAAAATCGTCAAAAATCATTCGAGTGTAAAATTTCTCTTAACTTATTAAACGCATCCTTTTTTTCTTCTCCAAAACGCCAACCAACGTCTTTTTGAGTGAGGTTTGTCAACGGTCTTGCAATTACTGAAAAATTCCTAACAAAGCGCCGTAAGTAACTCGAAAGTCCTACAAATTGACGAACCTCGTGTACACTTTTGGGTTCTGGGAAATTTGCCACGGCTTGAATTTTTAGATTACCTGGTGGTATACCGTCCGACGATATTTCATATCCTAAATAATTTATTTGCGTTTGGAAAAATTGACATTTTTCAAGCTTCAAAGTAAGTTATGCATTACGCAGAAGTTGAAGTACCTTCTCTAATTTTTCTGTGCCCTCTTTTATGGTTTTAGAAGCTGTCAACAAATCATCCATGCAGGCGAGGGCCAGGTGTCCACCAGATCCCCGAAGCATTCTGTTAATAGCTCGCTGAAACACACTTGGTGCGTTGGCCAGTCCAAACGGCATTCGGTTATATTCGAAAAGACCGTCAGGAGTGACGAACGCAGTTAAGTGTTTGCTATCTTCAGCTATGGGGATCTGATAATAACCAGATGCTAAATCCAAGTTTGTGAAGTAGCTGTTACCTCCCAAACAATCCAATTGGTCTTCAATCCTCGGTTAGGGATATTTGTCTTTTAAAGTTTTTCGGTTGAGCGCACTATAATCGATGCATAGGCGTTTCTCACCGTTTTTCTTATTAACTAGAATCACTGGACTTGCGTAACATGAATTGCTTTCCCTTATTATACCGTGTCGTAATAGATCTTCTACAATAATTGTTAAATGCTCTCATTCTTTGATCGACATCCGATAAGGATTATACACAACTGGAGTGTCATCATTGATTGATCTGAGTCAGATTCGGTTCACCTAATTCCGATAAATTGAGGGCAAAACAATCTCTATATTTAGAAAGAAGGACCTGGAACTCACTTAACTCGGAAACGCTCAATAAAGTTCCGGTTTTAACTTTATCGATTAGTAGAGGCTCACGGCTATTGGCAACATCTGTTAAATCAATGTATTGGTACATTTGCTTCATTGTGGGCCCACCCTCTAGCTATAACGGTATTTTCTTTTATTGATATCATATTTTTACTAATATTTGTAACCATTAGGTAGCCGTGACCAGCAGTAAATTTGTATAAACCTGGAAGGATCATGAACTCATTATTTAAAATTAGTCGATGTCCACTCACAACAAATAAACCAACTGTATAATTCGGCTCAGTATGAACAGAAATTGGAGACGTGGTACAACTATGTATTAATGAATTTGTATTCTTATAAAACTTTTTATTTGCACAAACATTTTGTTGATCAATACAAAGTACTTTATTGTTCGTTCCCGTTCGATCCAATTGTTCAATTTGCTCACCTACATCAGTTGAGGTACTGGAGCTAGAAGGTCGCTTGCGACAATCCCTGGTTATGTGGCACAACCGATGGCAAAAACCACATTTTTTAAGAAGCTTTGGACATTTTACGCTAACATGACCTGCATCGCCACAATTAAAACAGCGTATGCCTTCAGAACCTCTCATTGGGTCAGTTGCGTTTGTAACTTTACTACTCCGTGACTATGGTGTTTCTGATAATTTTCCTTTTGCAAGTGGGTCGTGCTATGAGGAATTGTCCTCAAGTAAGAAAACAGTTTTTCGGGTTCTTCGAACATGCATGTACTTGCGCCCGTTACCCATGCGTACAAATTTATCATCAATAGCGTGTATTCAGGGGCGTAGCTACCGCCGTATCAGCCGTATCAATGATACGGGGCCCCCGGGCTACAGGGGCCCCCAACGTGTGTAAGCAAAAACTCCAAGGACTTCTAATGGGACAGGAAAGGCTATCACTATTCTCTAAAGAAGTAAAGAATTTAGTAAAACTGAAATCGTCTTCAGCTATGTTCGCCGAACAAAAGGCACGAAAATTAAATTGTTTGGCTAGCTTAGTTCCTAGGAGTATTTATTGTAAGTAATAACTCATAAGCCCGTGTAGTGGCGGGTAAGAATACTCACAACCCCATATCTTCCCGTGGGTGTCGTAAAAGGCGACAGACGGAAACTGAGGCAGAGGATGGGCAGCAGCATCTTTCTGATAACAGCAAAACAACAATAAAAAAACTGCGCTTGCCAACCCGCTCGCCAAGCGTGGCAACTATGGCAATATACCCCCATGAAAGTAACGAAGAGATGGCCCCCAGTCCCCGGCAGCCCCGCTATTCCTGGCTAAGGTGGCGACCATGGTAACAGCGAGGCAGGGGGTGCTAAGAGTCTCCGGTGGAGGTTCTGTTGCCACCTACGACGACTCGACATGGCAACTTATAACGCACGCACCCTGAGGACTGACGAGAAGGTCCTGGAGCTAGAAGAAGAGATAGACAAGTTGCACTGGAATGTCATAGGATTATCCGAAGTCTGAAGAGAGGGGGAGGTCACGGTAATCCTCGAATCCGGCAATTTGTTCTATCACCAGGAGGGCGACCATCTGTCCCAAGGAGGTGTCGGATTTATCGTCCACAAGTCTCTCGTTAACAACGTTGTAAAGATTGGGAGTGTGTCGACGAGGGTTGCGGACCTTATACTCAGAATCACCGAACGGTAATCGCTGAAGGTTATACAGGTTTACGCATCAACCTCGGTACACGCCGATGAGGAGGTGGAAGAAATGTATGAGGATATCTCTAGAACAATGCATTCCTCCAAAACCCACTATACGGTGTTAATGGGAGACTTCAACGCAAAACTAGGCACAAGAGAGAACGGTGAGCTGAAAGTAGGGAAATTCGGAATAGGGCAACGGAACCCAAAGGGCCAGCAGCTGGCGAACTTCATGGAGAAAGAAGGACTCTTTATGATGAACTCTTTCTTCCAGAAGCGGCCCCACAGGAAGTGGACCTGGTCGAGCCACGACGGTTCGACAAAAAATGAGATTAACTTTATTATGACGACCAGACGACAACTATTCAGTGATGTCTCAGTGATCGCGAGGGTGAAAACCGGCAGCGATCACCGAATGGTGAGAGGCACACTGAACCTAAACGTTAAGTTGGAGAAGTCACGTCTAATGAAGTCAACGCTCCGTCCTTCTCGTGCTCTAATCCAAAGTCCAGAAACCTTTCAGCTCGAGCTACGAAACCGTTTTCAGTGCCTAGAAGATTGCAATACAATGGACGATATGAATGACAAGCTCGTGGAAACTGTCCATGCGGTCTGAGCTAAGTTTTGCAAGACCCGCCGCAGAAGAAACAAAAAGTCTCCGATCACACTCTAATCTCAATGGCTTTTAGACGGGGTATATAGCTGCAGTCTTCAGTAGATTTGACAGCGTACAGGCAACTGAACATACAGATCTCCAAATGCATGCGGCGGGACTTGTGCAACTTTAATTCTGCTCGTATTAAAGAAAAGATCGAGCAGAACCAGGGCTCCCAAGTCTTTGCAAGAGATCTGTCTGCCAGAAAGAGCCAACTGTCGAAGCTGAAGACCGAGTATGGCAGCGTCGTTTCCGGGACACCTGAGGTTTTGAGTGAGATTGAGAGGTTCTATTGGCAGCTGTACACATCATCGTTGGAGCCACACGTAAGTGTGAGTAACGATCCAAGAGCGAGTCTTATCCGACACTATTCCGATGATATCTCGGACGTCAGTCTGAGCGAGATTAGAATGGCTCTCCAGCATCTTAAAAACGGCAAGATCCCAGGCTGGATGGAATTACAGTGGAGCTTCTGAAAGCGGGTGGAAAACCGATACTTGATGTCCTTCAGAAGCTCTTTAATTCCGTCCTCCATGGTGGCACTACTCCGGAAAGGTGACAACGCTCTCTTGAAGAACTACAGACCGAGTTCCCTTTTGAGCCGCGTCTACATGCTGTTTTCGAGAGTCATTACTCCCGAACAAGCCGGTTTCCAAAAAGGCTTTAGCACCATATACCACATACATACCCTTCGGCAAATTGTACAGAAGTCCGAGGAGTACAATTTACCACTATTTCTGGCGTATGTGGACTATGAGAAAGCCCAAAGACTTTCAATCAAAATTACGTCGAAATTCGGGCGGTGCTGCAGTCCCTTCAGCGATGCCAAGTTGACTGTCGGTATATCGAAGTGCTGAAGTGCTTGTACAGTAGGGCTACGATGGCTATCCGAGTACAGAACCAGAGTACGAAACCTATCCAATTGCAGAGAGGTGCAAGACAGGGTGACGTTATATCCCCGATACTCTTCACCGCTGCATTGGAAGACGTTTTCAAGCTTCTGGACTGGTAAGGATACGGTGTTAACATCAATGGCGAGTACATCACTCACCTTCGATTTGCCGACGATATAGTCCTTATGGCAGAATCGCTGGAGGACCTAAGCACTATGCTTAATGACCTCAATAGTTTTTCCCAACGGATAGGTCTTAAGATGAACATGGACAAAACAAAGATCATGTTTAATGTCCATGTCACACCTATGTCGGTAGTTGTTGGTAGCTCTAAGCTCGAAGTTGTTGACGTTTATGTTTACCTGGGACAAATAGTCCGACTAAGTAAGTCCAACTTCGACCGAGAGGTCAATCGAGGGATTCGACTCGACTGGGTAGCGTTCGGGAAATAACGGCACATCTTCTAGTCAGGTATACCTCAAAACTTGAAAACGAAATTGTGCAACCAGTGCGTGTTGCCAGTGATGACATACGGAACTGAGACGTGGTCCTTCACTGCTGGCCGGATGAGGAAGCTCAAGGTTGCTCAGCGAGCTATGGAGAGGGCTATGCTCGGAGTTTCTCTGCGTGATAAACTTAGAAATGAGGATATGCGCAGTAGAACCAGAGTCACCGACATGGCCCAACGAATTAGTAAGCTGAAGTGGCCATGGGCCGGACATATAGCTCGAAGAACCGGCAACCGATAGGGAAAAAGGTTCTCGAGTGGCGGCCTCGTACCGGCGGATAAAGTGTAGGGCGTCCCCCCACTATATGGAGTGACGACCTGGTAAGACATGCAGGAAGTCGATGGATGCAGGTGGTTCAGGACCGTGCTTTGTGGCATTCCTTGGGTGAGGCCTATGCTCTTTAATGGACTTATGAAGGGCTGTTATGATGATGATGATGATGATGAACTAGTGGAATTAGTACTTTTGCCGTTGTCGTGATAATTGACGATAATTTATGTGTACATAGAGAACTGAAGACCATTTTTATGTATATGTTTTTTATTCCTTTATTCGTTTTTTCATTCCTTGGACTTATGAAGGGCTGTAACGATGATGATGAATAACTTAAAATCAATATATAATAATTTGAATTCAATGCAAGCGTTTTTGTTCCTTTTATGAAATCTTTACTCTTCATTGGGGCCCCCCAACAAATTTTGATACAGGGCCCCTCGAAGGCACGCTACGCCACTGCGTGTATTATACCTCGAACAGCCTTTCTACCGATAATTTCACATTTATTTAGTAAGGCAATTTTGTCATAATAATATTCATCAAGGTACTGACCGATTCTGCAACGTATTTTTAACATTTTCGTAAGTAAATCTCCTTAATTCTCGTTGGAAAGAAACGTAGCTCTCAGCTTACTGACCCATTCATCCCATGTAAAGCACCTGATACCAGCTCTTAACAAGGCCCGTTAACTTGGGTAACGCAAAATGACATATTTGCCTATCATCCCATGAGTATATTTTAGCACACTCGCTCACTTTATGAATCCACCATTCAATTGGCTTTGGCTATCTACAGAGAGATCCAATTCTAGTATAACATTAAAATTTGTCGTTATATTATTAGAACACATCTGTCCTCCAGTAGGAGCAACAGGAACAGCATTTGAGCTGCTTGTTAAACTTGAAGTAACTGGTGGTTCCATAACATAAGGTAGGGGCTGAGGGTTCACACTTGAGTCATTATGGGGCATATCATTTAAGTTAATTCGTCTCTGTGGTGATACTGTTCGAACCCTGGTTAACGGCGGAGTTCTAATCGAAACGCTCCTATTACGATTTCTACCTCGAGATCGATTTTCATTACTATGTCGAGATTTACGATGGTCTATTAGGTACTCAAATTGTATGAGATACTGCATGTTTGTTTTTGTCGAATTCTCGTGCTCTCTCAATTTTTGCTGAGTGGCCAAAGACGTGTGTGGTTTGGCGTTATCATGATGAAAGACCACTCCTTTTCTGTTGATCAATTCCGGCCGTTTTTTCTCAATTTCTTGCTTGAGTTTTATTAGCGCAGTAGTTTGTCCGTCCATCCATCCCATCGGACTATGAGATTGAGGGAATAGAGAGTGCACTTGTGCTTGCGCATACACTCGTGCACTACTGTAATCCTGTCTTGCCCAGATGGCTAGTATCCGACTCCTAACTGAATATTAATCAACCCCTATCCCCTATTTAGATTACAATCAACTCAATCCTTAAATTCACGCACCGACATAGATTTTATTTTTACTAAAATTGGGTACCGATGGAGTACCGGTTCCTTGGATGTCCTTGAGCCCAACATCTAGAGTAAGATACGTAATAATAATAATAATAATAATTTCTTTATTTGCTTAGAAACACAGTATTATAAGCTGGTACAAGTTTAAACAGAGCGCATATGTTTCGCCATAATGAAAATAGCATGCAAATAACACATTGAGTTTTAAAATATTATAATGAGAATACATGTCAATTCATACTATTAATATAATAATTATTACCAAATATGTCAACAAATAAAAATTGAATAAAATAAGAACTTAAAACTATATTAATCTATGTTAAGTTTTTGGTATAGAGAAATGAATCTATGCTATAAAAATTTTTCTGACTTAGCCATTTGTACAACCTGTGCTTAAACATATTGATATTGAGCATTTTAATATCTCTGGGAATCTTGTTATATATTTTGACACCCATACAGAGGCAACTTTTTGGATACTTATCCGACCTTGGAATGTCATTATATATCAATCTGTGAGGACCTCTCAATCTAAAATTATTAACTTTGTTAAATAATTCTGTGTTTTTGTGTACAAAAACCGCAACTTCATAAATATAAAGTGATGGTAGTGGCAATAATTCTAGACTTTTATACAGTGGTTTACAGGAAACGTCAGGTAAAACTCCACCTATGGCTCTAATGCATTTTTTTTGAGCTATAAATGCTCTGTTTTTGTCCGTACTGTTGCCCCATAGTAAAATGCCGTAGCACAATATCGATTCTATGTAGGCGCGATAGGACATAATAGCGGTTTTTTTGTCGGTTACGGTCCTAACACGTTTAAGAGCATATACGAACTGATTAATTCTGTTACACAAATGGTCTATATGTAATTTCCAGTTCAAGTTCTCGTCAATAGTTATACCTAAGAATTTCAATTGTTGTACTTTATTTATCTTTGTCACATTTAGATTAAAATTGTGCTGCTTATGTTTTGATTTATTGAATTGTATATAATATGATTTGTCAAGATTAATATTTAAATTATTTGCTTTAAGCCATTCGATTATTATGTCAATAGTATTATTAATGTCACATTCATGATTTTGTAAAGAGACATTGTTTTTAGATTTGTTAGATGTAACAATTATGGATATATCGTCAGCGTATAAAGTACATTGATGTTTTGTTACTTCTGTTATGTCATTAATGTAAAGTATGAATAGAATGGGTCCTAGTACACTTCCTTGTGGGACACCAGAGTGGCATTCTCTATATTCAGACGAAATAGAACTAATTTCATTATTAAATATTTTTTTGAGGACAACTTTTTGTTTACGCCCACTTAGATAAGACGATATCCATAATAATGGGGGTCCTCTGATTCCGAGAGATTCCAGTTTGCTCAGAAGAGTTTTATTTACACGTACACACCTCCATCAAGGTACTAAATCATTTTTCGGTGATATGAAATAAAACAAGTCAGTAATCATGTGAGATCATTGAACGGTGCCAGAATATGGTAATATTTTTTTAAGTATTTTTTTTTAAGTATTAATTTTCCAAACACAAATATGAATGCAGTTCGAAATAAATTTATTAATACAAATACATTTACCACGTATAAACGTGGTAGAGCCATGCTGCAGCTCTATTAGTAGTATAGTTATAGCACGAATGGGTCGGCTCTACCGGGGAAGGACCACGCTCTCTTAGAATACCAGCGTAAAATAGCAACTTAACACTGCTGTGTTTCGTATGGTGAGTGTAAAGAACCGGAGACTCTTTTTACTGGAAAAGAGGCATTCCATCTTAGTCCTCACGGGTGACAACGCATCTGCATTTTGATTCGCAAACGAGTATAAATGTAGATGTCTATGAGCCACAGCAACCACTTACCATCAGGTGGACTGTGTGCTCGTTTGTCACCCTATCCTATAAAAAAATATTGTATTTTTTTAAATTTTAACAATTTTTAACTTGAAAGCTGGTAGAAGGATAATGAAAATACCAAAGTAAGCAACAAGTGTTATATTTAATGATATTTGTGGCCATGACAGGTATATTTTGTCACATTCATTCATTTAATGGAGCTTAACCCAAACACACGATACATCATCGTACAGTAATAATTGCTTATGAGTAATGCACGCTTATGGCATTGTGGCATTAATCAGTTCATAATTTTTGCATAGATAATCATAGTCACTTTAAATTAACAATAAATAATTTAATTTATTAACTCAATATGTCTATATCAACAGATCTACCAGCAAAATTCCATATATACACAAAAAAGGTAACGAGGCACAAACACTAATTGTTATTGTTACCTTCTGTAAAGGAAACTTCTAGAAATCAGGTAGATCGGAAACATTTGCTGGTTTTTTTGCATAATTGCAAGATTATTTTAAATTTATATGTATTATTACCCGTATTGAAAGAATATCTTAGCCCGAATTGAATACAATTAAGATTTATGATAAAGTACCAACTTAAGACATTTTCCTCAATGTGTGTGGCAATTTGAAGGTGTTCAAGTTGATATAGATATATGATACGTTATTTAATAATACATAATACGTAATAAACCAATTTCTACAAAGTAATATAATTTTATTAGTCTGACTACCCTTAAAAATGAAAAAATATTTTATTGGTTACACTTTAGGGCTGCCAGATCGTATAAATGTAATACAAAATGTGTATTAATTACGATTATCTAATATATCCAATTCGTTTAACAGATTGCCTTATATAATTGGATTGGATACAAGAATAAAAAGAAACTGCGAAATTTAAAACGTCGCATAATTTACTTGTTTTGTCCAATTTAAATTTTACCGTTAAAGTTTTTTTTTTCCTTGAGACTAGACTGATCCCTGGAAATTTATCAATAAAAATAAATTATTTAGTTTTCCTTTACTGTGAGTCTTATATGACAAAAATTTTATAAGTATAGTGTTTACTACTACTAAATAAAAAACAGTTTTGTTGGTTTGTATCTTGTATCGTGGAGGCAGTTTACAAACATACATTGCACAAGGTAAAACATCCAGACCCGGAACAATTATTTGTAGGCCGTACAAATACTTGTTCCGTGAGGGATTCGAACCCGCGGCCCCCAGCGCAACAACTCATTGCTAATAGGGCTATATTTGGCAGTGGATTTGTGATGGGCTGTAATAATGATGATTATGTTGAGGTTTTTTTATAGAAGAGGGGGCAAACGAGCATGCGGCTCACCTGATGGTGACTACCGCCACCCATGAACAACCGCAACACCAAGGGAATTGCAGGTGCGTTGCCGGCATTTTAGAAAGGAGTAAGCTCTTTTCTTGAAGGTCCCTAAGTAATGATGACCTAGCAGGAACTGGCAGCCCTGCTACACACAAAACCACGAACGCATTTTTAGTTCTTGCTACTGATTTTGAATTGTTGATTATGTTTATCAAATTAAACAGTAATTAATTTAAAAATAAATATAGCAATGACTATGATTTCTCATTCATGATTACAAATACGCTACATTTACCACAGCCATAGATGTAATTCTTAAATCTATGAGTTATATATAATATGTAGGACAAGGAAACAAACGTTCGACAATGACAATTGTAAAAATATACAACGTACATTTGGAACTTTCTTATTGTTAAGGGTATGTATAATACAAAGTTACAAAACTTGATATTTTGTTGTTATACATCTAAAATCTAAATACGCGTAATCACTTCATACAGTAAGGCACGAACATTAATAACAATAACCTAACCTAAGTATATAATAAATCACTCATGCACATTGATATGCCATAGCTAATTATTTTTACAATAGTCTTATTATATGGGTATATTCTTATAAAAATTCGTAGTCTATTTTAGCACCACACAATGGCAGAGAAGACATCACGCAACAGAGTACATAAAAAAAGGAATTATGTTACAATAAAAATAGCGTTTAATTGCGACACTGTTGAACGCAGCTATTAAGTTGTTTAGAAGTGTAACGCTTATCTCAGGGGTTCCCAAGCTTTTTCAGTTTGCGGCGCACTTACAGATTTAGTATTTTGTCTCGGCTACTAGGTACAGAAATTGAAACATTCACAATATGAAGATGAGTTTTTATATTATATCGACACACTTTAATACATATATTATTTAAGAAAAATAGGAAATTACAATGGCAACTTAGTCAATGTGACATGTGAGCTTGGTGATCTCCACACATTTTTTGAAATCGCGGGATTGAAAAAATGTGTGGAGATCACCAAGAAATTAGTGTAGCGGTAGCAACTTGACACCGCTACACTCATTTCTTGCTCCACTTTGATTTTTATTATTATTATATTATTTCTATATTATATTTCGATATTTCTTCTGTATTACAGCTACAGCTGAAAATCTGGTTTATGTTGTACCCACGAATATTTAGCTTTAGTTTCCGGAAAATGGTGAACAGGATCGCCTCACGGCGCCCCTCTTTACTTTCTAAGGCACACAAGGACGCCGCGGTTTACAAGCTTTGGGAACTTTGGGGACCCCTCGCTTATCTGTTCTAATCATAAAGTACATACATTTGGCATCAGATCATATTATTTAGGGAATTAATTCCAGTCAAAAATCGACTAATTTTATAATTCGAGTCTTTGTACTTTCATCCACTAAACCTATAATTAAATGCATTTTCCAACTAGTGTGAAGCTCAGTTCAGCCTACGCTATACTATTCTGTTTCTGCTTTAAAGTATAGAACATTGTTTCATTATCAAGCAATTCAATTATTCTTTATAGTATAGCATAGTGTGGACGTTGCCCAAAAAATCAAGAGCGATTTTGTTGTGTTATATAATATTTACTAGATTCTATATATTGTAGTGTTTCTGTTGTCTGTACTGAGCTTAATCCACCATCTCCATGTTATTACTTTGTTAAAAATTGATAGAGGGATATGTTTCCGCTTTTTATATTATGCTTATATGTGCTTATACGCAATACATTGAAATATTAATGATACACAAAGACACTAAGGCACCTAAAACTATAGGCAGTCTGATTGTAGTAGTGTACTTAAACCACTTGCCACCTTTTTTTGAACAAATATAGTATTTTTCCCAAAGAAGATGCAATAAATATAGAACTTTTGGGAAATTAAAGAAAAAAACTATTTTTAATCTTTATGTACTTTTCCATAAATATTTGTTATTGCTTTTCGCTTTGGCCATCAATGAACCTTTAAAATAATTATGGGAATCTGAGCAATTTAAAATCAATTAAAATAAATTATCAATTAATTTTTAATCAAATTAATAGTAACACGCTCTATTTTTTTCTCCTTTCCATTTTACATTCATGTCGGAAAAATTTCTTTCCGTAAAACTTACTTGTTCCAGACTTCCAGTCACAGTTAATATAAAAAAGCGCGACAGTTGAATTAGGGATAAAAATATAGTATTTTTGGTACTATATAATTTTTCTATAATATATAGTACAATTGAGTGAAACATAGCACGATACTATATATTATAGTATGGGTGGCAACCCTACTAAACACTGCTAGGACAGTCACGACACTGACTTGCATCCGCAGATTCGTTGTCGTTCATTATCGCTGACACAAAATGACGTAGGTACCTACCTAATTTGCTAACGTCGCGTCGTTGTGTATCCTTACTACCAGAGAAATATTAAATAAATTTTATGATTCCCAATGAACAATCCATCTCTCGATTTATGCATTGTTAATTTAGGAATATATAATTTCAGTATCAGTCTAATTCATATTATGTTGTATTAGAGAAGAATAAGTTTTAAAAAGATGGATAAAAAATCTTATAAAAATATTTTAATGACTATATTATGTAAAAATTTTGTCAAATGTCTGTTACCAATGATATGGACTATGATATGGGTATGTCACATTTTTACTATAATCTATATAATTTTTAAGTACGATTGAGGTACATTTTTTTTAAATATTTTTTACACAGTAATATAAATGGGAAGCCCACTGATCATATAAGTACGATGGCAAATTATAATTAACATAGTTTGAGTGACATAAGTCACGACTATTTCAAATGACAACAAAATAATTGTGATGTTAAAATTTCTATCTAACATTTAGATTCTTTACAAAACACTGCAAAATTCGCCACCTGCTTTGTTAAGATTTTCCCCTTGTTAAAATATTTAACAACGTACTTATAATATACCCTGTCTTTTTAATTAATATTCCCAGGTACTGGTCGTTACATTAAATATTTATGTTTTTATCATGAATAATATTTTGTACAGACATGTACCTACTATAGTTAACATAGTCCACAGACTATAATAAATTTTACCGAACGGTATTAAGTCTCCTGCAACATTACCATTAAAAATCAGACTTTTGGTGACGCCGTAAGCTTGTTGCGTGATTTTTCCCACCTACTAATGCAGTTTACGGGATAGCAAATCACAGCAGAGAAGAGAAGGAACCCGCCGGACACGTAGAATGATATGTCATAACTGTGTGTTAAGTCCATCAGGGCACCTGTAAAAACAAATTCATTTTATTTATCCGAAAATCATTATGCCAAGATATGGTTAACGCTAAGCAAGTTTCGGGGCGCAGGTTCGCAGAAACAGTAAGCATTAATCTGACATTTTATTGTATTTTAATGAAAAAACATGAATGTATACTTTTTCAGCTGTATGTTTTTTTATGTGTTATCTACCTCATAATTTTTTACTGGGTGAACCGATTTCGAGGATTTTTTTTTATATTTAAAAGCTGGTGCTTCACATGTGGTCCCCATCAATTTGATTAAGGTCTGACTTATAGTTTTTGAGCTATTCTTAATAATTCATATTGAAGTCGGTTGTACAAAATTTTTAATTTTATATTATAATTACTGGGATCGGGAATCTAAATTTTATAAGTTAAATATACCTTTATTTCTACATTTCTTACATCTTACTTGTATTTGAGAAGTAGAAAGGTAAGATACTTATACGTACTTATTTATACCACAGAATAAATAATTGTTTATACGTGGTAGAGTCACACTGCAGATAGGTATACTATGGTTATAGCACGAATGGGTCGGTTCGACCGAGGTAGGGCCTAGCTCTTACAGACTACCAGCGTAAAATGCTGCTATGTTTTGTATGTTGAGTGTAGAGATTCGGAGACTACCCTTTTCATTGGACACGAGACATTCCATCTCAATCCTCTGGGTTGACAATGTATCTACATTTTGATTCTTAAATGAGGATAAATGTGGATGTGTATGCGGCCCAGCATCCACTTACCATTAGGTGGGCTGTGTGTTCGTTTGTTACTCATATTATATTAAAAAATCTTATATAGAGATTAAATTAGGAGAGAGGAGGAAAGGTATTAGTTTAGCCTTTATTACTTTTCCGTATGAACAGATACATCTGTTGACAGACACAAACCGAGCTGTCTGATTTGTTTCGACGGTGAATATAGCTACGTGAAATTCATTCAATGACCCGCAACCGCGATATATAACGTTCAACGTGGGATTTTGGCACAGTGCCGGTGCAATAGTTACACGCACCGAAATATACTGGCGCCAGTTATTATGCAATTGTGTTGAAATTGTTTATCAAATTTGTTGCTATTTTTAAACTTTATTTATATTAAGAACCCGCCCCGGCTGCGCTTGGGCGTCTATCTCATCTATTAATGTCATTATGTCATCATTTATATTTAAGATAATTATCAACGACCATTTTTTAATGAATTATTCGATTTCACAAAAAAATATTCAAGCTTTTCGGATAAAATGGAGCTCACGGCATTGCTCTGTTCATGAAGTTTCATCAGGTTTTTCGAAGATTAGCCAGGACAGACAGAGAGACAAAATATTATAAAATGGTTATTCATGTCTTAATGGCGTGCAATTAACCCCCTCATCTTAAAACACACAGATACTTCACTTTTATATATTTTATACATTATTACACGCACGCACGCACGCACGTACGTATGCACGCACGCACGCGCACGCGCACACGCACACGTACACGCACTCGCACACGCACGTACGCACGCACGCACGTATGCACGTACGCACGCGCACGCGCATACGCACACGTACACGCACTCGCACACGCACTCGCACACGCACGTGCGCACGCACGCACGTATGCACGCACGCACGCGCACGCGTACGTGCACACGCGCACGCACACGCACCATAGAGGACGAAATTAAAGAGCTTCCGAAGGACTTCAAGTACCGGTTTTCCAACCGATTTCAGAAGCTCCGCTGTAATTCCATCCTCGCCTGGTACTTGCCGTTTTTAAGGTGCTGGAGAGCCATTCTAATCTCGCTCAGACTGATGTCCGGAATATCATCGGAATAGTGTCGGATAAAACTTGCTCTTGGATCGTCACTCACACTTGCGTGTGGCTCCGACGATGAAGTGTACATCTGCCCAAATACCTCTCAATCTCACTCAAAATTTCAGGTGTCTCGGAAACGACGCTGCCACACTCAGTCTTCAGCTTCGACAGTTGGCTCTTTCTGGCAGATAGATCTCTAGCAAAGACTTTGGAGTCCTGGTTCCGCTCGATCGCTTCTTCAATACGAGCTTTATTAAAGTTGCGTAAGTCCCGCCGCATGCATTTGGAGATCTGTCTTTTCAGTTGCCTGTATGCTGTCAAATCTACTGAAGACTGCAGCTTCCTTTCCCGTCTAACAGCCATAAGTTAGTGTGTGATCGGAGAGTTTTTGTGTTTTTCTGCGACGGGTCTTGCAAAACTTAGCTCCAACCGCATGGACAGTTTCCACGAGCTTGTCATTTATATCGTCCACTGAATTGCAATCTTCTAGGCACTGAAAACGGGTTTGTAGCACGAGCTGAAAGGATTTGGGACTCTGGATTAGAGCACGAGGGGGATGGAGCGTTGACGAGATCTTTCCAACTTGACGTTAAGATTCAATGTCTCTCACCATTCGGTAATCGCTGCCGGTTTTCACACTCGCGATCACGGAGATATCACTGAACAGTTCTCGTCTGGTCGTCATAATCAAATCGATCTCATATTTTGTCGAACCATCATAAAGAGCCCCTTTTTTCCCATGAAGAAGTGAAGGTTAGCTGCTGGCCCCTTGGGTTCCGTTGCCTTATTCCAAACTTCCCTACCTTCGGCTCGTTTTTCGTTCGTTCTTGTGCCTAGTTTTGCATTGAAGTCTTATTCTATTGAAGTATTATATCTTCTCGTCAGTCCTCATGTGGCGTGCGTTACATGTTGCCCGGTCGAGTCGTCTTACGTGGCAACCGAATCTCCACCGGAGATGCTCAGCACCCCTGCGCCGCCGTTACCATGGTCGCCACTGTAGCCAGGAACAGCGGGGCCGCCGGGGACTGGAGGTCGTGTCTTCTTAACTTTAATCATGGGGGGTATATTGCCATAATTGCCACCCTTGGAGAGCGGGTTGGCAACCGCAGTTTTTTTCTATTGTAATTTGCTGTTATCAGAAAGATGCTGCTGCTCATCTTCCGTCTCAGTTTCCCTCTGTCGCCTCTTACGACACCCACGGTAAGATATGGGGTAGTGGGTATTCTTACATTCACGCATAAATAAATAATTTCTGTTATAATAACTCACCAGCAATAGGACTGCCCAAAAGAGCTCCAAATCCTTGGAAGAGAAGGAATAGACCAAAACAGTTGGTCAATTGCTCTAGGCCGATATATTCCACGACTAGGATTGAGCGAAGTGATGCGAAACAGGCTGCAAGAAGAAAAAGAAACAGTTAATGTGTGCAGTTTGGGAAAGTATCTATATTAACCACCGGAAATTTCTTTTAAATTGCTCTTATAAACCATGTAACAAACGTTGTAAACTTTACAGATTCGCAGCAGTGGACTGGTTAATCCTTACGCCGTCACTTACTTGGACACATAATGTAGCAAATTAAAAGACAATTGCCGGGACTCATCCATTATCATTTAGCATTCCATCTTAGTCCTCACGGGTGACAACGCATCTGCATTTTGATTCGTAATCGAGGATAGATGTAGATGTCTATGGGCCACAGCAACCACTTACCATCAAGTAGACTGTGTGCTAGTTTGTCATCCTAATTCTATAAAAAAAATCTTTAGAGTTGCCATCGCGAATAAAAATACATATTTATTTATTATATATTATAATAAATATATATTTTGAAAGTTTATGAAAATCGTCATGTGGGGGTCATAAGAGATGATAGAGGAAAACAAACCAGAAGATAGGCAGCAGCTACTTTCTAGTAACAAAAAAAACTGCGGCTGCTAACCCATCTGACAAGCTTGGCAAATATGTTAAATATGGGGAATATTTTAAATAGTATATTATTAGTATACATGCCAAAAAGATTACGGGAAATGTCTACATCAGGTGGAATGCGTAATCGTATTATCTCTGCTTTTGTAAAAATAATCGAAATTACCAATAGAAAGGCCGAAGATAACGCAGTATGCGAACTGGAAGGCATCGTTGTAAAAGAGTCCACTCATCATTGTAGCTATTCCACCAGCAGAAAGAGCAATATTGTTCAGCCACAAAGGCGACACTTTTGGCATGGAAGACACGACACCGCAAGCAATACGTCCAATTATATTCGCAACACCGATAGCTGACACCAACATCACGCTTGACCCCTTGCTCAGTCCATTCGCTTCTGCTCTTTGCTTCACGTACATGTATGGCACGAAGAATCCTAACATTGTGAAGAAACCGCTAACGGCAAGGATAATGAAAGTCGGTGATCTGAAGAGGCTGACGTCCAACATAGTTGCAAGCGCTCGTCTAACAGCTTCTGGGCAAAGGCTGCACTTTCCAGATTCATCCTCTTGAGCGTCCTGCTGGGTCGGAACATGAGTGACCGCCAAATGGTAACCGAGCGATGTGCGGGACGTGTACTGTGGTAATCTTGCAAGACTTGCTCCGAAGAATATATCGTCACGGTACAAAGGTCTCGCTACTAAGTCGGCGTGAGAACGGCGTGGCCTTGCGTCCGCTGGCATCACTTTGATGGGGGTAGCAATTAAAGGCTCTGCGTTGTCAATGTTGCTATTAGAGTCCTCTTGTTCATCTTTTTCAGCCACCGCTCCGGTGATGAACATAGGTTTGTTTGTGAGATTATGTTTGATAGTTCCAGCTGTGGCCGAGGATCGTCTACCGAGGTGGGAGTTGCTTCCTCTAAAGATTTCTTCCGCAGTAGGATAGCGAGTGTTGTTGGCGACTCCCATCCACGTGTGTGGGCTCACTTTGTTCGTGAATCTCATTTCTGGTGGCATTGAAATACCCGAATCAAGTTTGCTATGTAGCTTGAGCATTGAATTTAATTTTTCTACAGCCTCTTCATGTCGGCGGGCTGTATCATCTTCTTCTCTTTGGTCAGCGAGCGTCACTCTCACTGGTTTAATAGGACGGAACATGGCGCCGCATATTAAACAACCTAGTGCAACTCCTGAAAATTAAATAAAATGTTTAAAAAATACAAATTACTAATAAGAAATCACAATTTTGATATTATTAGCAATTGGACAAAATAATTACAAATTAAAAACTACGTATAACTAACACTGTGAGGTAATTACTACTGTGAGGTCTTATTTGTGTCAATTAATACAATAAAAATCATTACAAAACCCGCGATATCATTCATACCATCTGGTGCGATTTACCAGAAGTTTTATTCCTTTCCGATTTTTCCGGACCGAAATTGCTTAGGGACCTTCAAGAAAAGCGCCTAAGCTTTTTTAAAAGACCGGCCTTCGATTCCCCTGGTGTTCTAGTTGTTCATGGGCGGTGGTAATCATACACCAGGTGAGCCGCATGCGGGTGAGCATGCATATAAAAAAACACTAACACATTTTTTTCCGAAAATCAATAATTTTGGTTTTGATTGAACTTATCCAGATTGGCAGCTGTTTGGCTGATTTCCATTATGAAGGGTAAGAAATCTGGTATAACTACACGATGGACATTTTATCTGTTATCAAAAAACAACACGTCTGTAGCTTTCTCTGTTTAAAGCGGGTTGCAGATGTCTATGGTAGTAGCCATTTATATATTATACCATTTGATGCTCGCTTGTCGCTAATATTATAAAAAATAACATTTACATTAACCAGTAGGGCATTCATTAAGTGGTCGTTAAAACGAACGCGTTTCCGAATTGTGTAAACGACGGGCAGATAGTAAAGATTAGCACTTCCGGTGCGGCTGACCTCGGTTTTATTGTTATCTCATGTGACTGAACATTTAACCATGTGGGGCATTGTTAAATTACGTCGTAATATATTATTGAATACAATTATTAAGTGTATTAGGTACCTACTACTAATTTTTAAAACTTATTAAGCGTATCCAATGTTAATGTGAATAATCTTTGTCGTTTAAGGCAAACATTCAACCATAGTATAGTGGTTCGTGATGAACTTTTGGGTTATTAGTTATTACTGTTTTATGTTTATAATTATTGTATTAATAACATAAAAATTAAAAATAGATAAAGGTAATTTTACGGTGATTAGCTTCAAAAATAAAGTATATTCTCATGAATTCTCTTATGAATAAAACTCACCAGCATTTATAAGCATAGTGGTCCTCCAGCCCAGTTGCTCAATAAAGATATTGGTCAGAGGCGCGAATATGAAAGTTCCAACTCCAGAGCCGCACAGCGCCAAACCCGTGGCGAGGGCACGCCATCTCTCAAAGTAAAATCCGACCGTTAGCACTGCTGGCATGTAGATCATACAGAAGCCGATACCTGAGAAAAGAGTAATTAAAAATGCAGGTTTCTATTGTTTTTGAATAAAAGTTTTCAAGCTTTTGCCTTGTGATGGCAAAGTAAAAGATCCAATATAGGAAGTTCAAACGACTTTCAGATTTGACGACCAGATGTACAGTTAGATGTCAGATTGGAAACAGAAAGGAACATTAAAGATGCGAGGTATTACGAAGTGTAATCACCAATCCGTCAAACGTGTCTATTACAGCAGCTGCCAGCTATGGGAGAGCTTAATGGACAGACTGCTTGGTGTTCTTAAATGGAAAACTTTTAATTATAATCATCTTCATCTGTCACTCAGAGGGCTAGGCAGAGACTGTGACAGATTGTAACACACCTTTCTTGCTTCATTCAAATCCATATATTATCTACGTGTCCATGCTCGTCAGTTATGAGTACTCTTAATTTAGCCCAAGTTCAATATATCGCAAATTTGATCGAAAAACTTCTGTGTAAGGCGTTCCTTGCCGACTCTACCACTCACATCTACAGCATAACAGCTTTGCGAACGATATTAATATCTTGGACATTGAGTTATATGTACTACGTACTAGAGAAGCCATTCCGAACAAAAATTGTGCGCTACTCTATGTCTTCGCGCATGCGCGGGAGATAGAGTCGCGTATGCGCGAAGACTTAATTTAATACAAAATAAGATATTAGTATAAAATAAATATAAAAATTTGATATATCTTAATTTAATCTAAACAAACATATTTCTAAATAAAATGTAATAATTATTATTTTATGGAATTCACAAATCTTCAATTTATCTACGCAATATTTAGTTTGTACGGATTGCAGTACCTACAGTTCAGTTGAACTTAGTCAATGTTCGGAATGGCTTTTCTAGTACGTAGTACAAATATACTATATATATATATATATATGTGTGTGTGTGTGTGTGTGTGTGTGTGTGTGTGTGTGTATGTATGTATATATATGTGTATATATGTATGTATATACCGTTATGGTAATTTTTAAAATACGAGGAAATAAGGCTTCTATTTTTATTTGAAATTATACCAAATTGAATGTTATTTTTGAGCAACAACTACGCAAACAACAGTGTTTTCCTCTGTATTATACGATTCAATTGACAACGTTTTTGCCGAAAAAGCGACCTTTACGAATGTGTGCGGGCGTAGTAAAATAGAGGCGTTGGATATTTTAGAATGGCAATCAGTTAAAATATTGCATTACCACGCATTCTGAATTTCACAGATAATAGAATGTTTCAATTTCTTTTTAATTAATTTTTCTTCACTATTTCCTTATATTACTAACTAGCTGTGCCCCGCGGTTTCACCCGCGTATTATTACACTGTCCAAGCGAAGTCTGTCACAAAAAGGGCCGTTCATGCATCTAAGCCGCGCGAATGACAGCTCGCTTATACGAGGTGGATTGAAAAGTACTCGGCCTAACCAAGAAAATAAACACATACTAAATCAGTTATATTTTTATTTTTCTACATAATCACCATCAAGTTCAATACACTTTTGCCACCTCCCCTTCCAAGCATTTAGACCGTTGAAAAAAAATGATTCTTCCTTAGAGTCAAAATATGCGTCTACAGCTGCTTTGACCTCGTCGTTTGTCGAAAATCTTTGACCTCCCAAGTGCTTTTTTAGGTTAGGGAACAGAAAGAAGTCTGATGGTGCCAGATCAGGTGAATACGGCGGATGCGGTAACAGTTCAAAGCCACAGTTGTGAATTTCAGCCATTGACTGTACTGACGTGTGAACATGGGCGTTATCTTGATGAAACAGGACTTTTCTTCTGAGCATTCCTCGACGTTTTTCTTTTATTTCCTCTCGTAAACGACGTAGTAAGGTGCAGTAGTAATCAGAGTTTATAGTCTGACCCCTTTCAAGATAATCAATCATAATCACACCTTTCGAGTCCCAGAATACTGAAGCCATCACCTTATTTGCCGACAAAATCGACTTAGCCTTTTTAGGGGGTGGTGAACCAGGTCTTCTCCACTGTTTTGATTGTTGTTTTGTTTCCGGTGTACAGTAATGAACCCATGTTTCGTCTATAGTAACAAAACTATTCAAAAAATCATCTGCATCGGCTTCAAATAACTCCCAAACAGTCGCGTGAAATAGTCAATCGCGTCCTTTTTTGTTCAACTGAAAGCAGTCTCGGAACCCACCTCGCAGACACCTTGTGGAAACCCAACTCGTTGACAATGATGTTTTGAGTTCGTTCATAAGAGATGCCTATAATCTCGGCTATCTCTCTAATTTTTAATCTGCGGTCTCCCATTATTAAATCAAGTACTTTTTTAATATTTTCGTCAGTAGTTGACGTCGAAGGCCTTCCAGAGCGGGGTTCATCTTTCACACTCTCTCTACCACGCTTAAATTCTGCTATCCATTTTTTGACGGATGAATATGACAGAGCACAATCGCCTAATGTACTGACCATGTCATCATGGATGGCTTTTGATGATAGCCCCTTCTTATGGAGGTACTTAATGACGGCACGCTGCTCGATTTGCTCCATTCGCGGAAATTATGTCCGATTACTTTGTTAATAAATTTATAAAATCACAACTAATTATCGTACACGTTTCAAACTTCACACAATGAACTAGTCTGAACTGAACTAAATAATGTGGGTAGATTTGATTTTTAGAATTGAATGGATCTGTGTTAGGCCGAGTACTTTTCAATCCACCTAGGTATTAGGAGTTCACTGCTGGTATCTTACGAATCTCATCGGGCGGCTAGGGTTTATGCGATCGTTCGCGCTCCGAGCAGTGTTTATTATATTAATTTTTCATTATCTCTTAAACTATGCGTCCAAATAACATGTTATAAGGAGCAAAGTTTATCTTCATAAAATTGTCTTGATGATGAAGTAACTTTCGTTCGTAAGGATTAATATACCATGCCTAATAATAACGCTCATATATCCCTTTTTAATTTTCAATATTTTTTGTCACAAAATACCTTATTGTGGCTTATTTATAAGAAATAGGCATATGGTAGCATAGACTTCTTTTTAGATGGAGCAAAGACGAATATTTTTGTACAACATTGTATTCATGTAATATACTAAACGTTACGCCAGCGCAGCGCGGATAAAGCAGTTAGAGAGCGCCTTTTTCTTCCGACTTGCTTAACAAAAATCAATATTTAAGGCTAGCTGAGAGTTGTAGTCTAATGCTAGATAGCCTATACTATTTCTCATTAATCTGGCTATTATATACAAAAAGAATTTTTCAAATCGGACTGGTAGTTCCAGATATTAGCGTGTTTAAACAAACAAAAAAACAAAAAATCTCTTCTGCTTTATTATATTAGTATAGATTCTGAACTTTTTCTGCAAATTCGGCCGGTTATTGCAAAATAACCCAGTATATATAATCTTCTGCAGACCGAATTTCAGTCCCGGCGGTCAGTCGTAACGGAAACTAGTTATCTGCGCAGAATAGGTTATGGTGCACGAGTGCACGGTGCAGAGGTGCACTATCTATTCCCTCACTCTCATAGTACGATGGGTCGGCAATCGGACACGAGCGGAGAGAAATCAGGCGCAGGACCAACGCCTTTACCTGCTTTCCGAGCCAGGGGGTGCCAGGGGGTGCTATCGCCAGATTAGTGATTTTCGGCTGCTACTGCAAATTTCTTGACATATGAACCAAGTGACTGATTTTGGCCCGACTCGGAATTTGAACTCATGAACTATTGATCAACAATCGCCATTACCACCTCTAGATAAATTAGGCAGTAGTAATACAAATATAGGATAATATCAGGAAAAACTTTTGCATCGTTTTAACGCTTGAAGATATTATTTGTACAAATTATAAAATTACATTCTAATTACCAACCTCCAAGAACTCCATAAACAAGGTAAAGATATTCAACGCTCGTGGCAAAATAGGAAAGCGCAAACGCAATACTCGATATCACACTTCCCACTATGGTTACAATCCGGAAGCCATATCTGCAACAAAGTAAAACCTTTAGCTTCAAACCATGAAGTTTCAAAGAGCCTATTGCTGTCGTTTTTTCTTTGTTTATTGTGCATGCAAACACAAGTACAAATGGATTGTGGTAAATTTTAAAGTACTGCGAACTTATAATATATGGGTTGAATAGTGCACGGGTAGGTTTATGTCATCTTCCGCATATGCTACTGGTACTTTAACATTATATATTAAATAATTAAAAATTAAAAATTTTGTACAACCGACTTCAATATAAATTATTAAGAATAATCAAAAACTATTGGTCAGACCTTGATCAAATTTATATGGGACCACATGTAAAGCACCAGCTTTCAAATAAAAAAGGATGAAAAAAGTTATGAGGCAACACACATAAAAAAAAGAAAAAACATACAGTCGAATTGAGTACCGGCTCCTTTTTGAAGTCGGTAGATATAATATTCCACTCCATTACAGCCTATGATAGTCCACTGCCTTCCCCATGGATTGCCTCATAGGGGGGATTTTGCCATAGTTGCCACGCTTGGCAGGCTGGTTGGCAACCGTAGTTTTTTATTATTT